>OZ010791.1:135643284-137011617 GCA_963932465.1 Maratus speciosus
ATGTATTTTTCTAGATATTTAAGAAAAAGTAAAAAATTGCAAGTGGCCGGTCACCTTTGGCCATATAGTGTACTACATCTATAGAAAAAGGTCGTTTAAAAAAACCCGGAAAATTATAAATGACAAGACATATTCAAATAAATTAGTTATAAAATAAGTATTCTAAATTATTACTTATCTACCAGGAATACTCAAGTAATAAAAAAGCAACCATACAAGCTGGAGATAGAAGAAACACATCGAAACATTTATCGCAAGAAATCTCGCCATAAAAACCGAATCAGGATATGGAATTCTTCCCAAAATCCTCCACTGGCGCATACATACGCTAATGATGCAGTCGGTTTAACGTATAGATACAGCTAAAAACATTATTAAATACGTTACACAAGAAAAGTTTGCTTCTTCCTTTTCTGCCGAGAAACACTACATCGGTACTTTTCCTTCGTAAATGTTCTCACATTCATATAAATGAAATTAAAAGTTCTTCTTTTCTGGGATAAGTCCAAACGTTTTAAATATTTAAAAACTTCTCAAGCAAAACATAGTGATTTTATTTTAATCATTCAAAATAGTTGTAATAAGAATTAAATGAGCTCTTACAGTATTTTACATACATTTCGGCAATATAAAAAAATTGCATTTCTAAAACCACATGCATTTATAATGGATATTAAAGTAATACATAATATTTTTAGAAATTAACGAACAACGATTCTGCGTTAAAAGTATTCTTTAATGAAACATTTCCGAAAGACTACATCGACAAAATAATGACTTAACATGAATTCTTTGGCAGCAGAAGATTCTGTTACGAAAGTTAATTATGCTACACATTTGCATGACATCGCCAGCAATATAATTAAGTACAGATGATGAATGTTCTTCCTTCACGCACATTTTTAGAATTCTTAAGATCTTAGACCATTTGAAATGCAAATGTAGTGTGCAAGAAAACTGAAAGGTTCTTGAAATAAGATTTTTGTGAATTCTTCTCTCTCAAAGTGTAAACATAAAGTTAATTAAAAATGTTACTTTAAAGAAAATTCGAACTGATGCCTTATATTCAAACCATGTATAATAATTTATCAAACAAAGACATTGCATGCGTTAAATAATTGTTTCCGTGAACGATTGCTGGGAACAAATTTGCATAAGTGTGTTAATTAACGTTTGTTTCAAAAGAAAAATTTAAATATTCTTATTTATTACTTACATTTATTATCATCCATTGTTATAAACTTTTTACCCAAACATTTTTTCATAAATATTCAATGTGGTATAGGGTAACTTTGTAGGAGAAATATTTTTAATTTTTCTAATGGCGTCGATAAAATATTATACATTAGTGTAAAATATAAAATAAATATTTTGTGAAACGGTGGAAAACGAAGAGGCATTCAAATGCTCTGAAGACAAATAATAATAATAATAATAATAATAATAATAATAATAATAATAATAATAATAGGTAAGTGTCATCGAAGATCGCACAGAGGATTTCGTTTAACATTCCTTTCAAATCACTTTACCCTTTAATTAATAATTCATAATCGTTAATTTCTAAATATTAAATACTTAACCTTTTTCAGTAAGAACACACCATTACACACATAATAAGAACACACAAGGGCGCACCAATACATTTAATTTTAATATTATTACAATGGGAATATTTAAAAAAAATCAAATTCAAAATATTCCAGAATTGTTTTTGAGACAATTGTAACTGCATATGTCGGTATATCTTAAGTCAAATTTAATTACTTAATTTAATTTTAGCTTCAAAAACTTAAAATGTAAAAATGGCGAAATTTCTTTTAATTAAATCGAGACGACAATGAAATGCACTCAGTTTAAAATTCTGTAAGTCCTCGAAAGAAAATTTTTGAAATAAAAAGATAATTTAAAATATTTTATAACTTTTGTCTTTAAAATGACAGATAAAAATGAAAAAAATTGCGTAAAATTGAATCTGTTAAGCACTGAAATCTATTGGGGAGGAAAAAATTCGAACTCCGACGCCTAGCATCGAACCAGGAACCTTCTGATTAGTAGGTAGATGTGCTTCCACGGACCTATCTTACCTGCACGAAAAAAACTGAAATTAAGGTTCTGGTGTAAAATTTAAATCGCAAAAATTGTGTTATGTCATTAACTTCATTTGTTTAAGTAAAATAATATAAGGCCTTTTCAAAATTTTATGATTTGTTGTGCGATCAGAATTATTCAGCAAGAAGCGTGCAAATTTTCAAGTCTCTAACTTATAAAACTTCTGCGAACGAACTCTGTGACATACAGACAGACAAAGAGTAAGACAAATAAGGTTTCGTCCGTTGAAAGAAACTTTAATTTCCTTATTTTTAAGTGAAATTCATAACATGCCTTTGCTCTCAAAATAATTCAGTAGCTGTTTCATTTTCATTTTCAAAAACATACTTATTAGTGGTTAAATTAACACAAAGTTCCTTAAATTCATAACTAAATACATTCATACCTTTTTTATGATTTAAGGCTTTTGAAAATACAACATATACGCATTATATTTTATAAAGATTATAGAAATAAATACTAAAAATTTTAAATTTAAATTTCTCACAGTTTCTGATAAAGTAATCGTTTATCATATTATCTATTAAGAAAATACCCGTTTATACTCATAAAAATAAATAATGGCATTTTTATATCATATTTGGATTATTAAATTATTGTTTAACAAATAAATTCCAAATGATATATATTAGAACGATTTTGCTACTACAGTTCTTATCTACTAAAAATAATTTTAAAAGGTCACTGATTTTTTTTAACGTTTTGTTTTGTTTAATTTTACAAGTAGAAATTAATCTATGTATCAAGAAGAATCAACATTAGTTAATGAACTTTGTTGCACATTTTGATAATAAATCAATTTTAATTGGAACAAATACTAATGTCAAAGGTATGAATGTAACTGAAGAATACATTTTTGAAATATTTCGTTATTACGGTTACTTTTTTTACGCTTACTAAAATATTTTTAATGACACTGATTCTTTTAATTTTTTATGTTTTAACTTATTCAGGGGATTTTTTTATTTCAAATCTAATGTCTACGTCGATATTTAGTAAAAGTAATAATGCATTAAGATACGCTTCAAACAAAGGTCTTTCAGTCATTGTATTACAAATTATATACGATTACACTTATTTAAATCATTTTTCATTTTAATTAAAATTTCAAAATGTTTTTCAATTATTTTACCTATTTTGTGAATAAAAGTACTAAGCCAACCAAAAAAAGTTGATATTATATGAATGTAAAGTAAAAGAAAAGCAATTGGGCATTCTCACTAGCGAGTTCTCCCGGGTTAGACATTTGTAAGACAACAACAGACAGTACAACATAAAAATAGTTATTATTGGATCTAATACTATTATTTATGGTCTGTTTACGTTAATTTATTCGTAATAAACTGGAGTATTTATTAAGCTAAAAATAAATAAATAAATAAATAAAAAATAAAATCCTGCATTGCATTTTCTTCCATTTTCTTTCAAAGCAATCTGGTCTATTATTTCGGTGCAGCTTGCCGAAAGCTAAATTGTAAACCCAATAAATCATAAAATATCTATACAGGTTGCCATACGAATATTGAAACAAACATTTTTTACCTGTTCGAGATATGTACAATACAAAAATGTTCAAAATAAGATTTTGTTTAATAATAATATTAATGTAGATGAAATAGTTTTGCGAATATTTTTCATTTTGCGATTATTTTACGGTTTGTTTGTCCTCTAAGATATATTTTGAAAACATTTCTTTAATTTCTAACAAGTACGTAAATAAAGATTTGAATCTTCTACGATCAAAACGCATCAAAATTTGATACTTTGAATTTTATAAAATTTAAGAGCTTTTCGGTAACAAAAAATGATTTGTTTAACTTTTAGTACCCTAAATCTCTGAAATTTTGTAAAATTTAAAATATCATAACTCGGTGCATTTTGTCACAGGAGAATGAAATGTTACTTCTGTATTTGTTACAGCTTAAAGACTGTTTTCTAAATATAACCTAAAATCCATAATATATAAAAATTCAAAATTTTTAACTTTTTTAAAATTAATGCCAGGATTATTTGATCTATATATTTCTAAAACGGACCTTATATTAAACACTTTTGAAATTTACATTTTCTTATAATTTCCAATGGATTAAAAAAATACAATAAAGCTCGTTTCAACCTTTTGGTGAAAATTGTAGACGGTTTACACAATCTTTTTAAAGGTAATTTCAGTTCTGTTTTTGAAATACTATGGTCAAAATTATGCTATATATATATATATATAAATATATACATATATTTCGAAGAGAAATTTTTTTCATATATTTAGTACTTCCTGTATATGTCACAAAACCTACCTCGATGATTTCTAAATTTTAGAAAAAAAAAGTTCATGCAAGAGCAAAGAAAACAGGATCTCCATAAAATTAATGTCCAGTTTCAATGGTATATTATAACAGTTGAATTTAGACTATTTATAACAAATCATACATGAAATTTAAGATAAACTAACCTAGTTTTTCTTACAAATGTTCGATATGTGCACATTTAGTTATACGACACACATCTAACCAAAAGTCCAATTTTTCTCACACTTCGGTTAAAAAGTCCGGAGTAAGGGAAGAAATGGCCTCTTCAATTCTGTGTCTCAACTGTGGCCAGCCATTAGGTTGCGGCGGAACATATACACGATATTTTAGGAAACCTCACAGGAAAAAAATTGCAATGCTCTAGCGGATTTTAAATCTTTAGTCCTGAAATAACTCTTTACGCTCAGGAGTTGTCATTTTGCGTATGTGGCACTGCAAGTGAGTAAATTGCAAATCAGTACTCGCGCATGCGTTTATCTGAAATTGAGTTATTCTTAATTTGTGTTCAAAAACCAACGCACTACAACGCTTACAGTTTATACAATTAAAATTTATAACTGAGACATAACCCGTATAAGTTATATTCTTTCAGTAAGCGTGTAATATGTATTATCTGAATTTAATACACACAAATATACGAATACGGAATATGATGTATTGTTATATATGGTTTAAACTCGCAAAAAAATTATTTGGCACCTTAACTGCATTTATACTGATGATTTTATTTCTAAATATCCGTTTTAAAAATTAAACATAATCTTGTTTTATACTACTTTTATTATTTGAAAGATCTTAATGAATATAGAAAGTGTGTGTTTTTAAAAATTTACAAAAATCGTTTCTTAAAATATAAACTTAAAATAACTTTCATTGTTTATCTGTATATAAATATTCGGGGTCTTCCTTCATTTCTATGTTAAACAAAAAATATTGTATTGATGAGATTTTTAGAAAGCTAAATCTATTTATAAGATCCTATGAGTGCAATGGAGTATTGGAGCAACACTTAAAAAAAAAACCAATTTCATCTCTGTTGTCGAATTACAATACGAAAGTGGCAAGATGTACGGTTCTCAACGCCCTTAGAGTTACACATAAAATATTTTGTCCTATAAATAAAAAATCTAAAATAGAGATCTAGAAATCAGTTACAAGAGTTTCCAATATGCAGCGCGAATACTGTATACACATGTAGTAAATTACTCAGGGAGAACAAAATGTGTAAGCATGGAAACTTTATCTACATTAGGGTGGGTCAAAAAAAAAGAAATTTTTGATTTTCATAACGCTTTAGTGCGGAAAAGTTGCCTATTGTAATAAGAAGAATAACGGCATAAAATTTTTAGAATCGGCTAACATCTTCCATTCGCGCATCGTACTTAAAGTTGATGAAAAATTGCAAAAATCGAGACTTTTTTCTATTTTTTGGAAGTTAATTAATACTTTAAAAATAAACACGCTTTAGCTTTTTATGCTTCTTTCATGGTTTACATAACCTAAATAAATTAAATTCAGATCTATAATCCGATTTTTTTTTGTTCGCGCAAGAACTTAGAAAAAACATAAATTTATTAATTTTTCGCAATTTTCACCGTGCAACCCTTAGTTCATTTTGCTAAAACAAAACTAAACAGAACTCTTCACGTGGTGGTGGTTGCACGTTGAGTTCCACCCACATCCTACCCAACAAACCGTCCAATTGTTGGGTTTGGTATTTATATTACATTAAAAAGACCACATGCATGTCAATGTGCAATTAAATGCTTATGTAAAAAAAAAGAAAGAAAATTCGTGTCTTTGAGTTGAGGTTCATGATTCTTCAAAGGAATTAAAATTTGGAGGAAAATCAGAAGTATTTACAAAAGTGAAGGACAAGAAACATTTGTGAAGGCCGAGCGGGAAGCTCGTGATCTTCAGCAAGCACTGAGTGGTTCCTCAAATTGTTTTAAAGTTCAAAAAATAAAGTGCAGTGTACCATGAAATTGATGAACTCAAACACACTTCTTTTGAAGACTCAGAACACGAGGAAGAGAAATGCAAACAGAGTACATCGACTAAAAGCCCAAATGGCAGATGAGAATCAAAATTAATGCAACACCTCTAAACAGCGATCGTTTCGGAGTTTTTGATCAGCCAAAAGCTGTCATAGCGTCAAGTGTTCTGGATAACTGGCACACACTCTTCTGATGTGGTTGATAAGTATAAAATAAAAAGAGACAAGAGCCGTTTAAGGACGGATTTGAAAAGCCGATTCACACCCCCTGAGGAAAGTACTGGTCTTTTTTTGACGGACAAAAATGAGATACTTTGTTCGGCGAAAAATTTAATGCCAAGCAATTTCACACGAATGTGAAATAAGAACACTATTCTCTTATCCAGGAATCTAGATCAACTTATATTGGACATGTATCTTCTTCCTCGAGTTCATCAAATGATATAAGTCAAAGCATTATTTCTTGTCTGTCTGAACTATCAATATCACTAGAAAAACTAGAAGTAGTGGGGGTGTGATGGTACTGTAACAAACACTGGATGGAATAACGGTGCTTTCCACCGACTAGAAAATAATAAAATGAGGAGTATATGCATCCGGAATTTTAAAGAGCTTTCTTATCACCAAATTTTCCAACATATTCACGGTCAAACTGAAGGGCCTAGATCTTTTGGTGATTCAATCGGGCAGAAACTCACTTGTTGTGAAAAAGCTCCTGTGATCGATTGTGAATCCGCAGATTGTTCGAATCCTGATATAGGCAGGACTTTTCTGAGCGAATAACAACGGTATTTTGGGAACATTTTGAATGCAATCATCTTGGGACATTGTCCAAAAGACTTGGCAAATTAGGAGCATGGTACTTTATCCGATTCTAGATGACTAACTGCCGAAAACTTATAAGAAATAGTGTGCTTCATTATAAAAGCATACATGCCTGTGTAATTTTCTATAAAATAATCAAATATTTTACTGACGGACCAAAACATGTATTTAAAAAAATTCAAACAACACGCTATTTATCCGGGGAATTACTAGAAGTTGTCGATCCAGTAATAGAACGAAATGTGTGTTTTGCGTACATAGCGAATGTTCTGTTGCCAATGATTGTCGATTAAAGAAAACGTATTCGGGATATTCGTTACAGAAGGATCGTAATAGTAAGATAAACCGTCCTAAAGAGGAAAACTGTAAGAAATGTAATGCCACCGAATGGAAACTTTCAAATTTTCGATTAAATCGAAATTATTAATTGAATTCTTGTGCGGTGTATTCTTCCCCAGTCCCGCGAGACCTGAGTGAAGATGATGCTAAATCGTTCATCACTTCTGACACTACTCTAATCAGAGAAATACAAATGTTTCACGGTCACTCAGAGACTGTTAAGATGTGTGTCAAACTCGTGACAGAGACCTGGAATAAAGTATATGGACATGAAGCTAGAGATGGCTATATCCGAACAACACTGAAGTTTAAATCGGTTATGCCTCATTTCTCCAAAAAATCAGACTTTAAATATGTAATAGATATAAAAAATAAAACGTAAAAAAACACAGTAAGCCAAAGAATGCTACTCTATAGAAAACCTTTGTAAATAGTTGCAAATATAATGTAAATGCCACACCCAACAACTGGATGGTTGGTTGGTAGGGAGGAGGTGGAACTCTACGTGTAACCACCTTCACGTGGTGATTTTGTGTCGTTTTGTTCTAGCAAAATTAGCAAAGAGTTGAACGGTGAAAATTGCGAAGAATTGCTAAATTTATGTTTTTGTCTAAGATGTTGCGCGAACGGAAAAATTAGATTGTTGATTAGAATTTAATTTATTTAGGTTATGTAAACTATGAAACAAGCATAAAAAGTTAAAGCGTGTTTATTTTTAAAGTTTTAAGTATCTTAAAAAATTAGAGAAAAGACGCGATTTTTGCAATTTTTCATCAACTTTAAGTACGATGCGCGAATGGAAGATGTTAACCGATTTTTAAAAAAAATTATGCCGTTTTTCTTTTTATTACAATAGGCAACATTTCCGCACTAAAGCGTTACGAAAATCAAAAATTTCTTTTTTTCGACCCACCCTAATCTACATGTATACTCGTATATTACAAGTTAGCGTTATTTGAGTTCTTAATTATATCTTATACACTGTGAAATGAATCTGTAATACTACAAACGTAAAGTTACATAAATCTATATGCTTACTAAAATTTTATCTGTACACTGTACAAAAAAAAAAAAAAAAAAAAAAGATGTAAATCTACAAAACTATTTTTTTTGCAAATCTACAGAAATATGTAGCTTTACCAAAGAATATACTAAAATTACAGTAATCTTATATCTAACCTCTAACTAAAATTATATCTGTAACCCGGGTTGTAGTTACATAAAAAGTTCTAGGCATCCCAGTTTCCTAAAAAATTCTTAGTAACCTTACAGATTTTATGATTTCCGGTGCAAAAGTCTATATTTTACATGGATTTTTGTTGTTGCCGTTACATAAAAAGCTCTAGGAATCCCAGTTTCCTAGAAAATTCTTAGTAACCTTATAAATTATTTTTTACAGTGTACGAATAGTTTCATTATTGCGTAATATATATATATATATGTGACAGACCTTTTCAGTAATTGTGTTATATGCAGAAAAATGTTAATCAGTATTAAAAATTCCGTTTCTGTTCCATATACCTATAATTGCTTTTCTATAAATAGGAACACTTTAAAAACTGATGTTTAAAAATGTGTTTCTCTTCGTTTTTATTTTTTCAAGTCCAAATTTGTATTCACAGAAATTACAGGAAGCTAAAATATACTCCTAACATAATACGAGCGAAGTAAAGTTTTTAGCAAAGCTTGCAACAAATCAATTTTAATTCTGGTGTTACACTTGCAGTATAAATTTGCTTAGAGGAAAATGTTCCGCATACGTGTTTCTGGTTGTTGAAACTGTCACGAAACCTTCCGACAAATGTTTTGACCTTTTAATAAGAATTCTGCAAGTAAAATTGATAAAACAAGTACAGAAAAATGTTGCATAAATGCAGTGAGGGCAAGATGTCTATTTCAGAGGGCAACACATAATAATATATAAACACGGAAACCTCAGCTATATACCTTATAAATCCTGTAAAAAGTAATTTCATATCTTAATTGTATAATGATGTTTTAATGGTTGTATAATTGTGTAAAAAAATAGTGTAATAGCCTTCCCGGATGTTGCTCCTTTACAGGGCTGTCCAAAAATTATTGAAACTCGCTTCAAATTATTACCTGTTGAAAATATGTGCGTAATGTAAATTGCATTTATAAACTTTTCGACAGCTACAATCTTCGCATTAAATTTCAGTGTGGACATAAACGTTATCAAGAAACCGATTTTATTTCTAATATTACATCCTCAACACAAATTTGCAAAAAAGTAATAGTTTTATGGCAAATTAGAGTGTCAGAAAGTCATATCACAGATTTTTTTTTTCTTTGAGTAAAAAAGCTAAAAATAGAACGGATGAAACAAATGCAAGAATGTATCCGATAAGTTAATTGAGTACACTGATGGTACGAGGTTTATGCTTGAAGGCAATACAGAAAAATGTAAGAGGTGTTAAAAGGCAGTGTGGTTTAAGTCGCATTTTCTTAGATGTTTATATCCAAAGATATTCTGGACTTGCTAGAATTAGCCTGAATGGGCTAAAAAATGTCATAGATGTATTTACAGACAGATTTCGTAGATCTACCCATTCTATTAATATTCCTATGTATAGATAGATATGTCTAGATAATCTCCATGGTATTAACTTGTTTCTTAAAAATTAGTGGCTTTCTTTATGCTACTTTTAAGTTCCTCTTGTGAACACGAAAGCTTCGAATACAATGTTAAAATTTTATGGTAAGCTTAACCAATTTTTTATGCTGTAGAAGCTGCAACCATAATATGGGAAAATCCCGTTCAAACAAGTTCTGGTTAAGCCACAGCTTCAAAAGTTGGAAGGAGATTTCAATGCATCATGGCTGAAGCTACTGAAGATCCAAGACTTGGTTCAATTCGCAATAATTATTTTAACTATGTGTATTTTATTTAAGAACCCTGAAAAAGTAATTTAAGACCTTAATTATATTTTATAAGGATGTCTTCATTTCTCCAATAGTGTGTAAAACACAGGTGGTCTCTCTCCATATTCCACTTTTACATGTCAAAGATATTTATTAATTTTAAATGATTTTTTTCTTTCCATGTGCATATAACTGCTTTTTAATACACGTGATCTGCTTAAAAGAGTCTGTCGCATAGATTTTCATTTTCTGTATTTAATGCAAAGCTAATTTTTTATATTAAGTTGTAGAACTAAGCATTAAGAAAGCTAATTATACTTATAATATCCCACGTGGACAATAAAATGTTCGAATTCTCTCAACAAGTCAAGTTAGCTCCGGTGTTACACTATCAATATTTTATCAAATTTGTTGATAGGTCTTACGTATCCGTTTTATAGCTATTAAGAACTTCACGAAACATTCTCACCAAGGTTGTGTTCTTAGAATAAGAAAATTGAAAATACAACTAATGAAATCAATACAATACAAAATCCGTCATGTTGTGTGTGTACTCTGGAGGCATGATGTATAAGCCTGAAGATAATACAAAAAATTATATGAGCATGAAAACCTCGTCTATATAACTTCTTAACCCGAACAAAAGTGATTAGAAGAAGTAATTGTATTTATAAAGATATTTTCATTTTTGCATGATTGTGTAAAAAACGGCTTTATGGTCTTTATCAATTTCATCCCAAGTAGCATAAAACAATGTTGTCTATGTTCGATATTTATTAGAAAATTGCTATAACAGGTTAGAACATGTTAAAAAATCTCTGTCATACCTACCTTTTGGCAAAGAACAATTTTCCAACAAAGGTCTAACAACTAATCAGATTTTTTTATCAGGTACGCTCCAAATTAGCTGACCCTTTGTATCTACCATTTTCTAACAAAATCCAGAAATTGCCAACGATAGACCAAGAATTTGTTCAATTTGGGTCCATACCAATAGTACTGCTTCTTATTACCGATGTGGTTGCCATTCACACTTTTTGTATATAGTTATCTACAATGTTTATTTTGTAAATTAATGTGGCTTGTTGTCTATAATGTTTAAATTACTAGCGTATTTTCAACCATGCGCCTTGTATATTTTCCAATGTGTATGTATATATTATTTAAACTGCATGTGTATTATGGGAGCGCAATTCGTTTGAAGATAGCAAATGATATATATACCCAGGCCCATGAAACAACCAGTTGATCGAACGTATTGGTCATTGTCTTCTCGTTGGTTGCATTTATGCATCTATATATTTTAAATACATTAATTAAATTTAAAAGTAATCTTTATTTACATGCACATCTAACAGTCTCTTTCGAAATATAGCGTTTAAAAATTGCTGTTGTAATAATTTTTCTTTATTTCTGTTTTTAACAAATCTAACTTCTTCATTAATCCATAATTTCCACATTCGTGCAAATTAAAATGTCGTTATATTTTGAAAACATGCATTCATTTAGCCGCATCGTATTTTTTCTTAACAAAATGAAATGTTCTATAAAAATAAATATCACAGTTCGATTCGTATTTAAATGTCGTATAAAAAACATGCGTTATATTACATTATCACTGTATTGCCAATAAAGTAGTACGCAGTTGAATTTACTGAATCATAAACAGCACCAAAGTAGAGAGTGCAGAAGCTGAAACCACCGTAGTGTGGAATCCACGGGATAAAAATAGTTTTAGTAAATAACGTTTCAAAAAGTTGACATTTGCTCATTATATTACACTATGAGAAAGTACAGCAATACTTAAAAAAACTAATTTTATCTTTTGTAAAATTGGATTTTCACTATAAATACAAAATGTGTAGGGAAAATCAAATACTGTCGAAAATGCTCAGTTTCGTACAATTTGAAATAACATAAAACATTTTGCAAATTAGTTTGATTATTGCGTGCATTTTAAAACTTGCAACAAACTAATATAAATTCTTTCTCAATTCATGATTATTCCAATATATGATCATAGCAGCATTACCAATACCAAAATAAGCAAGGACAAAAGTAATTTGAATCTGAAAAACAGTTTTTAAGTATGTCAGGAATTCTGCATGATTGTGTAAAAAATAAGTGTACAAACTCTTCTGGACATTCGAGTTACACATTTGGAAAATATTATTTTTAAAGACATGCTTTTTTTCATATGTTTTTATAAACATTTATTTTTTTAGAGAATGGTGTTACATAAAAGTTCCTCATTTTTTTTTTAATAATTTGTATTTTTAAATTGTAGAAATTAAAATAATGTTCATTAGGCTATAATTTTCACAAAGGAAGGGCAATACTCCCACAATATCACTTCTTAAGATTATCACGAAATCTTCCAACAAAGGTTTTGTCCTTTAAAAAAATGGATCCGATGCAAATGTACACATTATACTCAGTACAATAAAAATCGAGAAAACAGAAATTTCAACTCTAACCGATGTAAACAAAACAAAAGAAGAAAAAAAAATTAACATCTTATTTATAATTCATATGGATGAATTCATAACCGCACCATTTTAAAAATTAGGTTTAATGTTATTTTTGATACGGCACGTACATATATTTAAAGATCTTAATTAATGTAAAAAATACACTTCCTTTCAACGCACGTATAACCGTATTTTTAGAAATTAGCACTGTTTAAACGATGCTTTTAGGAGTTTAATGTAAGAGCAGAGATTTCCACGTTTCTATTTAGAGTAAATTTGAATTTGTATTCATGAGACTTACATAAAGGTAACATAGACCAATGAAGTCCCATGAGAGAGCAATTATTTAAGCAACGCTTCCAAAAGATCAATTTTACTCCTGGTGTTACGCTCTCAGTACAAATTTGCTGAGAGTTAAAGGTCTTGCTGCCGTTTTATGATTGTTCAATGTGTCACGAAACCTTCACACAAAGGGGTTTTGTCCTTTAATAAGAAGATAACAAAAAGAGAAATGACAAAACGGTTCAAAAAAGTATGCGTTTTATTGCGTGAGTAATGTGTAGACATGATGCGTTAGTCTGAAGGTAATTCATAAAAAAAGTGGATACGGAGATTTTGGCTATATCCGGCATAAACTCGAACAAAAGTAGCACGTTCGCAGCCTGAATACGGTAATTGTTGTTTAATATTATTTGCTGATTAGTTGTTGAATGCGCAAACAATGTTTAGTAATCTACGAAAATATAATATATCAAGGTGTCTAAAATATGTATTAACTTCTTCCGAGATACTCGCGATTATCAAAGACCGTTCTTTATGTTTAACAACATCAGAAACTAATATATTTCCGGGATATAAAGAAGCATTTATAGAAACAAAGTTTCTTTGCTGACACTGATTTTTGGAAAGGCTTCAAGGTGGGTTTTATAGTTATATTCAGTTTTCTGAATCTCGATAAAGAGTTTTTAGTATGCTATTCATTCTCATGTACAAATTTGCAGCTTTGTAATTAAATTTTTACATGAGAGCGTAACAAAATTAAAATATTTTTAGTGTTAATGCTGTTAATTTATTAAATACAGTTTGTAAGGGGCTGTACTGCTAAAACGTTATCAACTTTTTGGTAATTTTGGACCACCTTCCCCCCTTTACAATTCTTCTTTTTGAAAAATTCTTTTGATTTTTCACTGTAAAAAAAATTCAGAAACGTTTCTGAATATATGGGGCAGCTATGGTGCATGTAATTTTCAAAAACGTTTCTGAGTATTTAGGAAAACTCTTTCCGACATACTCAGGCACGTTGTTGACTATTTCAGAAAATCTTTTGATTTCTGAAATAGTCAACAACGTTTCTGTGATTTCTGAAATAGTCAACAACGTTCCTGAGTATGTCGGAAAGAGGTTTCCGAAATACTCAGAAACGTTTTTGAAAATTACATGCACCGTAGCTGCCCCATATATTCAGAAACGTTTTTGAAATTTTTTACAGTGTTGGAGTGATACACAAATATGGTTACATTAATTTTTTGCATACTTTATCGATTCAAAATGAAGAGAAGTCAATAAAATATAGTCTTATATATGAAATAACTTTTTATCAAATTAAATAACACTTAAAAGAAATAGTTACTGTTTAAAATAATTTAATAATAGCTTTTTTTTACGTAATGCTTGCAACAGTAATAATGTCTTCTTGCATAATGAAGGGAACGAATATTTTTTCCAACTGGATTAAATCATATTTAAGGATGGAGTAGCACAGTTGAAGGAGTAACACAGTACTCCATCCTTAAATATGATTTAATCCAGTTGGAAAAAATATTCGTTCCCTTCATTGTGACCTAATTACATGGTATACAGGAGTTTCCGTGTTAAAGTAGTTTCATCATGTAAATGCTATAGTTATAGCTCGGATGAATGAAACTAGCGCTGCAGTTCGCATCCAAGTCCAACTAATAAGAGTGAATTATGTCAACCAGGTATCGGTCCGGATAGCCTAACAGGTAAGGCATTGGCACGGCACGCCAAGTATCCAGGTTCGATCCCTGGTCTGGACATTTTTCGCTCTGTTGGAATAAGCTTCAACTGTGCTACTCCATCCTTAAATATGTCTTCTTGCACTTGAGAGAGAGGGGGCGGGCAAACAGAACTTCTTACAGCAAAGCAGACGGACAAATTTCTTTCACTTTTATTTAATAGTAAACACAAAGTATCATTTCAAACGTACTTCGCACATGGTTTATCAAACAGTGGATTATACATACATACCCATGACAGAAGAATAAGAATGCCAAGCTTTCGGGTATTACATATTTTGAATTAAATAATTTTATAATCATTTAAAGATTTTAATAATAACTTTGTATTCTCATAAAAATAGATAGCAGACTAAAAAAAGATAACATAAAATTTTGATGCAAAAACTAAGTAACAAATAAAAAAAAGAAAATTTTGTTTGATTGGAAAATGATATCATATCAAAAGACAAATCCCCTCCCGCTATTGATATCTTACGATATCATATCTCAGAACCCCATCCCCCCTAAAATGATGACTTTATGCATGCACAGCCCCTAAAGATATTTTAAGTTCTGCATTATTGTGTAAAAAATAAGTGTAAAGACTCTTGTCGATATTGCA
Organism: Maratus speciosus; assembly: GCA_963932465.1. Lineage (NCBI taxonomy): Eukaryota > Metazoa > Arthropoda > Arachnida > Araneae > Salticidae > Maratus > Maratus speciosus. The sequence continues at coordinate 135,658,857 of OZ010791.1, forward strand.
TGTATACATTTGGAAGATATTAATAATATTTAAAAGTATATTTTTTTCTTATGTTTCTTATGATCATTTATTTTTTAAATACTGTTGTTATATAAATGTTCTTCCTTTCTTTTTTAAAACATCTAAATTTATCTTATTAAGTTGTAAAAATTAAAAAAAAATCGTTAAGTTATAATTTTCACAAAGCAAGGGTAATAACGGGTAGCAACACTTGCAATAAATAAGTGCTTAAGAGTATCGCGAAATCTTGTTACAAAAGTTTTGTCCATTAAATAATAAAACTAAAAAAAGAACAATGAAACCAGTGCAAAAGTATACTTTATACACAACGTATATGATATGTGTACCTTGAGATAATGCATAAAAAAACCCCGAGAAAACAAGTCTCATTTCTTATCAACATAAGCACATTAAATAATTTCAACATGTTATTTATAATTCATATGTGTATTTTCATTGCCACACTATTTTTAAAATAATTTTAATAGTACTTTCGAAATTGCTCATACATATATTTAAATATCTTAATGCAAAACATACACTTTATTTGAATGCACGTTCAACTGCATATTTAGAAATACGCATTGCTTAAACATTGCTGTTAGTAATTTAACGACAGAGATTTTCACGTTTCTGTTAAGTGCAAATTTAAATTTGTATTCATGAGACGTACATAAAGCTAACATAGAACAATGAGATCCTATGAGAGAGCAATGATTTAAGAAACACTTCCAACACATCAGTTTTACTCCTGGTGTTACTCTCACCACAAATTTGCTGAGAGGTAAAGGTCTCACTACCGTTTTATGATTGTTCTGTTCAGCGTGTCACGAAACCTTCCTACAAAGAGGTTTTGTCCTTTAATAAAAAGTTAACAAAAAGAGACATGATAAAATGGTTACAAGAACTATCCGTTATGTCGCATGAGTACTGTGTAGATATGATGTGTTTGTCTGAGGATAGTGCATAAAAAAATTGAATACGGAATGTATTCAAGAAGTTCAGAATGTATCCGCTATAAACTCAAACAAAAGTACCGAAATCACGGCATGAATACGGTAATAGTTGTTTAATAAATTATTCTGATTGAATGCGCTATAAAAAGACAAATGTTTCTTAATCATAATAACTTTTTTCATCAAGGCTTTCATCGTTAGTTTCTTTGGTTAAAAGATGGCGCCACTGTTTATTTGGGATTGAGAGGTTTCTGTTAGACTGATTTGTATTTTGAATTGATTTCAAAATGTAGCATGTAAAGCGTTTATTGTCGATTTATATTTTAGAAAATTTTTCTCCTGACGAAGATTTTAAAGATTAAACCGAAACGTAGAGTTTTATGTTAAACTTGTGAATAAATTGTACGTTGGATAGCAACACCTATTTGTTTTGTATGTTTCTTAATCTGAGAAAATATAATATAACACGCATTAATAAAAAAAATCAACATCTTATTTGTCATTTACATTGACGGTTTGATTTACACACTATTTTAAAAATAGGTTTCATGGAATTTTCGATATTTCACTTATACATGTTTAAAATTCTTAATTAATTTAAAAAACACACTTTCTTTAAATCCACCTATAACTGTATTTTTTAGAAATGCGCACTTTTAAACGCTGCTGTTAACAATTATACGTTAACAGCAGAAATTTCTACTTTTCTATGAAAGGCAAATCTAAATTCGTATTCACGAAGCTTCCATAAAGCAAACGTATACCAATGAAATCTCACGAGAGAGTAATTATTTAAGCAACGTTTGGAACAGATCAATTTAATTTAGAGATACACTCTCAGTGCAAATTTGCTGAGAGGTAATGATCTCGCTCGCGTTTTATGATTGTTCAGTATACCACGAGAACTTCCTACAAAGGGGTTTTGTCCTTTAATAAGAAGTTAACAAAAAGAGAGATGATAAAATGGTTATAGAAAGCATCCATTATGTCGCATGAGGACTGTGTAGACATGATATGTTTGTCTTACGTTAATGCATAAAAAAATGGATACGGAAGTTTTGTAAATATCCGGTATAAACTTAAACAAATGTGCCGTGTTCAAGGCTAGAATACGGTAATTTTTGTTTAATAATTTATGCTGGTTAGTTGTTGAATGTGCTCTGCGAAAATATAATATAAAGCATTAAAAAGTAAATCAGCAACTTATTTGTAATTCACATGGATGGTTTCATTACCACAATATTTCAATAAAATGCATGGTATTTTGGATATTACACGTGCAGAAGCATGTCTTGAAAGATCTTAATTAATATAAAAAAGCACACTTTCTTTCATTGTACGTATAACTGTATTTTTAGAAATACGCACATTTTAAAAGTTGCTGTTAAAAATTTAAGTTAACAGCAGAGATTTCCATGTTTCTATTAAGAGCAAATCTAAATTTATATTCACGAGACTTACATAAAGCTAACATATACCAATGAATTCCCATTGAGAGAGCAATTATTTAAGCAACTCTTCCAACAGATAATTTTTCTCCTGGTGTTACACTCTCAGTACACATTTGCTGAGTGTTAAAGATCTCTCTGCCGTTTTATGATTGTTCAGTATGTCACGAAACCTTCGTACAAAGGAGTGTTTGTCTTTTAATAAGTTGTTAACAAAAATAGAGATGATAAAATGGTTTTAAATACTATCCGTTATGTCGCGCAAGAATACTGTATAGACATGACGTTTTTGTCTGAAGTTAATTCATAACAAAAGTGGATACGGAAGTTTTGTCTATATCCGGTATAAACTCAAACAAAAGTACCGAGATCACGGCCGGAATACGAATATTGTTGTTTAATGATTTATTCCGATTAGTTATTGAATGTGCTATTAAAAGACAAATGTTTCACAATCTGTGAATATATAATATAACGCATTAAAGAATAATTCAACATCTTATTTGTAATTTACATGGATGGTTTGATTTAAACATTATTTTAAAAATAGGTTTCATGGAATTTTCGATATTGCATATATACGAAAAGTTTAAATTTCTTAATTAATTTAAAAAATACATTTTCTTTCAATCCACGTACAACTGTATTTTTAGAAATACGCACTTTTTAAACGCCGCTGTTAAAAATTTTAAGTTAACAGAAGAAATTTCCGCGTTTTTATTAAGGGCAAATCTAAATTTTTATTTACGAGACTTTCATAAAGTTAACATATACCATTGAAATTATTTAGACAACGCTTCTAACAGATCAATTTTACATTGGAGATCCACTCTCAGAATGAATTTGCTGAGAGGTAAAGTTCTGGCTCCCGTTTTATGATTATTCAGTATGTCACGAAAGCTTCCGACAAAGGGATTTTGTCCTTTAATAAGAGGTAAAAAAAAGAGAGATGGTAAAATTGTTAAAAGAAGTATCCGTTATGTCACCTGAGTACTGTATAGATATGGTGTGTTTGGCTGAGGGTAATGCATAAAAAAATTAGCTATTGAAGTTTTGTCTATATCCAATATAAACTCGAACAAAAGTACCAAGTTCATGGCATAAATACTGTAATAATTGTTTAATAATTTATGCTGATTAGTTGTTGAATGCGCTGTAAAATGATAAACGTTTCTTAATCTGCGAAAATATAATATGACGCATAAAAAAGGAAAGAAACATTTTATTTCTAATTTACATTCATGGTTTGATCACACACTATTTTAAAAATAAGTTTCGTGGAATTTTCGATATTCCACGTATAAATGTTTAAAGTTCTTAATTAATTTAAAATATACACTTCCTTTCATTCCATGTATAACTGTATTTTTAGAAATACGCGGTTTTTAAATGCTGCTGTTAACCATTTTAAATTAACAGCGGTGATTTCCACGTTCATATGGAAGGAAAATCGCAATTATTAAAGCAACGCTTCAACATATCAATTTTACTCCTGGTGTTACACTTTCGATATAAATGTGCTGAGCGGTAAAGGTCTAGCTGCCGTTTTTGATACTTCAGTATGTCACGAAACATTCCTACAAAGGGATTTTTGTCCTTTAATAAGAAGTTAACAAAAAAAGAGATGAGAAAATTGTTACAGAGAGTTTCCGCTATGCCGCGTGATATTCCATGTAGTCCTGTGTAGACATAATGTGTTTGTCTGAAGGTAAGCATAAATAAAGTGGATACGGAGATTTCGGCTATATCCGGCTAAAAATCGAAAAAAGTAGAACGTGCACGGCATGAATACGGTAATAGTTTTTAATAATTTATGCAGATTAGTTGTTAAATGTGCTATAAAAAAGACAATTTTTTCTTAATCTGCGAAAATATAATATAAGGCATTAAAAAATATTTCAGCGTCTTATTTGTAATTCCTATGGATGGTTTCATTACCACACTATTTTTTTTAAATCATGGTATTTTGGATATTTCACGTGCGTAAGCATATATTTAATGATCTAAATTAATATAAACAAGATAAAGTAAAAAAACTAAAACCCAACTACGACAAAAAACTACGCTGAAAAAGTATAAAAGTACCCCATGAATACAGGTAAAGTCACAAGCAAATGCTAGTAATATATAGATATATTCAAAATGTACAAGTAAAGCGCTTTTGAATGATACCAAACACGGCATATTTATCTTAACTTTATTTTTTGACGTATGACGCTTCCAGTATTTGGTAGTAGTGACGCACATATCCGTCGATGGCAGCAAATGGGTAATGGACCGATTAGTGGATGAGGTCGTTAGTGTAATGTGTAAATGTGTAATGTAGATTGAAGGTTTCATGTATTAAGATGACCTAGGAAGATTTCTTAATCTATCTAATTCTGCTAACGATTGACTGTCATGTGGATTTTTAAGCAACTTATTATGATCCAAGGCACTTATAAACAAACCCTCTATGGTTTTGAAGTGAAGCGCTTTAAAATGATACCAAACACGGCATATCTAGCTTAACTTTATTTTTTTACTCTGTATATTTTGTCCGCTAGAAGGCGCCACATTGAATTTGGTGAAAATCTATATAGCCTATAACCAGCGGACAATTAAGACGCTTCTAATGATATGTCATTTGTCGAATTCTGATTAGTGGTTTAGAAGTTACGAGGGAACAGATGAACATACATACATACATACATACATACATACATACATACATAGCCTGTCAAAATCATAACCCTCCTTTGGCTTTGCCGTAGTCGGGTAATAACCCTCCTTTGGCTTTGCCGTAGTCGGGTAAAAAACACACCTTCTATCATTGTACGCATAATTGCATTTTTAGAAATACGCACTGTTTAAACATCGCTGTTAACAATTAAACTTAGCAGAGATTTTCACGTGTCTATTAAGCATACATCTAAATTTGTATTAACGAGACTTACATAAAGCTAACATATACCAATGAAATCCCAATGAGAGAGAAATTATTTATGCAACGCTTCCAACAGATCAATTTTACTTCTGGTGTTACACTCTCAGTACAAATTTGCTGAGTGGTAAAGATCTAGCTGCCGTTTTTTTACAGTTCATATGTCATGAAACCTTCCTACAAAGGGGTTTTTGTCCTTTAATAAGAAGTTAACAAAAAGAGATATGATAAAATGGTTACAAAAAGTATCGGTTATGCCGCGTGAATACTGTGTAGACATAATGCTTTTGTCTGAGGGTAATGCATAAAAAAATTAGATACGGAAGTTTTGTCTATATCCGGTATAAACTCGAAGAAAAGTACCAAGTTCATGGCTTAAATATTGTAATAGTTGTTTAATAATTTATTTTGAGTAGTTGTTGAGTGCGCAATGAAAAGATAATTGTTTCTAAATCTGTGAATATATAATATAATGCATTAAAAAGTAATTCAACATCTTATTTGTAACTTACATTAATGGTTTGATTTACACACTATTTTTAGTATACGTTTGATGGAATTTTCGATATTGCACGTATACATGTTTAAAGTTCTCAATTAATTTAATAAATACACACTCTTTCAATCCACGTATAACTATATTTTTTTAGGAATACACACTTTTTAAACGTTGCTGTTAACAATTTTAAGTTAACAGCAGAGTTTTCCGCGTTTCTATTAAGAGCAAATCTAAATTTGTATTCACGAGACTTTCATAAAATTAACCTATGCAAATGAAATGACATGAGAGAGCAACATGAGAGAGCAACGCTTCGAATAGACCTTTTTTTGAGTTACACTCTCAGAACAAATTCGCTGAGAGGTAAAGTTATTGCTCCCATTTTATGATTGTTCAGTATGTCTCGAAAACGTCCTACAAAGGGTTTTGTTCTTTAATAAGAAGTTATTTAAAAAACACACTTTCAACTTTGTTTGTCAAAAGTTATTTAAAAAGAAAAACTTTCTTTCAATCCACGTATAACGTTTATTTTTAGAAATACACACTGTATAAACGTTGCTGTTGAAAATTTAAGTTAACAGCAGAGATTTCCATGTTTCTATTAAGAGCAAATCTAAATTTCTATTCACGAGACTTACATAAAGTTAACATATACCAATGACATTCCATGAGAGAGAAATTATTTAAGCTACGCTTTCAAAACACCAATTTTACTTTGGAGTTACACACTCAGCAGAAATATGCTGAGAGGTAAAGGTCTTGCTCCCGTTTTATGATTGTTCAGTGTGTCACGAAACCTTCCTACAAAGGTGTTTTTGTCCTTTAACACTAGAACGGCGGGAAAAATCTTACCTACTGGAACGGCGGGAAGGGGTCATTTTGACCCCTCGATGAAACTATTGAAATAACAACGCTAAAATAATTTCAAAAGCCATATATTGGCAAAAATATGTAATTTACGTGGATTTCATAATTTATATTTAATATTATTCGATAATTTATTGAATTTTTAAAGTACTGTATATGTAACGCCTACAGGGCGATTAATTGGATCATACTACGACTACTCAAAAAACGCATTAATTTGATATAAAAATCGATTTAAAATTAATGTTTTCACAAATTAAAACTAATGTTAACTAAAATAAAACACAATTTATAAAATAATATATATTTATATTTTCATCTACTTACTCGCCGAATGATTCACTCTCTAAATCCATAAATGAGAAATATGTTCTGTTGTTTCCGTTATTTCATTATAAGTGTAGCTTAATGGTTAATATGTTAAGCATTCTGTTTCAATTTTATTTAATGCTTATAATACTCCAAATTGTACGCACGTATTAGGAATTAATTCAGTTGTATCAAAAAAAAAAAAAAAAAGCAATTTTTCCAGTACATTTTCCGCACACAACTTTGAAACATGGTTTGCAAAATTCTTGAGATTTGTTTCCATTGCATGTCTGTACTTGACATTTTTTCTCTTGATATCTATTTTTTTTTTTTTTTTTTTTTTTTTTTTTTTTTTTTTTTTTAAAGACTCAGGAAAGATCTTTGGGAGATTTGAAACCATAAGATCCATTCTGAACACATCTCCTAAATTTAATAGAAAATCTCTTCTGCTGATAGGCTTGCCTGTTACACTTTTATAAATTATCCAGACGTTTAAAGCTGCATGATCTAAAATATTGAAAAATATATGTACAGGCCATCGTCTAGAAACCGATTTTTTTACGGAGTACTTTCGGCACATCTGATCATGGATATCCACACCATACTTCGTTGCGTTGTAATATTTTATTGAATCGGGCAACTTCTTGAGACCGTCGTCAGTTTTTATACTAGAATGTAATGAGCTCAGTAGAAAAACACTTTTTTTTTTCTTTTGGCTTGATAGATGGTAAGTGTCATATTATCACATTCCACTATCTTCGATGAATAAAGAGTACTGCGCATATTTTTCAATGATATAGGAATTTCTCTTCTGTTCTTTTTCATTGTGCAACCAAACTTGTATTTTTAGCTTTTAACATTTCTGCTAATTTGATGCTAGTAAAATAGCTATCTGTCGTAATATTCCTCCCTTCGTTTAGATGGGGATCTGTTAATTTCATGACAACATTTTCCGATAAACGTAATTAAGGATTGGCTGCTTCATCCTTTTCTAGATAAATAAATTCATTCAAGAGGTATTTGGTATCAACGTCAACAGATCAACCAAAATTTTATTCCAAATTTATCCGAAATTTTTGGCGTATATTGCGTAAATTTATATCTATCCTGAGATGGGAACAATTGTTCATCAACTGTAATATTTTGTCCTGGTCGGTAGCATGTTTTGCAATTTTCAATAAATTTATTCCACATTGTAGATGCAAGAGCAAATTTAACAGTCTGTAGTCTGCTAGATCTTGTTGTCTTTTCATCAAACTTAAAAAATCTTTTTCTTTCTTTGAATCTATCTCTTGAGGTAGTTTCTTTGCAAAATAGTATTCCTCAGGCCTTGGACGACAATGAATATAAATCTAAACCCTTTTTTTTATTGCTCCTCGAACATATAGTATAGCAACAAAAGCAGCTTCGAGTACAAAGAGTATTTTATTAAAGGGGTCAAAATGACCCCGTCCGCCGTTCTAGGAATACAAGCCCATATTTCAAAAACTAACAAATCTAGAAAGCTGAATTTTTCTTTATAAATATATGTTATCTATTTAGGAAAAGTCAAAAAATTTCAAGCGATTTCGCCCAAGCAAACAAAAGTAATCAACGGACGAAAGCACTCAGGTGTCAAAATGACCCCTACCGCCGTTCTAGTGTTAATAAGAAGTTAAAAATGAAAGATGATAAAATGGTTACAAAAACTATCCACTATGTTGCGTGAGTACAGTGTAGATACGATGTGTTTGTTTGAAATTAATGCGTAAAAAAGTGGATACGGAAGTTTCGTCTATATCCGGTAAAAAACTCAAACAAAAGTACCGAGATCGAGGCATGAATTCGGTAATAGTTGTTTAATAATTTATTCTGATTAGTCGATAAATGCGCTATAAAACAGACACGTTTTTCTTTATCTAAGAAAATACATTTATAAAGCCTTAAAAATAATTTAGCATCTTTTTTGTAATTTATATGGATGCTTTCATTACCATTATTTCATTAAATATCATGGTATTTTGGATATTCCTCGTGCATAGGCATATATTTAACGATCTTAATTAACATAAAAATGTTCACCTTCTTTCATTGTATGTATAACTGCATTGTTAGCTAATATGCACTGATTAAACATTGCTGTTAACAATTCAACTTAACAGCAGAGATTGTCACGTTTCTATTAAGCGTAAATCTAAATTTGTATTAACGAGACATACATACAGCTAACACATACCAATGAAATTCCATTGAGAGAGCAATTTATTAAGCAACACTTCCAAGAAATAAATTTTACTAGTGTTACATTCTCAGTACAAATTTGCTGAGTGGTAAAGGTCCATAAACATGAAAAATACATGATATAAACATGAAAAATACAGTAGTTGCGTAAAATTGCCAGCACATTGTTCTGTTAATTTTACGCAACTACAGTATTTTCCATGTTTATATAGTCAGGAAACCAAAGAAAGATACAGCACATTCAATGTGATCGAGTTGTTCTGGCAAATTTACAGTCGTTTTTTTACAGTGTTGAAATGGCTTACAAGATTATCTCTAGGAATAATTGACAATGAATGATTTGGATAAAGTATCAAGTTCTGTAAATAACTTCAAACGTAATTCAAAATAAGTTCATTTGTCGCTTTAAAATTTTCTAACAGTGTGAGAAAAATTCCGAACGCTCTTTGATTCCGTAAGACATGGCCTTCTCTAATACAACACTTCTATTTATCCACCATGATGAAAGTGTGAAGTAAAATGTTTATCTGTTTCCCCTACCATAGGTGTATATGCTGAAGAAGCGAAACATAAAAAAATCATATGGGAAACGTTTTACAACATTATCTCGAGGAGTAAATGACAATAAATGATTTGGATAAAGTAACATGTTGTTTAAATAGCTTCAAACATAATTCGAAATAAGTCCATTCTTTGATTAAAAAATAAATTCTTTGATTATAAAGCCATTCTTTGATTCCATAAAAAATTACCTTTTTTAATACTACACTTTTACTTAGCTACTATGATGAAAGTGAGATGTAAAATGTTTAACCGTCTACCTTGCCGTAGATGCATATTCAGAAGGAGCGAAACAAAAAAAAAAAAAAAAATCATTTTGAAACAGTTTACAACATTATCTCGAAGAATAAATGACAATGAATGATTCGGATAAAGTATAAATTCTGTAAACAAAATAAGTCTATTTTACGAGGATAAAAGTTTATAATTGTGTGAGAAAATTCCGAAAGTCATTGTTTAATTTAGTTCCATTAAAGGAAAACGATACTTTTCCGAGTACTTTATACTCTTATGTACAATACAGAATTAAGGAATAGATAGTTTCATGAGGAAGGTTTATGTAGAATTTTTCTAATGAGATTACTTTGTTGTGCAACTAATCAACATTTACTAAAAATAAAAATAATAAAATATACTAAAAAATAAGATTTCTGCTTTTTCAGAATTTAGTGTCATCCCCCATGAAAAGAAATATATATATATATATATAGATAGATAGATAGATAGATAGATAGATAGATAGATAGATAGTACAAAGCATAATTCAGTTTTAAGACATAAAACACGCGCCTTTATTTTATATAAAATGGCGTCACTCGCATCCGCTGATGAATTCCGTATTTACGATCTAGTCTTGAACAACATCTACAGAAAAGTAAGCAATAACATAACTATCGCATAATAATACACAAATCCAGCATATAAAAGCTATTTGAAAATATTCCGAAAATCACTGGTAGTAAAAGAAACTTATTTAAAAAATGCTTTTCTAAATATCGAAAATATTTCCTTTCTGATGTTTCAGCAAATAAAAATCTTTATTTGAGTTTATTACTTTTTATTTGAGTAACTCGAAAAAAAGTTTTTGTATCTTGCTACGTCATATTTTCATTCATTTAGAAATATTTGTCTGCTTACAATACATTTATGTCAGTCTCTGTTGTTCTTGTGATAATTTAAAAAAAATGCCATTTTATAATACTACACTTTTAGTTATCCACCATTCTGAAAGTGTGAGGTAAAATGTTTAAATGTCTCCCTTGCCGTAGATGGATATTCACAGAGAGTGAAACAACAACAAAAAAATCATATTGGAAACGGTTCATAACATTATGTCGAGGAATAAAGGCAATTAACGATTGGGATAATGTATTAATTTAATTAAATAACTTCAAACGTAATTCAAAATAAGTCCATTTTTTGCAGGTAAAAAATTCTAATTGTGTGAGAAATTTTCCGAAGCCATTCTTTGATTCTTTGAAAAACGGCCTTTTCTAATATTACACTTTTACTTGTCCACTATGATGAAAGTGTGGAGTAAAATGTTTAACTATCTTTAACAATCTCCCTTGTCGTAGGTGAATATGCTGAGGAAGCAAAACAAAAAGGTATCGTATTGAAAAGGTTTACAACACTATCTTGAGGAATAAATGACAATGAATGATTGGGATAAAGTATCACGTTCTTTAAATAACTTCAAAAGTAATTCAAAATAGGTCTATTTTGTGCAGCTCAAAATTTCTAATTGTGTGAGAAAATTCCGAAACCCATTGTTTGATTCAGTTCCATTAAAGAGAAGCAATGCTTTTCTAAAGACTACTAAAACTATTAGAAAGACTAGATAGTTTCATGAGGACTGTTAATGTAGCATTTTTCTAATGAAATTACTTTATTGTGCAACTGATCCAAACTTTACCAAAAATAATAACGTAGTTTAAATTTTTTTAATATAAATGTGTAATAATTTTTCATAAGATATTCTTAAGAAACCGAAATCCATGAGGAATGAAATTCGCATAATGTTTTTAATGTATTCATTACAAGACAATTTGCAAGATTACGGCATAAAAATGTATTCAGAGGATCTAGGATTCACATTTTTAAATGTCTTTATATGCAAATAATTCAAATTACCATGTCGGAAAAACTTTAATGGTGTGAGAAAAATCCCAACAGCCATTCGGTTGACTACAGGAAATAGCTATTTCTCTGAATACATTAAGCTCTAAAGAATGTTACAGGATTAAAGAATAGATAGCTCCACGCGGAATACTAATGTCGGACTTTTCTAACGGATTACTTTGGTGTGAAACCACTGAAAACTTACTTAAACGAATTATTTGATATGCATTGATGTAAATCACTTGTGTAGTGATATGAAATACTATCTAACTAAAAAAGAAAATGCTGAAGAAGAAAATATTAATGATACGGGCGTTTTTTAATAAATCTTGAAAAGAAAACTTGTTATTTAATATCTGGTTCAAAAGAAAATAATGTATTGATAAGAACAGAAAAATGAAAAAATAAAACTCCTTCCAATATGATAAATCACAGTCCTGCCCGGTTAATGAATGTAGGAAATATCGAATGCTTTATTTAAAAAAATAGTGGAAATTAAAAATCAAACCATTTATTTAAATTTCAATAGTCTTACAATTTTAAAATTTGAAGACATGTTAATAGCATTCTCAAATAGTTATATGAAAAATTTTCTGTTAAAATAATAAAAACTTTTTAAATTATTCAATATTTAAAATTTAAAAATAACGAATAATTTTCTTATTTAAAAATGTCCCAAGCTCATTTCTTTTGCATAAAATACGAGACTATTTATTTATCAGATACATATTGACATTTATCAGATACATTACAATAGAAGTTGTCATGAATTGTAAAAGTTCGTTGAATGCATAAGCGGGAAAATATACTTTCATAGTCACTTTTCATAGCTTTTATATACTTTTGTGCAATATTTTTTACTAAAAAGGTAGCTGTATGTTTTCATATGCATATAAATTCAAATTTCAATAGTTTTCCGATTTTAAAATTTGAAGACATGTTAATGGCAACCTCAAGTAGTTATATTAAAAATTTGGTGTTAAAATAATAAAAACTTTTAAAATTATTCAATATTTAAAATTTTAAAATAACGAATAATTTTCTTATTTAAAAATATCCCATGCTCATTTTTTTGCATAAAATACGACACTATTTATTTATGAGATACATATTATATATTACAATAGAAGTTGGCATGAATTGTAAAAGTTCGTTGAATGCATAAGCAGGAAAATATACTTTCATAGTCACTTTTCATAGCTTTTATACACTTCCATGCATTATTTTTCACTAAAAAGTTAGCTATATGTTTTTATATACATATAAATGTCAACTTTAAAACACATCTGAGATGCAACTTTTTATGATAACTTTTTTTTTTACTATTGTCTGGAGAATATACAATACAAATGTCAAAAGAATCTGCTAATTAAGAATGCGCATGAACGTTTCAAAAGTCAGAAATGTGCGACTTTTTAATATTGAGAAATTAACATTTTAAGTAAAAGATCTCTATAAATATACAGAATTTTTACAAATATAAAATCTTATATCTGTGCGAAGACTTGTCAGAATATACAAATATCCTACCCGGCTCGGCTTACAGGCGCCTGTAGATTTCGAACTTAAGAATTAATTTCACCAACAAAAGCTGAATCAAGATTAGAGATAAACCCAGTTTACTTTTTTTTTCTGGCCTCTTTTGACCAGTTTTTAATTTAATTTTTCTGTAAGACCTAGTTTTATCAGAATCATGTTAATATGATAATTTTTTATTCAACTGCTGTTTTTATTTTCTGTAAGAGATGGCCATATCAAAAACCTGTCAATATAAAAGTCGTAGTTTTACCTGTAATGTACCCTATTCTTTCCTCGCCTTCAGCCCATTTTTAATTTTATTAAATATCTGTCATATACAAGATTTTGGCCGTATTCCTAGACGTAATAATAACTTTTAAAGGGATTATGAATGTGTTTGCACAAAACGCCTCCTTATTTCCACCCCTTGGTTCGATTTTGCCCATTAACAAACTTTACCGAGAGTTTCTGCGCCTTGATTTTGCGTATCAGTTTGGAAGTGATTTCCGCAAAATTATGAAAGTTATCGTGTCCATAAAAGTGATATTATATATAGTATATAGATAGGCAGATAGATAGATAAAGTTTTTAACTGTGGGTGTTTTGGGGTTCTAGAGTCATGTTCGGCTTATATCTGGAATTTGTTTTCAGAAATTTATAAAATAGGAGTGAATGTAATAGGTAATACAGTCAAACCCCGATTATCAGCGAGTGGATGATCCGCGGCGCGGTTTATCCGCGAAGCAATTTTTTTATTATTATTATTCAAGCCAACAGCAAGGAAAATGCAATAAGCCCTACTAATAAATATAAACAGAAAAATTCATGTATTCGAAAGTAATAGAAGAATATTTCTAGATTCGGTTGCCATGTTTAAAATATCAGATATAAAGTCTTGATGTCTTTTCTTGATTTTATTAACAAAACGTAAACACAGCAATTAAAATATTTAACAATTAAATAAGACTATTATGATAAATTCCAGCATATCAGTTTTTAAGATAGGAAAGGTGTTTCCAAAGCAAGAAGAAAAAACAAGTGACTGATTTTTTTAAAAAGGTGTAACTCAACACTTTTTGTACAGTATATAAGGCATTGTTTCTTGTTTACTGTTCTTTATTTTAGTAATTTAGACGTAAAGAAAATGTTTCTCCTGTACTGTGCATATGTATATATTTTAAACGTTTTATTGTGTTTTTGTTTTTGTAAACTAACATAGTTTTTATGGTGAATTTTCTTTTAATCGCGATTGCACCCCATTTCCAGTCTTTTTCGGATTATCCGCGATTTTTGTTATCCGCGGTATCCTTACCACCCAATTCCGCGGATGATCGGGGCTGTACTGTATTTCTAACGAAATCTACCTAAAAAATTCTCCTTCAGATAAATTTGAGTATATATTTTCATAATTCTCCAAACATAAGAAATCCATTTTTTAGCCAAATTTCGTGATTTTTGAAGTCCACTCTACTCTTAAAATAGCATGTAACCCAAAAATACATCCTGTACTTTTCGAACCGAAATGAACGTCGGGTCCGCTTCAGGTTATACAAAAATGCATGAAAACAAAATTTATTATGATTATATATGTTAAATTCAGTAATACTGAAATAATAGGACTCCATTTTAAATAGGATGTAACAGGGTTGGCACTGCTTAAACCAATCGGTTTAACCATGGTTTAAACCAACTAGTTTATTTCTCAAAAAAAAAAAAAAAAAAAAAAAAAAATTGTTTTTTTTAGAAGAAATCTAATGACATTTTCTCTTTTTTCTTTATAATTTAAGTGTTTCAAATCATTGGATATAAATATAATTTAAGTGTTTCAAATCATTGGACATAAATATAATTTAAGTGTTTCAAATCATTGGATATAAATATAATTTAAGTGTTTCAAGTCATTGGATATAAATAATTTCTACTTTTAAGACTTTATTTTTGAAATAAGCATTAGATATAGTGGGTCTAGGACTTAAGACATGTTGATATGTATTATGTATAGGATGAAAATTAGTATGTGTTGATGAACATGTCTATATATTGCTCTAAAATAAAGCTTAAACATGTGAATTTATCAAAGATAAAATAAATTAAAAATATTCACAATTTTGTATAAAATATTTTCAATTAAAAAAAATTGCAGATTATTTAAAGCACTAGTTTTTTGCCAACCCTGGGATGTAATCACCATAGCAGGCAACCTAGAATCATTACCTACATGGGATATCATTGAATTAATTACGTATGATACGATTTAACAAAATAAATAAAACTTTTATTAATATATATTTTTTTTAAAGTTTTTATTCGATTTTTATAAAATTTGAAATGACTCGACAAAATTCTGCAACCATTATATATATTAAATTTCAAACCATTCGGTTAAGATATTTTTGCACTGTCATATGCGGACA
Organism: Maratus speciosus; assembly: GCA_963932465.1. Lineage (NCBI taxonomy): Eukaryota > Metazoa > Arthropoda > Arachnida > Araneae > Salticidae > Maratus > Maratus speciosus. The sequence continues at coordinate 135,674,693 of OZ010791.1, forward strand.
GACGGGCAGACGGACAGACGGACGAACCAGACGACAAATAAAAGCACTACGTATTTATAGTATTCCGAACACACCTAAAGAGAATCGGCGTTTCGTTTTATGCTGGTTGATTTGAGGAAGATGATAATTCTCCGAAACAACGTTGCCAGGGGCTAATTTTTTAAAATTCAGATTTCTTGATTTGCACCACTTTTTTGATATAGTAAAATTCGCCTTATCTGATGACTTATTAATTAAGGCGAAAACAAGGGGGATTTTACCATTTCAGAGAAGTGGTGCCAATCAAGAAATCTGAATTAAAAAAAAAAAAAAAAGTAGCCCACTAGTAACACTGCTCCGAATACAAGAGGCTCCATACTGTAACGGGAATAAGAAATTGAGGTTTTTTTGAGGAATTCTAATGTCGGATGTTTCTTCAGGTGGTGTTAATATGTACCACAAGAATGCAATTGCAATAGTGAAGACAAAAGCATATCGTTTACTTGGTGAATGAAGCTTTTACTGACCTAAAGAAGAATGGAGTTTTGTTTTATTTAGTTTATTTAAGGAAGCTAATTCTTCTCCGAATATATTCGACTCGTCCCAATATTAAAGTAATAATTAAAGATGCTTATTAGGTGTACATATACAACGTTATCAATTTTTCAGCAATATCGGACCCAATCTTCCTCCTTACTATATCATACGCTTTCATTCTTCGAACTCAGCTACCTCCTAATGATATCGTTATCGGCAAAAGAGCATTCTTTTTATTTTTACAATTTTTGTCTTTATTTTTATTTTTATACGTTTGCAATGATATACGGATAAAGTTATACATTTATTAATCGTATACTATACTGATTTATATGAAGAGAACTTAATAAAAGATCACTATTATACATAATATGATATCAACACTTTAACGAAATACTTACTATTTAAAACTATTTTACAATTGCTTTTTGTTATGTAATGCATTCAACGGTAATATTATCTTCTCGTATTTGCTCCCTGCACTGGTGTAAACAGAACACCTTAAAAAAAACAGGTGGACAACATTCTTCCCCATTTTTTACTAGTAAATATAACAAATATCCTTTCGAACCTTCTTTCTCTAACAACGAACTGTGTGTGCATATGACAGAAGAATAGGAATATCGAACGTTGGGTTAATCCACATTTTGGAATGAAATGATTTTATAATTATTGAATAGATTTAATAATAACTTTGTATTTTCATAAAAATAGATAACAGACTAAAAAATAAAGATAACAGACTATATTGATGTAAAGAGACAAAGAAAGAAAATCTTCATTGGATCAAAAATGATAACTATATCAAAAGACAAACCCACCTCAACCCCTAGAGTTATCTTACAATATCAACTGCCAGAGTGCTCTCCCCCCTAAAGGGATAACGTTATATATATACAGCTTGGAATGCTAAAGTTACATTTTTTCAAGTGGTAGTTATAGGTGCCACAATAACACAACTACAAATGGTGAAGACAAATTCCTTTTTTTTTCTCGCTGAATGCAGCTTTCACTGACCTAATAAAAATTAGAGTTTTGTTTTATTCTGTTTGATTTACAGAAAACGAAATTTCTCCGAATCCATTAGGCGAATTATGTTACGGGATTAAGGAATTGATGTTTCCTTGAAGAATATTACAGTTGATTTTTCTAACGGGATTATTTGGATTTGCGACTAATGAAAACTTACTGAAAAGTATAAAGATTTTGATATGAAAAGAAATGAATGACTTCTGCAGTCATTATTCATGCAGTCGTTCTGGTAAAACAAATTCCCAAGAATAAATTAACAACGATGGGTCTTTTTTTACTTAATCTTGAAATATTCTTGTTATTTAATGCATGAATCAGACGAAAATCATGTAAGATTGGAAATATTCTATGATAAGAAAGACAAAAATGCTTTCGATTCGATCATTCAATCATTGACCAGTTAGTAAATGTAACATGTAATACGGAAATTTAAAATGTTTTATCAAAAAATGAAAATAACTTAATAATACTATGTGCATGAAAAAAGTCCGCCCTACTGCATACAATGAAGATAAATTCATGTTGTTTTCTTGCTGTATGAAGCTTTTTCTGGCCTAAAGAAGAACAAGAGTTTTGTTTTATTCAATTTGATTTAAAAGAACCGATACTTCCCCGAATCCATTATAAATACATCTTAGCAAAGTTACGAGATTAAAGAATAGGTGTTTTCATGAGGAATACTAATGTAGGATTTTTTTTACGGAATTTCTTTGGTGTGACACTAATGACTACTTATTGAAAAGAATTAAGTACTTTGATATGAAATGATGTGAATGAATTATGTGATGTTTTCTCATACAATCATTTTAAGAAAATATAATTCAGAAGAATACATTTTGTATCGGTGTGTCATTTTTGTAGAAATGCTTTGAATGGTTTTTGTTCCTTATTGTATTGATCATAAAATTATGTGGGATTTTAACGTCATAAAAGCGTTCAAACTTGAATGGTTAATAAGAAGGAAGGAATTTTTTTACAATTTAGAAAATTCTAAGAATCGCAGTGGTGGAAAATTGGCGCAGAGGAGGAGTCTATTGACATCACTAAATTTTAGTAGTATTTTTCGGCTTATCTAATAACAGAATTTCAGAGTTTTTATTAAAGGGAGTAACACTATAAAATGTTAGTGGTGTCAATAGACTCCTCCTCTGCGCCAATTTTCCACCACTGGAGAATGCTATTTCAAATCCATTATTTTAAAATAAATGGTAGGCCTATTTATTTTAGGCCTCTTGTGATTCTGATAAGAGTGACTTTATCCACTGAAGAACTTGTTACGATTTTAAACTCTTACCCTAAATAGCGTGCGGGGAAGGGTAGATATATTTTAGAATTATTGTTGGCCAGCGTTACAATTTCTGTCTTGATACACTATAAACGAATCTCGCAGTTGTTGAATACGTCGTTTGTTCTTGTTGTAGTTGGCATTTCTATCCTTTCCTATTAGGGTCACCCCGCTCTCCCCTGAGTAATACTTTTATGTTTTTTTCCTTTAATAAAAGACACATATATCTTACAAAAATAGTAGACTATTTTTGAATCTATTCACTGAGTTTTTACGGAATGAAAGTTGTTCGATTGTTAGGCTAAATGTGTGTCACTGAAGACAAAAAAAAATAGTTTATAGTATACACTCTTTTACCACTTGCCTTATTCACTACATTAATCTAATCGCTTGTTAAATTTGAAAAACTGCAGCAAATGCAAATGATTATTACAATCGCAATTCTGTGAATTGTTTATGTTAAAATTGCCTCGCATTTACAGTTATGTACAATATATCTCTATTCCTGTTCTTTAATTAAATTTTCCCAAACTGTCATTAGTCAATGTAATTTGTACGTTTTAATTTCATTTGCTGCCAAGTAATTTATTGGTTGGCTGATTGAAATTAAAAATTTATATTAAATAGATTATATGTTAAATAAATAATAATTTTATATTCAAAATATTACACATTGGATTATATATTAAATAGATAATAATTCTTATTAAATAGATATATTTTAGGATTATTATAGGTCAGTTTTGCAATTTTTGGCTTGATACACTGTAATCGAATCTCGCAGTTGTTTAACGTTCATCGTTTGTTCTTCATATAGATTCGATATCACCAATTTTCCATGGATATCGGGGTCATCCTTTGCGCAATACTTGTATGCTCTACTTCTTTAATAAAAGCCACCAATATCTTATATCACTACTGGTTTTTAAATATATATTCTGAGTTTTTACAGGATGCTATCTCGGCTAAAATTGTGCCATGACTAAAAAAAATAAAATACTTTATTCTTTTTTATATCCCGATATTTAAAGTTTTCCATTATATATATATATATGTGTGTGTGTGAGTGTGTGTGGGTATGTTTTATGTGTATTGCAAATGTTTTACACCCTTATTCGATACGTGAATGACAAAGAAGATCTGAAAAAACTATCGTGTTCTTTAAATGTCTTCGAATCCAAAAGATTTCTTTTTCAATTTCCACATCTAGAAATTTCTAATGGTGTGAGGAAAATTCCGAAAGCCATTCTTTGATTCAGTTCGATTAAAGGAAATCGATACTTCTCCGAATACATTAAGCTCTTAAGAATGTTACGAGATTAAGATATAGATGGTTCCATGAGGAATACTAATGTCGGATTTTTCTATCGGGATTACTTTGGTGTGAAACTAATGAAAACTTACTGAAAAGAATAAAGTGCTTTGATATGCCTTGATGTAAATGAATTGTGTAGCATTTTTTATGCGATCATTCTAAGAAAAGGAATTCATGAATAATAAAATTCGAATGAATTGTGTGCCTTTTTTTTATTAGCGTGTCTTCAAAATTCTTCTTTTTAATATATTGATCAGAAGAAAATTATGAAGGATTATAAATTCCAAATGCATTTAAACTAGTCTAAAATAATTTAAAAATTACTTTCTCCCGACAATTTTTAGTAAACCCATGTAATAAATATAATTTTAGAAATTCGAAATCATTGTTGATCAGCTCATGCAATAAAAATTAAGTACGAAAATCCCTTAAGGGGCAGTACACCTTTAAAATTGTCAAAAAATCGATTTTTTTATTTTTACATCTTTAGAAAGGTTATTATATTCTGAGTAAGTTGATACCAATCTATTAATTGTGTGATAGTTATTTATTGAGATATAAGGGAAAATGTAGACATCACACCCCTATTTCCCCTTTTAATGCCCTGCGACAGTGTTCTCGCTGCCGCTCGCCATTGCGCCGAATCGCGACAAAATGCTCCATTTGGCCAGTAAAAGCGTAATCAGACTCGCCAAACTGCGAGTGCTCATTTTCTGCTCTTTTTGTGTGTGTGTGGTTTGCCAATACAGCCGAGATTCTTATCGGCGTTACTGAACGGTTGATGTCGCTTTACATGTTCAATCGCACCGTTTCATTTACATTGCTCTATTTATAGAAATACTGACTCAACACCAATTCAGTATAGCAACAGCCAAAGACCCGAAAGCATTATTCGATAAGTATTTCTCTATTGTCAGTTAATCAATATCTATATGCCTGTAAAAACACGAACACGATTACTCGCATCAAGCACTATATAGAGAAAAGTTTTGCTATAATGCGATGTTGAAATTGGCGATTTACCAATTTATCAGTTGTTTGCAAAATATCTCTGACCGGTCAAATTTTTTCTATCGGTTAAGAGTCGAAATCAGATAGCAATTTTTAGTGTATATTTTCCAACGGTAAATCAAAGATAGTTGTTTTTAATTTTTATTTAGATTGCTAAAAGAATATCGGAAATATTTACGTATTCTGTAGACATTTAGAATGTACTCATTTTTGTATAGTTTCTGTAGCGGATAGTAAAATTTCTATTTTATAAGCAATTACAAGAAATTGTGTTATTTCAAAACATTTTGAAAAAAAAAAGGATACAATAAGGGGTTAAATTACAAGAAATTGGGCTATTTCAAAACATTTTGAAAAAAAAAAGGATACAATAAAGATAGATTTTTCAGTGTTTCACACAGAATCTATTTTTTCTAGCATTTCTTTTCATTTGGCTACTGTTTTTTTTTTCTTATTCGCCAAATCGCTAATGTTGGTCAAAAGCCTGCAAGAACACTGCCCTGCAACAACTGCAATGGCGGGTTGTTTACATTTTATTTTCGCGCTTTCTCGTTAATGCAGCATTGAAAATATACTAAAATGAGTCAACTGTTTTTAGTTAAATACCTTAAATAATAAGAAAAAAAGATTTAAAATATTAACATCAATTTCGCGAAATTTGTTCACTTATTTGGTTTTACTAGGAAACGAGATCGCAAAATTGCTTAGCTGTTTATCTATTAAGTGCTTAATTTGAAACAAAACTGTTTTTTTTTTTTCCTAGAGCAATAGTTTTCTGATTTTATAATATTATTCTACTTCTTAGTATTTATTAGCATTTATAATTAATGACAATGTGTAATGTGCTTCAGAAGAGTATCGAAGAATGAGCCAGTTTAATGGCAATCTCTATACAATATGCGAAGATATAATTATGTCCTAAGGTGGTATCTTATAGAAAACTAAAATGTAGTGAATTTGATAGTGATTTAATTTCAAATGACAGTTTAGGATACATATTTATTGATATATTTATAATTTTTTAGTAAACTATCAGGATTTTTATGCTGCAAAGTATATAAATCAAATATCGGAATTCGAGAATCCCTAAAAAATGGCCTATAGTATACATTAAATAATTTAGTTTTATCAAAAGTGCATAACTAATTCGCTTTCAGTCAATTCGAAACAAATTTTTAAATTATATGTTTAAAATTAATTTTTTCAATAGTAAATGCTACATTTTTGGAAAATTCATGTATTTATTTCTTAGGGATCTATTTATATAAAATCCAAGTCTCTGTGTGTCCCTCACTATTCCGGTAGGACCGCCTCATTGAAATGAGTAATTGTTGAAAAATATTAATGCAGGGTTACCACAGTTGGGCCAAATGTTAGCCAACTTGGCGATAGCTGAATAATTTGGCGAAGTTCCCATTTAAAACCATTAATCTTTCATAAATTTAATCTAAACTCCACTCTTTTAAGATATTTTTTCGAAATCGATGGTTGAGAATTTAAAGTACATCTTTACATCTTCGTTCCGATGCTACTAATAAAATAACCGCCAATAGACAACGGTGTACTGCGTGAGCTCCTAACTGCGCGATTTTAATGTGCTTTAGGTACTTTTCCAGTATAGGTAGGTGCCTTGGCGAAAAAGAAAATTTGGTAACCTATTTTCCGGAAACCTATTCACTGTTTCATTTTATATACACACGCATTTTTTTTCGATATTTATACGATTTATTTAACATAAAAAAGCCGTTTCTCTAATTTTATACAGAAACAGATGTAATTTGTACATAAAAACTTCAATAATCTATTTATATAAAATCCAAGTCTCTGTGTGTCCCTCACGATTCCGGTTGGACCGCCTCATTGAAATGAGTAATTGTTAAAAAATACTAATGCAGGGTTACCACAATAGCTCCAAATGTTAGCCAACTTTGTGACAGCTGGCTAATTTGGCGAAATTCCCATTTAAAATCATTTATCTTTCATAAAGGAGGTCTCCGAAATTTAATTTAAACTCCTCTCTTTTAAGATATTTTTTCAAAATCTATGAGTGAGAATTTAAAGTACATCTTTACATCTTCCTCCCGATGCTACTAATAAAATAACCGCCAATAGACGACGCTGTACTGTGTGAGCTCCTAACTGTGCGATTTTAATGTGCTTTAGGTACTTTTCCAGTATAGGTGCCTTGGCGAAAAAGGAAATTTGGCAACATATTTTCCGGGAACCTATCCACTGTTTCATTTTATATACACACGCATTTTTTTCGATATTTATGCGATTTATTTAACATAAAAAAGCCGTTTCTCTAATTTTATACAGAAACAAATGTAATTTGTACATAAAAACATCAATAATATACATATAAAATAAACATATAAAACAAACAAAAACGCTCATCAAGTTTGTTTTCATAGCTGTTTATATGATTTGACAACAAATCTCGATATTTTCCCGTTATACGGAAACCATGCCAAAATGTATGCTAATGCGCCAATTATTTCAAAATGCTAAAAGATATTTGTAATTTTATGCTAGCAGTTTAATATGAGTTTTATTTTATTGCTTTATTTTATAACACTTATTTGTTCACTTATTTTAAGTATATATTTGTGATTTAATGCAATAGTTCGTAAAAGTCTGGAATTTTCAAATGTTGTATTTTTTAAATGCTCACTTTAGTATCGACATGTTTTTTCTTTTATTTTTCAAATGCTTCAATTCACGTGATTTTCATTTTGCGCCCACTATTACGCTTGGCGACAATGGTATCCGTATAACGGAATAGTACTCAAATCTCACTTTCTGATGCCCAAATTACACCAAGCTTTAAAAAGAAAAAAACGCCAAAGCCCCTACAGTGGAACAGTACCAAACTGTCTATTATTTTGCGCAAGCTGTGTTATAGTTTGTACTATATGCAAGGGGGTTGGAGCGAAGAGTTTAAACATTAAATATTAAAGTTTTGGCACAGATGTCATATACGCCCCATATTGGCGCGATTTTTTTCTGACGCCAATGCCATATACACAACGGGTACTTAACTGGCGCCAAAGTGTCGTTATTTTGCTTGATATGGTAACCCGGATGTTGTTGTTTATACTGTTGATGTTTTCGCCAAATTGGCGTATATGACAACTGTGCCAAAGCAACATAAAAAAAAAAAACATCAATAATATAAACACAATAATATAAAAATATCACACAAATAATATAAAAAAACACAATCAATAATATAAAAATTTATATCAATAATATACATATAAAATAAACATATAAAACAAACAAAAACGCTCATCAAGTTTGTTAAAGCAGTATAAGACTAAAGAAGAAAGAAAAATCATGCGTTAAGCATAGAATATGAAACACTTTCCAACACATCCTGAATGCTTTAACAAAACTTCGTTATTTGGGGAAATAAGGTACATAAGATAACTAAGTAAACATTTTAGAAGACGCATAAAAATTTTTAAAAATTGATTTCAGCAGTTACCGTCCATAGCCAATAGTACCGTTTTTACATGCCACTATTTAGCTAAAATTTAATTTAAACTACTCTTAAAACTACTGAAATCACATTTCCAGATATTATCATCCATAGACGGTTATGTATCCAATTCTTTGCGTGACCATGTATATCATTTTATCTATATTCTACAAACATTTCTTAGTAAACTAAATGCAGTTCAGGGTAAAAATGCATAACTCCTTTAAAAACCACCTTTAAGCAATTTACTCTCATACTCAGTAACTCTTACGAATTCTTTTGTGTAGCCCTGCATATGAACTGAAGCATTTATACACACAGTACAGTATGCATAAATGTAGTGAAACATAAAAGCGCATATCATAATTAAGAATGCGGTACAGATGTCATATTCGCCCCATATTGGCGCGATATTTTTCTGTTGCCAATTTGGCGAAAACATCAACAGCATAAACAACATAATCCGGGCTACCACATCAAGCAAAATAACGACACTTTGGCGCAAGTTAAGTACCTGTTGCCTATATGATATTGGCGACAGAAAAACATCGCGCCAAAATGGGGCGAATATGACATCTGTTCCAAAAATGCTTTTCTAGCAATCATTGCTTATGTACAATACTTCGGAGAAAAGTTGCTTGGCGAGAAAGAAGTTTGCCAACGTATTTTCTGACAACCTATTTACTGCTTCATACTCACAAGCAATTTTTTCCATATGTATGGAATTTATTTAATATAAAAAAAGCTATTTACCCATTTTTATAAAGAAACAGAAGTAATTTTTGCACAGATGTCATATACGCATCGGAGTTGGCATGTTTTTCTCTGACGCCAATTTGGCAGAAATCTCTCTTTCGAATACCAGTTACTTATATATTTTTAAATTATTTGCTATCATTTTAAAAAGGAAATAACTATAAATAAATAAAAGTTTGAATAATAATTATAGAACAAAACAGTTTATATAATTAAAAACAGAAAATAAAAGTAAATAAACAATTTATTAATAAGTAAAAAACAATAGCCGGGTTATCATAGCAGGCAAAATAACACCATATTGGCGCCAGTTAGGTATCCCGGTTCATATCTGAAATCTGTGCCGTAATTTGTATATAAAAAAATATTATATATATTTAGAAACGATTTTTTCTATGCATATAAATGCATATATAAACAAAAATAAAAGTTCATTAGATTTGTTTTCATAGCTGTTTATATATTTTGGCAACATATCTCACTTTCTGATGCCCAAATTGCGTCAAGCTTTTTTTAAAAATGCTCTATTATGGGAAAGTACCTAAATAAATAATTAACAGAAATAACCAATTTTACAAACTAAAACTTTTTATTTCGAGATCAAAGCATTGTTTTTAATTTCAATTAAAAATACATATATCCTTGGATAATTTCTGTTGAAATTAGGTTCACAGCTTAATATCTCATTCCATAAACCTAATCAAACACAAGTGATTCATTCATCGTGAGACGTAAAAAATATTAAATCATTGAGGTAATCATACACAAAGTAAGTTCTCCAACAATCAATGGACAATATTCTAATGACGTCATAGTAGGTAAAATTTTGGCGGTATCGTTTGTTTATGGTTTGAAATCACAAAGATTTAATTTTGCAATGTCTCTTAGTTACATTATTTTATTGTCATATTTATGAGCTCAGAACAAAAGCATATTTTTTTCATTATTTAGATATTAAAGACGGAAAAAAATTATAAATGCATGATTTGAAAAATTTAAATAATTTTCGGTACTTCTTAGTTATCCCGTCGACCAAATTACTGTCTCCAAATTGCAAGATTTATTGCCAATAATTGTTGCTATTAATTAATTAATTGTAAGATTAAATGCCAATAATGGCCAATAAAACCATTAATTTGACGTTTTATTTGTATTTTTATTAATGTTTTGCTAATTTATTTGTTCTTTCGTTATTTAAAATAACATATTATGTCAATGTGTATAATTTGGCCAGTGGTTTGGCGATTTACATAATTTGGCGAAATTGGTCGACGGGATAACTAAGAAGTACCTAATTTTCTTTCTTAATAGTAAAAAATAACATCGGGAAGTAACAGCGGGTTTAAGCTAAATAAGTTTAAATGTTTAATTCTGTTGTAATATTCAAAATAACTGTATTTATTAGATTTCAGTAAACAACATCAGGGCCCCATTAAACTTTGAAATTAGAGAAATTACAATGTCATTTCAGGACCTATCTTTTGGAGAAGCTTTTCTAAATTCCACATATACATGGAAACTCTTCAGTGTGAGAAATATTATTCTTAGGACTAACATAACATGAGAACGGCCTGCAATTTTACACAAGTTTTTGAAAACTACTTTATATCAGAAATTTTACTAAAAACTGGTTACTTTTTTGTTATAGCGGCCCACACTATTAGGATTATGACAAGTTGCAGCCAATTTCGCCAACGTCGTAACCAAGATCGTGATGCACACACACATATAATATCATTTCATGAAATCGTATACGATAATTTAATAGTTTTTACCTTACTTCAAGTGTGTAATTTATTTATTTTTAAAGCTTAACAATCTAAATTGTCCAATATATGAATTTAAAAAAATGTAAACAAAGATTGAATTGACATGACCACAAAAAGCCTCAAATCTGCATAACACTTGGAACCAAACTGTGCAGATTAGTGGTCTTCTACTGTACACAATTTTTCATAAATGTGTTTCGTTCTTAAAATGTGTTATTTTCATCTATCACTGCGGAACAAGCGAGAAAACTCATATTCTTGCACATGAGTTGTATATATATTTATATCTAAATTTCCGTCATTTTTGACGGGCTACCTTTCTAGTGTTCTTATATTCTGCAGCATTTTGCAAACAATTTTATACTTATCATTTTAAACTAGCATCTAATTTTATTTGTAATAAAGAATACGTCATATAATTAGCAGTTTTGTTTCTTTTATTATATATTTCATATTTAAAAATACAATTTATTCTTTAAACAGCTTTTTATCAAAATGGTATTTTTTTACTCATGTGCGTATGATATCGCCAAAACTATTTGAAGTATAGCTTTAAAATTATTGCCCTACATAAATACTTATCGTGAAAATGAACTAGAATTATAAAGCTGTGTTCAGTATGAAAATATATATATATACGATTGAATGCATATAAAAATTCGTAGTTTTTCTAATTTTTCTAATTAAAAGTTAATTACTCCTTATCTAATTAACCGATTACAAATATCCTTGTTCAAATTATAGACCATAGTGTTATTTTTAATTTAAGATAAAGCTTATGCAAATATCATGAAATTAGCATGATATATATGGTACGCGCAGTGAAATGTTAACCAGTGTAAAATTTTTAAATAGCACTTTGAAATTGACACCTTGCATTTTTATAAATTATAATATATCCAAATAAAAAAAAATAAACATAGTTCAATAACACCTAAATATACTCTAAAATTTTTGTGCTTCGAGAGTGGTTATATTTTTTATAAAAAATTGCTAAACTCATGACAAATTTCGCATGGTTTTTTACTCTTAAAGGTGTTCACTGTACAGGTGTACTGTCCCCTTAAACGACCTATGTAAGATTTTTCAAAAGGCGACATTATTACGATCTTCATCGATATAGATATTTTCGCAAAAGTTTGTAATTTGTAAATAAATTCCCGAGACTTCATGTATAATGAAAAACAACAGCAAACATAAAATAAAACAAAATAAAATAAAAATGGATAATTGTGAGCGTGAATTACTTTCGATTACTGTTTGAAATTCTGCAGAGTATTTGTTTTGAAACTTTGGGTAACTTAATAGAAGCTGAATCATTGAAAATATTCTCACTACGAAAAAAGATCTCTGTTGATTCTCGGATAATGGATGGTAAGTAAAATTTTGATAGATAATTTACTCTAATATAGTTTTTTTAAATAAATTTGCATAGGTTCTTTGCCACATAGTCTGGTCAAAGCAATTGTTCTTTCGTTATACTTGATGTATGGTGTATTTTCTTTCATTATAGTTTTATGTTTGTCATACATAAGGTAATTCGGGGGAAGACGTATGTTGGGGGAATATGCAAATTTGTTCCAATACATTTATGTGTCAACAGATGCAAATAATGACCGGCTTGTGTAACGAGTCTTATCCCAGTGTGCACGTGGTTTGTGAATTTACCTTAATTTGTCACTTTTAATCTCCGTTATTTTTGGATCTTGGAAATATTTAACCGACGAGTAAAGCCCTTAAAATATTCTGTTGCTCACACTTAAAGTTTATAAACGGATGTTTTATTTTAAATGAGACATTAGCTATATAAGTGAGTTCCACATTCTGTTACACGGAAAAGGCAAACAGTAGAGGTCATAATCTTGCAGCAATACGGAAATAAGTGTATGTGGCATCTTCCACCTATACTTGGGGAAAGATGCAACATGGTTCAGAAATAAGCTAAAATGAATACAAAAATTAATTAATTCTTTCCTGTCTTCCAAATTACATTATTCAGTACTTACAGACACTTGATAAATCCTTTTTCAAACCATTAAAAACATATTGGCGACATGCCCAGCACGACTGGATCCACAGTAAGCCACATTGTAAATTCTTAAGACTTCAGTTCTGATGTCTTTTGAATACGTAACGTCTTTGGCGTAAGGCAACCATAGTAGGAAATGGCACTTCTGGATTTTCAGTTACTGGAATTTATCCCTATAACCGACAAGGAATCCCATAACATGCGTTTTATATCTCTGAGGGTTTCGTTAATGACAGAGCTGTTGCTTTCACAAGCGGTGCATGTGGTAACAAGCCTACACAGCAGTTGATTCCACCAGCAGATCATGTGGACCTAAACCAGCAGTTGCTTCCAACAGCATATCTAGTGGCAGTGGATTGTCACCAGGAGTTGCCTCCAACAGCAAAGAAAAGGGGATTTCTTGTCTAGTACCAATGTGTCCTATTCCTCAGGTCAGAAAGCCTAAACCATCTGGGCGTAAGAAACAAGCAGTAGAGGTCTTAACCGCATCAGGGAAGAAAATCTATGCGGGAAAAGATAAAGAAAAGGGTAGAGAAAATATAAAATAAATAAAAAGAAACCTCTGAAAAAATAGAAGTAAAAGAGACGTGTAAGCGCGTCTTCCTCAAGTGAAGAATATTCCTCTGGATACCAGTGGTGATAGTTTTGATGAGGATAATGATAATGCTTTTTGTGCTGTATGTAAAGGATACTATTACGCTAAAAAAAGGTCTCAAGTGTGGTTGGATACAGTGCATAAAATACAAGAAATAGTTGCACGAAATTTGCAATGGTGATCATTTGCACTAAATGAGATGTGCAGGCTTGTGCCATTATTAAGTTTGGCAAAGTAAATTTGAAAAAAAAAATGATTTAAGTTTACAGATTTGTTTATTTGACCATAGTTATTGTTAATTCGCAAGTAAGGTTCCAATATTAGTCTTATTTTTCTTATTTTCTGTTGTGTGGCATCTTCACCCATAACAGGTAGCATCTTCCCCGAATTTATGGGGGAACATGCCACAATTATACGAGTTTATTTAACGTTAAATTCCTCAATCATTTAAACACTGCGAAAGGAATTAATGAGTGTATATAACGAATTAACTATTAAGGAGCATCGTGGTAATTTTTTTTATTTATCTTATGATTTCAATTTTGGCTCTACTAAGCACAACATCCTTATATGTGGCGTCTTCTTCCGATTTACCTTATATAAAATTGCATGCAATTTAAAGATATAGCGCACATTCAACCTTAATATAATGTGGACGAAGTGTCTGAAAATTTTCATTGTTTTAACAGAGTTCTCGCTATAAACAGGTTTACAGTTTTATAGAAACAACATACTAAAACATATAGAAGTTTAGATAAATGATTAAAATTTACAAAATAATTTTCCCTGTCGGTCCAATTTCATATTTTTGTATTATAAAGGTGTAATCGCCTTACGAATGATAGCTTAACAATCACTTTAGTATTTCAGGTCCGAATTAATAATTAAAAATTATACCGCAAAGAAGATGGCAAATAAAGAATACGTGTTTATCGTTTATGCATTATTTAAATATATATTTAAGAAGAAGAAGATTTTTTTTTCAAACTAATTTCATGTATTTTTTTTATAATTAATTAAATAAACTCAGAAATGAAATATTAATAAACAATTTTAATTTTTGGTGGGAAGAATGCTAAATCCTTTTTAAAGAATGATAGCCAATATAGATGATTATTTCCAAACGTTTTATTCCTTGCACAATAATTTTGAACAGAGATGATTTAATACATTTTGCGCTGAAAAATTTAGCAAAACCAGAAAATATTTTGCGTTATTTTCCTTAAACCTAATTTACGCAATATATATATATATATCTTTATACTGTGATCCTTGTATTACCTTTCATAAATTTTCAGCCTGGCCATTTTTACTTTAAAAAAAAATCTCTTATTTAGTAGTACTAATGTGCTACGATTACACTTTATTTTCATGGCTCCTCTGGGATATGCTATACCAATACTCATATACAAGGAGTGAAGTACCACTGCTTCTGGGTATACCATTGAACTGCTCTTCTGTTCGGTGTTCACTATTGTATATTTTTCAAATCATTTTCCATTGTCATTGCTCGTTAAATGTGACATCTATTCTAAACGTTTCGAACGAAAAATAACACCAATTCCTCTTCAGATGCATAAAATAAAAGAACAGCAAGATCTCAACTACAGATAAAGATGTTGGTTGAAAGTTAATTTTTTTACTGTTGTACGTGACTTTCTAATCACATAAAAATTAGTTTTTATGTATTCGAGTTACATAAAAAAATTGTACACGAATTGATTGTTAGTTATATTAGTTTTTTGAGATTAGGATAATTATTAGGGTGTACCAGTAAAATTTTAAAAAGGCTAAATATAAATTTTAGTAAAATACGTGAAATTTTTTAAATTTTCAATTATATGATTTAAATTTAACGTTTCTAAATAAGGAAAATCTAATAAAAGTACCAATTGGTGTTATTCAGCTTTTCAAAGCTCAACAAGAATAATTTTGAATAATAAAAGGTAAATTATTTCTAATTTTGTAAAACAAAATTTAAATTTCAAATTTATGGAGATAATTTGGTTTAATATATCAAAAACATTCCCTTTTTCAGTTCTGATGAGAATTATACTGTCAAAATACTGCTAGTTCACGATTGATTTCCATTCCTATGTATGTGAAACGTACATACAACGTGTTACAAGGTAATGTTTCGTGCCAATCACTGAATAAGTGAAGTGATGCAAAGCAAATTTCATACTATATAGTATCTCAGCAATCAGGCATAATAGATGAACGAAAGTTACGTTATATAATTTGTGATATTTATGTTAATTTCATTCATATAGGATGAGAGTAGAATATATTAACCTTTTGAAGGGCGAGGGTATATAATATATCCAACTTTATTGTATTCTAGATTTGCACCAGAACTTTTTTGAAGATTATAGCTTGTTTACCTTTGATGAAAATACGCTGTAAAATTGCATTTTCTTATTTTTAAGTACTTTTCTCGAAAACTCTGGTATAAATTCAATATATGGGTCATTCTCTGAAAAGTGGCTGTATTAAAAAAAAAAAAAATTGCGGCCCAATAAAATTGCCTCAAAAATCTCAAAATTTAGCCTACATGTACCTTATTCCTATATTTATCAAAAAATAATATGGACCAAACCGTATCCCATAGTCCTTCTGATATTTTAATTTCAAAGCACTTCCATTGCTAAAATGTTCAAATAAATGATTGCCATCGGAATTTAAGAACAAATTTATTTGTAAATATGAAAAATGCTATATTTCACATGCATGTTAAATAGATAAAAGTTTATAAAAAGTCTGGTGCCATTGTGGCGCTTGGGAATTAAAATTAAGTGGTTTCATAGACATACCACCGCCCTTGAAAGGGTTAAAAAAGAAAAGAAATTATAATTAGCAGCCATATTGTCAATAAATACTTTTTTTTACTCTATGTCAATTGAAAAAATAAAGATAAAGCATTAACATTTAGAAGAGTTAATGTTTATTTGAATTAGTACATTTTTTTTTTTTTTTTTAGCTTCTCCCTGTAAAATAATAAAAGTTAAAAATGTATTATCTTTAATTACGGTAATTAAAAGTATTATGAGTTTTTTAATTTGTATCTTATTGCATTAGATTTTCTTATTAAACTGTTTATTACATATATAAATGAATTCAGATCATTCCCTCACAATTTAAATCATTCCCTCATATTAAAATTATGAGGGAATGACGAAATACTTCTAAAAACCATGTTATACAAAAGTGATTAGTCTTAGGTATATTTTCAGTTACTAAATATCTTTTGAAATATTGTTCTAATAATATAACACGATAAAAAGACATTTCATTAGTTTTTATTAAATTTATAATAAATGAGGGAATGACGCGTAATAAAAATACTTACATTGATCTAGTACTTCAAAGACATATACTAACTATTCAAGAACGTTTTTGAGCAAACAACAAGACGAATACTTCACTTTACTATTGTACAAACTGTCCTAGACATGTATAAAGCATGTACTGCTTTCTACTAAGCAAATAATGGCAAATTTATAGTTATGTGAGGGAATGACTACACATGCTAGGGACATCATTAAAAAGTGCCCTATATCATTCATTATATAAAATATAAATATAATTAAATGGCTAAACATGTATTTAAGTGTGTTTAATGAATTGAGAAAAAAATATTTATAAACTTACGTGCTGCAATGGCAAAGAAATCATTTTCTGTCCTACATGCGTGAATGGGGACATAGTGAGGGAATGATATTTGCATTAAAAAATACATACATTTATCAAATTTCAATTTCAGTAAGCAAATAATTACAGTTTATATGTATAACTGATTAATATTGATAGTTTAAATCATTTTTTCTTTTTGTAATTTTAAAAATATGTCTTCAAGACCCCTGGGACATAAAATTGCAACTTTTCAGAGAATGACTCATATCAGAACCACAATTACACGCCCATGAAAAGGTTAAACTAAGTATTTTCTGAAAGAGCAGTAACTAAATTTAGTGTGGTTTTACGTCACGAGTATTTTTAGGAAAATATTTTTCGTTTTCAACTACAGTATTTTCTAAAATATATGAGCGTTTTAGACAAACATTTTGGAGGACACCATTGTTCGCGTGTTAACTTTTCTTCCACAGCACCATCTCCAATTGTATAGCAATGCACGTAATTGAAATTTTATTTAGGTGAACAATTTATCCTTTGTCGTTGAATTTCTAGTTACATCGTTTAAAAATCTCCGAATCTTCTAAAGAAGCACATGAATAAATCACCTGCATGTAAGTATGTAACATACATCTATGTAGCTAAAATATATGTATATTTGTATTGAAATAAGATAAAGTTCTATGTAACTTTTTCTTTTTCCTTTTCCTTTTGTTTAATCAAATACATGTAAGTATGCAACATACACCTAACTATGTAAAATATACGTATATTAGTATTCAAATACGATAACGTTCAATGGAACCCTTTTTTTTTTTTTTTTTTCATTTTCCTTTTGTTTGCAGAACTTTGCTGAGAAAATAAGATATTTCTATTTCGTACCGCACTTTAAAAAATATATGTAAATTTACTCTATAAAATTGGTGGCAGCCTTGCTGCCTTCATTTTATTGAGTAATCTAACCGATATAACTGGTGTTACGTTACACTAATGTGTAATACTACACCAGATATATCAGTTTGAATATATATAAAAGTTATAAAAGTTAAAAATTTCTCCATAAAACTGGAGGCCGCAAGTTGCTATCAATTTTATGGGTTAACGAAACCTAATTTTTTTACAGTCAATAATAACGGTAAGAAAATTTATTTCTAAATATCTTTAAAAATTTTAATATATATATACAACGTTATATTTTCGAATTAACATTCAATTTTTATCTTAATTATTATTATACAATACATATTGATAGATCATTATTATGTACTTCAATAATATTTTTAAATTTAATTATTAAAAAAAAAATACTTTGTTCCTCGTTTTTTTTTTTTTTTTTTTTTTTTTTTTTTTTTTTTTTTTTTCAAAAGAAAAAATTATACATTTTGTTTGATAAATAAACAAAATGCCTTCCTCAATTTAATTTTTTTAAACAAAAGACAAATAAAGTCTTTCTCTGTAAATCTTTGAAAAATAGAAGAGCAATTTAAAGAACTACTCTTCACGTTACCTGTAACAACACTAATACTTTCAAAGCTAATTAGATTTTACTTTATTTTGACTATTTGTATTTATCTAGCGGGAAGGAATTTTGTATTTATTCTCTCATCAAATATATACCTTTCTTCAAAAATGTAGAAAGTAAATTATAGTTTATTTTGTAATTAATTTATTATTTAATATAGTTGAAAAAATCCTTATATATGCTTTTGCAACTAACAAGGAGTTCTAACCCGGACTCCTCGGATTACGGAATACAGGTGGAAATCATTTCTCTGTATTTTTAATTGAAAACTTTAAAAGATTTTTTACATTTAATATACGGGGTATTTCTAATTGAATATAAGGAGTTTAACACTTAGTAGTATTTATTACATAAAACTTAATCCGACACACGATCCTTTATGAATCCCCACAGATAGAAATCAGAAGGCGTCAGATCGGGTGAGCGTCTGAATGGAATTTCTTTGCTAATCAGCGTTTGGGAAGAACTGAGCTATCGACTTGGTGTGTGCCGTGTGACGAAAAGTGCTAACATTGAATACTTGTAAGCCTGTAGATAAAACTGTTTGAGTTGCTCTTTCATCTCATGTATTAATTATAATTTTAAGTTTTATGTAATAAATACTACCAAGTGTTAAAACCCCGAAATTAATTTAGAAACACCCCTTATATTTTCAGATTTTTCACTAACAATACCAGCAATCATTTTTATGTGTTTGCAATTATGTATTAAAATGAAATTTCATAATATATTAAAAGGGATATTGTCGCATTGGACTCGTGTCAGGTATTAACAATCGAAGAATTCGCTAAAGGTAGCTAATATTTTTCATTTTAATATAATTTCAATGTTAAAAGCGTAGTTCGTTTACGTGTCTTAAATTTCTTTTTTATTTATGTATGTTTTTATTTATGGATTGATAATGTTTAAATTTCATTATTAATATAAGCTGGAAACAAATGCTGAATTATTTATTATTTATTAATATAAGTGCAAACAAATGCTGAACTATTTATTTTATATTAATATAAGTGCTAATATATTTGTCTTTTGTAATCGTCTGCCTGCAAGTGAAAGAGATAGATTTAATAAAACTATGCCAGAAAATTTATTTAAAACAATTAAAATGCAGTAAATTCGATACAGTTTTTTTAACGAAATTTGATACAGTTTTCAAACAAATTTTGTTTGACAGTACATTTCTTTTCTCTATTTGACGGTGTAAAAATTTAAAATATGCGATATTTAGAAATTTAAAAAATCGCAATAAAAGTAAATAAAAGTTAAATTTGATCGTCTGCTGTTCCATTCGCAAAATGATGCCAGCATTACGCACATATACGTTTGTCATTTATAATATAGATACCGCTTAATTAACAATCAACGAAAAAATATTTTTTTCTTGTTATTAATCAGTTATGTTCATATTTATGTGGAACCAAATTCCATTTTTTTTAATGTAAATTGAAATATCCCCACTAAAGAAATGAATGCGACACGCAATTTCTTTCGTAGAGAAATTGGAGTAATTTTTCGCATGCGTAATCTCTAATTAATTCAGTACTTAATTAAAAATCTTATAAATGAAAATTAGAGATTACTTCAGCATTTATTTTTTAAGCTGAAGCGATAATTATGGTCAAATCATGAGCCCAATTAATTAAAAATAGAGTGCAAATTAGCAAAAATTTGTTTATTTTCTTATGAAGTAATCGAAATGTTTTTAAATATTTGGTGAAACCCATATATGTATAAAATCATTGTAAATTAAAGTAAATTTCATTTAATTACGCAATAAATTACTGCTTTTAATTTTAATTTTATTAAAAAATATATGAAAAAAAAAAAGAACTTTTTTGTATCATCATAATTTAATTGAAGACTTCAAATTATAAATTGAAATTTAAAATTGAAACAAATGCATTTTTCAAGACAAATAGTTCATATACAGAGTTTTACAAATTGGATATTGGAGCTCTAATATTACATAAAAATATTTAAAATACATTAAATATAAGATAAATAAATATGTCTTTAAATACAGGGTAATCGAAAGCGGTGTCCCTGCTTTCAAAAAATTGGACGCGAAATATGCATTTTTTGAATTTTTTTATGAAAATAGTTTGTGTATCAATATTGACCTTGATAAAGTCGCCAATTGTGCGTAAGAATCTTTATTAATAGGTACTTACATGCCTTTAAATGTAAGTTTTTATATATTCAGACAGTTTCATACCATCAATTGAATAAAATCAGAACAAAATCACCTTTTATATACGTATTTAAATAAATATGTGTTACAAATAATACCATATTTATTCGAATTAAAATAATATACTGTTACAAAAAAAAGCGGCAATAGCGTCTTTCATCTCTGAACGTGACTTTATAAAAATCCTCTTCCATTTAGCTTTGTTTTTTTTTTCCTCTTTGACAACGAAATAAGTTATTTACTTTAATTCTGAATTATGAAATCAACACACATGAAAAAGTATTGTAGCAATTAAAGAGTAAATTATATATATGGCATTTAAACAGAAAAATGGAAAATGATATAAACGTAAAATACACGTTATATTTATGATGCTTTCAGGTTTATGCAAAGTTGGAAGTAAATTAATTCAGACAAAGACGAAAAAGTGAAAGCGTTTTTATATTATTTTTGAAAACTATTTAAAAAACGTAACGAAAAATTAGTGAAATCCTTTTAAATTTATGATAAAATTCATAGAATAAAAATAATACAGAATTTTAGAAATTAAATTCCTTTTAAACAAATAATGTGAGCGTAAAATGTATTTCCTAAAATTTTCTTGATTCTCTATGTATGCTTTTTGCATTTATTTCCTCTAATCAAAATGAAAGAATGTGCGAAATGCCAATAAGCTTACTCTTGCTGTAAGGATACTTTGACCACTTTGTATTTCACGAATGAAGAAAATTATTAAAAAAAGCCCTGGACATTATTATTTTGGCTAATGAAAATTCCCATTTATTTTAACGGCAACAAAACTTAGTTGAATAAGTTGAATTATATTTTTTAAAACTACATATAATTACCGAAACTAATCAAAATGAGTAAATCTATTATAAGCACTCTTTTATGTATGAATTTCAGTGAAACTGATGTATTTTGTCACCTGAAGTGAATAAGCAATTAAAAAAAATATCTAAAATATCATCAAAATTGTTACTCAAACGTAAATAGGTAACAAATACATGGTAAACGAAAAATGATACATTAGAATAACGACCTAAAAGATTTCATTGGTCAACCTTGAATTAATGTACCGAAAAAATCTTCGTTAACTATAATTAAAACGCAATAAGAATACTTACTGATGCCATACATCGTAAATATATTTAGGAATAAAAAAACTATTTAATTAAATTCTTGAACTTATTTTTACCCGACTGCCAAGAACGGTTATGTGTTTCACGCGTATATGGGTGTGTGGATTTATTTATACCTTCGAAACATTCGAACGGCTGGAAGGATTTTAATCATTGAGGTCTCTATCGTTTCGTCTTAACCGCCCGATGGTTATAGGCTAGGTTTTGCTTTTATAAATTCAAAACAGCGGCCGTAAAATACAAAATGGCGGTAGAGACGAAAGTTTTCTTTACGGACCATATTAAGTGGCATATCATTAGATAGGTCTTTGAAAATGAAGACGATGTTTCATTGACTATTTTATAGACAGAAGCTCCGTTTAAATATTTCACAACCTGGAAGTTGTGTAGTTAGGTTCTCTAGCTTTACTGCAACTCTAATTTTCATAGACATCCATAGGCCTCGTCAAAACAGTGTTTATAGATAGGAACTAACAATTAAACACAACTTAAAAGCCATCAATACAAGTAAATAAAAAAATAAGTAAGTAATATAAAAACTAGTTTCATAATAGTGAGAAATAATTAATTAGTTCGCTTTTTACGAAGTCTTTTTTTTATTATTATTTGTTAGCCATTATGTGTGCACCTTGATTCTGTGAACTGCTCAGTTTTTTATTATTTTATTAACGTAAATTAAAATAAAACAATAATAACGCAAAATCAAATTATCAGCATATATGGATAAACACTATTTACATTTTATTAAATCATTACTTTTATCTAAAGGCATTTTTTTTTTCAAAGAGATAGTTTTTTTTTCTCAATTGCTTATTTTAAAAAAAAGCCAAACGCGGTTAGGTGTGAAAATCGAGACCAATCACATAGTATTAAAATAAATATGTTTTATCGAATATATATATATACATTGAGAAGCATCCATGAGTATTTATTCAAACTTTAAGAAATACTTGTTTTATGCGTATTGCCACGGTTAGAGATAAATTACTGGCATATTTCCAAATAAAATTGTGTTCAGAAGTTTTGTGTCTCGTAGCATTTTGAGGAATTACATAAACTCTTGTTTGCATGAAATTATCTTAAAGCAATATATAACAGCGCTTTTGCTTTAATATAAAACAAGCGTATTAAAATTATTCAGAACATACATTTTGCCCGCATCTCCGGAAATAAAACTGATACATTTGTAAAATTTTGTTCGAGGACTTTGGCATAGAGCCAGTATTATGTAATAAACGTAATGCTATTAATGTGAAGCTGAAAAATATTCAAATACTTTTTGGGCTCTTAAGCAAGTAAAGGAAGTCACTTAACACTTCTTATAAAAATTAACACAAGAATAAAAGACAAGTATTTTGGAAAATATTATTTACGTTTCAGGTTTTTTAAGAACAGTAAACTCTTTTTAATTTCTGAACATTCTTGAATCACCTTTCTGTGCATTTTTATCCTCTCATACATTTACATATATATTACATTCTATATTGATTTTAATTCTTAAGTGATGTATATTAAAGCTTTCAAAACAGCAAAGACATGTTTATTCGACTGTTTACATGTTTCGACTTTACCCGAGTGAATTTCAAAACAAATAAATAAAAATGTTCTAAAATTGCACGATCTATGAAACGCCATTATTGAATTTTTCATATTATGCACATTATTTTTTATTTTACTTGGACATTTATTTTTATTTTCGTAACTATTGAATACCTCAAGCCGCAATATTTGGTAGGTCAAACGATGCTGCATCGTTAAATATTGAATTTTTACTGCTTGCAATCTCTATGGTTTTTCTTATAATGTTAGGATAGTATAGACTGGACGATATGAATAACGATGCGGCATCATTTAACTTACCAAAATTGTGGCTCGAACTACTCAATGGTTATGAAAATAAAAGTAAACACGAATGTAAAATAAAAAATAACGTGCATAGTATAAAAAATTGAATGATTGGCGTTTCATAGACCATGCAATTTTAGAATATCTATATTTATCTGTTTTGAAAAATGACTCGAGTAGAGTCTAAACATATAAACATTCGAATAAACGTATTTTTACTGATTTTAAAATTTTACTTTACACCTTTAGTAATTAAAATTAGTATATTATTAGAAGGTATTAATTTGTTATATATTTGAATCTTTTCTGTAAATTTACATTGAAATATGCAATTACCTTCCCTTGTAGAAATCCTCTTATTTTGTCTAACATACTCTGTTTCATTCCAAAGGGAACTCGTATATTTATTCGCGCACAATTAGTCCTGTCTAAAGCAAATTTATTATGTAACTGGAATATTGAAATATACAATGTTACATGAATATAAGAACAGATTAATTAAAAAGTAATTACTGAATGCTTTTCGTTATAAACGCAAAATTTTATTCAAAAATTTTGTTACAAAATTGGGGATTACAATTAAACGAGGAGCATACTTCCCATTTCCTTATAAAAGATTAATAAAAGTATTTAAAGGAAATGTTAAACACGATATTTTGATATGTGAGAAATGTGATGATGTGAAGTTAAGTATTAAAACTAGACACCACGTTTGTCCAATTAAGACCGAAGTAGAATTTTTATATTTCGTAATACAACTGACAATATATATAGTTTTTTTTTTTTTTGACCGAATTAGTATCTAACAAGGAAAGGGCCAACCTTGGTAATCATAGATTTTTATTATTATTATACCGGGTGTCCTAAAAAGGACTGACTGATTTTAAAATTCAATAACTTGCAAACGGTGACAGATATTTAAGGAATTCTTGCAGGAGGGTTATGCATGAGGTCAAAAGTTTTTTTACAGTGATTTTCGATATCTGTTACGAATTACAAACAATAGATGACGCAGTAAGCAATAAGCGCGAAATACAGGCTCGATTTTTTGGTCTTTTTCTTCTTCCAAGCGGAAAAAGAAGATGAAAATGTATTGAGTGGGTCTCGAAGTACCGAAAATCCAGCCTGAATTTAGCGTCTATTGATCGCAGCGCCATCTATTGTTTTTAATACGAACTAAAACAGAAAATCACTGTAATAAACTTTTGACTTCATGCATAACCCTTCTGCAAGAATTTTTTAAATATCTGTCACCGTTTGCAAGTTATTGAATTTTAAAGTCAGTCAGTCCTTTTTAGGACACCCGGTATATGTTGTGGGATATAAATTCCTTAGTGTCAGGCTCAACGGATTTTATACAACGCTTCTTAAGAAAGAAACAAGGGGGAATTATAATACAACTTAAATACTTACTTTGTAACGAAAGAACTACTTTTGTCGTAGGTCAGTTGGTACGGCATTTGCTCGTTGTTCTCTGGTTCAATACCAGAACGTGCTACATTTGTTTTTCTCATTTTTTTGTTTTATAAATATACATGTAATTATAATTTAATAAACTCAATTAAAATTTTTAATATCGTACATTAATTACAATGTTAACATATTTAAATTTTAATTTCGGATTTTTTTTTTATTTTTAAACCATTATTTATCATCATTTAAAGAGATTTTTTTTTTTTAAATGTGTCTATTAATAAACAATAAAAATTCCAAAATCATTACAAAATCTGTTGTGGTGCCGTCTAGTTATGATAAAATAAAACATATTCAAATAAAATAAAAAAAAAAAGATGAAAGAAGATAAAGAGGGAATCAAAATAATTCAAAGCGCGAGCATACGTATTACAAATTTAAAAATATTTAATATGCAAAAAAATAGGTTGTAATTTAATTCTGATGCTAATATTTAATATAATTATGCTTAAAAACAGAGTAATATTATCATCGTATTGACTTCCCTTGTTAAGGAAAAATATAAATGATGTCTCTTTAAAATCACGAATTGACACAATTATTCAGTTTCATTGTTTTAAAAATTATTTAAAAAAAAATTAACTGTTTTATGATGTTTTATACATCTATTTAGTTACAAGAAAGAAAATAAATAGGTTAAAATTAAAATTGATATACAATATTTTAATTTTTAATTGACAATGAGATGATTAAATTATAATAACAAGTATATTTATATAACAAAAAATGAAAAAAAAAATGTAGCTCGTTCCGGTATCTAGCCGATCATGCGAAACAAGGAGCAAACGCCGTATCAACTGAGCTACGACAAACATAGACCACTTCCTAAAAAGTATTTAAGTTGTGTTGTAATATAAGACCCCCCCTTCCCCCTGCTTCTCAAGAACTAAGGAGCGCTGCATAAAATCCGTTGAACCTGAGACTAAGTGGTCTCTATCCAAGAATATATTTTAAAATAATCAAAATTTGTTATTACAAAGTTTGGCCCACTCCTTGTAAGATCTGCATTTTTCAAAATAACATCATCTTTGTCAAACAGAACTTTTAAAAACAACTTTACAATGTCGTGATTTTGGGGGAATTTGAACAGCAAATTAGATTTATATTTTAATGAGAGGATTAAATAATAATTGATTTGTGTGTTTCTCTATAAAGAAAAAGAATCTTTTGTTAAAAATTTATCTAAAACCTGGTACAGTTTTACAGAAGACGGAAATAGAGAAGCTATGCTGTAAATTTACCGTAGATTTCATATATTAACATAAATAAAAATGTTCAAGATGTTGAAAATTTCTATGTTTAACACCAGAAGGCGATCATGGTTTTATTTTTTATACTGTCCCAAATTATGATATTTTGAATTCTGGTGGCTTGTACCAGCGCATTGCTTGTACCAGCGCATTAGTGTTGAAACGAGCAATTTTTTTTATACATGCGAGAAATGTGTTACAAAATTTCGAAATAAATCGAAACCTACAGCACTATACTACAGCTGTAAATGAGATTGAATTAGAAAATTCTTTTTGTTTCCCTCTATGCAAATTTGCGTGACAATTACTAATTACTCAGGTCAATTTATAAACAAAAGCGCGTGAACTGCTAATGGAACATTTTGATAGAATACTTCTTACGGAGAACTAATCTAGATTTACAGAGAATATAAGATTAGTTTCTGTTATTTTATAAAAATGTTTAAAAACCTATGCTGTTGTGTGGTTTTAGGTGGTTATTCGATTTGCGACTTCATTTTTAATACTTTCCAACAGAGTCGAAAAGTGTATATGGCTTCGGATTGTCTGCCCGTCTCTCGGTCTGTCCGTGATCTAACTCTCTTAAATATACTCGGATTACCTTAAAATTTTTGTTCATTATTCACAATTACTATAGAATGATACCTATAAAAAATGAAGTTTGTAGCAGTTATAGTTCATTTACAGGGTCAAAATAATTCCTTTACATTACGGTTAATGGGAAAAATTGTAAAAAGTGTATTTCAATGATGTTATGCCCTTTTTAAGCATGTAATGAAATTGATATGCATTTATAAAGTGCACTGATATATGTATTGTATAGAATATGTGGTACAAACAATATTTAGCATTCATTTACAGGGCCACACAAAATAATTTCTTTACATAATAGAAATATTTCACAGCTTATTTTAATTATGTTAAACTATTTCATACATAATGAAAGTGATATACATTGCTGAGGTTTACTACAATTTACTTCCTGTACAGTAAGACGTGCGTAGCATTTACAGGGACACACAAAAGATTTTGTATCTAAAGTATTGTATATTCACGATGATTGGTGGAAGTACATTTTTATTTAAGATATGCCTTTTTAAGTTAATTAAATTTTTGCATAATATGTGGCGTGTGTGTATGCTATAGGTTATGTATAGGGCAATAAAAATAATTCTTAAGCGTTACTCAGTATGAGCGTAATTGCTTGAAGGTGGTTTTTAAAATGAGGTATGCATTTTTACGCTGAATTACATTTAGCATACTAAAAGCTATTTGTAGAATATAGATAAAATTATTACATGGTCAAGCAAGGAATTGGATACATGGCCATCTATAGATGATAATTTCGGGAAGTGTGATTTAAGTAATTCCAATAATGATTTAGTCTGAATTACATTTTAGCTAAATAGTGACGTGTATTTAAAGGTAGTAGGTAAAATACAAAGCTGTACAAAGGTATACAAGTATGTTTCCATCTACTTGTATAAATTTCTGAAAGTGAAATTTCAACTTATTATGCGTTTTCTTGTTAAACTAAGTTTTTGCATTATATAGTATATATGCCTACCTATAGATCAAACACAGGGCTGTACAGAAGAATCGGAATATATATTTGGCAATGGACGGTAATTGCTGAAATCAGTTTTAAAAGTTTTATGCGCTTTCTAAAATGTTTACATAGGAATGATATTTACCTTTTATTCTGGAAGTGTTGGAAACTGTTTCATAATCTATGCTTAACGCATGATTTTTCTTTCTTGTTGATACATATTATAAGAATTCGTCTGTAATGTCTTTCAATCTTATTTCGTATTTTTCTACGAATTATTACCATTTAAATTGACTCCTATTTATAAAGCAATAATTCTTCTAATAATAAATTTAAATGTCATTAAAAAAAACTTTTTTACTTAAACAAAATACGAAGAACATTCGTTAACCATTGAAAATTTCAAAAGTTTTCATCCGGCATTTCCGCATTTATTCCTCCATTTTATATTTTTTATTTGTCACATTTTAAATGTCCGCTCACTCAAACTATAACGTTTAATTTTGTGGTATTTCTTGCTTGAAACACTTGGCGACTTTTTGAGAGTTTATTTCTTCGAGGAATTCACAGAGGCATGGAATATTACGCTTTTTAAGATTCAAGAAAGACTTTCTTCTACGTTTCTATTTTATGGATGAATGAAAGAAAAAGGTAAATCATTTAGATTAAGTTCGAAACTTTAGAAGTTTGGAGGAAAAATGTTTATTTGTAAATGTTTTTATTTATTTTCCCTTATGAAAGAAATATAAAATGAGATAAAGATTTTTTTTTTTCAGGTTTAATGAAGAAATTCAATGGAACAGCTGCAGATGGTTTAAATGATAATTGAAAAATCATTCATCGAAAAATCTAGCTTATGTTTAGAAAATAATTATATTTTTTTGTTTATGCGAAGTTTTAATGTAAATGTACT
Organism: Maratus speciosus; assembly: GCA_963932465.1. Lineage (NCBI taxonomy): Eukaryota > Metazoa > Arthropoda > Arachnida > Araneae > Salticidae > Maratus > Maratus speciosus. The sequence continues at coordinate 135,704,003 of OZ010791.1, forward strand.
TAATAAATATTAATTAAGGTCCCAAATCACATCATAATTATTATGTCAAGGAATCAGTATTATTTTTAATAATTAAATAATTTTAATTGAATTATAATTGCTGAATGTTTAGTATTTAAGGAGTGAAATTACAGTGAAAAAGTTTCAAGGCCTGGATTAGAACCAGGGCCATTCGCATTGGGTTCCAACACGCTACCACTGAAATACTTTGTCGATATCCAGCCTGTCTGTTTTTCCAAATATCCCTGACTCTATTGAGGAATAAATGGCAGCGCCGCATACTTGGCACAGTAGTTGTGGTTCATGAAGATGCTCCATCTTGTGCTGCAGGTGCAACCTTGCCGACTTGTCAGGTTGGATATAGTCCAGTAGCATTGGCATGGAATTACGACACTTATTTGAATCCAGGCCTGGGGTTTATTTCATGCCTTATTCCACAAAAATTCAGCAAGTTTAAATGAATTAGAATTGTAAAGCATATGTCATTTCTAAAAATTATATATATATATATATATATATATATATATATATATATATATTATTTTTAACTACAGTAAACAAAAGTTAATAAACAATCTTGTTTATAAAAAGTAATGCATGCTGTTTATGATTAGCCATAAAGTATTTCAGGATGAGATTTGTACGATTTCCTTGGCGTCCCTCCAAATGTTTCGTGTTACTTTTTTAAGGGGGCAAGAGCCTTTGAGCATGTAGAAACCATCAAAAACATCGGCTTTTTCAAAGTACCAAAACACAAATAATATGAACTAAGATCTTTTTTTCGCTTTTTGCCTAAAAAATATTTTCTTTGCTATATTGTCCAGAAAAATAAATGTTGTACATACAAAATTAATATTTTAATTTTAATTTTAAAAAATACAGTTCATTTATACGTGAATTAAAATCGTTATGCGCTGCATGCATGATAAAAACTCTAAATTATGCATATAGAAAACCATTTTTGAACAAACTAAGAATCATAACACTTCTTCCTGTAAATTAAAATCAAAATATATACAAAAAAGTTAGTTTAAAATTTAATTTTAGCACAAAAATAAATTATAAAATTTAAGAGAAAAAATCAAGTTTTTCAAGTTCAAAAAAATAAAGAACCGAAATATGTGAATTTGTTTGGCTTTAGCATGAAGACTATAGGAAAACGCGTGATTGGTTAATTTTCTAAAGCTGTCGCTTATATAGTTTGAAAGTAATAGTGCTCGCAAACTCCAACTTTACTAATCTGAGAAAACGTGTTTTAAAGTTTCAATATCAATGGACTTTCAATTGTACTCGCCGTTTATAAATGAGTACAACTCAATAAATAATGCAGATTTTTGAATGGGATCTTTTGAATGAGATTTTTTGAGAATTTTTTTTTTAATTTAAAATAAAGCCAAATTCAAAATCTATTTTTTTTTTAAAGTTTACAGGTTTTCGTACTCCAGTAAGGGGACAAGGAAGTTTAAATTTCTTAAAAATAATTTATTTTTATTTTTGTAAATTTTACCTTAAATATTATTCAAGAGTACATTATATGCATTATTGCAGGCATTTATCACAAAAAAAAAAAAAAAAAAAAAAAAAAAAAAAAACAGAGAGAAAAAAAAATTTACGCGTCGTCTTAGAAATTTTCGAACTGCCCTGATTTTTTTAAATTTTTTTTTCGAAAAAAAAAAAAAAAAAAAAATCAAAATTTCAAGATTCTTTCGAAAAATTTCAATTTTTTTCCATTTTTTTTTTCTACCTATAAATTCAAATATATAAAATTCGATGTTATATTTTATTTATATATATAAACCAAACTTTTATATGAAATATTGGAAATTTTCATTGATATGGAACGCGCAGGGGGCATTTCGATGATTTCTAAGACGTAAAATTCCATTTTTCTTCTAAAAAATAACTTTTTTTGGTGATAAATGCATGCCATAATGCATATAATGTACCCTTGAATAATATTTAAGACGAAATTTACTAAAAAAAAAATTAAAAATTTCAAAATTTTTCACTTTTTTTTTTTTTTACCTTTAAGTTCAAATATATAAAATTCGATGCTCTATTTTAATTCTATATATAAACCAAACTTTTATAAAAATACTGGGGATTTTCATTGATATGGAATGCGCAGGGGGCATTTCGAAAATTTATAAGACGACGCGCGTAAAATTCCCTTTTTTCTCAAAAAAAAAATTATATATATATATATATATATATATATATATATATATATTGTGATTAATGCATTCCATAATGCATATAATGTACCCATGAATAATATTTAAGGTGAAATTTACAAAAATAAAAAAATAAAAATATTTTTAAGGATTTTAAACTCCCTTGTCGCCTTAAATAAAAATCTAATTTAAAGAATAGTTTCGTTGAAATCGATCATATTTATAACCGTTTTCACTACTAATTTTTTTAAGGCTTCCGACATATTCCACTACAAAGATTTTTGAGAAAGACCTCTTATCAGAAAAAGGTAATTTTACCTTGACTATGATTTAAGTTTTTTCTGGAAATTTTTACACGGAATTCCTAAATTGTAGGTGCTTTATGGCTACCACCTCAGAAATATATGTGTAATTGTGGAATGTATAGAACGTTTATGTATCGCTATCACTAGAACAAAGATATAGTATTATTGCACGTTTTCAAATATGTAAATGATGGCGCCCTTCTTTTTTTGTCGCAAGTTTAACTAATGTATGCCTAGCGTCTTACTTTGGGGACGCTTCGAATTTTAATAAATTTTCATAATTTTCTTCTTCTTTATAACATCAAAATTGTATGAAATAATTATCTATAAAAGTCTTTATCTGTTAGTGAGAGATGACAACATAAGATGGATATTTATTTTCTTAAAAGAAAGCTTTTTCCGGTGTTTATAGATTTTTCATTTTTCAAGATGGCGAAATGTAAAAAGTGACTCCATTTGTATTTTTTCTATCAAGGATCCAAATAAATAAGTCATAATCTTAGCTTGTAGACTTCTTTGAATTACGTATTTTTTTAATTGTGAAATCATATGTTCAAGCCTATTTTTTATGCATTTTTGTAACTTACAAAATATAGGGCTCCAGGCACAAATGGGTACATATTCTTGTTAGCCATTTACGGGATATTTATTTATATAAAGTTCTTTTCAAGATGTTTATGAAATAAATTACTTTTAAGCCTCTAATGCGATTATTCTTAGATTATCATTAATAATACTTATAATGTCATTAGTCTCTGTAAAGAAATAAATACAATTTTATAAAAGTTCATAAAAATACTAATTATAGTATATAATATACAATTTAAAATTTTATTTTCTATAAATTTAGACAAAACATATAATTATGCATATTATACTATTATAAATATTATGTATATTTCCATATTTAGTACGCTTACATTTTCTCAAATAAATGCAAAATCAAACTCAGCGTAATTTTTTTTAGCATTTTTCTAGTTAATTTTGCGACATTTTAAAGTAATTTTACCAACAAATTTGAGAAACAAAATTTCAGGCACAAAAGTTTTATGTAAGAACCTGCTTACTGAAAGACTGGACAGTCCCGCAATACATCTTTTTAAATTGAAATATTAAAAATCGTTGGTGTTACAATCAAGTAGATAAATGCTCTATTTTATTAAAAAAAAAAAAAAAAAAACTCCATCCAACAATCGATATAAATTTAAGAAACTTTACATTTTAAGGAAATTAAAAATTTTTAAATTAATCAAACTCATAAATATCAGCTTCATGTTTAATTAGTAATGCAAAAATTAATATAGAAATTATATGACGTATATTTTTTAACGCGTTTTAAAAGATTACGCAGATCGGCAAATTTAGCATTTGTCAAATCTTTTTATAAAACTTTAGACTCATTCTATACATTTTTTGAATGCTTATTCAAGAAATTATTATTGTTATAATTTTTGTATCACGTATTTTTCTTTTAAAAAATCTGCGCCAACATGTGTTACATTATTGCATATATCTTGCTAAACCTAATAATGTAAATAAATGAAATATAACAATTTCATTTCAACATTTATTTACATGCATACACTCACACATACACATATATAGAGAGTGAAATAGAATACTATTAAATACATTTAAATCCATTTATTTTAATATATATATTATACATATTAAATATGTATTTAAATATATTTATTTAAATGTATATATATTATATATTAAATTATTTATTTGTTTATCCTTTTCAAAGTTCATTACCCATGCTGTTTCTTACCCATCTTAATAAACATGCGGATTTCTTTTTTCTTATTATGTAATGATTCTGCATTTTCATCGGCAATCGTATATTCCAGTGACCCCAAAATAGTGCAGAGAAATCTATGTCTACATTATGGAAAACAACAAATTTCATACTTCATTCATTAGAGCCTGTGGGTTGCTTGAAGGCTTTTGCGTGTTCCAAACACCAACAATTTGTTCAAATTATCACATTTACTTACTATTTAAAATAATTAACTTAAAAAAAATAATTCGAGATTTACTGTCACACAACCTTTGCTGTCATGTGGCGAGCCCAAAACATAACTCATTTTTACAACAAAACTTTTCTTTTGTTGTTGTTGTCAATTGCTATAAGAAACATTTCGATTACGATTATTTACATGTATTTACATCTATAAGTCAATAAATGTTATTTAACGCTCACTTTCAGCAATAATCTATTGATGCTCTTGGAGTAAACTTAATGGAGATAACACTTAATTCATTATATGTATAGTAATAGGTATTTTAGAATCTAACACGCTTTTTTTCGTCTAGAACGCCTAAAATTTCTACGCCCCACCAGTGGCTGAGAGGTTCTGCTCTCGAAGCTGGTAGACGGGAGGTGCTGGGTTCGATCCCAATCGCGCCCGTCGGCCTAATCGTTCGGAGTTTTCGTGGTTTTCTTCGAACCTTGGTTCTCCAAGCGTTAATACGGGTTAGGTTCCCTTAGAAAGACCTCCACGGAAGGCACTCCCCCCCCCCCTTAGGGCCTATATCCCACGTGCAGATAATTGGCCGACATAAATACAACCAACCAACCAACCTAAAATTTCTGCAAATCCTTTTGACAACTACAGAGCTCTTACTAAATAAGAATGTCTAGATTCATTCCATAGTTGAGAGGCAAAATGGTCCATATCGCACTGAAGATCATTATCATAAGCATTATCAGATTCATTGTAAGTAGAGTTTTGAAGTATGTCTTATTACAGGTGATTAGAAATCTATGGAATCTATTGGACTACATTGATAAACCTTACGGGGTGGACTTGTATACTTGTGCGGACATGTGTGGGCCTTATAACTTGTGTGGAGGCCATTGACTATTCTCCTCCACAAGTTTCACTCCACAATAGATTAAATGCTTTTTTAACCATTTGGAAAAATGGTTATTGTTCTCGTCAGGGTAGGAAATCAAAAGCATATCTGAACGTTTTCATTGGTTTAATCCGCAATTTATTCGTTATCTGATTGGTATATACAGTAATCTGTATTTCTCTTTGGTTTCAACAACGATGGACAACAGAGTGTTGCCACTATGACAAAAATGTAATAAAAACTACAAAAAAAAAATTAATAAATCAGAAACAAATTGAGATACAGCTTTCAAACTAATTGCATTTAAAAGTACATTTTTTTTCTCTATCCGACGGTATAAAAAGTAATATTATCGGATGTTTAGAAGTTTAAGAATGAAATTTTATTTAAAATTGGTCGTGAGATTTTTTGGAAATCTGATGATAGAAAAGCCTTTTCCGAACAGCCAATGAAATGCTTGGCTATTACATAAGTTTCATAGGAAATCTGACGAGTCGCAGGTGATTTTTCTTGCTTGCAATTTTTACGTGTAATAACACTATTAATCTTTAATTCATGGCGTACGTAATGTATGACCAGCTCCGTAGAAGTTTAAAAATTTACAGTACCAAAAATTGTAAAACTGAAATTTCTTTTAAAGTTTGTTCATGATGGGTCCAGGAATGTTATCATTTAATCCATGGCGTACGCAATGTAGATGAATTCCGTGCGATTTTTTATGTCTTAAATTTTAGTCTTTGAAAAAATCATTTTCCAAATGGTCGTTGTAATTTGTTAAATTGCTTTTTTTTTTTTAACGGAATGCATTACTACACACATTTAAATTTCTAAAATATTTTTATGTTTGCTGTTGTTAAAAATATGTTTTACCATTTGATTTAAATTAGTAGTTGCGATTTCAATAAGCAGATTGTAAAATGGATTACATACTGTAAAAATAAATGTTTATTCAAAGGTTATACGTGATAAACCCTGTCTCTCGATATTTCAAAATTAAGCACTAAAAATAACTTTAAGAAATTTACATTAAACTAAAAATATCATTTTTTTTCTTTCAGACTTGTGATATTAAAAGAAACAAACTACCAGCAACATCCATTAATCATTAAAATGTCCGGTAATTTTCGTGAAGCTTTACCACTGAGCTTCACACTAGAATAAAGTTTTTATTAGTGGTCTACTTTTTCAGCTATTGCATCATATTTTTTATTGCTTGAAGTAATGAAGACTCTACTTTTCTTACAATTCACGGCATGTTTTCGAACATTTCAGCATAGTTTTAAAATCTCTCTTGGTTATTTTAATACCTTATTCATATTTTTATGACTAATACTTAGGATTTTTTTCATATTTATTTTAATTCTTGTATGATATTTTATTTTTGTATATGATAAAAATAATAATAGTTTTAATGAAATTAAAAAAAATGTGTAGCTATTTAAAATAAAAATTTAATTTAGTGAATATTGTAGAACCTTCGCCATATCTTGGAAAGGTCGAATTTTAAAATATCCACAGTATGGGAGGAAAGTTTTATTTTGCAATATTTTTTTTTCTTTTGAAATTGCATGGCGTTGTAGTAATGGGCGTACCGCTGTAATCGTTGTAACATATGGTAGCTCTCCCGTCTTTTATAAAGGTCAGTTTGCTTTACTGAGTTCATTTTTATTTTATTTCTATTTCTATTATTGTTTCTATTTCGGTTTTATTTTTTATTTTACTTTATTTTTCTCATTTCATATGACACCGAAATTATAAGTTTTGGTCTTTTTATATTCTTTGAATGGAAAACCTTTGCGAGTTTACTTGTTCAAGAAATGTATTGCGTCATTTGGCATTATGGTTTTTTCCAACAGCAAGAAATGACTATCTTCTACGTTATTGTTTAAGGGTGAGACGAAGAAAATGTGTGTCATTCAGATTAAATTCGAAGTAATAGAGGTTTTTTTTTGTTTTTTTTTTTTGTTTTTTTTTTTCTTGCAAGAAATATAAAGTGAAATAAAAGTTCGTTTCATAGTTTTAAGGAGTTTCTTCAATCACACGAAAAGACCTGCTCGCTAATGCTAATTCTATGGAATAAATTTATGAAGATATATCAGTTGCATTTCAATATTTTTAACTGATTTTTTTTCTTGCATTGGATCAATCTTTTCAAAAGTAGTTTCTCACTTTTTCGATTTTAATTGCAGATTTTTTTATGAGTATACTTTCACTTTCGAAACCTCTTCAGAGTATTAAAGTATCCTTTTTAAAAATATCTGTAAACAAAATCAAAAAAGTAAAAAACGGCTTTTGTACAGATCGATCTTAGATCGCCAATGCAAATAAATAAATGAATAAATAAATAAAAAATATAAATATAAATAAATAAAACTGAAATGCAACCGAGACATCTTTATAAATTTCTTCCATAGGATTAGAATTAACGAACGGGTCTTTTCGCTTGATTGAACTAGCCTCTTAAAGGGGTTACCCACTCGAAAAATGAAAAAAAGATCCATATTCATTTTTTCGCATATTATTCTTTACTATATCTTGCATAAAATGCAAAAATTTCCATATCAATATGTGCTCTAGAAATACCCTAAATTTGCTTCTAAAGTAGCTCATATGTTTTTTTTTTTTTTTTTTTTTTTTTTTTTTTTTTTTTTTTTTTTTTTTTGCGTCTCTTAAAAAGTAGCCTCTTTTATCGCATTTTATACCTTTCCTCCAAAACCATAATAGGCCTCCTGGTAATTTTTGTTGTTGTTGTTGTTGGTTTCACTCATTTGACATTTTTTTTTCATTTTTTAATACTCAAAAACTGTACAAAAAAACTTCATTCAGAACCTCAATAAAATATTATTTATTCTTTAAAAAAGATCCTTAATTCATTTGATAAATAAACATTCAATAAAGTTATGCAAAAAAAAAAAAGTGGTAATGGGTTAGTGGATTAGGAGAAAAGGTACGTTTAGATAACATGTAAAATATCTCGAAAGGTTACCCCCTAAAATGAATAAATTTAGTTAAACAACTGAAGATGGTTTAATTACTATTCAGATGAAATTGATTATTTTCAGAAAATATTTCTTCTTAACTCTAGATCATACTTGAAAAATATTTATGATTTCAGTGTGTCTGCCCGCCTGTCTGTCTGCCTATCCGTACTCTAAATCACGCAAATGAACTCGGATTGCAACTTCCGGGATATATTTTAGTGAGGTTTACAAAGAGATGTCCCGTATCGAAACTGAAGTATGTCGAATTTATAATTTGTTTACAGGGACACTCTGAAGAATTACATTACATTGTGGTAATCTCTCAAAAATCATTTGCCATGTATTTCAACGATGTTACACTGTATGAAACATATTCAAATGACTATACATCACTGAGGTACACTACACGATTTTTAATGTAGAATGCATAGCATGTATCGTTCATTTGCAGGGACATAAAAAAAATAGTTTACAGTATAGTCTATGAACTGCAATTGCTCAAAGTACGTTTTCAGTTGTGGTATGCGTTTTTAAATTTCACTATTTTATTCCATATTACTGTGAGTGCATAAATTCTAAAGAACATGTGCAGGGTTGCACAAAAAAGTCCAAATTAATATCCATTTGCAGACAGAAATTTCTAAAAGAAAATAATTTTCAACTGTTATATGTGTATTCTAAACTATATTTTAACATACTACGTAGTATATATGCAAATCTATAGCACATATACAAGGATACACAAAATAATTTGAATATTTTTCAACCTGTCTATTGTTATTGTTGAAATTGAGTTTTCAAATATGTTATACGTTTACCAAATCATTTTTTTCAGCTTCATTTTTCATCCCGTTAAATGAGTAAGTTTTGTTACAGTATTTGGAATGTGTTGGGGAGTGGTTTGTGATGAATTCTTTTTTCCTGATTTTTCTTTCTTGCTTGTTGATGTAAAGTCTTAGAATAGAGGCACGTCATAAATTTCAGTTAATGCCACAAATAATTGTATAATAATTATTACAAAAAAGAATGTATATATTTATTCCAAATATGATTTAGATCCTCAAAATTTTTTACTATAATTAACTGTTTTAAAAACACATTTTTACTCATGTTTCTACTATGTAACGCCAATTAATTTTAGATTGTCAAAAAAACGTGTGTTTTGGAAATATTGATCATTTTTCCCAATTGAATAACTTATATGAAAATTCAATGTAAAAATTATAAACAGAAAAATAATAGCAACATATTCCATTAATCGGTCATATTTCCAAAAACTGTATTCAGGTGTGACTGCATTCGTTCCTATACAATATATACGTCTTATTTTATTTATCTTCTCTCCTAAACTACAGCGTTTGATTTTAAAGTATTTCTTTCGTGAAAAATGTGGCTACTTTCCGTACGTTTATTTCTTCAAGGAATTATTTGAGGCATGGAATATTATACATTTTTAAAGCAAGTTATAAATTCCTCTTGGAAAAAAAACATTCAGATAAATTTCAAACTATTTGCATAATTTAATTTTTCTGCTGCTGTTTCTGTTTCTGTGAAGAGATGTAACATTTTCATCATTAAATAAATGATGTTCTGAAATATATAATAAAGGAAGAATTTTTTGCAACCGCAGATGTTTTGAATGATTGTTAAACAAATTACTTTAATCATCATTTCTTTCCTTTCTTTCTTTTTTTTTTTTTTAATTCTTGTAGCTGTATAATTTTAAGGTAATATTTATCAAATGCTTTCGTTAAATTTTAACTAGAATCAACATTTTCGATGAACTATTTCCTATTGTAAATGATACATTTTTATTTAACATTATAAAAAAATGTTTGTGGAAATGTACATTAAAGTGATATTTTGTCCTTAAATAATTATTTATTTAAATCGCAATTTAAAACGTTATTAAGAGAAATGGAATAGTAACAACGTCAAATAATCTTACACATTTCGAATAATAATTTAAAAATACTAACGGGTTAAAAGCAGTAATCCATTAATTAGTCATATTTTCGATAACTATATCCAGGTGTTTCTGCATTTGTTTCTTTAGCATTTACCTGGTTTATTTTATATGCCTGCTCTCCTAAACTACTGCATTTAGGTTTCAAGTATTTCTTGCGTGAAAAACGTGGCGACTTTTCGTGATTTTATTTCTTCAAGGAATTCTTTAAGGCATGGAATATTATGTTTTTTTTTTCAAAAGAAAAGAATTACGTTGCTCTATTATGGTTGAATGAAAGGAAAAAGTACATCATTCAGACAAAATTCGAAACTTTAGCTATTTAGAGAGAATTTCTTTTTATGTTACTGCTGTTGTGAAGGGAATGAAAAATGAAATAAATGATGTTCTGAAAAAGTTATAATGAAGAAAGTAGTTTTAGCAGCTGCAGATGTTTTGAATTATATTTAAAAGAGTACTTTAATCATCATTTTTTTTCGCACCTGTTTCATGTACTTTTGTAATGCGAGGTAACCTTTATTTAACCGTCGCATTAAATTACCTCTGAAAACACACTTTTAAATGAAATATTTATATTTTCAAACGATACATTTGTATTTAACATTATAAAAGAAAAAACTGTTTTCGTACATTTATATTTTAATGCTATGTTGCTCTTACATAATTTATTTTAATGAACAGTTTACAAAGTTATAAGAGAAACGGAATAGCAACAGCATCAAATAATCATACACATTTCCAATAATTTTATTCATGCCTTTCAGCATTTCCTTCATTATATATTTTTATATTTTTTTGTTACTTGAAATGTCTGCTCACCCAGTCTATAAAGTTTAATTTTGCGGTACTTCTTCCGTGAAAAACTGGGTGTCTTTTCCTTAATTTATTTTTGCAAGGAATTCCTTGAGGCATGGAATATTATGCTTCTTGTGAGGAATAAGAAATGATTTTTTTCTTACTATTCTTTTTAATGGTTGAGTGAAGGAAATGGTACTTCGAAATTTTAGATGTTTAGAGGAAAAAGTTTATTTGCACTTTTATGTTTATTTCTTTTTTGAAAGAAAGATGAAAGTGGTATAAATGTTTTTATCAAAGATAATAAATGATACAACTGCAGATGGTTTAAATAGTATTTACAAAAGTCGTTAGCTCGATACTGAAAAAAAAATACATCATTCATAAAAAATACATATCTTTTTTGCATCTGTAGTGTTTTAAAAGTAATTTTAAAGTTATGTTGACTTTTAATTGTATATTTTTGATTTCTCAGTATATGTTACAGAATTCCTTGAACGGTACAGTCGTGGAAAAAAAGTAAACATCCACTACGAACTTTGCAACAAACTATAGTAGAATGAAGTAACTGGTAGCAAACGATTGGAAATAAAGTCTACTTTAAAATGATGTATATAAAATTATCTTAGGGGCCATATACAAATCAAAAGCAGATCAAATTTTTCTTTTTTACAATGGCAAAACCCAATCTAATTTTGAGAATATATTTTTAATCTTCGATTCAAACTATGCCTAGATACCAAAATTCAAGTCATTTGGATAGTATTTTTTTTTTAATTATAAGCATTCGAAATTTAGAGCTTCTATTGTTAAATTACTTTTTCATATTTCTGTTAACATCTCCTGAAATTAATCCTAATGTGATAAAATTTTGTGGGGTTATAATACTAAAAATCCCAAACATAAAAACATTGAATTTGTAATTTTTTTTTTAAATATTATAATATAAATTATAAAATGATTTTCGAAAAAAAAATATGAATTGAATCAAACATTTTTTGATAGATTTATATTTATTATGTCCTGCTTAATGTGAATTCAAAATTTCAATTTTTTTTTCAAGTAGTTTTGAAATTATCCTTTAAAAACGTCAAAATGGTGGTGTAAGGATCTGTCCATGATTTGCAGAAAAGGATAAATTTTAAAAAAAAATAGAGTTTACTCATTTTATTCAAACATCTTGGTTGACAAGCATTCAGTTGAAACATATTGAGTGAGTGAAATGGTCATATTGTCAATAAATAATATATTAATAGAAGTGGTATATTCATTCTGAAGTATTCCAAAATCGAGTACCGAATTTCAATTTAGATACAGCCCCAAAATATTATGCTCATTTTAAACTAATTAATTTCTCTGAAATAATTATATAATTATTCGAATTTCATGAAGATATTTAGGCTAATTAATGGGTGTAAAATTCATTTATGATGTCAAACTTGGATATTGGTATTGAAAAAAAAAACAATGTTTGTGTTTGCTTTGCTGTGTAGATGCCCCACTTCAGCATATTTTATACATATCATTTAAATTAGACTTTATTCCCAATCGTTTGGTACCAGTAACTCCCCTCTACAGTGATTTGTTCCAGAGCTAGTAGGGGAGTTTATTTATTTTTTTACGACTATACATTAAAATGAATATTTTCGCACTAAATTAATTTTTAATACAGATACGTGAAATTACAATGCTGGTTGAGAAAATTATTTGCGTTATATATTTGCTGCGTAAAATTATTAGAAAATATCATATTTTTCATTATGATATTATTATATTCAAGAAATAATTATTTTTTCTTTTTTGAAAATTTTAAGTATAAAATTAGAAAACCTTTAAATTGACTGGTTCCAAATATGTAGAATAAAATACACCACTGCTTTCAATACCAATTGTTATTACATTTTTCTATAACTTTTTCTTAAATACATGAAGTCATTTTAAAATATTTCTGTTTTCAAATCATACGTTCGTATTATTTTTCCAGAAAGATAACTTTTTTTTAAATATTTTTTTGCAATTGCTAAATTTTGTAAACATAATATAATATCTTATTAATAGAAAGGATATAACAGCAGCATCCATTAATTAAATAGAAACCCGATAAATTTATTCAGGATATATTTATTTATCTCATTCTAATTTGTACTTATCGAAACTATACCTGTAAGTTTTATGTTATTTCTTGCGTGTTAAAATCGGTGTCTGTCTCTAAATTTATTTTACAAATTAATTTATTGATCCACGGAAAATTACGAAAGAAATTATTTATTTTTACGTTATTTATTATGATTTGTTATGATTTATTTTTACATTGCTTTTTTATGGGTACATGAGAGAAATAAAACACATCACTTAATTAAGTACTTTAGATGTTTGGATGAAAAAGTTAATTTGCATCTTTTTATAAATCTGTGTGACGGGAATATAAAGTGAGGTGAAATTCTTATTCAAACGTTTTAATGAAAAATCCAAAAGCACTGCTGTACAATGGTTTGAATGATTTTTCTAAAAAAATGACTGCTTATTTTCGGAGAGTTCTTCCTTTTTGTTGCAGTAAAGTTACTAATTTAATATTGATAATGAATTTCAGTTAATATTATAATACATACTATAGTTTTTAACACACACACAAAAAAAAAAAAAACACACAATTACAGGGCTGGTACACGAGACTATTTTTATGATCTTTTCTAAACACTAATTTTTAAATATAAATTTTGAAGAATGCATTCTTGCACATGTTGTTAAAATGAATGTGAAAGATTTTCGTTTTGAAAAAAGTGTTGTTAGAGAGTATTGAATTAACACAAATCCTCCAGACGATATTACTTTTAAATAAAATACAAACTAAAGCTTGATATTAAACGCCACAACTGTGTATGATTGTAATGATAACTACAAAAAATACTATATTACTTTTATAGAAAGAAATTACTTGTTTTACGTTGCTATTTATGTGTGCATGAGAGAAAAAAATACTCAGGATAACTTCAAGGCATGTTATAATTTTATTTAAAAAAAAAAAAATAATAAATTTTTTTCTCGTATTTTTACTCGTTAAACCCTCAAAAACGTCAAAAACTAAAGATTTTTTATTTTTTATTTGTATTAATTTAAATGTTATTCGCCATCTGGTGTTGCAGTTAACAGACTCATTTTTAACCTATTGAGAAAACAAAAGGAGAAACAGGAAGTCTATTAGAGTTCATTATATCGGCCTCGTAAATGATTCTAATGATTATGCTGAAAATTGCCAATGTTATCTATGTTTAAAAATGTTGTAAAAGATGTTTTTCTAAAATCTGCTTTACAAATCGGTACCAGGTAGAACTCGAGATTGGATTGACTGATTTGTTTAAACTTTTCCTGCTTTTCTAGTATATACTATTTTGTAGTCCTTCTAGGACACGTTTTACAATATTCGAATTGTAAATATCTTTTTGCGATTTAAATCCAAAAACGTTTGTCTAAAATCGACAACTTAAAATTTGAACTGCTTTCATTTTCTTCAGGATTAAAAAATGTATAAATCCATCGGAGAAAGATTACAAAATATCATAAATTTATTATTTTTTTCCTTACAGATAGGCAGATTCTGGGAATCATCTAGTACTGCGGAACGCTGAACTTTCTGTACACCCCGGCATCAAATTACCGCCAGGGGACAAATTTTCAACAAATTTCCAAATAAAAAATTGTTTTTTAAACTTCAAGATATAGTCCTTCATTTGTAAAAATAATCCCATTATTATTACTATATAATTGCGCTAACAAAAGTCCCCAAAAAGAGGGAAAAGTTTAGGAAAATATTTTTTAAAAGTTATAATATGCCTTGAAACTTTAGCTATTTAAAATAAAAAGTTAATTTCTACCCTCTTTACAAACCTTTGAGCTAGAAATAAAAAGCAAGTTGAATGTTTTCTTAAATTTTTTTTTGAAGAATCCAAAAGTACCGCTGTAGAATTTTCTATTATTGTTCTAAAAAATTATCACCTATTTGCAGAAAGTAGTTCCATTTTGCTAGTACAAAGTTATAAATGTAATGTTGGTATTGAATTTCAGAGAATATTCTACTACATGCTATAGTTATTACTGCAATAAAATACGATTAACATAATTCGCCCAGAAGAGACTCCTTTTAAATGAAATGCTAACTAAAGATTGAAATTAAATTGTATAAATTTGTGTGATTCTAGTGATAGGTACAAAAAAATGCTACTTTATTTTAGAAAGTGCTTCTTTTTTAATAGAAAAGAATCCTTTTTTTTATTGTAGCTATTTATAGGTGGATGACAAAAGAAAGAAAAACAAACATTTAACTCAGATTAATTTCGAAACGTTAGATGTTTAGAGGAATAAGTTAATTTGTATCCTTTTATAAATCTTTGTGACCGGAATATAATGTGAGATGAATGTTCTTCTCTAAAGTTTTAGTGAAGAATCCAAAAGTACTTTAGAATGGTTTAATGATTCTTCTAAAAAATATATCACTTATTTACAGAAAGTACTTCCATTTTGTTACTGCAAAGTTATAAATTTAATTTCAGTAATGAATTTGAGTCAATATTTTAGAACTTAGTACAGTTATTACTGTAATAAAATGTGTGTCTAGAAGAGATTTCTTTTAAATTAAATAAATACTAAAGCTTGAAATTAAATGTTAGTGTAAAGTGCTCTACTATCGTCCCCCAGTCACTTTTAGGCCCTTGGAAGTTGTAATTTTCAGTCAAAATCTACCAAATTTGGATTTGACATAGACTAACTACCCATGCATATAGAAACATAGGCAAATATCGTACAAAAAAATTTTAACAATGCGAAAAATTGTTTTTCAAAAGAATCTAAAAAATGCAAAAGAAAAAAATGGTCCCAATTTCGTCTCACTAAAAAATATAATACGCCGAGGCTTCACTTATAACTAAATCAAAATTTATTTCTAAATCAGTAAGTAATTTAATTTACATTAATGTAAGGCACAAAGAAATGTACTAATTATCAGTGGAATAATAATATAACGAAACATTAACATATTTGCCACCCTCCCATTTTTTTTTCATACCAATATTTTTATGCAGAAATACTTGCTTTATACAATTACGCAGTTTTAACGCAATTAAATAAAGAAAACTTTTTTGTAAGATTTTACTGGTATCAAAAAAATCGGGAGATTGGCAACTATGCATTAGTCATCCAAACATGAGAAAACATTGAAAAAAATGTCATGAAAAAGCATTCCTAATTTCGTCTCCGGGACAAAAATAAGAACTGCAAAGGGGACGAAATTGGGACCACACTACTTCCCAATATTACGGATCTTCAGTTACCGTAAGATGAACTGAGCGTCCTAAAACTCACTGTATGCTACTGTCAGCATCTTATAAACGTAAAATGTATGCAATGAATAAGAAATAAATACTTACAGTACAGTAAATAGCGTTCTACAAAAGACATAATAAGATCTCAGGTCTTCGAAAATAGTAAATTCACCGTCTTTAATTTATGTATGCGTATTGGCGAACGAAACTTTCAACACTGACCCCTTTTATATTCCGTCCCCTCTGCCTTGCGTCATAAGTGGCGTCACTTTCGCAGAAGCGGAGAAGTTAAGGGGGACGAAACTAGGAGAGGGGACGAAATATGGGCACTTTATCCTACATCTGTGTGTGAATCTAATGATAGCAAAAAGAAATACTACTTTACTTTTTGCAAGTGCTTCATTTTTAATATAAGGAAATCACTTTTTTACGTTTCTTTTTATGGGTGCATGAAAGGGGAAAAAAAGCATTAACACTAGAACGCCGGACGGTGTCATTTCGACAACAAAGCATGTAAATTCTTTTATAAAATCTTTAACTTTTGTTGGATTCTTTTTATTTCTCTTGACTTTTATTAAATATGTAGGAAGAAGTCACATAGAAAGTTTTGTGGAATTAGCTTTGTTCAAACTTAGTTTACGGATAGATTTACCTATAACGCCAGTCTGGTGTCAATTGGACACGGCAATAATTTCAATTCTCTTATTAATTTTTAATTTCGTTCTTCTGTGCGATCGTTCCATTGTGTAGAGAAGGGGAGTCTTAGAATGGCTTTTGACACCTGGTCATCACGGGATCTGTTTCAACTGCATCAACACCTGCCGCTGCGATTTCATTTCTCACAAAGATACTGCATGCGCGGTTGTTTATGAGT
The DNA here is from genome assembly GCA_963932465.1 of Maratus speciosus. Taxonomy (NCBI): domain Eukaryota; kingdom Metazoa; phylum Arthropoda; class Arachnida; order Araneae; family Salticidae; genus Maratus; species Maratus speciosus. The sequence continues at coordinate 135,721,275 of OZ010791.1, forward strand.
TATGACTAGTAGAATTTTTGTGAGGTTTTCTTTTGTTCTTGCTACTTTCTATAAACAAAACTTAAAATGTCTCGTAAGAGAGGGCTTACTGCGGAAGAAATAACCGCGCTTCTAAGAGAATTGTCAGATAACGATTCAGACGTTGGAGAATTATCCGACATGCGACATGAATCAGATAATGAAAATTTTATTCCTTTTGTATCCTCTGAATCGGAAAGCCATGAGGATATTGAAATTGATGATTCTCAAAATCACAATTAATTTGTAGCTCGCAAAGGCTCACAGTGGAAAGAATGTGGTTCTGGAAGTGCAACCGGTAGATTAGCAAACCAAAATATTTTGCGAGAAAATAGTGGTCCAACTAGTTACGCAAAAAGAAATGTGAATAATGACAATGTTTTGCGTGCTTGGTTGCTTTTTATAGACAGAACAGTTTTAGAGCATGTAATAAAATGCATAAATACAGAAGCTCGTCGAGTATTAGAAAACGATGTTCGGTCTCTTTCAAAACAGGAACATTTTGCTTACATTTCGATTTTGTACGCACGAGGAGTTTCAGGAGCTAGTAATCTGGAACTTCATTCATTATGGTCTACTGCATGTGGTATAAATTTTTGTAAAGAAACCATGCCTAGAGATAAATTTTGTGAAATATCAAGATTTTTTAGATTTGATATCCAATCAACGCGCCGTAATCGAACAAAACATGATAAATTCGCAATGATTTCGGAAGTATGGAATCGACTTATTGAAAACTGGATATTTGTTACAAGCCAGGCCAGAACATAACAATTGATGAACAGTTATTTCCTAGTAAGACCCGCTGTCCATTTACTCACTTTCAAAAAAGTTTGGATAGCTGCAGATTTAGAAAGTAGGTATATTTTTAACGCATTTCCCAACCTAGGAAAAAATGAAGAACGAGATCAAAGCCTTTACAATCAATAAAACATTACTCTAAATGGATTAACTAAAGTATGTTACATTCCTACAAGATGATTCGATTTTATAGAGCAAGAGAAACATTTTTATATTTCTCAGCATTTGTTTAGAAGCTTATGTGGATCAAACACAGAAATACCGTATAAGACGATGGCAGTTGAATTATTTACCAACGATTAGCATAGTAATAATTTATTTGCCACTATAATAATGTGATATTTATTTATTTTTTAACTTATCCTTTTCTCTGCTTATTCAAATATGTCGGTATTAGGCGGAATTAATAAAAAAACACTCAGAATGGATTACTAAAGTATGTTGTACAGGAGGATCCAATTTTATAGAGCAACAAAAGAATATTATTGAATAGAAATATTATTGAAATCATAGTAACAGTTGAGTAATTTAACAACGGTTAGCATGGTAATAATTCATTTAATATGCCACTATAATGATGTGATCACTTTCTGAGTATGGGCGAGTTTAGTTGGCAAGGTGAAAAAGGCCGGAGGAGAAATTCCTGATTGTATAAAAGCCGGAAAAAAGCGTTATATTCAACAAAATATTGAAAAATGAAGATTCAGGTTCAACACTTACATTTTACCAGTGTAAAAAGAAAAAAATGTGATAATCCTAAGTTCTATGCATTCAAACATTGCAATTGCTAAAAATTCAAAGAAAACACCTGAAAACATCAGTTTTTATAATAAAACGAAATGTGGCGTAGATATTGTTGACCAAATGTCAAGGCAATATTCAGTGAAAGCAGGTTCGATAAGATGGCCAGTTCACACATTCTACAATATTTTAGACTTTGCTGACATAAACGCTTGGATTATTTTCAATTTATTATAATAAATACCGTTAACCTAAATAAATTTGTATTTAAAGCATTTTTATATTTTTAACACAAAATTGAATTTAACTAATAGAAAATTTTGAAAATTGCAACAATATAATCACCTAAAAAATTTATTTTTTTGAACAATGAAAAGGAAATTTTAGGTTCAGTTTATGCAGACTAACATGAAATATATGTTTGAAATTTTCACGAAAAAGTATTCAGAAGTTTCTGAGATGTCCTGCGCGGTATGCTTGAAAACGTCATTTGCAGAAAAATGACTTCAAAGTTGCGGAAAAGTTGCTTCAGCTATTGTGCGGGTATAATTCTGAAAGCCATTACTTCTGTTATTATGAAAATTTCAAGTAAACAATCATATAAAAATGTTCAGAAAAGATAGGAGTTTAACATCTAAAAAAATTAAAATTTCGCAAATTGTGAAGCTTTAAGAATCCTGAGACCCCTTAAGTTATAAATTAAATATATATTTCACAAACATTTTGGCAAATAAAAAGAAAGAACGATTCTTAAAGAAGGACATACATAAAACATAAGATAAAAATTTTAATTTTCAGATGAGAAATTTGAAATACACGGATGCATTCCAAGCCCATAGGCTTAGCATTAGAGGGTTAAAATTTGCGTGTGTAAGATAACAATCTTAGATTAACTTCGTAACTTTAGATTTTTAGAGGAAAATATCTACTTTAAATACAACTTTTTATTAGAAAGTGCTTCTTTTTTAATAGAAAGGAATCACCCTTTTTACTCTCTTTCGACTTCCGGTTTTTGACGGATATACACGTTTTAGAGGTCAGAGATCCCCAAAAACATGTTTATAGGTCTGTCTGTTCGTGTGCCCGTATGTCCGTATGCCTGTCGGCCATTGGACCATCAAAAAGTGTATGAAGTTATGTATAGAATTGAACCAATTTAAAAAAAAAATATTTTGGCTATGACTAGCTGGTCCTCCCTTAATTTGGAAAAAAAATTACGCCGGTAGGGGGCGCTGTAATAGCTATTTTTGTGGCATTTTGAATATTGTACCATCGAAAAGTGTATGAAGTTAGGCATAGAATTGAACCAATTTTTAAGTTTTTGGCTATGACAAGCAGGTCCTCTCTTAATTTGGAAACAATCCGCCGGTAGGGTGCGCTGTAATAGCGATTTTTGTGGCATTTTGAATATTTTACCATCGAAAAGTGTATGAAGTTATGCATAGAATTGAACCAAAAATTTTTATAAGTTTTTGGCTATGGCAAGCAGGCCCTTCCTTAATTTGGAAAAAGTCCGCCGGTAGGGAGCGCTGTAATGGTGTGTGCGATTTTTGTGGTATTTTGAATATTGTACCATCGAAAAGTATATAAAGTTATGCATAGAACTGAACCATTTTTTTGCGTATGTTTTTGGTCATGGCAAAATAGTCCTCCCCGAATTTGGAAATATTCCACGGAAAGCGGGCACTATAATATCAATTTCTGTGTAATTTTATATATTTTTCGTAGTTCTATTGTATACCAGCGGCTCGTGAATCAACGGGATCTTCCCATCCTGATAAGCCGACTATTCGCGAACAGCTGATATACAACAGTAGAACGAAAAACTATTGATTTTAATAAATATCAAGATCGAGATTAACTCTTTAAATTGACTGAAGCAGAAATTTAAGATGAAAGTCAAAGTTGATATATAATATTGAGCTAATAAAAATGAAATATTGACATTTGTAACAACATTTTGAAATATTAAAATATATGAGATAGAAGAAAGTTTTGGGACTGGCACATCCAACTAATTTTACGTTGATATTTATCGCTGCATGACAGAAAAAAAAAAAAAAATCTACTCAGATTATATTCGTAACTTTAGATGTTTAGAGGAAAACGTTGATTTGTATCCTTCCATAAATCTCTGTGCATGAAACATAAAGCGAGATGAATGTTTTCCTGTAAGGCTTTAATGAAGAATACAAAAGTACGTCTTTGGACTGGTTTCAATGATTCTTCTAAAAAAGTATCGCCTGATTTACCAAAAGTACTTCCATTTCGTTTCTGTAAAGTTATAAATTTAATCGTGGTAATGAATTTCAATTAATATTATAATGAATGATATAGTTATTTCTGCAATAAAATACGATTAACATAATTGGTCCAGAAGAGATTTCTTTTAAATTGAATACAAACTAAAGCTTGAAATTGAATGGCACATTTGTGTGTGATTCTAATGATAGCTACAAAAAATACTACTGTGCTTTTAGAAAGTGCTTTTTTTATAGAAAGGAAAGACTTTTTTGAAGTTGCTTTTTATGCGTACTGAGAGTAAAAAAAACCCTTTAATTCTGATCAATTTCGATACCAATTAATGGATAATGAATGGTATAGTTATTACTGAAATAAAATATGATTAACACAATTGGCTCAGAAGAGATTTCTTTTAAATTAAATACATTTAAATCAAATGGTACAATTGTGTATTAGGGTGGAGTGACAAAACGAAAGTTGAAATTTTGATTTTGGATAGCAGCCAAGAGTTGCCTTTTATTACCTGTCATATACGTGCAAAATTTCATGAATTTTGAAAAACTCCTTCAGGGCTCTACCAGGACTTTTATATTTTCATTGTTTCACACAATGGGTACTTACCATAAATTGTACATTTAGACACTGTAAAAAAAAAAATAAATAAATAAAAAAAAAAAAATAAGTGTCAAATTGACAGGGAAAAACTGTTAATTTTGGCGCCAGTGGAAAACCGTTTAATTAACAGAAAATATCTGTAATTTTTTATTAAAACAGTTTTTTTCTGTAAAAATTACAAAATCCAGCTTTTTTTAGGGAAAAACTGTTTTTCTTTAAAATAGTTTTTTCTGTAAAAAATACAATTTTTTACTGTAAAAATTACATTTTTTTTTTTTTTTACAGTGAAGTATTTTTTGGTAATCTCGTTCGACATTTTTATCTTTAAAATGTTTAGTGTAATTCACTTTATTATTTTTTTAACTTTATGTCTTTACTTTAAAATATTTTAAACGTTTTATTGAGTTTTAAAATTTGTTCGTTCTCATTTTTAGATTCATTTTTAAATGAGTGCCTGTGGAAGCAAATCGAAGTTTACCATTTCTGGAAGTGGAATATCCCCTATTTGTTTTCCCTTCAAAACTAAATAAAGCTGTTTTGCCACAATGGTAGATGGCAAAATATTATTTTTATACAAGACAATAATTAATACGTCACAGGAATGCTAAAGCTCCACCAAAGTCAGGGGTAATTAAAATCTTGAGAGAAAAGATCGAAGAAATTTGGAAGAAAGCATAAATTATTGTAGTTTCACAGAGGCGTATTGATAAAATGATAGACAACAATTTTTCTGAATAACAAAAACTTATTCGATTCCTCAAATCTAATAGAAAAGATGGAAAATTTGATACAGATTACATCGAAGAACTAACTATAAGTAAAGATACCCGTATCTCTGATTGAAGAGTCAAATTCACTGTATCACCACTGTTACACCATATTCTGCATCAGGAAAGAATATTGCAGAAAGAATTTTAAAATATTGCATTGAAAACAGCTTAAACATTGATAAACTTATGGCTATAGGTTGTGACAGAATCACTGTAAACACTGTGAGGAAGAATGGTGCTATTAGATTTTTTTAAACAAAGATTAGTCGTCCATTGCAGTGGTTAATATGCCAGCTTCGTGCAAACGAATTGCCATTGCGTCATTAATTTTCTGCACTTGACGGGCAAACTACAGGCCCATGAGCCTTTTCTGTTACTATTGAAAAATCGTTGGATGTACAATAGACAGGTGTGGAATTAGAAAAAAATCTACCCTTATCTCCCAGAAATGAACTGTGGAGAGTTAAGTACAGAGCAAAATTATTTTTACGATATATGTCAAACATTTCCATCTGCTCGTTAAATCTAGTAATTCTCAATCTATGTAAAATGTTTCACTCTAGATTGTTTACAGCTGCCAATCAACTACTTACATTGTACATTGGAAGCCAGAATCCTTCCCAAAATCTGAAGAATATGGCTGAATTTATTAATGAAAGTATATTCACCTATGTTGTTTCATATTAAGAAAGATTCTTCCTGCAAAAATCGAGCTCAAAATATTTTTTTAAAATAATTAAGTTGCCTCATTATTTCAGGGAACATTTAAAGAAGATTGACGATCTCGTTATTCAATGAAGCGCATAAATCTATCATTGAGAAAAATAATTAATAGTGATGATAACTGATGAAAGAAACTATGTTCGAGAACTTGGATTCCGAAGAATATTGAAGGCAAGGGCAATGGAGTGTTCAACAATAAGACAGTTTCATATTCAAATATTGAACTTCAGTGCTATAGATTATATTAACATTACTGACTGGCGATAATGTGAAATCACATCACCTCGCATTCTAAATAGAGTATCAAGACAGGAGCTGAAAGTTCTCAAGAGAAAAAATATCGGAAGTCCCATCTTTTCAATTCCGCAAGTTTCCGTCTCATATTCAAACAGTTGAAAGATGCGTGAAATTAGTTACAAGCAACATCCGCGGCTGTAGGAATAGAAGCAAAGGACAGATATATGCGAGCAAAAATCAAATCACGAAAGATAATGCCTAGTATTGATACACTGTAAAAAAAATACTGCCATTTTTTCGGTAGGATTCGGAAAAATAGTTGCCCTTATCGTACCGGAATAATTTCCGACCCAGCTCGGAATAAAATCCGTAAAAATAAGGAAACAGACAGTAAAACGGTATTTTACAGATTTTATTCCGATTTTACGGATTTTATTCGGAGCTGGGTTGGAAATTATTCCGGTACGATAAGGGCAACTATTTATCCGATTCCTACCGGAAAACTGGCATTATTTTTTTTTACAGTGTACCATAGGCCAATATAATTAGAGTGAAAAAAAAATAATTTTACAGTGCATCGCATATATTCTTTTTATTATATTACAATATGTTCAGAAAAATGTATTTCCTATGTATTTAGAGAACTATCTTTTATGTATATTCGAAAAATAAAAGTAAACTGTACGTCTAATTATTGTGTTTTTTCTTTATCTTCTTTGCAACAATGCAATTCATATTTTAAGGAGTTAAAACACGACAATACTTCGATTGTTCACAAGTAATACTTTAATCGGTCATTTTTTATGGTTATTTTACTGAAATAAGAAATTTAGTTTAAAAAAATGTTTTTATGAATTTATACTACATAGTGAAATTTTGTTTTTTCACGCATAAAGGGCATAATCTTTAAGAACTGGTAGAGCCCTAAAGATGAATTCCAAATGAAATGAAAATTTAACATTATATTCAGTGTGCCAAAAGGCAAATTTTTAAACCTATCTGAAGAAAAAATTCCAAAAAAAACATTTTTGGGTGTCATTTTCACTCCACCCTATTGTGTATGACTTTAATGATAGCTACTATAAATACCATTTTATTTTCAAAAAGGGCTTCTATTTTTATTACTTCTAAGTTTTAAATTCTACGATTATCTACGAATATGCTTTAGTTAATGACGTTACAATATATGTCACAGTTATTATTCTAACAAAGCATGAATAACTAAAATATTCTCCAAATACATTCAAGAAATAAGTTTCCTAGCAATTGAAATTGTAAGGAAACACTCCCTCATTTCAGCATAATGTTGGAAGTTATTTGAAGTTTAGTATACAAATTCGTGTTTTCCAAGTAAATTACGAAACTATGTTTTTCAACTGGTTTTAATGGTCGTTATAAAAATCATTATTAGGCTTGCTTTCATATATATATATGTGTGTGTGTGTGTGTGTGTGTATTTTATGTAAAGCATGAGATAAATATGTAGTAAATTTTAGTCGATGTTACAGTACGTGCATTCTTAAATTATTATTTAATTAAATTATTATAATAAATTATCTTTTAACTGAATATTTTTGTGCAGGAAATATAAAGTGAAATTAATATTTATCACAACAGATTTAATGTAGAAATTGAATGTTACAGTTTTCGTTAATTTTAATTACAGTTTAATAATTTATTTTTTCAGAAATGCTGTTGTTGTAGAATTTATACGAATTTTGTTGCTGCAAATATTTTAAGTAAATCATCGTACTAAAATCGTAACAAATACTGATTCATGTTACATTAAATGCGATACTTATTTATCAATAAAGCATCCTGATTAAACAACATCCCCTTTAAAAGTTTATTCTATGTGAATTATAGCCTATTGTTTGAAATACATTTTTGGCGCTATTTGTAAAAAATAATGTATACAGTTTAGACAGTTTGGTAATTATGTTTATCATTTTGAAAAATACGTCGAAAATTAATATAATTTTCATTTAGCTAATAATAATAATTTAAAGTAAACTCATATATAAAAATATAATTACATAAAAATAAATTAGATTATATTTATTAGGGTTCTTTAATAAATACATATTTTATAATACATTGACACTTTTAAATATTTGCATAAACTAATAAATACTTTCGTTATTCCGAAAAAAAAAAATACGAATATGAATGTTAACAATTTCTTTTTACTACACACACTTACATATGTAGGCATATATATACTGATAATTAATTTCCCTTACACAAGTGGGATTATATGTATAAATAGGTAAATAAATAAAATAATTTTCCCTCATAAAAACTTTTTTAATGGTAGATAAATTTCATTTTAATGTATAATGCGTCTTTTTTTTTTAATTATTCTTTACACAGGTGACCAATTACTTTTGCTATCCTTTCTGAAATTTGAAAATAATGTTCATCTTTCCATTTTAAAAATTCATGTTCTAAATATAGATAATTAACTATATCTTCTAAAGTATCGATAAGCAACAATTATAAGTACCTTGCATCCAGTGGTCCTATACATTAAATTAAAAAATGCTGAAAAGTCGCATTTATTATTAAAATGGCAATCAAGGTCTAAATTATTAAATAAATATGGATTTTTCATTAAGCATAATTTCAATATATGCCGCTAGATGGCAGAACTATACCAAACAGACTGATATCTAGTGATATTTTACAAATTCTCAAAAAGCCTTGCAAAGGTCGATATCTCAGGGGAAGAAAATGTCTTATTATAATAATATTTATATAAAATGTGCACCAAATGTACAAATAATAATTTTAATTACTTTTTAGGCATATTAACGCTTTTCTATTTATTTTTATCATTTATGTAAAATTATATTATGGAAGAAAGTTTCTATTGCATGGTATGAAAATGTGAGAATACCTAACTGAAATTTAAATGAATTAAGGTTAATTTCCGTTCGAAGCTTTCTAAAAATAGATTCAAATATATTATTAGATTTTTTTTTTTTTTTTTTTTTTTGACCAAATGAAAATGCCACTGGAATAGAAAATTTTTAGTCGTGAGAAAAATCATTAACGGAGTAAGTTATTATTTGTGTTTTCTTAATGATCTACATTTGATTTCTTATTATTCGTACTTTAAATTAAGAAAGATTTTCTATTTATAAAATATTGACTATGTACAAAATGAGTATTGCCTTATGAGAAATGATATTTTTATTTGAAATTCCTTAAACTGTTCTATTAAATTACATTATATTTCACCTTCGAAAATTAGTTTCACCAAATACGCTCATCTAAAAAAAAAGTAATATAATTGCATAGTCTTATCACCTACAAGTTTCGTTAAATGCTATACTATATAAAAAATAAATAATAATAATAAAAGAAGTTTCAAATTCTTCAGTTTCGAGTTTTAATCTAAAATTTAGTCGCAAGTTGTAATAAAACACGAGCTAGAGAATTGGCAAAAAAAAAAAAAAAAAAAAAAAAAAAATTAAATGCTATTCAGGATTTGGACACAGCAATTCTTTTTATTATTAGTTCGTGAGGCATGCTAATCAAATCAGATCATGTTACGTTTTAAGAACCGATAAAAACATTAATTTTAACCCTTTTTATAATTTTACATTTCAAAAATTGGTCAAATCTCAATACAATACAATTAACCAATATTAAGCGTCATATGGTGACGATACTCTTCCATTAATCATTTTCCGCCGTCCCTATCGCTTTAATAATCCTGGGCTGAACAGATTATTCAGCTGATGTTAATGTGCAACTGATTCTCCCTTTTTACAGAAAAGGAGGGAATGACAACCAGATAATAGTGTTTTAGTCAGTAGGGGGTTGAGAGAACTAAGACTCCTATAATAGCTGTTCTAGATAGAAACGTGGAATAAAAGAACAGTAATGTGGATAGGTGTAACACATAAAACCTGATAATACAGCGTATCTGTGCTATTAGTGAGTTACAAACTATAATGAATCACAATTCTTCAGCATCGCAATCAGCGAAATAAAATATTATGGACTTTATGAATTAGTACAACTGCGAAAGAGAGCAATGGTAATGTTTAATATAACCGAATAATTTTTTACTCATCATGTAATATTAATAATAAGAAGAATGATATTATTTTAATATTATTTTAGAAAATCACATCTTTAGAGACCTCAGTAATTGCATGGTGCTAGTAATAGTCATTCATTTAAATCATATGAACATACCAAATATCATTAGAGCACTAAAATACTACTATTACTACTACTGCTAAAAAAAATTAAATAATAATATTAGTATTTTATTTGATACATAAATTAAAATAAATACATAATACTTCCTATATTATATTAATTTAACGTAATGTGCAATTGCAATCGATAAATTTAAACATACCCTATCTAACTAAAATAATATAAACTAAAAGTTCTGTGACACACTCGCACAGGAAAAAGCCTGATACAGTAAACGGCTTTTAATAAGATACAGTTTAAAATTAAACTGAAGGCAGCATGAAAACTATGCCTAATGTATGGTTTTCACTCATGTTTGCGATTTGTAGTACATTGAAAAACAAAATTCAATTTATCTGATTTTTTGATTTAATCGGGATCGTATTTTATTGCTTTTACTTAGTTGTTTATTTATTTATTTTTTAGTATCTCTTTAGTAATTCCTAATTTCTGCGGGGGAAAATAACTTTTACTTTACTTAGAAATGACAATAGAATGAAAGGTTATGTTGTCATTGCGTCGTTGTACAAAATCGTTTTTAAATAGAGAACACTTTGTACAGTTTGGGTGGCTGAATGCATTATATTTCTGGGAAATATATTCAGGGAAGAACATAATTATTTGAAACGTATTTTAATAGAGTCAAAACACTGTATTAAAAACTAGTGTCGTGAAGGTATTTTCACCTTGTTATTAGTATAAACTTTAAAACATACTTAATTACTTAAAACGTGTAATAAAATCGCATAAAATCACCATTTAAATAATTATAAGTGTGTTTTGAAGTTTACATATTTTAATTTAAATATTCCCCACAAATATATTGTTGAGAATTTTAATGTAAATCTCATATATTTATGGAAAGTCAGTTTAATATTAAAGAGCATTGATTCTGGCTATGATATGTAGATATACAGTAATACTCTGATAGAATTTATTTTAAAATGTAGTTATTACTAAAATACCATCTACAAATATATTTTCACTAAAAAAAAAAAAAAAACTATCTTTAGACAGCATTAATGTATACTTTGAGTTACATAATTTTACCTTAGACAGATAATGGCAATATAATACTGAAAAATATATTGAGAAGAATTTATTGATTAATATTTAAATGTCATCTCCAAGATGCATTTTTAATAATTTACACATGCTTTCAACAGTACAGATTAAGAAAATTAATTGTGCTAATTAAATAAAATCCATTCGCATAAAATAAAATATTTTAGTAGTCTTAAAATATTTAATAAAAATGTAAATTTTTGATTCAATTTTTATCTTCATTACTTATCTTTGATGCAGAATAAATAAATGCGATATAATAATTAGCAATTAGTTTACAGTAAGGGTTTTTTAATATTTTGAACTTTCTGTCGTTAACACATTTTTTTTTCTAAATAACAGAAGACAAAAAAAGAACTAACATTTAATTAGCGTTACGAGAAAATTAAATTTCTTAATACTAGGACACTAGATGATAATGCATTTAAATCCAAAAATAATTGAAGAAAAAAAAAAATGAATCACTACACATTTTGCTTTTAAAATACTTGACACTGTTTTTTATTTGCTCTACTGTAATTTTCTTTAAAGATGTGTATTTCCTCATATAGTATTTGATAAACATATTAAACCAAAATACGAAAGTTAATTCCGACATAATTATCGGAGTAAGCTTTAGAATTCCATAATAAGGCACGAAAAAACGAATTGTAATGAATAATTTTTATATGTGTTTGAAACAATGGTTTAATGTTAATTATAAAATTTTTGTATTATATTTATTTGCGAACAATGCGCGTTTGTGTAGAATACGCAATATACTATTTTAAAACCTAGAAAATTTAGCAATTCGGAAAAAAGACGGTTTATTTTTTAAATGTCAAAATCAATCTCTATGCACCGAAAATATTTTTTTTCTTATTCTACGAAAATTTCATGAGAATACGGACGAAAATATACAGTAACCTCTTCTGAGTTACCTGTGATTCCGAAAAGCTTCCTTTATTTGTAGAATTTCGCAAAAAAAAATATATTTTCTACATTTAAAGAAGTATTTATAAAAGCAAAGTATCTTTTGCTGGTACTGATTTTTGGAAAAATTTCCGAGTAGCGTGTTTATGATGTTTTTATTAATATAAATATACACAAATGATACACTACATAAAAATATTATAAATACAGTTTAATAATGTTAAAAAATTCTAGTACTTACTAGCCATGAGCAGGATTTCATATTGGATTAGCTTTGAAATCCTGATAATGGCTTGGTATATAGCCGAAAATACTTAGTTTTTTAACATAATTAAACTATATTATGCATATTTTTGGTAGTGAACAGTTTATGTATATTTATATTTTATTATTAAGTTGAATTTTAGTATTCTGAATTTACTTATATTGTGTACAATCGAAGCCGGTCAGGAAACTCCTGGTTAATACGCGATCCCTTTAAGAAGACAGTGAACATTAAAAGCCAAACCCGTTTATGTTAAATTGATTCGTTTGAAAAGTGGCAGACGTGTTAATGGCAAGCTCAAATAGTTATATTCAAACTTTTGTGATAAATTAATAAAGAAGTTTTTTAAAATATTCAATTTTTCAATTTTTAAAATAGCGAATAATTGTCATATTTTGAAGTGCCACATGCGCATTTCTTAAGCATAAAATACGACAATATTTATTCATGGAATACATTTTATTTATTGCAATGGAAGTTGGCATGAATTGTAAAAGTTCGCTAAATGTATAAAAAGCAAAAAAAAAAAAAAAAAAAAAAAAAAAACGATAATTTTGCTTCGTTTTTCTAAAAAATTAGATATATATTTTCATATTCACATAAATTTCACCATTAAAATATTCCTGAAATTATGAAAGTTTTAAGCTGACATTTATTTATTGTGGTACAGAGGATATAAAATATAAATTTTAAAAGAATCAGATAATTAGGAAAATGTGCATGGAACGTTTCAAATGTTAGAAATGTGAGAAATTTTCAATTTTGAGAAAACAGCATTTTAAGTAAAACAAACTGCATAAATATGTAAAGTTTTTACAAACATAAAAGCTTACACCTCTACGAAGATGCGTCAGAATTCAAAAATTATGTTTCATCAGGTAAATTTGAGCATCTAGATTCATAACTGTCGAAAATAAAAAAATATTATTTCTTTGTAAAATTTAGTGATTTTGAACGTCTACTGTCACCTTAATACGCGAATTTTATCCGATCCCTTGAACATCGCCCATATGGCTAATGCAAAAACATCAAACTTTATACGCGAAGGGTTATTTTTCGATTAGGCTTACTAGGCGATAAATTTTTGGGCCTTTTAGGAAAAAATGACGCTTAAGACGCGAATTCATTGATAAGCGAATTCCTTTTATCTTCTCGAGTGTTGCCAATTTAGTGCATATTTTTATTCATATAAAAAGCACTGTTTCCGAATAGTATTATTTACTTTATTTAATAACAGATTAATTAAGGGGAAAATTAATAATAGTAAATAGCGGTAGATATCTGAATAAAACAGAAACCCACTACATTAGCAAAACTGCAATTCTTCTCTGATCCCGCCTCCTAACATTCTTTGTCTCTCGATGCACGCATGTTTTTACGGTAGAGAGATATACACGAATTCAGGTTACTCAGATACGTCATAAAAATTATTATAGTTATAGATTACCATACCTGTTAGTGATGTTTTAAAAGTACGTTATATAACTATTATGTTTTATTTTGTATATAATAGGTAACAAATGATTAAACAGATACGTCTGCAGTTGAATAATTCTTTTATGTTTTCATTATTTTTTGCTATGCTAAAAATACGATAACAGTATTCTTTACACACAAAAATAATAAGAATAGTTTTTTCTTGTATTAAAAACAAGTAATATGCAAATTTTGTTTTTTGTTGAAAATAATCACAGCATTACATTAAATTCTTATTAATTTCTTTTTGTACAACTATGTTTCTTGTGATTGGTTGTTTAATGTAGCTTTCTTTCACGGCCGCAAATTCTCTGCCATGGGCCTTGCAAAATCTATAAATACCTGTAAATTTTCTGTTTTCTTTCAGTCAGGGGGGTACCATTCGTGCGATGCGCCAACTCTAAAGATTTCTTAACTGCTCGCGCATTACGTCACGTGGCGGACAACTTCGCCTCGCTTCGCTCGTTTCAGTATTATTCTGTATGCTGTTCTGCGTTGGAATTTTTTTTCTGTGAATGATTTTAATTATTCTATTATTTAAACAGACTTTTTGAATAAAATCTAATGAATGCGCTATATCAACGTGTTCTAATAACTCTCACAGAACAAGTATACAGATTTAACAATACAGTACATAGTCTCAAATCCGAGCATCGACATCTTGGCGATTATTATTCTGGAAAATCGCAAAGAAAAACACTAAAATCGCAGAGGACAAAATTTACTGCAATTTTAAAACCGAATTCCTTTTACGAATGTCAAAAAATTTCTGCAGAACGGCAAAATCTCTAAAAATTGCATAAGAGAATCGCGAGAAATTCCGAATAAACTTTAATGAAAGAAAAAGAAGAGGCATTTACTATACTGGACTAAACTTTTAAAGCCGGATTTCTTTCACAAATGCAGACAAATCGCCATGAAATGGGGAAAAAAAAGTTTAAAGTTCAAAACTCGCAGAGGAGAAAATTCATTGTATTTGGCTAAAAGTTGAACAGAGTTCCTTTTACAAATCTAAAAAAAAAAAAAAAAAAAAAAAAAAAAAAAGAGAGAAATTGGCTGTTCGGATAATTGGAAGTTCGGTTAATTGGGGTTCCAATAATCGGCTCTCTACTGTGCTTCCATAAATTTTCTTTCTATGGTTTCCTATTTGTATGAAGAAATGTTATATTTGATGTGTTTTATAAGATAACATGGAAATTTTAATACTGAAGTTGTTAAGTTTTTCAGTTTTTGCTGAAATTTTGTATACATGAAATCAATGTTGATTTCAGGGGGTGGCCCGGGGGGGGGGAGGACATCCCTCCCCCGGAGCAATGCGATGTCCCCTCCGGAAGATTTGAGATTTTGGGTTTTCAATGGTCAAAAAGTGCACCCCCCCCCCCGGAGCCACAGAAATCCCTCCCGGAGAAAAGTGTCTGAATTCAACACTGTATGAAATAACGATATTGTTATTTTAATAATATAATGTAAATAATATGTATAGTACATATTTTTTTCATAATAGAATTAGTTTAATTATAGAGTAATATTTTTGTATTATTTTCATCCTGTATACAGGATGAATGATGAGTTTGTTGAATTTCCTTGATTTTTTATTATACAAAAGAGAAAATGATTTATATTAAATGTAATATCCCATACATCTAAAAATCCATGGCACAGTTTTATGTAGTATAATCTAAGGAATGTGGGGGAAAAAATTTGAAACGAAAAATATTGATATTTAAAAAATCAGTTGGGATTAAAAAAAATTTTTTTTATTTAAATTTTAGTTAAATAGAAATAAGCAAGATTTTTCTTTTTTTTTTTAATTATATGAAATTTAATTTGCTTTATAGTATTAAATATAATGTCACTACAGATATTACGGTATTCAAAATTGAAAAAGTATAAAGGGTACTGTGTCCCCTTAACATAGTTTTTGACTAACTTTTACTAGTTTTTTTTTTTTTTTTTTTCCCTTGCAAAGTTTATACATCAGTACAGTTAAACAAATTTGAACATCTATATTTATGGTAAAAGCAGAAAAGAATGAATCATTTCAGTTTAATTTTTTTTAATTTTTTTTTTTTTTTAAATATGTTGAATATTTTTATTGATTATATGGAAAAAAATTATCAAAATTGCTTATATGGTAGTAAAAGTTATTTTATTCAAATAATACAATATAACACTTTTCAACTTTACCATTTCCATAAATTGGTATTATAGATATAATTTTGCATATGACACTTATAATGAGAGAAGTATAATTATTAATTTTACACAATATTTTTATGTACAATACTGAACATGAAAAGAAAAAATTAAAAAAAACATCAGAATGTATAAAATATTTGAATAAATTATTTTATTAATGGTATTTGAATTTTCGTAAAAAGCTACCTTTTAATAAAAGAAAAAAAAATTCCCCAAAATTTTTGGGTTATTTCAGAGCAATCACTTTCAACATAATCATGAAAATTTTCCCTTTTAAATATTTTTTACATTATCATGGCAGTGAACTTAGCTATGATTTTCCATATAAACAATATATAAATATATATTTCTATCATAGCAAAAAAAAAAAAAAATTGAAATAGTTAAAAAATATATATTTATATGCATATGTCCTCAAACCTGGATTCATCAATATAAAATGGCAAACTTTTTTTCACTAATATAAAGAGATATTTATTACCAATACTATGTCAAGGCAGGTAATCAATATCTCTCTATATTGAAAAAAGAAAGCTTTGCTATTTTATAGTGTCGAATCCAGTTTTAACCAATATCGGCCGGTCCGGCGTTCCCCGATATTGGCCGGTCAGGCGTCCGCCGATATCGGCCGGTATTGGGTCCCGATATCGGTCGGTATTGGGTGCCAATATAGGCCAATATTGGAAAAAAAGTTTGCCATGCAATATCGGCCAATATCGGTATACCGATATTGGCCGATATTGCGAAATCGCTGTTCCCGATATTGCTGTGCTACCTGGGTATAAGCATAATGACATTCGAAAATTTTTGAAAACTTATATCTAGTAATTGGACAATGCATTATTGTTAAAAGTTTTGAAGTGTGAGTTTTGTTTAATTTATTCTGTTTGATAATGCTAGTCTTTTCATTACTACTCCTGTGTAATCATATTCATATAATTCATTCGTTCATTTTATTTTAGAATAGTTTAAAAGTTTTCATTTGTAATTTTGCACATTAAAAAGGTAATTTTTTTCGCGAATTTACTTAAGTATTTGAATGTTAACAAACGTATCGCGATATTATTTAACCATTATGTATTTTATATTTGATTAACTCCAATCAGTATTTGTCCAAATTATTTTAAGGAAAGTAATTTTGTTCAATTTACTTTCGAAAATCTGCTTTTTAAAAAATTATTTACTTCGTATTTCGGTCTTTTTACGCATCTATTTACTGTCTCACGGCTGATCGAGCTCCGATCTTGTCCGCCACGTGACGTTTCAGTCCTGCTCTACTCTGATTGGCTATCCTTCAAATGGAACAACCTTATTGTAGAAGAACCTTGCTTTCAGTATGTTTGTGTAATTGTTCTTGTTAATATCAAATATACTCACTTCGATCCACGTCTTTATGTCTGCCTTTTTATTTATTTTAACAGCAGAGCGTTGGTTCTAACAAGTGTTGAAATGAGCTGCAAGACATACTGACGCCGTTATCTTTCTGTTTTTCATTTCTGCTGGGATTTTGAGTGAAAAAGATTTTATCTTTCTTTTTATATATTTTATCGAGCAGAATGGATTCTTCAAAAGATGTTTACGGTGTCCCTCTTTTTGAAGGTGATGGAAAAGTTTTTTCGGTATGGAAACGAAGAGTAATGGCAATTTTTGCTGCTAAAGAATTGGAAAAATTCCTGGAAAATGAAGCAGCTCTAGACAATGCCGCCGATGTCGTGAAAGCAAAAAAGGCTTACGCTTTATTATTATCATTATTAAGTGATAATGTTCTTGCGTCACTTCAAGATGAAAATACAGCTCATAAAATATGGAATAAATTAGAACGCACTTATGATACAAAGCGTGCAGTGAATCAAATTTTAATTCGGAAGAGATTGGCAACGATTAAGAAAGATCGTACAGTTTCTATGAGAAATCACATTGATGAAATAAATAAATTAATTTCGGATCTTAAGCTGTCTGGGGCAGAAGTTAATGAAACGGATACTATTGTTTATATTTTGATGTCATTGCCTCAGGAATTTGAAAATGTTAAGATTGCTTTAGAAAACCAACCGAATTCTGTTTTGACATTAGATTTCGTGACACAAAGATTATTAGATGCTGAAGCACTTCTTTTGGATTCAAAGAAAGAAAAAGTATATACTAAGGCTGCTCATGATAATACTGCATTTGTGTCGACTCGCAAAGAATTCTTTTGCAAAATTTGCGACTCTAAAGGGCATACAGCGAAATATTGTAGAAAGAAAATTACTTGCCATTCTTGTGGAAAATTCGGACACATAAAACGTAACTGTAAAGCTGTTAAAAATTCAAATGAAGAAAAATTTGCCTCTTCAGCTGTTTCTTTCGTTGCTGGAAATGCTTCCAGGAAAAGAAATGAATTTATAGTAGATTCCGGAGCAACTTCCCATATGTGTTCTAATGAGAATTATTTCGCATCCTTAGTACCTTCTTCAGGAACTATTAAATGCGCATCAAAAACAACGAATCTAGAAATCAAAGGTATTGGAAATATTAATGGAAAACTGTCAAATGGAATGGAAATTACTTTAAAGGATGTCCTTTATGTTCCAGACTTAAACGGGCAACTCATTTCCGTTAGGAAAATTGAAAGTGCAAATTATACAGTTATTTTCAAGAACCAAAAAGTATTTATCGAAAAAGGGAGAAACCGTTTTTACTTCGGTGAACGGGATTTGAATGGACAATACGTAAGTGACTTTGTCCCTGTTTACGAAACCGTTCTTACTTCAAAGAAAAATCATTGTGATATCTGGCATCGCAGACTTGGTCATCCGAGTGACAAAGTATTGAAAGATATGAAGCTTCCGGTACCTGACTCTTTTTGTGATATTTGTGCTCGGGCAAAACAGAGTGCAACACCAATGGGAAGAGGACCAAGAAAAAGAGAAACCAAGCCAATGACTTTGATTCATAGTGACATTTGTGGACCTATTTTTCCGACAACCTTTTCTGGCGAGTGCTATTTTATGACTCTTATCGATGATTTTTCTCGTTTTACTGAAGTACGTTTACTGAAACATAAAAGTGAAGTCTCAGAAGAATTAAAAATGTTCTTAAAATCCAACCCTACAGTGAAGAAAATTAGATGTGATAACGGGAAGGAATATTTTTCTAATGATTTAGTGAATTTTACTAGAGATCTTGGTATAGTGATAGATCCCGCTCCTCCATACACGCAATCTTTGAATGGAGTAGCTGAACGCTGCAATAGGTCGCTTCTGAATATAGGACGTGCTTTGATTGCTGAATCAAATTTACCAAAGACTTTTTGGGGTCAAGCTATCCTTTCAGCAGCTTACTTGAAAAACCGAATGCCAAGCAGCACTATTGAGAACAAAACTCCGTACTTCCTGAAATATGGAGAAGAAGCCGATTTCAAGCACATACGTGTTTTTGGATGCAGTGCTTACATGTTAATTCCTTCCGTTCATCGAAAGAAGCTTGACGATAGGTCTAAACAAATGATCTCCATTGGTTATTCTTCAATGGGATATAGATTACTAGATCCTGAAACGAAACGCATAACTGTATCAAGAAATGTGAAATTCGACGAAGAGAAAAAGGAAAATGTTCAGTCGAAACAATACATTCTAGAAAATTCAGAACCAGTCGATAATGAAATTGATCCAGATGTTCTAGAAAATACGAGTGATGAATTAGATGATCCTGAAGAGAAAGAAGACAAAACAAGAAAATCTGAAAGATTTAAAAAGCAACCTGTACGGTATCCAGATCCTGAAGTTTACGAAGCATTACTTTGCCAACAAGAAACATTAACGTTTGATGATATCAGATCCCTCCCTAGTGATGAACAACGCTTGTGGAAAGAAGCTATGGACGCGGAGATTGAAAGTATGAAAATCAACGATGTCTGGGATCTTGAAAAATTACCACCTGACAAACGACCTATTTCCTGCAAATGGGTATTTACCATCAAACGAGATGGTCGACATAAGGCGAGACTCGTAGCTCGTGGATTTATGCAAAAAGAAGGGCTAGACTATAGTGAAACCTTTTCCCCTGTAATAAGTATGCCAGCTTTACGTTTGGTTCTTATTTTGATTTTAAATGAAGACTTATATGCATCTGTGTTAGATGTTAAAACAGCGTTCCTGAATGGTAAGTTAAATGAACTTGTTTTTATGGATCAGCCGCAAGGCTATGATGATAAAAGTGGGCGAAAGTGTAAACTTAAAAGAAGTTTATATGGTTTAAAACAAGCCCCACGACAATGGTTTGAAAGGTTTCATGAATTTATTTCAAAGTTAAATTTTAAATCTTGTGATAATGAACCTTGTATTTTTATTCGGTATAATAATGATCATAAAATAATTATTGCTTTGTATGTAGATGATATGTTAATTGCAGGTTCAGATGTAAATGAAACTAATGTAGTTATTTCCCTATTACATAACGAGTTTCACATGTCAAAATCGCAAAGTGTTTCAGAATTTCTAGGTATTCAAATGAAATTCAATTCTGATAGTTTAATAATGGATCAAGAGTCTTACATAATTAAATTGTTAAGTAAGTTTAATATGCTAGATTGTAAACCCAGTGACATTCCTATTTCTCCTAAGTCCACCCCATCTGATTTCAAAAATGGTAAACCTTTTAATGGCCCATATCGTGAACTTGTAGGTTGTTTATTATATTTAGCTTATATTTCTCGACCTGATATTTTGTATGCTATTAACTGTTTAAGTCAATTGCAAGAAAATCCTACTGAAATTGCATGGAAAGCACTTAAGAAAATCTTAAGATATTTAAAAGAAACATTGTCTTTAAAACTTGTGTATAAAAAGCAAAATTCTGATCCTAAATTATCCATGTATGTTGATGCTGATTGGGGGGCTAACACAAATGACCGCAAATCAGTAACAGGTTATATTTTAATGTTTTGTAACATGCCTGTTCTGTGGTGTTGTAATAAACAAAAATCAGTTGCTTTATCGTCAACTGAAGCTGAAGTCATTGCTTTAACTAAAAGTTTGCAAGACTTGTTATGGTTTAAAAATATTGCTAGTGAAATTGTAAATATTAAGGATTTAGTAATTTTTGAGGATAATCAATCATGTATAAAATGTATCAGTAATGAGAGTAATTATGGTAGAATGAAACACATTGATATCAAATTGAAATTTGTTCGCAATATTATAAAAGAAAATAACATCAAAATTGAATATGTTCCTACGAATATGCAAATTGCTGATTTATTTACAAAGGCATTACCTAAAGTTAAATTTTATGAACTATTATTTCTTCGTTGTTTGTACAAGTAATGTTTAAATTGTGTCATATTATTATTAATGATTGATTTCAAGAAATTTCTTTGTTTTCTGATGTAATGCTAGATTATGGGCGGCTGTTGAAAATAATCACAGCATTACATTAAATTCTTATTAATTTCTTTTTGTACAACTATGTTTCTTGTGATTGGTTGTTTAATGTAGCTTTCTTTCACGGCCGCAAATTCTCTGCCATGGGCCTTGCAAAATCTATAAATACCTGTAAATTTTCTGTTTTCTTTCAGTATGTTTGTGTAATTGTTCTTGTTAATATCAAATATACTCACTTCGATCCACGTCTTTATGTCTGCCTTTTTATTTATTTTAACAGATAACAGTATTCTTTACACACAAAAATAATAAGAATAGTTTTTTCTTGTATTAAAAACAAGTAATATGAAAATTTTGTTTTTAAAGTCAATTCCTACTTAGGTCATCAAAGAAAAATTTAATATAATCTCTTAAGCTAATATTAGTTTTTGTTGCATTAAAATATCTCAATTTGTTGATTTTCTATAAGCAAGTAAACCCTATTGGTTTTCAATGGAAGTCTATGGGAATTTGGGCGAAATATTAGAGATATCGCCAATTTGGCGTCACATTTAGTGACTCATTATGCTCGCCAAATTTGGCGATATATCGCCAAGTTGGCGACATAACAGGGTCCACCTATGGTAACCCCCTTATAGTTCTGAAGATGCATTAAATGCTGTTCAATAACCAATGGCCGCCATTTTGTCTGCCATATAAAACAAAAATTTATTAATAAAAATTTAATTAATGAATTAATGTTTGAACAAACTGTACTAATATCAATTGTCATCCAGTACAAGTTTAAAAAAAATTATTTCAACTTGATAGGATGAATAATAAGTGTTTTATTAATGGTTGAAAATTTGAACAATATATATAAATATAGGGAGAGTATGAACTAATAGTAAGAATTGAAAAAGGGCATATTATAATGGTAATCATTATCAAAAGTAATAAATATGATTTAAAAAACTGAGTTATGCGAAGATTTTTTTCTTTCGTTTAAAGAAACTGTCTAGTTAGAAAATTCCTTTTGTTGTTTTATTTTTGATTGCATCTTATTAATTGACAATAAATCCATGTTGGAATCCATATTTATTTTCTGTTATTATTCAATATGTCGTATAAAATGAAATAATGAGTTAAAATTTAACACTGTTAAATTTCAATAAATTAAAGTTAAAATTCTATTACTATAGTCGCCATGATTTAAATAATTGAAATACATATAAAAGTACAAATAATTGTACAAAAACTACTTTCAGGTGTGTACATTTAATATAAAGACATATAAAATATAAATTAAAAATATCTTAAAATACATTTGTACACACTGCAAATAGAAGCGTCTTAAATTTAGACACATATGTGACTGAAAAAGAATTTTAGACACTTAAGTGTCTTAATCTGAAAATTAAGACACTATAGATGTCTTAATTTAAGATACATAAGCGTCTTTCTATGACCATGGTGTAAACGAACTGAGAATAATGTCTAAAATATCCGCAAACGTCTTATTTTAAGACACTTCATTGCTTTAAACGTGTCTTAATTTAAGACGTTTTGATTCTTCCGACGCAATAACCACCAGGGGGCACTGGGGCACTGCCAGTCGCGCATGCGTTTTAGATGTCTTCGTTCAAAGTTGGTATACGTTGTAATTCAAACGAAGTTTGTTTTTATGTACGCGTGTATTTTAATTCGTTTTTCGCGGAATGTGAAGTTCTGTGATTTAAATTCGTATTCACTTGGATTATTTATTTATTGAATACATACATCTGACGTGTGTGCTTGACATCAAATGTCTCTTAGAAGCTGTCGTCCATATAAGGGCGGTATAGACACAGAACAGAAGTAGACGACGCTTGAAGATTACACCCGAAAATTCTACAAAGCGTGTGCAATGGACTTAGTGTTAATTCGTATTAATTTATATCAATAATATTGTGTTATTCATCTTCGTCCTGTCGAAGCTAGCAAAAAAAAAAAGAAACTTTTGTCTGGCGGGTCCTATTTTGAGGATGAAACATTTCATTCTTTAAATATGGCTAGTCGGATATATTATGGAATTTCGTACTAAAATGATGCAAGCCCTTCTCCTTCACTGGGGTAGTTTCTGAAATTTCAAATCGAGGAATTTTTCTTACCTCTTGCAGCAACGGAAGTAAGTTTCTTTATAGTACTACTAGCAAACCCCGCGGCTTTGCTCGCGTAATATTTGAAATATGCCAAGTGATATTTATATGTCTAATTTTTATCAAAAGGTACTAACTAATTTTTTATTTTATTAAAAGGTAATATTTTATTTTATTAAAAGGTTTTTTTTAATTCAAAAATTACTATTTAAAACACAGTTTGACTAAACATCATTATTACACTGTATTAGGCAGAAATGAGATTTAAATTAATAAAATGAAATAAAACTAAATAAATGATAGTTTAGAAAATATTTTGAAACTTTTATGCTCAATCAATACCCTCATTTCAGTATTCATTTGAAGTTTTGATTTTTTTAGAAACCATCTTCTTACATCTTAAAATTAACCATCATGTCAAATTCCAAGTCCTACCACCTCTCTCAACATAAAGGACTATGTTGAAACAGGAACTGTCACCATTAATTTGCCAACATTCATTTTGAAATCGGTTTGTTATTTCCTAATATTCCACAGAAGCGTAATTTAAAAAGCTTTTAAAGCCCTTTTTAGAACGTTTGTTGTTCCTGTGAACCCCAGGTGGTAGAATCAACGGCATAAGATACAGCCGGTGTAGGATCAGAGACTGTTACCATTGATTCGCAACTATTACTTTTATATTTGGTTTATATTTCCTGAAATAGCGTAGAAATCGTAATTTAGGACTTTTTTAGAATGCTTTTCGCACCTCCCCTTCACTTCATCCCTTTTTAATTCGAATTTATTTTCGACAGTCCTTCGAGGGCATTTATATTTTAAGTAACTACCATGCCATATTTAAAGTTTCTAGCCTTTTCAGTATCACAGGAATCGCAATTTAGAAAGTTTTTAGCTCCTGCAACCCTCTGGTGGTAGTGGAACAGACATAAAATATAGCTTATGTTTGAGCAGGTTCTATCACCAAAATTTGTCATAATTAATTTTTTAATCGGTTTGGTAATTTATAAGTTTGCTTAAAAATTGTAATTTATAAAGCTTTTCACTCACTTCATTTTTTTAAAATTTGGAATTTTCTTTCGACTGTTCTTAGAAAGCAGTTGCATCTTGTAAGTAAATACCATGCCATAAGTGTTAGACCCCTACGTGTTAGACCTTCAAAGTGATAGACCCCTCAGTTTTGCAAAAAACGCAAATTAGAACATGTTTTGCTTTTGCAACCATCAGATGGTAGTGACAGCAACATAAAATATAACCTATGTTATAGCAGGGACTGTCACTATTGATTTGCAACCATTTCTTTTGAAATAGCTTTGGTATTTCCTTAGATTGAGTAGAAATCGCAATTTAGAACGTTTTTAGGACGCTTTTTGCGCATTTTCACCTTTTTTTAAACTTCAAATTTTTTCGAAACTGTTATGTAATACATATGTACCTTGCCTAATTTTAAGTTGCTAGCCCCTACCGATCACAAAAATCGAAATTTAGAACGCTTTTTTGCTCCTGCAACGTCTTGGTGATAGTGATACCGACATAAAATAGCGTCTATGTTAGAGCAGAGGCGGTCAGCATCAATTTCCTACCATTACGTTTGAAATCAGATTCATTCTTTCTGAGATATTGCCGACAAATCGGCATTTAGAACGTTTTTAGAACGCTTTTCGCGCATTTTGTGCTGCATCTCCTCTGGGGTAGTAGAAACAGATATAAAATATAACTTATCTTGGAGCAAGATCTGTCACCATTATTTTTACACCATTATATTTGAAATGGGTTCAGTACTTCCTGAGATTGCATAGAAATCGCAATTTAGAAAGTTTTTTACAATGCTTTTTGCGCATTTTGACCCCTTTTTAAATTTCGATTTTTTTTAGGAAATGTCCTTAGAGATCATTGATATCTTATAACTAACTACCATTCCAAATTTCCCGATTCTAGGCCCTTCCGTAACGCAAAAGCTGCAATTTAGAACGTTTTTTGCTCCTGCACCCCCTTTGGAGTAGTGGCACCGACATAAAACATCGCCTATGTTAGAGCAAGGGTTTTCACCATCATTTTGACGCCATTATTTTTTAGATCGGTTTGGTATTTCCTGAGATTGTGTAGAAACCACCATTAGAACGTTTTTCAGAACGCTTTTCGCACATTTTGACCACTTTTAAATTTCGAATTGTTTAAGAACTGTTCTTAGAAATCCTTTATATGTAATAAGTAGCTAATATTTCAAGTTTCATATTTCTAGGACCTTCGGTAACGCAAAAATCGCATTTTTAGAACGTTTTTTGCTCCTGCACCCCCTTTGGGGTAGTGGCACCGACATAAAACATAGCCTATCTTGGAGCAAGCATTGTCACCATCATTTTGACACCAATATTTTTTAAATAGGTTTGGTATTTCCTGAGATTGTGTAGAAACCACCATTTAGAACGTTTTTTAGAATGATTTTAACGCATTTTCACCCCTTTCAAATTTCGAATTGTTTAAGAACTGTTCTTAGAAATCCTTTACATCTAATAAGTAGCTAATATTTCAAATTTCATATTTCTAAACCCTTCGGTAACGCAAAAATCGCATTTTTAGAACGTTTTTTGCTCCAGCACCTCCTTTCGGGTAGTGGCACCGACATAAAACATAGCTTATGTTGGAGCAAGGGTTGTCACCGTCATTTTGACACCCTTATTTTGACACCATTATTTTTTACATCGGTTTGGTATTTCCAGAGATTGTGTAGAAACCCCCATTTAGAACGTTTTTTAGAACGATTTTCGCGCATTTTCACCCTTTCAAATTTCGAATTGTTTAAGAACTGTTCTTAGAAATCCTTTATACCTAATAAGTAGCTAATATTTCAAATTTCATATTTCTAGGCCTTTCAGTAACACATAAATCGCATTTTTAGAACGTTTTCTGCTCCTGCACCCCATTTGGGGTAGTGGCACCGACATAAAACATAGCCTATCTTGGAGCAAGCGTTGTCACCATCATTTTGACACCAATATTTTTTAAATCGGTTTGGTATTTCCTGAGATTGTTTAGAAACTACCATTTAGAACGTTTTTTAGAACGCTTTTTGTGCATTTTCACCCCTTTTAAATTTCGAATTATTTAAGAACTGTTCTTAGACATCATTTACATCTTATAAGTAATTAATATTCAAAATTTCATATTTCTAGGCCCTTCAGTAACACATAAGTCGCATTTTTAGAACGTTTTCTGCTCCTGTAGCCCGTTTGGGGTAGTGACACCGACATAAAACATAGCCTATCTTGGAGCAAGCGTTGTCACCATCATTTTGACACCAATATTTTTTAAATCGGTTTGGTATTTCCTGAGATTGTTTAGAAACTACCATTTAGAACGTTTTTTAGAACGCTTTTTGTGCATTTTCACCCCTTTTAAATTTCGAATTGTTTAAGAACTGTTCTTAGACATCATTTACATCTTATAAGTAATTAATATTCAAAATTTCATATTTCTAGGCCCTTCAGTAACACATAAGTCGCATTTTTAGAACGTTTTCTGCTCCTGTAGCCCGTTTGGGGTAGTGGCACCGACATAAAACATAGCCTATCTTGGAGCAAGCGTTGTCACCATCATTTTGACACCAATATTTTTTAAATCGGTTTGGTATTTCCTGAGATTGTTTAGAAACTACCATTTAGAACGTTTTATAGAACGCTTTTTGTGCATTTTCACCCCTTTTAAATTTCGAATTGTTTAAGAACTGTTCTTAGACACCATTTATATCTTATAAGTAACTAATATTCAAAATTTCATATTTCTAGGCCCTTCAGTAACGCTAAAATCGCGTTTTTAGAACGTTTTTTGCTCCTACATCCCCTTTGGGGTAGTGGCACCGACATAAGATATAGCCTATGTTCTAAGTTGGACTAACACCATCATTTTGATACCATTACTTTTGGAATCGGTTCGGTATTTCCAGAGCTTACCTCCGACAAATAAACAATTTTTTCCTCTTTATAATAGGAGTATAGAAAATTAGTGTATTTTATGATTTTATTTATTGTACTAAACAAAATCCTGTATGAAATTTAATTAGTTTTGAATCTGTTCGCAAAAAAACCCACTAATTCTAGAAGTATATATTTTTAAACTTATGACGTTGTTTTTTATTACGAATTATATATTCAATGTCAGTTCTTAGTTTCAATGGATAATTCTTATCATCTTATCTCACAGTAAACGACGGCCACAAGGAAGTAAAGAAAAAAAAACTTTGAAAGATGACCTAATGCTTTCTTACTTCCTGGCATAAAACCGCAGATTAAAAAAAGATAAATAAAATAAATAAGACTCGTCTATTATATGAAGCTGCCTGTAAAAATATACATATGTATTTGATTTGCAATCAACTCTAATACTGATTTTTTTATTATTTTTAATAAAAAAGTAATTTGAAATTTATAATGGGAAAAAGTAAAGACCTATAACTAGATTTCGTATTTAAAATTGTAGTAACTGTATTTATATGCACTTATACGAAAAATACAAAAATGACAGATGTTACTGCATATATTTAAGACGAAAGAAGTTTGGGAACCATAAGTTATTTTTTCCTCATGTTTTTAATATAGAATATGTACTTATTTGTTTTCATTGATAGTCGAATAGCTTTTGTGATTACCCTCTGATCTACATAAAAACTTGCCCATATGGAAATATAAATTTTTTAAAAACATAATTTTTAAATAAGTATTTTCATTTTTTGGGGGGGGAGGGGGGGATTTTGCATGAAATTTTCGTAAAGCTGATATCTTAAATCTTGCACTGATTATAATGAAAGTTTTGAACTTTTAGAGTAGGACAAGTTTAAAAACGTAAATATATTTAACAAAATACCAAAGTCATTTTTTCCCCAATGTTATTAAAGTAGAATATTTATTTATTTATTTTCATTATTCGTAGTTAAATGGCTGTTGTGATTATCAAGTGATGTATATGTAAAATTGCCTATGTGGCAATATATTTTTTAAAAAATCTAATTTTTAAATTATGAGTTTTCATTTTTTTTTTTTTTTTTTTTTTTTTTTTGGGGGGGGGGGGGGATTTTTGCAATTTTCGTACATCTGATATTTTAAATCTTTTTCCACATTCAACCGAGTATAATAAATATTTTTAACTTTTAGAGTAGGACAAGATTATAAAATATATATATATATATTTATCTATGTACCTTAAAAGCCCTTAATAGCGAACACTTCGGGACCGCGGAATTTGTCCGATAATTGGAGATGTCTACTTTTATGGGGTAAAAATATACAAATATGTATGTCTGCTGATTAAAAAACTATTCGTTAAATAGAGGTGTTCGCTATTCGAGAATGTCCATTAACCTCCACAACGGATACTCCCGAATACCGGACATCTCAATTTAGACAACTATAATGCAGGGTTGCGTTTTTTGCAAAAGTATTTCTTGATTAAAGGATAGGCAAACTGGGAAGTGCCCCGTCCCCCTACGACTCTAGTGCCCCCAAATTTGATGTGCAATATTTGTAAAGCTTATATTTTAAATCTGTTTCGAAATTGTACTGATTATAATCAATATTTTGAACTTTTAAAGTAAAATACGGTTAAAAACAAAATAAATTAAAAAAATCTAATATTTAGATAAATATTTTTTGTTTTTTAATCTTGTTCTACTCCTGAAGTTCAAGATATTGATTATAATCAGTACAATGTCGTAAAAGATTTAAATTATCAGCGTAACGAAAACTGTATACCAAAACTGAGAGCACCAAAAAAATCAGGCTGTATTGGGGGGGGGGGGGAGGGGCAGGACCACAGCCAAATATTTTTCCAGGATTCAACGTGGTCAAACATGGCTACGTATGATGCTTACAAAAAAATGGATGCGATTCAGACCTTTGAAGTGTCTGAAATTCAGACGCAAAAAGTGTCTGAAAAAATTCAGACATTTTAAAATGTCTGAAAATTGAACACTCCATTTCAGACACTTAAATGTCTGAATTTCAGACATTTTAATTTACAGTGCACAAATCCACAAATAACAACATTTAAATCCTACGGATGACGGAGTTGTAATGGATGAAAATGTTCTGGGATTGTCTAATGTATTTTAAGATATTTTTAATTTACATTTTAAATATCTTTATATCACATGCATGCATCTGAAAGTGATTTTTGTACAATTATTTCTGCTTTTATATGTATTTTAATTAGATAAATTTCAATCTAAATATTTATGTAAAACACAACTTTCGACCGTATACATATGAATGAAACCTCTAAAGCTCCTTTAGAAGATTAGATTTGTAAGTAAGCCCAGTTCCTGAAACATTATACAAATCCCGTTTAATACACGATCCCGTTTAATATGTAAATTTGCACACCCCCTTGAAACATGTCTAAACTGGGTTCGACTGTATTTATCAATTTTTAACCAGAACAACTTTTTTCAGGATTCTAAGAATTCACAATTAAACGTTTTCGGGTGTGTTAAACGTTTTCGGATGTGTAATTGAATTTATGCATGGAAATGTAAGAAAACAATGTTAATTTTAAAGTTAATGTTCATGCTGTTTATTTATCAATTTGGTCCCTAAAACATGTCTGATAAAAATAAAAATGCTTACATGCGAATTGATAACATTCCAAAAATGTATTTTCGGGATTGAAAAAACTGCATTATAAAAACTATTCAGATATATTTCCGAAAACCAATGGCAGCAAAATAAACTGTTTTTTTTTTTTAAATAATTCTTTAAATATCAAAATTATTCTGGTTTCTGGCGTTTCTAAAGCTAAAGAAACCTTTATAGAGTAGATGGCAACTCGGAAATTGTTATTGTATGTTTCTGCTCGTTGTTATGTTATATTAGCATATATAAAAAACATTTACGCTTTTTTACAGTGTGGTTTTTCACAGTGATTGGAGTTTCGAATGCCATATATGGATATGGAAGTGATAATATATGATTAACTAAGATGTAGACAGTGCAAGTGTCAATTTTAGCAATAGTATAGGTAGCGGTGTAAATGTAAGACCCGAATAACCTTAGAATTTAGGTGAAGCACGGTATCATTTTCATCCAGTAAAAGTTTTCTAAACTCTATATTCATGGAACCCTGCATACAATATAGATAGAGCATATTTGTGCAGATATAGTTGTTGTAGGTTTAGATAGAAGTGTGTTTCTAATAAACACATCAGGATGACATGTGATTGGTTAACAAGCTATTAAATTATCTGATTATATAATTTTACTGAAGTAGTGCGGTTTTCCTCTTTCATTAGGCAAACTTTCCGTTCCAACAGTATACAAAATTGGAATCAGAGACCCCACTTTTTGGCATTTTAGAAGGGAAAGCTAGTATTTCACGTACATTTTGATAATCAGGTCTTGTGTAAGTGAAATGTTTATTCAAAACAGTGACTTATGGTTATTTGAACTATTATTTTAACACAATCAAACTGATTGGTAAAGATATCATACGAATTTGAATATTTCCAACTGAGCGAAAAAATGCCCAGGCTGGGAATCGAACCCAGATCCTTGGCTTACAAGGCCAATGCTTTTCCGTTTAAGCTAACTGGGCCGACAACCAGCCAGCATATTTCGCTCAGAAAACCTTATTGGTAATAACATCTGGTCTGTCATGTAGACAGCTCAACAGAATAAACCGCAGGTAATGGAACTCCATATAAACGATGGATACGTAGATGAACTATTATTTTAACACAATCAAACTGATTGGTAAAGATATCATACGAATTTGAATATTTCCAACTGAGCGAAAAAATGCCCAGGCTGGGAATCGAACCCAGATCCTTGGCTTACAAGGCCAATGCTTTTCCGTTTAAGCTAACTGGGCCGACAACCAGCCAGCATATTTCGCTCAGAAAACCTTATTGGTAATAACATCTGGTCTGTCATGTAGGCAGCTCAACAGAATAAACCGGAGGTAATGGAACTCCATATCAACGATGGATACGTAGATGAACTATTATTTTAACACAATCAAACTGATTGGTAAAGATATCATACGAATTTGAATATTTCCAACTGAGCGAAAAAAGTTCCATTACCTGCGGTTTATTCTGTTGAGCTGTCTACATGACAGACCAGATGTTATTACCAATAAGGTTTTCTGAGCGAAATATGCTGGCTGGTTGTCGGCCCAGTTAGCTTAAACGGAAAAGCATTGGCCTTGTAAGCCAAGGATCTGGGTTCGATTCCCAGCCTGGGCAATTTTTCGCTCAGTTGGAATTATGGTTATTTGTTAACTATTTCAGTAATCCAACGCTAATCTAATGAATATGTATGATGTATTTACATTTCCTAAATGCTGATATCGTTTAATCCTCAGTTATGATATTTTAGAAAAAAAATTACAAATGTTGCTTTTAACAGACATTTTGACCTAATGCACAAAAAAGAATCATTAACTTGAATTTATCCGTACTACGCAAGATACGGCGCGCAAAACTGCAATTACTTCATTTCTAGACATTTTTATATCATGTAAAACAATCAAAGAAAGAAATAACCAGTTAGATCAACCCATTGAATCGTTTCGTAAATTGATTATTCTAGTGATTTTTTTAAATAAAAAATTTAAAAATAATTTAAGAAGAACGTTTGCGTTTATTATACTTACATATGTTTGTATATCCACAAGGAATCACGTTAAAGTGAATATTATGTAATTGCAGCCGAATCACATGTAACATTCAAAGGAATTTTTTACGTATATTTACTTCTATTACAGGGTGCATTCAATAGTGAAAAAAAAAGAAATGTTCTTCATAATATTTAATTAATAAATACCAATATTTTATGCTCTTAATATTTCATATTAATTTCTAATTTTTAACCGTCAGTTCGTGATTCTGAAATTTCAAATATTTCCAAAGCTTAAAATATTTTTTTTTTAACTTTTCTTATCAACGCAATATTCGATTACAAAAGACTCAGAAGAATAGATATTTAATTAATATGAGAAAAAATAAGATCTGTTATTATTGAATCCAGGCATCAAGATGATAATGCTTTTAAATCCAAAGTAATTGCAATAAAATTTATCTCTTAAAATTTTGCATCTCAAAATTTTCTTTCTTTACACAATGAAAGCCTCTTTAAGAAATGATAAATCAAAATTGTCTAGTTAACTCCGAAGCAAACAAAGTAAAAAGCTTTCGTGTAACGTAGTAAGGCACGATATTAATGAATAATTTTAAATGTGTACTGAATTTCCACTATGCAAACCAATTTGATATAAAACTATAAAATTTTGGAATTTTTTTTTTTAGCCCTAAATTAAAAAGTTAATGTGATATTGAAATTATTTAAATAATGCAAATATAATATGCACTTATTGTCTGCTTTATTTTTTTAAACATATATTTGAAAAAAATTCTATTTTCAAAGCCCAAAGTTCTTAATAGGTGCATGATGCAAATTCACTGTAAAAAACGACATATGCTATTTAATCTGATCTTTATAAATGTTTTCTAAAATATATTATAACCTCTTCCGAATTAAAAAAAATTCCAAAAAGCGTTCCTTTATTCCCAGCAATATATTTTCAAATATAAAAAAATTCTGATAAAGAAAATATTTCCCGAGGATATTGATTTTTCAGATGCAATCAACTAACCCTCAAGTAAACATTTCCAGCTGTGTAACACAATTTATGCATACACTTATAACAAAATAATGTTAATTTTAATGTTAATGCTAATGCTAATATTAGTGCTATTTACTTTAGATGGAATTCGTCAAAACTTGACAGAAAAATTACTATAGCAGTATTAGTAATATAAATTTCTTTATTGTAATAACAATAAGCGATTCTGAAATTTAAATAATTCCAAATAACTTATAAGGAGCTTTTTTATATTTTAAAACTTTTGTTATCAACGCAGTATTCGATTACAAAAGGCTCAGAAGAATAAATATTTAATTAACGTGACAAAAAAATAAGCTCTGTTATTATTGGTCCCTGGCATCAAAATGATAATGCTTTCAACTCCAAAATAATTGCAATAAAATTAATCTCTTAAAGTAATGCGTCTCAAAATTTTCTTTCTTTACACATTGAAAGCCTCTTTAAGAAATGGCATTAGTTCGGCAGCGAATTTTATAAGCTTTAATAAATCAAAATACTCTAGTTAATTCCGAAACAAACACAGTAAAAAGCTTTCGTGTAAAGTTAGTAATGCACGAGCGACGGAATATTAATGAATCATATTAAATCTGTGTTGAATTTCAAATATGCCGGTAAGTTTGCTATAAATTTTGGAATTTTTATTCAGGTCATTAAACTAAAATGCCTAACAGGATATTCAAATTATTTAAATAATGCAAAATAACATGTACGGATGGTCTGCTTTCATTATTTGTAAATCTTATATTTGTGAAAATTATATCTTCAATGCCTAAAATGCTCAACCGATTCATGACACAACTTCACTGTTAAACAAGAACAAAAGAATATGTGTCTAGCATGGGTTACCTAACCTTTTCCAACGCATTTTGAATACTGTGATAAAACTTTAAAGTTTATTAAGGTGGGAGATTTCTAAATAAGCAATTTAGAAAATGTTAAAATCCAGTCCTCTTAATAAATCAACATATTTTAGCTAATTCGGAAACAAACGACGTGGTAAGCTTCCACGTTGTGTAATAAGGCCAGACCGATGGGAAGTTAAAGAAATAATTATTTAAGATGTGGGTTAAGTTTGAAAATTATCGTAAATTTGTAATTTTTTTTTGTAAATTTTTGGTATTTTTATTATGGCCATTTCATTAAAGAATTTGATATAATATACAGAATCTATACCTGTTTTCTCTAATAATTGATTAGAATTTTAATTTATGTAAAAAAAAATCTTCATAATGTGTCATAATATATAATATACGAGAAAATAAAATGTGTTTTTATTAGAATTTGGATCTAAGATAAAAATGCCTTTAAATCGCAATTGATTGCAATAAAATTAATCACTTGATATTTTGCTTCTAACTCGTAAAACGCTGACTTCACTTGATGAAAGTATCTTTAATTATGTATTACATGCGTGGGTTAAAATTTTATAAACTTTAATAAATCAACATATTTTAGTTAATTCCGAAACAAACGACGTGGTAAGCTTCCATGTTGTGTGGTAAGGACAAAGCGACGGAATGTTAAAGAATTATTTAAGATGAGGTTTAATTTTGAAAATTATCGTAAATTTGTAATTGTTTTGTAAATTTTTGGTATTTTTATTATGGTCATTTCATTAACCAATTTTAGGCCAAAAATAGAAATTTTATAAAATGTATTATTTTCATTGAAATATGCTTAAATTACATTCATTAAGACGAAAAAAAAGTTTTGTGCATGAAAAATAATATTTTATTTGAGAAATAAAATGCATTCGGCGTTTGCACACATTCGTTCAATGGAGCGCTAACGCACCATTAAATTTAAAATTAATAATTTTTTTGCAGTTTTTATGACATTTGTTTTATTTTATTTTATTTACAGAAATTGCAAATTTAATCCATTATAAAAACATATGATTAATCTCAAGTGGAATAATTATATATTTTCAAAAAGTCGAATTTGTCAATAACAGTTTCAATTTTAAAAGACTAGCGTATTTTGAAAATTTCTCAAAAGAAAGTGTTTACTCCAATTAAATTACTGATATTTTATAGATGTCGCCAGAAACCTTAAAAATAGCAGAAAAATAAAATTTGTGAAAAATATTCGTCACAGTGTTATTAAAAAAATATTTATCGAAATTTTGCGTTTACGCACCTTTGGTCGAAAATGGGTTAAAGAATTTGATATAATATACAGAATCTATACCTGTTTGCTCCAATAATTGATTAGAATTTTAATTTATGTAAGAAAAAATTTTCATAATATATTTATAAAAACATTAAATAAATATTACAAACTAAAATAGTAATAAAGCAGGATTTGAACAAAATGAAAATGGGATAGATATTTGGCAATAATTTACAAAAGTGTATTTTTCGATTTCATAGTAAATTTATACATGATCTAAAAGTATATATATTAAAAAAAAATACATCGTACAGTTTTTAAATTATTCAGAATAATCGTAAAAGTGAATCGTTGATTTGATATAAAAATAAATTTTTCCATGAAGAAATCAAATATTTATAAAACATCATATTATTTGATAAAAAGGTCAACATTTTATTATATTATTATCTCATACGTGCTTTCAACCTTCGATGTGCAATAATTAAATGCCAAATATTTCAACAATGATCTTAAAAGATTCTTTTTTATTATTACAAAGTATCTGAGCAAGATTTAAAAACAAAATACGCGTACCATTTGCAAAAACTATTATTTTATTAGCTTAAATATAATATTAAATCTGTTACTACTGGAATCTGGCATCAAGACGATAATGACTTCACATCCAATATAGTTACAGCAAAATTAATCTTTATTAGAAACTCAAATAATAAAAATTTAGAATTTAAATTATTTGCAAGTGGGAGAGAAGTTTGGCAATAATTTACGAAGAATTATGCTTTGAATAGTTATGTGATGTTTTTTAGAAGATATATTAATTTAAATATGATCAATAAGTATACTTTTAATTTTTTTAAAATTCGTTCAACTGTAAATTTTTAATGGTGGAAAATGTGTCTGCTAAAGAAATCTAACTTCGAATGAAAAATATGTATAGGATGGGTTGTACGTAACGCAGATAGGTATTAAGAGATATTCCGTTGGTGTAGAGATTTTCGTAGTGATCGAAGACCACATGCGCTTGACTAGGTCGTGACCTGTCGTCAAAACTGCTTCTTCCACTATCAAAATCCCTAAACCATCGGAATACCGATTTGCGTGACATACACTCCGTGCCATACACATTTTGTATTCTACGATAGATTTCACTAGCACTCACATTTTCCGCTGCTAAAATTTGTACGACCGCGCGTTGACACCGTTTGGAGGCATCCATGATGCGAACGATGCCTTTTAACTTGCTCCCACGCTATCACTCACGCAACTGGCGGGATTTGACGATATCGCATACATTCCCAGTACTCTGCGCCCTATATAGGAGGATGCGCAGTCGTCTTCCGGCTCAAATGGCAGAGTTTTTACAGCAATGCCACTTTCATTTCAGCGACCCATATATTTTTAAGGACTTATATTAATTTACATATTATCTACAAGTATAATTTAAAAAAATCAAAAAATCTTTCAATTGCATATCATGTGTACTTTTAATATTTGATGCGTAATATTTAAACTCCATATATTTCGAAATTAATTTTAAAAGATCCCTTTTTTATAAAAAAAGTTTCAGAGCTTTATTAAAAAACAAAAAAACACGTACTATTTGCAAAAGAAAATATTTCATTAGCGTAAAAGAGAAAATTCAATATGTTATTACAGGAATCTGGCAGAAAGATGATAAAACCTTTAACTCCAAAATAATTACACGACAATTCATTACTTTATATTAGAAACTCAAATAGTAAAGCGTAGAATTAAAACCCTTTGCAAATAGGAGAGGCAATTGACAATAATTTAGGAAAAACTATGCTTCGAACAGTGATATTTTTATAAACTGATATTAATTTAAATTTCATCTACATGTGTATTTTAAAAATTTTAA
The DNA here is from genome assembly GCA_963932465.1 of Maratus speciosus. Taxonomy (NCBI): domain Eukaryota; kingdom Metazoa; phylum Arthropoda; class Arachnida; order Araneae; family Salticidae; genus Maratus; species Maratus speciosus. The sequence continues at coordinate 135,758,681 of OZ010791.1, forward strand.
AAATTCGTCCAGCTGTAAATTATTTAAATAATTGTAAACACGCATTGTTCACTTGACATAAAAATTCATTTTATCATGTGAAAATCAACAACATCGTATTATTCAATAAAAGTTCAATATATGATTCAATTATTATTTCACCCGCATTTTTAGCGTTTTATGCGTAATATTTAAATGCCAAATAAATCGAAATTAATTGTAAAAGATATTTTTTTCTTTGTAAAATTTCACAGAAATATTTAAAACGAAGACACGTATCATTTGGGAAAGCAAATATTTCATTAGCGTTAAGCAGAAAAATAAATCTAATATTATTGGAATCTGGCAGCAAGAAAATAATGCCTTTAAATCCAAAATAATTACAAGACAATTAAACGCTTTATATTTTGCTTCTAAATACTTGAATGAATGAAATTTCTTTCTTCACTGAATGAAAGCCACTTTAATGAATGGTATTACATCGGCATACAATTTAATAAGCTTTAATAAATCAATGTACGTTAGTTACTTTCGAACCAAGGAATGCGATAGGATTGCATGTAGTGTAGTAAGAGACGAGTGATAAAACATAAATGGAATGTTTGAACTTTTGAATTTTTCTTTTCGGTTTTTAATAGATATATTTTTAAAATATAATCCTAAAAATTTTTTAATGCCGAATTATAACAAAAGTTACAGCAAAAATATACTGCTGTAACTAATTGCCGCTAAACAAAACTTTAACTGCATTTGACTTAAAACTCCATTGTTTAAAGAATAACTGTTTGCTTGGATTACATAGCCCAAGAATCACTCAACCGTATTTTCATTAAATTTTAATACTAACTAACAAAATGTAGTTCTTTATGCTGCAAAGTAGGATTTTTTAAATTTTAATTTTCATTTTTTACAAGCATTTTAAGGCTTTTCTAATGGTGCCAAATTGGTTATAGGTTTATGCACATTTTTAAATTACTGCCGTTTATACAAATATTTAAACTTAAAAAAAAATGTCCCCTACGCGATAGCAAATACGCTAAGTATTAATCGTAAGAAACTTTTCTTTTTTTATGTGTAACGAATGTTTGGTGCAAGCAATCAGGGGATTTTTTCAGAAGACCCTCCTCCCATTTCCTTTTATATGGATGCCAAAGACAACAATCTCCAAACATAATGTAATGTATTGTAATTCTCTGTAGCAGTTTAGTTGTTATTTAAAACCATTAAAATTCCTCATGTACGACTTTCTTTCTATGGTCAAACAGCCCCCCCCCCTTTCTTATTCTGCACTAATTTTAAAATATTTTAGAAAATTTGCAATATATTGTGCATCTTTCGTATCTGTTTTTAGATTATTACTCTATAATAATATTTCAATTAAGATGATAATACATTTAAAGCCTTGATAATTGTAATAACGTTCATCACTATATATATTTTTAATAGTATTATCCCAAGAATTTTGTTAAACTAATTCATAATTAATTCATAATTCATAATAAATCATGTTCTGAGAATTAATTCCGATACAAACACCGTAATAAGTTTGTGTACTGTACAGCTCATATTCAAAATATTAGAATAATTGAGAAAAACTAATAAGAAAAAATTATTTTTCATTTATTTATTTTTGATACTAAGAAAATGCAATTAATTTTTTTATAAATTAAATGTGGAATGTTTAAATAAGATTTTAACATTTACACAATATAAAATACAGTGCAATAAATTAGGTATACAGCTTTCTGAAACACATCCAAATATTAGAATAAAATTTAGATTGGTTCAAAATATTAGAATATTTTATTTTACGCAACAATATTACCTTATGAATATGAAGTAAATGATAGTTAATATTTTCTAACAACCCCTTTAGCTTTCATAACAGCGTACAATCGATTTTACATACTATATACAAGGTGTTTAAAAACATTTCTGTCAATATTAGCCCAAATAGACTTTATACGTACTACTAACTCAGTTATATTTAAAGGAGGATTTTCTTGGAGTTTTTTTCTTTATCATATACCATAAGTTTTCGATGGGATTAAGGTCTGGTGAGTTTGGTGGACAAGGAAGTACGGAAGTACCTCAGTGTTGCGTTGGCGGAACCAATTCTTAGTTGACATCGAGGTATGCGGTGACGCTAAATCTTGTTGAAAGATGAAATCATTTTCAAATAAATCTTTTGATGATGGAATCATATAATATTCCAAAATTTCTTGATATATCTGAGTGTTAACCTTTTAGTAGACGATGCATAACTTTCCAGGTCCTGCTGCACTCAAGCAAACCCAAACCATGACACTAGCAGCAAATGTTACTGAACGTTTAAGGCATTCCTTATCAAATGCCTCTTTCTTCATTCTCCAAACTCGAATACCTTGATTACCATATGAAACACAAAACATACTTTCATCACTAAATAATATATTTTCCCAATCTTCTTCGCTCCATAAACGTTTTGATTTACAACAATTCAATCTTATAAGCCTGTGTTTTGGAGTCATGAGAGGTTTTGATTTCGGTACACGAGATTCAAACTTAAATTTATTGAGACATGTTGTCGATGTAGAAACTTCAACTCCTTCTTCTTCCCATTTTCGGTGCAAGAATCACACACTTTTAAAACGTTTTTTCTAAACTATACGCTTCAGTTTCCTGTCATCTATAGTTGATGTTTTTGGTTTCCGGCCGCCATTTCGGCGATTATTTTGAAATTTTCCATTTTTTCAATATTGTGTTAGTATTTTACTAACGCTTGATTGCGAACAATGTTGATAATTTGCTATATAACATTGATTTTTACCGTGCCGATAGTTTAATACATTCAGGAATATCACTCACACGACCCATTTTAAGACGGAAAAGCAAACAAACTGTAAAAAGAATACCGATTTTAAATAAAATTGTCTGAATTTAATCAATGATGCCACCTGTTATGAATTGGTGATAATTAAAAGAGAATTAATGTGAAATATTCTTATATTTTGAACCACTTGAATAAATATTCCAATATTTTGACTTTTCAAAATATTTTTTTTCCAATTAATCTTTTCAAAAAGGATATTAGTTTTAAGATAATAAATAAGTTTAATCAACGATAAGTTCTTAATAAAAATATTGTTTGCATATTTCTATTAAAAGACATTAAATTGCCAAACGATATTTTCAATTTGTAAAAAAAAGTAATTATTCTAATATTTCGAATATGAGCTGCACTGTAAAAAAAAATATATATATATCGGACCAGTTTTCCTGTAGGAATCGGAAAAATAGTTGCCCTTATCGTACCGAAAATTTTTCCGACCCAGCGCGGAATAAAATCCGTAAAAAAAGGAAATAGGCAATAAAACGGTATTTTACGGATTTTATTCCGATTTTACGGATTTTATTCCGATCTGGGTCGGAAATTTTTCCGGTACGATAAGGACAACTATTTTTCCGATTCCTACAGGAAATCTGGTCGTATTTTTTTGACAGTGTGTAGAATAAGCACAATATATTTATAATCATTATATATTTATATATATTCTGCATACTATTCGTAAAAACATTGTACATCTATTACGAATGTCTGTTTGTAATTCATAAATCTTCCTCCTAGACTATTGAATACTGGACCATGAAATTGCCCGCATTGTTCCATTAAGTTACCCCCGTAGATCAATGAATGTTATATCACGTCTCAAAATTTGAAAAACGTTCCTCGATATTGCTCATTTTTGTTATTTTTAATTATAGTTCTCTAACAGTGGTAACCAAATACCCAATTTTTGTGCAAAAGAGAGAGAAAAGAGGAAACGATAGGGATTATTAGATTTCCTGGACGACATTTTCTAATTAAAATTTAAAAGAGAAATTATTTTGAAATTGAATACATGGTGAAAAATATCTTGATTAAATTAAGTTCTTCTAATAAAGTGGAAGAAATTAAAACATATTTTCACATATTTAAATTTCATGAATCAATTTATTCTACAAAAAAAATACCATTTTCCGATGTAATGACAATCGTAAAAATGTTGCATCGTAGACTTTATTCATCTTTAGCAGCATCTTTATATTCAACTAAGGAGGAAGATTTAAACATTTCATTTAGGAAGGCAATCATTGACTTCTATACACAAAATCTCAAATTAAAGAAAAAGCATATACTATTCTATATTAATTATCTTAAAAAAATTACTATTAAAACTTTTCCCAAAGGCGGTAAAAGCAAGATGTTTTAACGAGTAAAGATGACAAAGTTTTTTTTGTAAAGCATTTATTTTAATTCAAAAAGCTAAAATGTATTAATTTAACTTTGACAAAATGACGTCATTTTTTGACCTGATCTAAAGTTACTTATTTTAAAAGAATAATGTACTTTTAACAAAGTTTTGTGTTACAAATCATTCAATCTATAAAAAACGTAATTTTCGTATTTTTTGTTTAAATCTACATTAGAAATTGAACTTGATACTTGAAATGTTTAATCAAGTTAATGTTATAAGGTTTTTTTCTAAATGTACAATGATAATGGATTTTTTTCTCCCTAGAAATCGGAAGATCTCCTGCAATGTAAATGAAACATATCGATTTGCTGCGCAGCCACTAATATGATAGCATGTGCAAATCCCAAATCTTTCTTCTTTCTCAAGCATTGTAATATTTTAAAAAGTTGTTGCCTATGTTAATACTTCAGTGTTATTACTTCAATACTGCACCAACTTTGATTTTCAACTTAAATTTATCTTTTATTTTTCTCATCGGAATAAAAACGAGTTAATCTCGATCATGATATTTAATAAAATTAATATTTTCCGTTATTCTTTTGTACATCAGCTGTCTGATAATCGCTCGGTTATGTAAATTCGATTTACCTGTTGGTGTACGAACAACTGACAACAGAACTACAAACAAGTAATATAAAAATTTTGTTTTTAAAGTCAATTCCTACTTAAGTCATCAAAGAAAAATTTAATATAATCCCTTAATCTAATATTAGTTTTTGTTGCATTAAAATATCTCAATTTGTTGATTTTCTATAAGCAAGCAGGTTTACAATGGAAGTCTATGGGAATTTGGCAAAATATTAGAGATATCGCCAAGTTGGCGTCACTTTTGGCGACTCATTTTGACCGCCAAATTTGGCTAAATATCGGCATGTTGGCGACAAACTTGGCGGTATTTGGCGACAGAACAGGGTCCCTCTCTATGGTAACACCTTATACATATGAAGATACATTAAATGCTTCAATAACCAATGGCCGCCATTTTGTCTTCCATGTAAAACTAAAATTAATTAATTAAAATTTAATTAATGAATTAAAATTTGAAAAAACTCTATTAATATCAATTGTCATCCAGTACAAGTTTAAAAAAAAATTATTTCAACTTGATAGGATCAATAATAAGTATTTTATTAATGATTGAAAATTTTAACAAGGTATATAAATATATAAATAAATAAATAAATTAATATAGGGAGAATGTGAACTAATAGTAGGAATTGAAAAATAGAGAAAAATCGATGTCGCAGCGCTTATTTCCGGCGTAAAATCCCCATTTTCAATTCGTACCATAGTAAAAAAATGAGGTTTCGTTCAATATATGTGACACAATTATGTATGAAGGTTTGTTCAATTTTATAAATTACTTTGTACACTTGCCAACAAAAAGCAACTCGCACAAAACTCGCTATTCTAGCAGCCCCTTCCGGCGGGGTATCAACAACTTCAACTGAGAGTTGCGGGCCATGACCAAAAATATATATATTAAATTTAACATATATATGGCTTATTTCTATCCTTAATTTCGTACACTTTCGTATGCTACAATAATGAAAATGACACATAAATTTATATTACAGCGCCCCTTCCGGCGGAATGTTCTGAAATTTAATGGGAACTGACGGCCATAGCCAAAAGCATACAGGGTTATTTAAAGAAAAAAAGTTTAAAAAATGACATGGCAAATCAGGCACACAGCAAGGATAAAAAATCACATAGAGACATAGGTTCGCAAACAACCACTTATTTAGTCTCAAATACAGGGTTTTTCATCGTAACTGAACCCGGTTTGACGGTAATAATTTCGAGAAAAATGAAAACATTGTAATGAAAATGCAACGATATGTACATTGTTTCGTGTGAAATGTGATAACATCACGAAAAAATATGTGTAAAAACATGTTGCTCAAGCAGTCGATGATACCGTATGAATTGATAATCACAGCCCAAAATGTGGGGCGTATAATGCAAATTTCTACCACTTTTGTTTGGTGTTATCGCATTTAAAACAAAGGTGAGAATGTCTGTTAAATGTTTTATTATAATATACTTCGGTTTTCTGAATGTTATTACCGTCAACACAAATTTAGTTAGGATGAAACACACTGTATTTGTGGCTAAATATGTGGTTTGCATCCTCATGTTCCTATGTGATTATTCATCCTTGTTGTATGCCTGATTTGCCATATTGATCATATTGTAAGCTGTTTTTGAATTACTCTGTATATATGTAATTTAATGCAATTTTACGCTTACTACACTTTTCGATGATACAAATAGGTCACACGGACACACGGACGGACAGACAGATATTTTGTATAAACATGTTTTTTTGGAATCTCTGATCCCTAAATCGTGCTAATCCTTCGAAAACCGAAAGTAGAAAAAAATTTTACAATTACAATATATTCTTTACAAAGCAGAAAGTAAAAAGATCTGCTTCCAAATAATTCATTTTCGCTTACACATTTTTCCAGCATCAGTTTAGTAATAAAGGTTACTGATTATACTTGAATTTGAATATAGCAATAATTTACGGAAAGTTATACTTCGGAGAACGGTAGTTTAATATATATATAGATAATAATTCTAGTATCAACTACAAGTAAAATTTTAATAATTTAAATATTCATTCAGAATATTAAATTCTCATAATGTTAAACTTTACTAATATATGAATTAAATATTTATAAATTTTCAAGACAAATAACTTCAATAGTTATAAAGTTTAAAAATATTTATCAAACATGGAATAATTATAATTTATTACTTTTTATACGCATTTTTCTTTAATTTTTTAATGGGTGATATTAGAAATGGCAAATATATCGAAATTAATTGTGAGAGATATTATTTTATACTTGTTTCTACGCAATGTTGAAATGTTAAATGTACATACCATTTAGAAAAATAAATATTTAATTAACGTTACGAGAAAATAAAATGTATTATTAATAAGGAGTGGTGTATGTATGCTTTTACTCCAGTTTCCAGTAAATTCCTAGTTTCCAGGTAATGCTTTTACATAAAAATAAAAAATCAATATAATTAGTCTCTGCTTATTACCTAAAATACTTGTAAATAAATGTTCTTTAATCTGTGAATCCTTTGTGGGTAATGTTTAAATGTTAGCTATTTCGAAGTTACTTGTAAAATATAATTTTTATGTGTTCAACGCAATATTGAAAAATTAAATTCACATACGACTTAGAAAAACAAATATTTAATTAGCATTACGAGGAAAAGAAACCTTTTATTACTGGGAACTGGTAGAAAGATGGTAATGCTTTTAATTTAAAAAAGCGATAAAGTTAGCCACTTCTTATTTTGCTTCTAAAATATTTGAAACAATAATTTCTTTACTCAGTGAAAACGCTGTTAATGAAAAATATTGCCTCAGAGAGAAACTCTATAATATCAAAATACCCTAATTAATTTGGAAAAAACAACGTAGTACATTTGCATTCTACGTAATAAAGAACTAGATTGTGAATGTTAATGAAAATTTAAAATGCAGATTAATTTTGATACAGTTTATTTATTTCAGGAAATTTGGAAATTATCTGTAAAAATATCGTTTTTCATTTGAGACATTTCATTAAAGTATATGATATATTTTTAAAAATCTATATTCATTTTTCCAATATTTGTTTAAAATTTTAATTTCTGCAGGGAAAATTCTGTATAATATATTCATAAAAGAAAATCAAATAAATATTAGAAAATGATATAGTCATAACTTAGGATTTTCACTACTTACACTTGGGAGAATAATCTATCAATAATTTAAAAAAAAAATACGGTTCGAAGAATGGTAGACTTTGGAGCTGATAATTACTTAAATGAAATCTACAAGTATATTTAACAAGAATGAAATATCATGCACCCAGCATAGATTTTGAATAGCTTCCAGCAATTATTGTTAATAGTAGTTAATAGTAGTTTATAGTGTACTGTAACGCAATTCTTCTGTGTGTCCCTGATGTAAATGAACAAAGAATATTGTGTACACTACATTCTGTAATAAGCTTCTTGTAATGCAGCTCAGTAATATACATCAATTTTAATGCGTTACAAATAGTTTAACATAATTAAACAATGGCGCTAACGATTTTCTTCCATGGACAGTAATGGAACGGGATTCTTTTGAGGTCACTGTAAATGAACTATAAACGCTACCACCACCGTAACCACAGTAAAATTCAATATTTTTTATCATTTACATGGCAATCGGAGTATATCAGATCGCAAACACACACAGTCCTTCAACAGACAGGGATACAAATCAAATTTATAAGTACTTTTGAAATATGTTTGAAAGTGTAAAAAAGAAGAAATCGATTAACTGTAAATTATACAGAATAATCGTCAAAATTAATCATTATTTGATATGTAAATGATTATTTCCGTAAGAAAATTAAATATTTATAAAAACACACAATTCAGTAAAAATGTCAATATTTGATTATATTATTATTTCATATGTATTCCACATTTGTAACCTTTTATGTGTAATATTTAAATGCCAAATAGTTCGAAAGGACCTGCGTGAAATCATTTGTTTTTATTTTAAAATTTTCGAGGATAATTTAAAAGTAAAGGACAGGTACCATTTTTAAATCCAAATATTTCATCAGCGTTAGGATGAAGTTAAATCTGTTATTACAGGAATCTGTCAGGTAATGGGTGATACCTTTGTAGATTTTTTTATATTTTAAACTGCTGAGTATTATTTAAAATTATAGGACATGTACCATTTTTAAAGCCAAATATTTCATCAACGTTACGGGAGAAAATTAAATCTGTTATTACAGGAATCTGTCAGGTAAAGTACCTTTGTAGATTATTTTTTCATTTTAAAGTTTCTTAGTATTAATTTAAAAATAAAACACATGTGCCATTTGAAAAAGCAAACATTTCACCAGCGTTAGGATGAAGTTAAATCAGTTATTACAGGAATCTGTCAGGAAAAGGGTAATACCTTTTTGGATTTTTTTTTTTAAATTTTAAAGTTTGTGAGTATCATTTAAAGATAAAAGACATGTACCATTTGAAAAAGCAAATATTTCACCAGTGTTAGAGGAAAATTAAATCCGTTGTTACAGGAATATCGTACAGAAATGATAATACCTTTATACGAAATAATTGAAAAAAAAAAATAAGTCATTCTTTGTGTTACTTCTAAAATTCTAGAAATTTTTCTCCTCTTTTCTTAGTGAAAACTTTTTTAATGAATGGTACTATCTCGGTTGAGAGTTTTATAAGCTTAAATCAATCGAAATACCGTAGTTAATTTCAAAATTCCAAACAAGCAATGTGGTAAGCTTGCGTGTAGGAAATAAGGCAACTGGAACAGAATGTTAATAAACTTCCGACGTGTGTTAATTTTGAAATATGTCACTATGTTTGATATAAACAGAAAATTGTAAATATTTTAATTTAACTTATTACACCAAACAGTCTAACAAAGTGCAATTTTTATAGGTTTATTCAGAAACACTAGATATTTTTAGGAATCATCTGAATTAGTTATTGTTTTTTTTTCTTTTTAAATTTCATATAATATATCTTAAAATTCAAAAAGGTGTTTATGTTCAAGAATAGAAATAATGTAGCGATTGAATGCACAATTCTGCCGAAATTTTTGTAGTTGTAAAAATTTTGCACCATATTTATAAGTACGTAAAAATACAGAATTTTAAGTGATTATTTGAAACAGATGAGCAATATTATATATATATATATATATATATATGCATAGACGATGATACACTGCAAACATAGCCAAATGATTTTTAATCTAGGTTTAAAGAGGATATGCAGTAACACAAAGGGAAATATACAGTAATAATTTTAGAGCTACCAACAATTACGAAAAGCATTCTTGATATTTACAAAGCTCAGAAACCAATATATTTTTATAAACGAAATCAAATATAAAAATATATTTACGAATCATTTTAAATATCATTTGTTGCTGATGGTATTCGGAAACGTTTCCGTATAGTTTTTGTAATCAACAGTGATTTTATTATTTAGTAGTATATGTATCATAGCAGTATATTAATCTACTTACACTTAGAAGAAAAATATGTCAATAATTTACAAAAAATTATATTTTGAAGAATGTTAATCTTAATAATTATTATTAATAATAAGCTGATAATTTTATATCTAATACAGGAATGTTTAAAAGGAAAAAAATATTAAAAGTAAATTATTCAGAATAACCGTCAAAATCAATACTTGATATAGAAATAGTTATTTTCGTATAAAAATAAAAATATGCACGAAATATCATATCATTCGATAAAAATGCCAATATATGATACTATTATTATTTTATTAATATTTCTCATTTTTATCTTTTGATGTGTAGCATTTAAATTACAAATAGTTCTAAATTAGTTGCGAGAAATCTTTTTTTTATTGTAAAATTTCTGAGAATTATTTAAAAATAAAGAACAGGTACCATTTTAAAAATCAAATATTTCATTATCGTTAGGAAAAATATAAAAATAAAATCTGCTATTAAAAATATCTGTCGGAGAAATGAATGAACCTTTATATTTTCTTTTCATTTTAAAGTTTCTGAGTATTATTTTAAAAGAAAGGGACGTATCTTTTGAAAAACAACAACAACAACAACAACAACAAAAATATTTGATCAGCGTTAGGAGAAAATTTAAACCGACGTTAAAGGAATCTGGCTCCAAAATTATAATACTTTTAATCAAAATAATTGAAATAAAACTAATCACTTGATATGCTACTTCTAAAATTTTGGAAAGTGTATTTTTTTTTCCTTGGTGAAAGCTTCTTTTATGAATGGTGCTATATCGGTTGATAATTTTACAAGCTTTAATAAATCGAAATACCCTAGTTAATTCAAAAACAAACTATGTGATAAGATTGCGTGTAGGCAATAAGGCAAGTGGATTAATAAACTTTCGTCGTACGTTAATTTTGAAACATGTCAGGATGTTTGATATCAACAGAAAAATGTCAATATTTTGATTGAAGTCACTACAGCAGAGAATCTAATAGAATACGATTATGATCGGTTTATTCCGAAACACTAGGGATATTTAAGGAATCGTCTAAATTAGTTGCTGATTTTATTTTTATTTTATTTATCTCTTAAAAATCAGAATTATGTTTTTCTTAAAAGTAGAAAAAAAATTATGAAAAGAACATAAACATTAAAAGTGCAATTCAGCTGAAGTTTTCGTAGTTGAAAAAAATTGCGCCATGGTTATAAAGATGTAAAAATACAGAATTTTAATTGATTAATTGAAACATATGAAGACAAAGGATATACACGATGGCCCTGGAGGTAATGTATAACATATACACTCGTGTTTGTGAGAATTGCATTTCCATGAAGGAATCATCAGAATTAAATGAAATTTAATGCATAAACGACTGGTATTGGTACAAAAAATTATTACATTTTCAAAGCAAAAAATCAATATTAAGTGTCCGAAATCAGTATTTGGTGTAGCCACTACGCGCTGCAATAAGTACGCGCTGCAATAAGTACGCGCTGCTATACGACGTGGCATGGAGTAAAACAGATTTTTAATGTCTGCCTGGGGAAGAGTATTCCATATTCTTTGTATGCGTACTGAAAAATCATCTGTAGAAGCTATAAGAGGGGTATAAAGAGTGAGACGATCAACGAAATCCTCCACATGTTCAATGGGCGACATACCCGGCGAATATGCAGGCCACGAAAGAAGCTGTATGTGTTCTGCTTACAAGAAGTCTTAGATATTTCTTGCAACATTTTAGTGGGCAATATCCTGTTGAATAATAGCTCCAGGAATGCACTGAAGGAAAGGAACGATTTCGGGCTCCAGAACTTAACTGATGTACCTGTTGCTGTTCATATTACGCACAATTCGTAACAGCTTCGATTGTCCATGATACGCAATCGCATTCCAGACCATAACTCCCGGTATTCATCCACTAGGACACTTGATAATGCATACCGGAAAGAAGCGTTTACAGGCATAGCGTTTAACAGGAATGTGGTCATGATGGTTCCAAAAATTAAGGTGGGATACGTCATGTAAAACAACTTGTTGCCAATCTGCATTCTAGTCTCTATGTTCATGAGCACATTGCAGCCACAGTCGGAGATGGTTTTGTGGGAGGGGCATCCTGTATAAAGGAGGTCTTATACGCAGTCCACAGTTCAGCAGACGTCGACGAATTGACGGTGCATTCAGCGATTGACATATTTCACTTGATAAATGTGCTGCCAACTGTCTAGATGACGCTGTACGGTCCGTCAGCGTCATGCGAAACATGTATATCTCTATCATAGCGCACTGACGCCACCGTTCGGGTTCCACCCTCAGATTTCCGCGTTCTCCGATCCTCGTCGGTTCACTGCTTTAAACCGACATCACTCTGCTGCTATTACGCTGTACACGAAGTGCTATTGCACGATAGGAAAATCCTTCTTCACGAAGGCGGATGAATACCCCCCCCCCCATTCAAATTCCTTTAGTTACGTCTCACCTAACGTTCACCATTAGCAATGACAATAGTCAGTTCTCACCATCTAGCTGTAGCTCTCTAATTATAAGGTTTCAGCAGCAGTCCAGAGAGCGCTTCTCAGCCAACGCATGCGGGTGACTCTGACATTTCAGTCATTTCCATAACGCACTATACCATTTTAATGTAGAAAATATAATATTACCACAAAGAAAAATATGCAGTGACTTCTTTTGAGTTACCGAAGAATTCTAAAAACATTCTTGATATTTACAAAGCTCAGAAACATATATTTTTATAATTTTAAAAAGCATTTCAAAAGACATTTCTTTTGTTGCAGCTGATTTCTGGAAACATTTCTGAGTAGTTGTTGTCATCAGCAGTGATTTATTATTTACCACTGTATTAATCGTAGCAATATATTAATATACTACTTACAGTTAAGGGGAAAATATGTCAATATTTTACGAAAAAATATGTTTGACTAATCGTAATCTTAAAGACTAATAAGAATTCAAATATTTATACAGTGTTTGATAAAAATTAAAAAATAATCCGTTGTTGAAGAAATCTGGTAATTATATGATAATACCTTTATCTGAAATTAATTGCAATAAAATTAATCACTTGATATGTTCCTTCTAAAGTTCTCGAAAATGTTTTTCTTTTCTTGGTGAAAGCTTCTTTAATCAATGGTTCTATCTCGGTTGAGAATTTTATAATCTTTAATAAATCGAAATATCCTAGTTAATTCCAAAACAAACTATGTGGTATGCTTGCGTGTAGGTAATAAAGCAACTGGAATTGAATGTTAATAAACTTTCGACGTTTGTTAAATTTGAAATATGTCAGTATGTTTGGTATAAGCAGAAAAATCTAAATATTTTGATTTAAGTCACTACAGCAGAGAATCTAATAGAATACAATTTCGAGAGCTTATTCCGAAACACTAGGAATATTTAGAAAATCTTCTAAATTAGTTATTGTGGTTTAGGTTCAAATTTCTGCTAATATATCTTAATAATCCGTTTGAAGTTTATGCTTAAAAATTGTAAATATTATTTATTGCGAAAAGAAAATATAGATTGAAAGTAGTATTATGTCAATTTTTTCGCAGTCGTAAAAATTTTTCACCAAAGTTACAATTGAAGAGCTTTGTAGAAGAACATGTTATTTTACATTTTCTCAACATATATTTTATTTCTTTGATGAAGGTGTTATTAGATGATCTATCACATGGTATATCAAAAATATCAAGATTCTAATTAGTCTTGAAGTTTACATACATAATTCATTAATATTTAATATTGTAATATTAAATTATTTAAATATCACTAATTTTTTTTCAAAATTAAATGTTTATAATTTTTTGAGAGACTTTAGTAACACTTGTTAACACTTTATCTACTAGCGGTACTTATAAGTTCACTTAAAATAACTTTTTATAAAATTCATTTAATGCGTCGATTAGTTGTAATACAGTTTATAATGAGTTATATATACCTTATTTTATCTTGTCGCAAAAGCCTTTTTGGTTACGCATTTTTAAAAGGAAAGGATTCTTTTGCATTAGCATCTTTCAGCTTTCATGGCGTTGGGGGGGGGGGGGGATTTTCAATTCGGAAATATTTCTATATTTCTATTTTAAGAAAATTATATTTGTATAATTCCTAGTTCTAAAAAAATACTAAGACAAATATTTAAAATAAAAGACTTGAGTGATGTTATCAATATTGCACAAAATCCCTATGAATTCAAATTTAATTAATACTTCTGAATCCTTCAATCCATCTAAATCCTCCAGTCGTTGTAAAATCATTCTAAAATTTGTTAAATGATTATGTAAATCTTATAATGTAGTTTAAACAATTCACGCAAAATGCTTCAGAAGATAAAATTTTCATGAATTCATAATTAATACATAAAGGGTTAACCTATTAAATTTATGCTACCAAGAATAAAATAAACAAGAATAAAATTTACAACAAGAAGTTTCCCCTCTATTTTCTCGCAATTTAATTTTTGTTACATAATATCTTCTCCCTCTAAGCTCTTTAATTATGTAAAAATACTGAAATTTAAGGGAGTAGGATACATTTGAACACTGTGAAAAGGAAAAAAAATACCACTATGTTCCAAGCTTCAAAACTTGTATATTAAGTCAAAAATAAATATCAAACTTCATTTAAATATAAAGCTCATATTTATATTTATATTTAAAAATATATATATACTTGTAAATTCATAAATAAATATTGAAATGGTAAGTTTAAAAATATATGATAATAAGAGAAAAAAAAAAACCTTGTGCGCATGATAAAACCTGAAATAATGCACATAATGAGGAAATTTTGGTGAAAATAAATACATAATACTGTTACCGTAATACTAAAACCAGAATATTTGTAAAAAATTGACAATATTTTTGTCAATAATATTGACTAAATTAAAAAATTAACAAAAAATTTTAAAATTTAACTTAAAAAAATATTTTCAAAGTAAAAAACAAAAAATAAAATAAAATCTTACCTTTTTCTGGTTTTAGGTTGTGGATAATACAGTAATGAACATGTGGTGAAAAGTTTTTTTGATTGCCATGCATAGTTTTTTAGTAACTCTGCGCGCAGTATCAAAATTCATCGTTTGAATAACCGCATTGCAAAGTTTAATTATCCTATGTAGTCTTAATATTTAGTCTTAATAAAACTGCCATAATTAGTAAACTAATGGGAATTTTTTAATGCGGTTTTTTACATATTGTTCAGAAATGATTACGAAATCAAAATATGCATTAAAAATTTTTCGAAAATTTTGCAGTTTTAAAGGTATCCTACCCCCACGATTCCTGAAAGCATTCTTTATATTTTGAAAACACAGAAGCAAATATAATTTTTATTATTTTACTAGCAGGCTTCGCCCGTTTCGCCGCTTTCTCCAAACGACCTTTCAATAAAACTAAAAGTATCGCTGAATTTGATTTAGAGTTTTAAAGCAATAAGAAACTTTACCAGGAATGTCCGTCCACATTGCGGAACGATACGAACACCATTGCGCTATTATATATCCTACTGTGTCAGAAATGATTTGTGCAGTTAAGGACCAACTGTTTTAGTTGACCATTTACAGTAGGATTTATTAAAGAGCGATTGAATGATATACAATGTACTAAAACTTTCCCTTTGAATTTTACGTAACAAACAAAGCACTTATCTGTAAAATTGTACAAGTTTTAAAAAAGTTTAATTTGTCGTACTCGGGTTCATCTGATTATAGAACACTCACAAAGAAAGTCTCATCATAATCCGTTGAGTAGAATTGTTTCAAAAGGCTACGGTTTTATAATCGGGTTCACCTGCTTATAGAACTTTCCGCTATAATTCTATAACTAAAAAAACGTGAAACGATATGGAAGATACTAAAATCTTCACTGAAAAATTGTACAAATAACTCTGCAAATATCATCAAAATCCATTCAGTAGAACTTGAGTTATAAGCCTCCAGAACGAAATTCCCTTTTGTAATTTATGAATATAGTATATTTATATAGTAGAAGATGCATTTATAAAAACAACGTTTTCTTGTTTTTTTAGCTGCTATTGATTTTCGGAACTGTTTTCGTGTAGGTTTATTTTAATCAACTTTAATTTTATTAATTAGCGGTACATTAATCAGCTCTCTCATCCCAGAATATACGTTTTTGGGATGCTATCAATTCTCAAGCAAAGATTTTGATGCTCAACAAACATGTTTTATAGGCAAACATGACAAATTAGTGGCATTTGCATTAACCTTAAAACTGATATGCATAATCTTATGCAATTTATAAATGGCTGATTATGAATTTATAGCAGCCTAAAAGCCGAATTTCTTGTTTTAGAAAACTTATTAACACACTATTAAAGCTACTCGGAAACTTTTTAAAAAATCAGTTGATAGAACAAATTTCTAAAAAATGTTTTTTTAGAAATTTGTCATTAAATATATATATATATATATATATATATATATATATATATATATTGGCTTTTGGTGTTTCAAAATATAAACACCACCTTTTGGAATGGTGCATAACACGGCAGATGATATTTTATATTTTCGTTCGTTGTTATATATTTTCAACCGTTAAGAAACATTTTTTTTTCAGTGCTGGTATGTGCAAAACTAGCCAAACGTGTTGTGCAGGTGCTCTTCATTGTGGTAAATTTTTAACGCATTCGATTATTATAGTGAGCGATGAACTTCAGTTTGTTTCCTGAACAAATAAGATTACTGCTATTATGGCAGATTAAGGCCTAAACATACTGTGATTTGAAATCTAAATCTGAAGGAACATTTCATACGGCATGCGATTTTATTGCAAGGTGTATTTTGTATCGCTTTTATTTAACCATACAATGATATTGCATGCCATATGAGACATTTATTCTGAAGATGACTTTAAATTACAGCGAGTGTCGTCCTTTCTTCGCCGCAGTAGCTGTAAATTTTATTTGTTCACAAACAGACTTAAAAACGCCTCTAACTAAAATCATCGCACACATTAACACTTACCGCTACGAAGATCATCCCGTGTAACTTACCTGCGTCATATCTAGCATAACTACTAAACGTTTTGTTCTGATGCTACCATTCTGAGTACCCTGTATATATCATTAGTAATAGTTACAAAACTCAATTTGAATGCTCAAACAAATTCTTACCTTGGAAATTTCTGGGCTTGCTGTTACATATTTTTAAAAATCTTTTACCAAATTAATGATTTAATAACTGTTGAAATATACAGAGTGTCACAAAAATCACTGACACATTTTAAAATTCAATATAGAATCAAGTAATTGTCGCACAGGAGTGCGGTTTGAAATGAAATGCTTCTGATGATGAAGTATTTTCTTCAAGCAAATGAAAATAATCAATTCCAAACTTCGATCATAGATGACGCCACTTGCCCGTATATTTGGCTTCAAACATGCGTTTTTTTCTGATTTTCAGGTTGGATTTGATGATGCTGTACAGAAATGACGACTCCCAGCGACAAGGCTAATTGCGTTGGTTGGCACATCGAAATCAAATCGAAACTAATCTGGAAATCTATAAAAACGCATGTTTGAAATCAAATATACGGACAAGTAGCGCCATCAATGTTTGAAGTTTGGAGCTAATTTTTTTTATTCGCTTGAAGAAGCATTTTAGTCCAAACCTCACTCCTGTACGACAATTACTTCATTTTATATTGAATTTTAAAATGTGTCAGCCACTTTTGGGACACCCTGTATATACAAAAGACTTCGCGATAATTTAAGAAAAAAAAATCATTAATAATTATATTTATTAAATAATAAAAGAAAATTAATTTTAGTATGAAATGGTTAAATGTAATTTCATGACTTGAAATTATATAACGAAGTATTCGTTGAACGGTGTTGTATTGATTTCAAAGATTCTTTTTTCAGCAGAAAGAAAATACTAAATCAATGACAAAGGTTTTTGAATCGACCGAAGTGCATTCCGTTTCCTAATGGACTTTAGAAAAGCATTTAATGATGCATTTAGGAAAGTATTTTCTGCAGTGACTGGCCAAACTTTGATATCTGATTTATTCCGACTCACTTCAGATCTACTTTTGGGTTTTTTCGTAGGAAAGAATGAGTTT
Organism: Maratus speciosus; assembly: GCA_963932465.1. Taxonomy (NCBI): domain Eukaryota; kingdom Metazoa; phylum Arthropoda; class Arachnida; order Araneae; family Salticidae; genus Maratus; species Maratus speciosus. The sequence goes on from OZ010791.1 coordinate 135,777,089, forward strand.
TCTTTTTTAAATTCATGTGTAATATTGAATTTTAATTTGTGATATGGAAACTTCTTTAATGTTCTTTTTAGCATTAGTTGCAGAATATACTCCTTCAACAATTTACTGTTTTTAAAATAGCATACTTGTAAGAATGAATATTTTGAAAGAAACAATGTTACTTTGTCCTACATTGTACAACATTTCCAACACACTGTTCAGTCATTCGACCGTTTTTATACACAGTTAAAACTTTTGTGATAGTTGAATCAGTTTTTAGTGCTTCAGTAGATACAACCATAAGATGGTTAAATCTTCATTCAACATATGGAGCTATGTTTCAACCGGAGCTCCAAGTCTTGGAGTGATATTTCACCATCTTATGGTTGCAGGTACTGCAACAAAATTTTTGTTGCAGGTGCAAAAATTGGTTGCAGGTACTGCAACAAATATATGTTGTACAGTGATGTACATAACGGTAACTTAACCGTAATTTTATTCGATCCTGACCAATAAGAACGCTTCATAATATGGTCAAGTAAGCATTGTTTACAAATGCGATTAGATGATTGGACAGTTTTATGAATATTTTTAATAGCGTACTTACATACAGTTTTCAAATTTAGTATAATTTTTAAATCAAGATATTTAGTAGAATTCTTTAGTAGTTTCCTTTAGTTTATTTAATTCCGAAATGTCTTTCATGAAATAATAACCACATTTATTCACATTTATTTTCTAAACTTCTTTAAATGATTAAAAAAAATATTTAAATTGGAAACAGGTTGGTGTTTTCCAGAAGGAAATATTTAATTCATTCAAAAGCCTTTTAAAAAGTATATGTCATAATAATGGAGCATTTACGAAATTCATTCTGAGATGCACGGACAATTTCATATAAATATTGGAAACAAATGTTATAGTTATATGAAAACAGTTAGTGGTGTTAATATTCATTGCTTTTTACTAAACATTTATTGGACCTGAAACTAGCTTAAACAAATTCATTTAATTCAACGAAGAAAAATTATGCGTAAAATATGTTTGGGTAATTGTTGTTTTTTTTTTCAATAAAATATAAATATAATATAATAATATAATATAATATAATAATAAATATAATATAAATATAAATAAATATAAATAAATATAAATATAAATATAATAAATATAAAATAAAATATAATATCATTGAAATAAGACAGAATTTCACAAAAGTATGATGCTGCGAAAGAAAAATGGACATATTCGAACGCAATCCCAATGCGGAACATCTAACAAAAAGTCATTTAAAATTATTCTGCACTCACATTGATTCTACACATGGTAGCTAAGTAGTCACACTATTGGTCACATACATAGGCCGTTTTTAATCAATATTTTCTAACACATTTAACATATGTATAAAAAGGTTATTGGTGTTAATACTAATTCCATTTCGATACCCTTCTATTAAGCCAGAAACTGGCATAAAATAGTTTCAGCTATTTCATTAAAATCTAAATACAAATCATTTTCAAAGTAATGCCGAAGTTACTCAAAATTACCACACTTTTCTATACCGATTAAAACGCACAAATACCGTCAGACATAAAGGGTTAAACATGTTTTATATGGGAAATATGGTTTTTTTTTTTTTTTTTTTTTTTTTGGAACATCAGATATCCTGTTTAATTTCCTTATCTTTAAAATATTTTAACAATTCTAAATAGCGGTCAGACAAAGCAAATTAAATAAAAGCTTGCAAAACTTTAACAAAAGAGGGAAAATTCTTCATCATTTCTTGAAAATATAACGCAATTTCTACATAAATATACTGGTACAATTCAGATAAATTTTAAAAGTATCGTCTTCCTTTCGAGCTTCGCTGCACAACAGCTGAATTTGTTAGATAGAAAATTACTCAGGAATTTCTTTCAGATGTACATTTCCCAAGAGAATTCAATTTCAGCAAAGAAAATTCGTTTACCGAAATATCAACAAGAACCTTTATCCGCTATAAATTTGAATGTATATCTATAAATTTGTTTTCTTGCTTATAATAAAATTATTTGATTTTATTGCATACATTTATGCTGAAAAGTTTTGTATCATTATGTTATTCTATAAAATATTGTACATATATATTTTATCCTACGATAAAAAAAAAAGAAGCGAGAATTACGAAATGTAAGGTATACGTTATTGATAAAAATTCGGAACAACACGTAAAAGCTTAGAGCAAAAGCAATTTTCTTATGTCTCAATATCTTTCCGTTACCTTTTCATGTACGCTATACCAGGATATTCTTTTTCTACTTTTTTTTTATTTACTTAAAGAAAAATGTAACATCTCACTATTATTTTTGTGTTGAATTCCATTTTCTTTAAAAGGGATTCAGGAGAATTTATGTCAGCATCTCATTATTTTTCGATGTCGTCATGGTAACGGTGTTACATCTGGATATTTTTTCGTTCAGCTCAATTTTTAAGCACAGATATGTTTAGGAATAGAAGATAAAGTAATATATTCATTTTTTTTTTATACAGGAATTCTTCAAAAGTGTTTATGTTTTTCTTAGGGTGCATTGTTTGGAACATTTTTATGCTTAGAAACATCTCCCAAATTTCTTTGATTTCAATAAAATAATAAATTGGTATTGCACGTGCATATGTATGAGCCTGCATAAGTAAGACGTATATAAAAAAATCGTACACAAGTGTCTACCTACAGATTAAAATATACGCAATAACATAATAATCCAGTTACAAATAAAATGCTTGTATGATTCAGGAAATAAAGTTTACATTAGTACAAAGGATCGACCGAAACAGGTTTTAAGACTGAAACCGAAACCGAATTTTGGTAATCTTTCGATTTTCAGCCGAAAGCGAAAATGTCTAAAAAAAGTTTAAAAGTAATAAATGCATACATACTTATTAATTAATTATACGTGTAGTGATACTTGTGAATCAAGTTGACTCTCTGTGACACTGACCAAAACATTTTATTTTCATATAAAAGAAATGTAATTAATTCATCAATGCAACAGAATGATTTTCTAATCTTACTAATTTCATCTAAATAAAAAAACAGCTGTAGGTATAGATACCTCGATATATATATATATATATATATATATATATATATATATAATGATTTTTGGGCACTACTTAGTTATCCCGTCGACCAAAAAGTCTATCGCCAAACTATAAGATTAAAAGTCAATAATGGTTGATCGTGAATGTCACATTCACTTGACTTTAAACAAGTTGACTTGGCTTTAGGCAAAGGGATCCAGGAGAATTTATGTCCGCATCTCATTATTTTTCGATGTCCTTATGGTAACGGTATTACATCTGGATATTTTTTCGTACAATTCAATTTTTAAGAACAGTTATGTTTAGGAATAGTAGATAAAGTAATATATTCATTATTATTTTTTTTTTACAGGAATACTTCAAAAGGGTTTATGTTTTTTTTTCGGGTGCATTGTTTGGAACATTTTTATGCTTAGAAACATCTCCCAAATTCCTTTGATTTCAGTAAAATAATAAATTGGTATTGCACGGGCATATGTATGAGCTTGCATAAGTCAGACGTATATAAACCAATTCGTACTCAAGTTTCCACCTACAGATTAAAATATGCGCAATAACAAAATAATTCAGTTACAAGTAAAATGCTTGTATGATACCGAAAATAAATTGAATACTATTACAAAGGATCGACCGAAACAGGTTTTTAAAACCGAAACCGAATTTCGGTAATCTTCCTATTTTCAGCCAAAAACGAAAACGAGCTAAGTCTAAAAGAGTTAGTCTAAAAAAGTTTAAAAGTAATAAATACATATGTGATGTTGAATCATATTATTTCAGTTCCCATTATATTCCCCCCCCCCCCCCCCAAAGAAAATATATTTCACATATGCGTTTATAACTAAAATGGCTCTCACATATAAAGAATTCATATGGATGTTTATTCACCCTCACTAGATATTAAAAAGTAATGAAAATATTGACTTCGGTTTCGGTTGCTTCTCATTCCACTCAGCGTTCAGTAGAAATATTTCTTGATCTGCTTAATTTTTGAGTTTAAGAGACATTATTTTGAAAATCAGACAAGAGCTATTGTTGTATTTTTTGTTTTGCTTGATTTTTTTTATGTGGAAGTAGATCACATTTAATGAATAATGTGCAATTTTAAAGCCCTGAAAAAAAATTCCCTTCACTGTAAAAAATGTCAAAGTTCAAGGTTGTGTCCGCCATTTTTCATGAAAACTGAAATGCGAGTATGTTTGCAGAGCTAAAGCTTGGGAAAGCAACGACAACCCAAAATTCTTTTGTGGTGAAATATTAGTATAACACTACCTGCTTGTATTCGTTTCCATGGGGCATTGTTATTTTACATTGTTATGTTGCCTCAAAATGCAATGAAAATGACGTTTTTGTCCGTTTTCCGGACGTATTTTCTTATTTAAGCAATAATACCCCAAAACTTTTTCTTATAGAATATCAAAGTGTACTACTAGGACAAGCTAAATAATATAAAACTTTACCGTAATATTGCTGCTGTTAGCAGGAATAGTCTGTTAAATATTCAAAATTTCAAAATAGGCAGCATTTCAATTAGTCTTTTCTCAAAACAGCATCACGGTTCAATAAAACAAAATGTATCACGTAGTAGTTGGAAGTATGTAGAAACACAAGGAAAATAAAAAAAAAGTGGGGTCTCGTCATATTTAAAAAAAAAAAAATGTCAAATGTCACAAAAAAGACTGTCATTTATCATACTTTTTCCCTATCAGAAAACGAAACATACCGTTTCTCTTTCCACTATTTTTCCCTATGAGAAAATGGAATATCCCTTTTTCTTTCCCCTTCCTTGTTCTAAATGGAAAAAAGGGAAATTTAAACGGGATATTTTGACTGTGAATTTTTGTAAATTTTGTTATTTAAAAAAAAAAAAAAAAAATGACGAGGCCCCACTTTTTTTTCTTTTCGATGTTTTTGTACATACTTCCAACTACTACTTGATATATTTTGTTTTATTGAACCGTGATGCTGTTTTGAGAAAAGACTAATTGAAACGCTGCATATTTTGAAATTTATGAATACTTAACAGACTATTCCTGCTAACAACAGCAATATTCCGGTAAAGTTTTATATTATTTAGCTTCTCCTAGTAGTACACTTTGATATTCTATAAGAAAAAGTTTGGGGTACTATTGCTTAAATAAGAAAATACGTGCGGAAAACGGACAAAAACGTCATTTTCATTGCATTTTGAGGCAACATAACAATGTAAAATAACAATGCCCATGGAAACGAATACAGTCTACTAAGCAGGTAGTGTTATACTAATATTTCAACACAAAATAATTTTGAGATGTCGTTGCTTTCCCAAGCTTTAGCTCTGCAAACATACTCGCATTTCACTTTTCATGAAAAATGACGGTCACAACCTTGAACTTTGACATTTTCTACAGGGAAGGGAAAATTTTTTCAGGGCTTCAAAATTGCACATTATTCATTAAATGTGATCTATTTCAACATAAAAAAATATGAAGCAAAACAAAAAATATAACAATCGCACTTGTCTGGTTTTCAAAATAATAGCTCTTAACTTCTAGTCAAATCATAAACATTTCCAGTACATGCGGTCTGTTTTGTATTTCACACTATGTTCCCAAAACTTTGCTCCTATCGTACAAATTGACAATCGAATTCTTTCTGGCTTACGTTTTAGGACTGCATATGCTGGTGGCCCTGCCACGTAATTCAAAATTCTCCTAATTGTCCAAAGCTTAACAGATAATTTTTGCTCATATGATATCATTCATTTTTCATGTGCTCTTTTCGCCAATTGTGTGATGCCAATGTGTGTATTACAGAATGATTAATTCAATTTCTGGTTCTCGCTTCACGAACTCAGTCATGTAAAAAAAAGTATCTTGAAATGCTCTCAGGTACCATCCCTATCCATTTCTGTATGAAATGCTTTAATTATATATTTCTACTTCAAATACATAGATATCATAAAAAAAGAAAAAAAAAGCAATTTAACAAATTACAACGACTATTTGGAAAATGATTTTTTTCAAAGACTATAATTTAAGACATAAAAAATCGCACGGAGTTGATCATACATTACGTACGCCATGGATTAAACATTAATAGTGTTATTACACGTAGAAATTGCAAGCGACAAGAATAGCCTGCGACTCGTCCTGAAACTTACGTATTATCCACCTGAAATTTACGTATTATCCAAGCATTTAATTGGCTTTTCGGAAAAAGGCTTTTACATGACCAATTTTAAATGAAATTTCATTCTTAAACTTCTAAACATCCCGCAATATTACTTTTTACACCGTCGTATAGAGAAAAAAAATGTTCTTTTAAATGCAATTTGTTTGAAAGCTGTATCTCAATTTGTTTCGGTTATTAATTTTTTTTGTAGTTTTTATTACTTTTTTGTCATAGTGGTAACAGAAGTATCTATCTCTGTTGAAAGTAAAGGGGAAATACAGATCACTGCATAGACCAATCAGAAAACGAATAAAATGCGGATTAAACCCATAAAAACCTTCACATATGCTTTTGATTTCCTACCCTGACGAGGACAATAACCATTTTTCCAAATGGTTATAAAGAGCATTTATTTCTAAAATTATCACAGCCTACGGCTATTTATAAGCTCCAGCGAATACAATCAAAAAGAACTTGGTCATGAATATAGATCTTTAAATAATTTAAATTACAAATAACTCACGTCATTCATGACTGAGTCATGATACTGATAATTATACTGAATGGAGTCCACACAAAAAAATAAAGTGCGCCTCATTTGAGCCATTCACTTAAATAAATGAGTACCTTTGAGAATTTCCAAAGGAATAAACAAGATTTTTGGAATACAAATATATTCGGTCGACTTCTGGTCCGGTCGAACTTTCGGAAACATTTTCGTCAAAAACTAAACCAACAAAGAATTTTCTGTAGATCTCTAATTATAACGTTTAAAAATGTACTTTTTACATTTGTATCATGCTGAAGTGGCACTATTGGTATAAAAAGAACAAGCAAATATTATTTCAAGAGACGAAGAGTTTTTGCCATTGCTTCCTGGTTTTGATCACTTGTACGGTATTTCAAAATTTAGCTGTGTTTCTAATATATTTGGAGAAATAGGAGGAAAATGTTTATAATTTAACAGGAAATAATTAAAACGTATACTTCATTAATTATTAAAATATGTTAAATAAAACGGTAAAAATTTTATATACAAACTTACATGTTTTGGCTTCACCGAACCCATTTTCAAGACAATGTCAAAAGTTCTAAAGATTTCTCATTTGTCTTGAAAATGTATTTGGTAAAGCGAACGATGCAAGTTTGTATATAGATCTTTTTATAGTTTTACTTGCTGTTTTATTCAACACATTATAGGAATTAAGGAATTATATTATCTCTGGATATGCAGATTTGTTAAAATATCTAATTAAAACTTTTAAGGTAAAACTTAAAATAGATAAATAAAGTTCTAAAAACTACAGAGAAAAGAAATGAAATAGTTAACTTTTATATTAAAATGCTTTGTATAATTTTTAATCTTTTTTTAAAAATAATTTTTAATAAAAATTTATTTCTTTATATATATGAAAATGTAATCCATATAACACGTTAATATGTATTTCTAAGAACAGAAAAAAAATGCATAGATGGTGTAAAACTTTGAAAAATGTTCTAGCGATAAAAAAGCAGCCAAGCACATAAAGAGATACCTTAAAAGTCACTAAGAAATGATCAGAAACTGTAAAAACGTCTCGAATGCAAAAAAATAGAAATATCATCTGAAAACCAGTTGTATTTTTTACGGTATTGTTAAAAGTATTTTTTTTTAATCCTTTAAAAATTTTAACGTTTAACTATATAGCTAGAATATAGGAGTATTTTATTGTTCTCAAATATTTTGAAAGTACATTATTTTTTTAATGTAAGCTTTAACTTCCGAAATAAAAGTGTTGAATAAAAGGTTTTGTTTCCCAGTGAATATCTATAAATAACTATAAATAACAACACTTAAAAACTGGTAAATTTTAAAACGAAATCTTTAGTACATTGATTCTATCATTCTGTAACGTATAAAATAATAATAATAATCATTTTGCCGTTATTGCTCTTCATTACAACCAGTCTTAAATCTGTACCATGGAACAAAAAGGCCCAATGTCCATTTTTCTCAAATGGCAGGAAACCCATATTTAAGTTTGAGGAAATTTAAGAATCTTGCTACGATTTGTGTACTATTATTTTACAAAGTTGTACCTTTTAATTCAGTAATGTTTTTCTCACTACAATCTAATGCTACAATCTATTCCCAATTATTAAACCCGCGTGAAATTTACAGCGGTTCTCAAACTGTGTGAATTAGAAAACCGAAACCATTTGTAACTTAGAAAAACTGATTTAAGGATTGGAAAATAAGTACATTAAAATAACGAATTTATTTATTGATTTATTTATTGACATACGTATTGTTTTGTTGGTGGTGTTTAAAGAAATTTATGAATTATAAAAAAGTAATTAACCATCATTTAAATCAGTAGTTTGACTGATATATTATTACATGACCAATTGAATCACAATCTCTTAGAACTAAATTAAATTATAATCATTAGGGTGGGCCGAAAAAAGCTTTTTTTCTTTTTTTGATTCGCTATGCCGCAGAAAACTTGTGTCTAGGGTAGCTTAGTAAAATGCAATAACAAAATAAATAAATTTTTACGTTTGGCGGTAGCGCATCGGGCTTAAAATTTGAGAAAAAACACGATTTTGATAATTTTTCTAATAAATGGAAATAAATCAAATAACTTATATAACAAGCAGCTACAGACATATTTTAGTAGAAAAGAGTATATGAATGATAAATAAATGAAAAAATAAATTACATCTCGCAACATATTGGCAGCGGATTATGTTTAAAAAAAAGGCATTTTTTTTTTAAATGGCAAATTTTCATTGAAATAAAAACTACTTTTCTGATTGTACTATTACCTGATCTGATTACTGTTATCTGATTGTACCTGAGTGTAATTTCACTTTGTAATAAAATATAGTCCTTTACTTGTCTTTACTATCTTTTGGAAGTTTGACATAAGATTTACTTAAAAAACTAGGCACTGGAGATCTCGAGAAAAGTGTCGTTCTTATAAAACCATCTCTGGACCCGAAGACTTTTTGTGATGCCTCGGTTACCAGCTTCATGCACCGTTCTACTGTTTGGGATTGACATGGGAATTGGTCATATTTCAACAGGGCCTCTGTTTCAACTGATTCGACCTTAGACCAAATCTCTTCGTTGTGGCTCTTCTCAGAAAAAGGTGGTGGTGATAGTGTAGTAGAGTTCCAGTGAATCATTTCGATGTAGTCTGTAGCTAGAAAAATGATTTTGAATGTTTGAAAACACCCGATTGACTTTCTTTTAGAAGCTAAATTTCTAACATTTATAATTCTTCTGAAAGATAACTGTTGTATATGATCCCTTTTATTTACTATCATACTCAAAAGCAAATTTTCTGGATTGGCAAAAAGTGCGTTTCTCTCAATTATTGGGTCAATGCCGTCAGCAAGTTTTCAAAGAGGAATTTTGACGATTTTATAACTTTCAATGCATTTTCCGGCCCCATTTGTGAAGTATTTACTTTTTTTTTGTACTTAACCATGCAGGTACATAAGACTTCAGGAGAAAAGAAACTATAATCTTGTGTTCTTCTGTTGGATTTTCAATACTTAAATACAACTCTAGAATTCTGTTCTCCGTCGTTACCCACCTTGAGTGGAAAGTGTGCCAGGCTCAGAAAAGATAAATCTTCAGGACAGCTGCCTGCTTTTATAGTACAAATAATGTCCATTAGGTACTAAGGTGGTGCGAAAAAAGTCAAGTTGATTTTTACGAGTTGCTATAGTGCGGAAAAGTTGCGATTGGTAAATACAAGAAAAAAAAAATCACTTAAATCGGACTTTATCTTCCGATACCGCAAACCGCCTAAAAATTTTAAAAAATTAAAAATTTCCGATTTTTCCAGAATTTTTTTCTTTTTTTACGTATATATATATTTTATCGTTATAGTGAAAAATATTTGCAGATTGTAATGTTTAATAATAATAAAAATAAACAGTTGCGTTTAAAGAATAACTTCCGATCACGCAAGCTCAATAAAAATCGGCAAAAATTCAATTTTCAGTGATTTTGATGAATAAAGAAAATAATCACCTGAGATCAGTTTGCGTTCCAATATTAACATTTGCATATAAATTGTACAATGTACAACTCTTTGCTTGTTTAGATATTTGATAACGTTTAAACAAACCAGAACTGACCACGGGAAGGTAGCTGCACTTCGAGTTCAAACCACACCCTATCCTCCATCCAACCAATGAGGGTGTTTGCTATTTACATTACTTAAATACATAATTTGTTATAACAGAATCAAAACACTGTATTAAAAACTAGTGTCGTGACAGTATAAGATATATAATTTGTTATGTCATCTGTTTAAGTCTGACTTTTAGACGCAACTTTGTACTGCGATTTGGTGGTAATGTCTGGTATTATGGACATTGATTTCAGTGTGGCCCTGAGCTCTCTTGATTGGGGCTTACATACCTTAAATGATGCTTCCGTTACAGATTTAATGCACCGCTGGACATCTTATCTGTGGTTGGGAAACTTTTTATCATCCCAGACTGAGATATGACCTGATTGAATGAAGAAATGTATTTCTTCATGGGTTAATCTCCGAAAAAGCGGTGGAAATGTTAATTTTGCTACATTGCAATCAATTAATTCTGGATTGTAGGAGTGATAAAGATTCAGATGCCTTTACCCTTTGAAACATTCTGCCTGGCTTTTAACAGCCCTAGCTCTCTTATGTGCCTCCTCTTATAAAATACCATTGCCATCCATACCATACCATTGGTTCTCCGGGTGAGCAAAGAACGAGTTTCGTTCAGTTTCAAAGACTATACTGTCTTCAGGTTGTCACGAAAGTATCGAGATAGTTCAATTGCTCTGTACAGATGAATAGGCCCGTCTGTAATGTACTTACAGCATTTTATTTCAAAACAAACTGGCAAGTAAGATTTTAAAATAAATGTCAATATGGCTTTAAGGCATCCGATGGGTTTTCCACGCTCGCGTAAAGTCGAAGAGCCCTATTTGCACAAGTGAGCAATCTGGCATGTGAAATTGGGCCGGAGTCACACTTTAATAAGTCATTTGGAAAGTTGTAACTGTTAATTCCTTGACTTACGCCAAGAAGATATCTTTGGCCCTTGCTCAACAGTTGCCTGTCCACTTCTGGAATTTCACAATCAGTCAATTGAAAATTTATCACCGAGAGCTTTACACAACAATGATATTGTGTCCAAATGGTGTACTAAATGATCTTGGGCCAGTAGTTTCAACGTTAAAATGTTGAAAAAGATAGCGGGAAGGTAATTCAACAAATTGGAATAAACAAACAACCCACTGCAGTGGTCGTCAGAGATAAACTTCAAGCTTTCTGATAGCACCACCTTTCTATCCAGTATTGGCATTTGTACCATCACAGCCTACCAAATCTAAGTATTCTAGTGAAACCCCTTGTTCAGTAAGACATGATACTATGAAAGCTACAATGTCCTTAGCAGGCCCGGAGTTTGGAGGCACATGGCCTAAATAAACTGAGTCACGTTCTTCTATGACAGGAAAGTGTTTCTCTTTAATAGTTTTACGAACCTGTTGTCAAAATATTATATGCCATGTAGTTTATCTGAATCCAGTTGACTTTTCTGTAAATTTTATGGAGTTAGGTGAGACTAAGTGGGAATGCGTACGCCGACTTCAGCGCTGTTTTCCAACGTGGCTAACGGCATTTGGGTGCACTACTAAATTTTTCAGACCTGAAACGAACTTTTCGTGGTAAGTTCTAGGTTGTTTAAAAATAACTTAACATGCTCAATAGTATCAATTAACATTTAAATCTTAACCTGAGACTGCAAACTGACCTCAGTTGATTATATTCTTAATGCATGAAAATCACTCAAAATTGAATTTTTGCCGATTTTTATTGAGCTAGCGCGATCGGAAGATATTCTCTAAACACAATTATTATTATTATTATTATTAAACAGTACAAACTGCAAATATTTTTTCCTATAGCGATAAAAAATATATAAACGTAGAAAAAAGAAAAATTCTGAAAAAATCGGAAATTTTCAATTTTTTGGAATTTTTAGGCGGTTTGCGGGATTGGAAGATAAAGTGCGATTTGAAGAATTTTTTTTTGTTTTTCTTGTTTTTACCAATCGCAACTTTTCCTCACTATAGCGACTCCGAAATATCAACTTGACTTTTTCCGCACCACCCTATTAGGTACTGCTGATCTTTGCTTAAATTTTGCCTGTCAATTCTGGAAATTCGCACTCAACACTGTTCAGTTTACCACTGGGAGTTTCTCACATTTCCTGAGCTGCGTGCCAATCGGACTAATTATTTTGGCCAGTCGTTTCACCATTTAAAGTTTGAAACAAATGCTGGAATGACAATTCATTGAAATGTAAGAGGCCTACATACCACCTCTACCCACTGTAGTGGTCTTTTAACCCTTTAACGGGCAAGTCATTTACGTAGCTAAAATGTTGAAAAGATTCCCTGCCAACAGAATATTTTTTTGCTTTTTCACAGTTACAAGTAATAGAGACAGGACACTCACAAACCTCAGGGACCATTTTACAATGGCAGTCTAATGTCATTTTCACTTACACGCAGAGACATCAAACAGTAACAAAGATTTTTTTTTTAACCTTCAACTCTCTTTTTCAACTTTTACTTTCCCTTATCACGCTTAAAGGACTCCATAAGATTACGATAACTGTCATGATATGCATTTATTAACTGAACAATTCTGTAAGGCGTTACTGTCAGTATCGAAGCTTTATCAAACACAGATTTAACTTTTGGCGTCACAATAATAGAAAGGTGAGAAAAATTAACTGACCCGTTGTTTGATTTCAAGGCTAAGTTATAATTTTCATGGAAGCAACACTTGAGAACGTCTTCATAAGTTGGAAGTTTATTCACCGGTAACTCTTTTAGTTGGCCAAATAACGGGCAGTTAATGTCACTGCGAATAATTTCTTTGGAAACAGCCATAACACAGCAATCGAATCACTTATTAAGCGGTCATTAATTAAATTAGTCTTTAAGAAACGCGATTGAAACGCATAAGAAGAACACACTGCTAATAATTACCGGCAAAATTCTATAATTCTAATATAGTGATCAATTCACAGGAACCGTTGTGACATAAAGCACACGCATGCGTATCGCACAGTGCATTGTGAAGCGTCAGTAAAAGTAGTATTGACGGGCTCCAATTCGCAGCAGGGCTCGTCGCTCTGGACTGCTACCAGAGTAGAAGAACTCATAAGTCATAATACAGCTTGAATGCGTTAATTTAAGGATATTTTAATTGCTTTGCGCTACACTTAATGAAGTAATTTTGTTTCTCTTTTTTATTATAATGTGCTTTTTTATCTTTCTTTTAAAGCCTTTTCACCATAGCAGTTTTCTATCTTTTTCGTTTAAAGTTTTAAAAAATCGAAAGGAAACTACTGCTTTTTCAATAAATTTCAAAGATTCAAGTGCGATGTGCTACCGCCAAACGCAAAAAAATATTTATTTTGTTATTGCATTTTACTAAGCTACCATATACACAAGTTTTCCGCGGTATAGCGAATCAAAAAAAGAAAAAAAAAGTTATTTTCGGCCCACCCTAATAATCATATTAAATCTCTGGAATACAATTATATTAAACTAATTGCCATCTTGGATGTTTTGAGATTTCTTGGCGATTTTTTATGGCGATGTTGGCGATCTTTATCGATATGGCAACCCCGACGAATGACGTGTTCTGGCCACTCTGTTTTTCCGCTAGATTGTGTTTTGAAATAACTTCACTCGCGGATATAGGTGGTGTGAATTCATGACGCTGTTTTTATGTTGTGATTTTGATTGAATTTGATTTTGAGGAATTTATTTGATTGACTATGGCTTCTGTAGTCCGTTTACCGCTGTTGCTGGTGTAATTAAGAAATATCAGGAAATTTGAAGGAAAAAGGAGGTTTGTTTAGAGTGTGTAGTCAAAGGCCTATTTTGAGAAATGAAGGTAATGCTAGCAAGTATTTGTGCTTGAGCTTTCAAGAAAGGAGATGTCTATTAAGGTATGTCAATAATTTTATGCATATTTTGTTGTAATGTTTTATATTAGCCGTTTATTGTGTATTTCTCATGCATGTGGTCCTTACGAGTTTCGTGTATTTTTGAGATTGCTGCACAGATATTTTCCTGAATTCAGTGATGTTTTTCTTCGGTACATGGAAGCGTAGCGATCATACATCCATTTACTAATTGCCGATTTAACGAGTTTCGTGCATTTTTGAGATTGCTGCAAAGCAACTAACGTGATACATTACTGTGCATACGTGATATTAAATTTATTATTAATGCATTACTGTGCATACGTGCAACATGCGTTATGCATACGTAATGCATTTACTAATTGTCATTTTAAGAAGTTTCCTTCGTTTTTATGTTTATATTTTATTATTTACATTTTATTTTCGTTAAGCCTAATATGCGCATAAATCGCTGCTTCACGACATTTACTACTTGACGGAAAAGGGGTTTTCACGCCAAGAAAAAGTCACAGATGACGGCCCCGGTAGTCACTCTGAAATTTTTGAGATATAACTAGGTTTTTAAAGTTATACTTACAAAATTTTAGGTGTGTTCAAAGTAGTCTACTACAGCATCAATGCACTTTCGTAGACAAATTTTCCACAGATTAAATGCCTCAAGCCATTCATTTCTTGGAATAGATGAAAAAATGCATTTATAGCCACATCAATCTCTTGAATGAAAACGACGTCCACGTAAGTTCTTTTTTAGATTAAATAATAACCAAAAGCCACACATAGCTAAAAAAGGTGAATACGGCGGATGTTTTATCACTTTAATTTGTTTTGTTTAAGAAACTCAACTGTTAATCCAGCTGTATGTGAAGATGCATTGTCTTGGCGAAGCATTAGTCCCCTAATTTAGTAAAAAATCTTCTGTTGTGATACTTTGTATTTTAAAATTAAGCCGTTATTTTTATTTTGTAAATTCTCGTCTGTGCGTATCTCAATAATTTCAGAGTAACCCTCGTATATGACGTATGTTCCGACCAATATATATATATATATATATATTAGGGTGGTCACAATAAATCAATTTTCGAATTTTTTCGGGGGGACCCCCCAAAAAGTTGCCAATTGACTAGAAAATGAGATTGGTTAAGTTTCAGCTCATTTGGATAATATTAACCCATTCCTCATTGAGGTTTAAGTTTAAAAAAAAACGTGGTTTTTCGCAAAAAAATGCTGTTTTTCCTTGATGAAATGAATACAATTGAACCTAGAAACATAATACAGGTCTCATTTTATAAAAAAAAGTTTTGCTTTGAAGAACCATACACCATTTTTTTCTAAAAATGTATAGATTTAAAAATATGCGCATTTTTCAGGACCAGAAAATCCTGAATCCTAAAAATTGACTTTTTATGAAAAAGCGAGAAAAAAATTTGTAACATTCCATTTCATCTGCTTTCCACCTTTTGTTTTTCTTTTTTTCGTTTTGTGAAGTCCAATAAAGTGTTTGATTAAAAAAAATTCCAAAGAAAAGGAAAAAAATCGAATTTTAAACTGAAAGAATTTTTTTAAAAAAGGGAGGGCAAAGGAAGTATAGAAATGAGAACAAATAATGCTCAATTGCATTTTATTATTAAAGTTGTGTTACAAGAAAGGATGCATAATAAAGAAAATAAATTATTTTCCCTTACAAATGTCACATTAACCCTTTCCGGCACAGAAAAATTCTGTTCGTAAAAGGATGAAATGATTGTCTACCCCGGAATTTACAAACGACATTTTTAGAAATTAAAATCACATTACTTTAACCTTTCATTGTAAAAGCAAAATTTTATTAAAATATTCTTCGTGCCGTTTGTAAGTTTGGAATTAAAATTAGGTGGTCCCAGCGTGGGACACTGCGCCGGAAAGGATTGAAGTGGTAATGGTTTAGATAAGGTGGCTTATGTTGACTTTTTTTACCAAAGTATTATCTAAAAATGAAAATGCAACTTGATCCGAGTTAAGATACCAAAGGCGGTTTTGTGATTTTAGCAAGTGCTTTGTCTGTAACCTATTTATCAAATTTTCTGTAGTGAACAAGTGATTTTATTATTTGCAGGTCTTGAATTGGGGGCTAAAGTGGCAGTGGAAGTATTGAAACACGTTTTTGCATAAATATTGATTAAAAATAAGGAAAGATCTCTGATACCTTCTTTTTCTAAATTTGTTATTGAAAGATGATCCCTGAAACAATATATTTTGAGAGAATGAATGGCCTGTGCCTCCATCCATCTGACATGATTAAAAGTACCAGGTGCTTTGAAAAAAAGTCTTTTGCAGGAAGGAGTTCTATAAAAATTAAACGAAGTTGGATAAACTCTTTATAATCATTCCTGAGCTGTTAATTTTTAAGAGTTCCTGTAAGAATATTTGAAATTTCTTCTGAATTAACTATTTATACCTAGTATTTCATCTTCAATAACATTTGTATACTTACTCTGGTTTAATTTAGACCACCCAATCAGAATTGGGTTTTTTTTAAATATCTGGCTGAGGGGCAAGTGATTATGCCCATTTTACAATCAAGAACAGCTTTTAGGAAAATTTCTAAATTATGCTGGCGGCATGGTAAATACAGAAGACTTTTCCTTTAACAATTGCTATAGAAAAATGCAGGTTAACTCTGAGGCGACCTGTGTTTACTGCAGTTGTATCAAAAAATATTGCCTGGATTTTACCAACTTCCTCCCACTCTTCAACTGCTGAAAATACAGCTTTCGCCTGAATTATTCCGATACTATTTTCAAGTTGAGGAACTCGTAGTAACTGTTCTTCATCCCCACAACTAATTAAAACTTTTATCCACTCTGCATTTTCTTTATTAAAAAAATGGTGAAGCAGTTTTCCACCCCAGTGAACAACAGTTCTCTCTAAACGGGAATTTTAAAATCTGTTTTTGATGAGCTCAGTTCTTTGTTTACGAAACAGTTATTTGCAGAGTCGATGTCTGTGGTGCTTCTCTGGCGTTCAGTTTATTTTGCCAATATTATAAAATAAAATACACAAAACTTGACAATTACTTTGCTGCTTACTGTCGATGTTTTGATGAGACTAGTCTAGTCTACTAGCGGCACTAGTCTAGCAGTTTCTCTGGCATTCAGTTTATTTTGCTAATATTATAAAATAAAATGCATAAAACTTGACAATTACTTGGCTGCTTACTGTCGAAGATTTGATGAGATATGTGGCCAATTTAAAAAATCTTACATTTCTGCCATCATATCAAGAGGGGGAAGGGGTTTTACGGAATGTTTCGTCAATTCTAAAAATAGATAACCATAACAGATAACAAAAACCGCCTTGTAATAAAAAGAGAAATTCAGAGGTTCAACTGCAACACAAATCGAGAAGCTCTTTCTTACTAGACACAGAACTAGATAACTAATAATCAATTATAATTCGTGAAATATTTTTAAAGTTACAAAAATTGTTCACTTATTTTTGCCTATTAATAAAAATAATACAAAAAAAAGTAATAAAATTTTTAATTTGTCATTTTTTACCTATGTTTCAAAAATGCAGAGTTTGAGGGTATGGTTCACTAGATGTCCTGAAAAATACTTAATGTTCATTAAATATAAGTTTTCATGAGAGTAAAAGTTCAAGGCAACAACAGTTTCTATGAAATAAAACAAGAATCAGGTTTCTAAGACAAATATTTTTCACGTAAGGAAAGAAAAACGACAATTTTTTGCCAAAAATTGCAAATTTTCAAGAATTCAACCTCGATGAGGCACGGGTTAATATTATTTATTTGAGCTGAAACTTTGCCAATCTCATTTTCTAACTAATTGGCAACTTTCAGGAATGTCCCCCCGAAGAAAACGTTAAAAATTTTTTTCCCCATGTTGCTTGTGACCACCCTAATATATATATATATATTTAAACAAAATCTATATAATCATTAGTCTATAGAAATTGTATAAGGTGTATCTACTCTTTAGAAATTTTTTCTTACCGAGCTTAGCTCGATCAACTGAATCATTCTTGCTTTTTAGATACAATTTACATGATCCTGAGACATAGTGACCTAAAATGAACCACTAACCTAATTCTTTCGCACGTGCGACCTAACCAATGCTCCTCGAACCCCGAAAACGATAGAATACAAAATTTAGTCAAAATCGTTAAAGTCGTTTTATAGATAATATTAGCTGGACCCGCAATAACCCAAAAGAGAACCACTAATCTAAATTTATAAAACATGTCACATATCCCAATGGTCTTATCGTGCTGGGAAACGATGTAATAAAAAAATGTCAAAATCGTTTGAATAATTTTTTAGCAGGATTTTTTGAGGATCAATTAGCTTGATCCTCAGTGACCCAAAAATGACCCACTAATCGAATTTTCTCGAACATGTGACTTATCCCAATGGTCCTGTCATGCTCAGGAACGATATAATACAAAATTTTGTCAAAATTGTTTGATTCGGTTTTTAGCTAAAATTAGCTTGACCCACAGTGACCCAAAATGACACACTAATCGATTATTCTCTAACACGTGACTTAGTGCAATAGTCATCTCATGCCCATAAGTGGTATATTACAAAATTTTGTTAAAATCGTTAGAGCCGTTTTCTAGATAATCTTAGCTTGACATTCAATGACCCCAAAATGACCCACTAATCGAATTTCCTCTAACATGTGACTTATACCAATGGTCTTCACATAGTTCAAAACAGTAGCTTATAAAATTTAGTCAAAATCGTTAGAGCAGTTTTTAGATAAAATTAGCTTGACCTGAAGTGACCCAAAAATGATCCACTAATCGAAATTTCTCGAACATGTGACCTAGCTTAATAGTTTTTTCGTGACCAAAAACGGTTGGATATAAAATTTAGTCAAAATTGATTGAGTCATTTTTTAAATATAATTAGCTTGACACTGACCCATTATGGCCCAAAACGGCCTTCCTATCGAATTTTCTGGAACACATGACCCAGCCCAGTGGTCTTCTCGTGCCTGAAAACGGTGAAATACAAAATTTAGTCAAAATCTTTAGAGCTTTTTTTGAGATAAAATTTACATACACACACAGAGAGATACACACACAATTTTTGCTCGTATAACAATACAAGATATTCAGAAATTCATGCACTTTTTGATGATACAAACAGGAGACATACACACATGCACAGACAGACATTTTATCAAAACCTGTTTTAGCGAATCTAAAACGTACAAATCTATGGAAAACTGGAAGTCGAAAAATATTTCGATTACAATACTTTCTTCTGTTACAGATAGTAAAGTATTTACAGAAAGTAAAACTGACAAGTATGCTTTACCTGAACAATTTAAAAATAGTTTTCTGAACGCACAATATTAAATAAAAATCGTTTGCTTTAACTTCCCCCAGAAAAAAATAAAATAAATAAATAAAAGTTTATGTTTCCCATGAATAACTATAAATAACTGAAAAGGACCATCTATAAAAACTGTAACTTTTAAAACAAAATCTTTGGCACCTTAGTTCTATCATTCTATAGGATATAAAATCTTTAAAGTTTTAAACATTGTTCCACGGATACCGTTCATTTAGTTCAACGTAGAAACTGTTCAAACTCCAAACTATTAGGCGTATCTATGAAGTTCTGGCAAAGTTCCAGTAATATCTAAAGTCTTACATTCCGGAAGCAAGGAAAGTTTGAGGCTGTTATTAAATGCTATTCTAAGAATTCTTATTCAATGAACGATGTATATCTTACGTAAAATTTATGTCTGATATTCTATGGAAGAAGAACATTTTTTTATTCTTTGAATGGATGTATTTGTATTCTTTTCCATTGATTCTTTTGATTTATGAATCCATTTCTTTGAATTGTGACCTGTACGATGCAGATATTTTCACAGATATATATTTCGATGTATTTTTTGGATATTTTAAATTGTAAATTATATTTCGCATCAAGATATATAAGATTTAGTAGTATCTCACCAAGTTTTGCGATAATAATAATGTCGTATATATCGCTTATAAAATAGATTTTATATCACGATAATTTATTAAAGTGGAAACTAAATAATTCGTATTGATCAAACGTAGAAAATTACAGTCATTTTTAGAAGGCCGTTTTTAGACCGATGATATTTTATTGTATTCACCACCATCTATATAAATGAATGATCTATAAATGAATAATAATCTATAATGAATGAACATCTATATCCTATGAGTATATAGATTTCACAAAAGGCAATTGCGAAGTTAAATTATAGAATGTGAAATTGAAAAAAAAGGCATGTCTTGTTCAGTTGGTTATACTACAATTCTATTATCTTTACAACAAGTATAATTGCTTTAAAGAGGCAGAAGTTTGAATTAACATAAATCTGTTTCTTTCAATCGTTTATAATTTAGCAAATAATTTTGCAAATATACGAGGGTGTGTCAATAATTTTTTGCCTTCACATAGAAATAAGTGAGTGAAATTTATGAATTTGCTACATTGTATGTATATATGTTGCATTATAGCAACATTGGATTATTTTTGTAGTTGGAATGAAGTAACTGGCTGTCACGATATCAGTAGTGAATAGAGTAGTATAAGTTGTCAGAACAGCTAAATTCAATCTTGTTGTACTAGTATAACGAAGATTGGAATTCGAGTCGTGTAATAGACTACGGCAGTAATGTTATATGACGATTATCAGTCGACGAGTGAAGGCCATGGAATACATTTTTCCGTGAAAGTTTCCCCAGAAATAATTGAGACAAAACGTAAAGTCAGCTCATCATTTTATTAAAACATCATTCGGCGGCGCAGTTTCCACCAAGAACATTAGCCATCGCTTCATAGTAATAATTTAGGGAGTAAGCAAGTTGTAGATAATCCAATACGTGGACGGTGACCAGGGGGTGGTATGCAAAATGGAAATACGACTAGAATCTGCTGAAACACAGCGAGCATCGGCTTTTTGCGCGTCAAGGGTAGGAATAGAAATATGACGTAGGTTGCGCTCTGAACCAATTAATAATTAAGAATACCACGCCATGAAAATAGTGCTGACAGAGCGAATGGAGGAATTTGAAGGTAAAAAAGGATAAGCCCGGAATATGCGCGGGGAAATAAAATGGAAGGGAAAATAAAATGGTTGCTAAAAGAACATTCTAAAAGAAAAAAGAGCGGAAATGGAACATTAAATTTAAGAATACTAAAAGTGTAATATTTAAGTAATTTAGACAAGTGGGGCATTAAATTAAAGGGAATTTAACAGAATTAACGATAGAGATTATTTAAGAATAAGGATTTAATGAATGCAAAGCAGTAATTTAGAACAAGATAAGTAAATCACGGAATTAGATCTAATAATATAACATATATATATTGTTAAGATTTTATGCATAAATTCAATTGTACCCATGTTCCAATGAAAAAATCCCTGCCGACTTACAGGCGCAGGTAGATTTCAAAGTCAAGTACTAATTTCACCAACGAAAACTAAATCATGATTAGAGATAAACCCACTTTAACAATTTTATCTGGCCGCTTTTGACGAGTTTTTAATTTCATTTTTTATATAAGTGCTGCTTTTATCAGAATCATGTTAAGGGAGAATTCACAAAATATATTTCCATATTCAAGAACTCGAAATTTTCTGACATATTTTCAGATTCGTTTTTAAAAGGAAAAACATGAAACTTGCTGACGTGATTTTTTAAGAGATTTATAAGCGACAAATGTTTTTATTTTTCGTTCAGCTAATTAGAACTTGATTTATGAACAATTATTTTCTCAGCAGGACCATATTTTCGTTTCCAACACAATCGCTTCGAGAAATTCGGTTCAAAATGCCCACTTTGATATCATTCTTTATAATATATTCTGCCTCTATCGAAAAATGATCATTAAACGGCACATTATATAGTTTCTGAATAAGAGAACTAGGGTGTTAACGATTTTAATCAGTTGATTTAAATCGGAGATTAAAATCATGATTTTAATCAACCGATTTTTTTAAAAAAATCATTGATTTAAATCAAAAACTTTCTAAATGTTTAAAATGTCAAAAAAAAATATTAAAATCTAACATAAACATAATTTGAAAGTTTCTACAGGTATTTTGACTTATGAATAAACAAAAAAAAAAAAAGAGCTTTAAATAATTGTTTCTAAGCTTAATTCATGAGTATTGTAAAAAATTAAAAACAGTTGAGTTTATAAAAAGCATTGTTTTTAAGGTTTTATCCAAATTAAAACAGTTTAATTTAAAAATGATATTTAAATCTAATACAATTTGCAATGTCATAAATTCCTTTAGGTAATCAATTTATGCATTATTTTATATAAAATTACACATAGCAAGTGTAATGCATTTCTACAAGTAAAATAATAAATGGTAATTAATAGCAATCTCAAATTAAAGAAGAATGAAAGAATGACATCTTTTCAAAGCTAAATTGTAAATGAATGCATAAGAGAAAAAGAAATAATTGGTATAAAAATGCTAAGCTCAGCAAGAAGTTCTTCGGTATAGGTTGAATAAATGTTTTTAACTTTGTAACTCACATACTACTAAATAAAAAATAATGATTAGGGATTGAAAAGGCAGGAAAATTTTTCTTAAAAAGAAAAAAAAAATATTGAACCATTGATAGCTAATAATCCACACTGAGAGGTAATAATGCTGTTACTTAAATATTTTGAGGATTTCAGATATAAGTGGCTAACTTAGATTTATCCTATATGAATGGGTTTAACTGATTTTCATAATTCTTTTGGTTATCATACACATACATGTGTGTAAGTTTAGATTTTGGTGGTTTACAGTAATTTTCCAAAATACAAATGCAAAACAGCTGCAAACAATATTTGTTAGTTTTGTTATTTGTGTTACTAACTAATGAATTACTTATTTGCAGTTTTTATTAATCCTGTAATTAGTTATATTATTTCTTCTAGGACATTTTTAAATGGTGCCGCACCATGCCCCTTTTGAAATTGGCAAAATGCACAGTGCCTTAAAAAAAAAAAAATAGTTGAAATTCACCTGTAGTTGTAGCCAGAGATTTCTTGTAAAAAACTTCCCTATTCAACAGTATTTCTAAATTCATGTGGGCAAGATCTCGCAAAAACATAGAACTTTATTTCTTTAGAAAATACAGGATATTATTAAAATGCTATTTAATTGTATTTTTCAATTTGTTATTCATAAAATTATTAAAAATTAAGGACATTTTATTTATCATACTAAAAATTATTCTTTTTTTTTATCTTATTTCATTACTAAGCACATTACTAATATATTTCCTCATGAAATAGTACCCTTTTTTGGAACTAGCATCCTGTCCCTTTTCCTTTCTAAAATGAATACTACATTATTATCATTTTAATAATTAAGTCTTAAAAATGTATAATATGTTTCTAATTAGAGTGTTAATTGTTTAATAATTATTAATTTGAAATAGTGTTAACTATTTAATATAAAATGCAGTTAATAATTTTAATAAATGTTAAATATCATTAGTATTTATAAAGTTTTACATAATTATTACAATATTAATGTATATAACATTATTGTATGATACTACCACCTAATGAAACTACTAATTTGCAGTTTTTATAATTTCTATAATTACTAACTAATAATTATAATTTTATTAATTAAAGTGTAAAACAATAGATTATGTTAGCAATTAGTGGTTTAATTGTTTTGGAAACCTAAAACTCTTGGTAGCTATTCCGTATTTGAACGCTGAGAAAAAAATCATAAAAATCCGATTTAAATAAAAAAAAATCTGATTTAAATAAAAAAAATCCGATTTTTTTTATTTAAAAAAAAAAAAATCATGATTTTTTTACACCCTAAAGAGAACCTACCAACTGGATGCGTTTATAAGCAAAAATGAATTTAAAAATGAGTCAGAAAGTAAGCAGTTTGGATTGTAATACATCCTTAATACGATATTTTTTCATCAAGCTCTATGTATTTTTAATTTGGTTTTGCTGTAAGAATTGGTCCTATCAAAAATTTCTCAGTATAAAAGTTGTAGATAATATTAAGAAGGCATATAATAAATACATGAGAATGTGATATCTTGTGAATTGACGAAGTTATGTATTTTTTTTCATACCCCCCCCCCTCCCTTTGTGATTTTGTTTTTGATTTTTGATTTTTTTTCCTCTAAGAATTGGTCCTATCAAAAACTTGCCAATGTAAAAGTTGTAGATAATATTAAGACAATTTAAGATAAATTTAATTGGATTTGTTATCTTGAAAATTGACGAAGTTATGAACTTTTTTCTTCCTAAAACCCTATTTTGTCCCCCTTGAGGCCATTTTTGGTTTTATCAAAAATCTCTGTCATACATAAATTTTTGGCCCATTTTTTAGAAGTAATAATAACTTTAAACTTAGTCGATATGAATTATAACGGAGAAATTACGGGGTTTTTTTCGTTTTTCACAAAACCCCTCCCTATTTCCACCCCCTTGGTCCTATTTTGCCTAGTAACGAACTTGTCCGAGATTTTATGCCCCTTGATATAATGTATCAGTTTGGAAAAGATTTGTGCAGAATTTTAGAAGTTATCGTGTCCATAAATGTTATATATATATATATATATATATATAGAGAGAGAGAGAGAGAGAGAGAGAGAGAGAGAGATGGAGAGGTGTTTAGATAAAGTTTTTACTGGGGTTGGTTTTGTGTTCTATGGGTCATGATCAATGTAGATCTGTAAAAATCTTCCCGAAATTCCAACATAGGAGAGATCCCAATAGGTAGTATTTCATACGAAATCTATCTAAAAAGATTCTGAGCCTACGAAAGTCGTTCCTCTTTCGTTAACCAACTGTCGATGGTGTACAGTCGGTTGAGACATGACGTCAGCAATATGGTGAAATTTGAGAAACAAACTCCAGTGCACTGGGTTGGTAAGCCAAGCAAACTGGGGGTAAATGGGATGAAAATAGAAATGGGTCTCAGTGCTATACTTTTTTTATATAAATCAAATTCGGAAAAATACTAACTTAAATTTAATGAAATGACATTATACAAAATATGGAAAAATACTAACTTAAATTTAATGAAATGACATTATACAAAATATGGAAAAAATGAAAAATACTAAAACAAACGCTAAATTACAGAAACTACTAGTGGTGATTGGACGGCCAATTTCAGCAGCCAATCGGGTTGCAGAAGGGCGACGAATCAACTTGCCGGAATTTTTTTAGTTTTGAAGCATCCTAAAATCCAGTATTCTGGATTGATAAAACTGATTAGCATATTAAAAACATTACTCGGAAACGTGTCCGAAAAACAGTAGAAGCAAAATAATAATAATAATAAACGGTTAAGTGCGAGTATTACTCGCGTACAGAAGGTTCCGTATAATAAATATATGAACTAGTAACTGAGTATCGCATTACAAATGTATCATTTAAAGTTGTTATCTAGGCTTTAAAAGCCGATGGTGCACAGAATACGTCGCACGTGTCTTTCTCAAAAACTATGTGACCTAGCGTAATCGCTATAGTTTTCCAGAAAGGTTTAAATTAATTTCTACTACTCCTAATTTTTTTTATAATATTAGTTTAATTAGATTCAAAAATAGAGGGATGGGGACATATTTTTGCTTCGCATTTTCGACGATATCTCTGAAAATATAATATCTAAAATTAAAAGAAATAAATTTTTGAGTTCTTCTTTACAAAAGATTTCAAACGCTACCCCACACGATATACAAAGAAAAAATATTTTTTCAAGTAATTTAATAAGCCACTCTAAATTTTTCCTAAATTTGTTTGTTAATGGTTAATAATCTATAATATATATGGTTATATAGCCTTTAATCTGCAATATACAGGGTATCCATAATTAAACGCCCTATTTTAAATTTGTCTACAGACAAAACTATTGTTCATAAAGTTGTGAAATTTTGTGAAAGAGATAATAAAAGGATGAGAATTTGTTTAAAAAAATTATAAATAAAAATAGTTAAAAATTTCATCACCAGAGAGCGATTTTTAATAATTTACACTTCTAGCATTACAATAGTTTTGAAATTTTATTTACAGGATGTTCATAATTAATCGACCCTATTTTAAAGTTGTCTACAGACAAAACTGTTGTTCAGAATGTTCTGAAATTTTTTGGAGGACATAATCAAAGCATGAGAATTTGTTTGAGCAAAAAAAAAAAAAAAAAAAAAAAAAAAAAAAAAGAGGCCGTTTTTAAACGAATTATACAATCATCATACATTTACGATAGTTTAACAACTTTCGTTATAACCAAACATATTCTGCATGACTTTCATCATTTTCAGATACCATCTGCAATCGTAAGATAGCATGTTCCACAGCTGGCCGCAGTGTCTTCTGGGAAATGCTAGGAACATGTCGAGAAATATTGTTCTTAGAATAAGGTTAAGTTAATGAACTAGAAAACAGGAATTGTCCTTTTCATAGTTTAATGTCGCCCCCCGATGAAAAAATATGTATGTATATATAGATAGTTCAGTTTTAAGACTCCAAACATGCGCTTTTATTTTATGTAAAACGATGTCATCAGCATCCGTTAAAGAATTCCTCATTTACGACCCAGTTTTTAACAACATCTACGGTAAAATATGAGTGGCTAACGAGAAAGACAGGCTACCGCAGTGCATTCCACATGTCTTTTTTTACAGGCCGCTGGAGTCACTTGATGCTCAAAAGCACCAATGAAGGTGTGCGAAATGAGCCAAACGTCACTCTAGAGGCCTGTAAAAAAAGACACGGGGAATTCACCGCTTTAGCCTGTCTTTTTAGTTACCCTCGTAAAATAGGCATAGGACGTGACTATCGCTGAATAATACACTCACCCAAAAACAAAGATTTCGTCATTCAAGAAATTGGACAAAAAAAAAAAAAAAAAAAATCGGTACATGAATCGTACACAAACCCAAAAATTAAATTTAAAAAATCGAAAAACCCGACTGCGTAAAAAGTGAACTAATTAATTAATTCTCATTAATGTGAAACTATTTTTTTTATATTAGTTACCTATTTCTTTTACATTTACTTGTATTGATGACTTTTAAGTTGTGTTTAATTGTTAGTTCATATCTATAAACACTGTTTCGATGAGGCTTATAGATGTCTATGAAGGTTAGAGTTGCAGTAAAGCTAGAAATCCTACATACACAACTTCCAGGTTGTGAAATATTTAAACGGAGCTTCTGATTGTAAAATAGTTATTGAAACATCGTCTTCATTTTGAAAGACCTATCCAATGATATGTCATTCAACAGGGTGCGTAAAAAATGTTTTTCGTCTCTACCGCCATTTTGAATTCATAAAAACAAAATCTAGCCTATAACCATAGGACGGTTAAGACGAATCAATAGAGTCCTCATTCGTTAAAATCCATCCACCGTTGGGATGTTTCGTGGGTATAAAGAAATCCACTTACCCACATATGCGTGAAACACATAACCCTTCTTGGCAGTTGGATAAACACAGAGGTTTCGTCATTCAAGAAACTGGACAAAACAAAATCGGCTATCTCATGATTCCTATGCCTTCACTTGTTTGTAATATTAATATAAATACTTAAAATTAAATTTAGTTTATAATAGCTCCATGTTTTATCAGAAATCATTCATTTAAAATTTTTGTCAAAATAGTACGTATTTTAATTACATTTTTTTTTTTCAGTTTGTATGAGAAAATGGCACCAAAAAGATAGATTTGCTATTTTTTTAACTATTTTTCCTTTACGTTTTACAGATATGGAGTACATGAGTAGCCAAGATTAAACAAATGGTGCTAAAAACTACAAAAAAAAAAAAAAAAAAAAAAAAAAAAAATCTCAAAAATAAATGGAAATGAAGTTTTTAAACAAATAGCAGTTAAAAAACTTTTTTTTTTCCAACACAACGGTATAAACATTGAAAATGTCCGATGCTTAGAAGTTTAAAAAATTGCAGTAGAGTATTTAACAGTACAATGATACATCTGCTTTGTTTAAGAGCTGGCTTATACAAAGTAACGTTATTTTTTGGGGACGACGCATTAATAGGCGGCAGAAAGAAATAGCATACCGGGGGCTAATAAAATTTTGAAACTATTATAATGTAAATATATAATTTATTAAAAATTGTCCTCTGGTGGCGAAATTTTGAACTATTTTTATTTCTTTTCTTAGCTTAAACAAATTCCCATCCATTTATTATGTTTTCACAAAATTTCTCAAATTTATGAATAATACTTTTGTCTGTAGACAAATTTAAGTAGAGTCGCTTAATTATGGACACCCTGTATATACATTTATCGTCCAGCATTCTGTTCAAACGAATCACATTCCGCTATTTGCGAACTCCCGTATTTTGAAATCGGCTTCAATAGTTATCACGGTAGATTACTCCTCGAGGGTTCGTTCACTCAATTGCGATCGCCGACTCTGAATGAAGCCCATTCTATCCCTAGTGAATACTATCTGTTTCTAACGAAAAAACGAACGTTAACTGTTCTTGATTTGTTCTGCGGTTTGTTGTGCAATGGATATTTTGTACTGATGATCCCTTGCGGGTAGGTCTGCGAAACGTTTACTAGATTGTATTTTAAATTGTTTTTAGTATTTTTAATACTTTCAAAAATTTTATTTTTTAATTGTTTTTAAGTCTGTCTTATTTTATTTTATTTAGCCTTTTAGCCGTTATCACTTGATCCAATTGGAACTTTCGACGTTCTATAGATTATGAATAAAATGATTGTAACAGGCGGACAGACAGACACAGGAGTGACCTTATAATGTTTCCGCTTTTACTTTTTAAGAACGGAATCCTAAAAATACTTACTTTTGCAAGTGCTTTATTTAAATCTCGTAAAAATATTGATTTTCGAGGTTGCTAAATATAAAGAATGTCTGAATCAAGGGTAACTGTGAAGAGATTATTGCATATTTTCGTTTGTAGTTATATTACGTTTTCATAGACTAAGAAACGTCTGTATTTTTTAAGAATTTCCAACATACATTAAAAGTGTTTCTGAATTCAGTATGTCTGCCTCTCCGTCTCTCTGACTGCCGCCTGTCTGAGCACTAATTGCTATATGTTATAGGGTTATACTATGGCATGTTCAGTATTGATAATGTATAGCATTTACGGTTCGTTTACAGTAGGGATGCACAGCCTGTGGCCCGCGGGCCAAAAGTGGCCCGCGATGGGGTAACGTGTGGCCCGCGAACTTCGT
This sequence comes from Maratus speciosus, assembly GCA_963932465.1. Classification (NCBI taxonomy): domain Eukaryota; kingdom Metazoa; phylum Arthropoda; class Arachnida; order Araneae; family Salticidae; genus Maratus; species Maratus speciosus. Next base: position 135,806,508 of record OZ010791.1, read on the forward strand.
CAATTTATAACTGTAAAAAAATACAATTTTTGTCCAAAAGTTGTAAAAAAAATCGTGAATTTCGTCATTTTGCCACGGGAACATTTGGAAATTTTGTTGGTCAAATAAGAATCGCGAATTTTGTTGATCTGGCGTGGAAAAATCGCGAATTTCGTTGATTGGGTGCGGAAAATAGCGAATTTTGTCGATGATGCTCGGAAAAATCGCAAATTTCCTTGATCGGGCACGATAAAATCGCGAATTTGGTCGATGAAGTACGGAAAAAAACCGCAAATTTCGCTGATCGGGCGCGGATAAATCGCGAGTTTTGTGGTTCGGGAACGGAAAAATCGCGAATTTCATTGGTCGGTCACAGAAAAAATCACGAATTTTATTTGTCGGGTACGGAAATTTCACGAATTTTGTCGATCAGGCGCGTGAAAATCGCAAATTTCGTTCATCGGGGACGAAAAAAATCATAAATTTTGTTGATGATGCGAGGAAAAATTGCAAATTTTCTTGATCGACAGCGGAAAAATCGTGAGTTTTGTCAGTCATGAGAAAATATCGCGAATTTTGTTAATTTGCTGCGAGAAAAAATTGCCAATTTCGTCAGTGAGTTATGATTTGGTATTTTCGTAGATCGGGCGCGGAAAAATCGCGAATTTCGTTGACCGGATGCGGAAGAATAGCGAATTTTGTCGATAAGGCTCGGAAAAATCACGAATTTCATTAATATGACACGGAAAAATCGGGAATTTTGTCGGTCAGGCGCAGAAAAATCGGAAATTTATTTATCCGTCGCCGAAAAATTGCGAATTTTGTATCTAAAGCGTGGAAAAAAATCGCAAATTTCGCCGATAGGACACGGAAAAGTCGGGATAGGAAAAAACGCGAGTTTTGGCGAACGGGCTCGAAAAAATCGCGAATTTCGTTGAACGGGCACGAAAAAAGCGTCAATTTTGTTGATGATGTGCGAAAAAATGGCGAATTTTCTTGATCGACTGCGGAAAAATCGTGAGTTTCGAAAGTCGCGCGAAAAAAATCGCGAATTTCGTTATTTTGCTGCGGGAAATAATTGCAAATTTCGTCAGTCAGTTAAGAATCGTGAATTCCGTCTATCGGGTGTGGAAAAAATCTCGAATTTTGTCAATTAGGTGTGGAAAAATCGCGTTTCGTCCGTTCATCGGGAATGACGTCAATTTGCCGCAGGAAAATTGCAAATTTCGTCAGTCAAGAATCGCGAATTTCGTTGATCGGGTTCGGAAAAATCGCAAGCTTCGTCGAACAGACACGGAAAAATCGCGAGTTTTCCCAATCAGGCTCAAAATTGAAAATTTCGTTGTCAGGCACATAAAAATCGCTCCTTTTCTCGATGATGCGCGGAAAAATTGAAAATTTCGTTGATTGGCTGCGGGAAAATCGCAACTTTCGTCAGATTATCGCGAGAACAAATCGCAAATCTCGTCAATTTACCGTTTGAAAAAATCGCAAATTTCGTCGGAGTCAGTTAAGAATCCCTAACTTCGTTGATCTTTCGCGGAAAAATCGCGAATCTCTTCGGTCGGTGGTGAGGAAAAATTGGAAATTTCGTCGTTCTTGCACGAAAAAGGCGCAAGTTTTTGTCGATCGGGATCCGAAACATCACGAATTTCTTTGGTCGGGCACGAAAAAAATCGCACATTTTGCCGATCAGGGGCGGAAAAAAATCTCAAATTTCGTTGATCGGGACGGAAAAATCACAAATTTCGTTGATCAGGTGCGTAAAAATTTCATATCTTGTTGATCGGTTGGTTCTTCCTGTCCCCTTCTTTCATAAAGTTCGCATTTTTTTCGGCACCAGCCATTTTCATGCCTATGTTTGTTTTTTAGCACTTTTAATAAAACAAAATTTACCCCCCCCCCCCCCCGGATAAAGTCTAGGAATATTATCACTCTTTCAAATTAATCCTTTTTATAAATACAAACGTAAACTGTTGATATATCCTTGCCCACTGAATTGGATATGTTGACTGGGCAGGGGAATCTAGAGCGGTACCCCCGCCCCCACCTCCCCGAAATGGAATTCTCTTCATGTGACTGATGGGGCCCTCGACAGCCCAGACATTTTTGAAAGTGGCCCTTCTCTTAAAAAGGTTGTGCACCCCTAGTTTACAGGGTCACTCAAAAGAATTCCCATATATTACAGCCAGTGGGAGAAAATCATTTGGGGTGTTTTTAAATGATGTTTCATTATTTTAAATATATTGATATTTGTACATATCACAACGGTGAACTATAAGGCGCTAACTGAAGATTATAGTCTGAATCGAATTTATCGTTCCTTTATAGGAACAGACAAAAGTATTTGGCTGGAGTACAGCATATAAATAATATTAGCTCGAAGTGCGTTATCATTTTATGTACGCGATTTAAATTTAATTATTGTTTTCCATATTACGATGTGTGCACAAATTCTACAGTTCATTCACAGGGCTTCACAAAAGTTCTACAACCACATTTCATTTAACTGAATTTTCAATAATGCAATGTGTTTCATTGCACTAACTTTTAGTATACCATATTATATACATACAAATATATAGAACATACACAGGTCTGGAAAAGAATTTCTATCAGATTATTTTTTTTTTATAAATACAAATCTTTCGAACATATACAGTGTTAAAATGATATTATGTTTATGTTTAAAATGAACTAATATATCTGAAATAGCCAGGCATTTTTTTTTTGTTGTTGTTGTTGCTTTTATTTCAAAAATACAGATAATTTTAAGAATAAAAAATAATATTATATGTCATATTGATAATATTAATTTAAAATTCTTTATAAAAATTCAGATATCAAGCAAGTTCTAACAGCCATAATTATACAGATGTTCAATCGCTTGATGTATAAACATATAGACATCATAAACATAATAAACAACTTTTAATATATTTGCCGGACCAAGCAAAAGACTTGAAGTTCCAGCCGTGTTGTAATTATATTTATATTTCATTCCTGTTTTTATAAAAGACAAGTGTGGAAAACATATCGAGCGGCAAGAGAAAAAAAGAAACATACAAATAAGTAAAAGAAAATTATACATAATCATTATAAAAACACTTTCGTATTAAAAATTTACATCCGCCATATAATTTTTATATGTATGTCAGTGATATTTTAGAATGCAATAGCAATTAATTGCCGTAAAAAATTTCAAGCTCCATTTGAAACTTCCTTTAGTTCCTGAATAAAACTGCCATAAAATATCTATATTATAATAATATCTCAAAGGAAAATATAATATGAAACGTCTGATATTTTTATCACCGCAAAGAAATGACTGCAAAGGTAAGTGAAGCAAAAATTGTTAAATATTTTCTTTTCTACTTCCAGAAACTACTAACATTTTACGGTAGTTTTGTAATCAAAAATTTATAAGCTGTATGTTTCGACTTTATGAGATAAGGCTTTGCAAAGGACATATAAAATATAGCAATCAAAAGCAGTAGTTTTTTGATGAAAAAAAGAGTAAACTTTACTTATTTATTTATTTATTTTTCGAAAAAGTTATACAACGTAATTTAAGATATATGTTTTAGGTACACAGAAATTTATTTTATGTGAATGACCAAATTTAGTATTAAATAAAGAGAATGCTTTTAAAAGTTACTGCAGTATTTTGATGTTTCACTGAGACAAAAGAAAATGTGTTGACAAAATGCTGAAATAGTATATTTTTGTGTCCATAAGAAAACTGCTTCATATTTTAAGAGAAAAAGTATTTGTTATAAGTCTTTAATATTTTGTTATTTTATTTCTTCTTAAATAATATTTTGAAAGATATGTATTGTTAGATTTTTTAACGTAGTTTAATGAAACTTATGCAATTTAATTTTCTCTTTAAAAAACAAAATTTTAAATTGTCGGTAAAGTAAAAAATATAAATTAAAAATTAAAAACAGAGTTATTTTCAGAAAAAAAATCTACATATAAATTATTTTTAAATTGAAATATTAAAAGAGTAATAAAATAAACACAAATCACATTTCGCAGGTAGCGTATACTTCTTTTTGGATTTATTTTTTTAACGTTTTATAGAATAAAATTGTTAAGTTGTCTAAAACAATATATATTTTTGTGAAGTATTGCAAGGCGAAATGTATCTTACAAAAGTAATTTTGCTACGGTTTTCATGTCTACCTTCCACAGTTTTGTATGGTCATTTTTTAATACTGTGTACCTCAATTACTCTTGAAACAAAAAGAAAATGTATAAAATTACAAAGTTTTAATAAATAATTCAAAATCCAAAAAGATGAAACACACTTTTATGTTGCAACTTGGTTTTTTTCTTAAGGCATAGTTTCTGAAGAATTTATTTTCCTTTGCTTAAAATAATAATAATAAATGAATCAACATGTAAATTTGTTTAAAAGTTATCGTGACAAAGCCGCTGAAAAACAGCATTTTGAGATAAAATGTTGCCTGCCCAGCTCCGTTCTGGGTGGCTGAACGTTGACAGCTCACATGACCGTAATTTTTGGAATTCTCTTATCGGGCCAAATGTACAACGTTTTTTTCGGTTAAAACATTATAAATATAACAGTACTTCTCCATTATCCCGTCGATCACATTCCATAAAAATAACTTATCGCTAAATTATACGATTTAACGTCAAAAATGCATGATCATGGTTTCACATTCACCTGACGTCATATGCGTTACATGTGCTATGTCATCAAGTGATTTTTAATTAGATGTTTATTTGTATTTTGAGTAATGTTTTACTAATTTATTAGTAATTTCGTTAATTAAAAACGGTGATGCCATTATATCAAAAGAAAAAATGAATTGAAATAAATGTTTCGATGCATTGTTACGTACAATGGATAAGTTTCAACTGACATTACAATCACTCACAAGCCGAAAGTGATAAATAAATTAGTAATGTAAAGAAATAAACATCTAAGTTTTTTTTGTTTTCATTAATGCAGTAGAACACCGCTATTCCGAATCCCGCGAATCCGAAATTCCGGTTAATCCGAAACGATTTATTTACAGGATGAATGTCGGTAAAGACATGTAGAAGGTAGAATTAAACAAAAACTGAAACTAAAGTATCTTTTTTAATATTTAAACGGCTTGAATAGAATTTAAAAAAATACTTAATAATGTAAAAGTACAACATATGTACACGAATATAATGTGAAAACGTGCACTGTAGGCCTACTTGTAGAAGCCATCTTCAAAACAGGTCGAATATCAGTTTGCTTGCCAATCACTATAAAATTCTTTTCTAAAATGCAAAAAGTATTTAATTCAGGTGGTAAAAATTTATTTTTCCTTTCAACAATTTGATTTCACAAATCATCTATAAAAATGTGTTTTTCTTCCCCTCGTCGAGGTGGTGACTGAGCTATTTATAGCTTCACGATTTTGAACCGTATGTAATGGGTTGTTACATAATTGATCATTCTGAAATTCCATTGGATTATTATAAACATCAGGAGTGCTGATACAAGGAATATTATTTTTTTTCCGAAAGTCGTGCCGGATTAGAAGATGTTTACTGTAGCACTGAGTATTTATAACTTAAATTTTTTTAGCATGCATCTTTTCTTTTCAATTTTTATCGGAATTTCGGGTAATCCGAATATTCTGTAATCCGAACAGGCAACGGTTCCAATTAGTTTGGATTAGCGGAGTTCTACTTATATTGAAAAAAATATTGTTTAAATTTATCGAAAGTTGATATTTTAATGAGTGTGGTTTTTCTGAATTTCTTTTTTTTTTTTTTTCAATTATTCATTCTTTTTTTTTTTTTTTTATTCTTATTATTATTGAAGCGATACTGTCTGGCTAATAGTTTTTCAAAAGTATTTTATAGAAAGTGGTCAACGGTATAACGGGGAAATACCAAAATAATTATATTAATTAAATGTCTTTCATTTTAAACCATTCTTATCCCATTGAGTGCATACGTGTTTTAAAAAAAATAAAATAAAAATGCGTTATTTGAATAGATTCATTTTAATATTTTCGTCGAGTTTAATTGTCACGGGATAAAATCATACATCACTATGGTTGAAAGTTTAAATTGGAATTATTATATTAACTTATGATTAGTGTAATTTTATTTTAAATGGTCATCATAAGTTTAGCTATTTTCCAAATTTGAAGTACAATTTAATAAAAAAAATATTTCATTTTTTATTGTCTTTTATTACCAGATATATTAATAACTTCAAAATTTTAAAGCATATTAGAGATAGAAAATAATTTTAAATGAGAATAAATTTTTGTGATCGTTTACTGCAAAACGAGATCATTTAAAAAAATTAAAAAATAAATAAAAGAAAAACATTTTTGTATGAATAATTTGTGAAGGAAAATAAAATTTTATCCCTAGAATGATATATCTGAACTATTCTAAAGAATACACCTATTATGAAACATATTTTACATAACATTTTATTCTTAACAATTTCATAGCAAAATATAAGAATAAGCTAGATCATTTTTAGATTCTTTACTCCAAATATTTCAACAAATATATGTTTATCAGGACCACCAATTTTTACCGTTTGTAATATGAATTATGTTTAATATATTTTAATAATTAAGTATATTTTTTACAGTTATTTAATAATAATTGAAACAAAAGAATTAAAATATCTTTTTAATATCGTTATATTCTCTTATATAATTTAAATATCTGTTTTGCCTGATTTAAGCAAAGTAAATAAATATAGTTTTTTTTTTCTTTAAGTAATTATAATGCAAATATATAAAGTAGTTGAAAGGTTAAAATAATTGAAGAGTAAATGAAGTTTAATGCAATATTTATACAATAATTATACAATTTATAACAATATTTATACTACACAATTCACTTATTTCAGTAAATTTTTTTGTTGAAAGTTAATGAAGAGGTTTTTTTAAAAAACTTAATTAAGGATTACAAAAAAATGGTTTTTCTTTGATGCATTGCATGTACTTAAATTTTCTTTTGAATTTCGAAATTAGGCTGTACATTAAACATATTGCACATATGAACAGTATATTAACAATATTCAGGCCGCAAACGATGTTGCCAAATATGGCGGATTTTCTTTTACAGAAATTTCGAGTTGGAAAAATATATATATATATATATTTAACACAAATTTTGCTTTATTTTATTCCCGAAATATCTACCATTATAATAATAAAAAAATAACTATTTAAACTTTCTGGGGCCAATTTAGAATTTCTTAGTGCTAGCTTTATAAATGATGCACAAATGCATCCGCGATCTGAATAGTATTAGAATGTAATCTTATACAGACTATTCATAAAAACAAAGTAACTTTCGTTTTTTTTCCCTTTTACAAACAATATTATCTCAAAATATTTATTTATCTGTTTCTATCATATAAATCTAGACATATTTAGAAAACGATTGTAAGTAAAAAAAGTAAGGAAAATTATACGTCAAGAATAGATTATGGAACACTTCATAACACACTCAGAATAATGTAACGAAACTTCATAGTTTAATAAGTTAAAATGTTATGTCTAATTCAACCATATGGAAACACATAACACATTTTCAAACCCAATTTCAGCTTTTCCCATCTGCAATCAAAAAATTACCCGAATTCTTTAGGCAGCACAGTATATGATATATAGATTTGTATCTATGATATATAGATTTGTATAACTGCGAGCATACCAAAATTTAGTTCAGTTAAGAAATACATGTATACTTTAGTTGAAAATTCCCTTTCAGCAATTTCCGCTAATAAGGAGAATGGTACGTGAATTCTTTTGTGCAGTCCTGTATTTGAGGTATAGAATTTATATGCAAACAGTAAAATGAAAAAAAAAAAAGTTAAATTTAAAAGCGCATGCGTTGCTGGAAGTGTATTGAAAACACACTTCCAGCAATTATTACTCACAGAAAGTACTGTAACCGATTTCTTTTGTGTGCCCCTGTAAATGAACGGCAAATGATATGAATTCTCTATTCTATGGTAATTATCTTGTAGTGAAATTCAGTGATTTATATTAGTTTAAATACATTTGAAACAGCGTAATGTCATTAAAATAATCTGCAAACGATTTTTCCCATATACCATAATGTAATGGAATTCTTTTGAATGGCCTTGTAAATGAACTATTAATCCCACATGCTTCATATGCAATACCAAACATGACTAGGTGACCCTAAATAAGGTTTACCAACTGAATGAATATTTACGTAAGTTAGAGCATGGACAGACGGGCAGACAGAATGACAAACCGAATGCAAAAACACTTTTCAACTTTGTTGGAAAGTGTTAAAAAGAAAACATATTATTTCAATGATATAACTGATACATTTATACAATAAGTTTTAGATTTTGATAATTCTGGGCATTTCTTCTCTGATGTATTTATTTCAGATTTCTTGCAATACATTTGTACGTGACATCATTGCGTGTAGAGGTTCTACAAATCCCACTGAGAAAATAAAAAAATAAAAAAAAAACTTACGAAATATTATGACAAATATATTTTTGGATGAAATGTTGCTTGTCAAAAGACATGTTTCTTTTGACAGACTTTTTATATTACATAAAATTGCATGACATCTGCAGGTAATTTAAAATATTTTGTTTCAACTTTTTTAGGTTGTAAGTGAATGTTCTGTATTTTCGTGCACGTAAATATAAAGTAAGTTTTATTTAAATATTTAAATAATGGTTATTACATTACAGGAAAACAGATGGATATTTAAATAACACTGGATTTGATTAAATAATAAATGTTTAGCATGAAACATTTGCTGCGGGAAAAGTTTGGATGATTTCGTGAATTAGTTGTATATCTTACAAATCAGGTAGCAATATTTTTAATAGAAATCTTCGTTTTCCTCATCTAGTAAGTTCAGTTATCAAATAAAACGAAGATAACAAGTAATGGTACAAGACTTCGAGATGGCTTATCTATAAAATTTCTTGAATTAAAAAAGACGACGTACATGTCTCAAAAAATTTAATATATTAATTTAAACAAATCGTAAAATTTCCAATCACTACTTTTTATTGTCAGAAATTTAATTTAGTCAAGAATAAATCATATAATGAATGCTTGTATCATATAATGAATACTTGTATCATATAATGAATACTTGTATCACATAATGAATATTTTAATCATACTATGAGTACTTTTCAGTTATTAACCGATTCGCGGTCTGGCATCCTATTAATTGGACATGGCTTTCGTAGAGTATTATTTTGTCTTAAAATTATTTTTTTTATTATCTGCATGTGATAAGTATTGAATATGAATATATATTTATTATTATGATATGACTAATGTATGTTTACGAATTTAGTAATACTAATTCTATTACTACTATTATTATTAATAATAATAATTTGCTTAATTCTTTGTGTACCAGTGTCGATTCTTTTATTTTAAACACATGATTCCCTTTAAACTAAACTGTCACAGGTAGTCCTTTAAATTTAAAATAGAGGCTAATTTTCCTAACGCATATTATATGCAAATCATAAAAAAAAACTTGGAAGTTATGTCTGTTTTATTCTGTAGTAACATGACATTTTCCAAAATTCTTCAAAAATTCTTCCTAAGCCTATTCTCATGTAAATAGTACGTAAAATAACTGTCTTCGTTAGAATTTAGTAAATGACTTAGTCCTAACATTTTATTAATCACTAATATTTGTGATTTTATGCTTGCTTTTGATATTAACGAAAAAGTATTGTTTCTTCCAAAATTGAATTCAAATTTTGCAGCGCTAAAAGCAATATACTGCCTGAAAAGAACGGTTCTTCCATAATCGAAGCACAATTCGATAGCGTAGAAAACGGTATATTGTATGGCAATTACAGTTATTCCAAAACTATATAAACGTTCCAGAGCGTTAAATCAGTATATATAGTCTGAAAATTACTGTTCTGCCAAAAAGAAAAAAAGGCACATTTTCATAAAAATGATCTTTTCCAATGACACATTAGTTGGGATTATGATTATTGACAGAAATAAATTATAAATGAAATATATCTGTAATATATCTACCCCATTCCTGATAACAATTTTGTTTCTGTTAAAAGGTAATCATTAATCCTTCGTATCACCGTGTTGCAGATCTGCAACATACCAAAAACGTCATTGTTATTTCAATAGTAAATTTCAAAAGACAATTTTGTTGATTGTTGTTATTCTATTACACTACTATTAACATGATTATTTCATTAAATCCGCAACAAATGTCGATACTGTTTTTTTTTCGCGCCAAAGTTTGATTTATCGCTTGATCAGCTACACGTGATTTTTGCTGAATTAAGCTTTGAAATAAAGTTAAAAGGAGTTAAAAAAGTCTGCAGACGTCTACAAGTATATTGTTTACAAAGGTGAGTTTAAATTCTTTATTTAAAAACAATTTTTGAGCTAGTAAATTTATAATATGTATAAGATAAACGTACCTGCAACAACGCGCCATGTCTTCCCTTGTAATGGATTTTTTTTTTTTTTTAAATATCGAAAGAGCATCGAGAATATCTTCTAATGGTTATTTAACTTACGTTTCTTTCAGAAGATCAAAATTATTGAAAAGGGAAAACATTAGTCTGTTTTTATATTATTTAATTGGTATACGCTAAGTTAAGTATCTCACCCCCCCCCCCTGCGTAAAGCTAGCAAAAGTCCAAAGCTAGCAAAAAGGGGAAAGGTTTCGCAGAAAAAAAAATCAACAGAAAAAGAATAGAGCGCCTACTCAACATATTCCGCCAACGCAAGTGCGCCTAGACGAAACTGGGCACTGGCCATATTGGGCAGAAAAAAGAATACGTTGTAAATACCCCGATTGTAAAAACTTTAATCAAACTATTCGTGAGAAATGTGGTGTGGGACTTTGCTACAACAAAACTAAAAATTGTTTCAAAAATTTTCATGTAAATTAAAATTTTAAATATTTTCAGTTTTTGTGCCATTCAGTTTTGTTGCCATTTTGTGCCATGTTGCAGATATGCAACAAACCCAATTTTCCAAATAAAATTTTATCTTTCTGTTCTTAATTTTAATTTTTATTTTTTCCATGTATAAAATGATGCATTTTAATATCTGTGTAAAAATTTTTCAAATTGGACTTGTTGAGTTACAAAGGGTTAAAGCTGAATTTGTATTATTAAAAAAAAAGAAATTTGAATTTCATATTATCAAAAATTGCTGTATAAGTATTATTTTAACTTCATATTTTCAAATTTAACTATGCATTGAAAATAAGTACAGAGATATATAAAAATATCTTTAGAAGCTCCGTAATGCATGTAGATTTATCAAGTATTGAATATTACTCATTGATGTAAATATCACACACATTTTTTTTCCATTATAAAAGAATCCATCTATTAAACTGAATAATTTATTTCTGAAACCGCATAAGCTTAGACTTCCGTATTTTGAGATTATTAGGAAAACTATCTAACCAAGCTACAAGTATCTGTTTCGTTGCAAAAATATTCAAGAATGTAAGAAACAGCGCTCAACATCAAATGATACAATAATTTATTTATAAGGAATTTCGGAAAGAGAGTAATATATATATATATATATATATATATATATATATATATATATATTTCCTCCTTGATCCTTGTACACTCTTGAAAATTATGCTTATTTTTTCCATCTGTTTGTGCTGCCACAGCTGCAACCATAATATCGTGAAACCTCCAACATTCAGGGATGCTATTGAACCATAATTCCAAATGTTGGAACTATATCCATCTTGTGATTGCAGCTATTGCAGAACAAAAAGTTGGTTTAAGCAAGCACAAACAGTGTTCGATTTCTGTACTTGCTAAAATATATTTTGTCACTTTACTATTATGATTTATCATTTTTATTAAATCTAGATTCAGAATAAAAATTAATTCAGGCTAAAAATACAAATTAAAAAAATCTCAACTTTTCAGTAAACCGGAACTTTATCTTGGTCATATTAAAAATTTAAAATAAAATAAAATATACAAAATATTTTCAAATACTTCCGAAATTCAAACATGCCAGGTAGACAAAGTAACGTCAATAAAGAACTTTTTACAGTGTAAAAAATTAGCTCAGTGAAAATTATTATGAACTAGCGAAGTATTTTGTATAATACCAATTTTTAAAACATCTAAAACACAAATTTAAATGCTCAAAATATTTTCATATACCTCAGAAATTCAAAGATGGCATACAAAAGGAGTAAAGTAAATCAGGCAGTTTTTACAATGTAGAAATTAGCTTAGTGAAAACTATTATTAACTTTTGAAGTATTCCGTAAAATACCAATTTAAAAACCCACTAAAATACAAATTTAAATTCAAATGTTCAAAATATTTTCAAATACATCTGAAATTTAAACACGCCAAATAAGCAGAGTATAGTGAATGAAGCACATTTTACAATGTAGAAAATTAGTTTTGTAAAAATTAGGAACTAATGAATTATTCTATAAAATACCAATTTAAAAAAAACCTCTAAAATACAAATTTAAATACAAACGTAAACCTATAAATGATGTTGTTTATGATGGCCTTCTGCATTAAATGAACATTTCAGGGAAGATAAAAAAAAATTAATATAAAGAATGTATATAGAAACAGACAGTTATGTAGAATGTTATCACCAATGGAAGTATCCATTATACACTAAAAATAACTAATGTTAACTCATTTTCGAATTTTTTGTCAGTAATGCGGTATCTAAAACAAACAAGTGAATTCAAGAATGACATATTTAAATGATATATTTTTAATTTTACTCCGCACAAAAATTATTTTTTATTTATTGGAAAGTGATAGTGTAAATTTTTCTATATTTTACATTTGATATTTATTAATGCTTATAATACAGTTATAATTCACACTTATAAAACAAAAAAGGCTAAAATATGATAAACTTGTAATATATATACATTTACTAACTCATGTTTAAATATTAATATGTTTAAAATTTCTGTATATTTTTAAATAAAAATTATTCTATTAATGAGGCTAAACTCTCTTTTAAACTGATCAATAAAATATTAAGTTTTAAGAGGAGATTTAAAGCTGAAATTAAAGCACATGTAAAGTACAATCATTTATGTAATTTTTTAATGAGAATAAGCTATACATTTTTTTTTCCATTTGGAGGTCTTATTTTCAAGGGAAACGTGCTTTCCGTTTAATAAGTGATTTCAAAAGAAACGAAAAAAGCGAAAACTTTTTAAGCGTCATGCTTTTTTATTTTTTTATCGCGTACTTTCCAAATAAGACTTTGTAAATGCAAGATTAAATGAATTGCACATGTCCGCGTAGATTTTTTTTTTCAAGACTGAAGGTTGTTTTCTTATGTACTTTTTTATGCTGATTTCAGCAAAATTACTAAAAAATATAATTGTCCTAATGAAGGTACAATTTCTTTTGAACGGATCAATAAAATACTGACTATAGTCAAATTATGAGATTTTATGAATATCGTTTTTGTAGTTTTGCAAGGAACATGATATTATATCTTTTGCGGCTACGAATTTCTTTCGAAGGGAAACCTGATTTTCGTTTAATAAAGTGATTTAAAATAAAATAAAAAGAGTTGATTTAAAAAAAATGTTCTTGCTTTATTTAATTGCATGCTTCTCAAACTAGTTTGAATGTATTTCACATCTATGATAATAATTTTCTTTTTTTACAATGAAAGACAATTTTTATGGCAATTTCTTTTACTATTTCGGCAAAAATGCTGAAAGATGTTCTAACACATACTATTTCGTCATATATAAGAAATCTCGATATTGTTGTTAAATCATAAATTTAGTGTTAAAGGCAGAGAAATTTCTGTTCGTAAAATATAAATTTACTAACGTCAATACACCAGACTCGAGTTGTTTATTATATTGCAATATTTGGTACGGGAAATGGACGCAAGCACCACAAAAAATAGATGAAGCAGTGAAGTAACATTCCAAGAAAGAAAGGGGCTTTTGATTATTTTTTATGACTTTGCGGTAACTAAGAGAGACATAATCAAAATAATAAGATCTAAGGTATAATTTAATTTTCAGTGTTGTATTACAATAAAATTAATTACTCTTGTGTCATATTGCAAGATCCTCATCCGGAGTTTATGGGAAAACTTTACTTTCTACATGTAAAACGATGAGCATTTGTGAAGACAATATATAGAAAAATAAACAAAAGGAAAAGAGCTAGCAATATATATATATATATATATATATATATATATATATATTTGTTTATTTATTTAATTATTTATTTTTCGCAAAATTACATTATTTTGAAAGAAGTAATGTACAAATATATAAAAAAAGAAAAAAAGAATGAAATCATCAGCAGAGAAATCCCCCCAATAATTATTATTTATTTATTTTTTTTTTTTTACTGGAGAATATCCTTCTCCTTTGTTCACATTGTTTTAAATAGGTAACTTTATGATTTTATATATGATATAACTATATAAAATCTCTAATGTTTTATCAATAACTATATTTTTTTAATAAAATTTTATGACTTACTCTACCAATGAGAACGTGAGGAATGTTTCTTACCTATGAAAGAAAAATATAATTTATTATTGATACACATTACATGTTGAACAAAAAATATATTGCATTGTACAAGAAATTCTAATGAAAGAGCGATATATTAAATTATTTTTTTTTTCTAAATTATCTGTCTGATGAAACAATTGGATGCTACACAAATGCATCTAACATAAACATTTTTACAGCTTTTCTATGAAATGTGGGCACATGTAACCAATTTACTACAGTAATAAAACTGTTGCTTTCATTTTATTTCATTGATGAAGCTACTACTGCATTGCTTTAATAAATTTATATTTGTATAAAATATATTGTGTAATCCCTTTGGAGTTGAAGCTTTATTTAAAGAATGAAAATATCAAAATATATATTTTAAAAGGTATAATATTACTTTGGAATTTGGAATTGTAAAATCTCTTTTTTACCCATTCGTTAATTAACTATTTTTTTATGTGCAGTACACAAGAAATGCAAATATAGGCTTTGATTTTAGCTTTTCTTTACGGAAGAAAAATATTGTTTTTCTTTGTGAAATATTCATTATTTTGTTTTAAACACTTGTTCAGTCCTTACATATAGAAAAAAAAATATATATACAAAATACAATTTTTAATGTGATATTATATTATTTTAAAATTTAGGAATGTAAAATTTGTATTTTAACTATTTGATGGATACTTTTCATTGCTAATGCACAGTGCACAATAAATGTATATACTTGATTTAATTTACGGAGAAAACTACTGTTTTGAATTATGCAATATTTTTATTTGGTATGAACTTTATTTTGCATTAAAAAATCCTATTATCATTCAAAAACAATGCCTAATCTTTACTATATTGATGTCCACCAACTAAAATAAACGGCGAAAATATAAATTGTCAATACATTTGAATACGTGATAAGAGAAATTATGTAGTCGTTATAGACGATATAAGAATCATTATAATTAATTGGAACATATTTTCCCCCATCGTATTATAATTATAATAATTGTTATTATTATTTACATTTTGATTTTTAGTAGCCATATTTAGAAAAAACATGAAAAAAAATCGAAAAATAAAGGACGCTATTAATAATAGATAAATGTTGAAAAGCCATTTCCTAACGTGTTAGTTCATGGGAATCGCCAAATAATTCGAGAAAATATATTACTTTAGTATTACCAGTCATCCAAATAACTTTGAATAATAAGTAAAACTAATTAAATACTTATTATTTTATTTTTCATAGCATTTTTATTTTATTTTCATCCAAATTACAGCAACCATTTCGGATCATTGACTATGTCCTGTAACACATTTTAGCTCATATTCAGGCACTTCTAAAGGTAGAGATGTGGATATCCATATTAGAGTATGAATGAGGCGTAATTAATTAAATAAATGAATAAAAACGTGATATTTAGATTGGAGATTTCTAAATTCGAAACAAAGCTAAATCTGCAGACAACCCCTAAAATGAATGAAATGTATTGAAAAAAAAAGTATGAAAAAAAAAAAAGTTTACAAGCTGCAGCATTTGAAAAGTAATTATTGTAGAGTGAACATTTTTTCCTAGTGTGGAGACAGATGGCACTAGTTTTCTCAGAGTGGTTTTGCGGGTGGGTAGTGAAAATTATCAAACGCTTTGGAACAATTGAAATGGCAAGAAATTGAGAAAAGTAGTCTCGCTTGTGCCACTTTGATAGGGATTCGTGAAGCCGTCCAACGCAAACGGTCTGACATATTGATTTATGGTGTCATCCTCTCGTATGACAATACCAGCTCCATACTACGTGCCCAACACAAAAATTTCTGCAAAAGTTCAAGTGGGAAGTCTGGAGCTCCACCCATACAGCCCAGATTTAGCACCCAGTGACTATTTCCTGTTTCTAAAATTGAAGGACACACTTATTTGGAACAAGGCTTTCTTGAGATAGTGATGTTAAAACATTGAGAACTGGCTCAATGGTATGGACGCGATTTCAACAACCCGGTTAAACATGTTGATGTGCGTTAAGATAAATAAGTGCTTAAGTAGATTTGGTGATTACATAGAAAAGCCATCGGCAAGTATGCCTCTTAATTCGCTTTGTTAATTTATGTCTGTTGTTAATAAATATCTTTTATTACTCTTGTAACCATTTTTTTTTCTTAGTTTCATCCTCGTACCTTGAAAGTTCATAGTCATCAAGTTGTTGACCCCATCAGTGCCTGAGAGGTTCTGCTCTCGAAGCTGGTAGACGGGAAGTGCTGGTTCCGATCCCAATGGCGCCCGTCGGCCTAATCGTTTGGAGTTTTCGTGGTTTTCTTCGAGCCATGGATTTCCATGCGTGAATACGGGTTAGGTTCCCTTAGAAAGACCCCCACGAAGGGCATTCCCCCCTCGGGCCTATATCACTAGTGTAGATAATCGGCCGTCAAAATCAACCAACCAACCAACCATCAAGTTGTTGAAAATCATAAACAAATAACTTGGATGCAATTTTTTTTCTGTGATTTTTTTAAAGCTTTGATTTTTTTTTCTTTTCGGGTATATTTGTTTGTATGTATATTTGTATGTCTGACTGGTAGGGCTGGAAATATCTACCGCACGTAGAGTCCTAATAATTTACGAGATGATGATTGACGAAGGCAGATCCAAATTTACCCGAATGTCAGATTTTTCGGTTTATGTTAATTAATCGAGATATTAGTTAAAGATCACAACGAAGATCACAAAAAGACGCTCTTTCACAGTTGTTTGTCCGAAAACTGTCTTCGCGAAAATCTTGAAACAAAGAAGAATGAAGCGGGGGCAAAAAGTTTTTTTCAAATGCACTGTTCATAAAAAGTACCAAATAATTGTTCCTACCTTTAACTTTCTAACGATGTTTTTGTTTGAGGGGGTCTCAGGACTCTTAACATTGGGGAAAAAAAAGAATAAATGGCGGTTCGACGCTTTTTCAACTCCAAGTTCCTGTCTAATTCTTGCTCTTTATGACCTGACGCATCCACACGTGCCGTTTGGTCATGACCCATTGAACCACCCTGTATTAAAATGTTAATGTGTTTATGTAGGAGTAAAATGGACATAACCGAGCATGCGTAAAATGAAATATGGAACTTATTTAATTTTAGATGAAAGGAGAAGGCGATTAGATTAACCCAGTGGTGTAAGACATCGAAATCAACTAGTGAAGATTTGTGGAGCATGTGAGTTCGATCCCAACATCCGACAAAATATATATATATATATATATTTGCGATAATTGATTCCAATAATTTCAGGTAAAGTGGGGTAATATGATTTCTATTTTTTACCCAAATTATTTATAATTAATTTAATTACGATTTAACACAACAATACTTACAAATATAATAATTTTTTATAAAACATATTTAAATTAAAAGGTTTGAATATAATTAACGATTAAATAAATTGATATTTTTAGTTATACTTCTGCTAAGAAGCAAGTATAATTGGTAATAAATTACAAACTTAACATTCTTCACTTCAATAATTGCGTAGGCTAGACTGATAACACCCGCCTTATATCTGTAGGAATCACTTATACAACCTTAGACAATTTTATTTATTAAATTAATATCATCTCATAAATTTTTCAATACTTGATTTAAATGGAATTAATTAAAAAAATCAAACATTTTTCTAATGAAACTGTAAAGTTTTTTACCGTTAAATCTTGACGGGTAGTATCCAGTTTTCTTTAAAATAACAAAAGCACAACATTCGAATTAATATATTGATGGAAAGTTATTTAGAAAATATTTTAACAACATCCTCAGTTTTAGATTTCGAAAAATACTTACCTATAACAATCATATAGCATTTAAATAAAGTACTTTATATTCAGTTCTGAGAAATCCTATTTATTAACTCTTCCAGATATTTAGCACGAATGTACATAGGAAATAATTGAATTACTTTACTGACGCCTATTCCATTATAGTGATTTAACTCAACTCAACTGTTGACATTATATAATCGAATTTACTTTCTGTTTTCGCCCACTATATATTTAAATGAAAAAGAATACCTTTAAATTCGACGAATGTCCTATGCTTAATCATTGAAGGATTTCTGCAGATAATTGTTATCCTTATTTATGTAGTTATACAAATTAATGTAGCGTACTTGTAATGAATATACAGAGAATAAATTAAAATATTTCATTACAGTAAAATTTAGATTTTTGATAATCGTGATTTATTTTAAATTTACTTTATATTGATTCAATAAAATTAGTTGCTTAGATTAAATTAAATATTTAAAAGAGTGCACAAATAGAAGTTTATGAACTTGAAGATTAAATTCGTTTTGAAAATCCCGGTAATATAGATAAATAGTGATCAACTTAAGGATATTTATATAATTATTAGTTAGCTAATTCCAATATATATATATATATAAACATTCAAAGATGTAAAATATATTCTTCAGGAAAAACAAAATTACCTTCCTTTGTGCTCCTGTAGTGGTCCTAGTAAATTTCTGTTGCATGTATCTTTAAGTTTTCGGTTTATCCATCATATTATTTACAATGTAACAGAGTAAATCAGTAGTAGTTAAAGTTAAAATAGAACATAATATTAATGAAATAATGTCTTTAATAAAAATTTATAGATTAATGAAATCTTTAAGAATTTGCCAAATACATGTTTTTAATTAAACTCTAGAAAGTAAGGAAATGCACCAACAGAAAAAAAAAAATTTTATTCGAAACAGTTTATGGAAAGTTAACGTTTAAGCGTAAAATTCAGTCGCTTTCAGTAAGTGTATTTTCTGCTTGTTTTAAAACATTTAAAATTAATGGTCCATTATACGCGCATTTGCATTATTTAATATTTATTTTATTATATTTTGCATTAAATATAAAAACACAAATCAAAATTTCCAAAGTATAGTTTTAAAGAAATATTTAAAAAAAAGTTTTATACTTATTGCAAAAAAATTGCTAAAATACTATTTTTATACTTTATTTTATTTTGTTTAATGTGGAATATTTTATTTGTTTAATATTTTTACAGAATGTTGTTTCATTTATAAAAGGCAAGAATCAAATTCTCTTCTCTACTTAAGTATTTCCGTACCCTAATTTAAAGCCAGGGCCATAATTATGTACGAGAATAGTTTAAAGCAAATAACTGTATTGGATTTGCATTTGTCTTTTAAAAGTATTGCCGCTGTATATCTACTGCGTAGGAAATAGTAATAAAATTCAATCAATACATCTGAAAATGTAAATACCACATTACTATTGGAAGACGCATTTGAACGAGAAATTGTAGAGTTGGTTACAAAAATATAGTAATGTCAAAACTCTTTTTAGAAATTCTAAATCACACTCTCATATTTTGGAGTGGAAATCATAAACTTTATACTACTATGATTTAGGGCTAACAAAATGAATATTTATGTGCATGAGGATTTCTTTGCTATACTTTAACAAAGAAAAGTAGTAAATGTAGGAATTTTACATTATCTTTTGCAGAAACTTTAATTTGTAATTGGCAAAATCTCTTTTTAGCGTTATGCAAACTTAAAACCGAATTTTCATTTGGTAATATTACCCTTTGGTATCAAAACAATCTTCTTTGTAAACGTTTTTTTTTTTCTAAAATCGCTTCCGTTTAACACAGAGAAACATTTTCATGGGAGAACACTTCATGATTTATATATATAATAGAAGAACAGTTTCATTTTAATGGGTTATAAAAGAAGGAAATTTTTAGTTAAAATAAATAAACACCAAAAATCCTCTCTTTTTTCTTTTATCAAAGTTGTGAAAAGTTTTATAAGGCGCTTTTACAAATTTAAAATAAAATAAAATAAAATAAATAATATTTTTTCTTACTTCAAGTAATGTCACAGCTATATTCCGTAGATAAATATTACGACTATATGTATTACACAAGATATAATAAAGAAATATAATTTCAAACATGAAAATATATATTTATGTTAACACCTGTGGCAACGTACACTGCGCACATAGTTAAAACTAGCATATGTTATGCGATATTTTTTTTCAACTTTTTACCTAATTTGAACACTTACATACGTGGAAATTATGATATATTAAAATAACACATATATTACTATACAAAAAATACTGGTAGTAAAATGGAAAAACTGAAAGAGACTTGATATATTGGATTTTGGAGTCGACATAAAGAAGGGTATTAAAAAAATTTACGATAAATAATAATCGGTTATATAATATGAATACGTTTATTAATTTATTCAATTTTATAAGAAAATGCGTAGTTGTTAATATGTTCTGTTTACACTTCACCAAGTTAAACTATTAAAAATATATTTACATAAATAAATCCGAGTTTTCAAATTTGCTGTGCCTTAATTAGGCTTGTTGTGCACGTTCAATTTAAAATGCACATAATTATAAAAAAAAACGAATCATAATTATTTAAATTTCCCCACTGTCTTAGCCATTATAAGCAATTTTAGTTCGTCTTCCTGATGTTACACTTAAATTAAAACTTCAATTTTTCATCACACTGAAATTAAGATTGGATCATCAAGCGAGCAGGTCTCAGGTTAATGCAAATTATGCAAATGCGTTTGTAAGTAATAAGGAAGTAAAATAAAAAGTGAAAAGCAATAACATTTTTGAAAATCACTGTTATAAAAATTCAGTAATTGGTTCCAAGTAATTAAGCAGGGATTTTGATGAAATTTGCAACTCATAGTTATGCTGGAGAGGTTTTGAAATTAAATTTAATGCAGGTGCTGTATAATTTAAAAGCAATTTTGAAAGTTTTAATCTTTTTTTTTGAAAAATAAATTTCACTAATAATATTTACGTAATTATTTCGTGAGCGTTTGAGTGTAAAATTAGAAACATGCAACATGACACCAACAAATGTATACTTTTTTTTTTCTTATTTCCACTTATTCAGGCAGAATAATGTAGCACAAATGAATTTGTCTTTTAAATTGGTCGGCTAAGTAAAAGAATATTTAAATAAAATTAATTTATTTTTTATTCAGACTGTTGATATTGTAAAATATTTGATTGGAGGAAATTTATTAGTTTAATTTGAAACACAATACAGAATAAAAACATGAATGTAGGAAACAAGTTCTATAATTCTATTTTATATATTGCTAAGAATCGCTTGTTAAATGTGCTCAAAATAATATAATTACTAGCCTTAAAGACGAGCTTTTTAATGCTGTTAAAAAAGGAGTTAAATGTCCTCTTTTAGATGAGAGTTCTTCTAACCCCTTAAACAACAAATTTAAAAATCCAATGAAGTTCATCTTAACTAAAATAATGATATGGAACAGTCAATCTCGCTTTTGCTAGAGAGTCTCTTACTCGGGACGTGGCTGGGGACCTATGAAACTTGCTTCCGCAAAAGAGTCGGAATAAGTGGAAGAATAAAGGGCTGCGGACGAAGATGGGCCGCTCGCCGCGACGGTAATAATGAGCTATAAGAAGCAAGGGGTCGTCGGGTAGCTTCATCGCCCCGAGCCCAACCCTTCCCGCTTTTCGGTGTCTTTAATTTGTGAAATTTCCCTTTTAAATTTGTTCGGTTTCAATTTTTGATTTTTTTTTTCAATCTCGCTTTTGCTAGAGAGTCTCTTACTCGGGACGTTGCTGGGGATCTATGAAACTTGCTTCCGCAAAAGAGTCGGAATAAGGGGAAGAATAAAGGGCTGCGGACGAAGATGGGCCCACTGTTAATGAAAATACTGGCAAAAGTCTGTGAATTTATAAAAAGCTATTAACCCTTTCCATATTGAAATTGACGAAAATTGGACGACGAATATAACGGAGCTTAACTTCAAACAACCAAAAATTGCTCTTAAAGGCGAACGGCTTGTTATACAATGTAAAACCGATGATGACTTAAAAAAAAAACCCGTTAAGATGGTTAGATAAAAACCAAAAAAAAAAAAAAATTAATAATAATAATAATATTCTTGACCCCAGAGAGCTAAGAACCAAAACGTATGTACAACAGGTCTCCCATGTGATACTGGCATTAAAATCATAGAACAAAGCCTAAAAAAGCATGGTGTCATAGTCATAAGGGCTATCATGCTCATAAATCGTAAAACACGTAATCCTATGCCACTTTATATGGTAACCGTTCTACCGCGTAAAGAATTTGAGGAAATTCACAAAATTAACGTAATACACTACATTTCTGTTAAAATTACCTTTACCAATAAATATAGAGTTAAACAAAGTTATAAATGTCAGGGGTTTGGGCACGCCTCAGACGTGTGTGGCTTTGACGCTAAACGCGTGAAATGAGGTGAGTTACGCCTTAGCACCGCCTGTCATCACAAGTGTCATATAACAGCCAAATGAGCAAACTGCAAATTAGGACATCCTGCTAATTACCGGGGTTGCTCTAAAACCCCTTATAGATTAGAAAATAAAACGAACCGGCCACCTTCAAATAATAGCGATAACCAGGTTTCCAAAGAAACCCAACTCTTTGTACGAGGGTGAGTCGAAAAATAAGTTTCCCCTGGCAACTGTGGACAGAGGTGTCTATGAAAGACAAAAAGTTTAATGAAACATTAGATAAGACGCAACTTTATTTTTCTACATAAGTGCCATGTGAATTGAGACATTTGTCATACCCCTTTATAAGTTTCAAAAAGCACTCCTTAAAAAAAATCAGGGTTCTGCATCATTCTATTCCCGGTAGGTATGAAGAGAAAGTGCGTTGTGAATTCGTGGTCAAAGGAGGAAGTGAGAGCAGTTGTCCGCTATGAATGGGCACGTGGAGTATCGAGAACAAAAAACCATAACCGCCACGTGGGAGTCTATGGGCCTGATGTGATATCGAAACAAATGGTGCGGAGATGGTGCCGCCAATTCAGTGAGGGGCGTCAGCAAGTTTTGGACAGACCGAGACCTGGACGGACGTGCACGGCCATTACATACGAAAGCAATGCTTGATTACTTCTTTGTAAGCAATGCTGAAGTCACACAAGCCGTTCAACGCTTTTTTTGTATGCAGAGCCCTGTTTTATTTTCCTGGAGTGCTTTAAGAAGCTTATAAAGTGTATGTCAAATGTCTCAACTCACTTGGCACTTAAGTAGAAAAATAAAGTTACGTCTTATCTTTAAAGTTTCATTACATTTGTTGTCTTTCATACACTCCTGTGTCCAAAGTTGCCAGGGGAAACTTATTTTCCGACGCACCCTCGTAGAAATCCTCAAAGACTTCAATTATACCAAAAAAAAAAACTAAGACCAATGACCCCTCAACTAATTTTGAAATGTTAAACTCTGTAGTTAATGATAATAAAACCGCAAATACCCCCACCCGCTACTAATGAAAAATCCAATAACATTGAAATATCTCCCAATTCCTGTAAAATCCCTAAAACGACATCCAAGAAATATTCAATACTTTCAATGATGTCAAAAAAGTTCTGCAAACAACCAAATTTTTAAGCTACATTAAAAACACCTCAACCAAAACCAAAAAACTTGATAACCCAATGCAGAAATTGCTAGTTATAATTACCGAATTTGATAAACTTGCTAACCAACTCACCATTAACGGAGATTAATTTCCTCTCTTCAATTAAACTTTTTGCCTTTTTTCTATGTTTTGTATTGTTTTGTTTATTAAAAAAATAATACTACTAATCATAATTTCACGTTTTAAACTTGATTACACTTCTATTACTAGGACTTCCCTCAGAGGGATTAGTCTGAGCGATATTGCTGAGAACATAGATTTAATAATAACATGTGGAAGCAAAGAAAATGAGATGTTATCTTTAATTGTCCATATACTGCGATAAATTGAAATGATGAAAATAAACGAATCGTGGAATTACAAAATCTTATATATAAATTCGTATACACTGTTTAAAAAAAATGGGAATTCAAACCATTCAAGACAGCCATGCATGGATATAAAATTGAAAGTACGCAATATATTAAAAGTAAAATAGAAAATGAAACACTAAATTACTTATATCGGAATTTTAACTGCATAAAATGATGCCAAGAGCATAATCAGACGCTCCGCACCAATTTGAGTAACTTTAAATGACAAATATATGATGTTTAAAAAGAAGGGACTATACTTTATATGGTGTGTGCTCCCCGGGAATAGTTAATATTGCACAATATCTGTTTTCCACGGATGCAATGAGGTTGTCGATAACATTTAAGAATTCTCTCCTCAAAATCTGATATAGTATCAAAGTACCGAATACATCAACAGTGGCATGCAATGCTTCGTTAGAATGTGTTTTAGATATGCTCAATCAGATTTAAATGATGAGTGTATTCTGGTCACTACATACGCTGTATTGTTTTGTTTTCAAACATATTCTGCACAAGTTGAGCTGTATTTAGCATGTATTAAATAAAAGAAATCGGCAATGATTACAACATAAAATATGACACAAGATCTGAATATATCGTCTGCATAACTTTTGAGCTGTCAAAGTGTCATTTGAAGTAATTTACAAATCCATACATATTTATTCAGCAAATCATGCAAGCTAACATACGCCAATATGAACCCGATTATAAAATTTCACCAGAATAAGTTAATATATAAAAAAATCTACTAATGATAATTGAGAATATGACCTTATGATAAAATGTCTAGAAAAATGAATCGGATAGAAAATTCATATCACATTTAAAACGGCACTTCCCTCTGTTAGTGGCCTTGGCAAGAGAGAGAAAAGCCTAGAGAAGGAACACTTTAACAAGTACTTTCGGGCAACTTACTCAGTGTTTCATAAAGGTCTTTATTTAATATTAACACATGTTTTGCGGAGGAAATGCAGCAGTATGAAATATTTAAAGTTGCTGTACCTAATAATTCCAAATTAATGGTAATTGAGATCGCTTTCCGTTAATTTCATCTTTTTAAATTTTAAATTTTTTAGAAACCATTCATAGAGACAATTGTATATTTTAAAACTAACCCGAAGCAAAATTTCAAGATTTTGGGCTCAGCAGAAATAGAAAATTTTCGAAAGTTTTTTGTTTCTGCACTGTTTTATTATAGCGACATTTTTTGAAATTGTTCTATTGCGAGAATTTACGTCATGATAAATACAGTCGTGTCAATTTTCATGTTTATATTCCTAAAAAGTCCATGTACTTCGTAACTTAGAACATCTTTAGATCTTTTTCCGCTTTGTTTAGACTTTCTATTTTTTAGAATTCATTCTACAACGAGCATTTACATCTTATTAATTACTACCATGCCAAAGTTCTACACTGGTGTCCAAAATTAAGGACCGATCGCAAAAATGATAATTTTCAAGCACGCGAATACTCAAAAGGAAATAATATAATTCGAATAATTACTATATCTACAACACAGCTAGTCCATATAACATCTCATTCATGTCACACATGGTCACAAGTGTCACAGTCACTACGGTGAAGCAAAAAAATAAGAAATTCCATACATCTCATTAAAAGTCTCAAATGATCACTATACGTGACTCTACTGAGTTGTCACTGTGACTGCTGCTTGTGACGAGTCACCATGGGATTTTACAATGTAGTTACATTGTGACTCGCATGTGATTGTCATCTATAGACTCAATTTCAAAGTCATCGTGAACGCTGCATTGTGATAAGTTATCAAATAATGTGATATTAAAGGGGCAAATTAATTAGGGGCTGAGTTAGAAAAATTTCTTAAAATATAGAAGTTAGAGACCGGAGGGTTAAATATGACTTTTTCAAAATTTTATGATTTATCGTGCTATCGCAAATGTTCAGCTATAAGTATGTAAGCTTTCATGTCTCCAACTTAATTAGGGGCTGAGTTAGAAAAATTGCTTAAAATACACAAGTTAGAGCCCAGAGGGTTAAATATCAGACTTTTTCAAAATTTTATTATTTGTCGTTTGATGTGAGGTGTTCAGCTATAAGTATGCAAAATGTCATGTCTCCAACTTAATTAGGGGCTGAGTTAGAAAAATTGCTTAAAATATAGAAGTTAGAGACCGGAGGGTTAAATATGACTTTTCAAAATTTTATGATTTATCGTGTTATGGCAAGTGTCCAGCTATAAGTATGAAAACTTTCATGTCCCCAACTTAATTAGGGGCTTAGTTAGAAAAATTGTTTAAGATACACAAGTTAGAACCCAGAGGGTTAAATATTAGATCTTTTTCAAAATTTTATTATTTGTCGTTTGATGTGAGGTGTTCATCTATAAGTATGCGAATTTTCATGTCTCCAACTTAATTAGGGGCTGAGTTAGAAAAATTGCTTAAAATACACAAGCTAGAGCCCAGAGGGTT
Organism: Maratus speciosus; assembly: GCA_963932465.1. Taxonomy (NCBI): domain Eukaryota; kingdom Metazoa; phylum Arthropoda; class Arachnida; order Araneae; family Salticidae; genus Maratus; species Maratus speciosus. Next base: position 135,833,332 of record OZ010791.1, read on the forward strand.
AAATATCAGACTTTTCCAAATTTTATTATTTGTCGGTTGATGTGAGGTGTTCAGCTATAAGTATGCAAAATAATGTCTCCAAATTAATTAGGGGCTGAGTTAGAAAAATTTCTTAAAATATAGAAGTTAGAGACCGGAGGGTTAAATATGACTTTTTCAAAATTTTATGATTTATCGTGCTATCGCAAATGTTCAGCTATAAGTATGTAAGCTTTCATGTCTCCAACTTAATTAGGGGCTGAGTTAGAAAAATTGCTTAAAATACACAAGTTAGAGCCCAGAGGGTTAAATATCAGACTTTTTCAAAATTTTATTATTTGTCGTTTGATGTGAGGTGTTCAGCTATAAGTATGCAAAATAATGTCTCCAAATTAATTAGGGGCTGAGTTAGAAACATTTCTGAAAATATAGAAGTTAGAGACCGGAGGGTTAAATATGACTTTTTCAAAATTTTATGATTTATCGTGCTATCGCAAATGTTCAGCTATAAGTATGTAAGCTTTCATGTCTCCAACTTAATTAGGGGCTGAAATAGAAAAATTGCTTAAAATACACAAGTTAGAGCCCAGAGGGTTAAATATCAGACTTTTTCAAAATTTTATTATTTGTCGTTTGATGTGAGGTGTTCAGCTATAAGTATGCAAAATAATGTCTCCAAATTAATTAGGGGCTGAGTTAGAAACATTTCTGAAAATATAGAAGTTAGAGACCGGAGGGTTAAATATGACTTTTTCAAAATTTTATGATTTATCGTGCTATCGCAAATGTTCAGCTATAAGTATGTAAGCTTTCATGTCTCCAACTTAATTAGGGGCTGAGTTAGAAAAATTGCTTAAAATACACAAGTTAGAGCCCAGAGGGTTAAATATCAGACTTTTTCAAAATTTTATTATTTGTCGTTTGATGTGAGGTGTTCAGCTATAAGTATGCAAAATGTCATGTCTCCAACTTAATTAGGGGCTGAGTTAGAAAAATTGCTTAAAATACACAAGTTAGAGCCCAGAGGGTTAAATATCAGACTTTTCCAAATTTTATTATTTGTCGTTTGATGTGAGGTGTTCAGCTATAAGTATGCAAAATAATGTCTCCAAATTAATTAGGGGCTGAGTTAGAAAAATTTCTTAAAATATAGAAGTTAGATACCGGAGGGTTAAATATGACTTTTTCAAAATTTTATGATTTATCGTGCTATCGCAAATGTTCAGCTATAAGTATGTAAGCTTTCATGTCTCCAACTTAATTAGGGGCTGAGTTAGAAAAATTGCTTAAAATACACAAGTTAGAGCCCAGAGGGTTAAATATTAGACCTTTATCAAAATTTTATTATTTGTCGTTTGATGTGAGGTGTTCAGCTATAAGTATGCAAAATATCATGTCTCCAACTTAATTAGGGGCTGAGTTAGAAACATTTCTGAAAATATAGAAGTTAGAGACCGGAGGGTTAAATATGACTTTTTCAAAATTTTATGATTTATCGTGTTATCGCAAATGTTCAGCTATAAGTATGTAAGCTTTCATGTCTCCAACTTAATTAGGGGCTGAGTTAGAAAATTGCTTAAAATACACAAGTTAGAGCCCAGGGGGTTAAATATTAGACCTTTATCAAAATTTTATTATTTGTCGTTTGATGTGAGGTGTTCAGTTATAAGTATGCAAAATTTCATGTCTCCAACTTAATTACGTCTGAGTTAGAAAAATTACTTAAAATACACAAGTTAGAGCCCAGAGGGTTAAATATTAGACTTTTTCAAAATTTTATTATTTGCCGTTTGATGTGTGGTGTTCAGCTATAAGTATGCAAATTTTCAAGTCTCCGACATATATAGTTTCTGAGAACGGGCTCTGTGACAGACGGACAGAGTGATACAGGTAGGGTTTCGTTAGATGAACGAAACTCTAAAAACATGCTGCGGATGACTGTAACAACATCCTAAAATTACATTACCATCAGCGATCTAGCAATCCTGAATTTAGTTTATATTCTTTTCATACATTCTTATTCTTTTGTGCGGCCCTGTAAAATAACTATCAATATTTATATTCAGTAAAACCTCTGAATAGCGGACACCTCGAGAATGCAGAGTTTGTCCTCTATTTAGAGGTGTCCGCTACTGAGAGTAAACATGTAAGGTTATTTAAGTGTTGGTAATCGAAAAAATGTCCGCTAAATAGAGGTATCCGCTAATCGGGTGTGTCCGCTATGGAAGTTTTATCAGTAAAACCCCTGAATAGCGAACACCTCGGGAGGGCAGAATTTGTCCTCTATTTGGAGGTGTCCGCTACTGAGAGTAAAAAATGTACAGTTATTTAGGGGTTGGTAATCGAAAAAATGCCCGCTAAATAGAGGTGTCCGCTAATCGGGTGTGTCCGTTATGGAGGTTTTAGTGCATAATAATATCACCCTTCACAAATTTCATGCTGTATGATAGAGGGACAGGCATCCAGAGAAAGATAACCTCCCGGAGCAATAAACACTCATGTCTTTTGTTTTAATCATCCACAATTGTATGTCATACATCAGGCCAGATTTTATACATCAGGCTAAAAACGGTCACCGTGGTACGGAGTACTGTATTATTATTTGTTTGCCCACTAAAACTGGTTGCCACGGGTTGTTGCAAGTTTTGTAATAACGTGGTTGAAACTGATCTATTCAATTACTGCGTGCGTATTTTTTTTATTTGCTCCATGTGTTCAAGCCAGTTGTCTACGAAAACATCCACCGGTGAAACTGACGCACACCAAATTTCTGTGACGTATGCAGATAAATTGTGCTTTTTTATTAGTTTTTTTTATATAATTTTTAAACGGGTTGGAACCTATTTTTCATAGTAGGTGCATTCAGTAGGTGGCCCTCATAGGTACCTTCTGGTGCAATCAGAAACGAAATCCAACGAATATTTTTTGAGTTATGCTTGACGAAAGGTTTTTATTAGGCTTTTTTTTAGTAGGACATGGCGTTAATATCCATCGTAGTTGTAATGTGTCCGGACAGTAATATTGCGCTGAGTATTAGCCTTCGCTTCGCTCAGACAATTAATGATATTTTAAACTGATGTAATTAATAAATTATTAAAAATATATATTATTTTAAACATATAATAAATAAATTATTAAAAATTTACAGCTATATACAAATATCTTTTACTAGAAAAATTAGATTATAGAAAAAACTTATCAGTAACTCATATAAAAAGGTGCGTCAACATAAGGGAAGTCTTAATTTAAATCATCAATCTGTTTTTTATTTATATATTTCGAAGGTGAAAAAAAAAAAAAAACAAACAGTGGGAAAATCAAAGACTCGAAGCTTAAAATTTGACACCAGTCTTCATTTATGACCGCAAAAATGGAAACACTATACCTATTATCCCCCTAGCCCCCCCCCCCCCCAAAAAAAAAAAGAAAAAATATTTATTCAATATTTTGAAGGTTGAACAAAATTTTAAAATGACATTAACTACTGTAGAACCTCGATTATCCGAAGTAATTGGGGCCGACCCTCTTTCGAAAAATAGAAATTTTCGGATAATCGAGAATGCTTCAATTTTAAGATTAAGGAGTAACATATGCAATATTTCTTGTTTCGGCAACAAGTGTTTAATAAAAATAAAGCGATAGCAAATTAGAAACAAGAACAAGTTACCTGAATTTCAATTTTGAAATTAAGTTCCTTTTACATATATCACAAGGGTTTAATTTTTTTTTGTCGCAATTTCGATTGCCTTTGCTTTGAAGCTCCATCACAGAATTTTTTAATATTATTAGTTCACCAGTATCACAGCTTTTCTGCTGTTCCAGTCATGCCAAACCTTTTGCAAAACATTCAAAATATTCAGTGTTGCTAATTTGTTCATTTTCTTCGTTCCGCTCAACAACTTACGCGAGCTCAAGTTAAATTGAAAGGACCTCTAAGAAAGGGGATCGAAAAAATATATATGTAATCGTCGTTCGGAAGAGAATGCTTTCACACAAGGAATATGATAGTTAAAAATAAATCAAAGCTTTCAAAATGGATTTTGCACACAAGGAATGTGATAGTAAAAAAAAAAAAAAAAAAAAGCTTTGAAAATCGATTCGGTCAAGTGAGAGTTTCGGTTAAAAGAGTTTTGAATAAAAGAGGTACGACTGTATTTCCAAAAGACTTTTATATCAATTTGATTTTTTTTTATTCTTAAAATAATCTAAAATTAATTACAATAATCGAATATATTTTTTACAGATCCATGCATTCAAACGGTGGAATGTTTCAAAAATTGGTTGGCGTTTTTCAATCGTTTGTCGCTATAGAAATTCAATTCGGTTTCTATCTTTGATTCTTTTAAAATATTTATAGATCCTTCAATTATTTATTTTTTTAAGGTGAATATGTAAAAACTAGGCTATTTTACTGATTTCATTACATATGGGGACAATTAAGTTAAATTTTCAAGTCGGTTGGACTAAAAGCAGGGCCTGATTACTAACTTAATGCAGCGATAAACTTTCAGCACTCTTTTTAAAAGAGATATTCTCATCATACTAACAAAATTCTGCTGTTGAAGAAGGAAACGTGTCCTTTTTTAAAAGAGTGTCAGAAATTTGGCTTGGCTGTCCAGGCACGGAATTTAAGTTTGTAACCGAGACGTATGGTCACCTTAGATGGCAGCGATATTAAAGCAAATATATTTATATTTTCCAGAATATAACCTTTAGTAATTTCGTTTAAGCTAGTTTAAATAATGATGCTCAGTTGAAGTTTGTAATAGAAATAAAATTTTCTTTATAAGAGTGATACACTAATCAAAATATCGGAAACACATATTTTTGAACGATTTGTGTACATTATATATGATTATAAAATAACAGTTTCCTGTTCCAATATAAAATTCTTTTTAATGAGAAAACAGTGTAGTTTATTTTTATTTTTATTTTCTTTATTCACTTTTCTGTTGAAAACTATTATTTACAAATTTTGCAGAAAATCGCAATTTATAGTTTGCGTAAAAATCTACTTATTACTATTTTGTAAAAATTTACTTTTGATTATTATATTGATTTTGGAGCAATCTAAGTGCTGACAGTTTTTGTAATTCGCATCAAATAGCATGTTGTACAAATTCCATTACCTAGGGAAATCCTTGTGAAAATATTTTTTATTAAAATAGCTTTCCTCACATGTCTTTGTAAACTCAAATGCTAAATATATTAATAATAAATTTTAAATTATCAAAAATTACGCATCTTTAATTTTGAATAAATATCGTGAAAACTTAAGGAATTTCAATAATCGATTTTTAAGCAGAACATATTTTTATTTACTGTGTGAATTCAGCACTAATGTGTAAAACAAACCCCATGTCTTTTTAAAGTAATGAATATTTACTTATGCGAATACAGCAAAATGATGCTGACAGTAAATTTATATACATCTGATATTCGTACATTGTCACGGCAAATGAAATCTTTTAAAGTTCTTCAGGGATTTATAAATGACGCTAGAATTAATCATATTTTGGTTTCATAATTATGAATGCAAGTAAATATTCAGAAACCTTCGTGTTTTAACTATTCTTTTGAAGCGTTACTCGCTCTGAACAGAATTAAATATTCATTTAAAACCCTTTTGTAGAGATGTGCGTTTTCGTTTGCTTATAATGCCCTTATTAATTTATGCTTAGAAAATAGTTTTGAATAATTGTCATTGTAGTGTACAAAACCGAACGGTTACGTTGAAATACGTTAATATTTTATACTAATATTACTTAAAATTAAGTATATATATATAAATTATATGTTTACCTTTCACTTTTATCTATTAAAAAAAAAATAAAAAAAAAATAATAACAAACTTTCAACGATAACAATAAGAACTTCTAGATGTATGATTTTTTTAAATTTTCGGTTGAACGCATTTTCAATTTTTGAGGATTCCTTTCAGAATATTGGCTTCTTAATATAGTTTTCTAATTTTATATGAAAATATGTAAGATAATTCGTAAAATAATCTGTATAATCATACCAGATTTTTTTTAAGTTATCCTTTTAGTCTAATCTACTAATTTTTTACCGGCTTCCAGCAAAGTAAGTTATACAGTTTTGTACATTTGGTCGTTTTTAATTTATGTGCGCGCATAATTTTGAACAGGTTCTCTGTTTTTATTTATTTATTTATTTTGGAAAAGGTTCAGTTTTATGATGGTGTAATTATAAACTCCACCATGATAAAAAAAAATTGTATGCTTGTCTGCTGATCTGTTTCAAGTATTTTTTTTTAATGTTATTTCCTAGGTTGCAACTTTAAAAAAAATTCGCCTAGTGTCACGATACTTGAATTTACAGTTATTGGGATCTAAAAATTGTATGTTTGTCGTCTGTTCCGTTTTTTAATTTTTTCTTTCCTTCTTTTTTTTTTTTTTTTTTTTTTTTTAATTTTTCTTTTCTTTTTTATTTCTGTTTATTTATTTATTTATTTATTTTTTTTTTGTTTTACTTATTTAATTTATTGATAGTAACTTCTGCAGAAACGGGTTTCACGTCATGAAATTTGAATATTCTCTTTAACAACATATTACTTATATTTTTTAAATAGAAGACATATATATAAATACAGTGTACATGCATATATAGACATATACGAGCATATAGTGTTTCTATGTCAAAATATGACAAAAAGGAAATGTAAGATACCTAGCCCCATTATGGTCCACCTAAGGTTTGATTGCTTTTTTCACCATATTAATATTGTTTGTCCCGGAAACTATTTATGCTGTTGCTTAGAAGGATTAATGTGGTAAATAAAAGGAAACCATTTATATTTAAAATTTTTACTGAAAACTTTATATTTAAAATTACATTTTTTTACAACTCAAGATGTAAATTAATTTATTGGATGTAGGAAACCACTGTTCGATTAAAAATCTCTTCATTGATTATGTCTTAACGTAAATGCTTTTAAGTTTTAAAGTGATTTACAAAATGTGTCAGAAAGTTTCAAATTCTGGAGTAGGATTTTTTTTTCTAACCGCCTTAATAACGGTCGTCATAAGTTTATGCATGTGAATTTTTAGCTATTGCACTGTAAAAAGGAAATACTTCTCAATCATTTCCAATAGAGAAATTTGTATAGTAGTTCCTTTGGAAATATTATTTTTATTTTGTTGCTGCCAATTAACTTAAAGAAAAAAAAAATAAAAGTTAGATTTTGAAATACAGACAGGCCAAAAGGAAAATGGACCAAGAGACAGACATAAAATGCCATTAACAATTTTAAACTATATTGGAAAATAATAAATCGAAATAAGATTATGCTTTTCCTCCACATACACAATGAAAAATAACCCTAGAAATAATTAATCATATTTTAAATATTAAAATATTAAAATATACTAAAAATATGTTAAGAAATAAAAATTTCTTTGATTAAATTTAATTAGAAGGCAGCAAGAAAATTAACATCCAACTTTCCTAAAAGGAAATATTAAAAGACGAGAGAATGTTCATCGCGGCTTATCTTAAATCCTTTAAAATAGGGTAGTTATTAATGTAAAATGAAGGAATATTTATTGAAGTTTAAAATGTCCTTTATATTATTAGGGAAAGTCATTGAAGTCATTATATTCCTATCTTTATTTTCTTAGAGTTTAATTAGAAAATCTTTCATGTTGGAAGCATGTATTAAAGATTTATCTCTTTGCAATTTTAATTACATTTTATAGCAAACATTTTAGAAAATTTCTCTGGTACACTATTGTTTACAACAATCACTTTGGATAGAAGTAATTGAAAAGTAACAAAAATAAGAAACGAATTTTTAAATTGTTATTATAAAAAATTATTATGTTGGCATTTTCGTACTACAGTAAACATCCTCTAATCCGGCAAGTTAGATACTTGAAGCATGCCAGATTACAGGATGAATGTCATGACAAAAATGTAAATGTTAGAATTAAACAAAAGATGACATGAAAACATGTTTTTTGTTTTTTAATTCTTTAAACAGCTTGAATAGAATGAAAAAAAAATACACAATAATGCAAAGTACAACATATGTAAATGACTATAAAATGAAAACGTGCACCTACTCGTAGAAACCATCTTGAAAAAATCTCGAATAACAGTCTATTTTGTAGTGGTCACTATCCCTTCATTTTTTAGGAAGTCGTTTTGTATGATGTGGCGTTTCATAATTTCCGCATCGTTGAACGAATTGCTGCGCTCAGAAATTTTGATAAATGTATGCAAGGCTTCTTGATTCCAACTGATGTTGCTTGTCTCGTCCGCATCACCTTCGTCAGAGTTAACGACTTTGGGGGCTGTTGTGTTGATTGCACTCTGAATGATAGCCTCATCTGTCAAAATTTCTTCTGTCGTCTCTGGAAATCCACTTCAACCCTCTGTTTTAATTCTTCTAGATTCAGTTGTGACATGGGGTTAGCTAATTGCAACAACCCCAAACATCTTGCAGTTCACCGTCAACTGAATCGCTTTCAGCAACTTCAACATTTTCGCCCATTACGCCAGTCCAATGTTTACGCCGTGACTTTTTGAAAGTTTCCTGCTTCATTTCTCATTTTGAAGTTCCACTGTTTATGATAAACATCAGGAGTGATTATGTTTTTTTCGAAAGTCTTGTCAGATTATCCAGCATGTCGGATCATAGGATGCCGTATTAGAAGATGTTTAATGCATATGGATAAACATGCAACTTTTGTAATTGAATTTTGATAAAGAAATATTCTATACCTCTAAAAATAAAGTGTTTCTTAACCTATGAAAATATGGTACTTCTTACAAGGAAGGTCTCCATTCTGGGCATACTCAGAATATTTTGAAAAAAATACTAATTCAACTACTTATGTATGTAATAAAGGATGAGTCATATTTAGCGGCGGAATTACAGTAGAAAGTCTGTAAAAGAATAAAATACTTTTGAGTATTTGGCGCGAAATGGCGAAAGCGTCACGCTATTTGGCGAGCAATACTTTTCCTCGACAAAAGCAAACGATTTTAGTGCACCTGAAAATTGATTGTTAATTGATTTTTAGCATGCGTGTAAATAGTATTTAATGCCCGTAGCAGAAAATTCTTCAGGTGTCTGCGACAGATACTTCAGGGACAAAAAATAATCTGCAGGTAAAATATTTTTACAATTGAAACGTTAATTAATCAAACAATAACTTACCTTTAGTGTTTTTAGGTATTTTATAAATGTTTATTAATAATAATCTCAACTTTTTGTATTAAGTAATAAAGAGCTTAACATAATATGAAGCAAAATAAAGCTTTGATGAAAAATAATCTGCAAAAGAGAAAAGAAAATCTGCGACGACAGTCTCCCGTCTTGAACTTTCTGCTACCGGGTATTTAATGAATTTAAAAACTTAAACAATGAGAGAGTTTTATAAATACATTTTTTCGTATTACATATTTATGTTGCTTGTTATTTAATTTTATTACTTTAAAAACAATTTCATGTATAAAAAATACTTTCATATATTTAAGTGTATTCCAAAATAAAGGCAAGATTCATTTACCAGTTATTCATTTAAAAGAATTCGTCGTTTCCATAGCAACAGAATTGAATCTACAGTGCTCAATTGGACTTAATTTTGAGACATTGAAACAATTTTAATTTATTTTAATTTTGTTTTAATTCATAAAATTTGATATTTAACTTTCATTATAAATATATATATGGCAAAACTATAGTTATATCAATCTAAATCTCACAAAACTAAAGTCATTTACATTAAATTTATTTAAACTAGTTCAACATGAAACGTTTTTATCTTAAAGAGTATTCAGCATAAAAAAGTGTTTTTCGGAATTTCATTTCATCGCCAACCGATGATAAATCGCCAAATAAACGAAAATTTCATTATTTTTTTACGAACGTTCTATTGCGGTTCCTCCAAAAATTTTTTATAAACATATATATATACACATGAGAAGAAGACTCTGTAATTTTTTCAGATATTTCTCAATATGCCGTATGGATACCTTCCTTGTTACTAATCCCGTCGACCTAATTACTGTCGCGAAATTGTAAGATTAAATGCCAATAATGGTTTCCATTAATCAAATAAGTCCATTAATCAAGTTTGTGCTGTTTATGTTTTGGTGCAAATTGTTTACGAGGTGACATTGCTATGCTGCATTTTTCGGAATTTCCACTATAGCTCTATCTCAAGAACTAATGCACAAATTTTCATCAAACTTCAGATTCAGGTATACCTTGATATCAATTAGTGCTGTTTATGTGATTTATATAGAAGAAAGTTTTGTGATGGCCACAACATACTAGTTTCACAATGTGTTTAAAAAGGTAAATATTATGCACCATTATTAAAAAAATTAATTCTCTGAAATTAGACGGAAATGGCTGATATTCAGGTGATTTTGCTGCATGGTTAGTCCTGATTCAACATTTGGCACTTTTTTTTGGCAAAGATTAAATACCAATAATGGTTTCCATTAATTAATTAATTGCAAGATTAAATGCCAATAATGGTTTCCATTAATTAATTAATTGTAAGATTAAATGCCAATAATAGCCAATAAAACCATTAATTAGACGTTTTATTTGTATTTTTATGAATGTTTTACTAATTTATTTTTTCTTTCGTTATTTAAAATAAAAATTATGTCAATGTGTATAATTTGGCAACTGGTTTGGCGATTTATATAATTTGGCGAAATTGGCCGACGGGATAACTAAGAAGTGCCAAAAATATAATATAACCTTCGTGGTTATACAGGAATAAAAATATACAATGGCCTATTCCGAATTACCCATGAATCCGAAAAATGTTCTTTGTCTTTAAGAACTTTAGAAATTAATACATTTTAATAATTTCAGAAACATTTTTAAAAATCCAAGTCTTTTTTTATGCCATTTATTTTCGAAAATGTTTCAGAGTAGTTTTTATAGTGTAGTAATCAGTTTTTTAAACCGGAATATCGGATTTAGGAGGATATCAATTCTTAGTTAAACATTTTAGCTGCGTAAATAAATTTATACATGCTGGAGTTTAAAAAAAAAAAAAAAATAATAATTTTAGTGTATTAATTTTATTTAATTATTTTAACTTAATTATATTTAATTATATTAATATTGAAAAACAAATAAACACAAAGACGAGGCTGGATCGAATTGAGTATATTGTGTTACATATTTACAAGAACTACAACAACTGAAATAAAACAGATAAATAACATGTACTTATAGATTTTTAAAAGCCCATGGTAGACAGATTAGCGGACGTGAAAGAGAGCTATATAGTTAGCTTAAATAACCAATCATAGGTAAACATAAACAATTGTATTCAAATGAAAACTGAATTTAATAGTAGAATAATATAATGCTATGTTTACAGTATTCTAACAATTAATCCTGTCAATTCATCAAATTTGTCTATAAAACATGTTGATTGAACATGAATATTTTTTGCTCAGAATTGATAGATCTTATTGTCATATATTCCATGTTGACCACTATAAAAGCTACTCGGAAACGTTTCCGAAACTCAAGGGTAAGAAAAGAAACATTGTTTTTTTTTTTTTTTAAGTTCTTTAAATCTTAAAATCATATATGTTTCTGAGGTTTCTAAAGATAAAGTCCGGTTTCTGGACTAGTGGGTAGAACAGAAGCGGTTATGGTCTATTATCTTGCGCGGATATATTATATTTTCCTAGTCCTATATCCCCTATACATTCCAACATTTTTCATTTTAGACAGTGTAGGAAGAAACACTCACTTCATTCACATTGCTCGTATAACATAAAATCAAAGGTAAAAATGTCTAATGTTAGATATATTAAACAAATGATTAAGAAATATTTTACATACTTATAGTATAGCGACTAGAACACACAGTGTGGAAATGGTCTATCCCTGTAATACTTAAAAAAAAACGCTAAAATATTGTATCCCTTAAATGTGCAATGATTCTGCTGCAATATGCAGATCGCAGCGACATCTGCAGGATATTTTCTACAACTGCAAGAAATTGCTAGTCTATACAACGTAATACTAGTAATACGAAAATTCCGCAGATGTCGCTGCGATCGACACTTGAAATTTTAGCAGTATCGTCGCACATTTAAGGGATACAAATTTTTAGCACGGTTAGGGTAGCATATTTCCACACTAGGTACTCTAGACGCTATACTTATAGTGTAGTTAAGAAAAAAAATAGAAAATTAATTTGTGTGTATAATTTTCAAAATGCTCCGTAAATCTCAAATGGTATATTTGGGCATTACGAGAACATTCTTTCCACTATTCAATCAGTAATTTCCGCGCGAATGTTATGTTTCCCATAATCGGTACAAGTCCATTCCATCAAATTTTCAAGATTCCTTTGTTTAACTCAATTCTGTTGTATTTAGTCTCAAGTATTTAGTGTCTAGTATTCAGTCTCAAGTATTTAATCTCAAGTATTTAGTATATTTTATTTAACTAAACTTTATGTAAAGAAGGATTTTTTTAATCGATTTTTAACTAACTTTGTTATGCTAAAATTATAAAAAAAATATTTTCACAGGCTGATTAGCTGAATGGTTCCGATGACAATACAAGATTTTATTGTTTTTAGAATAGAACTATAAATTAATAAATTAATTTTAAGTAATTTTTCTTGCAACCGGCCACAATTCACAAATCTCTAAATATTCTTTATGGCAATAATTTTATTCGAGTTACAACAATGGATTTGATTATGCGGTATTTTCAAGATTCTTTTATTTAACACTCAATTCTCTTGTAATTAGTCTCAAGTATTTAGTTTCTAGTATTCAGTCTCAAGTATTTAATCTCAAGTATTTAGTCTCTATTACTTAACTCAACATTGAATTTGTATGTAAAGAAAGATTTATTAATCGATTTTTAACTAACTTATTGATATACTAAAATTATAAAAAAGTTATCTTCACAGGTGCATTTCTGATGACAATGCAAGATTTTAATATTTTAAAATTGAACTATAAATTAATAAATTAATTTTAAGGTATATATCCTGTAACTGACCACAATTCACAAATCTCTAAATATTATTTAGGTAAGAATCAAAAGAAAGAGTGTCATGAGTCATTCTCTGAAAATTGGCAATTTTATGACCCAGGGGTCTTGAAGACATATTTTTAAAATTACAAAAAGAAAAAAAGTGATTTAAACTATCAATATTAATCAATTATAACATATAAACTGTAATTATGTGCTTATTGAAAATGAAATGTGATAAATTAAATGCATTTTTTAATGCAAATACCATTCCCTCACTATGTCCCCATTCACACATGTAGGAAAGAAAATGATTTCTTTGCCATTGCAGCACGTACGTTTATAATTATTTTATTCTCAATCCATGAAACATACTTAAATAAATCTCTAGCTATTTAATTATATTTATATTTTATATAATGAAAAAATTAGGGCACTTTTTCATGGTGTCCCTTGTATTTGTCATCATTCTCTCACATAAATATAAATTTGCCCTTATTTACTTAGTAGAAAGCAGCACATGCTTTATATATGTCTGGGACAGTTTGCACATGAGTAAAGTGAAGGAGATATCTTGTTGTTTGCTCAAAAACATTACTGAATAGCTAGCACATGGCATTAAGTACGATATCAAAGTAAGTTTTTTTATTATCCATCATTCCCTTATCTATTAAAAATTTAATAAAAACTAATGAAATGTCTTTTTAAGTTGTTATGTTATTAGAAATGTGTTTCAAAAGTTATTTAGTAACTGCAAATATACATTAGACTAATCATTTTTGTATAAAATGGTTTTCAGAAGTATTTCATCATTCCCTCACAATCATTCCCTAATAATTTTAATATATGAGGGAATTATCTAAATCCATTTATACATGTACTAAACAGTAAAATAAGAAAATATAATGCAGTAAAATACGCATTAAAAAACTCTTCAGACTTTTAATTATCCATTGTAGTCATAGAATTAGTTAAAGAACAAGGAATGAAAAGTTCCCCTTTAGAATTCTTGCATTACAAAATGCAAAAGAATAACATTTTAAAAATATACTGAACACAAAATTAAAATAATAGAATTTAAAAAGAATCATATAGTTAAAGTAAATGATTGTCTTTGCGTTACGATTTTTTTTTCAATTTCTTTAAAACACATGTAATCATATGCATATATTACCTGAAAATAAAACGAAACATAAAAAAAAATTAAAGAAATCAATTAAAAAAAAACAATATGTTTAAAATAATTAACTTTACTTTACAATTTGCTTCTCACATTCTAATACTAATTATATACTAATATGACATGACTCATAATCTCATATACTGATCATATGCATATATCACCTTAAAATAAAAGAAAGCACAACAAAAATAAATTAAAACAATTCAATTTTCAAAAAACAATCGGTTTAAAATAATTAACATTATTTACTTTGCAATTTACTTCTCATCCCAGTTAATTTATAGCATATGTATTCACATGCATATGCCACATTTATATAAATCTAAAAAATAATAAAAGATAATAAAAAATAATACGATTCAATTAACAAAAGTTAGTTTAAAATTTCCATTGTACGATATTTACTTTGCAATTAATCTCTCATTCACAGTTACTCTAAAGTACAGCTATTCATTTGCATACATCCCTCTAAAGAAACTGAAAGTATAACTAATTTAAACTAAAACAACTGTACTAAACAACAGCACTAAAAATAATAAAACTTAAATAATTTAAAAAAACAAACAATTGAATTAAAAAAAAATCAATTAAAATTTTTATCGTATTTACTTTGTAATTTATCCTCTATACACAGTTACTTTAAAATACATGTATTCATATGCATACATTCTTTTTTAAAAAACAGAAATCATAACAAATATAAACTAAAACAACTCAATTAATAAAGATTTATTTTAAAAAATTATTTGCATTTGCAATTTATTTCTTATTCCAACTTATTTTAAAACATATGTATTAATATGCATATACTACTTTTTAAAAAACAAAATAGATTTTTTTTAATCAACCCAATTAATTAAGAATTGATTTCTTAAAAAAAATAATTGTATTTACTTTACAATTTATTTCTCATTCCCAGTTTCTTTAAAACGTATGCATTCATGTACATATACAGCTCCTTAGCGTTACTTAACAACTTCAATTTCTTACTTCGGTGGTTTAATTTTGCGTGTTCAATAATATCAATTACAAACTTTTCACGACTTTTAAATACAAGTAACTTTTCGTCCTTGTAAGTTAATTAAACGGCAGAATAATGGCGAAAGATGTTTCAAAGTTATTCAGCTTGGGAGGAGACTTCGTTCTAATAAAATGGTGTCACACTGGAGTGTTTAACCAGGCAAGGACGTATAATCTCACCTGGGAACACGAATGATTATAAAGTTATTTGCGGCATAAGCATTCAATCAATATTTGCGATCGAAACTTCGCTAACAAAGTCTTACATTCTAGCTGGCTATCAGTTAAGAAATAATTAAGGTTTCAAAGTTTATTAAAGTTTCATGAATGATATCGCGTAAGAAATTTATATTTTTAATTATGCGATATCTTAAAGAAAAATGAGTGTTATTATTATATTATTATGACAGAAAATGTTCGCCGTTTTGTTTTAAAGAAAATATGCCAGTTAATTATTAAAGTATACATTTTTAAGTTTGATGCCTAAAAAAATAGCTTTATTGTAGTGTCCTAAGTTTAGTATTTTGTAATGAAATAATCCCCCTTCTCCTAAACACTCAAGATATGTATAAAAAAGTACTTTGAAATATATAAAGATTACAAAAGTATTTAAAATGTAAATACTCATATTATGCAGCATGTTTAAGGGGTCTCATGACTCTTAAAATTGGAAAAAAAGAAAAAAAAAGGACGATTTTTAACGTTTAATGACTTAAAATGTACACGATTTTAAAACACAATTTTTATTTGGAAGAAAGATGTTCTTTCATTTCATGTATTTAAAAAACTTAAAGAAGCAGAATTAGCATTTATAGGGGGCTCCAAACTGTCAGACATTTGACGAGTAGAAAAATGGTGCAACAGCTTACGTGCAGGATTTCAAAATAAATTTTGCAACTAGAGTGAAATATTTGGTGCCTACTTATACTTCAGATTTTACTAATTATCCTGAACCTAACTAAATTTGTATTTAAAGCATTTTTATATAATACAAAGTTGTATTTAGCTAATGCAAAAATTCGAAAATTTCAACTATATAATCACCTAAAAAAATATTTTTTTGAACAACAAAAGTAATATTTTAGGTTCAGTTTATACTGGCTAACATGAAACAGATATTTTTAAAACCTCATGAGAAAATATTCAGAAGTTTTTGAGATATCGTGCGTGTTCTGCCCAAAAACATCATTTCGAGAAAAATGACTTCAAAGTTTCAGAAACGCCTCTTCAGCTAATGAGAGGGTATAATTAACTGTAAAAGTCATAACTTCTGTTCTGATGGGAATTTGAAGGGAAGAATTACATCAAAATGTTCAGATAAGATAGGAGTTTAACATCTAAAAACATTTCGAAAATTTTTAAGTTTTAAGAGTTCTGAGACCCCTTAAACATTTTATGTCAATCTGTCTGTTATTTTTATTCACAAATTCAACAATAAAGAAACGCTTGTTAAAGATTTATTCCATGTAATCTGCATACAATTTTTTATCCATAGTTACATAAATATTACCATAGTATGTGCACCTAAAACATTGGTGTTGTTTATAAGAATTTCCGTACTGGGCCTGCAGAAGTTTGACAACTAAATTTTATAACATGGTTTACGTCACCAAGTATTATAAAACCGCTTTCTCCATTCATCATTATTGAACGTAACATATGTATGTGATGTCTATAAAATAATCTTAAAGTAGTATTTTATTTTTGGAATTTAGAGACACAGGGGGATATACCAGGCATTTCCGGGTTTCAGAATATAGATGGAAACCATTTGTTTAAGGGGACACAGGACCTTTGAGTTTGTCGAAACAATCAAAACATCGCGTTCTTTAAAGTACCAAAACACAAAAAATGTTTAATTAAGATTTTTTCCACTTCATGCCTAAAATATATACCCTTAACTACATTATACATAAAAATAAATGTTTTATATACAAAATTAATATTTAAATTTTAAATTTAAAAATCAATCTCACTAATGCGTGATTAAGTGTTGCTCGCATGATAAAACTCTAAATCATGCATATAGAAAACAATTTTTGAACAAAATAAAATTGTAACACATGTGCTTGTAACTTAAAATCAAAATATACGCAAAAACTTTTGTTTAAAATTTAATTTTAGCACAAAATGAAAAAAAAAGTTCAAAAATTAAAAAAAAAATTTCAAGTTTTTCAACAGCAATAAATAAATAAATAAATAAATAAATAACCAAAATATATGAATTTTTTAGTTTTAGCATGTAGACTATAAAGAAATGCATATTTAGTTAATTTTGTTTAAGCTGTAGCTTACATAGTTTAAAAATAACAGTGCGCTAAAACTCCAAATTTACTAATCTGAGTAAACGCTTTTTAAAGTTGCAATATCTACGGATCTTGCATTATACTCACCGTCTATAAATGATTGTAACTCAAGAAATAATGCAGATTTTTGAATGGGTTCTTTTGTATATCGTTAAGATATTTTAAAACATTCAGAATAAACCCAAAACCGAAAATTGATTTTTTGAAAGTTTAAAGGTCCTATGCCCCCTTAACACTTTTGACGGCCGCTATTTTTTAAAAAATCTGACCCCAGGTACCGAACATGTGACTGGCTTCTGTTCTGAGACACCAGTCCGTACAATGCGCTCGTGCTAGATCGGCACCGAACGAGTTAATTGATAAATATATTTGATTTTTTATATTTAATATTTTTAAAGGAGCACTAACAATACCAAACTTTATATTTATATGAAAAATAGTAATTAATTTAAGCAATTGTTTTGTATTAGCCTCGTACCAGGAGTTAACTGCCGAAGAAATTATAAAAAATCACTATTTTACCCGTTGCGCTCGGCGTCTCTTACACAAATTTTATTCGATCAGCACCACTTTTTTAAAAGAAGTTTCGTTCAAGTACACAATTTCAAAAATTCTTTGATTAAAAAAGGTACATTTTATTTTCCTTTATTACTGGTGCCAAAAACAAATTTTGCAAAGAAATACTATGTCTCCGCAGCGGAACCCTCGAGTGCAAAGGGTTAAAATCAGCCATTTACTTACTGCGATCACGTTAGTGGCTTAACTGAATAGTTTTATCACATGTCTTAAATTTGTATTTTATTGATACACTATGACGCAAAAGTTTAGACAATGAAGAAATTCTTACATACTTTGAAAAATATTTATTCAATTTTCAAATCACTGCTTGAAATTAATGTGCTGTACATATAAACAATATTTATAACAAAGAAAAGTGGAATTGTGCATATTGCAATAAATTAAATGGTAACAAAAATAAACTGCTGTCTCAAAAGTTTAGACACAAATTAAATAAAATTTAAATAAACAATTTTTAAAACCTGGTTGCGCATCCATGCTTATGTATTACGTCATATACACGAGATTGCATGGAAGAAACTAAATCTTGCATAGTTTGTGAATCGATATCGTACCATGCATTCTCAATAGATGTCTTAAGTTCCTTTTCAGAAGAGTATTGTCTAGCGTTGCTATAAACTTTGCGACACATGATGCTCCAAAGGTTTTCTATAGGGTTAAGATCTGGGCTACATGCTGGCCAGTCGAGAACTCTTATATTATGGGAATTAAACCAAGATTTTGAATGTTTTGCAGTGTGAATTGAAGCATTGTCTTGCTGAAATTCCCACTGAGGACCCCCTAGAAGCTCAGCAAATGGCAGTAGGTTTTCTTCTAATGTCTGTGTATAATGCTGTGAAGTTTGACGACCACTGGTGAAGGTCAGAGATACTTGTCCATTATAGCAAAAGGCTGCCCAAACCATCACCGAGCCCCCTCCTTGTCTGCGACTAAAAAAACGTCGAGGTTCCTTCCGCAAGTCATACCAATACGATAAACAACCATCTGGACCATCCAGATTCCACTTTTTTTCATCGCTAAATATGACTGACTGCCATTTCTCTCCATATGACATATGCTTTCGAGCCCACATAAGTCTTTGTAACTTATGATGTGGTTTCAGAGCTGGTTTCTTCTGCATTTTGCTATAAACGATTGTTCCTTTTTCCAAAATTCGTCTACGAATCGTATCCTTTGATACAGAGAGTCCCGATGAGCTTTGAACTCCACGTACGCTCATTTGTTGAGTACTCGCTAGTCTTTGTATCAGGCGATCCTCTCGAACATTTGTCACACGTGGCCTCCCAGACCCACATTTTGCTTTATATTCGGAACCACTCGATAAAACTCGATAAATAGATTTTTTTGACCTATTAATAATAGCAGAAATTTCAGAAACGCTCTTCCCTTCACCTTTCAAATGCCAAATCCTTGAAACCTCATTCACTTGAATTTCTTTAGCTCTCGGCATGTCGACTATGAAGCGCAATCGTTTGCAGAACTTAAGTACTCCAAATTTGTGACATCATCGATTCTAAATTTGCATATGCCAGCGAATATTCAAAGAAATTTAGAATAGTGTCTAAACTTTTGCGACAAGCACATTTGAATTTTTATGAAAAAAATTCGTATTATAGCAAATAAAACGACTGTATTTTGTACATAACATTTTAAATCAGTTTTTGAATATATTTACAGGTTTTTGTAATTCTGACGTCATAATTCTACATTTTAAAGCTGAATGACGTCATTGTCTAAACTTTTGCGTCATAGTGTATATTGATTTAGTTATTGATTATTGAATATTTTAATTTCGTTATGTAGTATCAGCTGGAAATAAATGTTGAGCAATTTATATCAATTCAAGCGAATTTATGTTACGTAATCGTCTGCCCGCGATATATATAGATTTAAAATAATTTACGCCAGAAAATTATTTTAAAAAACAATAAAAATTTATTAAATAGCGTTACATTTTAAAACAACTCTCGAGACAGTTTTCAAGCAAATTTCATTGAAAGTAAATTTACCCCTATTCGACGGAGTAGTAAAAATATAACGTGTGCGATGTTTAGATGTTTAAAAATGTGCAATAAAAATTAATAAAAGTCAAATTTAATCGTCGCTGATGCCAATTGCAAAATGACGTTAGCGTTACGTACTGACACGTCTGTCCTTTATAATATAGATACTTCTCCGAAAATATTTAAAATGAAAAAAAAAAAAAAAGAACCTGAAATATTTAAGGTTTTACGGTGCTCCTATCTATTTACCCGATTGCCAAGAAGTGTTATGTGTTTCACGCGTATCTGGGTATGTGGATTTCTTTATACCCTCGAAACATCCCAACGGCTGGATGGATTTTAATGAATGAGGTCTCTATCGATTCGTCTTAACCGCCCCATGGTTATAGAATAGGTTTTGTTTTTATAAATTCAAAATTGTGGCCGTAAAATACAAAATGGTGATAGAGACAAAAAAAATTTACGCACCCTATTGGGTGGCATATAATTGGATAGGTCTTTCAAAATAAAGACGATGCTTCATTTACTATTTTACAGTCTGAAGCTCCGTTTAAATATTTCACAACCTGTAAGTTGTATAGGTAGGATATCTAGAATTACTGCAACTCTAACCTTCATAGACATCTATAGGCCTAATCAAAACAGTGTTTATAGTTAGGAACTAACAACTAAACACAATTTAAAACTCATCAATACAAGTAAATAAAAAAAATAGGTAAGTAATATAAAAAATAGTTTCACATTGATGAAAAATAATTAATTAGTTCGCTTTTTACGCATTTGGGGTTTTTGATTTTTTAAATTTAATTTTTACTTGTTTGCTATTTTTAATTGCTATCAAAACATCAGTCAATTGCCATAGATTTATTTTGTGATATTTGTTATATTGCAACATAAATAGTTAGGTCAAATAAAGGTTACCATGGAATGCTACGATGCATCCCTCATTATCATCCCCAATAATTTAAATAAATTTTATTGAAAGAGTTATATATAAAAGGAAAAACATTACTTGTTTATTTTGTCGATTATTTAATTCCTAAATTGTCGATCCGAGCTCATTTCGATATGGTCGAAAGATTTTATTGATTGATCTAGCCTGTATGTTTTGGTTAATACATCAAATGTATAGGAAAATGTCATTTCAGAGATGTAGAAATGTCAAAGCTGCAGCAATTAAATATATCTGATACAGTTTATGCTACGATTATGTTTGCTTATAATCAAATTGCTATAAATTTATTTTTGATGATATTTTTTATATAGCAATACATGTAGTAAGGTAAGTTACAACTGAATACATACAATGCATTCTTGATTATCAGTGCAAATAATTTAAATACCTTTTATTTACACAGTTATATATGAAGGTAAAAAAAAAAATACTTGTTTATAGTTGGCATTATTTAATTTCTAAATTGTCGAACTGAGCTCAGTCCGATACAGTCGATAGATTAATCAAGCCTGCATGTTTTGGTTAATACATAAAATATATAGGAAAACGCCATTTCAGAGTTTTAAAAATATCAAAGTTTCTGTAATTATATTTATATGATACAGTTTATGTTAGGATTATGTTTGCTTCTAATCAAATTGCCATAGATTTATTTTTTAATGATATTTTTTATATTACAACATATATAGTTAGGTAAATAAAGTTTATCAATGAATACATAGAATGAATCCCTCATTATCAGTGTCAATAATTAAAATACATTTTATTTACTCAGTTATATACAAATGTAAAAATTACTTGTTTAATGTTGGCATTATTTAATTCCTAAATTGTCGAACTCAATTCAGTTCTATAAGGTTCAAAGGTTTTATTGATTCATCTACCTTGCATGTTTAGGTTATTACATAAAATTTTTAGGAAAATGTCATTTCAGAATTCTAGTAATGTCAAAGTTGCTGTAATTAAATATATCGGATGCAGTTTATGCTAAGATTATGTTTGCGCATAGTCAGATTGCCATAGATTTATTTTTTATTCTATTTGTTACACTGCAACATATATAGTTCGGTAAATAAATATTACCATTGAATACATAGAATGCATCACTCATTATCAGTGCCAATAATTAAAATACCTTTTATTTACACAATTATATATAAAGGAGAAAAAACGATGCTTTTTTATCCTTGGGATTATTTAATTTCCAAATTGTGGAACTGAGCTCAGTTCGATACGGTCGAAAGATTTTATAGTTTTATCTAGCCTGCATATTTTTGTTAATACATCAAATGTATAGTAAAATGACATTACAGAGTTCTAGTAATAACCAAGTTGTTTTAATTAAATATTTCGGATACAGATTATGCTACAATTATGTTTACTATAGTCAAATATATAGTGTATGTATGCATATGCTTTTATAATCATTGAAAGAATGTAATTCTAACTGTATTATCATTTTAATTTTATTTTTTCACTGGTAGAAGAAAATAATTTCTTAGTTCAAAATGACAAAAAAAAAAAAAAAAAAAAAAAAAAAAAAAAAAAAAAGTTTCCGTGAAATATTTATTTTGTTTAATTTTATATTTTAACTGCTATTTTGTTGTTTCTCAAAATAAATGTTAACGTATAAGGTACAATTTATTATTTGGAACTAAAATATAGATACATTCTATTTAAGTGTTTGAGTTTAAATGGAATAGTAGATATTGTTTAATCTTAGAAATTGTTTAATTTTAGAAATTGTTTAATGCAGCTAGAGGATACGCATGAGAGTTTCAATTGATTTATCAGGCCAGTATGTTTTGGTCGATACATTAGATGTATAGGAAAACGCCATTTCAGAATTCTGAGAAATGTCAAAGCTGCTGTACCTAGGTACATCTGATTCAATTTATGCAACGGGGATGTTTGCTTTTAGGCAAAGCTATAATGCGCATATTCATAGAATTTGATAATCAGGTTAAGGAATGTAAGGCTAAATATTAATCTGGACATTTTATTTCTTATTATCCATTGTTAGAAGAAAAATATTTATAATATGAGTAAAAAACGAATGTATTGAATTTTAGAATACAAGTAAATGATAATCAAAGGATTTTCATATATTTAGTTATTTATTTTTGGTATATATCGTAATATTTATAGTGGTTAAATGATTATGCTTATTTTAACCCTTTCTGGGGCGCATTAATTCTGTTATAAACTGACGAAATAATGGATTGACACCAGAATTTATAAACAAATTTATTAGAAAATATGAACTTGCTTATTTACAAGTACGATATAAAAGGTGTTGGTGTTATTTATGACGGCCGATTATCTGCACGAGGGAAACAGTCCCTGGGGTGAGTGTCCGCCGTTTGGGGGGGGGGGTGTCTTTCTATGGGGACATAACTCGTATTTATGCAAGGTTTCTCAAGGTTCGAAGAAAACCACGAAAAGTTAGGCTGACGGGCGTGATTGGGTTCGAAACCAGGACCTCCCGTCTGCCAGCTACGAGAGCAAAACCTCTCGGCCACTGGTGAGGCACGATATAAAAGGAAAGTTTTAGTTAAATATTCTGGGTGTCAGTAAAATAAAAATTAGGTGTCCTTTTTTAAGGACACCGCCCGCGAAAGAGTGAAATCATAAATTTATGTTATTTCTCAAAATATTTTTTTTAATTCCAAAAATTTCGGTTTCCGTCGAAAAAATAATAATAAGGTAAATTCATTTATCCTTGACAAACAAAGAAAGATGTTAGATTTTGTAACGAGTCATGACGAATAAAATTTTTATTTTTGATTTGCTGTTTTTATTCTCTGTAAATGGTGCATAGTATTGGAAATCTGTGTTAAACCACCACATCTGTAAAAAGTGGCGTGAAACTGACTTACTCAGGATAGGTCAAAAGTTACTACGTGTTTTTAAAATTTTCCACTTTTGATAGTTCATTTTCCTTTTAGATGTAAATGACATTTACCAAGCTTTATTAGGTTGTCGAAAAATACACAATTGCGACTCAAAGTTCAATAACATTTTCAAAAACATGCATCTGTTTTTTTTTTTTTTTTTTTTTACTTATCTATGCAGTGCATCTTGTCTCACTATTCTATAATATTTTTGTATATTAGATTTTAATTTACTGGTTTTTTCTCCTTATATTTTTAAAACATAATTCAGTAACTATGTATAAAATTTTAATTCAATTTGCCTGCAGTCAAAAGCTGAATTTATCATCTAAATTCTAAGTAATTATTTAAAAGATTGTATTGCATTAGTAAACAGATAAAATTACTTACTTTGAATAAATTATTCAAGAAATGATTACGCAAATTTTAGAAATGCTAATTTTTATAATAGAAAATGTAACGTTTATTAAATTTACCAACATATACCTGAGCAATATTCAAATGCTGTATGACTTCAAAATAAATATTTATAAGATGAATGTACTTTTAAGCACAAATATTTCCCTTGCGAATATTTCCGCTTACATTTTGAAAGCAAGTTAAAATTTAATGTGCATACTGATTTAAATATTTAGTCCTTTATTTTACATTATGCGTAAGTCTACTAAATATTAAACTTACTTAACTCTAGCCATCTTTCATAATTTAAACAATTTAGAGCATTTTAAACATTCTGAGATTAATGAATTCTTCTTGAAATTGAAAAGAACAAGTTTTATTTAACTCTTGAGATATGACTGTTGTCTAAAATTGATGTAGATTTAAACGTCATTTATTTTTATATGCGAGTTAAGTTTATTTTGTTATATTTAATGTCAAGTTGTTGTTAATTTAAATTACTTCATTACTGCTTTATTAATTAAAATAAAGAAAGTTTTGCTTTAAGTGCTACACTTTTGTAGGAAGTTTGTAATTTAATCTATTTAATAGTATATTAAAAATTAAACAAAAACGAAAAATCATACATAGAATGCGAAACAATTTCCAACACAAACAGATTATTAAAAAGGAATTTCATTTTTGTTCATATAATGAAATGGAAGATACACATAAAAACACATAATAATAATAATAATAAAAAAACACATAATTCTGAAAAAATCTATTTTTACAAGCGTTGTCCCTATCGACCCTATAACCAAATACCTTGGCACATGTCTGCAAATGAACAATAATTGCTACCCTTTTAGTACACAATGTTTAAAAACGTTGAATTTCCCGTTTTTTCGTTTTAATTTCGTTTTTAAAACGTTTCATCTACCCTGTGTCTTTATCTACGCTATTAGGGACACATTGCGTAAGCTATAGGAAATATGTAGTAGTGCACTGCATTTATGATAATTTTTAATTTCATTATGTTTGAAGTATCATAAATTCATTAAAATGCACTCAATCGAAATTTCTCCATACAATATAACATCGAAAATCCGGCATTGTTCTGGTCAGAAACCAAGCCGTATTTTTGTAAATTCCGGATATCTGAAAGAATATAAGAAGTACTTCCAGTATGCTTAATTGTGCCTTTATTCAGAATTTATTCCATATTCAAGTGTTGTATGTGAGAAAAAGAGAAACATAAATAATTTTTATAAAGAAAAACTTACTTTAATTAATATTGTCTATGCTGCAAAATAAATAAATAAATAAAAATAAAAATCTAATAAACTGTGATATCATTTCTTCTCATGTAATTTCCGAAACCTCGATATAAATTTAATTTCCTTCAATTTTTTTCGGCTGTTCTTTAATAATATTTTCTCGGATTTATACAGGTGAAGAATATTGATTTCGTAAATAGAGTTTTGTTTCCTTAGCCCTTTAGGTGCTGAATTATCAATTTATGAAAATTTTATATTCTAAACCAATTTTCGGGAATTTTTGAAACTACATTAGAAGATTTACATAATTATTTAATAAATTTTTGAAGGAATATAGAAGGATTGAAGGATTCAGAAGGATTAATTAAATTTGAATTTATAGGGATTTTGTGCAATATTTATAACCTCACTCAAATCTTTTACTTTAAATATATTTCTTAGTATTTTGTAGAATTAGGTAATGTACAGATGTAATGTTTTTACAGGAAAAATATAGAAATATTTCCGAATTGAAAAATACCCAGGGATAAAGCAAATATTAATTTTCCAGTCAAATTTATGCATTTTCCAGTGACACCAGCTCCTCGCCCTCGTTCTTCTGAACTAGTACCAGTACATTTTGACATTTGAAGTCCACGAAGAGGAGAATGCTTTGGGGCCTATAGCTACAATGGCTGTCGCCTCGAATGATACTTATTATACAGAAACAACAACAAGTCACAACATTTTTTTATTTTCCATTACATATATATTATATAAATACAATGGGACATTCACGATTACATCCATGTCTTACCCAGGGACTCAAACCCGGGCCCTCTGGGTGACAGCAGCCTCCGCTTACTGATCACGCCAGCGGGCGACTAGTACCAGTATTATCAACGGTTCTATTTAGTACAGCGGCGCGATCTCGTACTCTGTTAATCCATGGCTTTCCATGTCGAAGTTTTTAATTCGTAAACAATTGCTATTTTTCTTTATTCCGTGAGTTAGAAGAGTAAAAAAAAAAGAAAATGGGGAGAAGATTGCTTTGATGCCGGACTTTCGAAGTTACCGGATATCTGAGTACCGGATTTTCGATGTTACACTGTACACTATAATGAATGGAATTCATTTGTGCGTCCCTGTAAACCAACTATAAATGCTACTTACTGTATACTCCTAAGAGAACAAATTTCTGTCCTCCTCAGAGACGCATATCATTCGTATAATAATTCAAATATCGTAAAATCAGTAAACTGTACAGCGAACAATTTTTCCTCATAGAATATAGTGTAACGGAATTTTTTTGTATGTTTCTCTAAACAAACTATATATGCTAAACATTTCATTTTCAATATCACACATTCTACACTAAACCTCATTAACATATAAAAAATTATATGGAAATATTAGTATATTTACGAGAGTAGAGCTCGTTTGACGATCAGAGAGACACACTGAATTGATAAACGCATTTCTTATAGGTTGGTTTAATGTTAATAAAAGCATGTTAAACTTTATGAAAGACACAGAACTTTATATTTTAGTTTGAATAGTTAAAAATTTTTGAAAATAAAAATTTCAGTAAAGTGTGCAAAAGTTGAAATTAAGTTTATTACAAGTCAAAATTTTCTTAAAGATTGCGCTTTAAGCAATTCTGAATACTTCGTTGAAGAATATATTTTTACCCTGATATCATCCGAGTAAACTAAATCCGTATGATATGATTCTGTATATCAACTATGATAGTGATTATAATGAGCATTCGTCTCTTACGGCGTCAGTATTTAAGCTGCAATGAATTTCATTTGAATAAGAGGGATTATATTTTACATATCTAATTATTTTTAAACTATGAAATGCCAAGACACCCCTGTTATCCTTTAAGTTATGCATTTTTACATACAGCAAATCCATTCCTTATTAGTGTCCTAGATGAATAAACAATAGCTGGATTGGCATAACTTCAGCCGTAACACCATTTCTTTTAAGCAAATCTCCGCGGAATATCAATGACAACTACAGATTTGTTGCACAGTCTTAATCCATGTTAGAGTAAGACATTTTCCGTTCTTTTGGATAGAATTTAATACTTTTAAGATAATTTACAGCAGTATGTTTTGACTGTCGCGCGATATTTTATGAGCGTGTGTTTTCTAATAGAATTTTTAGTAATTGTGTTTAATAATAATTCTTGAATGTTGAAATCCTATAGTTTTAGAAATGGAAATGTAATAATTCCGTATTTTATTCTAAGTTATGTATCTAACAAACTAAGTCTTTTATCAAAAGTTCAGTATGCAATATCAGATGTTGGTTAAAAAAGTCTATCTAGTGATACTTCATTTATCGCTCTAAGTTACATATTAAATAAATTCAGTATGCGATGTATGATGTGTGCAAAAAATCCTATCCAATAATAGCCCATTCATCGTTTTACGCTATGTATTAGTTGAGAAAAGGGAAGTTGACAAGATAATGACATATATTATGGTTCACAAAATTTATAGGGATATAGTTACCTCCAACATATTTTTTTTTACCCGACTGCCAAGAAGGGTTATGTGTTTCACGCGTATCTGGGTATGTGGATTTCTTTATACCCTCAAAACATTCCAACGGATGCATGGATTTTAATGAATGAGGTTTCTATAGATTCGTCTTAACCGTCCGATGGTTATAGGTTCGGTTTTGTTTATATAAATTAAAAATGACAGCCATAAAATACAAAATGGCAGTAGAGACGAAAAAAAAAATTGCGCATTATATTTAGTTGCATATCATTGGATAGGTCTTTCGAAATGTTTCAATGTTTCATTGACTATTTTCCAGTCAGAAACTCCGTTTAAATGTTACACAACCTGGAAGTTGTGTAGGTAGGATCTCTAGCTTTAATGCAAATCTAACCTTCATAGACATCTATAGGCCTTATCAAAACAGTGTTTATAGATAGCAAACTAACAATTAAACACAACTTAAAAGTCATCAATACAAGTAAATGAAAAATATAGGTAAGTAATACAAAAAATAGTTTCACATTTATGAGAAATAATTATTTAGTTCACTTTTTACGCAGTCCGGTTTTTTGATTTTTTAAATTTAATGTTTACTTGTTTCTACTTCAGTTTCCATTACAATTAAGTTCTTAACTTACACCTAAACAAATACAGCTCTGTAAACATCATAAAAAAATAAATAAATAATAAAACTTTAGAAAGATAAGCGAAAGGAAATTCTGCTGTTTCGTACAATGCAAAATAATCAGTTAGTGATTAACGCTGGGCATTGCCATAGCGCTTTGTCAGTGCTATTCCGAAACTGGCGATTTTCATTCATCATAAAATCATAAATGGGATTTTATCGTTTTTTTCTGGATACTTAAAGCGCCAGTTGTGGTAACTGACGACGCAGATGAAGAGCTTGTCTCCGCTGTGAAATACTTAGCGCCCTTTCCTAGGACATCACCCGCATTGCCTATGCTGCTGCTATGAATCCTTCAAATATTTATTTTTTTTCTTTTAGAATCCGCTTTTTTTTTTTTTTTTTTTTTTTTTTTTTTTGTAGTATACTAGCTATTTGACCCGTTCTACGCACAAGAGTTCATGTTCAATAACTATTCGATATAGAAAAATATTTTTCTACTACTGTGCATTTTTTTAATGAAATTTAATTTATCATGTTGCTATGGTAGCAGACGATAAAACGATATCTTTGGCATAATGGAATAAATAGAATAAAAAGTTGTGTTGATGTTCGTGATATCCCTACACCTTCGCTAGCATGTGTAGGGAGGCACTGAAAGCGAAAAAAGTGTGCAAAAGACGTTTATCTGACATTAGACTTATTTTTTTTCAAAAATGTAATAATTAAGCTCAATTAAATTATCTCTTATTATTTGCATGCAAGGTAAAAGAATTCTCGTACTAACTGCCACAGATTCTTAGTAATGCAGCGTGGTGAATGCAATATGAATATCTCACATTGTACTAAACATATAGAACTGGTTAGAATTCACGCGATTACGGGTTGGACATAAAAAATGGAAAAAAAACGTCAAAAACATTAAAACAAATTAAATTTTCGAATTTCTTGCCCCAATCGTTAGTGGGCTCCCTATCAACAATCCCTGTGCCAAATTTCATAGCCCTGAGCGTCAAATTGAGAGTCAAATTGATAATGTATAATTATTAAATCCTTCAAAACCGCACCTAAAACGGTAAACAAAACTCTAAAGTTTAAAAAAAACCGCACCTCCCCAACCCACCCGAAATTTCTCGCGCCATTCTTTTAAATCTTTTTTTATGTGTTATAAACTATCTTAAAGTATTAAACAGATCGCAGTGTTAGATTTCCTAATTTTAATAAATTCGCTTTCTGTTCGTTCCGCATTCCACCACCAGCGAGCGCTCTCTATTCTTAACAAAACTGTATCTGAACGAAATTACGTTAAAAAACTTATCCGTAGAAATATCAGTCGAGAGGATGGCGGACTTAAATAACAACTTAAGAAATTTTCCGAAATTACTATTCAAAAATAGTGGTATCAACACTTATGAAATTTTTATCTTGAACAAGTAGCATTTATCTCAGGACTCCGTCAAAAACCTCACATAAATTGGTAAAAAAACGCTAAGGTTTTTCTTTTAAATTAACGCCCCCCTCCCTCCTTCCGAAATTTCTCGCGCATTATTTTTAAAACTTAAAGAAAGAACTTAAACTTTAAAGAAAAAAATATTGTGAAAGAAAGAAGGGCAAATTAGAACTAAGGCAATTATTCAAAAAATATTTAAAAAACTAAACATGGATAAAGAAGGCAAGATTATAGGAAAAGAAAAGATAAAACGGCGAAAATTCAAAAATATATTTTTTAATACAGTAATGTTTTCTCATTATTTTTTTAATTAATTAGAAAATCCTCTTATAAATATATTATAAAAAAATCCTGTTTTGTTTTTTATAAACAGAATGAACATGAGCTATTCAGTTTCATGCAAGTTTTGCTTGATATAAATCAGAAATCAAAGAAGTTTAGGAAGTTTTAATAAAATTTGATTTTTATAAAAAAATATGCGTTAAAAAGCTTAAAACTTGAATTTCTATCTCTGAAGATAATCGATAGATATCATTAATAACTCATTTTTTTCTTGGTTTGCAACAGTGGTTTCGTAAAATCTACTTTCACTTTTACATTAAAAACAAAAACGTCAGAAACATAGTGAATGGGATAAATATTAAAAATCTATGGTAAATAAATATTTTAGAATTTTATACAGAAATTCAAGGGAATAAATATTTTTAGTGAACAAACATCTAGATTTTTAATGCATCTTATGAAAGTCAAGTTCTTGGTGGGTCATCCATCATTCATGTACGATCGATTGCCATAAAATGTAGCTTTAATCGATAGCAACAAAAATTCGATATTGACTTTTATATCGACTGTACTTTTTATCAAAGAAATAATGTGTTTTGGGACGCAAAATTCAAATTGTGCATGTATAAATGTATAAAATCATAATATAATCTGACAGTGGTAGTTTATACGACATGCATGTAATTTCTTTGACGCTGTTTAATAGTAGTTTAGTTTTCGAAATGGAATGTAGTTTTATCTACTGTGAGTTTAAAAACATAATCATATATAAAATCTTCTAAAATGTTTGTAGATTGTAATAAATAAATAAAATCTTGTCTATCCTTTCGGTATAAATTCGGCAGTGTTCGGATGATAGAGACACATCCATCTACTTTATGTTAGTCAAGTTTTAAGAATCTCTAAAAACAACAATAATAAACTAATAGGATGTGACAATCCCAAAACTTTCTTATCTCATACATGTTAATACTTCCTAAAAATGCAGCATAGCTAGCAGCGCCACCGATTTGGTTTTGTGCACCAAAATCTAATCAGCAACAAATTATGTCAACTTCTAATTCAATTTGAAGTTTGATGAAAATCCGGTGCATTACCTTTTGAGATAGAGCTATTGCGGAAATCGTGAAAAGTTCTGCATAGCAGTGACACCTTTTGAGCAATTTGCACAACTTAAATAAAATAAGAAAAGTGCCCAGTTAAACTGATGGCATTGAGCTCACAATCTATTCATACTAATTGTATATTATACTCTTATTTCAAAGAATAATGCAGAATAAAAATAATTTAATTGGGGATTGTCCCCTCCCCCCGTTTCCACTCTTTATATTTAACCAATGATCCTCTAAATGGCATCAGGTAAGCGCCTTACCGAAATAAACCGGTGCACCAAATTCGATGGAAATCAAATAGAAAAACCCATTTATCTAAATTAAGGGGTATTAGTCCCCCGTTCACCCCATTTATATTCAACCAATGAACTTCCAAATCTAATCAGAGAAGTGCCTTATCTGAATTAACCACAAACGGTATACTAAATTTGAAGAAATTCTGATAATTCTGCATGATAAACCCATTTATCTAAGGGGGGATTACCCCCCACCCCGAATCAAATTTAATGGTCTTAATGAAGTCGGATTTTAAAATACATACGCAGTTTCTTTTTAAGCAGTATCAGGATTCTTCCTTATCAGTTTCATGAATTTTGATAATAAATTAAGTTGCAAGGAGCATTTCAAAAATTTAAAAAAAAGCTGAAACATCAGTATTGAGAAAAACGGATTTAAAGTAAATTAAAAGGCCAAAAAATTGTTTGTGAAAAAAATTAAAACACTTGTAACTTTGCGTAAAATAATCGTATCTGCATGCGGTTTTACACGAATGACGTGATACAAATTGGAAAATAATAATACACACAAAAAGAAATGTCGATTTTTCTCCACTGCCCCCTTAATAACAAATTAGAATCACCCTATATGATATCTTTAAGGATTTTTTTTTTCGATTTTCTATAAAATCGGTGGAAAATTATCTAGATTTTCATATTAAGAAGAAACTTTACTCCTTAGTTTATTAAGTCTCCTTTGGTTTATCATAAAATCTCTTCCATTTTATGTGCATTTTATGTGCCTCTTTTCGTCTGCAGCCCTTTATTCTTCTACTTATTCCGACTCTTTTGCGGAAGCAAGGTTCGTAGTTTCCCAGGAACGTCCGGAGTAAAAGACACTAGGTTAAGCTAGGTTAAAAAAAATCGAAAATTGAAACCGGACAAATTTAAAAGGGAAATTGCACAAATTAAAAACACCGAAAGCGGGAAGGAAGAGCTTGGGGTGAGTGGATTCGAAATATCTAATTAATTAGTATCTGACAATCATCGGGGACTCCACGAAGCTAAATTATTTACACATGAAAAAAAAAAGGTCTTACAAGTAATAGTTCCAAGCGGTTCTATAAATAAATAAATAAATAAATAAAAATCCCTTCTCAATAATACGAATCCTTCTAGCACGTTCTCTGATAGATTTTCAAATATAAAAGCATGACGCTTGGAGACATGATTATCGAAGTGGTTTGTAACTGAAAAGTATTTTAATTTTACAATAAAAGAATTAATTTCATATTGTGTTATATGCGATTGTTGTCTCGTAAAGGCAGTTTTTTTTCCTTTCCTGCGCTGCCACCTCAGACAATTCGGGCCAAAACTCCAACATTCAAAGCACATTCTGAAAGTCCATTGTCTTTCCTGAAAAACTGAAAAACAGTGAATAAGAGCATTGACAATTTTATGCTTTTGGGAACAAAAGAAATTTTTGAAAAAATGAATCTATTGTGTTATAAATTAGTTAGTTTGGACTTGAGAAAAAAGTTTAATATATATAAGAGCATATGAGACAACTTGGAAGATCACGATGGGATTCAGTGCTGCCAAGTTGGGAAATAATGCATAAAAGCATCTACCATTATTTCTGAATATTAATTGTCGCTTCATTAAGTAGGATACATTCTGTTATTTAATTAAAAAAAAAAGATTAGTAGTCATAAAGGTGGCAGATATTTTGAATAAAATATTTTTCCATTCTTTCACCACTAATCTGAGAACATAATCACATTCGGGTTGGCATTCTATATTGAAAGGATATGATTTCAAAGTGTTGAAATAGCTGTAGATGTAGGATGTGTAATTGTAGCAATTGGGATTTATTATAATAACTTGTACTGACTTATACAGGGTGTTGCCATATTCGATCGACAAATTCTGAGGAGTGATATTACGGATCAAGAGGATGAAAAATTGGCATAGATCATGGGGTTTCAAACCACATATTTAGTCGCAAATATAGGGTGTTTCATCTTAATTGAAGTCGGCTTGGTGGTAATAATTTTGAGAAAAAGGAGAATATTTCAATGTAACGATATATACCTTTCTGTGAAATGTGATACCATAAAAAACAGTTCTCGAAAAACAGGGTGCGCAAGCAATCTGTGATACATTATGAACCTTTAATCACAGTCCAAAATGTGGAGCGCCACGTGCATACTGCTGGGGCGTATAATGGAAAGTTCTACCACTTTTTTTGGTGTTATCATATTTACAACAAAGGTGAACATTACAATAAAACACGCATACTACAATATATATTAAAACACACATACACACATAAATAACGCCTGCATTCAACAGTTAAAGGTATATATAAATATTATACAGACATACAAGCAATAAATACAATAAACCCAACTGGAGTGAAAAATTAGCCAGGGCAAGGAATTGAACCCGGGACCACAGTATACAAAGGTGATATATAAAGGTGAACATATCTGTTAAAAGTTTTATTATAATATACTTCAGTTTTCCGAAAGTTATTAGCGTCAACCACAGTTGTTTTAGGGTAGAACGCCATGTATTTTTAATTAAATGGGTGGATTGTGACCTCATGTTCTATGGTAGTTCTCCATTTTCTTGATGCATACGATCACCCCTCTGAAGTTGTAGGTCGAATTCAGCAACACCCTATATATTGCTATGATTTATATAGTATTGACGACGTATATTTTTATATTTAATTCTTACTGTTTTACATTTCATATTTATATTTATTAATTATTTCAAATTCCTTTATATATTAAATATATGAATAAAATACGTATAAAATTCCAAAGATGGCGGTGAATTTGCATGAATTTGAAGTGTGTGGCAAAAATACTTTATGGGAAATCTTCATCACCTGTAAAAATTCATCATTCTGAATTTTATTTTATACTAAACATAGGTTTTTAATTATTTTTTTTATTTTGGGTAATAAAATGTATGCGAAATGCTGTGTCAATTTCTTCTGATAGAAATGAATATATATATATATATATATATATATATATATATTTAAAACTCGTGTTAACCCTGCGTAATCCGCGCTTTAAAGATAAAGATTTCCTTAATATAATCACTAACGAAAATATACACTGCAAATAGAGGCGTCTTAAATTTAGACACATATGTGACTGAAAAAGAATTTTAGACACTTAAGTGTCGTAATCTGAAAATTATAGATATCTTAATTTAAGATACATAAATGTCTTACTATGATCATGGTGTAAACGAACTGAGAATAGTGTCTAAAATATCCCCAAACGTCTTATTTCAAGACACCTCGTTGCTTCAAACGTGTCTTAATTTAAGACGTTTTGATTCTTCCGACGCAATAACCACCAGGGGGCACTCTCAGTTGCGCATGCGTTTTAGATGTCTTTCGTTCGAATTAGTATACGTTGTAGTTCAGTTCAAACTGAAAGTTTGTTTTTATGTACGTGTGTATTTTAATTCATATTTGTGCGGAATGTGGAGTTCTGTGATTTTAATTCGTATTCATTTAGTTTATTTATAAATTGAATACATACATCTGACGTGTGTGCTTGAAACCAAATGCCTCTTATAACCTGTCGTCGATATAAGGGAGTGATAGACACGGAAGTAAACAACACTTGAAGATTACACCCGGGAACTCTACAAAGCGTGTGCAATGGACTTAGTGCTATTTTGTATTGTATCAATAATATTGTGTTATTAGTCATCGTCCTGTCAAACCTTGCAAGAAAAAAAATATAAAAAAGAAAGAAAGAAACTTTTGTCTGGCGGGTTATATTTGGAGGATGAAACATTTCATTCTTTAAATATAACTAGTCGGATATATTATGGGATTTTCTTCTAAAATGATGCAAGTCTTTCTCCCGCACTGTGGTAGTTTTTAAAATTCCAAATCAAGGAATTTTTCTTACCTCTTGCAAACAGCGATTGAAGTAAGTGTCATAATTTCTTTATAGTACTAATATTAGTGTCTTTTATGATTTTATTTATTGTACTAAACAAAATCTTGCATGAAATTCAATTAATTTTGAATCTGTTCGCAAAACAAACCACTAATTCTAGAAGTATAGATTTTTAAACTTATGACGTTGTCTTTTATTACAAATTATACATTCAATGGCAGTTTTTAGTTTCAATGGTTAATAATTATCTCGCAGTAAACGACGACCACAAGGAAATAAAGAAAAAAAAAACTTTGAAAGATCACCATATGCTATCTTACTTCCTGGCATAAAACCGCAGATTAAAAAAAGATAAATAAAGTACATGGGACTCGCCTATTATGTGAAGCTGCCAGTGAACATATACATATGTATTTGATTTGCAATCAACTATAATATTGATTTTTTAATTATTTTTAATAAAAAAAGTAATTTAAAATTTATAATGTGAAAAAGTAAAAAGCTATAACTAGATTTTGCACTTAAAATAACTTTATTTATATGCACTTATACGAAAAATACAAAAATGACAGTTAGATATTACTATAAGTATTTAAGATGAAAGAAGTTTGGAAAAAATAAGTTATTTTTTCTTCATGTTATTAATATAGAATATGTATTTATTTATTTTTATTGATGGCTGAATAGCTTTTTTGATTACCCTCTGATCTACATAAAAAAATTGCCCATGTGGCAATATATAAATTTTTAAAAAATCTCATTATTTATATTCATTATTTACATTATTATTTACATTATTGATAAGGATTTTCATTTTTTTTTTTTTTTTTTTTTTTTTTTTTTTTCGGGAAGAGGATGGGATTTTGTATGAAATTTTCGTAAAGCTAATAAAATCTTGCACTGATTATAATGAAATTTTTGAACTTTTAGAGTAGTACAAAATTAAAAACGCAAATATATTTAACAAAATACCGAAGTATTTCTTTTCTCAATGTTATTAAATTAGAATATATATATTTTTTAATTCATACTTAAATAGCTGTTGCTATTATCATCTGATATACATGTAAAATTGCCTACGTGGCAATATAACATTTTTAAAAATCTAATTTTTAAATTATATGAATTTTCATTTTATTTATTTATTTATTTATTTATTTATTGCGGGGGTGGGGGGTGGATTTTTGAAATTTTCGTACATCTGATATTTTAAATCTTTTTCGACTTGCAATCGAGTATAATAAATATAATTAATAAGTATAATTAATTGTTTTTACAATGTATTTTATATTAATATCAAGAAAACCGGATTGATATCTCAAAAATTTAAAAAAAGGAATGAGTTTGTTATAATTTAAATCTTCATTTGTCAAATTTTACTTTTTTAATTACTTGAGTATTTTTTTTTTTATTACATACCATTTTCCAGTACAGATCCTCCTGAATCAAGAGATACACATTTTTAAATTATTCTAAATTAAAAAGTAATTTTAATTAATCTCTGTGGTACATTTTAACATGATGCTAATTAATTTTTAAGTTATTATGACTTCTTTGAAAATCAAGTAAACTATTAAAATTAAATTTTGAAGTTTATGGTAAATTAATTTTTTTTATAAAATTTATGAATGGATGAAATTGAAATAAAAGAAAATTCTTAAGTGAAAACAGACTAAATTGCTTTCAATCTGACGTCTTTTAACTTCCATTTAATTTTATGTAATATAGATTTACCAAATTTAATATTCAAAACTCAATTAAATTAGAAATAATTTAGATTAAATTTCATAATCTTATAATCTTTTCTAAAGACAACAAGAATTCTTCATTAAAAAAACATATTAAATACATTTCCATAATGAGATTTTGTTTTCATGTTTATTTAATTTTGGGTTTTTTTTTATTTTTCTTATTTAAATTATAGTTAAGAATTTTAAAGTATATGCGATATAAGATGTAGGATTATTGTTTACTTTCACCAATTTCAATCATAGAAACTATATAAAATTATCCAGGTAGAAATTTCTTTTATTTTACATATGGTATATAAAGGGCAATACATCGAAAAATACAGGGTGTCCATAATTAAACAAACTTACTTTAAAGTTGCCTACAGGCAAAACTATTATTCATAAGGTTGTAAAATTTTGTGAAAGACATAATAAAGGTATGGGAATTTGTTTTAGCTCAAAAAAAAAAAAAAAAAAAAAAAAAGTAGATAAAACTTTCGCCACCAGAGGGCTATTTTTAATATATTACACATTTACCGGGTGTCCTAAAAAGGACTGACTGATTTTAAAATTCAATAACTTGCAAACGGTGACAGATATTTAAAAATTTCTTGCAGGAGGTTTATGCATAAGGTCAAAAGTTTTATTACAGTGTTTTCGATTTTAGTTCGAATTACAAACAATAGATGGCGCTATTAGCAATAGTCGCTAAATACAGGCTCGATTTTTGGTCCTTTCTCTTGTTTCATGCGGAAAAGGAGATGGAAATGTATTATCCGGGCCACGAAATACCAAAAAGCGAGCCTGAATTTAGCGTCTATTGATCGGAGCGCCATCTATTGTTTGTAATTCGAACTAAAATTGAAAATCACATTAAAAAAACTTTTGACCTTATGCATAACCCTCCTGCAAGAATTTTTTAAATATCTGTCACTGTTTACAAGTTATTGAATTTTAAAATCAGTCAGTCCTTTTTGGGACACCCGGTAGCATTACGATAGTTTAGAAATTGTATTTACAGGATGTTCATAATTAATCGATCCTATTTTAAAGTTGACTACAGGCGAAACTATTGCTCAGACTGTTGTGAAATTTTTTGGGACATAATAAATGTATGGGAATTTGTTTGAGGGAGAAAAAAAAAATTAGCAGTCCGTTTTTTAACGAATTAAACATTTAGCATATATTTACGATAGTTTAACAAATTAGGTTATAACCAAACATGTTCCGCATGATTTTCATAATTTTCAGTTACCATCTGGAATTGTAAGATAGCATGTTCCCCAGTTAATCGCAGTGTGTTATGGGAAATGCTAGGAACATGACGTGGAAGAGTCTTTATAATAAGGTTAAGTAAATAAATAAAATTTCTAAACTATCGTAATGCTAAATGCGTAATTTATAAAAATCGCCCTCTGGTGGCGAAATTTCGAACTATGTTTATTATATATTTTTTTTTGCCTCAAACAAATTTGCATTCCTTTATTATGTCTTTCACAAAATTTCACAACTTTATGAACATTAGTTTTGCCTGTAGACAACTTTAAAGTAGGGTCGTTTAATTATGGACATCCTGTATATTGATTCAATAAAAAATCAAAAA
Source organism: Maratus speciosus (assembly GCA_963932465.1). NCBI lineage: Eukaryota > Metazoa > Arthropoda > Arachnida > Araneae > Salticidae > Maratus > Maratus speciosus. The sequence continues at coordinate 135,872,365 of OZ010791.1, forward strand.
ATAATAAATAAAATAAAATAAAATAAAATAAAATCGTATTAATAAACTTATATAAGTGAGTCAATTCTGTTTATTGATAAATTACCCAACTATTAAAACATCCAGAGTTGGAGCGGTTCCAGAATTGGGAAATTTTGTAATTACAATTATCTGTAACGTAATTATATTTTAATTTCATGTAATTAATTATAGTTAAAGTTACATGCCGTAAAATATTCTTGCAGTACTGTAGCAGGAGCCGCACCCATCCCGGTATTTGACGAAATTTTTGCGTTTAAATGTGTGTAACTGTAATCAATTACATGCAATTAACTTGTAATTTCATTGCGGATAATTGAGATTACAAATTTGCCGAACTCTGGGCAATTTGTAATCTCAACCAAACCTCTTTAACGGAGGTAATACCAGTTAATAATAAATTTTTATATAATAATATCTTATATCTTTGATAAATAAAAATCTTAAAAAAAATCAGGTTTTCATTAAAATGTAGGGAAAATATGTGTTTATTAAATGCGCTACATAATTTGAAAATATTTGGCCACGTCGGTAAAAATCTGGCGTTGTTGTGGTAAACTTGTCATTAGTACATTCAAAAAATTCTCCCTGTTGAAGCTGAAACTGATTTTTCAATAGAAAATCAAACTATAATATAGCAAACATTAAGTTTAAGTAGAGTTTTTGATATGCCTTTCGAAAGCAGGGTGCGCATGGCGGCAGGAACCCCTTTTGGGGTAGAATTTTGAAAAATTCACACCTAAGTAATAATTTTAGTTATACTATAGGCATGTCATATTTCAAGATGTTATTTCCATTGGTTTTTGAGATAGGTGATCTTTTAAAAATTTTAAATTTGCCCCCTGTTGCCTCCCTTAGGGATCGAATTTTAAAAAAATCAATTGCCTCAGAAATACATGTATATTCCAAATTTCAAAACTCTATGCCAACAGGAAGTGGGTGAAAAACAAGTAAGAAGATTTGACTGCCCCATACAAACAGAATTGTAAATTAAATAAAAGCATGAAAATAAAAAAAAGAATGCTAATGTGAGCTATTATTAGTTTTTGTCATTATTTCTTTATATTTAATAAAAATATTGTAAGTTAAATTTACTTAAAGAATTTTAAAAGTCCATTGGTCCTAGTATCTTAACATAATCAACTTTGGAATAATTAACTTTGCGAAACTTTTCTGAAAATCAGTGGCAGCAAAAGAAGCTTTATTTTTATAAGGTTTCTTTTTTTTTTTTTTTTTTTTTTTTTTTTTGAAAATGTATTGGTACAGTGCTTTCTAAAGATAAGAAATGCTTTCCTGAATCCAGGTTTACTCGGAGAAGATCATTGTTTATTTCCACTAGTGGTTTTAATATGTTTCCTTAGATAAAGAATCATTTGTCCTTTTTTACAGTGTCAAAATTTTCGAATTGAACGTAAATTTGGGCATGTTGTTAATGTAGAACTGAAAAAAAAAGTTACTTTTGATATTTGCCACTGTTTCTTTTAATGTTACCTACAATGAATGTACATTCTTGTTGTATATCAAGGAAAATGACTATTATTTTATGAAATCTATGAAGTGAACAGTTTTTCAACGTGATTAATATATACCTAACGATTAATATATAAAATAGCTCAATCAAATTTGATTTGATCTGTATGTATTTTATTTTTAGAAATTAAGGTAATAATAATAATAATAATAATAATAATAATAATAATAACAAGAAAAACAAAAATTCTACTACTACTACTACTACTAATAATAATAATAATGATAACAACAACAAAAAAATAACAGCAATAATAATAATAATAGTAGTAATAAGAAAGTAGTAACATTGGAAATATAACAAGGTACTATAAAGGCTTAACTATTTATTTATTGTTAAACTATGGCTGAGGTACATTTATATGCTATTATAATGAAATATTCTCGCTTCCTTTGCCTTTAATTAACTTATCCCATTACCAGCCATTAACAGGTTCATATATAATAACAAATAGTATTATATCCTATTGTATAAAATAACAGGTCTAAAGTTACATCGATTTTCTGTATAAGGATTTCCCCTACTGTCCCTTCCTTCTAATACATTAATCTTTTCCACGAGAGGTGGGATGTATATAAGGCTTCTCTGGGATTATCACACGGGGAGATGAAAGATAAGGTACTTACGCCAAAGTGTAGACACTGTTCGCATTTAGTAGGGCGTCACAAAATGGATTCATTTTTGATGCAGTGTTGTTACACTGTTTGAAAAATCCTTCATCGAATCATGAAGACTAAGGTTCATTGATTTTATAACTTTAGTTGAATAAGATAGGCATTTTTAACTGGTGTAAGAGTGTTGTTAAAAGCTAAATGATTGAACAACAACTTATTTTTCGTTGAGATTTAAAAACATGATTTAATATGATTATAATAAAATATCTACAGACTGAGAAATTTCTCTGTAAATGACGAAATTACAAAAGCGTTTGAATTTACTGTTTTTTTTTTTTTTTTTTTTTTTTTTTTTTTATGCCACGCTGTCATGTATCTATATTACCAGCTTTATATATTTTTATAATTTTATTCATTTTTTGTCGCGTTTTAGACTACATGAAGTTACAATACCACTCTTTTAAATTAGCTTACAAAATTATTGTTCAAAAATAAAGAAATACCAGTAAAGATAGAATTTTCATAACTGGCCGTATATGGTGCGTGATAAAATTTTTGCATGATAATCAATGGTGTTTAATCGGTAAAATTATAGTGCGACAGTTACACAGATGGTGAATACTTGAAATATTGATTTATCTTACCATCTATGAACACAAGGGTATAAATCACATCAGGTTTACAAACATATAATGTTTTCTTTATTTAAAATGAATTCTTCTACTCAAAATTTTAAAGTGTAATAAAATATTCTCTTTTGTTTTATGTTTATTTTGAAAAGGTTTCAAAAGAAATTATTTTTTTTTTATTTCGATTCTCATTTAGTATACTAGAAACAAATTCACTTCTCGTGAAAATACATTTTGTTTATTTATTAACAAATAGGACATTATTTACATTAATGCTTCCTCTCTTTATTAATTATTCATATTCAGGTACTTATTCACACAGAACATCTTCGTTTTAATCTTCTGGAAAGAACAAGTAATATATATATATATATATATATTAAGTCAATTCCTACTTAGGCCATCAAAGAAAAATTTAATATAATCCCTTAAGCTAATGTTAGCTTTTGTTGCATTAAAATATCTAAATTTGTTGATTTTTTATAAGCAAGTAAACCCTATTGGTTTACAGTGGAAGTCTATGGGAATTTGGCGAAATATTAAAGATATGGCTAAGTTGGCGTCACTTTTGACGATTCATTTTGGTCCCAAATTTGGCGATATATCGCCAAGTTGGCGACAAACGTGGCGGTATTTGGCGAAGGACAGTGTCCCTTCTATGGTAACCTCCCTCATAGGTAAAGCGATGCATTAAATGCTGTTCAATAACCAATGGCCGCCATTTTGTCTCCCATATAAAACTAAAATTAATTAATTTAATTTAATTAAGGAATTAATATTTGAAAACTCTGTATTACGATCAAGTGACATCCACTACAAGTTTTAAAAAATTTATTTGAACTTGATTGTATAAATAATAAGTATTTTATTAACGATTCAAAATTTGAACAAGATATACATAGGAAGAGTGTGAACTAATACAGGGTGTCTACAGATCAGGGAAAAACACAGTCAAAAAAAGGGGGAAACCCCAGTATTTTCTTACAGAGAAATTAATCTTGTTTAATCAAGCGAATAAATAAGGCCAATTTTCTATAAGTAAATACTGGGATTTTCTGTTTTATTTGACTGTGATTTTCCCTGATCTGTAGACACCATGTAATAGTAGGAATTGAAAAACATGATGCTTCTTTAGCAGATTCATATGTGTAGCAAAAGTTTACAATGTTTTAATGTTGTTTATATGAACAATTTTAAACTTCTAAAAACAAAAACATGATGCATGATTAGCAGATACTTATTCATATTGTGTAAAGCAATAGTTTATGATGTTTTAATATCGTATATATCAACATTTCAATATAGTGAGCGATATATGCTTATAATTCGAAAATTTTTGCTATATTATTTTTCAAAAAATATGAAAGTATGTATGGTTATTTTTCATTGTTATATAAAGATTAATTATTTTGACCGCATAGTTTTCCTGATTCAAATATTATATTAATGACAGGAATTATACAAATGTAAGTAAAAACGAGTAATAAGCCTTAGTTACGTCCATTAATAATCATATCACAATATATATTCGAAACGGAACATCTTTTAAGCAAATAAATATTTTACTTTACCGTTTAGAATATATATCGTGATATGACAGGAATTATATTTAGACAAAATATTTAACTGATTCCGGAATTAATCAATGTCATGTAACATTTTATTTTAAAGATATGCTATGACTTTTTATTCACAGTGAAATTGTGCGAAAGATTGTTCATTTAGATATGTCAGACTATGTACTACTCAAAATGCTTTCGCCTATGAAAATAATTTTATAAATAATAATAACACAGAAAAAATCAAGTTAAAAAAACTTTTCAAATGTTTTATTGAATATTTTACATTGGTAACTTCCATATTTAAAGTAATAAATGTAAAATTTCCTCTACTTTTGTATACTTTAAGCCTGTCTATGTGCATAATATTCCAATTAAAGAACCCTGTAAGCGTGTTATCTAACAACATATAACAATTGCCCCTTAACTGAGAAATTGCTAATGAGGCCAACGAAAAATCATTATGGGCATATTCAATCATCTTTAATTACACTGAACAGTATATTAACAGGTATATGGCAATTTGAAGCAGTTATTAGAACATAGTTACGTTTTAATAAATAAAATATTTAGTCCCATCTTTGAGTAAAGTTTCAGAAGTTTCGGAGTTAATGTTACTGAAATAAATATAGGTGATATAAGGGTGATCTAAGGAATAAAAAACCGATAAAAATATAAAAATTATTAATAAAATGTTTAATAATTTATTAAAATTGTAAAAATTAAAATAATGATTATTGAAGGTTGAAGTAATTATTGCATATGATTCAATCGGGAAAGTATATTATGTTTTCATTCATATTGCGTAAAACTTTGACACGTTTTTTTTTTTTTTTTTTTTTTTTTTTTTTTTTCATCTTTTTTTAGGCATTGATTAAAACACCGTACCTTTAAGCAACACATTACTGAAAAAAATGTGTAATTATCGTTTTACCGCTGTACATATATATATTTTTTGTTTGCCATGTATTTCTTTGAATATTGACAGTAACATATTCAAACCTATAACATAATAATAATACACATTTTTATTTTCAACCCAATCATAATAAATAGGAAAGAAATTACACACTTTGTTTATTTTTAGGTTAGAAAAATTGCAGTTCTTGTGATTTCTATTCCAATCATTATGGTTTTTTTGAAAATAAAAAGGTGTACTTCTCGACTCTGCGTTAAGTGTTAAGGTTTATAATGGACCAGATGTTTATTGCAAAAAATGTTATCTGAGTGAATTGTGTAGGACGGGCTGTCACCCAGGTAGCTCATGAGGTAAAGCATTGACAATGTAAGTCTGAGTTTTTAGGTTTGACTACCAGCCTGGGCAATTTTTCTCTTAGCTCGTAAAATTACAAATCGAAGTAGATATATCACTTTAAAGAACATTTATTAAAATATACCAAGTAAATATAGCTTGATATTAAAAAACGGTTAAGAAAAATACATTTTTATACAAAAAGAGTGTCTTAAATTGCGGAACTGAAAATAATTGTTTAATTGTTACAAAATCATTGACTTTCAAAGCTGTGAAAGCAGATTTGTAATTAAAATGGATGAATGTCAGTTGATGTATGAGATTTATGTGACAAATATTGCAAAAACTTGACGAACAGACACCTATTCGTATGGAAATGTTTTTTAAAATATCGGTGTCTTAATAAATAAAATCAAACCACCACAATCATACTTCACTCTGAAACACATAATAGCAAGAGAAAAAACTGGGAGGCGCCTTGTTTAAATAAAGAAAGACACCGATATTAACCTCAGTATAAAACTTTCGAGTTCAATTTTTTACCCGACTGCCAGGAAGGGTTATGTGTTTCACGTATATCTGTGTATGTGTATTTCTTTATACCCTCGAAACATCCCAACGGCTGGATGGATTTTAACGAATGATGTCTCTATCGATTCGCCTTAACCGCCCGATGGTTATAGGCTAGGTTTTGTTTTTATAAATTCAAAAATTGCGACCGGAAAATAAAAAAGGTAGAGACGAAAGAAAATTTTTAAGCACCATATTGAGTGGCATATCATTGGACAGGTCTTTCAAAATGAAGAAGGTGTTTCATTGTCTATTTTCCAGTCAGAAGCTCTGTTTAAATATTATACACCCTGGAAGTTGTGTAGGTAGGATCTCTAGCTTTATTGCAACTCTAACCTTCACAGATACCTATAGGCCTCATCAAAACAGAGTTTATAAATAGGAACTAACAATTAAACACAACTTAAATGTCATCAATACAAGTAAATAAAAAATAGGTAAGTAATATAAAAAATAGTTTCACATTATTGAGAAATAATTAACTAGTTCGCTTTTTACGCAGTCGGGCTTTTTGAATTTTTAAATTCAATTTTTACTTGTTTTATTTCTTTCCATTTTGAGCTTTATATTACATTGATGTTTTTTTTTTTTAATTTTGAATGTTGAAATATGTCACTTATTAATAGATAATGAGCATATTATTCTGCAATTAAATCTTGAGAACATGTGTAAACAGAACTTTATCTATAACCTCAAAGGAAATTGCGTGTGGTTTCCTTTAAGGTTTACGATTGGTGAAAATTCAGACTTTCACTCCTTAGGGAATCAGTTTAAGGAACAACATTGCAGCGATCGAAATCTATTGTGCAGCTAATAAATTTAAGATGAAACTGCTGCTCTTGAGCGGAACAGGTGGCGCACACTCTAGGGAGGCTTTTTCTTTAACACTACCCTGATCTCCTACACTAGTAGATCCGGTCACGGAATATGCCACAGGAAAAAAAAATTAAAGTCCAAATTGAAAAGGTTGATGCAGTATCCAAAACCTGGCGGTAAATCACAATTAAATAATAAAACATTGTATACATCACCATAACATCAAAATAACACATCGGACGCGTTTTGAGATAGAAAATATAACAGCCCGTCAGCAGCCAAGGTGAACACATGTCCGTACGAGGACAAGATCACAAACGAACACCCGCTTATATCACTCAATTAGCATTTCTTTTTTTTACAATTTTTTTTTTTTTTTTTAATTTAGCTGTCACTTCTAAAATTAAATATTCTTTATATCTAAATATTCTAAATATTTTGTATTTAGAACATTTATATATGTTCATTTGGGATCTTGTCCACTTACGGACACGTGTTTAGATTGTCTGATGTATTATTGGCTGTTATATTATTCAGCTCTAAACGCGTCCTGTGTGCTGTTTTGATTTTATGTTGATTTATACAACGTTTTATTATTTAATTTTCAAATTGAATAAGTTTAAGGCATTGCACAACGGTAGCGGCAGGGTTGGGGCATTTAATACGTTGGATGATTCTGGCTTCGAACTCATCATAGCTCTAGCTCCGTTATATTTTGAAAATATTTTATTTTAGACACGGTTAATTTTATTATGATTCAGGAAAAATCAATCGTCTTTTAAAATATAAGATTATTTCCGAAGTTATTACTTCATTGAAAAATCTTTTAATATTTACGCATCAAGCCTGAGTAAATGTGAGATTAAACTCCGTTAGAAAGACATTAACGGAGGCAATTACCACCCCCCCCCTTCCCCTCGGCCTATATCTTTGGGAAGATTATCGGCCTTTAGAAACACCAAACAACCAACTCTTTATTGTAATATCTAAAGTTTTATGCCCACTATAACCAGTGTTATAAATAATGCAGCACTTTTTGTGATAAATTAAAATTTCTAAATTGTTTTAAATTTAAAAGTAAAATAAATAACAAAAAATAATAAAAACTCTCATAGTTCGAATTGAGAGAGATGAAAAGAAAAACAAACAATGAAGAAGAGTACTTTATTTCGCTATTTAATAATAATAATAAAAATAATATATTATAGTAATAACCAAAAAGTAATTCAAAATGATTAAAGTACAATTAGCATTTCTGCTAATTTTATGTAAATCGACGCATTAAATTCGCATATTTTCAGCAAAATTAAGAATCATACTAAAAAAATAACTGGGATGAATTTTAAAAAGTATAAACATTTTATTTCGTCGTAGTGAAACTTTAAGTATTATTATTGTTAATATTTTATTATTTTACGAACTCATTTGTTCCGTGGATAATATTAATCACTGTTCTCATCAATTTTACACTATCTCTAGTTTTTTGTTTTATCTATTATTATCAGGAATTGAAAAATACATTCTTCACTTATGTGACTAAATTAGAATTTTTTTTTCTATTTTTCTTTATTCAACTGTCATTTATAAAATTGAAATATTCTTTATATTTAAATATCCAAAATGTATTTATTTTTCTTACTAAAAATGAAGAATGCAATATCGCATGGAAAATCCATTTTCTAAATAAAGCACAGCTGCTGATAGGAAAATCACCATAAGTGTTTTGCTAAAAGGTTAACAGCAATGTACGTGCATGCAAATACTGTTGACCGCACCCAAAACTTTTCTGAATGATGAAATGTAAGGGATTAGGGATGACAAACTGCTTAGCACGCAACATTGTTAATAGTAATGCTTATTTCCTCAGCCTGAAAGTAGCTTAATTGAAGTAATAAATAAGATGTCGATTTATTATTATACTTACACTAAAGGGAGAATGAATGAATTAGTCTAGGCTAATTTTTCAAATTGTACCATTTTTAAGTAACAATGTAACAATGCGTATGGAAGTTCTTTATTTCTTTACGGTATCATTTATTTTAAAATTGCTACGATTTTTCGTATGTCCTCTATATTAAGAACAATGTTTGATTAACTAATATCAGGAATATTTTCTTAACCATTTGAAAAAATGGTTATCGTCCTCGATCAGGGCAGGAAATCAAAAACATATCTGAAGCGTTTTATTGGTTGAACCCCGCATTTTATTCGTTTTATGATTGGTCTATACAGTAATCTGTATTTTCCCTTTACTTTCAACAGAGATAGATACATCTGTTACCACTATGATTAAAAAGTAATAAAAACTACAAAAAAATTAATAACTCAGAAACAAATTGAGATACAGCTTTCAAACAAATTGCAATTAAAAATTCATTTTTTTCTCTATACGACGGTGTAAAAAGTAATATTGAGGGATGTTTAGAAGTTTTAAAATGAAATTTCATTTAAAATTGTTCCAGGAATATTAATGTTTTATCCATGGCGTACGAAATGTATGACCAGCTTCGTAGAAGTTTAAAAATTTGCAGTACCGAAAATTGTAAAACTGAAATTTATTTTAAAATTTTTTCATGATGGGCTCAGGAATGTTAATGTTTAATACATGGCGTACGTAATGTATGATCAACTCCATGCGATTATTTATGTCTTAAATTTTAGTCTTTGAAAAAATCATTTTCCAAATGGTCGTTGTAATTATTTAAATCGCTTTTTTTTTTTCGTAATGTTGTAATATAGGGTGAGTGCACTGGTAATTTTTCAGTAAGACACAAAACTATATAAAATAAATGATAGTGATAGAGTAGGTTAATTTTGTTTTGTCGACCAAAAATCATATTAGGTCTACCGGAAAGTTCTGTCCGGTAAAGTTGTTTCACGCTTACTTTTTTAAAAATTCAGATTCTTCAGATTTCTTTTGAAATAGCAAAATTCTCATTGTTTTCACCTTCATGTGAAATGTTGGACAAAACTTTCATGTGGACAAAACTTTATGTTAGATCTAATACATCTGCAAATACCAATCAAAATGAACATACGTGCGCTCTAATTTTTCCTTTATAACGTTTTCTGTCTAACCGCTCAATTACTGGTACACCCTTGCTAATTCTATTAATTTCTAGTTCTAATTACATTTTATACATAACAAGTAATAGATTTTCGTTTAAAAAATACATCCCTTAAAGAGGCATAATTTTCTAATATAAATGTAATTGTTAGAAGCAAAATTATTCTTTTTATTTAATACATGGTTTGGGAAAAAAAAAATTCTGTAAAAAGGAGAAACATATTAAAATGTTTTATTAAAATAAAACTTAATAGTAAATCTTAAAAAAGTGTTCACCCGTATAAGTGTTCATCGGTTCCCAGCACATAAATCTCATAATTTAGGGACATTTCTCCTGCAAGCTCTCACCAATGTTTTCAATTTTACTTAACTATTTATTTTATTTTAAAAAAATACTGATTAGATTATTTAAATATTTTTGAAAACTTTTTATAATGTATTTTAATTTCTAAAATTATTTACTATCCCTAAGCTTCCTTTTCAGTATTTTTCTATTTCCAGTAGCTCATTTTTCCACTCTCCAGTTTTTCTTTATTTATTTAAATCTGTTGCCCGTCCACACACCTATTTTTAATACCAGTCAGGTTTTTAGATTGCTACCCAGTTTACAATCATCAGTCACTTCCCGGAGATGTGTGGTGCTGTCCACAGCACCTAGGCCATGTCCTCTTCGAAGAAGTCTTAAAATTGTCCCAAAATTTCAATGTATTGCTTCATGGCTTCGGAAATTAAAATATCAAACTGTCACACAAAGATTTTATGCATTGACCATTCACAAACGAAGGAGTAAGTGAAATATTAAATTGTCATGTATATTATTTTCATATAATATACATATTTTCGAATGAATTTTCAAGAAAAAATGAGCGTCTTACATATAAAGAAATAAAGCCACCTAATTTTAATAATGTCTAATTGAAATATTGTAAAATATTTGCTTCTATAAAGCTTAAATGTACAAGACTGGTTAAGATTTAACTATACATTAACATGGTAGAGGTTGATTTTAAAGGAATTTTTATTTAAAAAAAATGTTTTCTTAAATTTTGTAGATGGTGATATCAAAATTACATGTATTTTAACTTTTGAAAGTCATCAATTGTAATTTGCAACTAAAACGTTAATGACTAATCTTCTTTCCTAAACTTAACAAAGATAAAAGAATTATGAGTGATCCTACATTCTCTTACATTAAAACCTAGTTTCAAACGCTATAAATTACCAAGACTGATCCGACTTGGTGTTTAGCTATTCTTGATAACGTCACAGCATTAATAGAAGAGTCTCCAATTGTTTTGTTTAATGGGGGGGGGGGGTAGATCAGTCTTCCCATGAAATGCCTCCTAGATCCGTTACTGAGTAAAGGCGGAACTAACTATTACAAATCAGAATAGATAGTGATAAACTGAATTGAGCATTATTGCTAAATTTAGCGCCATCTATAGCGTAGTTTTACCCATTAAAAAAAGTTCTCATTATTCGTTATCTAAAATGCATTTTAGTTGAGTATCTAGCTTATGATATTATAAAATTTACAACCTTTTTTATGGTTAAATTTTCTAACAAGTGATACATCTTCTTTTTTGATATTCTGTCAGTGAATGAATAAAAAAATGAAATTAAAAAAAAATTATACACGTAGTTACAATATTCAGATTTAGTTTTCAAAGGTATTAAAAAAATCTTTAAAAATTAAAAATCAATTAGCAAAAAATCGTATACGAAATTATTTTTTTTTAATCACGCATAAAAATTTCATTTTCAAAGATATATGAAAAAAATGTGTTGCCTTTTTAACTAGCATCATTTTACTTATTTGTGTTTTTGAAACAATTGTATGAAAGAAGACTCAAACCTCAGACATGTACAGGTACATTGTGAAAAATATCCTGTTGATTACAAGTAAAATTTTCTGTATTTTTACTGATCGTTTTTCACGATGACAATGATTTCGTGAATGAATCGAAAAGTATTTTGAACATGGACATGAGAATATCCTCGACAGATTATGGAAAATTTTAATTTTTTCCAAAGCTGCGGATTTACTCCGGATTCGATCTTCGGGCCATGCTGGTCCTGTGCAGACAATTTGCCTAACGCAACAACATCAGCAATCAAGAACTAATAGATTGGATTTGGTAGCTTAATTAGTTCCTCAGAATACATTAACATAATATTCATCGCACATGCATAAAATATAGAAATTTATAATTTACATAGTTGCGTTATGTATAATTAGTTCCGAATAGAAAAAGAAACTTGTTTGGATGTATACTTTGCATCATTTATTTTCATTATTTTATCTTTTAGAACATTAAAAACGGTACACTATGAAGGAAAAATATATTCTATATATTTATTTACAACAGGCATAGATCTGATTACTGTCAAATAGAAAACTTTATTTTAGAGATTAAATTGCAAATTGTAAATTTCCACTTTATATTGTTATTATTACCACATATGGCTGGATAATGGTATTAAAAAGTAGAAAATTTTGCAATATGTTTTGCTCTTGTGATTGTCAGCACACTGTAAAAAAAATTCCGCAACGTTCCTGGGAAAAAATGGGCAGCTGAGTTGCCCATTATTTCCAAGAAACATTTCTTGAAAATGACTGGAACTTTACTGTATATGTTAAAAACTTTCTACAGAAATGCCAGTAAGTTTCCTGCGAAATACCAGGAATATTTCTGTTGACAGCAAAACATTACTGACATATTCAAGGCTGGAGTAGCACAAGAGCGAAAAATGTCCAGACCAGGGATCGAACCTGGATACTTGGCGTGCCGTGCCAATGCCTTACCTGTTAGGCTATCCGGACCGATTCCTGGCTGACATAATTCACTCTGGATGTTCGTTCCCTTCATTATGACATTACTGATATTTCACAGCATGCGGGATCCGCAGACGATTTTTACATTTCCAGTTGACAATTTTCGCTTTATTATCATTATTTGTTAGAATGAAAAAATATTTTGAAATTGACATCAAAATTATTATTTATAATTTACACGAAAAAATAAATTTTCAGTTAAAATTCAATAAAGTAAATATATATGTGATATATTGTTTCTGAACTTTGCTTAAAATATAAAAATATATAAATGTAAATAATAATTAGAAAAAAAATCTAGACATAAAATATTTTGGATTTTCGTCACTGATTATGTTAGTTTACAAGTTAGATAAAATACATATAAATTTTCATGAAAAAAAAAAAACCTAAACGTAATTGTATATTTTTTCCGAAAAAAAAAAAATTCAAATTTGCAGCAATTCAAAGTGTCAAATATATGTCAAATTTAAATCAAATTGTAATAAAGTGTTAAAATATAAAATTAATTAAAAAAGAAAAAAAAAAGTCAAGAGGTAGCATCGAACCCGGGCCGTACGGGTGGCGTGCAAGCTTTCTGCGTCCACAACAGGAAAGACACGTTGAGAGCTGCAAACTAATGGGTATTTGAAACGTATGCTAAAACTCGGCATCTAATTTCTGAAAATCTAAGGCCCATTTGAAGAAATCCTTTCACAAGAATAATTAGAGATAAGAACTCTAAAACATAATTTAAATTAATCAAAATAGGTGAGAATCATATTTGATTGTCCCCTGGTTAATGCAGATCCAAATAATAGGTGTATTTTTTTTTTTTTTTTTACACAGTCTGCTCGTTAAAGATTTCACAGACAAGTACGAGAGATAATCTCTTAGTGATGTCACAGAGTTATTGTATTTTCATCTGAATTATCTTGACAATAGAGACGTAAAGGATTATGTCGTCTATTGATTTATTTGCATTCCATATTGATTTTTTTACATTCATTTAAGGAATTCTTTTTCGACACTCGCGCGCGAGCAACGGATTATAGCAAAAAGAATAATAAATGGCGGCCGCAGCGTTTTGCTGTTTCCAACTTTTGGTTCAGGAACGTTTCAGATAAGAAAACCAGAATTTCACAGGAAAGAGCTAAATTATTCTGAAAACCTGAGAAAAGGCGAAACGTTCCTGGATTTTACATGGAACGTTACCATTTTTTTTTACAGTGCAAAAATTAAAAAAAAAAAGAAATAAAGGCAGTTTGTTTAAACTTATCGTATGGCGAAAAATTCTCATTTTTCTCTACATATCTTTTTTTTGGCCTTAACCATTATCCACTTGTTTTATAGTAGACATAAGCTCGTTTGTTGTTATGTTTAAACGAAAATTTTAAATGAAAAGTAAAGTAGTTTTTGGAAGACATTGTAACTATTAAAATGAGTATATTCTATTGTGTAATACCTTATTAAAAATTATAGAAATTTTATATATAAATTAAATTATATCTTTATTATAATTTCTTTTGCTTACTTGATTTTAATTAAAATGTATTCAGGACTTGCGTGAAATTTGCACCAATATGCTAATGACTTCTACTTCTAAATTAAGCTAAATTAATTTATTAATATTTTAAAGTAACATGATTGAATATCTTAGAATACACGTTCACAATAATTACTACATAAATATTAAAATAATACAATACATATATCTTCATGAAAGAAAAAATTCAGTTTAAATTTAGAAAAAAATGCACATTAAGATACATATCAGGTTACGTATTACAAAAGATGATGATTGATTATCTTATTTGTCTAGACAATACCGTCTCTGTATCCTATATTTCACACTGAACACTTATTTTACTTGAAAATAACAGCTTTTGATTGATCAGAAAGAATATAAATGGTTATTTTCTTATATTTATGAATATTTAATTCCGAAATGCATTTATAGGAAATTTACTTCGGGAGCTTGGAATAATAATCTCACCTACTGTTACTGAAATAATGCCACTATTTGAATGAATTAAAAAATTAAATTATGTTACTACTCGTCGGCCAGTTTAGCATTGTATTCTTAAAAAGAGTGTTTTACAATTCCCGAACGAAAAACGATAAACGCAAAATAATAATTTCTGAAAATGGACTAAAATATTTACACAATTACTATATTAGACCTGTGTTGTACTGATATTTTAAATATCGCTTAAGATTTCCTTATACTTGATAATTACCAAAAAGTTGGCCGCAAAATATTTAACACATTTTATCCCTTCTCGTATATCCTGTTAATTTTTGGACACCATATTTTCCGAATATTAATTAAAAATGATCAATTATTGTAAGTGCTATTCGATTCATATGTTTAATATCAGGTTGAGTGTCTCTGAAATATTGTAAATAGTAATACAAATGTAAATCTGTAGCAGTATCAAATGGATTTTTATTAATCGATATTAACGATGGTTTTATTGTAACGTTCAATATAAAAACCATCTCTAAAATACACGTTATTTTACGATTTCAAAATGGTCTAACTTCACATCATTAAACGAAAGTATCTAGAAAAATGCTACAAAATCACCCCATAAAATTACATACCATTTCCACACGCTATAAAACACATAAATGAATATCACTTAGTTTTTTTCGATTTTATAGAAATGCTTACTGTTTGTCTTAACAGTACACTTTTAAATAATACTATTTTCTATATTTACTAAACATCCATCATATTCGCAGGTGATTATAAAATTAATGATTTCTTCATAAAAAATTATATTGTTAAAATATATTTTAACAAAATTGAATAATTTTATTACCACTTAGATCGCATGTTTGCCCATAAGAATGTTATAATATTTTTAAAAAACAAACAGTAAAGTTAAACAATGACTTATATACTTTAGAATTTAAGCATAATTAAGAGAGTATTTAAACCATAATGTGAAATAATGTATAGCAAAGGTTTTGTGAAGATTCTAATGGAACACATGCTTTTTTAAAACTAATTCACGCATTAATGGAAATATTAAGTAAGACGATTATGCTTATTTTTGATTACGTTAAGTGAATATTAAATCAGTTATATCACTGACAGAGACAAAATGGAGAACATAAATTGATTGATTATACAGGGTGCAAAGGAAAGTCCCTTTAAACTGCAAATACTTGTCAACGGAGAGAGCTAGAACTATGCAAGTGAGGTAACGGTACGGTAAAGCGACTACGCCCGATTTAATGCAAACGACAGCAGCGCCCCTAACGGCGAAATTTGGAAGATAGCCATTGCAAATCGAAAACGAAAAGACATAGAGCAAAATTTCCAATTAGAAAGTTTTTGAGCATCAATTACTTAGTACGGAACGGCATTGGGTTTACCTGCATAAGATGAATCTTTGCCTGTATACCCAGAAATGTCCGAAATCGATGCACTGCATTTTGTGTAAGCGTTTGAAAGTAATAGACAGAAGTATGAAGAAATACGCACAATTTATTGTATAAATACGTACTTATCTCAATACATTTTGATAGCATCACACACACACACACAAAAAAGACAAATTGTCTCACAGTGATAAAAAGTTAATATTCGGTATGTTCGAAAAGTTCGCCATTGCTCGGAATCCGGGATGGCCACCCAGGGAAAACCAGCAAATGCTTTTGAGTTTTAGTGCAGTCCCTGAGGGAAGATCGCCATTGCTCACGATACACGTTTGTATTCCTGAGAGTAATTCTGCATGCACATTTCTCAGCATGGAACGTCTATTGCAAGCGTTTTCAATACGTGCGACATAGATTTAACCCGTTCAAGGGTGGTGGCTAGACGGCCTAGCCTCCAAATTTTAATTCCTAAACTGACAAATGGCACCAATATTATTTTATAAAATATTGCTTTTGTAATAAAAGTGCAAATCAGCGGGTTTTTATTTTGTAAGAAATTCGTTTGAATATTCTGGTGTCAGTCAATTATTTCATCAGTTTACGAACAGAATTCTGCTGCCACTAAAAGGGTTTATCTAAAATTATAAATGCATTGGAAATTCAATTTTTACAGACGTTACAGAACAGTACAACGGCAAAATCTGCAATTGTGTACTGCTACTTTTGCGGAATGTGAATATGCAAAGTTGAATCGCCTCTCATCGATTTCAGACATTTTTGGGTATACAGGCAACGGTTTATCTTATCCGTGCGAACCAAATGTCATTTCGTACTAATTAATTGATCCTCTAACACTTTCTAATTTTAATTTTTCCTCTATCTCTTTTCGTTTTCGATTTGCAATGGATATCTTCCAAATTTCGCCACTAGGGTGCTGCTGTCGTTTACATCAGGCTAGGCGTAGTCGCTTTACTATACCGTTACCTCACTTTAATAGCTGTAGCTCTCTCCGTTCGCAAGCATTTTGAGGTTAAAGGGACTTTCCTTTGCACCCTGTACTATACACTGGTGTGCAAAAATTAAGGACGAAGCAGATAAATTATAATCCCAGCAAGGCAACAGAACGTACTGTTTAAATAATTTTGATCACTTCTCCCATATTTTTACATCTTGGAGATCTTATAGTAATGGTATGATTGCGGTCGATGTGGAAATTTCTGTACGGCGATATATTCAAAAAAACATCTAGTCCTTAATTTTTGCACACCAGTGTACATAACGCTTTAAAATACTTAAAACTACAACAGAATCGGAACAAAAGAAGCAACAAACTCTTCTTAGTAAAACGAATATGTTATTTTGATTATTATAGAAAATAAAGATAAATGAATAACAATAAAGATAAACGATATTACTAAAATAACTTGATGGTTGTGTGTAAGTGTTTGTTTTGTATTATTTTGGATAAAAAAAATCTTTTTTTTTTCCTGTAAGTTTATTAAGATATTTGAAAATTTTCACGATAATAATCGCTTAAACCAGTCTTTTTAGATCATTTTGGACCGCTGTAAAAGTAGAATAAAATTATTTTTAATAGTTGATGAAGAAATAATGCACAAGCTAATGCATTAAGTGGCGAATGAATAAGAAGTTATTCTATAAGAAGAATAGCTACATTTCTAAAACTTAAACGTAAATTCATTTTAAACTAAGTGTTGCAATATTTTTTTCGGTGGTATTTAGTGTAGTTTCATTTTAGCATTTTAATTTCAAAGAATTATTTATAAGTTGCACATTTCATGGAATTCTATGTTAGTTAAATGACACATATCGTTCTTATTTTACTTTTGTTTGACGAATAGTATTTTTAAACAAACTTGGCATACTTTATTAATAACGGGGACATACTAGTCGGATGTGCAAATCTTAAAACTTTCTTCTATCTCATACATGTTAATACCTCATAATTCGCTTACACAGTGCCAAAATTAAATGGCAATCTATGCGCATCATTTTAAAAATATGAAATTCCGTTCAATAGTTCTTGCGATATGACTATCGCTAAAATCGTTTAAATACTGCAAAATGCGGAATATAAGTACCACATGTTGGGTGCTTTACACGAAAACATAATTAACAACAACTTATGTCAACATAAAAAAAAAAAAAAAAAAATCTGAAGTTTAATGAAAATCCCTGCATTAGTTTTTGAGATAGAGCTATTGCAAAAATCCTGAAAAATACAGCATAGCAGCGCCACTTGTTGGGAGAATTACACCAAAATATTATCAGCAGTAATAATTATTAAGCTTTTCTTGAATCTGAAGTTTGATGAAAATCCATGCAGTAGTTCTTGAAATAGAGCTATTACGGAAACCGTGGAAAACAGAGCATAGCAGCGCCACCTGTTGGGTGATTTACACCAAACGTAATCCACATAAATCATGACAAGCACTAACTGAATCTAAAATTTAATGAAAACAACATTTTATGTCAACGTCAAAAAAAATCTGAAGTTTAATGAAAATCCCTGCATTAGTTCTTGAGACAGAGCTATTGCGGAAATCGTAAAAAATGCAGCATAGCAGCGCCACCTGTTAGGCGATTTACACCAAAAACTAATCAGACCAATTTATCTTAAGGAATAACGGAATATAAATTTTTATTAAATTTGGTATTCTAGTACTTGAGATAAAGCGTCCCTAAAATTTGTACATCACATATAGTCTGACAGATTCACCGACACAAAGTCACATATTTTGTAAAAACATGTTTTTCGGGATCGCTGACGTCTAAAACGTGTAAATTCGTCCAAAAACGGAAGTCGAAAATTTTCACGAATCGATACTTTCTTCTTGTAAAGATAGAACAAACTAAAAAACATTTATTATCCTACAGATTATTAAACACTTCACAAAGCTATCGGAATATTGTTAAGAAATTTCATTATTGCTCATACAATAAAGTGAGATATCGTAATAAACAGTTAAATGAAAATTCAGTAAAAATTCATTTTCACTAAACGTTTATTGGTTTTCATACAATGAAATGATAAAGCTAATTAAACAACAATAACAAAAACTCTTCCGCAAAATTTAAATTTTAGTATTCATTCCCCGAAATCCAAATACAATGGCGACTTACTCTATACTCCGTAAATTTTGTTTTATTTTTTAGTTCCAAAAAATTCTTTAAATGCCAGAATATATAGTATATTATTTACCGTATTCTTCATACATTTTAATTCCGTAAAAAGTATATTGTAAATATATTTTAATGGTAATTATTACTTTAATAAACACATTGAAATTTACCTGAATGTCACAGGAATGAATCTTATTCATTTAGATAATAAAGACTTCTCTTATTCATTGATATGGAAAAAAAAAAAATAATGCTTAAATTTGTAAGCCTTTATTTATAAACAGCATATACCACGCATCTGTAAATTTACTCCATTTTTCTCGCTCCAAAAGAGTGCGTTATATCCAAAATATACTGCATATTATTTACAGTGTTAAATATACTTTTTACTATTGTAAATGATATATTGTAAACAAATTCTAATAGTGATTATTGGTCTTCTATTTTATACATTGAAATTTACCTGAATGTCACAGGAATGAATCTTGTTTAATTCAAATAATAAAGTATTCATCACTTACACATTGATGTTACTCATTGATGTGGAAATACAAATTGTTATCCTTAGTTTTTATAAGCCTTTTTTTTTTTATACCCGGCCGTCGTGTACCGGGCAACTTTAAATTTTGTCCAATTTTCTCGTTCCAAAAAAGCGCGTCTCACCCGGAATATACTGTATTTTATTTACAGTATTAAATATACTTTTAATACTCTAAACAATATTTTGAAAATATGTTTTAATGGCAATTATATAGTATTATTGACCCAAAGCCAGTTACTTATTTATTTATTTATTTATTTATTTTTTGTTATTTTAATAAGATAAACAGTTACATGCTTTACTAGTACCAACCATTTTATTGAAATGTTTCAATGAGAAAAGTGTACTTTTCACGAAAAAAATATGTGTTATAACTTTCCCAGAGAAGTAAAGAATAATTTACGGCCTTCTTTATGTTACACCTGAGCGAATGAAAATTACTTTTCCAGAGAAATTCGTGTTATTCACTTAGTCCATAAATTTTCACAACCGAATCAATAAATGACACTTGTTCCAACATTCCTGTGAAAAATATAGTTTTTCCTGCCGTAGACTTTGTGTGAAATACATAAAAATGTTTCAAGACACCTTCTGTCAATCATCGATAAGTGATGTATGACAAAAGTGAGTGGACATGAAAAGGAAGAGCTTCATTTCATCTTTATGAATATTACATAAATCTGAAAAAGATTTTTCTTTGGAACTTGTTTGAATTGATTCTATAGCAGCACTTTTTATATTACATTTGTCACCTAATTGAACTACATATTTTTCTGCTTGAATATGGTTATAGACTTTTTCATTCTTGGTTGGAAAACAAAATATATTTCATACTTCTTGATGTTATTCTTATTTAGTTTAAATGAATCAGTCATTCAGTCATTTCAAAAACCACATAAGTCACAGAATCAGAAAAAAAAAAAAAAAAAAAAAAAAAAAAAAAAAAACTGTATTATTCACAAGTAAAGGAATTTTTATAGATATTTTTTGGCTGAATAAAGAGTTTGGAGTTAAAAGTTTGTAATTATTGAATAATAATTATAATTTAAGTATAATAAAAATAATAATAACAAAAAATATGTTTTTGACTTAAGTTTTCAGAAACTTGACTTATGTGATTTATGAAAAGACTGATTAAATTTTTATGTTACATTTGTCACCTAATTGAATTACATATTGTTCTGTTTGAATATGGTTATAGATTTTTTTCATTCTTGGTTGAAAAATAAAATATGTTTCATACTTCTTGATATTTTATTCAGTTTAAATGAATCGGTCATTTCAAAAACCACATAAGTCAGAGTATCAGAATTTTTTAGAAAAGAAAATACTGTTTTATTCACAAGTAAACGAATTTTTATGGATGTTTTTGATTTGAATAAAGAGTTTGGACTTAAAAGTTTGTAAATACTGAATAATTTTTATATTTTAAGAATAATAAAAATAATAATAACAAAAAATATGTTCCTGACCTAAGTTAGACAAAAACTTGACTTATTTGCTTTATGAAATGACAGATTCAATTTAAATGTTTTAATTCCCTTCAACATATAAAAAAATTAAGAAAACAAAATATAGCCTACTCATTTTGCAGTGATGCATAATAAATAAACTGATGTTTTCGTAGTATGTAATCATTTTCTGGATACATGTTTGAGCGTCAGTATTTACTCATTAAATTGGTTCTTTTAAATGCACCTGATATTTAAGAGCCATTAATTTGAAAATCAGACAGAGTGCGATAGTTTTATTTTTTGATTTTCTTGATTTTTTTTTATATATAATGAATTTTTTATCATACATAATGAATAATGTGCAATTTTGAAGCCCTGAAAATCTTTTCTGTTTCCTGTAGAAAATGTCAAAGTTCAAGATCACGATCATTTTTCACGAAAAGTGAAATGCCAGTATGTTTGGATTACTATATCTCTGGAAAGCAACAACTTCCCAAAATACTTTTATGAAAAACAGTTAGTATAACACTACCTGCTTAGGAAAATTTACATGGTTCCATTGGGCATTGTTAATTTCCATTGTTATGTTGCCACAAAATGCAATCAAAATGACGTTTTTGTTCGTTTTCTGCTCTTATCTTATGTATGCAATAGTACCCCAAAATTTTTCTTATAGAATATGAAAGTTCAAAAGGAAAGATGTATGTTCCATTTTATCATAGGGGAAAAACATAGGAAAGGGAAATAGAAATGAGATGTTTCGTTTTCTGATAAGGGAAAAGCCTGATCATTAACAGTGCCTTTGTGTAACTTTTGTCATTTTTTCTGAAAGTAGCACGAGACCCCATTTATTTTACTTTTAAATGTTTTTGTATATGTATTCAACTACTATATGATATATCTTGTTTTATTCAACTCTGGTGCTTTTTTTAGATAGGACTAATTCAAAAGTTGCAGATTTTCAAACTTTTGAATATTTAAGGGTGAATTCACATCCAAACTGCTTATTTTCTGATTCATTTTTTTATATTTCTCTGAAACGCATCTAATTGACAGATTCTCTCATTCAGAAACTATATAATGTGCCGTGTTTGTCAATTTTTTGATAAATGTAGAATATATTGCAGAAAACGGTGTCAAAGTTGGCGTTTTGAACCGAATTTTCCGAAGCAAGAGAGCTGGGAACGTAAAAAATGGCCATATTGAGAAAATGGTGGTTTATAAATCAAGTTCTAATTAATTGAGTGAAAAATTAAAACGCACGACCTCTTATATATCTCTTCAAAAATCATGTCAGCAAGTTTCATGTTTTTACATCTAAAAGTGAGTCTGAAAATGTGTCAGAAAATTTCGAGTCGTTAAGGGTGGAATTTTTTTTTTTTTTTTTTTTTTTTTTTTTTTTTTTTTTAAGTACACCCTTAACAGACTATATCTGCTAACAGCATCGATATGCCGGTAAAGTTCTATATTACTTAACTTGTCCAAATAGCTAACTTTCAAAAACTAGAAACATGTTCATTCAATTAATGAAGTCTTTTCTTTTTCTTATTCATTGACATGGAAATCAAAATTCTTATTCTTAAATCAAAGCCTTTTTTATACCCATTGTATAACGCATACCTGTAAGTTTTATTTAATTTTCTCATTCCAGAAGAGCAAGGTAATGTCGTGGAAAATAAAAGTAAACACCCCCTACTAACTCCTCAACAAATTATCGTAGACAAAAGTTACTGGAACCAAACGACTGGAAACAAAGTCTACTTTTAAATGACGTATATAAAATGTGCTTAGGGGGTCATCTACATATTAAAACGAATCCAAACTTCATTTTTTTTCAATGGCAATACCCAATTTTAACGAAATATTTCAAATTTTTGGTTCAAACTATGCCTAGACACCAAATTTCAAGTCATTTGAATGATAAGGTTTTGAATTATAAATATTCAAAATTTGGTGCTTCTAATGTTAAATTACATTTTCATATTTTTATTTATAACTTCTGACATTATTATCCTAATGTTCTAATTTTTTGTGCAGTACTAATAATTTTTTGTGTAGTACTAATAATTCTAATATACCCAAACATAAATACGTTGAATTTGCAATTTTTATAATTTTCTGATATGAATTATGAATTATGAAATTAATATTAAAAAAATTATGAATTGCAACCTACAATTTTTTTGATGGATTCAGATTTATTGTGTCCTGCTTTATGGAAATCCAAAATGTGACATTTTTCTTCCAAATAGTTTTCAAATTATGCTTAAAGAACGGCAAAATGATGATTTAAGGGGCCGTCTATGATAGAAGTGACTAAATATTTTGAAATTTCTAATGCTATCCTGTAATCTAACAGTCTTAATTGACTGCTTAAGGTGCCTTGATCAAGAAGGGAGCTCTCTCGGTTAACAATCGAGTACCGAACTCCAATTCGCATACAGCTCTTAAAGTACGCTCGTTTTAAAATAATTAATTTCTGCGAAACTTGTGGTACGAATTGCATAAAAATTTGTTTTTAGACTAATTGAAGGGTGTAGAGTTCATTTATGCTGTCAGAAATGTGTACTGCTATTGAAAAAAAAAACAAAATTATGGTTCATTTTAATATGTAGATGCCCCCCTAAGCAAATTCTATATACATAATTTAAAAGTAGACTTTATTTTCAATCGTTCAGAACCAGTAACTTTCTTCTACGATAGTTTGTTGGGGGGTTAATAGGGGGTGTTTCCTTTTTTTTTTTCACGACTGTACATTATTTACAGTATTGTATATACTTTTAGCACTGTAAACAATATTTTGTAAATATATTTTAATAGCAATTATTGGAATATTATATGCATTGAAATTTACCTGAATATCATAGGAATTACTTTTATCGTCGTGTTGACCCTAAGCCTGTTCTTAAATTTTTAATTTTAATAAGATAATCTGTTACATTCTCTACTTGTACCAGTCATTATATAAAAATGATTATTGAAAATATTGAAAATATTTAACACTGAGAAAAGTGTATTTTCACGAAAAAAAAATTATGTATTATAACTTTCTCAGAGAAGTAAATCATAATTTACTTTTTTTTTTTTCTATTACACCTTACCGAATAAAAATTACTTTTTCAGATTAACTCATGTTATTCATTTCGTCCATAAATTTTCACAATCGAATCAATAAATGACACTTCTTCCAAAATTCCTATGACAAACGTAGTTTTTTCTGCCGTACGCTTTATATGAAACACCTAAAAATGTTTTAAGAGTTCTGCTGTCCATCATCGAAAAGTGATGTATGACAAAAGTGAATGGACATTAAAAGGAAGAGCTTTATTTCATCTTTATGAATATTACATAAATCTGAAAAATATTTTTCTTTGGTACTTGTTTGAATTAGTTTTTCTATAGCAGCACTTTTTATGTTACAGTTGTCACATAATTGAAAATATTTTTCTTTTTGAATTTTATTATAGTTTAATTTTTTTACATGTTTTCATTGAATTTACCATTATGTTTGTGTGTGGCAGTCAAACCTTGCGAATAATTTTTCACCCACTTCCTGTTGACACAGAACTTTAAAGTTTGGAATATAAATATATTCCTGAGGGCAATACATGAATTGGACATTGATTTTTTTATAATTCAATCCCTAAAGGGGGGGGGGGGGGATTACGTTATCGTTACGTTTGATTTTCTATGGAAAAATCAGCATCAGCTTCAAAAATGAGTGTTTGCTGAAAAGCACTAACAACAGGGTTACCATAATAGCGCCAAATTGTTGCCGACTTGGTGAAATAACTCCAAATTTTGCCAACTTGGCAAAATATAGGTAAATTTGGTGACAAAAATAAGTTACCATACATGAAGCCAACTCGACGGTAGCTGGCTATTTTGACAAACTTCCCATTTAACACGTTGACTGCCACGCTACGAGTATACTCGTTGCTTTATGTTAATATGCTTTATGTGTAATATTAGTGGCTTTAATTTATTACTTTCTCACCATTATTTAAAAAAAAAATTACCTTATTTATTGGCAGAAATTTCGCTGCATTAGTAAAGCAGAATTTACCTTTCAGAATTTGTGGTGGCAAACGACTTTCAAGAAGAAATTTAAA
The DNA here is from genome assembly GCA_963932465.1 of Maratus speciosus. Lineage (NCBI taxonomy): Eukaryota > Metazoa > Arthropoda > Arachnida > Araneae > Salticidae > Maratus > Maratus speciosus. Next base: position 135,897,877 of record OZ010791.1, read on the forward strand.
AATTCCTACTTTTTGCGGCAGTGAACGAGTTAAATCCATTAATGTTCCATAATCGAGCGCACCGCATTTAAAATAAACTCCGTGCATTTAAGGTATTTTTTCGAAGACTTTTCTACTTTCTAGTGCATTTAAAAAACATATATATTTTCTACAATTTTGTGTTTTTAATGAAAGTATGTTTTTCAATATATATATATACATATATTCATTGTTAGTTTTAATTGTTGATATTGCTGTATTATATACATTGAATTTTAACTCAAAGCTACAGGAATGAATCATATTCATTCAAATAATAAAGTTTTCTTTTCTTATTCATTGATACAGAAATCAAAATTCTTATTCTTGAATTAAAGCCTTTTTTTTATATCCACTGTAAACGCATACCTGTAAGTTTTATTCAATTTTATCATACGAAAAGAGTGTATTATACCAAAGAATTTAGGGTATATTTTTTACAGTACTCGGTATACTTTTAGTACCGTAAACAGTATTTTGTAAATATATTTTAATTGCAATTATTGGCAGAGTATATCCAATGAGTTTTACCCGAATGTCACAGGAATTAATTTTATCGTCGCGTCGACCAAAAATTTCTGTACTTACATTTTTAGTTTTAATAAGATAAACTGTTACATGCTGTACTTGCGAAAAACAATTTACTGAAATAATTCACTGAAAAAATGTGTACTTTTCGCAAGAAATATATAATACCTTTCCCAGAGAAGTAAAGCATAATTTACGGCTTTTTTATATTACACCTGAGCGAATGAAAATTACTTTTTCAGAGAAACACATGTTATTCACTAGTCCATAAATTTTCACAACCGAATCAATAAATGACACTTGTTACAACTTTCCTGTGAAAAAATGCAGTTTTTCTTGCCGTAGACTTTGTGAGAAACACATAAAAATGTCCCAAGATTTCTACTGTCCATCATCGAAAAGTGATGTATGACAAAAGTGAATGGACATGAAAAGAAAGAGCTTCATTTCATCTTTATGAATATTGCATAAATCTGAAAAAGATTTTCTTTGTTACTTGTTTGAATTAGAATTTCTATAGCAGTTCTTTTATGTTACACTTGTCACCTAATTGAATTACACATTTTCCGGTTTGAATTTGGTTATAGTTTTTTTTTCGTTGCTGGTTTGAAAATAAAATATTTTTCATACTTCTTGATTTTTTATTTAGTTTAATAGAATTGTTTATTTCAAAAACCACAAAAGTCAAAGAATCAGAATATTTCAGAAACGAAACTGTATTATTCACAAGTAAACGTATTTTTATGGATATTTTTGGACTGATGTCTTGATCTATTTGCATGTTCATGTTATAACACCAACCTTTTAAAACTGCACTTTTAAGAACACTTGATAGTAAGACAATATTTTTTATTTAAAATTGTTAATTGAAAAATTTAGGGAGTTAAACATTACTTTTCATAAATATTTAAGTCAGTGTCTTATTTCAATTTTTAAACGAATTGCTTTAATAATTTGAAATCTATGTAGTACGCAGATAAACATATTCAGAACTATTAATTTTTTAACTATCCAATAAAAGTATTTTTTATAAATTCAAGTACGTAATTTCATCTGTTCATAAACAGTTTAAAAACTATTTCTCACAAAGTCTCAGATGCCTTCTTAAAACGTTCCACTTTCCAAAAGATTAAATATGGTCGAATTTTCATATATTTGTATAGCAATCATAATACCATTGTACTATATGATAACGGTGGAGTTTAGCTAGCAACCCGCTCACTGACTTTAATTGGAAATCATAAAATAGAATTAACAAAAATTATTATTTTGTAGTTCTTATTTTATTTTTTACCACCGGTGTATAAACTTGCATTTTACCAATTTTCGTCAAATTAAATGAAATTTTTTTTCTTTAAATTTATGCATTATTTTATATAATTCATATTAGTTCTTAAATTTAAAATAAATAATTAAATATTTCATTAATTCTAACTACTGTACTCTTTATGTAATATACTCAACTGTATATTCAATTTTAAAATCCGGTGTAGTCAAATGTTTCGAATATTTCCAATCAGAAATGCAATGGATATTTTGAATAAATTTTATTACCGGAATTTAAATAACAGCATGTTTAAACAAAAGCAGTGGAAGGTAAAATATGAAAAAAAAAAGATTAAATCATAGCTGAATCTCAAATCATCCGGAAAATCGTTAAGAGTATAAGGTCAAGCTCAGTTTTGCCAGATGGGCTACTTTTTTAAAAAATCAGATTCTTGATTGGCACCACTTTTTTGAAATGGCAAAATGTGCCTTATTTAATGACATATTAATTAAGGCGAAAACAAAGTGAATTTTACAGTTTCAAAAAAGTGGTGCCAATCAAGAAATGTGAATTTTAAAAAAGTAGCCCACTGGCAACACTGGTCAAGCTCATAAAAATCGGCTTTAATGGTTATTTTGCAAATTTCATGATATTTCTTCTTTTACTAATCCATATTAAAATCGAAATAAAAACAATTTTAAAGACGCTTTAAGATTTTAGAGACCTATCGCTTTTCAGCTTTCAAATATTACTTTGTACATTTTTCCTATTAATGTAATTATGTACTTCGTAGTTGTCTACTAAGTTGAAAGTAACGAATGGCCAGAACTGGTTACAAAAAATAATGTTATTTACGGGCCAGTGGCTATTAACTAAGTTTCCCATTTTCAGCTTTACTTCACAGTATTTTTTGATATACAGCGGTAACAGTAATTCGAAATAGGTATTTCATGAATAATTGAAGTGAATTGTCGAATAAGAAATGTGACGTACCATTCCAGACAGTTCATTTGAAAAGTCGCCATAACACTAAATTAAAAATAAATACATTTTTTTCAAAAGTAATAACAAGCTTGATTGGTAGTACAGCGGGCAGACTTAAACTAAAGATGTGCGAAAGAGCAGGCGGCACAGGGCCTCTCCTTATCGAGTGCACGGCTGAAATTCCAGAATTAGATAAAACTCGATTCGTATATAACGCTAAAACGCAATCAGTCTGCAAGTCATATGTTGGTGGAAAACACCTGAAAACCATATTTTTGCGGCGTACTCGTAGGTTTACCATTGTGTATGTGCACCCAAGTGTATGAAAACATGGAGGACTGGTGTCAGGAAAACACAATGTTTAACCTACTAGTTAACCGCTAAAATCGGGTTTTCAGGTGTTTTCCACGAAGATATGACTTGGCAGACCGATTGCGTTTTAATATGCGAATCAAGTTTTAAAGAATTCTGGAATTTCAGCCGTGCACTCGATGCGGTGATTGTCTGTGCTACTGCCTCCAGGTGAAAAGCGTGAAACGCTAAAAGACTGAGAGGGGGAATATTTTCACGAAAATGCACACTAAGTTCAAACACTTAGGTCGAAAGAAATGGGCCTCTCCTATCGTTCTGAAGGAACCGAAAAATGTCATTTTAGTCACTGTAAAATGTCACTAAAAACATTGTGACCTTAAAATGTCAGTTTAATTCTTTATCTACTGACGGTACTTATAAGTACCACTCACTTTAAACTTTCATATCATAGTGCATATTATTAATATTCTAATGGTACTTTGCAAAAACACTCTTTTAACAACACTTTATCCGGATACATAGCAGCAGTATTTCTGGGTTTGTTATTTTAGCGAGGGAAGGGGGTATCTTTGTAACAGTCGATGCGTTTTGTGCTGACACTTTGTACAGATTGTCACGCTCGTCTTTTTATTGCTGCAAACACAGTAAAGTGTATATGATAAGTGTTGGATTTTTTTTATCTGTTCATTATGCTCTTAGAATACAATTTGACTAGCTAGTTTAGGTGAACGGTGTGTGTATTTGATTTAACAGTTGAATTATTTGAAGGTACTTATAAGTACCGTTAGTACACTGGGTGTTGGAGAAAAACTCCATGTTTACTTTTCGTCTGTGTAGTTATCCATCGTTTTCATCTGCTTTAAAATGTAATTACTGAAATGTAGTGTAGTAATGATTTTCCTAGTATTTATTTCCTGTTTCGATATTATTTTTGATAAGAAATAGAAAGAGTTGTAGCACCAGCTCTTTTTTGCTATGCTAGAAATCGCATATGTAAATTCATATGTTGAATATGTGGAGATGCGAGAGAACATGTTATCACTGGAATATAGACGTTGCAAAACTGCTAACAAGAATTGCTAACAAGATAGAAACCTAAAAAGATAATTTTTTTAACCGTTTCAGAGCAAAGCATTTTCAATACTAAAGTGTTTAAATAAATGATTGGAACCGGAATTTGTCAAAAAAATTATTTGTAAATATAAAAGAAGGCTATATTTCATATACTTATGTAATCGAAAATATTTTACCATAATTCTGTTTCCATTTGAAATACCTTGTGGGATATCTGTTACGATATTATAGTCATAGTGTACTGACGGTACTTTAAAGTACCACTTTAATTAATTACCTCTAATTAATTAAATTTCTCATGTGTGAGTATTATTTGTATGCTTATCCTTTAATTTTCATTGTAGTAATTGAAAAAAAAATTACATGAAAAAAATTGCAGTAGATAAAAAGTTAAACACTGAAATATCAGTATCAAAGAGAGGGCCGCCTATTACAATTCTCATTGAAAATCTGAAATCTTAATTCCATACCTGCTAGCGAACTCAAACTCAAATTCTGTTTAAGAACAGCTAAATGGAAACTTCGAAAATTTCTACGTTCAAAAGCACGTTGCTGTAAAAATCCTGATTAATCGACCAATATGAGCGAGCTGCGTCCAAGCCCATCGAATATAATTTTTACCGCAGTATTTATAGTACTTACACAACCACTGATACCTAATTATCGTATTATATCACGAAATAATCACTGGAATCAAATCAAAGGAGAATCAGACATATTTACGATACTTAAAGAATTGACAGAATATAATGTTCAAAAACGCACAATTTTTAGAATCCAGGACACTTGATCTCACGCAAAATCTCGAAAATCCCTCGACCAAAGATTGTTTTCAAAATGCAATAGCTAAACACTATACTACTGAGTTTTCACACAGTATTTTTTGAATTTTTCTTTATTCTTTTAACTACAGTTAATGAAATGAAAGATTAAAAAAAATCATTTTATCGAATACGTATTATTAAGTAATAGATAGAGATAAGAATTTTTTATATAATATACTTAAGTAAATATAATGAATAATGTATATTAAATAATACGTTTATAAAAAAAAGTTTATGTTTTGTTTATTATTCTAATTCTTTTATATAATATAACACTACACTCCATTTAAAAAAAAATCATTTAAATTTAATTATATATATAATTAAATGATTCATTTGATCATTTAATAAGAATATAAAAAAAATATTTAAAAATTTGGTTAATTACGCATAATTATCAAAGAAACATAATGCTATATTTTAAAGATTTTCTTTTTATAGTCTCTTAATTATAAACTAAATAATTAAAGAAGTGAATAATTATATTTAACATTAATTTTTTTATAATGTTTTCAAAAAGGTTTCATGAATGTGCCACTAAAGTTCATGAAAGAATATTTATATTATTTAGCTAAAAGCAAATCTTCAAAGTATCTCCTTTTTTTTATTAACTCTTATAAATATGATTACATTAAATTTAGGTCGGACTTTTATTTTCCAAGTCAAGCAAACAAAAACGTTGATTTATTGAACAGTTGTAGAATCTAAGTTACGCTTTAGATAATTTTTACTTGATAATTAAGATAGAAAAGCAAGGTTTTTGTATGACTTAGATATGTTTATTACATTGCACCAAGGCAAAAGAAACTAAAAGAAACAATAAATAATTATAAAGTCATATCTTGAAGAAGCTTTTTGAATACTTTCAACGCAGAGAAAAAGTGAATTTAACTATTCAAACGAAATTCGCATTGTTGAATGTTAAATATCATAGACCCAAACACTGCCAGATGAATAAATCTGTAGAAATGTTGGTGAAACCTGTGTTGCATAACGTTCGTATTTTAGTAAAATTGATAATAATCATAAAGACGATTGCTTAATCCTAGGATTTACGATTAGTTTGTGAAGGGAAAACAATTAAAAAGAATATTATATTTCAATGGTTTGAATGTAAGCCCTGATTTTCTATTTTCACATTATCCATAACACATACAATATGCCAAAAATATTTATATAATTGTTACGATTTTCCACAATTTTTAATGTTTATGTATGTGTAATAGGCTCACCTATCATTTTTTATTTCTCAAGGTAAAGAACTTGCTGGACCACATATTACACGTAATGCAGTTTTCAAGAAATAGCTCTTCAAAATGCGGATTTCTTTAACAAAATGATAAAAAACTTTTTTTAATTGATAGCGTATTACATCCGTAATTGCCTAATTAATTGAAACGTTTTAAATTTTTTTCGTTAATAAAATTATCAATGCTTATTAAATATAAAGAATTGCCATTGACGAAAAAAAACATATATTCAGAAACAAATTTAATTGCAAAAAATATAATTTTATTAGAATGGTTTTCTATTTCTAAATTAATGGCATTTTTTCTTTTAAATAACATCTTACTTTTAAATCAATTTCGCAAATTATTTTTTCAGTGCGTGTGAGAGAAAAAACATTTTCAGTAGGGAAATTTAAAAGATTAAATAAGGTTTTTATAAACAATTTATTTTGAATTTTTTTAATGAAATGCTAATGAAATATTTGAAAGCATTATTAAAGGGGAAAATATGATAGATGTTCTGTGAATGTTTTATGTATTCTTAAATAATTATTTCAGATAATGGTTATAGAAAATTTTGCAGCGTACAATAAAATCAATAAATATTCTACATGGTAATTTATAAAACGGAGATTTTATTTTGCAATACTGATATTTTAATGCACTTTTTCTAAGCATTCATTATTCAAAAGTGTTTATATATGAAAGACATGTAAGTAATTATTTGAAGTTAAATACATTAATCCTAATTATGCTTTATGTTTTATTTTTGTTATTTTTTATATTTCTACAATTTTTGCACATTAATTTTCTTTTCAAAATATCTAAAATTTACATGATTATGTTCTTGCGCCAGGTGTTTCCGGACATATGGATTCCTCGGACTGCATATCATGGAGAAAATCGTAAGATATTAAGAATTAAAATTGCCTATTTTATTTTATTAAACGCCAAAGTTTCTAATGATCGAATATTTCATAATTGTAGTTCATTTTCCATCTTTGGACAACATTGTTACGATAACTACAGATTTACAGACATTTTTCTGACATTACATGATACCCTTGGTGGAAATTATGCTTTGTTATTTTAAATTCAGTCGGATAATGACAAAATTCCATTTCTCGAAAACAAAAATCAAAATCTTCCACTAATATACGTTCTATGATTACAATCATTTATAGCCTTCTCGGGCAGCATTTGAGCGGGGACTTATGATACTAGTTTATCCAGAAAATGATTAGTTAAGCATGCACATGTTCGCCTATTTTAATTTACTTAACGAGAAAATTTCTGATGATAAAATATTTCATAATTGTAGTACGTTGTTTTATTTTTAGCCCACTTCCTCACGTTTACTATTGATTTTCCGATATATTTCCAATTTTCAATGATATTATTGTCCAAAAGTACACTTTGCTGTTTTAAGTGCAGCTGGATAGTAACAATATTGCATTTCTCGAAAACAAAAATTGATATCCTTCGCCGTTATATATACTCTGATTGCAATTATTTATAGCTTCCTCGGACCGCACTTGAGGTAAAAAAAAAAAAAAAAAAAAAAAAAAAAAAAAACTTTTGATAAAATTTAGTACATTTAAATGCGTACGTAGTCATGCATTAATATCGCCTATTTTATTTTGTTAAACTAGAAAATTGCGGATAGTCAAATATTTCATAATTGTAATTCGTTGTTTCATCGTTGGCCAGCGTCCGTCGCACTTTTACCAAAGATTCACAGATTTCGATTTTCAATCATACTGTTGGCCAAACGTACGCTTTGCAGTGTAAAATTCAATCGGATAATAAAAATTGTTTTCTCGAAAACTACAATTAGAAGGCTTCGCCATTCTGCATACTCTGATTCCAATTACACTGATCAGCATGCATTTTGATGATCATATAAATATATATTTTTCTGAAAGTGTTTTTTATGCTGATTTCAAAAATGTAAAGCATTTTTGCACACCACGTACACTTTTTTTACAAATATTATTTTTAATTAATTTTATTCTTAAATCATAAATTACTTTATAATAGTAATACTAGATGGCGCCACCAATTTTTTTAGGAATTGATTCCATATGTATATACATTACATTAATTTAAATAAATGAGAAACTGTATTTAGGAAGCTGAAATTATTTATTAATATGATTTAATAATAATAAAAAAATTATTTATGTAAAATTAAAAAGAAAAAGCGAAATCCATAAATTTAATTTTGTAAAAAATATCTAAATTAATACTTGCTAGGTGGCAGCACCAAACAATGTTTGATCTAATGCATAGGTTTTAACAACAATAAATTTCTTTGTTTATTCACGTCTGTTTCTTTCGATTTGAAATATGTGATATATTTCACATCTTCTTTAATTGAATAATGGCCTCACGTAAATGTGTAAATGATACAGATATATTTTGTTACATTTGTGGAAATTATACTGTAGTAAATCAAAGGCAGGATATTACAGATTTTGTTAAAAATGCTTATTATGCTTATTTTGGTGTGAGACTGGGTGACCAAGATAAGACATGGGCCCCTCATAAAGTGTGTAGAACATGTGTTGAAGGATTACGACTTTGGTTGAAAGGCAAAAAGAAATGTATGCCTTTTGCTATTCCCATGGTATGGAGAGAACCTAGAAATCATCATGACGATTGTTATTTTTGCTTAGCTAATGTTCATGGGTATAGTTCGAAAAATAAAAAAGGAATTATATATCCTAACTTGCCTTCTGCAATAAGACCTATATTGCATAATGAAAGTCTTCCTGTTCCTTCTCCTCCAACCAATTTGGAAAGCATAAATGAACCAAATAATTCAGAAGATGATGAAAATCAAGAACAAGATGTCTATAAACCAGAAGTAAATGATAAAGCTCCAATTTTATTTAATCAGCATGAACTCAATGATTTGGTGCGCGATTTAAATTTGCCAAAAATAAAAGCTGAACTTCTTGGTTCTCGGCTTAAATCTAAGAACTTATTATTACCAGAGACACAATTCTCTTGGTACAGGCATCGTGAAAAAGAACTTGTTCCATACTTTTCTGAAAAGGATAATTTAGTATATTGCAATAACATAAAGGAAATAATGAATTTTTACGGTATCCTTTATAATGCATCAGAATGGAGATTTTTTATTGATTCCTCCAAGACAAGTTTAAAAGGGGTTTTGTTGCATAATGGAAACCAATATGCATCAATACCTATAGCCTACTCAGTTCATTTAAAGGAAACATATGAAAATCTTGAACTTTTGCTAGACCAGGTCAAATATAAAGATCATGAATGGTTGTTATGTGGTGATTTAAAAGTGATTGGAATGCTACTTGGACAACAATCAGGATACACAAAATTCCCATGTTTTCTGTGTGAGTGGGACAGCCGGCATAAAAAAAATCATTGGGAAAAGAAAGATTGGCCATCAAGAATATCATTATCCCCTGGAACAAAAAATGTAATTAAAGATCCCTTAGTCAATCCTAAAAATGTTTTGCTTCCACCTCTGCATATCAAATTAGGGATAATGAAACAATTTGTGAAAGCCCTAAATAAAGAAAATGAATGTTTTAAATATATTTGCAGCAAATTCCCTTCTATTACTGATGCTAAGCTTAAAGAAGGTATTTTTGTTGGGCCTCAGATACGAAAATTACTGACAGATAGTGAATTTGAAAAAACAATGAATGATTGTGAAAAGGAAGCATGACTGAGCTTTAAATGTGTAGTGGAGAACTTTTTAGGAAATAAGAAAGACCCAAATTACAAAATTATAGTTGCAGATATGTTAGAAAAATTGAGATTACTTGGTTGCAACATGAGTATAAAAATACACTTTTTACATGCACATATCGAATTCTTTCCCGAAAATCTCGGAGCAGTGAGTGAGGAACACGGTGAAAGATTTCACCAAGACATCAAAGATATGGAAAAACGGTACCAAGGCAAGTGGAATAAAAATATGATGGCAGATTACTGCTGGATGTTAAAGAGAGATCTTTGTGCTAGTGGACGAAAAGCAACTAAAAGGAATTTTTCTCAAACTAATTGATTTTTTTAATATTAATCAAATTTGTCCATATTTAAATATATTGTAAGTATAATTATTATGTCTATACTTTAATTTTTCATACATTAATTTTTTAATACATATCCTAGTCTGTATTAATTATTTGCCTTTGAATAATATTTTTTTTTTATAAATTTATATAAGTGAAAGTTAAAAAATCATATGTTTTTATAAATTTACAAATTGTTAATTTGTAAAAAATCCTGACGTGATACGCAAATTTCGACTTTACTTTTGAAATCAGCTTAAAAAATTGATCTAAAATCACCTATTCATTTTTAATCTTCAAAAAAAAAAGTTTCAATATGCAGATCAGTGTTATTTAGATCTTCATCGTCTGTTACATACTTTTCTGAACTTATCATGTGCAATTACATGTTAGCCAGGGTCTCTTATTTCGGTATTTGGGATTTGCCATGATATTTTGATTGATTAATCTAACACAGGAAATGCAATAATAAAATTTTTTTGTCAACAATAAGATTATACTCCAATCATTTTTCAGCAATTTTTTCATTAAATATATTACGGAAGCAATACTTTTAAACCACCAACTACATTAAATCTTAAGATAAATTAAAATGGATTGAGAATATGTTATCTACATACGAAATACACATAGTAAAAATGCCTTTACTGCAGTCAATAATAGAGATACCATTATTCAGTAATTCTTTCAGAAAGTTAAATGTTAAACCTTGCTATTTTTTAAAGAAAACATGACAAAAATGACAAAACTAGCTTATTTTAACTACACGCATTTTCAAAGTAAAATTAAGTTAGAAAATTATGCAACAAATATTTTTAATATGACATTTATTGGTAAAATAAATATATAGATAGATTTGTGAATCTGTAATAAGATATTAATTTTTAAACAATTATATAAATTAGTTTAACAAATAAGATAAACAAAATGGATATTTTAAAAAAGCAAATGCTATTGTAAAAATAAAAACAATTATGCTTTTATCTTCAGTATACACATAGCTGTTAATTACCCGTGATTTATATCTTTTGTTTAAATGGTGTTTGATAATTAGCTGTTACTTTTGATTTATTTTACAATTATTCAAGTTAATGACCTTCAGATTCTTTGATACAAATGGTTCCCATTTTACTAAAAGTCATAAAATGGTTCATTAAATACACCTTTTTTTCAGAGCAATTAAATAAATATGTTCCTTATTGTAAAAAATACGTTAAAGAATAATTTTCCACAAATGGGTGTAATGTTATTTTTACAATCGCATTTGCTCTTTATTCACACGGCGAAAATGAAAGCAGTAATTTACTGAAATTGTTTGCAATGATACTATAAATATGAAAAGGAAGTCACTAACATTACTTTGTTCTTGTTCTAACATAAGGTAAATATTAACTTAAAATATATAAATTTATGAAAAAATATTAAATTAGATTATATAAAATTGGATTTCACTTAGGAGTGTGAAAATTATTATTTTCAGAGAAATATACTCTTAATTTGCAATATATTTGGGGTACCGGAAAATTTTGTCGCGTAATGTTTATGCCTACTTTTTAAAAATTCATATTTCTTCATTGGCACCACTTTTTTGAACCGGTATAATTCCCATTGTTTTTACTTTAATGTAAAATGTGAAAACTAGGGGAATTTAGAAACATGAAGATACTTATTTGTTTCATATTTCCAAGCTGAAACAGCAATTAAAAAAAATTAATAAATACTTGTATTATAGGAAGAAGAGTAATTTACATTTATCTAAAATCCTAAATTTTTATCATATCCAAGTTTTATGAAAAGCATTTTCCTACTGCCTATTCGGTTACTGTTTATAGAATTAATCTTCAAATGCTGGTTCAGGTATAGTCTTGATAAAACTGTAGTTTTCTTGTTGAAATTCCATATAAAAACATCACAAAAGCATCTTTATTTAACTATTCACTAACTAATGTAATAATTCTCAATTTCTTCAAGTTTGAGAACTTTTACAGCAAAGTTTTTCCATCGTGTTTCAGCAAAAATGTATTAAACTAAAGTTTTGGTAACTTAGAAATTTCCGTTTCAATTGAACTAATTACGCAGTGCACTTTCCCATTTACCTCATTAGCCTGTCCATTCATTTCAGAATTTCGCATCTCCTAAATAGTCCCGTCCGTTCGCTGCAAAATGTTCATCAATCAACATTTTACCGAGAACGGTTAGATAATAACTTTTAGGTAGCCACTTAAGTTCTCTGCAATGGTATATATTGATTATTCTGTAAAATTTCATTCCTTGTACCGGAATTTATAACTTTTAATTATGTTTCGGCTTAGAACGAATGTTAACGTAAACGGATAAAAATAAATTTCATTTTTAAATGTATCATGATTTTTGCTAAATGAAGTTTATTTGTCACTCAATTTATAGTTTCAATTAATAATACTATAGTGGTATGAGAAAAGATTAAGAAACGCGGGAATTCAGGAAATTACACAAGGTATTATTTTAATCTTACTGAAAAAATTATAATATAGCTAATTAAAGCAACTTCTCTAAAATTCTCTTTACATTAAGGTAAAAGCATGAAAATCAATTTCACTATTAAATGTTTCACGAGTTTGGCTAAATGAAGTTTATTTGCCACTCAATTTATTGTTTCAATTAATAATACCATATGGTATGAGAAAAGATTAAGAAACGTAGGAATTCAGAAAAATTACAGAAGGTATTATTTTAATTTTACTGAAAAAATTATAATGTAGGTAATTAAAGCAACTTCTCTAAAATTCACTATACGTTAAGGTAAAAGCATGAAAATTAATTTCACTTTTAAATGTTTCACGAATTTTGCTAAATGAAGTTTACTTTCCACTCAATTTATAGTTTCAATTAATAATATCATAGTAATATGAGAAAAGATTAAGAAACGTGGGAATTCAGAAAAATTACAGAAGATATTATTTTAATCTTACTGAAAAAATTTATAATGTAGGTAATTAAAGCATTTATTATTATTATTATTATTATTATTATTATTATTATTATTATTATTATATTTTGTTACTGAAAAAAATTTATAGTGTAGGTAATTAAAGCAACTTCTCTAAAATTCTCTAAACGTTAAGGTAAAAGCATGAAAATCAATTTCACTTTTTAATGTTTCACAAGTTTTGCTAAATGAAGTTTATTTGCCACTCAATTTATAGTTTCAACTAATAATACCATAGTAATATGAGAGAAGATTAAGAAACGTGGGAATTCAGAAAAATTACAGAAGGTATTATTTTAATCTTACTGAAAAAATTTATAATGTAGGAAATTAAAATAACTTCTCTAAAATTCTCTAAACGTTAAGGTAAAAGCATGAAAATCAATTTCAATTTTAAATGTTTCACGAGCGTTGCTAAATGAAGTTTATTTGCCACTCAATTTATAGTTTCAATTAATAATACGATAGTGGTATGAGAAAAGATTAAGATGCGTGGGGATTTAGAAAAATTACAGAAGGTATTATTTTAATTTTACTGAAAAAATTATATTGCAGGTAATTAAAGCAAATTCTCTAAAATTCTCTATACGTTAATGTAAACGCATAAAAAGCAATCTCACTTTTAAATTTTTCACGAGTTTTGCTAAATGAAGTTCATTTGGCACTCAATTTATTGTTTCAATTAATAATACGCTAGCGGTATGGGGAAATATTTTGTAAAAGATGGAAATTTTGAAAAAGTATAGAACGTATTATTTTATCCTTTGGGTAAAAATTTTTATTACAGATAATGAAAGAAAATTCTCTAAAATTCTCTATACGTTAATATGAGCATATTAAATAATTTCATATTATAATTTTTCATGAGTTTAGATAAATAAAATTTATTTGGTATTCAATTTATAGTTTCAATTAAAACTACATTAAGAATAGTGAAACGTTTAAAAAAAGTTAAAATTTAGAAAAAGTACAGAAAGAATACTTTTTATTCTTAGAATACAAATTTATATTACAAGTAATGAAAGTGAATTCTCTCCAATTTATAGCAGCCATTAAATTAAGAGGAATAACGTTTTTGTTAATTGCACTAATAAATTCTTAAATCTTCAAAAAAGCTTAATTTAATCTGATACTTTTAGAGCCATAAGTTTAACACCATTACCATCAGACGAAGAAGTCTACTATAAAATTTTAATTAGAGGAGGTCTTAATTAAAATATATCTGCTTAATGTTAAAACAGTATGCATAAGTGTTTAAAAGTATTTAAAAAAGGAAACCGACTAGTTTCGTACAAATGAAAAACATTCTTAAGGTCTCTAATAACAGATAAACTATTTTCTCATAAAATTTTAAATATGCACTTCGTAGACAACACATATCACGAGATAACATGATATCATGCAAGCAGGTGCTTTAAAAAATTGGTTTAACGAAGTATAAAATACACGTGTTTTATTTCATACAAACTTATTTTTAACCTTAAACAGCATATCGCACTAAGTTCTAAGTAACCCAAAAGGAGCTCATTCATTGTATATGTTTTCTTTGCGTATATAGATTTATTTTAACTCTCTCATAATGGATGGGAAATAAAATCTTGTTGGATATTTTTTTTTTCCTTTTTAATCAATTAATCTTCAAACGCTGCTATGGTGTAGTGTAGGCAATGCTGTAGTTTTCATGCTGAATTTCATATCTACTGCATGTACTCTCATCATCGTTTTAATCTTTCTATTCGTCATTCCTGTGTAATATTGTAATATTCCATCGGCTTTCGTCAAAGGGGGTTTCATATACGTCTAATAGTTGATCATTTTTTTACTGTTGATTATTTTATATATATATGTATATATATATATATAGGTTGAGTTGTGCAATAAGACAGATAATGAATTTGTTAAGAGCAAATTTAAATCTTTCACAGGAAATAGTAAAATATTATAACGAAACAGTGTAGATGAATGATAATATGTAATTTCAAAATCACAAAATTCGAGTAGAATGTTGATATTATTATTATTATTATTATTGTTATTTTGGAAAATTATGAAAAGATATACCCAAATTTGTCTGATGTGAAATTTTTTTTCAATTCTGACAAGTCTTCGTAGAAATATAAGCTTTTAGATTTTTAAAAACGGTATATGGGGTATTCTCACAATCTTTTGACTTTTATGTCCCTGAATAATAATTTTTATTTTGTGTGTGTGTTTTTTTAAATTTTATATACTGGGGAACATCCCATTTCATGATTGCATAACAATATTAACGAGATAAATAAGTTTTGGAAGACGTTGGGGGTCCAAATACCAGGAAATGTCCTATACCATCCAGTGTCCCTGATGCAGATTTTTAAGTTTGTAGCTGTCTGCATAAAATTGTTTCAATAAAAGTAATTAGATGTAAATTTTTCGATACTGGAACTATTGTTTTATATAAATATGTAGCAAAAAATTAACCTGCACACATTTTTACGGTTGATATTATTTTTTGAACCGTCCCCTTTTTTTACCTTAACGTCCCTTCTTCAACACCCCTTTAAGACAATGTTATACAAAAATTCTGTATTAAAAGTACTACATTTTTATTATTTCTTATTTGAGTGTCCTGTGGGTACTATGCAAATTTATTATAAGTAAACATTTAGAAGAAAATAAAAAGTTATAGTGGTAAAATGGTAAGCAAAATTAAACTCGCAAATTTAACTTAAACCTGAGTTAAATAAAAAAATTTTGGCTGCTGATCATTTTTCCTTTATTTTAAATCATTAAGGCATTCGCCTACCAGATTAAAATGTTATTTTAGCAAGTTTAATTTCGCCAGATTTATATTCCCGATAGTCAAAAGATTGTCAGAATGCCCCATATATTTATAGAGTTTTTTTTTTCTTACTTAAAATGCGTATTTATGAAAATTGAAAATTTCTCACAATTCTAACTTTTGGAACGTTCGATGCGCATTCCTAAAAATCAGATTCTTTTGAAATTTATACTCTATATTCACTATGCAATTCTAAATAAATGTTAGCATAAAAAGTTGCATTTCAGTGGTATTTTAGTGTTGAAATTTATATGCATATGAAAATATATAGCTGTTTGTTTTAGAAAAAAAAATTATAATATTTTTTTTTTCTGCTTATGCTTTCAGCGAACTTTTACAACTCAAGTCAACTACCATTGTAACAAATAATATGTATCTCATAAATAAATATTGTCACATTTTATGCAACATAGATGCGCTTGGGACATTTTAAAATGTAGCAATTAGTTTAAATTAGCGTTATTTAAAAAATCTAATTAGTAAATAATTAAGAACATTTTTATTATTTTATCGCCAAATGTTGAATATTGCTTAAGCTTGCCATTAATAAGTCTTCCAATTTTCAAAGGAATCCATTGAAAAATAAGGTATTTTATTTTTAATGTCTACTGTAACCATAAAGTCTACTATAAGAATTGTGTGGTGCACCCACATATTTATAAATTCCATTATGTTTGCAATAGTGTAATATAATTAAAATACGCTTAAAACAATTTCTTTCACATAGAATAACTGAATTCTTTTGCATTTAAATAATTGATAATTGTTATATATTCTATTGTTTACAGAAATATTCTTTTAGCAAACTTGAGAAATACTTATTAATATTATGTTTGAAATAGTCTAATTCTATTAAAATACACTTAAAATGAATTTTCGACGTAGACTATAATGTAACCGGTGTCTTTTGAGTGCCAATGTAAATAGACTTTAAATACTACATACTCCATTTTCAATATTCCACATGTCATAGTAAACATTAATAACTTGTATCAAACACAGGGTAATCCAAGCATATTTAAGAGAGTTAGATCACCGACATACGGCAGACACATAAATCGAAGTCAAAACCCCTTTTAAACTATTTTCAGGAAGCCTTTTAAAAACCGTTTTAACTTATTAAACACCTGTAATTAAATATGTACTAATCCATATTATGGTCCTTGGATGCATCATTATAATAACTGCAATAATTAAAAAAAGATACTATTCAATATTATTTATATTGCAGAAAGATTGACAAAAAATAATCGCTATTTCATAGAGAATACTTTACAGAGAGAAGCAAAATTTTTTTAATCTTGGCATTTATTACAAATATTTTCCATGTAATGGCAATCTTGAATCGTTTTTCTATTTATTGGATGTATCTCCAATGTTTGTAATATTGACCCAATATCAGACCTAAAGACCAATAAAACAAATAAAGTTATAACCACTATAACTAATGAAGTCCCT
This sequence comes from Maratus speciosus, assembly GCA_963932465.1. Taxonomy (NCBI): domain Eukaryota; kingdom Metazoa; phylum Arthropoda; class Arachnida; order Araneae; family Salticidae; genus Maratus; species Maratus speciosus. The sequence continues at coordinate 135,915,424 of OZ010791.1, forward strand.
GTGTTAGAACACTAAAATTTTCTTACCTTAATATTTCATTTTCCTTTGCCCATAATATATATATATATATCGTTATCAACTGTGTTTATTCAGAAGTTGTTTCTTGACAATGTTTGAGTAAAAGTTATTTAGCTAAACGAATGTTGAAAATTTGTTGGCATGAACATACTTCTTATTTTAAGTACTTGATGCAATATCCGATATCAATGCATGGTTGCATATAATTGGATAAATTTTCATGAAATATCTTAATAGCAGTTTGCAACGATCAGAATAAATTAATAATAACTATCTGATTGCTAAATTATTCAAAAATTCAAGAACAATGGGCTTGTCTATAAATTAATAAGTTAAAAGTTATGAACTTCAAAACTCAAAGTTATTCATCACCCTTATTTTTTCCAGCACATATTGCATGTATTTTAAACCACAACTTTATTATATGAGTACTCGTATCTATTGTAAATCACAGAATATAGAATGTTATATAGGCTGTCTTTTGAAAATGTTTGTATTATTAAAACTATATGGTGTAAAGTAAAAATATTATATTAAAAATACAAAAATCCGTATACCTGTGAAAAATTACGTCCCTGCTACATGTAAATAAAACGTGTTTTATCGCCTTGAAGGACAATGCTTCATTTTTAAAGCACTCAATTTTAATACCGTAAATTCCACATTGGCAGCAGATTTTTGGAACGTATTTTTTTCTTTGTTAAGTAGGTGAGAAAAAGGTTTTACTTATTTTCAAATACTCTTCTTTCATAAATTATGGTGTCACTCAATTATTACAGCATTTTACTAATAGATGTACTTTGTCCCTGAAAGGGTAAAGATAATTTCAAGTACTATATTATCCCAGCAAACACAGGGCTATCGGTAAACAATCGGCCGAGAGCCGCTTTGCCGTTACCGACGGTATCGGCACGATACCGGCTGCCGTACCGGTTCCGTATCTTTTTCGACAAGCCGGACGAGTGACGACCGACAGATAGGCGCACAGCCGGTCCAGTATCAGCAAAACACTATGCCGGCAGCACACCGATAGCTATACATACGAATGCCAGTCGCAGCTCGACACCAGCATCAATTGAAAAGAAAAATCTCTTTTGATGGCGCCATCTATGAGCCATCGCGGAATGCATATTTGAAAAGAACGTGTTTCGGCGCTGGCTGAGGCTAGATTTGATCCAGCGAACCCAAGGACAGGAAGTAGACACCTTAACCACTTGACCACTCAGACTTGATCAGGTGAGGATTTATGAGGTAATAAGGGGAAGTCTTATCGATACGTTATGGTTTGCCATTAAAGGTAGATGGGAAAATTAGAATTTTGAACTGTTTTTATTTTATTATTTATTTATTTATTTATAATTGTCTTAAGCGCGTTTATTTAAAAGTAAATTTAATATTTAAATGAATGAAATAAATACCTTAGAGAATTCGTTAAAGCAAAGGAATTTAAGAATACTTTTAAGTTTAATTAAGATATAGATATAATTAAGAATAATTAAGAATAGATATAAATTTAAGAATAATTAAGTATTAAAAAATATTTTTAGAGGTCTTGTTCAGTTAATCAAATTTTCTTATTGGGATTATAATGTAATTACATGCGTTGCGTTAATTTATAAAATATATATTTTTAACATAGAAAAATGTATTTTAATAAATAAAAATTTAGTAATTATTAACTTTTAATTAGAATAAGAATTCATTTTATGTCGTTTTGGTGATTTAAAGTAGAACATATATTTAATGAGTATGTTGCAATATTAATTTGTTACTTATCAATATTTTTAATTTAAAAATAAAATAAAAATATTTATTTACATTTTTTTTCTTTTGGAAGATAATTTTTAAATGGGGATATTTCTGAATCTTTCTTATAAATTTAAGAATGCTTATTAAATAAAATAAGTGACTTTCAGAGGTTGTTCTCTTAATAAAATTTTCTCTTTAGGAATTATAAATAATTAAATGCTTTAATTCAAGAAATATATATTTGTAACATAAAAAAGCTAATTTTAATTAAAAAAAGAGGTTGGTAATTAATCCCTTTTAATTAGAATAAGAGTTCATTTTTTTATCATTTGATGATTTAATGTAGAATATATTTTTAGTGATTAAGTAGCAAAAATGATTATTTTACTTATCAACATTAATTTAATCATCAAATAAAATAGAAATATCAATTTATCTTTTTTTTTTTTTTTTGGGGGGGGGGGGGTAAATAATTTTTTAGAAGTGGGAGATTTCTGAATCTTTCTTTTAAATTTTAATACTTAAGTTGGGTAGTGTTTTTTTTATATTTTTATAGCTTGTAAAATAATTTTAAGTACTTTTTTAATAATTTGATTTTTAAATAAAATAAGAAACATAGCTGTTGCTTTTAAAATGAATATATAGTTAGAAAATAATTAATTTATGAATTTTTTTTCTACGATTAACTTTATAACGAATAATAATCTTAAGGGGCGATTTAAGAAACTCTTTTGATGATTCAAATAATTGTAAACCTTTTTAAAATTAATTCAATAACAGCTTTTAAAAATATATTTATATAAGAGCTATTTTTGATTTTTTTTTTCTTTTTTTCTTTTTTTTTTTTTTGTTTATCACTGTTAGAATTTCATATGAAATACACGAAATATACATATCTTATCAAAACTCAAATTCAAACAAAATTAAGAAAAAGAAAAAAAAACTGTCGGCTAAGACTAAAAATTCCAAATTCGGACCGATGTTGGGAAATCTAATCGGGACACTATCAGAAATCACACATCGGTCCTGCGTCACTTGCCGGTGTAAGTCGCTTGCCGACTCTTATGTTTGATTCTTAGCAGATACTTATGTTTCAGTTGCCGACATGCTGCCGACACTTCACCGAAATTACTGTGCCCATGCCGACACTTAACCGACAGTGCCGGCTGCGGTCCGATCGTGTGCCGAAAGGTATGTGTTTGCTGGGATTGTTTAAACAATTAAAATTGATTAAATCAATGAAAATGTTTAAAAAAATGTGCTATGGAACTAATATTATAAGTAATTTTAACTTGAAACAATTAATTTGTTTTTTTAATTCTATATTCTATAAAATCTAGGCAAAATTTGAATATTTTTTCCGACAGAGTGAAATTTAACTAAGCCAGGATTAAAACCTGGGACTTTGGCTATACTCGGCAATGCTCTAACCACTGATCTACCCAGATGATATCCAGCACGACAAATTTTCTCACATACTGGTATCATAGGATCTGCAACTTCGACATCTTTTTAAGGAAGTAAATACTTAAACCTTGAACTCCCTTGTACTATGGATTATAATTAAAATGTTTACCACTATTATTTTTTCTATATTCATTTTAGATGGGGGTCATAGTAAATTAAATTTTCTCCAATAGAGTGAAAAGTATCTAGTTAATGATTCGAACATAATACCTTGGCTATACGCACCAGCTCTGAGCTACCCAGACGACATCCAACCTGACACAATTCAATGATATAATTTTACTATTTCATCATCAACTTCATCGGCAGTTTTATTCAGATGAAAATACGTACACATGGAGCTGCATAATACCATGGATAATAATTATATTACTTATACATCTGAAATTTTATCCTGAACGTTGCAGGAGGAGGTCAATTTGAATATATTTCTGCAACAAAGGGAAATGTATCAAAGTTGGGATTCGAAACTGAGACATTGGCTATACTTCTCAAGGCTCTAACCATTGAGGCTACCCAGACAGTGCTATTTTAGTATTTTCATTATTGTGGGTTGTTTTCCTGCACAAATTTATGATTTAATTTTAATACAATTTAAAATATTATTTAAATACATTTAATTTTTTTTTAAAAGAAAATATCAAAAGAGAAAGTCTGTTTAAATATTTCTTAAGAGTTTTGTAAAAGTGAGTATTTTACAGCAACAAGTTTTAATTTTTGCTATTTTTTGGATTTTTATACGTATCCCTTAAATATATTATTTTGTAGCATTCATAAATGAAAAAAAAATATTTTTTAAACGTACATAAATATTTTTAACCATCTAAGTGTTTGGGGCGTAATATTCCGTTCACTAAGTTCCAGGTTTTACAGCAATACAAGCAATATTTAAGATAATATAAGTCTATAGATTTAAGGAATTTTAAATACATTGAAGAATGATTAATACTCTCAAGGATTACATTCATATTTGTAATTGAGTTTTTTTATAATGTTGAAAGAATCATATTTTCTTAGCATTTAAAACAACATTAAAATTTTACCCTTTTGTAAGACGCTCGGAGGGTTAAAAAGTTGTTTACTGGCTTTTACTTAAATATTCCATCATGCCACACATTAACGAAATCGATATTTTTAATTACCTATCAAATTAAGTTATTTTTTTCTGTTATCATTTAGAAAAATCCATTTTCATTGTATCATAATTGTTTTCTCTTACTGTCTGGTGTTATAACGGATAAAGAATCGATCGTTCCATCAGCATTCAAAGCAATTACCCGAAACGACCTAGCAGTGGCATAGCAATAAATGTATCATTAGAATTCCCCTCTGTAACATTGTCTTGCCTGATAGATTTCTTTGACTTTATTCCCATTAATGCTTCGCCAGTCGCCTCGCCATACTAAGCCAGATATATGGTAATGAATTATGAGATGGAAAAATCTACTGAACTAATGGGAATATACACCTACATTTATTCCGCATTTGTTCATGGTATTAAAAATTTATTTTTAGATGTGTGGATTTTATGATATAAAGAACGACACTTGTTACAGATTCATTTTCAAATTCATTTAGAAAAAGACCAAAACCCTTTGTTTAGATACAATAAATACTGTCTATCAATATCTTCTCTACGATAGTTTTTGTTATGAAATGATTCCCAGTCGATTGTTTTTTTATGTAATTTTAAACGATATTTGCTACAGAATTAGTAGGAAATAATCACTGTTTCTTTAAACAAAAACTAACATTTCGCTTTTTCTTTTAATAATCAGTTTTCTTACATTTATATCTATAAATGTAGCATTAGAATTATTTTCTGTAGCATTGTTTTGCCTGATAGATTTCTTTGACTTTAGAGACATTAATGCTTCGGCCATCGTCTGGTCATACTAGGCCAGACATATGATAATGAATTAAAATCTGCTGTCCTAATGCAAATATACTCGTACATTGTTGAAGTCATCAGAAATTTATTTTTAAATGAGTGAATTTTATTATATATAGAAGTATACTTTAGACACATTACTTTTCAGTTTTAGTTAGAAATAGCTAAAATCACTTTGTTTAATTAAAATAGATATTGTCTGTCTATAACTTCCATATCATTTTTTTTTTGTTATGGCATTGTTCCCCACAGATTGAAACTTGTGTAATTTTGAAGATTATTTGCCACGGAATGAATAGAAAAGAATAGTTTTTTCATGAAACAAAAACTTCACTTTTCCTTTAATAATCACTTTTTAGGTGAGTTCGTAATTATATAAATACGTAGCACCTATAGTTGTCGTCAGGTCCAACCATCTTCCAGCCCCACCAGTGACTGAGAGCTTCTGCTCTCGAAGCTGGTAGACGGGAGGTGGTGTGTTCGATCCCAATCGCGCCCATCGGCCTAATCGATCGGAGTTTTCGTAGTTTTCTTCGAACCTTGGTTTTACAAGCATAAATATGAGTTAGGTTCCCTTAGATAGACCCACACGGATGGCACTCCCCCCCCCCCTTATGGCCTATATCCATCGTGTTGATAATTGGTCGTCATAAACAGAACGAACCAACCAACCGTCCGTCTGCATTTCTGTCCGTCTGTCTGCATATAACAGCGTAAAAAAATATCCAACCAAATGGTATTAAATTTAATATAGATAATCGCTCCAGAATTTCCCAAAATCACCAAATTTTATGAATATCGGAACAAACTTTAAAAAGATATTAATAAATTTTTCTTAATTCTGTTAAATCCTATCATACGTAATTCAGCTAATGATATCCTGCGATACGTAATAATTCTAGGTTGCCAGGTTATTACGACATATTCAAGATGGAGTCATATTATTTCCGTATATCTGAATTTAATATATATAATCGTAAAAAAAAAAAAAAAAAAAAGTATTCATGCATTTTTGCATAACGGTGCATCTGAATATTTATAATATTAGTTATAGTACGAACGTACCTCATTTACCACATTTGAGTCTAATTTCTGAATTATTCTTTCAATTATCACTTTTTATAAAATGATAGCAATAAATGTATGATTACAATTTTCATTGTCATGCGTGGTAGATTTCATTCACTTCATTCCCATTAATTCTTCGCCACTCGTCTCGTCATATTAACATCTTTGGGGAGAGGGTTTTTTTTTTTTACAGAATTTTTAATATTTTACCACAGATTTTTCAAAACAGAAATTTTTGCCCAATTGAATTGGGAAAATGCTCGGATTAAATAAGGCAAAATTTACAATAAAAATTTACTGGTGAGAATAATCAAGGATTCTGAGCAACTTATGTGGCATTATTACCGGTTGTTCGTACCCAAGGGGTTACGCCATATATGCGGTAATGAATTTTGAGATGAAAAAATCTACCGAAACAATGGGAATACACACCTACATTTATTGAGCATTTGTTCGTGGTATTATAAATTTATTTTTAGATGCGTGGATTTTATTTTATACTGTACTTTCTACAGATTATATTGCAATTTATTTAAAAATAGCTTAAATCATTTTATCAGATTTTTTTCCAGTTCATTGATACTTCCATAATTGTGTACGATTATTAGCCACAGAATTAGTTCGAAATAATGACTGTTTCTTAAAACAAAATCTTAAACATCATTTTTTTCACTTTAATCACTTTTTCTTTTAATAACTATATTTTCTTTTAATAATCAATCTTTTCTTTTAATAACTATTTTTTCTTTTAATAATCAATCTTTTCTTTTAATAACGACTTTTTTATTTTAATAATAACATTTTCTGACATTTATAGCTATAAATATATAATTAGAATTCTCTTGTCTATCATGTCCTACCTGATAGATTTCCGTGACTTCATTCCCATTAATTCTTCACCAGTCGTCTCGTCATATAAAGGCAGATTTATGGTAATGAATTTTGAGATGGAAAAACGTACTGAACAAACGGCAATATAGTACAAGTACATTTATTCCGCATTGTTCAAGGCAAAATTTATTTTTAAATGAGTGGATATTATTATGTAAGAACGATACTTCATGCGTATTACTATAAATATTTCCTATTAATGTATTCTCTGTCATATTTTTTATTATTGCAATATTGTCGGTCTGTAAATACTTACACTATATGTTGTTAATTGCTGCGGAATTATTTGACAATAATTGCTTTTTCTTCCAGTAGTGTATATGTATTCTGCATTTCTGTGTTGTACTAAAATATATTTTTAGTTGAGTCGATTTTATACGTGTGTCCTTAGACATTTTTTATTATATGAAGCATTTACTTTATTTTTAAATGTAGAAATTTTACCGCCCACTCAACTATCTTTTTAAAAGAATATTTTAAATTTTCCTTAAGAAAGAAAATTTTCATTATTTTGTATGATTCCAATAAATATTATTTTTTTATATTTCTACATATCCGTAAGAAATTTCCTTTAATATATTAAAAATAATAAATAATTCAAAAATATTTTACTTTTAAAAATCTTTTCCAATGAAGAAATAATGTAATACATTAGAAAAATATATAAAAGTACATTTGTTCGATATGTGATCATTGAATTTGACATCAAATTGGATGTGTGAACTTTATTCCGTTCATACAAAACAATCCTGTCTATAGATTATTTTTAATTTTCTAGTAGTAATATCTAAAGTATATTTGTTGAGTTGAAATCAATATTATCTATGAAGGGCTCTGCATATTTATATCATATAAATGCTTTTGTATATTTTAATATTGAAACAGTCAATATTGTTTTATTAGTCACATATGCGTAGTACAATCTTATAAACTTTCTTCCATCATCGCGAACAAAGCTACAACATTTTGAAGACAAATATTTAAGATGTAATCTTTAAAATAATTAAAAATTTATAAATATCTCCACTGAGCATTTCCCCAGCTGTTATGGCACATAATATAACTACAAAGTAAATACTCCGTAGTTGAAGGTTATTTGAATATATTGGTAAACAAAAATTATTAGTACACGGATGTATTTGCAAATGCTTAATAATATATTTATTGCAGTTGTTGTATTCTGCTTTTAACGGTTTTGATAATGTAAATTACTTAAGGTAGGTTAACGATTTCATATCATAAAACGTTTTCTTTAGCAGTTAAACAAAACTAGACATTAAGAGCAGATCTTAAAAGTGATTAAAAACTTCTAAACAAACACTATTTTATAGTAAACGTACACATACTTTTTGTTTATATAGTATTAAATTGATAAGCGTATTTAAGTAGTTTTTCAGATAGCGCAATGTGCATTTAATTCGACGTTCCAACGAAAAATAAAATTCCAGAATAAACATCTTGGAGTGGAAATTTTTTTGAGCGTTTCGATAAATATACTTTGGTAATTTAAAACTGGAATGGATCAATTCATAAATGTTTAATAACGGTTTTATTAAACTGATACTGCTCAGGATATAGTTAATGCAAGTCACTCATTTAACATTTAAAATTTCATTACAGATTCCGTTTAAAGAGCAAAAATATTATTTTATAAAGAAAGAAACATTGAACAAATCATTAATTTTTATTTTCGTATTTAAATAAGTACATGTGTAATTCAATTACAATCGCTTTTTGAAACTGTATAAAATAACACATTTTATAAAACTTTTCAGTTTCATTTACTTATTTCCTTTTATATATAAAAAAAAAGTAACGATTTGGAAATCGACCAATGATAATCTTCGTAGATACCGTGAAACGCATCTGATTGGTCAGTGTTTTCTGACGCTATAAGAAGGTTAGCAAGGGTGGCTCTGTCACCAAACGTCGCCAAGTTTGGCGCCAACTTGGAGATATATCGCCAAATTTCCATAGACTCCCACTGAATTCCAACAGGGTTTACTTTCCTGCAGAAAATCAACAAATTCTGATACTTCAATGCAACATAAACTAATATTAGCCTATGAATAGAGCTTAATTGAACTATTTACATCATTTTAAAGCCCAAACACTAACTATTTACAATATTTGTTACACTATATATATAATTATATATATATATATATATTTATATACAATAATTCTTATAATTATGAAACTCTGTAAGCTCTAATAATTATGTGCTTGGAGATAATGAAATAAAATTGTCAAGAGTTATGGAGAAGCGTGTTTTTACCAAATGGAATCTAAAAATTGAATGCTTAGAAAATAAGGGATCGCAAAGCGATCTAGAATGGAAAAGTGAAACAATGACGTCTGGGGTTGGCTAGAAAATAGGGATTGTTTCTCGATACCGAATGGAATCGCGAAGCGGTTACGCGGGGGGTTGGTGAGCGCAGCGAGCAGGGTGGCGGAGCCCTCCTAGTTTTATATATAATTCTTTATTTCTTAAATAATGCCAAACTATGGGAAAATAAAATACTTTAAATTCATTTAAAAAAAAAAAATGTGCTTAGAAGAATAATGCTTTCGTAACATGAAATTATTGCGCTTTTTTTTTTTGGCAAATACATAGTCTATAATTGAACGACTCTATTTTAAAGTTGCCTACAGACGAAATAATTGTTGAGAAAGTTGTGAAATTTTGCGGAAGACATACTGAAGGAATGGGAATTTATTTAAAGGAAAAAGAATTGCTTCAATTTTTCGCCGCCAGGTGGCTTTTTCAATGAATTACACCTTTAACATACATTTATGATAGTTTACAAATTTTGTTTATTAACTTTACCTGATCTTAAAATCATTTCACGACATGCTCTAAGCATTTCCCAGAACACAATGCGATCAACTCTGGAACATGCTATGTTATGATTAGAGATGGTAACTGAAAATGATTACCGTCATGTGGAACATGCTTTCTATTAATACAATTTTTAAACTATCGTAAATGTATATAAATGCATTATATTTCATTAAAAACGCGGACAAATTTTGAACTTTTCTCACTAAAAGAAATTCTCATACCCTCATTATAGCCTTCACAAAATTTCATAACGTTACTTTCTGAACAAAAGTTTCGTATGTTGACAACTTTAAAATAGGGTTGTTTAATTATGAACACACTGTACAAAAATCCACCTAAATGATTTATAAATGTTTAAAGGTGATTTATTCCGAATGTATATAGTAAAGTGCCCATATTTCGTCCATTTCCTAATTTCGTCCCCCTTAACTTCTTCGCTTCTGCGAAAGTGGCGCAACTAATGACGATGGGCACAGGGGACGGAAGGTAAAAGGGGTCAGTATTGAAACTTTCGTTCGCCCAGAGGCATACATAAATTAAAGACGGCGAATTTCCTATTTTTAGAAGACCTGAGTTCTTATTGCGTCGTTTGTAGAAAGTTATTTTCTGTACTGTAATTATTTATTTCTATTCATTGCATGTATTTTACGTAGGTAAGATGCTGACAGTAGCATACAGTGAGTTTTAGGACGCTCAGTACATCTTACGGGAACTTAAGCTCCGCCATATTGGGATGTAGCGTGGTCCCAATTTCGTCCCCTTGCAGTTCTTATTTTCGTCCCGGGGATGAAATTAGGAATACATTTTCATGATAATTTTTTTCAATTTTTTCCTCATGTTTGGATGGCTAATGTTTCCTTATGTTATTCTTCCGCTGATAATTAGTACATTCCTTTGTGCCTTACTTTCATGCAAATTAAATTACTTACTCATTTAGAAATAAATTTTGATTTAGATTTTTATAATTTTGATGTTAAGCCTCGGCGTATTGTATTTTTGGGGTGGTCGAAATCGGGACCATTTTTTTTCTTTTGCACATTTTAGATACTCTTGAATAAACAATTTTTCGCAATGTTAAGATTTTTTTGCACTGTTAAGATTATTTGCCATCCAAATTTGTTAGGTTTTCACTGAAAATTACATTTATGGCCTAAAAGGGACTGGGGGATGAAATATAGGTACTTTACCCTACTTTTCTGGCTTTTGAAAGTATTTCGTAAAACAAGTTATGCATTATTCCGACTATTTAATAAAAAAATTTGTTTTAACGAAATGGAAAACTTTTATTAAAAAATGGCTGCATTGGGGACTAACTAAATACAAACTCTTAATCATAGAAAATGGACTAAATTGCGTATTTTGGATTTTTTTTTTTACATATTTACAATTCTGTTATCTTTTTTTCATGTGTAAAGCAATTAATGTTTGTCTTAAAAGTTGAAAAAATAGTTTGAATTAATCTTTAGAAAAATATGCTTAGGATAAAATTTTCGAATATGAAATCACAGAGAAAATGCAATGATAATGGGAAGAAAAAAAATAATGTCTTAAAATATCTTCATAATTCTTCACTTTTTAAAATTAATTTATTAAAATGTTAAATTGTATTAAACTTTAAATTTGTATCCTCTTGTCGAACATTTAAGCCGCATTAAACACACATTTTCATTGTTTGGAAGTAATTGTACATTAATTATTTAAAGTAACAGATTGTGTATGAAGTATATTTTTCAGTGAATAATATAATTGTTTCCTATATTATATTCAAAATTATTCGAGTGTCAATCTCAGAAACTGTTATGTGTTGAGCGCAAATTCTCTGACTGCTCATTCACTGTATAATATCGAAAATGAAAATATCCTCTTTCTTTATCTGTCGAGTGTATAGCAATAAACAATAATACCTAATTGGTCTTAAGGGTTATATATATAATTTTACCTATACATATTATATGATATCAATCGGTACATATCTGCACTGTAAAATATTAGTCCATTTCTGTTAATATCAATAATATTTCCGCCAGGAAGGTATAAAAATATATTTGGGTTTCAAACTTACATGTTGTCGTCATAAAAATAAAAAATATATATCTGATAGTTTTATAAGAAACCGTATTTTTATCAAAAATATTTTTATATATATAAGGTAAACGCTTAAATCTCATGCATAGATGCTATACAATGTCAATTCGAGATTATATCGCTCACCCGCAAGAAAATTGACACAACTCGCAAAAATTCATTTTACGTTTTATTACACTAAAAGGTTTGCAATATGTGTGTCTTCGTACACAATAAGTTTCATAATTGCAGTTATACTGAAAATCACTTTATTGCGCTTCCATTTGAGACCAAAGAAGATAGGTAGATTGTGTGGGCAAATAAAATTACCCAACCTCCTAAACCTCATCCTGCGTCTTCATTCTGAAGAGTTTTACGATTTTAAGAACTTTTTTATTCCTGCATGCATAGCTAACTGCTATAATTTCACGTTACAGTAAAATCATGCAAATTTTCTTTTGGCTTTCGTGTGAAGCGATATGTATTTCAAAACATTACAAAAATGTCGCATAAATTTCAAAAATATAAATACGTTTGAAATTTAGATGCATTAATCATATAAAACATTGGATAAACTGGTGTGGGTTGGGTTGATTTTTGACGGCCGATTATCTACTCGAGGGATATAGGCTCTAGGGGGAGTGGCCTCCGTGGGGGGTCTTTCTAAGGGAACCTAACCCGTATTTAAAAACCCGTATGAAAAATCCAAGGTTTCGAAGTAAAACACGAAAACTCCAAAATGGTTAGGCCGACGGGCACGATTGGGTTCGAACCCAGCACCTCCCGTCTACCAGCTTCGAGAGCAGAACCTCTCAGCCACTGGTGGGGCGATAAACTGGCGTGAGATGATGAAGGTATACACACTTCTTAATAGCATCATAAAATTAAGAAATGCGCTTGGACTTTCGAAAGAACTTAATCTTTTTCAATCAGGCGCAAAACGAAAGGTGCTAATACTTTTTCTAGCTCCTGCCTTCAAATGATAGCATGTTTTCTTTACGAATGAAGTATGAAGACACAGTTCTTTCAAATAGACTAGCGTAACTATTGTTTTAGCACAATCAAACTCATTGGTAAAGTTATCATACGAATTGAATATTTCCAACTGAGCGAAAAAATGCCCAGGCCGGGAATTGAACCCAAATCCTTGAGTTACAAGGCCAATGCTCTACCGTTTAAGCTAACTAGGCCGACAACCAGTGAGCTTATTTCGGTAAGATAACCTTACTGGTAATAATACCTGGTCTGTCATGTAGACAGCAGTACATGACAGGCCAGATATTACCAATAAGGTTATCTGAGCGAAATATGCTCACCGGTTACGGTAGAGCATTGGCTTTGTAACCCAAGGATCTGGGTTCGATTCCCTGCTTGGGGATTTTTTCGCTCAGTTGGAAATATTCAATACCTAACATAGCGTAATTCTGTTGTCATTAAGAAGTTCTTATGCCTGCATTAATTATGTTTTAATAAAAAACGAAAGTGATAGAAAGTATTATTCTATAAGAGATATAAAAAAAATTGCTTGTACAATTAAATTCAACTGAAAAAAATACGGTATTTATTATTTTTAGAAAACCCTTCTCATAGATATTTTATACAGTTTAAAATTGCTTTAGATTGTCTGTAAAAATGTTCAAGGAATAAAATTTTGTAAGATTTTTTAATTTAATTTATTTTAAAATTTGGAATTCTACATTTTTTAAAGTGTGTGTAAATCAATTTAAATATTTAAAATTTAACTTTTAAAAATAAGTTTGTGATAAAGTTCTTTTAAATATTAAATCACTATTAAAAGCCAGACATTAATAAAGCAGTTAAAACGTGTATTTTTAATATACTTCTAAAGCAAAAAAAAAAAAAAAAAACACTTAAACAAGTAAATTATACTAAATTTTAAATGCACATCTCCATGACATGACAAGCATTTTCCTCACAATAAACACGCATCTTTAATGTTTGTAAATAATTGTAAGCAGATAATTCAAAGTGACACAGTAAACAAGTTTATTCTTCTACAAATAGTATCATTGTTGCGAATATTAATTTCCAAATCGTTCCCTTATCAATCTCTAAAATTAGTTATCTGTTGAATGCAATTTCATTGCCAGCTCATTCAGAGTGTAATATAGAGAATGAAATATTCTCTTTCCCTGTCTTTAGAGGGGAAAGTGATAAATAGCAGCACCAAATTTGTCCTATGGGATATACATACTAATTTTAAATAAAACTCTTATATAATATCACTAAGGTAATATCTGTACTCTAAAAGATTACGGACCACAAACAAAAAGGCTTACAATGTGTTTATATTTCACATTTTTATGCATTAATTATTGATATAAGAAAAAGGGAATTAAATATAAAAAAAATATTCTGATAATTTTATATAAATCTACACGTGATCAATCATCATCAAATTAAAAAAGTATTTAGTACATGTTAATATTAGAACGTTTTATATTATTTTTCTTTAATGTAATTTATATTAATAAAAAATACATTTAAAAAATAATGGTATGTAGCACAGAGATAAATATGCTGGCTTAATTTATTATTATTATTATTATTATTATTATTATTATTTTAAAATATTTCTTCTTGTCAATATTTAATGAAAAGTTGCAGGGTTCAAAGGCTAAGTGTAAAATTGATCTAATAAAGGAATTCATTAATTTAAAAAAAATTCATTGATAGTACTTGAAAATTACTGCATTTCAGAGAATAAATATTAGAATTAGACTGTCCCAGATACGCATGACGTAGTCTTATTACAGATGATAAGCTATACTTGTTCAATCTTACGGTGACAAAATATTCAGTAGTTACTTTTCAGCATTTTTGAATAGGTTTTCTGAATTACCAAGTTTATACAGTATTAATTACTATATTAAAACTTTGAATATACAATTAATAAAATTTTATCATATGTTTTCTATTACAGAACATTTATTCACAAAACCTACGGGAAAGAGATGTTTTGCTGGAACAAAATGTTCTTAAGACACTGTTTCATCAAAAAAAAAAAAAAAAAAAGAGAAATTGAATGATACAATAAAATTGTGTTACAATATTTACTTACCGGTTTTGCTTTCTTTCAACTTTATGGACTTTTTTAATCAGGTGTATTACAGTTTTCAGTTCTGAATGCAGACAAGAAGTGCTATACTTTAAATTATGTTTTGCTTACTCTTATGAAGAAAATTACATCCCTGTTGCTCTGAAATATTGCTTCGTTTCTTCTATAAAGAAGTAATCCCGAAGGAGTGCGGTATTTATAAAAACGACTTATAACACTTTTTCTTTATAGGCTTACCCTTCAGGACCCGGCAAGGATTTACGGGAATTAATGCTCTTGTCCCCGTCTGCGAAGGCACTCGCTAGCTAATGCTAAACCTATGGGGAGGTTATTTGCCAATATCTCGTTTGTATTTCCACATTTTTTAAATAAATAAATAAATGTATATATATATATATATATATATATATATATATATATATATATATTGCATTGGATAGCTGAGGTCCATCTGCACATCTGCCCTTTTTTACTGTTTCGATTTTAGTTCAAGATATATATATTTTTTAAATACTTTCAATTTCGAAACCGGTTCCGAGAAGAAAATTATCATTTTAAAAAATATCTACAACCAAAATCGAAAAAGTACAAAAAGGGTAGATGTACAAATGCAGCTAATCTGTTCAATGCAATAAATAAATAAATAAATAAATAAAAAATAAAAAAACATTTAAAAATATCGAAATGCAAACGAGATATTAGCAAATAACTTCCCCATAGGTTTAGCATTATCTTGCGAGTGTCTTCGCCTGCCGTGGGCAGGAGCCGTTATGTAAAATTCTCTCAAGCATTTTTGTCTGAGTTATAAAAGAAGAAATTGAAATTACCATCACTAATTTTGTCCTTTTTCTTAAATTTTATATAATTTAAATTTTCTTATTTTTTATTATCATTGTTCATGTTATTTATGTTTAATTTATATCATAATTAAAAAAGTAATAGTG
Organism: Maratus speciosus; assembly: GCA_963932465.1. Lineage (NCBI taxonomy): Eukaryota > Metazoa > Arthropoda > Arachnida > Araneae > Salticidae > Maratus > Maratus speciosus. The sequence continues at coordinate 135,931,440 of OZ010791.1, forward strand.
TAAAATATAAAAAAACGAGTTATTTATAGTTTAAATCATAAATCAAACTTCGCAATCTTTCTTTAAAGAGTTCAAAAACATTTCTTCTTGAAAATTGTTACTGAGAAGAAAACGTTATTATATTTTCTGAAAAAAAAAATGTAAGGAGTCAACATCAGGTATGATACGTCAATCTCTCTTACTCTGTTTGTTTTATTTCGTGACTATATTTTTCAGATATAACATTAAAAAAAACAAGAATTATACTTTTAAAAAAAATCTAGTACATTATAATGATGTACGAACTTAAAATAAATGTAATTGGGTCATTTATGTATTTTTAAACTAAATTATTATTTACTTAAAGAGATAAAATACTTTCAACAAGCAAAAAATTACCCTTATTTATTCATATTAGACACACGTTTCATTGTTCCGATGGCAACATTCTCAATAATAAATATGATGCATATTTTCGCAAAAGTTATTTTAATTTAAAACAGGTAAACAGAAATCACGTGAACTCAAGCATAATGAAATTAACCGCAATAATAAAAATGGATATTTGTGAACGTGAATTATTTAATACTATTGCTCCATTTTTCAGTAGAGTATCTCTTTTCAAATTTTAGGAAGTTCCATTGTGGCTGAATCATTGCATATAGGGGAGACAGGGTAAATGGCGATACCTTAAGGGAATTTTTTTCTTATTTTTTAATAGTAAAAATTTTAAAGCTGAATGATTATCTTTAGTATCTGTATAAATTTAACCGTGATCATAACTGTAAAGTAAGCACACATAAAAATAAAAAAATCTTTCAACCTCTGTACAGTGGCGGGATTACCCAGGATACTTGGGTAATTCCGCCACTGTATCGGGGTATTGACGCCACTCTTTAATGACCTAGTAAATACATAAAATGGATACTGGGAAACACATAACCGACAAAAAATGTTTAGAAAGCAATAATTTATCAAAATGATGAATAATCACAATGTTCCTTAAGCTAGATTTATTAATGTGCTAAGCTTACAATTTTACCTAAATTGGAAAAATCACCATTTGCCATAGTGGCGGCATTATCCCGAGAGGTCAATATAGTGGTAAACCCCCAGCAAAGCCAAAAGAAGAACCGAACTTGTTCAACAAATTGCATCAGAATGTCGGCGAATGCATGTAGATTACGGGTAATATTATCTTAAGCACCTAATATTTCAATAAAAAGTGTTTACCTCTACTTATTTGAAGCTCCAAAGTAAGAAGCAACTAGATGAAAACTACATTTTTCACTAGAACAAGCGAACGACGTACAACAAAACCATTCCCACTCTAGGCACTATTTCTATTGATGGCCGCTATATTGCAGGCGCAATCACTATCTCAAACTATCGTTAGTTTTTAAACTAGACGGGGTGGCGGTATAACCCCGAGTGGCGTCATTTCCCCGGTCTTCCATATTCTCACTGTGTAAGAAGATTTCTATTGATTCACGGATTGCGAACATTTTTGTATCATATTTATTATTGAGAAAGTTGCCGTCGGAGCAATGAAACATATGTCGAATAGGAATAATTAAAGGTACTTTTTTTGCCTTGTTAAAAGGATTTTATCACTTTAAGTAAACATTAATTTAGTTTGATGTATTCAAGTTATTTTCATGGAGTTTTATACGTATTTTTATTTTATCTCTCATTGATACGATTGTTTCCTTATTTTATTAGCAATAAAAAATTGAAAGATCAATGTATCCTCTATTTCTATTGCCCTTTCTTCAATCTTTTTCGATTTTTGTTTATATCTTCTAGATCATCTTTACAGGCAAATGTGGTAAATCAAACTGTATCCCCTTTCACTTCGCTATTACAAGATTTTCTTTTTGGTACATTTTGGAACATTTCTGGTAGTATTTGCGTTAAAATAAATGTAATAGTTGAAAGACGTAAAGTATTTCTCATATAAGAATGTAATCTGAAACCTATAATACGAGGGAAAGTCAGTAAGTAGGTCACAAACCGAGAGGGAAGAAGAGGTCGGAAAGAGTAAAGAAAAGAGGTCCGAAATTAGTAGTAAATTGTTTACAATTATGGCAATAGGTGGCAGCACTGTCCAACTGTAAGATGTCAATTTCGAATTTATGAGACAACTGTTGTACAAGATAAGCAGGGCTTTTAAATGTTGTTGACGAAGGACGAAGTGGTCTCCTGTTGAGGTTGCGACAGAAGTAGCAGTGCGGAAGGTTGAGGGGATGGTTAGAGCAACAGGTGAACAACAATATACAGTATTAGCAACTTCAACAGGGTGATCAAATGGTTTAGCCTACAGCCGACTGATGCAGACGTTGAATGTGAGGTACACAGATGGCTGAGAGTGCAGTCCAAAGACTTTTATGCAGCAGGTATTAGAAAACTCATAAAGAGATGTGACAAATGTATCAATGTAAATGACGATTATATAGAGAAATAAACCTGACTTTTAAGTATGTATCTTGGTTTCCCTTTTTCTTTCTTTCTTTCTTTCTTTTTCTTTTTTTTTTTTTTTTGGCTTTTGTGTCCTACTTACTGTCTTGCCCTCTTAATAAAGACAGACATTTCTGTGTCTGTATGTTTGTGCTGTGTTCCAATGGCGGATCTAAGGGGGGGGGGGGGGCGAGGGGGCGATCGCCCCCCCTTGGGCAAATAAAGGTTTGCAAAACGGCATTATGCATCATGACGGGAAATGACTTGGGGCGAAGCTCGAGCCCGGCGCGACCCGGGTCGGGTCGCGCCAGTTTAAATCCACGAGACTCGGCCTAGGTAAGGTCTTCTCTCTTTTAGAGCCGGGCCGTGCCCTGATCTTAAATTTTTCTGCAAATTCGGGTCGGGCCAGACTTCTTTTTCTTCCAGGTTGAAACTGGCCTGGACTTCATTCGTCCTAGAGGTCTGCACTGGCCAAAATTTCCAGGTCGGGGCTCGTCCCGGAATAAAAGCTAAACGTTGGGTCCGTCTCAGCCCGTTATGATAAGTAGTATTGGCCCGACCACGACCAATGCACTTCTTTAAATTCTTCTCCCCGAGCCCAAGTTGGTCTGGTATCTTACTTACTTGTTATTCGTAAAAATTATACATATTTATGGTGTACATTTGTTTAGCGAAATCTTTAAAAATTTCATTTAATTTGATAAGTTACATAGATGCATTTTTAAAAATCTACTCCTTTTCTTTGAAGAGCTTTAAAATTGTGATTTTCTTTTATCATCTATTTCTTTCATTCTAAACTGATTTTCTTATTGGATTTTTATTTGAATGTATTTGTCGAAGTACTGATTTTTACGTAGTGTTTATGTACGTATTGTTATTATTATACAATTGCCTAAATAGTCATTAATATTAATGTTTTTCTGTATTCATGAATTTCGAACACAATCAAAAATAAAATATGATCATAAATAAGTGTGCTTTATGAATAATTTTAATTGCAAAATGGCGCTGGAGTCGATTTTTTAGCTTTGATACCGGGCCAGGCCAATATATATATATTTTTTTTTCTGTGGGTTGGACCTGAAAATTTCAGCCCAGGTAAACATCTGACTGACCTATCGAAACCAGCTTTAATTTTTTTTTAAATGCTCCTTTCAGCGATCATCCCATAACTACTGAATATACCGAGTGTTCAAAAATGGACTGACTGCAAATCCAATAACTTGAAAATGGCGACAGCTATTAAAAAAAAAAAATACTTGAAGAAGGGTTATGTAAGATCTCAGGAGCAGGGGTGATTCTGCTCCGAATTTTCCGAAAATTGCAACATCACGCTGCATATCCCGCGATTTCCACGGCCAACGTAAAAGTGGCAAAATTTGCGCACCCGCAATTTCCCAGCAAATATTTTTTTTATGATCTAATTCTTTTTAAAAAGAAACTCTTTCACCAAGACTTTCGACATATTTGAACTCTAAAATATATGCATATTTGAAATATGTAATAAAATAAAAGCGGAATTTTTAACCTATTTTCATTTAAAAAGAAAAAAAAAATGTATATACATACGCAGCGAGAGAGTTAAGGCATTTAGTTCCAAAAATTAAAAAAAATCATCAATCCGAAAATTCGATCATAAAGATAATCGCGAATTTTGACAAATGGTCCCATAAAAAAATCTATTTCGTCAATCATTCGCAGAAAATAACTTTAATTTCGCCAAAGAATCGCGAAAAAAACGCGAATTTAGTGAAAGGGCCGCGTAAAACACGCGAATTTGGTCAAATAACCGCGAAAAAACATGAATTTCGTCAAAGGATCGCGAATAAATGTAAATTTTATCGAAGAGTTGCGAAAGAACCGCGAATTACATTAAAGGGTCGCGAAATTAACGCAAATTTCGTCAAAGGGTCACGAAAAAAACTCAAATTTCGTTAAAGGGTCACGGAAAAAACGCGAAATTCTTCAAATGATCACGGCAAACGCGAATTTCGTCAAAGGATCGCAGAGAAAACGCGAATTTCGCCAAAGGATCGCGAATAATTCCAAGTTTTATCAAAGGATCGCGAATAATTCCAAGTTTTATCAAAGAATCGCGAAAGAACCGTGGATTACATAAAAGGGTCGCGAAAGAAATTTAAATTTTGTTAAAGGATCGTGGAAAAAACGCGAATTTTGTCAAAAGGTCGCCGGAAAAAAGGCGAATTTTATCAAAGGGCTGTAAAATCGCACTAATTTCGTCAAATGGTTGCGAAAGAAACATAAATTTCATCAAAGGGTAATGGAAGAAATGCGAATTTCATCAAACGGCTACGGAAAACGCGAATTTTATCAAAGGTATGGAAAAACATGCGAATTTCGTTAGAGTTGTGGAAAAAATGCGAATTTCGCCAAAGAGTCGTGGAAGAAATGCGAATTTTATCAAAGAGTCGTGGGAAAAAAGTGGTCTCTTTAGATAACAGCACACATACATACACCTATATTTATTATTATAGGTATAGTTTTTAATCTAAAATAATATACTGAACTAACTATTGAAGAAAACGGGTTAACCCAAACTCAGCTTGCATGCAGGAATCTACACTCATCCAGAAATCGACCCGAATCGAAAACAGGTTCCGCCCTGCAACAAAAATAATTATTGCCAGGAGGGAATTCCTACCCCCCCCCCCCCCTCTGTTGTAACATTTCAGAAAATTTGCTTTGAATTTCGGAATTTTTTTTTTTTTTTTTTTTTTTTTTTTTTTTTTTTTACATAGAATCACTTCTGATCAGGATTTTTTTTTTTTTTTTTACTGCGTTTTTAAATTTTAGTTTAAAATTGCAACAACATATGGCGCTGCAAGCAAGAGGCGCTAAATCGCCGCCCGATTTAACGACTATTGTTTGCCGCGCCATCTATCACAGCTATTGTAAAGTAAAATCAAGAATCGCAGTAAAAAATCTCCTGACATATTACATAACCCTCCTGCAAGTTTTTACATTCTTCTATCTTGACAAGAAGAAAGTATTGGTTTCATGAAAATTTTCGAATTCCAGTTTTCGACGGATTTACACGGTTTATGGGTCAGAGATTCCAAAAAACATGTTTTTACAAAATGTCTGTCTGTGAGTCTGTCTGTCTGTCTGTATGTGACACAAATTTTGTGGGCGCTCTATCTCAAGAACTAATGCACGGAATTTAATAAAAATTTATATTCAGGTAGTCCCTGATGTAGATTGGTGCTGATTAGTTTTTGGTGTAAATCGCCCTGCAGGTGGCGCTGCTATGTAGCATTTTGCAGGATTCCGCAAAAGCTCTATCTCAAGAACTAATGCACGGATTTTTATAAAACTTCAGATTCCGTTAATCCTTGATATGAATTGGTGCTGGTAATGTTTTGGTGGAAATCGCCCAACAGATGACGCTGCTATGCTGTATTTTGCAGCATTTACACGATTTTCGTAATAGCTCAATCTCAAGAAATAATGCACGGATTTTCATCAAACTTCAGATTCAGTTAGTGCTTGACATGAATTGACGTTTTGCTCCTTGTGGTGTAAATCGCTCAACAGGTGGCGCAGCTATGCTGCATTTTTTGAGATTTCCGCAATAGCTCTATCTCAAGAACTAATGCTTGGGTTTTCAACAAACTTCAGATTCAGGTATACCTGGATATGAATTAGTGCTGTTTATGTTTTGGTGTAAATCTCTCAACAGGTGGCGCTGCTATGCAGCATTTTTCACGATTTCCATAATAGCTCAATGTCCAGAACTAATGCACGGATTTTCAGAAAACTTCAGATTCAGTTAGTCCTTGACATGAATTGATGTTTTGTACCTTTTCGTGTAAATCGCTCAACAGGTGGCGCTGCTATGCAGCATTTTTCACGATTTCCATAATAGCTCAATGTCCAGAACTAATGCACGGATTTTCAGAAAACTTCAGATTCAGTTAGTCCTTGACATGAATTGATGTTTTGTACCTTTTCGTGTAAATCGCTCAACAGGTGGCGCTGCTGTGCTGCATTTTTTTGTGATTTCCACAATAGCTCTAGCTCCAGAACTAATGCACCGATTTTCATGAAACTTCAGATTCCGGTATACCTTAATATGAATTAGTGCTGTTTGTGTTTTGGTGCAAATCGCTCAACAGGTGGCGCTGCTATGCTGAATTATTCAGAATTTCCCTACAGCTCTATCTCAATAAGTAATGGACGAATTTTCATCAAACTTCAAATTCAGGTATACTTTGATACGAATTGGTTCTAAATTGATGTAATTTCTTTTGCTATTTAAATGATTTAATTGAAGTGATTTATATAGAAGAAAGTTTTGTGATGGCCACAACATACTAGTTTTTAAATTGCTGTCACCATTTGCAATTTACTGAATTTTAAAATCAGTCAGTCCATTTTAGGGCACCCGGAATGTTTTTTAATAAGTTTCATGGCATTCTTTACTGAATTACAACTGATCTTAGATATAAAGAAACAAGCAATCTTATACCAAATTAGTATTTTTTACATAATCCTGAAGATTAAAAATTATTATTAAATTATTGTTTGGGCGTGCCCGTTATGGAGCTTTTACTGTATATGGTTTTTATCTTCAAAAATATTTAGACTTTCTTTTCAAAATTCGGGTCGGCCCGAAACTTTTTCGCAAGAAAGAAAACTCAATCCGAAACTGACCCAAACCCGAAATAATGTATGTCAATCTGCCCCACACCCAACGCGCTAGAGCGCAGCTGAAAAGTAGAAGTCAATCCGACCCGTAGCAGAAAAATAGAAGTCAACCGAACTGAAACCCGAACCGCAGCAAAAAAATAGATATTAACCCGACCCGCAACAAAAAGTAGAATTCAACCGAAACCAAACGCGACCCACAGCATAAAAGTATAAGTTAACCAGACCAGTAGCAAAAAATATAAGTCAACCGGACCCAAACCCGACCAGTAGCAAAAAATATAAGTCAACCGGACCCAAACCCGACCCGCAGCAAAAAGTAGAAGTAACACGACCCGCAGTGATAAAATTAGCCCCGACCCACGTATCAGATTGGAGTTTCCAAATTTCTAAAATCGCCCCCCCCCCCCTTGAGGACTCTCCAGATCCGCCCTTGCTGTGTTCTGAAGAAATCCCGGAGCGCAGAACTATAAGATTTGGCAGAAATGTAACTGTAAGGTTTAAATACCAAATGTAATATTTGGATTTCTTGGTGAGTTTTCAATCTTAATTTATATGCGGTTTTTAATATTTCTTGGCGTTTCTAGGATATTTTTCCACATTAGTAAAATAAATCCAATATCAACATTTTAGCTCTATTTTTTCGCGTCCCGCATTGTTTTTTTTTCATATTCATAAAAGAATCCGGTTTTATCCTAAGCCGCTATGGAGTAAATTTTGTTCTCTGAGAATTTTAAACTTTTAGAGAATTTTTATGCGATTTTTAGCGTTTTTTTTTTTTTTTTTTTTCACGTTTTTCTGCACTTTTCCCACATTAGTAGAAGAAATCTGGATTCATTATTTAATAGCATATCTTTGAGATGAAAAAACATGTAGAGAATGCAAGTAACATCTTTCTGAAGGCCCCAAGTGACTACCACTTGTTCTTGTACTTATAAAGCAGTTTAGCGCTACAGTGCCGATGACGACATCAAAACGGTGCAGCGGTGGTGAAGTGGTTAGCCGAGCAGGTCGCAGATTTCTATCAGGATGGCTTACAAAAATCTTGCTTTACTATACGAAAAGTGCTTTAATATATTCGGAAATATTGGTGATATGTATATTAAGGTACTAGTTTTTATGTTAAAATAAATCTTTTAAAAAATTGACTTAAAAAGCACCGCTTGTATACATGCATGCCGTTCATCCTGGCACATCTCATTACATCAGCCCTATTTGTAGAAAAGATTATCCGATTTAGTTCAACTACTAGTTAAACAACTTCCATGAATCGCTACAATGATGGATTAAGCCAAAATTAGGGATTTTTAATGACATTTAAATGTTTAAAGAACTGAATGTCTCACTCATTGAAAAAAAAACAGTAGTAATTTCTATAATAATTACGGGATTAACATTTGCGCTTCCTTTACCTTCCTCTCAAACTCCATTTAATTTTATCCAATGCTTAAATTTAAATTTCGTAATTTTTTCTACTGAGTTTCATTATTTTTATGGGTAAGTCATAACGTGTGTATGAAATATGAATCAGGTTCATTTATTGTGTCTTAAATTATATTTTCTTTCTTAATTAAACTTTGCTTCTTATAAATGTGATGTCCTATTACTAGACATCATACTTTATTATTTTTTATAATCAAAAATTGATATTGTGGCTTTAAAGGACGTTTCTTCATGGAGTACCAAACGAGTATCTTTATGTTACTATAAAAAGTGTAATGCGTTAATTATATTTAAAGAAGTTTGTTTTAAAAATGTCGTGCTTATTATACTACTAATGGACGTTGCATGAAGAAAAGGATATTATGAAATGTTGATATTTGGACTTTAAAAGTCGTATTGATTAAGCCGACCGGAACATTATGCGACAAACAGAACATATTTTTAAAAGTTAAGATGCCAAATATAAATATATTTTTAGACTTTTTTCGTTTCTGGTCGGTGATATTTACAATACATATATTCTCCAATTGATATTATGTAATATAAATAGGTGAAATTATGTTTTCCCTTAGGACCAATTGGGTACCGGTGAACAGAGAAAACGAATTTTTAATTTTCTATGTTAGATGGCGAATGAGCTGGCAATGAAATTACGATAAACAAAAATGTCAATTTCGAGATTGGTACGCGAACGATTATAAAAGCAATATTCCGAACAATGATACTATTTATAGAGGAATAAACTTGCAGGCTTCTCACAACGTCCGTTTTTTGAACACAGCTTTTTATAAGAAAAATCTTATTTTAAGATTTTTCTTGTAAAATTTGTAGGCATCTACCCTAGGAAACGTATTTTTTGTCGAAAATGGTGAAAAAAACTCACGCGGAAAAATTTCTTCACAAATAATTGTATCGAAAAACTTATAAACCTTAAACCATCAGCTTAGAATTAGTTACAAATATTGAGGAGTGTGTGTTTATTACGACCATAATATTTGTCATATAATGCAGATGCGAATTAAAAATTTAGTATAATTTATTTCTTTAAATAATTTTTTTTAATCTAATAATTATCATTATTTTAAAAGACGTATGTAAATGTTTATTATTGTCTGGCTGTTTATAGAGATTAAAAATTAAAAAGTCCTTAAAATAAGGTTATTTTTAAAACATTTAATTTATTCTACACATACTTTAATTAATACACAATTGCAAAATTTTAAATTAAAAGAAAATAGAAGTGTTACACAAAGAAAATGTTTACAAAAAAAAATAAATAAATAAATAAACCAATTTTATACTGTAAGTACAGAACTTGTGTGAAAATATAAATTATTTGAAAACAACGTTTAAACACACAATAAAATAAGTAGATTTGATCATACGTATACGTTTCGTGAGTACTAGGACACACATCCTCAGTGTAAAAACTTTAAAAACAATATCCCCCCAACTGCATGTACGGTGAAAAAACCCAAATGTCAAAACATAATACCAAAAGACCAACAAATTCTAACAGCCAATGAAATTAATGCGGAAGTGAAGTGTCGTGACACAAGAAATCCATACAGAAAGTTGAGATGTATGGTGTACTAGATAAATCATTAACCAAGGAGTCTTTAAATTTATGGATATGTATAGCCTCAAAAAAGTCTAAATCCAGAGGAGTAATGCATTTCTTGATAATGGTAGCTGAGTCAAAATTAAAATTATGTCCCTCCCCCCAGCAATGAGAGGCGATAGAGGATTTCTGTAATTCTTTTTTCTTTACATAGTTTCTGTGTTCATTGACTCTGTAACGGAGTTTTCGTTTAGTTTGTCCAATGTAGGACAAACCCCATTGGCATTGAATGTTGTAAATGCCCCAGTAATTATGAGGAGGAATTTGGTCCTTAAGTTGCGAAAAAGTTATTTATTAACTGGTTTAAAAACCACATTAAAATCATAATGTCTTGAGATATTAGCCATCTTAAAGCTAATGCTATTATAAAATGGTAAAATGATAAGGTTGGAAATGGAAACCGCAGTAACAGGAGAATCAAGATTATTAACATATTTATTAAGACTATGAGAAATTAAATTATTGATATATGTAATGAAATTCTTTTAATCTAGTAGTGAGACTTTGTAGTGCACCTTGAACTGGAACATGGGTGAACAGAGAAGTAACATCAAATGAAACCATGCGTAAAGAGGGGGAGGGGGTGAAGTTTTTAATCCGATTAACAAAAGAACTAGAATTCTTAATAGTGTAAATATTAGAACTTGAAAGGAATGAAAAGCGTTTCACTAAATATTTAGCAATATATTAATAATTTAATTTCTCATAGTCTTAATAAATATGTTAATAATCTTGATTCTCCTGTTACTGCGGTTTCCATTTCCAACCTTATCATTTTAGCATTTTATAATAGCATTAGCTTTAAGATGGCTAATATCTTAAGACATTATGATTTTAATGTGGTTTTTAAACCAGTTAATAAATTATCTTTTTCGCAACTTAAGGACCAAATTCCTCCTCATAATTATTGGGGCATTTACAACATTCAATGCCAATGTGGTTTGTCCTACATTGGACAAACTAAACGAAAACTGCGTTACAGAGTCAATGAACACAGAAACTATGTAAAGAAAAAAGAATTACAGAAATCCTCTATCGCCTGTCATTGCTGGGGGGAGGGACATAATTTTAATTTTGACTCAGCTACCATTATCAAGAAATGCATTACTCCTCTGGATTTAGACTTTTTTGAGGCTATTCATATCCATAAATTTAAAGACTCCTTGGTTAATGATTTATCTAGTACACCATACATCTCAACTTTCTGGATGGATTTGTTGTGTCACGACACTTCACTTCCGCATTAATTTCATTGGCTGTTAGAACTTGATGGTCTTTTGGTATTATGTTTTGACATTTGGGTTTTTTCACCGTACATGCAGTTGGGGGGATATTGTTTTTAAAATTTTTACACTGAGGATGTGAGTCCTAGTACTCACGAAACGTATACGTATGATCAAATCTACTTATTTTATTGTGTGTTTAAACTTTGTTTTCAAATCAATTTTATACTATTTAAGCTATATAAGGGAAAACATTTTCTAAATACAGTGAACTCCCGTTAAGAATGATAGTCACGGGGGAGCGTTTTTTGTCTGTATTAACGAGAGTAGTCCATTATAACAGGTGTTCATAAATCTAATGTTTTGCATTACAGAAAAAAAAACTTATTATGTCAATATGTCTAAAAAAAAAATAAATAAATAAATAAATAAATAAATAAAAGGAATGTACGAGAATAATTTCAAAATGAAATATATATATATATATTTCGGGAGAAATCGTGAACTGAAACCATTTCATTTCCCCCTTATTAGCCAATCAGCGCGTGCTTCCAGAGAGTGAGTGGCGACGTCGCAGCTGCTCCGTAACGTCAAACGCGGGATTTCTTCTCTTTTCATCTTCAAAATAGAATAGAAAAAAAATTCCGGATTTCGTTTTATTGAAGAATATTTGTCCATCTTAACGAATGAACTCTCAAACTGTACTCATTAAACGATGATTGTTACATTCACTTCCTATAGACCTTAACCGGGGATTTTGTTTTTGTACGTAATAATGAGAAATCGATCTTAAACATTGCTGTCTTAACGGAAGTTCATTGTATAAACTATTCTGTGTTATTTTTTTCTATTGATTTTAATTGTTCAAGAGCATTTTTCCGTGCAATATATGTAATTATTTTCCTTTCTTTTCTTTCTCGTTTTGGTAAAACAATGAATAATTCAAATCTATCCATATTTGTCGACTTGTATACTACTGTTTTCTAATATTTTACATTAGAAACATTCTTGAATTGACACTATATAAAATATATCTGTAAATATAAGGGTATTAATTATGATCCATTTAGCAAAATATTTTGGATAAAAATCCATATAAAATTACATGAACATTTTCTTTTTTTTTTTTTTTTTTTAGAAAACATTATCTAAATTAGAAACATTACTATATTTTTATACCTTTCTAGCGGAAAAATATGAACAATAGAAGAAAAAGAGCAATATTTTACAATGCAGATATGCTCCAAAACATACCATGAAATATTTATAGGTAAAATTATATATATCACTTAGGACTAATTGGGTACTGCTATTTATCACTTTACTCTCGACTGACAGAGAAAGAAAATGTTTCATTTTCTATATTATGGAGTGAATTTGCTGCTAATTTGCGCTCAACAGATAAGCCATTTCTGAGATTGATACATGAGCAATTTTGAATTTAATCCTAGCAACAATGAAATTATTCACAGAAAGAAATAACTTGTTATACAATCTGTCACATTGAATCACCAGTTTATAATCATTTACGATGATCGGAAATGTGTGTTTACTGTTTGACAGTTAATGAGAAGGAAAATTTACAGTTTAATATAATTTATAATTTAATTAATTGTATTTTAAAAATAAACAATCAAGAGTCTATTTTAAGAGGTGCTATGTTTCATTGTCTCACCATCATCTTTATGTATATTTTCAGCGATTTCGTGTTATGAGATTTTATTTTAAATATATTTAAAAAATAACTATTGATTTTTTAAGTGATTTATCTTCACATGTAAAAAAAGAAAGTAATACACTTGAAATACTTTACAAAATGCACCCTTTAGTCCATTTTCTCTGAACAAGAGTTTGTATTTACTTAGTTCAGATACCATCATTTAAAAAGAAAAATGTTACATTTCTTATTTATAGCAATAAATTTGAAAAAAATGTTAAATTTTATTATGAAACAATCTTTTTCTCTAAAATAAGCTTTGTTATTAAAATTTCATTTATCACGGAATGAATATCTTGTGTTACGAAATTTTTCAATAGCCAGACAAGTACATTTAGAATAAATTTACCTTTAAAAAATTATAAATCCTTTTGGTGCACTTTAATATTATATACAGTCAGTACCGGGTATATGGTCACCCGCTTATAAGGTCACCCAGCTTATAAAGTGACTTTTCGTCAGTCCGGACAGACTGAATAGGTATTACGTGTTCAAATACACCGCCTATATGGTCAGATTCCAATGGCTACTATCGGATATATGGTCATATGGTCATCTTTTGTCTCCCTTTTTATAGCAAAATGTCTTATAGTTTTATGCTTTTTCCTTCCCTTTTTTAGGGTGTAAAGTTTCGAATAGACGTATCATTCACATTCAAGTCTCTTCAACTGTCGACTTCTTTGTATTGGTCACGCGGTGCTTTTCATTTTTAAAACTTTAGAAAGAAGTAAATGGACATCCTGAAGGAGTAACTTCTTTCCCTCTAGTCAATGTTCCCCTTTTTCCATCGTTGAATGTCCAGTGAGTTTGCTAAAATCCACAAGTACGAACTTCCGTATGGTAAAGAAAGCCCAGTTGACATTTTTATAGCTTTAGAATGAAAGGGGCACATTTTCCTTTTTGAACGGAGCCTTAGAGATCGCAATAATATTGCATACCACTTGACCAGATGCGCATAAGCACTCGGGGGAAGGAAAGGGGATCTCCTCTTCTCGACTGCAGCTTATAAGCGAAACTGTCTCCTGTTGGTAAGATTTTCCAAAGCTCTGGCGATTTCTCACTGTACTGCCGCATTAGATACCGATTCTTGGAAATTATGCCATCACCTTTTTTGACCGAATTAAAATTGTTCTCCGTGCAGAGAAAAGTTAAATCACGCATTTTTAGTTTTTTGTGTTTTTCGTTACTTGTCGCTGCGTGTAAAGTCTTCGTTCATTTGTTAATTGTCATTTGCGAATACAAGATGTCAGCAAAACGAAAAATTTGACAATTGTGGAAAAAAAAAATGGTGGAAAACTTTGTATCAAAAGCAGCTTTCGCGAAGACTGATGGAATAGAGAGCGAAACTGAATAACGTCTTAGGGTTCAAATCATGTTAAACAGAAGATGTGATCAACCAATACAGAAAGCGAGAACATATTTCAATATTTGAGAATATTGAGAAAGTTCTTTTCACTTGCATAATATGTGCCAGATTCCAGAATGTTCCAATGCATGGATTATCGTAAAAGAAAAATTTCTGAAAATTGCTGCATAGCTAGGAAAACCAAATTTTACTGCCAAAGAATCGAAGGAATGGCTGTTAACATTTTAAGTGACATTCTCAATAGGTACAGATCTTGTGATGTTTTCAATTTTGATAAACTTTGGCTGTTTTTTTTTTTTTTTTTTTTTACATGTTTTGCCAGATAAAACTGTTACTTTTAAGAAGGAAGAATGAAGTGGTGGGAAGGCAGGCAAAAAAAAAAAAAAAAAAAAAAAACCGATTGGCCGTTTTATTAGCAACGAGTAAGGATGGATGGCTCAGAGAAATTGACTCAATTAGGTATTGATATGTTTCTCAAGCCTCGTTGTTTGAAAAACTGCAAATATTTGCATGTATCTTACGATGCGAACTGAAAGGCCTGGATGACAATAAACAAATGCAAAAAAGAAATTCGTCTTTTAGATAAAATTTGCACAGACAAGTGGCTATAATCGGAGACAACTGTACCGCCCATTGCATGATTCCCAATTTAAATCCAATTAAACTTGTTTTCTTGCTTCCAAACTGAACCAGTATGGCACAAGAATTAGATCAAGGGATTTTTAAAAATATTAAGATAAATTATCGAATGCTGCTTCTAAAAGACGTCATTGCTGCCACTGATAAAAAAAAAGAAGTTTCGCGTGACTGTGTTAGATGCCATATGTTACGTAGACAATAGTTGGAATACGGTATCAAAGAAGACCATTGAAAATTATTTTTGGCATCCTTGGCTTCCAGAATGTGAAGAATTATTGTTCGAAGACAATGATGATGATTGTTATGATATGACCCTATTTGAAGTTGCACAAGAACTACGGAATGCCGTTTGCACAATACATGACGAGCTGACATATGCAGTTGTTGACAATGAGATCCATACTAATGGACTTTACCTACGAGTAGCAACAGCCACTCCTTTGCAGGTGTGTACCTTCCGAAAAATACTGCTTATTGGAGGAAGATGAAGCCGTGTTAAAATGTTCTTCACGCCTATTGGTGTTTTTTTTTAGATATCTGCAGCTAACGTGACATCGGTAAAGTCCACGGTAAAGCTTCTATACTGGAAATAATTTCGGAAATTTTAAATATAAACATTGATGGAAACGATGATAATGACAGTGAATTCTAAGTTGAAGCGACAACACGAGCAGAAGCTCTCAAAGTACTAAATATAATCAGATATTTTTTTATCAATCCCAAAGGCACTGAAGAACATTTTAAAACTGTTCGAGAATAAGATAAATTAGTTTTAGCAACTACGATGAAAAACAAACAAACCTGCATAAAAGATTATTTTTACACACTATGAGTATACTCATCAATTCGAAATTTTAAGTATAAAGAAATTCTTGTTTATACATCTTGTTTTATAAATTATATGTTCATAGCTTCTTTGCATATTATTGTGCTAATATAACTAACTTATTAATAATATTTTATTGTCTAAAATAAAATTCCTGCTTACACCGCATATAAGGTCACCTCGCTTATAAGGATATATTTTTCAGGACCGCATGGGTGACCATATAACAAATACTGACTGTATTTATCAAAATAGTCATACAAATTGAAATATTTGCATATTACGAAACCACTATTAAAAGCAATTTATTTAAAATATGAATTTAAAATATTTAATTTTAAGAGACTTCGGAATTCTGTAAGTAATCTAGAGTAATAAATAATAAGTGCATGTACGGGAAGTATATCTCAAAATATGTCATTTCGTACAATTGTTCATAAAGAATTAGTAATTGAATAACACAGATAATAATTTAAATACGAAAAATGTTTTTTCAAATAATTTGCATCACGTTTAATAGCGACAGGAAGCTAGCTGAGGAAATAGATAATCGGTTTATGGCATCAGATACCGCAATACGATGTAGCTACAACAGTCCTTTTCCATTTTTTCGGTCAAGGGTCAGTTCCATATATTTAAAGTAATTCAGCAGAATCTAGCAATTATAAAGTATTATTATTTTCTTATTTGTGTTCTACTAAAGACTAAAGAACTACTTAGCTTAAACTTTTGAAACTCTCAATTTCGTTCTTTTGATAATTTTTATTATTTTAGATAAAATTTAAAGCATAAATCTGTAAAATATCTTTTTAAAACTACAATTTGTCTGTCACGTAAAAAGGAAAGTAACTTTCAGTCAATAATAAAATTTTATTTTGAAATTTTATGTCGTGCTTTGGCACGCACTATAATGGAGTAAGAGAGAGATGTTTTTTGTTATTGCTTCAGGTTTCGTCATAGTTACAAAATATCGTAACACATATATACACTGGTGTGCAAAAATTAAGGACGAAATGGTTTTTTGAATGTATCGTCATGCAGAAGATCTCCACTTTGACCAAAATCATACCCACTACCATAAGCTCTCCAAGATGTGAAAATATGGGACAAATGGTCAAAATTATTTAAACAATCCTTTCCGTTGCCTTATTTGGCTTTTAATTAATCTGCTTCGTCCTTAATTTTTGCACACTAATGTATATATAAAGATATAATATATATAATGATATATGTACATGTACATATATAACTGAAAATATAACTTTATATTTAAATATTTTGAACACTTGGTAAGAAAATGACAAAGGAAATAAAGATTCAGGATGTTTTAAACTAAAAAATATGGATACGGATATAGAAATTTACGATAGTTGCATTCTAGTGTAATAAAGTGTGAAATAGTGCTTTGTCACAACCTTTTTTAGCTTTCAAAAATTTTTATCTTTATGCGTAAATAATTTACTATTTAATTATAAAATATTTAATTCCAAGATAATTAAATTGATTTTGCAGATATTGCTTTAAGATAATTTTTTCGCTTCATCCTTAATTATTCTTCTTCAGCCAATATAGTTGTCACATTTCTTTTATTAAACTTTTCTTTATTTTTCTGAAGTATAATAATATATTATTAAATATGTTGTAATTGTTTGGTTATGTAGCAATCATCTGATAACACGAAATTTTGAAAGCTTTAGAAATCAATGATATTTAGTTTCATTTAAAAGGAAGCACACAGCACACTATAACAATGTGCCAATACGTTTAATAAGACCATATTTGTAATTTTCTAAAATCATTTCGTTAAATCAAGCATTCTGGTTTCACGACTATTCATAATAACTACTAGTAATTATTAATTTACAAATATTACTGTGGAACAATGAAGATATTAATTTCCTCTAATTCGGTGAAGCAATGTAGTTTCGTATCCATGAAAAGCAGTTGCTCATTGTTAAAAGACATTCCTACTTAATAAAGTTTTCCAATCGGTTCGGTACACTATTGTAGAAATACAGATTGAACATTATTTGGGACGCATATTATTAATTATTAAGAAAAGACTGCGGAAGACATCTGGTAATGTCCGCGCCATTGTTTTAAATTAAATTTATAATAAAACTGCAAAGCTAATAAAACTATTGTGGGAATGCTTATATTTAAAAATGGGGGAAATTTAGAAATGGGAATTTGTACTATAAGGATATTCCTTATATATTATGTAAGCATCTATTATTACAGTCTTTTTTTCATGTATGTTTTCTTATTTAGTATGCACTGAATTTTAAATATAAACAATGAATGATAAAATATAAATTTGAATTACTAGGTTATTTTCATTATTTTTAAATCAATTATTATTCAAAATGTACATTTTATGTGGTACGTATAAGTTTTTTGTAATAAATGTAAACGTCTTTTTTTTTCTTGTGCCAAAACAGTCCGAATATACTGAACTCTTCGGAATTGCGAGGGTTATTTTTACCGTAGGTATTGTTTTGAAATTCCGCTGTGGTGGTGCTGCAGTTGGCACTCCGCGCATTCGTACTCTTTACGTGCATCTATTGGCAAATAACAGGTGCTAATACGGAAACATACGACATTTTTAACGTTTGTTTTTGAGTATTGAAAATGGCTCCGCCGATTGAGAATCCCATCGCTTGTGAATACCTGAGGAAATTCATGAGATAATGACAAGATCGCAAAGCGGCTGTCCTGTTTTTGAACAAAGTCTTCAGTAATGACTGAAGCTCGCTTACTTCGTTCCTCATCATGATTATCCGCGCGGCCACCTTTAAATACTCTAACACATTTCCGTACCATTACACCGGTCGTAAAATGTTGTCCATGAACCTCACTACAGCTATAGCTGCCATCATTTACGCTTTTTTATTACCACTAGAATTTAACAGACATTTTTTTACTACTTGATCGGCAGATTTCATCGATTAAAGAAGACTACATTTACTATTAAGTTTTAGCGGTGAGGAAAAAGCGTGAAAGTTAGCAGCCATGACTTCAACGCTTTCACGTCTTTAACACTAAGAAAACGAATCACCGATCGTATTTCTAAAACGACGGGATTCTAAATAGGCAAGCCATTTTAAATACATAAAAACAAACATTAACACTGTCGAATGTTTCCGAAATTGCGCCTGTGGCTTGCCAATGGATGTAGGCAAACAGAGAGCACAGGGAAAGCCAACCGCAGCGCCTGCACGCCGCAATTACAAAACGGTACTTACTTTAAAAATAACTTACGTACATATAATAATTTAAACTGGAGGATGTAGATATCTTAAGATATTTGGAGCTAAATTGGCAACATTTGCAGAAAGAAAGGAAAAGAGAAATACAATTTAAATATTAATTACCAAAAGGTAAAATATATAAATATATAAATAGTAAATCAATTCTATCAAAGTTTAATTAGGTCAGTTTAATATCAATAATTACCTTAATGTGTTTTCTTGCTTCTCATTTATCCCTTAAGTAATTCGTCTTATAGATTATGTGAACAAATTTTCTCACAGTTCCGTGAGCTGGCATAGATTATATTTGTGGAAAATACACACAACATTTTGAAGAAATGTTTAATGAATTTGGAAATGTCTATAACATTTCAGCAACATAAAAAATCAGTTTTTATGTCATATATTCACTTAATCATCATTAAAGGAGGTTAAATGTGAATATAATTCCGCTTTAGATTTTTCCATAATAACATAACTGTTTGTTCTTCCAAATATTTATGTTTGCCACCAAAGTTTTGTTTATCGGCATGGTGACAGAAGGATTTGAATATTTCAAACCTTTCTTTAAACAGTAGTTATAATCTTTTTTTTGAAGTATTACAGAAAAATTGCTGATAATTTAACAGAATTAATTTGAGAATTTTACAGAAAAATTGCTGATAATAAAAACTGAAATATTTTTACTTGTGTTTCATTGTGACATCTAATAATATTTTTTTATCTCATGTAAATAAAAAGATTACATGATATGCATTGCACGATAATAATAAGAGACTGACATGTTAATTCTTGTTAAGGCTATAAAAAGTACATGTTTGTTTTCATTTGTAAAACTTTTTATTTATTTAACCGTTTTAGTAAATGTATGTATTTTCCTTTATTTATACAGAGATTTTTTTTTATTATTATTTCGTTTGTTTTATGATGACATACATATTGATACCTCTTTTTTTATTGATAATGCTGTTTTTTGTTTTAATTTGATAGTTATAATCTATAAAGCTACAACTCATTAACTCTATTTGGACTTTATCTATGTGTGCTTGAGATTTAATATTAATAATTGTACAGTAAAAGGAAAAAATAAAAAATCTTCATTTCATCATAAGTAGAATTTGATTTTGTCTAACAAAAATATATAAGAATTACAAAGGAATGATTTGCTTGATATCCATGTTCCTATATATTTGTGAATTTCCTCTTAAAACGAGTACTACAAAGATTCCAAATTTAAACAAATGTACAAAATTTGGAAAAAGCTGCTCAATACATAACAATATTTTTGATTTGAAATTGAAGTTTGATGTAACATACTACTTTCTTTGATGCCATTGAGGAATAGCTGTGATGTAGACGTTCAGAGTGGTATACCGTTTAAATGTAGATTTGGTAAAAAGCTTTAAAAAATAATTTCTCCTTTTTAAACAGTGTGTATTTACTAGAATGTTAAACATTTTTATAGCTCGATTAAAATTAAAAATAAATGACATGAAGTAAAAACTTGAAAACAGGAATTCGGCTTTTTCAGAATTAGTGTCGCCCCCGATGAAAAAAAAATGTATATATGTATATATAATTAGTACAAAACATATTTCAATTTTAAGACTTACAGCACACGCTTTTATTTTATGTAAAATGACGCCATTCGCATCCGCTTAAGAATTCCACATTTACGATCAACTCTTAAACATCTACATTAAAGCATGGATAGGATGTCACTATCGCGAAATAATGCACAGATGCAGCAAAAAGATGCCGTCATTCAAGAAACTCAAAAAACAAAAAAAAAAAAAAAAAAAAAAAAAAAAAAGAAGAAGAAGAAGAAGAAGAAGAAAGCGGCTATCTAATGTTTCATACTCCTTCATTTGTTTGTAACATTAATATAGATACTTAAAATTAAATATATTTTATCATATATAGATAGCTCAATGTTTTAACAGAAATTATTCGTTTATATTTTTTTCAAAATAGCACGTATTTTAATTACATTTTCTTTCGGTTGTGATGAGAAAATGGCAACAAAAATATATAATTGCTATTTTTAAACTATTTTCCCTTTACTTTCTACAGAAATGGAGTACTTGAGTTGCCAAAATTAAACAAATGGAGCTAAAAACTACAAAAAAATTAATATTTCAAAAATAAATGGAGATACAGTTTTCAAACAAATTGCATTTAAAAGTACTTTTTTTTCCAATACGACTGTATAAAAATTGAAAATGTGCGATGCTTATAAATTTAAAAAATTGCTATAGAGCATTTAATCGTAGAATGAATTGTACAATGCTTTGTTTATTGCTGACTCTGTAAGTTAACGTTATTTTTTGAAGACGACACAAAATAAGCTGGGAGAAAGAAATAGCATACCGTACTTGGGGCTAATAACATTTTATACGTTATATCATTGGGTTGGGGAATATTTCATGAGCCTTTATTTTAAATTTAAAAATCCGCATAGAAAAAAAAAAAAAAAAACTTTGGAAAATGTTTCATGTTATTGGAAATAGAAACATTTGCTTTTCTAGAAGGTTTGTATTATTTTTTATATTTTACTGAATTTTGTTTATTTTCAGACCATGAAATTCGAATATCAAGTGGACAAAACCAAGCCTTTTCTACAGCATCACCTTTTGGCATGTGACCGAAATGTTAAGGGCACCGAATATGACCGTGGGTGTAATGTTGTGTATGAAGAAAGAACAGTGCGTCAAAGAACTGCTCGAAGTTGTTTTTATCGCTTCAAAAACAGCAAATTTTATCTCAAGAACGCATCACGCACCTGTCGATCATTCGAGTTTTGGCGAAGAGTGATTGAATCGCCGTCTTCACGAAAATCCATGTGGAACGATCTGAGAACTAAAAGAGCAAATGGATTGTGTTAAAAAAACTGTGGTTAACCACCATCTCTCATTGGGCAAGGTTTAAAAATTGGGCACTTGTGTGCACACTATCTATTACTAATCGATGCAGTATCAAGTGCCATGCGCCGTTCACTCCTCCATGCTCTGCAGACTTGGTGCCGTCAGATTTTCTTCATTGCCAAATGCTTCCATTTGTGTAACGTTGAATAATTACGTGAAATGAGGGTAATTTCTATCACCGAGACAACTAAATAATTATTGAACGATGGAAGGAAGCGTAAACAATAACGAAGATTGTATTATTGCTTGTTTTTATGCATTTTTCTGATCAAGATAGAATTTTTAAAAACATTTCTTCTACTCAAAACTTAAAAAACTTAATCATGTTGAATTACGAGTATCTCTTTTAAAGTTTATGATCACAGTATCCGTTGTAAATATGTAAATCTTATAAATATTCTTTTAATCTTACTCACAAAGACTAAATAGTGAATTCAGCACACAGTGTTCACAGCTTATTCATTGTTTCATAGTACTTGGATACTTTTTGAGTTGATACTTGAGATGATACTAACAAAACTACAATATTTAAAGATATTTGTTAAAGAATTTTGTGATTTCTCTTTTTGTATTAATTGATAACTAATAATGTGCATAATTTTAGTTCATATACGAAATTAAGATAAACTTTTTTTATCAAAAATAAAGCCGACTTCAAAAACTACTGCAAAGTAAAAAATATTTTTTTTACATAATAGTCAATAAGAAATAAAATTAAGAGCTTTATATTTACCATGTGTATTATTACATTTATGTTCATTATTTTGATTTTTTGGAGTCGGTGCCAGCCAAACGAAATTAAGCACAATTATCCAACAGACATACATCCAGAAATCTAAGAGTTTTTTTGCGATTTATTATTTAGTTCAAAAAATTTAATTTTACCATTTTTGAAACATTTAATCTGATTTATTTTAATTAATGGCTAATACAACAACCATGATTTTCATCATCTGAATATGGTGAAATTGCTTGTAAAATATTATTTCTTACATTTAGATCCATACGATATAAAGTCGCAGAAATGCTAATTTTTCTCAAAACCATTTTATTATATACACTTTTACAATGTAAAAAGAAATGTTGATTTTCCGTTATAATACTGGCAGCTGAAGTGCGAGTTTATAACCATAAAATAAGCAGTAATATACCGTCTCATAAATGAAATAAACAGTATATTGCTACTTAAAGGTATATTACTTGCTTATTTTACGGTTTATTATTGTTAATTTTACAGTTTCAAACAGGCACCACAGCTGCCAGTATTATATTGTAAAATCAACACTCTTTTGCAGTGTAAGTGTTCAACACGTTGACTGCCACGCTACGGGTATACTCATAGCTTTAATATTTGTGGCTTTAATTTATTACTTACTCACCATTATTTTAAAATAAAAAAAATGCTTTATTTATTGGCAGAAATTTCGTTGTATTAGTAAAGCATATATGAGTGTTAAACACCCCCTACTAACTCCTCAACAAATTATCGTAGAAGATAGTTACTGATACCGAACGATTGGAAATAAAGTCTACTTTTAAATGATGTATATAAAACTTTCTCAGGGGGCCATCTACATATTAAAACAATGCCAAACTTCATTTTTTTCAATAGCAATACACAACTTTAACAGCACAAATGAACTCTTCACCCTTCAATTAGCCAAAAAACAAATTTTTATGCAATTCGTAGCATAAATTTCCGAGAAATTAATTAATTTAAAACGAGCGTATTTTAAGGGCTGTATCCAAATTGAAATTCGGTACTGGATTGTTAACCAAGAGAGCTCCCTTCTTATTCAAGGCACCTTAAGCATCACTCAAGAAGTCAATGAAGCCTGCTAGATTACAGGACGGCAGAAGAAATTTCAAAATATCTGGTCACTTCTATCATAGATGGTCCCTTAAACGATCATTTTGCCGTTTTTTAAGCATAATTTGAAAACTACTTGGGAGAAAAATGTCAAATTTTGGATTTCTATAAAGCAAAGCTAAATCAATCTAAATCCATCTAAACAATTGTAGGTTGCAATTCATAATTTTTTCGAATATTAATTTCATAATTCATAATTCATATCATAAAATTATAAAAAAATAGCAAATTCAGCTCATTTATGTTTGAGTATATTAGTATTATTGCTACACAAAATATTAGCACATTAGGAGCATAATTTCAGGAGATATAAATAAAAATATGACAATGTAATTTAACATTAGAAGCACTCAATTTTGAATGTTTATAATTCAAAAATGTACCATTCAAATGACTTGAGATTTGGTGTCTAGGGAAAGTTTGAACCGAAGTTTTGAAGTATCTCGTTAAAATTTGGTATTGCCATTGAAAAAAATGAAGCTTGGATTCGTTTTAATATGTAGATGGCCCCCTAAGCAAATTTTATATACATCATTTAAAAGTAGACTTTATTTCCAATCGTTCTGTACCAGTAACTTTCGTCTACGATAATTTGTTGGAGTTAGTAGGGGGTGTTTACTTTTTTTTTCCACTACTGTACAATATATATAACATTGGATGTATTATTTTTTGTCTGGGAAGTTATTTAACTGTCATCCTCTGTGTTAGTTAAACCTCATTTAAATAACAATGTTTACAGATAGAGTAATACTTCATAAATATCCAACAATACATATTTTCTAAAAAGCAGTTTTCAATTTTTAAACTGTTTAAGCTAATTCTGCAGTGATATATTTCCATTATACCCATTAGCGACACTAAACACAAGCCGTGACACATTCCTAGATTTACTGCGCTAACGCCTTTTCTATCTAATGTTGAAAATAAAATATCTACCTTTCCTTTATGCCTTTGACAAAGTGATAAATGACAAAATTCGATGGAATTGGAAAGGAAGCACCCGATTTCGCCTATGAATATTACATGCTGTCAATTCAACTATATTTTAACTGAACGTAAATGCCCTATAGGAAGATTACATATGATACTCATTTTTAGGATATATCACCAAAACTTCTGTATTTAAATTATCGGTGACAACAAGAAAAATTAAATAATGTTACACACGGAAGTGTTGAAAATATTTATTTTTAAATGTAAATTTGTTCATGCAAATGCATTTTTGGTTCAACGGTGTATTATTAAAAGCGAGGGAAATAGTTTAAAATTTTTGAAACAATTGAGATAACTTTGTTGAGAGGTAATATTTATTTAGTGCTTTCGTCAAATTTCAGAAAATAAATAAAATTTTTTGAATGAATATTTCTCAGTGATGGCATAAACGGAAGCAAAAAGAAAAATGAATTCATTTAAGCCTTACACATAAAATTTACGCATTTATATGTCATATATATATATATATATATATATATATATATATATATATTTGTGTGTGTGTGAAGTTATGTAACTGTCATACTCTGTGTAAATTAAATACATTTGAAATACCAACATTTGCAAAGAGAGCCATACAACATAAATCTCCAACAATTCCTATTTCCCAAATAGAGCTTTAAAATTTTTAAACCGTTTAAGCTAATTACTCGACTGAAAATAAGGGTCTGTGTTTCACGCGTATCTGTGTATGTGGTATTCTTTATACCCTTGAAACATCCCAACGGCTGGATGGATTTTAATGAATGAGATCTCTATCAATTCGTCTTAACGGCCCTATGGTTATAGGCTAGATTTTGTTTTTATAAATTCAAAATGGCGGCCGTAAAATACTAAAGGATTCGAAAAAAATTTCGCACTCTTTTGAGTGGCATATCATTGGATAAGTTTTTCAAAATGAAAACGATGTTTCATTGACTATTTTACAGTCAGAAGCTCCGTTAAAATATTATAAAACCTGGAATTTGTGTATGTATTGTGGATCTCTGGCTTTACTGCAACTCTAACCATCAGATACATCTATAGACCTCATCAAAACAGTGTTTATAGATAGGAACTAACAGTTAAATACAACTTAAAAGTCATCAATACATGTAAATAAAAAAAAAATAGGTAAGTAATATAAACAAGTAATATAAAAAAAAAAAAAAAAAATATTTTAAGTCAATTCCTATTTAGGTCAATAACAGATTTTTTTCCCCTCATTCTTCTTTCCTTTTGAGTGGCGTTTAAAATGCCTTGATCAAGAAGAGGGCTCTCTCGGTCTTAAAATACTTTGATCAAGAAAGGGGCTCTCTCGATTATTGAAAATTAATTAATTTAATTTAATTAATGAATTAATATTTTAAAAAAACTGAATTAACATCAAGTGTCATCCACTACATGTTTAAAAAAATATTTGAGCTTGATTGGATGAATAATAAGTATTTTATTAACGATTGAAAATTTGAACACGATATATATAGCGAGGGTGTGAGCTAATAGTAGGAATTGAAAAGATAGTTTCACATTGATTAGAAATAAATAATTAGTTCACTTTTTACGCAGTCGGGTTTTTTGATTTTTTTAATTTAATATTTTGGTGTTATATATTTCCATTATACCCATCAGCGACACAAAGCACAAGTCGTGACACATTCCTAGATTTACTGCGTTAACACATTTGCTATCTAATGTTGAAAATAAAATATCCACCTTTTATGTCTGCTATTGACAATGCGATAAATTACAAAACTTGATGGACTCGAAAAGGGAGCACACGATTTCGGCTATGAATATTACATGCTGTCAGTTGTACAATATTTTAACTCAGCCTAAACCTCCTAAAGAGGAAAATGACATATGATGCTCATTTTTAACATACATCATCAAATGGTCTGCATTTAAATTATTAATAACAGTAAGAACAATCAAACTGTGTTACATCAGAATATGGTGATTTTTTTTTTTTTCAATGTAAATTTGTTGATGCAAATGCGTTTTTGTTTCAACGGTATATTATTAAAAACGAGGGAAATGGTTTGAAATTTTTGAAACATTTCAGATAACTTTGTTGAGAGGAAATATTTATTTATTGCTTTCGACAAATTTCAGAAAATAAATAAAATTTGAATGAATATTTCTCGATAATGTGATAAACGGAAGCAAATAGAAAAATTAATTTATTTAGATATTTTACTTAAAATTTACGCATTTATGTGCCAAAATAATGTATTATAATAGGAGTATATATATATATATGTATATTTTGTATTGTGAGGTTATGTAACTGTCATCTTTTGTGAATTAAATACATCTGAAATACCAATATTTTCAAAGAGAGCCATACAACATAAATCTCCAACAATACCTATTTTCCGAAAGGTGGTTTTAAAATTTAAAACTGTTTAGGCTAAATTTGCTGTGACATATTTTCATTATACCCATCAGCGACACTAAGCACAAGCCGTGACATATTCCTAGTTTTACTGCGCTACCACCTTTGCTATCTAATGTTGAAAATAAAATATCTACCTTTCCTATCTCCTTTGACAAAGTGATAAATGACAGAACAACATGGACCCGAAAAGGAAGCACCCGATTTCGCCTATGAATATTATATGCTGTCAATTCTACGATATTTTAACTGAACGTAAATGCCCCAAAGGAAGATGACTTATGAGGCTAATTTTTAACATATATGATCAAAAGTTCTGTATTTAAATTATCGGTGACAACAAGAAAAATTAAGTAATGTTACATCAGAAAGAGTTAAAAATACTTATTTTTGAATGTAATTTTGTTGATACCTTTCCTATCTCCTTTGACAAAGTGATAAAGGACAGAACACCATGTACCCGAAAAGGAAGCACCCGATTTCACCTATGAATATTATATGCTGTCAATTCTACGATATTTTAACTGAACGTAAATGCCCCAAAGGAAGATGACTTATGAGGCTAATTTTTAAGATATGTGATCAAAAGTTCTGTATTTAAATTATCGGTGACAACAAGAAAAATTAAGTAATGTTACATCAGAAAGAGTTAAAAATACTCATTTTTGAATGTAATTTTGTTGATACCTTTCCAATCTCCTTTGACAAAGTGATAAATGACAGAACACCATGGACCCGAAAAGGAAGCACCCGATTTCGCCTATGAATATTATATGCTGTCAATTCTACGATATTTTAACTGAACGTAAATGCACCAAAGGAAGATGACTTATGAGGCTAATTTTTAACATATATGATCAAAAGTTCTGTATTTAAATTATCGGTGACAACAAGAAAAATTAAGTAATGTTACATCAGAAAGAGTTAAAAATACTTATTTTTGAATGTAATTTTGTTGATACCTTTCCTATCTCCTTTGACAAAGTGATAAATGACAGAACACCATGGACCCGAAAAGGAAGCACCCGATTTCGCCTATGAATATTATATGCTGTCAATTCTACGATATTTTAACTGAACGTAAATGCCCCAAAGGAAGATGACTTATGAGGCTAATTTTTAACATATATGATCAAAAGTTCTGTATTTAAATATTTAAATTATCGGTGACAACAAGAAAAATTAAGTAATGTTACATCAGAAAGAGTTAAAAATACTTATTTTTGAATGTAATTTTGTTGATACCTTTCCTATCTACTTTGACAAAGTGATAAATGACAGAACACCATGGACCCGAAAAGGAAGCACCCGATTTCGCCTATGAATATTATATGCTGTCAATTCTACGATATTTTAACTGAACGTAAATGCCCCAAAAGAAGATGACTTATGATGCTAATTTTTAACATATATGGTCAAAAGTTCTGTATTTAAATTATCGGTGACAACAAGAAAAATTAAGTAATGTTACATCAGAAAGAGTTAAAAATACTTATTTTTGAATGTAATTTTGTTGATACCTTTCCTATCTCCTTTGACAAAGTGATAAATGACAGAACACCATGGACCCGAAAAGGAAGCACCCGATTTCGCCTATGAATATTATATGCTGTCAATTCTACGATATTTTAACTGAACGTAAATGCCCCAAAGGAAGATGACTTATGAGGCTAATTTTTAACATATATGATCAAAAGTTCTGTATTTAAATTATCGGTGACAACAAGAAAAATTAAGTAATGTTACATCAGAAAGAGTTAAAAATACTTATTTTTGAATGTAATTTTGTTGATACCTTTCCTATCTCTTTTGACAAAGTGATAAATGACAGAACTCCATGGACCCGAAAAGGAAACACCCGATTTCGCCTATGAATATTATATGCTGTCAATTCTACGATATTTTAACTGAACGTAAATGCCCCAAAGGAAGATGACTTATGAGGCTAATTTTTAACATATGTGATCAAAACTTCTGTATTTAAATTATCGGTGACAACAAGAAAAATTAAGTAATGTTACATCAGAAAGAGTTAAAAATACTTATTTTTGAATGTAATTTTGTTGATGCAGATGCACTTTTAGCTCAACGGTATAATATTAAAAATTTTAGAAATGGTTTAAAATTTTTGAAATATTTGAGGTAACTGTACTGAGAGGAAATATTTATGTATTGCTTTCGCCAAATTTTTGAAAGTAAATCAAATTTGAATGAATATTTCTCGATAATGTTATAAATGGAATAAAAAAGAAAAATGAATTTATTTAAGTATTATATTTAAAATTTACGCATTTACACGCCATATATAATGTACTATAATACGAGTATATATATACACTCTGGTGTGCAAAAAATTAAGGACGATATGGTTTTTTAATGTATCGTCGTGCAGAAGATTTCCACGTTGACCGAAATCATGCCCATTACTATAAGAACAACAAGTTGCGAAAATATGGGACAAGTGCTCAAAATTATTTTAAAATTACGTTCCGTTGCCATGTTTGGATTTTAATTTATCTGCTTCGTTCTTAATTTTTGCACACCAGTGTAATATATATATTATTATGACGTTGCGTAAAGTCGTCTTCTGTGTAAATTAAATACAATTGAAATTCCAATATTTGCATAGAGAGCCATACAACATAAATCTCCAACAACACCTATTTTCCCAAAGATGGTTTTAAAATTTTAAACTGATTAGGCTAATTTTGCTGTGATATATTTCCATTACACCCATCAGAGACACTAAGCAGAAGTCGTGATACATTCGTAGATTTACTGCGTTAACACCTTTGCTATCTAATGTTGAAAATAAAATATCTACCTTTCCTGTCTACCATTGACAATGTGATAAATGACAGAACTCCATGGACTCGGAAAAGAGGCACCCGATTTCGCCTATGAATATTATATGCTGTCAATTCTACAATATTTTAACTGAGTGGGGAGCTCTGAAGGAAGATTACATATGATGCTTATTTTTAACATATATCATCAAATCTTCTCTGTTTCAATTATCTGTGACAAAAAGAAAAATTAAATAACGTTAAATACAGAAAGAAGCGTTGAAAATATTTGTTTTTAAGTGTAAATTTGTTGATGCAGATGCGTGTTTAATCTTAGTGGTATAATATTAAAAATGACGAAAATTGTTTGATATTTTCTGAGCTATTTGAGATACGTTTATGGAGATGAAATATCTAGGTATTGATTTCACCAAATTTCAGGAAATAGATAAAATTTGAATACATATTTATCAATAACGTCATAAAGAAAGAAAAATAAGTATTTGCTAAAGTAAGTAAAACTAAAAACCGAGAAAAAAAACTGTAATAGAATGCATCTGAAATTTTTATTTTTATATGTAAATCACAAAAGCTGCGCTAAGCAAATCTCATTTCTGAGAATTAATTTTATTATCCACGTATTCAAAGTATGCATATTTTTTTACGCTTTTTTTTTGCTTTTTTCTTCTGTTAAAAAAAAATGTTCACTCTACGTTATTAATTTGTTTTTTCATTGTACCTGAAATAACGATCGTATTATGAATCTTAAATATTACTAGAATAAAAATGTAACATTTACCTCATTAGTGGAATTTTGAAGATGCAATAGTTTCTTACCTAAAAAATGAAAAATAAAATAGAATTATTTCACTATAGTGATACTTTTAAAATAGTTTTAAATTTTCATAAATTTTATACAAATGTTATTCATTTTCTATAATTACTCATTTATTTAACATAATCATTTACCTTTTTCTGGAATTAAAAAAATATATAATAATTTATTTTTACATTTTTAAATGTCAATTTATTGCAAAAATCATTATTCATTCCCCGAACTTAAATCAATAACATAATATTGTACTTTCCTAAATCTATAAATACTGTGTTTCCTTTAAATACACAATCAAATCTTCTGATAATGAAACAAAAATCAACATAAATTCTTAAGCTACGAATATATATATATATATATATATACAGGGTGCAATATGTTATCTATCGCCGACCTTTATTTTCTCAACCGTTGGTCGTAGACATATAGTTCCAATTTCGAATACGTTTCAAATGAGGTAACTATTCATGCTGTGGCATTATTTTAAGTAAAAATTCAATTTTATAAAAATTACGAAATCTAACATTTTATATGGTCCCTCAGTCCCTATAGATATATTTACTAAAGGTTTACACATATCATAACATATATAACACAAAAAGATTGAAATCTGTACTACAAAAATTGACACAGTTATTAAATATCAAAGTTTGAGATTTTTGCATATGATTTTTTCTTTCATTGAGGGATCAGTTCAAAGATGAATTAAAGTAATTCGAGATGAAAATCAGGGTGCTATATCCTTTTCACGACGAAACCGTAGTATCGCCAAATCGGGGTATCACCAAAGAGGGTTATTTCATCTAAAATTTTGAGCTGACTTTTAGGAGACATATACAAAGCGAAGAATGAAATATGGGAAATTAAACAGAAAACTAAATATCAATTTATTACAATATGAAAAAAACGGTGTACTATAAAAAATGAATACACAAAACGCCGCAATCTACTACAGATACTGCTCAAAGTGTTCTCTATTGGTGGCAATGTATAATTGAAAGCGTGACAGTACTGAGTCCTGGACACGTTAGAGCATAACATGTGTGCAAACTGTGCGATAATCAAGAACGATGCGACCTGGAAACCTCCACATCGCCACGTGTGGTGCGGTACATGGGGAACCCAGATTGTTGGACCCATCCTCTATGATGGGACCTTAACGGGCGATCGTTACCTGCATCTGCTGTAAAACACGATATGTGGCTGGTACGAGGAGCTGCCTCTCCGAATGCATGCCGGGTGTGATTTCAACATCATGAAGCCCTCTCCGCATAAAACATAAAACGGTCAATTCGGTCATCACATCATTTGATATGGTGGTCCGGTAGAGTGACCCCCGCGTACCCCGGACTTGACTCCCATGGACTTTTACCGCTGGGGATACATCAAGGCATAAGTCTATGTGACTGAGAAACTTATTTGGTTTATCTGAAGCAGCGCATCATCCTTGATTTGCTATGCTCTAACGTGTCCAGTTCTCAATACTGTCACGCAATCAATTGTGCATTACCACCAATTGAGAACACATTGGGCAGTATCTCCAGTATATTTTGGCGTTTTATGTATTAGCTTTTTATAGTGGACCGTTTTCTGATATTATAATAACTTGATATTTATTTTTCTGTTTAATTTCAATATTTCATTCTTTGCTTTGTATACGACACCTAAATGTCAACTCAAATTTTTAGATGAAATAACCCTTTTTGGTGATGCCCCGATTTGGCGATACCGGCTAAACGTGGTTTCGTCGTAAAAAGGACATAGCACCCTGATTTTGATCTTGAATTACTTCAATCCATCTTTTAACTGATCCCTCAATAAAAGACAAAATCAAAGTAAAAAATATCAAACTTTGAAATTTAATAGCTGTGTTAATTTTTGTAGTACAGATGTCGAACATTTTGCGTTATATCTCTTATGATCTCGCTTTTAAATAATACAGAGGTATAATTTTAAAATTTTAAGACAATTTCTAAATGCGTTATCGACAAAATGAAATGCTATTTTTTACTCCCTTGCAAACGAATTATGCTGAAAACGTTACGACAGAAAAAGTTTGTCTTTTGTTGTCGAATTAACATTTAATTTTATTTATTTGTTCAATTATTTAAAAAAGTTATATGCAGTGATATTGCTATCGAGATTAGTATTAAATGCTCTGTATTTTTCATGTGAAATAATCATTTCTCTTCTAAGGTGTTAGCGAAACAACATATTTATTTTACATATATTACAAAGAATACTAAAGAAAGAGACATACAGACTCATGTACAATTGTACACGTATGCAAGCTTGTGTGTTTATATAGGATCAAAGCATTGAATATATATAAGGAAATAATAAGTTTTCTATTGGACTAGTCTGAATAACAATTAAGCAGAATGCTTTAATTTTTAGTGTGTTTTGTATTTTTAATATTACCATTTATTAATTTACATATCTTTCTGTGCATATAGAAGACATCACAAACTTTATTTTTTTGTTCGCATCCTTCTTTGTTACTGTTACTTTGAATGTATAATAAATTTTCTGTTGGACAAGTCTTAATAATAATTATGCAGAATGCATTCATTTTTCGAGTGTCTTTTGTATTTTCAAGGTTACCATTTATTAATTTACAAGTTTTTTTATGTATATAGAAGACATCACAAAATTTATTTTTTCGTTCGCATCTTTCTTTGTTACTTTTCGTTTCATTTCTTTGATAACCTATTTATTTATTTTGTTCAAATTTTTTAATAGAACATAAAGAATTTTACATGGAATATCAGAATGGAAATAATAATTTATGAAATTTATGGAACATTTCTTTTAGAAAGGAAACAAAAATGTTGTTATGATTTATTTAACTGCCAACGAATAAATAAAGAATAAGAACATTACATTATATAAATTTGTAGGGGAGAGCGGAGCACATTTTGGGATTTCATTTCCAAATTTTAATTTGCGCTGATTTTTTGGTAATTCGCCTTATCTGCAAGCGCTACTGAAATCTTTACCTGTTAATATTATATATATATATATATATATATATATATCGTTTTGTGTTGTATGTTTTTTGTTTCAAATTGTTACTTGTAAATATGAATTAAGTTTAAAGTTATATAGTTTATGGTTTAGTTACTAAAATAGTTTTGGAGGTAAAGATGATACAAAGACGATTTAGATTAATGAAAAATATATTTATAATGTATTTGAAATAACACCTAATAGAGGGCCATCCTGTCTCTGCAGGCGGACCAGTGTGATGCGCTTCCGAATCACATGGGTTCACTGCACGTGAAAAGAAAAGAAAAAATATATATATATATATGGGTGTGGGTGTGTATTTTTTTTTTTTAATTTTTTTTTTTTTTTTTTTTTTTTTTTTTTTTTTTTTTTTTTTTTTTTGATAACGGTATTGGGAACTATGACCTAAGAAAATTCTGAAGCACGTAAAATGATTGATTTAAAGAATATAAAAAATATTTTTAGGCAGATTGGAAAAGTTAAAAAGAATAAAAATTTAAACTCCAGATGGTGTCCGCTGAGCCTCACCTACAACATATTCTAAATATACGAAATAATTGTTTTTGCTAAATTTGCTAAATTATTATTTAATGATATAATTGTTTAGAAAGCACTAAGAGTTCTGACGGTGAAAATGGCAGATATAATGACAAAATGTATCATATTTACCAAAATTTCTTAACAGAAAGTGAAAAGGACTTTTAAAATATTGTTTTTATTCCAAATGAATAAATACAATTTAAATATTACGGTTATGTTCAAAAGTACGGTAAATGTGTGCAAAATAATATAAAACGTTAAAAAATATTGAATTATAAAATGTTATACAAAGCCTAGTCCTCACAAATCTCTCTTGATTCTCACTATCTATCAAAGTTTCAATCAACATGGAATATAAGGAAACTTTCACTCGAAACATATTTCGACACTGAATATTTAATCCCTTGAAAATCCCTTAATTCACTGCATGTACTGTTCCTTTTTACGCATGTCTCAGTAATTCAATTCTGTTAATTTCAAATAAATCCCTGTGTTGGACTTTTCTCAACAATCTAATCTTGCAGAGTGATTAGTAATCCGGCAAGTATTGGTCGTCTGGGATAGAAGGCTCTTTGAGGAGCATTAATAAATATTTCTTCTTCATTATTTGTAAAAGTTAGAAGGAAATAGAAAATCCTAAATCTTTTGTTTGCATATTTTAACCGCTTAGATATTAAAATTTTCGATTTTAATTTACAATAATGAATTAATATTTAAATTTTCCACAGACTGTAAAACTTTAACAAAAATATAAATCATGGCTAATTTATTAATAAGTATCTCCTTATTTAACATTTTTTAGATGTTCAGTTTCTTTTAAAAACAAATTGCTCAGAATAGGTATTTTTTGGATGTTATTGGTGACAAACTATGCATACGTACATGAGATATTACTTTTAACTAAACTGTAAAAGTTAAATATTAAAGGATTTATTTTCAGATGTGCAAAAGGGGAGATACCTCGTATTTACAGCAGGAACTTCAATTATTATTAATAATATGCTAAGGAAAATTAATGTCTATATTTAAATAGATACATACGTGAATACAGAAAAATCTATCTATATAATTTTGAATTTTTTCTTTGTAGATTGTAGAAATAAAACGTTGGTTTTGTTTGTTTGGAAATTTATGTAGCGCAAAGTTTTATAGCATTTAATTGTTATATTTTCTTAACATTTGATATTAAATATTACAGTTTTGCAAGTGTGCAAATTATATAAAACGTTAAAAAAGTATTGGATTATAAAATGTTATAGAAAGCCAAGTCCTCATAAATCTCTCTCGATTTTCACTATCACAGTTCCAATCAACATGGAATGTGGGGAAACTTTCACTGAAAACATATTTCGATTCTGAATATTTAATCCCTTGAAAATCCCTTAATTCATTACATGTACCGATCCTTTTTACGCATGCCTCGGTAATTCAATTCTGTTAATTTCAAATAAATCCCTGTGTTGGACTTTTCTCAACAATCTAATCTTGCAGAGTGTTTAGTAATCCGGCAAATATTGGTCCTGTGGGATAGAAGGCTGTTTTAGGAGTATTAATAAATATTTCTTTTTCATTCTTTTTAAAAGCTAGAAGAAAGTAGAAGTTGTTTGTGTAAACAGATTTTATTTTAACCGCTTAGGAATTAAAGTTTTCGATTTTAATTTACAATAATGAATATATTTAAATTTTCTATAGATAGTAAACTTTAATAATAATATTAATCAAAGATAATTTATTAATTGAAGTTTAAGTGCAAAAATGAGTTATCTACGTGTTTGACATTTTTGATATGTTCACTTTCGTGTGAAAAAAAAAAAAAAAATGTAGCTGAAAATAGGTATTTTTCGGATGTTATTGGCGGCAAACCATGCGTAGTGGGAAAATTATTTTTAAATAAATTAGTATTAAAGTGTAAAAAAAGTGTAAATTTTTAAATAAAATAATACTTCAGTGTAGAGTTTTTTTTCCGCAAATTTCCCTCTTCGTATTTAAAACAAAACCTTCAAATATTATAAATGTGATAACGGAAAGTAAAGGTTGTAGCTGAGTAGATACATACGTGAATACGAAAAAAACACTATATATTGTTTAAAAGTTATATATTTAAGATAGCTACAGATTTTTAGTTACCTGTATTGAATGCTTTACGGAATACTGTATCCTGTGTAAAAAGTATATCCCAGGTAGCCATCTCTACAGGTATATTTGATGTAACAAAATACCGCTGAATAGCAGAATACGGAATCGTGCATAAGGTAGCTGTATTATTATTTTTAATGTACAATTAATAGAAGCGATATGTTTGTAATACATTTTTATGTAGGGTCAGCATAAATGAATAACCGGAGTTTAAAAAAATTATATTTTCTAACCTATTATATTATAGTAAATGATATATCAAAATAAAGAAGAACATGAATAGTTTTTTTTTTTCAGTTACAAATGTTTGATGTGCGAAACTTTCCTAACACAACAAAAACCTAATCTGTAATAAATATTTAGATCAAAATATTTGGCAGTTTTGCAGACTGAACGATTCTTAATGCAGCACTGATGTATTAAAACTATATACAGTAGAACATATTTTATCCGAAACTCTTTTAACCGAAACTCTCGATTAACCAAAATCCAATTTTAAAGCTTTAAAAAAAACAAAAAAACAATCGCATTTCTTGTGTGCAAAATCCATTTTTAATTCTTTTTTTTTTAACTATCATATTCCTTGTCTGCAAGCGGTTCTTTCAGAAACACGAGTGCATATAAATATTTTTGATCCCCTTTCTTAGAGTTCCTTTGAATTTAACTTGAGTTCCCGTAACTTGATTAGATTAAAATTTAACTTGAGCACCCGTGATCGTTCCCGTTCTACGGAATGGAAAACAAATTAGCAATTCTGAAGCTTTTGAAAGTTTTGCAAAAGATTTGGCATGGCTGGAGCAGCAGAAAGGCTGTAATACTGGTAAACTGATAATATTTAAAAACTTCGTTATAGAGCTTCAAAGCAAAGGCAATCGAAACTGCGACAAACAAAACATTATTTCAAACCCTTGTGAAATATGTAAAAGGTACTTAATTTAAAAATTCAAATTCAAGTAATTTATTCTTGTTTCTATTTTGCTATTGCTTTGTTTTTATTAAGCACTTGTTACCATAATAAGAAATAGTGCACATATTTCTCCTTAATCTTAAAATTGAAGTATTCTCGATTATCCGAAAATTTCGATTTTCTGAAAGAGGGTCGGTCCCAATTACTTCGGATAATCGAGGCTCTACTGTACTATAATGCAGCACTGGTGGACCGTGTATATATTACGATGCGTTTGCTGATGAATTTGCAAATTAGTCTTTAAATATATATATATATATATATATATTGGATACCTAAATGCATGGAACTGCACATCTGACCGTGAAATGTGAAATGTATTATATATGAGAAAATATGTCAAATTTAAAATTTTAAGATCATATCAAATTTACATAAGTACGGATAGATATATTTTAAAATTATAAATTCATAACACTGCACTCATATTAATAACCTATTTAAATTAATGTAAGTAAATATGATATATATTTTTTTTAAGTTGCAAAATTCCATATTAGCAACAACCACCCAAGTAAAATAAGATAAATTTTTAATTATGTTCTGGACACGAAAATTTATGTTTACACAAAAATTATTTAAACATTTGAAATACATGACATAACACAATCCAGACCGGAAACATTTGATTGCATTTTCGCCAAAAGAAACTTAAGATGCTATGTTCAGTTGGAGAATATAGCAATAATCCATCCTGTCGAAAAAAAATTAATCGAAATGTGTTAGTTTATGCTGGAGTTTTAGTAACTTTCGTAACAGAATATCACTTGCGATTTAGCCACAGGGAACAACACGAAATAAGGAATGCAGAATGCATTATGATGTCTGTCAAGTGAATCTGTATTTTGGCTCAGTGCCCATTAAATCTGCTATTTACTATTAGTTAAAAAGCAGCAGTATTACTACTGATTTTGACGAGTTTAAAACATTTTTCTTGCTTGGTGAAATTTCAAATAAGAAATGTTTATATATGTATATATTTTTACAGTTGTTAGCAAGAATTTCTTTTCATTACTATATATTCCGATTTTCTTTTCATTACTATAAAAAAGAAGAAGAAAAATAGTCTAAGAAATAGAGGGAAAGAGAAAGAGAGAGACAGAGAGGGGTGGATAAAGAGAAAAAGAAGAAAAGAGAAAGAAAGAGAGAAAAAGATTGGGAACGTGAGATTGGGGTTCAACATCAATGAACCAAATCTACTATTTAAATGCGAAAGTGATTTACTCTCAAACATTCAAGCTATATGAATTAAAACATATTCATCACAAAAGAAGGAATTGCATAATGGAATTGTGTATGGAATCATAACGGAACCTCTGTCTTTGATTTTTCTATTTTAACCTGGTGCTTTCTTCTGAAAATATCTTAAAATGTTCAAAAATGGGATTCCTCCCCCCCCCCCAAAAAAAAAAAAATAAAATAAATAAATAAAAGAAGAAGAAGAAGAAGAAATAAAGAGGAAGAGAGAGGAAGAGAATGAGGGAGGAGTAGGAAGGGATGGAGAGAAATTGAGGTTTAGCGACAAGATAGTGACACTGATTTTCAAATGTTAATATGATTTTTTCTCAAAATTCCCAATAATTCTCAATTTTTTTTAACTTTATGAATTAAAATATATTCATAAAACAAAAGAAGGAATTGCATAATCGAACTAAAATATTACAATAAAATTTTTGTTTTTGTTTTTTCTGCTTTGCATCTATTTCTTTTTTCTGTAAATATCTTAAAATGTTCAAACATTTGATTAAATAATAGGTTATCAATAGACCTATATGAGCATTGTGCACAAAAGAATATTGCATTAATAAATCATGTAAAAAAATAGTAATAAGATAGTTTCTGCTGAATTTTTAGTAGCTTTTGAAAAATAATATCACTTGCACTTTAGCCTCATGAAAGTATATTATGAAAAAAAGAATGGAGAATGCTTCCTGACGTCTTTCAAGCGAAACTGTACAACTCTTTGGCTCCGTTCCCGTTAAATCTATTGTTTATTATTAGTTAAAGAGATATAATATCACTGCTGCTTTTCAAGAGTTTAAAATATTTTTCTTATGTAGAGTCACTTTTGACATTACCTATAAGATATACATTTTTCTTTTATATTATCAAAATATTTTTTCCTGATTTCTTTTTATTTTGTTAAAGATAATAAACGAAAAGAAAATCTAGAAAGAAAGAAAGAGGGAAGGAGTGGTAAGAAGAGGAAACAAGATTGAGGGTCTAATAAGAAATTTCTTGTTCTACATTTTAAATGTGAAAGTGACAACAAATGTCAGATTTTCAAATTTTACGAATAAAATTTATTCCGAATAAGAAGAAATGCATAATGGGAATTGTAATGTTACAGTGGCAACCTTGATCTTTGTGTATTCCACTTCGCATCTCCATTTTACTTCTATAAATACTTAAAAATATTCAAATGCTTGATTAAAATTGTGTTTAGCTATACCACAAACTTAAAGTTGGTGTACAAAAATTGTCCCAATGATCGGAATTTTTGTCATTCAATTCCTACTATTAACTCACACTTTCTCTATACATATTTATATATTTATATATCTTGTTCAAATTTTCAATCGTTAATAAAATACTCATTATTCATCCTATCAAGTTGAAATAAATTTTTTAAAACTTATACTGGATGACAATTGATGTCAATACAGTTTTTTTTTCAAATATTAATTAATTAATTAAATTTTAATTAA
This sequence comes from Maratus speciosus, assembly GCA_963932465.1. Classification (NCBI taxonomy): domain Eukaryota; kingdom Metazoa; phylum Arthropoda; class Arachnida; order Araneae; family Salticidae; genus Maratus; species Maratus speciosus. The sequence goes on from OZ010791.1 coordinate 135,971,775, forward strand.
TTAATTTTAGTTTTGCATTGGAAACAAAATGGAGGCCATTGGTTATTGAAGATCGATGAAAGTATTTTCAAATAGGGGGTTACCATAGGGGGGACCCTATTATGTCGCCAAATACCACCAAGTTTGTCGCCAACTTGGCGATACATCGGCAAATTTGGCAGTCAAATGAGTCGCTAAAAGTGACGCCAACTTGGCGATATCTCTAATATTTCGCCAAATTCCCATAGAGTTCCATTGTAAACCTACTTGCTTATAGAAAATCAACAAATTGAGATATTTTAATGCAACGAAAACTAATATTAGGTTAAGGGATTATATTAATTTTCTTTTGATGACCTAAGTAGGAATTGACTTTAAAAACAAAATTTTTATATTACTTGTTTTTTGAATGAGATTATAACTAATCATACCGCATATACTTATAAAACAAAAATGATGCAGAAACATGCTTATACCAGGGGGTATTAAAAAGTTTTTGCCTTCACATAGAAATAATTGAATAAAATTTATGAAATTACTACATTGTATTAATCCTTTTCTATATGGTCCCCGCGCACAGTAACATATTTCTGCAAACGGTATTTCAAAAAGAGGGGTGGAATGACGTATTCCAAGAGTCGTGATAGTAGACCCAAAGGGAAGCATTTTCCTAACTTTTGCCGCCCACCACATGTGAGATAATAGTGGAAAGGACTATGACCACTTATTCATATTATGCACCTCCAGAGCCTCTACCCCAAATTTGCCCACAGGGACGCATGAATGCTGTCCGAAAAATTTAGAAAACTGCCCCCTTCCCCCGAAGTGCAACAATACTATTGAGCAATACTATATTGTTTAAAATTTATGTTGAAATAGATGGATTAAATGTTTTAAGATATGATGTATTATGAAAAAAAAAGCTGATATAGGTTAGAAATATAACTTTCAAAACTGCGCATAAGTCACATTAAAATTTAAATAAAATCATTTCTGTATAAGAACTGTATTTATTCTGTATCGAACAACTCTTACATATTAATTTATTCAAAGAAAATTTAGAGAAAAACAAGTAATAACATAAAAAATATATATAAAACAGCGTACTATACATATTATAAGGGACAAATGTCTCCGCCCATAATATTGACGTCATTTTTACAGTGACAACAAAAGACGATTAAATTTAACTTTTCCTGCAATTTTTAAACTTCTAAGCATCCCACATTTTCAATTTTTATTCTGTCGAATAGAGAAAAAAATTTACTTTCAGTTACAAATTGTTTGAACGTGCATTTTGATAGTTTGATCGTGCATTTAACCCTTTGGGCTCCCACATGCGTAATTTTAGCAATTCTTCCTAACTGAGAAATTGGAGATTTGAAATTTTGCATACTTATAGAAGAAAATCTGAGACCAGGCGACAAATCATAAAATCTTGAAAAGTCTTACGTTTAACCCTTTGAGCTACCACATATGTATTTTAAGAAATTATTTCTAAGAGAGCCCCTAATTCAGTTGTAGACATGAATTTTTGCATACGTATAGCTGAATACCTCAGACCACACGGCAAATCATAAATTTTTCAAAAAGTCTTATATTATTTACTCCTCCGGGCTCTAACTTGGGTATTTTAAGCAATTTTTCTAACCTCAGACCTTTTCACCCGGGGAGAACTTTTCCAATTTTTGCCGACACCCCTTTGACCATTCTTTCACCATAGCCTTACATATTTTAGTCCCACTTTTTACCGTCAGGGTCGCCTTCTTATCTCGGGTGTTATCGGCCCAATCGCCTCGACTAATATTTCTACGGATAGTCTATAAAACGGAGTTTCGTTCGGATAGAGGTTTGTTTAGATTTGAGTGCGCCCCTTGTTGCGAAATGTGTAACTAAGAGATTTTTCAAAAGGATAAAGTGTTTTGAAAGGAGTATTAAACGAAACCCTCTGTGCGGTCTGTGATCACACTTACCTACCTGTCCACTATATTTATGCATACTATGAAGTGCGTGTAAATGCTATAGTTCATATACAGGGCTACAAAAATGAATTCGTAAAGGTTACTGAGTATGAGCATAAATTGCTTAAAGGTGGGTTTTAAAGGGGTTATGCATTTTTACGCTGAACTGAATTTAGTGTATTAAGAAATATTTGTAGAATATAGATAAAATGATATACAGGGCCACGCAAAGAGTTGGATACGTGGCCGTCTATGGCTGATAATTTCTGGAAATGTAATTTCAGTAGTTTTAAGTGTGTTTTAGTTTGAATTAAATTTTAGCTAAATAGTGGCATGTAATAAAGGTACTAGGTAAACTACAGGGCTGTACAAAAGTATTCAAGTATGTTTCCATTTATTAGTATAAATTGCTGAAAGATGAATTTCAACCTGTTATGCATTTTCTTGCTAAACTAAATTTTCCCATTATATAGTATATATATATATATCAACATACAGATCGAATACAGGGCTGTTCAAAAGAATTGGAATACATATTTGGCTATGGGCGGTTACTACTGAAATCAGATTTTTAAATGTTTACTGAGTTATCTTATTTACCTTATTCCCTAAGTAACGAAGTTTCGTTAAAGCTTTCAGGGAGTGTTGGAAAGTGTTTCATAATCTATGCTGTACGCATGATTTTTCTTACTTGTTTTAATGTTTGTTTTATGTTGTATATTAAATTTTGAAATTAATTTTTCAGAACAAACATTCTTGAAATTCTGGGCAACGCCGGAAACTTTAGTTTGTAACAGATAAATGGCTTCTGTATTTGTACATCTATGCTAATATTATAAAGCGATATAATATTATAAAGTGTATAATATTAATAATGCTTGCGGGTTTGTGAAGTGTTTAGTCTGAAACTACATAGCCAACTTAAAAGAAATGTTGGTGGCAATTTCTGATCCTAAGAAAAGTCTATATTTTATGTCACTGCAATAACCTATATCACTGCAGGAGCAACAAAATTCTAAAATTGCGATATCTGTGATAGTGATTTGGTTAGAAACTTTAAATTCGGTGTGATGGTTACTTTTAAGATGTAAATACTCGTTATGAACGCTCTCTAAAAGGTTCGAAAATTCAATTTGACAGATAAACTTAAAAATTTCAAGAAAGGTTCTAAATTATGATTTATTTGGAATACCGAAATTTCTGGGATACTGTTGGGGTTAGAAACTAGAACTTTGGCATGACAGTAATTTATATGATGTAAATGCTCGTTGTAGAATGAATTCTAAAAAATCGAAAGACTAAACAAAGTGAAAAAAAGATCTAAAGATGATCTAAATAACAAAGTACATGGATTTGTTAGGAATATAAACATGAAAATTGACATGGCTGTATTTATCATGACGTAATTTCTCGCAATAGAACAGTTTCTAAAAATGTCCCTATTTAAAACACTTCAGAATCAAAAAACGTTCGAAAATTTTCTATTTCTGTGTTACTGCTGAGCCCAAAACCTTGAAATTTTGCTTCGGGTAAGTTTTAAAATTTAAAATTGTCTATGTGAAAGGTTTCTAAAATACTTTAAATCTAAAATGATGAAATGAACGGAAAGCGTTCTCAATTAACATTAATTTGGAATTATTAGGTATAGAAACTTAAAATATTTCATAATGCCGCATTTCCTCCACAAAATATGCAATTTAAATGCAACAAAACAGATAGATACCCACCTAGCATTAAATAAATTGTGTAAATATTAAATAAAGACCTGTATGAAACAGTGAGTAGGTTGCCCGAAAGTACTTGTTAAAGTGTTCCTTCTCAAGGCTTTTCTCTCACTCGCCAAGGCCACTAACAGCTGGAAGTGCCGTTTTAAATTTGATATGAATTTTTTTTTCTGATTCATTTTTCTCGAGATTTTATCATAAGGTCATATTCTCAATTGTCATTAGTAGATTTTTTTATATATTAATTTATTCTGGTGAAATTCCGTAATCGGGTTCATATAGAAGTATTTTAGCTTGCATGATTTGTTGAAAAAATATGTATGGATTTTTAAATTACTTAAAATGACACTTTGACAGCTCAAAGGTTATGCAGACGATATATTCAGATTTTGTGTCATACTTTATGCTGCAATCATTGCCGATTTCTTTTATTTAATACATGCTAAATACAGTTTAACTTGTGCAGAATATGTTTGAAAACAAAACAATACAGCGTATGTAGTGGCCAGCAAGCACTCATCATTGAAATCCGATCGAGCATATCTAAAGCAGACTGTAACGATGCATTGCATGCCACTATTGTGTTCGGTACTTTGATACTACATCAGATTTAGAAGAGAGAATTCCTTAATTCTTACCCACAACCTCATTGTTTGCGTGGAAAACAGATATTGTACAATATTAACTTTTCCGGGGGAGCACACACTATATAAAGTATAGTCCATTCTTTCCAAACATAACATATTTGTCATTTAAAGTTACTCAAATTGGTGCGGAGCGTCTGATTGTGCTTTTGACATCATTTTATACAGTTACAATTATGATATAAAATAATTTAGAGTTTCCTTTTCTATTTTACTTTTAATATATTGCGTAGTTACAATTTTATATCCATGTATGTCTGTCTTGAATGGTTTGCTTTCCCATTTTTTAAACAGTGTATACGATTTTATATATAAGATTTTGTAATTCTACGGCTCGTTTATTTTCATCATCTCAATTTATCGCAGTATATGGACAATTAAAGATAACATCTCACTTCCTTTGCTTCCACATGTTATTACTAAATCTATGTTCTCAGCAATATCGCTCAGACTAATCCCTCAAAGGGAAGTCCTAGTTTTAAATATGATTTTATCCTTGGACGAACCATTGCTATTTAGTTTTAGTGTCATTGTATTACACTACCGTGTGTCTCAAAAATGACCGATTAAATTTCAATAACTTGCAAACTGGGACAGATATTTAAAAAAATAATAAAATGAAATCTTGCAGTACTGTTATGTATGATGACAGGAGTTTTTTTACTGTGATTATTTATTTTATTTTGACTTTCAAACAACAGATGGCACTGAGAGCAATAGATGCTCAGTCCTGACAAGAATTTTGGTAATTCGGGATCCATTTAATACATTTTAATCTCCTTTCTTCGCATGGAAGAAGTGAGAGGCCGAAAAATTGAGCATGGATTACGCGGTTATTGCTTGCAGCGCAATCTATCGATGCTATTTGTAGCTAAAACAAAGAATCGCAGCATGCAAACTCCTGACATATTACATTACACTCCTGCAATATTTTTTTTTTATATATATCTGTCACCGTTTGCAAGTTCTTGAATTTCAAAATGATCGGTCATTTTTGGGAGACCCGGTATATCCAAACGTTGATGTAATATGATCATTAATTTTCAGGTACTCACATTTGAACTTGTTAAAAAATGATACCCAAAAAACCCCTTAAAAACTTTAAGAAAAGTATTCAAATTAATATATTTGTTTACATGATGTATAGAGATGCTTATTTTTAAGTACCTTATGCAACCACACATTTTTCCGCTTGCTATCATGAAGAATGATTCAACGAAGGTTGCTATTCTGAAATATTGGTAACTAAAAATAGGTGTCTCTATGCATCCTGATTTAACTTCATTAATTAAATATAAAATACCGATATTTTAACACTAGAAAGACAGATTTTACTCAAATTTTATAAAAACTGGGTCACACCAGAAATTTTATTTTAAATTATTAACTTATTTATTTAAATAGATTTTTTCCTTTGTACCCTTTAAATTAGTTTTATAAAGAAATTTCTGGTTCGTACCGAAATACATTCGTCTGGTAGCGGTCAAAATGACCGCTCGCTGTCTTTCTAGTGTTAATCTTGATTTACCGATATATTAATCTTGAATTATTTAAATAGATTGCATACAATAACAATAAAGTAATGGTAATTGATCATTGTTAAAGCAAATCAGTAATTTTATAATGTTATTTATTTTTTTTTAAGTTTTCTTAACGACATATATTATACACGCCCAATGTTTCAATAAAAATAAATAAATAAATAAAATAAAAAATATCACCAGCATAAACATTCATTTTCTCAAAATATAAATCGTGTTTGGACAGAATAAATTTTAAAAGTTTAAAAAAAAATTAAGAAATTATCTCTCCGCAGTTAAAATATAGGGGAGATTAGCCGAAAATGGACCACTTCGGGTCATATTCGGCTAATTACATATTCTCATATTTTCACATATTTTCAAGTTTCACTTCATTTTTTGAATATTTTCAAAATTTCACTGCACGTGGTCAATCTATTCATCTACTAAATAAATAAATATTTAGAACAATTTCTTTTTAAAAACCTCAAGTTTTATTTTTATTTCAAAAAATTGTCAAAAGTGGTTCAAATTCAGCGACTGGTCGGCTAATTTGAACACCCTAGTCTTCTAAATTGGACCAAAGAATATTAGGCTGCTTTAATAAGTAGGGAATATAATTAATTTTATGATAAGCAAATATTGCGATTAATGAAACAGTCAAGGAAATCAGATGGAAATAAGGAAATCAGATGGAAATAAGGAAATCAGATGGCTGAAAGTAAGAGTAATTATTTTAAATCAAAATGTATTTAAAACATAAATCAAAATTATAAGTAATTAAAAATACGAATTGTGGAACTAATTGCCAGTTGTTTGAATATCATGTAAGAAGTGATGCAAAGCTTACGCATATATATATATTGTTTATTTTTTATTGCATCGCACAAAACATAAAACCATATTTGGCAATCTGAAATCTGAATAATTTGTACTAATTTATTTTTCTTACGAATTAATCAAAACTGTCATCATCACTGTCTTGTATTCATTTTAGATTCCGAATTATTAGACATTTTATTTGTAATAGAAGTTTACTTATATGTGTAGTTTTTCCCTTCCATCATCTTCTTTCCAATTGAATTACACTATTTTTTTTTTTTTTTTTTTTTTTTTTTTTTTTTTTTTTTTTTTTTTTTTTTTTACTTGATGATTCACTTGCTTTTGTGTTTTCAGAGCTTCTTTTTTGTCGTTTGTTTTTTGTCTGTTTTTCATTTTTTTTTTTTTTTTTTTTTAGCGAAGATGTTCACAGAGCAGTTTTTTGGCTCTCTCTGTACTTTGACTTAAATGATTTTGGCAAGGGAGATAATATATTTCTAATGATTCTTTGGGGTTTTTTTGTTGGGGGGGGGGGGGTGTAGCTGAAGCCTTCTTGCAGGCTTTTTTTCTCTCCTAGCTTTATTAAGTTTCATGATTACAAAAATATTAAAATATTCAAAAACTTGCAAGTATATAGTAATCCATTATAAAAAAAAAAGTAGCGCTCAAAGCGTAAAGCCCCCAAAATGTATTTCTTACTTTTCAGTTTTATGATCGTATATCTGGTTCAATTTAAGCAACTCAAATTGGTCCAATTAAGGCAACTGTGCCGTTTTAAAAAATAGATGATCTAAAGAATAAGAACAAAAACAAAACCACGTGGAAAATATGCGCAATAAACGCATGAATTTAGATATGCATATGAAAACGTAACAACTTTGATTAGGTTTAAAGTATTTTATTATATTTAGTAGGAAAAGATTAGATGAAAACAGCTAATTTTATGTTTTTTAAAAGTATCTGAAAGCACCACGTGTCAGGAAGGTGCTTTTTCTATTCATAAATGACACCATTCTGATGAGTAGGGTTTCAGCAGTAGATGACGTCTTTTCCTGTAATTAACGGCAGAATTTCAATGGTCCAAATATGTCTACTCTCCCTATATCCTCTTAACACACACGAAAAATGTTTTACAATATAGCGTGCAGTTTCGCTTGTCCTTTCTTATATTTAGCATTCCATTGTTTACAACTGCATTTGGGTGCGGTGACATGTCACAATATATATTTTTTTGCACACTCGTACATGTTTAATATGAAATACTTATCATTTCATATTTTGTAAATGAAAATATTTTAAATACTTTATATATTTTGCGCTGATATTACTCCAAAAGTAATCTCTAAAAGTAATATTATACAATGTATTTTATCACAATGACAATAGTGCAAATAAGTTAGCGTTTCAGCTTTATTTGAGCGACATTTTTTTCTCAAATAACACAATATTAACACATTTTCTACACTCTCAGAAAAAAAAATTAAAAAAAAACCGTAAATTTGTGAGGGTTTTCTCTTTAATTTTCACAAGTAACAGCCTGTAAAACCTTCGACTAACATGTGGAAGTGGTAGCGTGGAACTTCAGTCAAGCGGAGGCCCAAGTAATAATTAAATCAAACAATTTATTTAAATGCATAAGATAAATGAATATTTCTTGATTAAATACTTGTAATTACAACTACATTATATTTTTGGGTACTTTCAGCTGATGACAATGTTCATTAAAGACTTAATGTTCAGTGTATGAGATTAACATTAAAATTCTATTAGCTTCTTTCTCGATACAAATCCAAAATCTTGTCACGATAGTCTGGTAAGAAACAGCTGCCTCTGTTTTCTGGCGTATACCAGTCCGTTGTCAACTACACAATATCTCACGGTTTCCACTGGAGAAATCTTACCCAGCCCGAAACGGCAGGTTCCTCTATCCCTTCGGATCTATCCGAAAACTCAACTCCCAACTCAGAGAGCAGCTCTCTCCTTGGGATCCAAAAACGCATCTCCCCTCTTTTCTCTGTTCGTTCCAATTCACCTTTTTAAAACAAAGGCTATCTGTCGGCCCACTCAGAGCCTAGGTTGAATGATATCACTAACAAACTTCGATATCATTGGTCAAGAGAGACCCTCGCTGCTAGCGTGAGAAAATTTCGCATCTAGTTTCATTTTTAAATTGTCCTGGGAAAATATCGGCAAACTTGCCACTTAAAAGGAATTCCATAACTCCTCTTTCTTTCATGCCGTTCTACTTTTCCGTCAACCTTTAAGATTGGTTTAGATGGATTGATTCTTTTTATCATTTCCTGCAGAACCTTGAGACTTAGAAATATTTTGGGCTGGTATGCTTATACATTGCTCTTCCTATCTAGAGTTCTATTTGAAAATATATGGGACTTTTTTTGTGAATCCCATTGGATTCTTCACAAGCCTTATTTGATGAAAAACAGTCTCATCCATTAAATAAGCGGCCTTAACCCTTACATACTTGCAAAATAAAGGGCAATCAACATATTTTAACAGTTCTAGCCCAAAATACGGATTGGTATTTTCTTTTTTTTTTTTTTTCTACGGTGTATGACTGGAATCTCTACTGCCGGCCACAGCCTGTAATTTTACAGCAATTTTTTTTTAACAGTGTATAAACATAAATCGTTATGAGACAAAATACATTTAAAAATTAAAAAAAAAATATGCAGAAATTATCTCGCCTCACTCAATATAAAGTTAATTCAGTTAAAAAAAGTTAAAATTCAGTTAACAGAGAGAAAAAATGTTCTACAATATAGCGTGCAGTCTAGTTCGTCATCATTCATATTTAGCATTCCTTTGTTTTATGATTGCATTTGGGTGCGGTCATTGTCACTATAATTTTCATTCTTTTTTTCTTCTTTTTTCAGGCATTCCTACATGTTTAACACGAAATAATTAACATTTGATATTTTCTTTTATGCATATTTTTAAAACATACATGATAACGTTTTTGCTTCGTTAGCGAAGAATTTGAAATAATCTAATATTTGTTATTCCTCTTGAAAACCGATTTATGAAATATTAAATTCATAAATAACAATATTTTAAACATTTTATATCTGTTGAACTAATGTTACTTCTTTATCTAAAAATAAGTACATATATGACAAATCATTTTCATATAGTCACAATAGTACAAATTATGTATAGCTTTAAACTGTTTTGTTAATTTGGATAGTTAGTTTATTAATTTGGGTAATTAGTTTATTAATTTGGGTAATTAGTTTATTAATTTGGGTTTCAAATCATTCAATCACAGAACATTCTGCAACTATTTTCCAGAATTATAAATCGTGTTCAGACAGATCATATTTGAGTATGACTTAACTTCAAAAACAAAAAATATTGTACAATATAGCGTACATTCTATTTTTATATAGGTTATTTTGTTCTCTGTAACTCCTATATTACGACTCCATCGCTTTATGATTTCATTTGGTATTATCATTATCACAGAACTTTTTTTTTTTTTTTTTTTTTTTTTTTTAGATAGATATTTAAGAAGATATTTAAAATTACCATGGCAATATTTTCTTATTGCAAAAAGGGAAATTAAATTCTATAAATTTTGAACTTTTGTGATTCCTTCGTATGAAATCTAAAAAATATATCTATCAAAAAAATCTGTAACCATATATCTACGCACTCTGATTGACTACTTTATTTAAATGCAATTTACTTGCACATTGAATAAGATCCAACTACATAAATAATTATTAAATATTTCAATAATTAACTAAGAAATTTTTATAAAACATGTATTAAAATTAATTCCGTAGTTAAACGAAATTTTATGAGAATAACTTTTTTCCCCAATAAAAATAAAGTAATGAGAATAAACCATTATTAAAACAATTTTAAATATGACATGACGCAATTTTATTATTTTTTAAAGTTTTCTCAACGACAGGCACTCTACACACGTCAAATGATTCTAACATCAACCACTATACCTGCATAAATTTTCATTTTCTCAAAGCATAAATCGTGTTCAGAGAAAAATATGTTTCAGAAGTTAGAAAAATGCTTTTATTGTCTCTCACCAGTTAACACATGTATATATACAGTATATATAGTATATATATACATGTATATAACACATGTATATAACGCATATATACAGAGTGTATATGCGACTGATTTGATGTATTGATGTTTTTAATAAACATTTTTACGGTGAATTTTACATTCTTTTATATATAGGTTTTCTATATATTTAATATATCTGCCCATTTCAAGAATTCTTTTTCATTCAAAAATTCATACAAACCAGAAATCCTGAAAGAATTTTTAGTTTAGGTACTCATGAAACGTCTTTGATTGGATAAAACAAAAATTAATATTCAGAATTTTTGGTGGGATTCAGAATTCTTGAATAAAAAGAGGAATTTCTGAAATGCACGTTTTGGATGCCAGTGGTTAAAATAAATATTATCATAACTTCAAACACTAAAAATGTTTTACATTGTGTAGTACAGTATAATTTCCCGCACTTACATTTACAAGGGGTAAATCCGGTGTTCCCGAGTTACAGAGTACAGATGAAGACTATCATATATATTATTTTTTATATTTGTAGATTGATTACTATCCGGTTACACAAAGAATTATTAAATGTTTAAATTATTAACTAACAATTTTTTATAAAACGCGTATTAAAATTAATTGCGTAGTTAATCGAAATTTATGATAATAAACTCCGTTCCAATAAAAATAAATTAATTAGAATAAACCATTTTTAAAAAAGTCCTTCCGGCCAGTGCCGGGAGGAAGAGGTAGCTTTCATATTCCTTATTTTTAAAAAGCCAACTTATATTATTCAAACACACGAAGCTCAATTAAGTGGAAACCGAATGTAGGAGATTCAATACTAATTTTTATCAATACTAAATCATTATGAATGAGAATTTCGCGAAATTAGTCAGCTTTATCCAAGCTGCTTTTATTTAAAGTCACTTATATTTGGCTGCCAAATTCGGCGATTTCTTAAAGTGCCTGCCATTTTAAGACAACATGGTAGATGAGGCTAACCAGTGAACTTGGTCGAGACATTAGTAATTGCTGTGCACATGCTCACTCATATCGGAATTGGTTGATATATACGAGTGCTGTCGCAGGCAAAAAATCAGATTTTTCAAAATGTCACCCACTTTAGAAATTGAAACTGCTATATCTGATCCATTTTTTAAGATAAAGACAAACAAAAAATGCTCCTGAATCCTTATATCAAGGTCAAATACTTAAGAAAGAAACCTTTTTCAATTTCTAATTTTTTTGCACCTCACTTTAAATATAATTTTTTTTTTTTAATTTAATGGCCGCCATTTTGAAACAAGATGGCTGATGAAGCTGGCCAGCGAACTTGGTCGAGATATTGATGTATACTATCCACATGCCTTCTTCCATCGAAATAGGCGAATAAGTGTGGTATCGCGTGACAAATACAAGATCGTTTCAAAGTGTTAGCCATGATAGAAATTCAAAGTGCTATAATTCAACCACTTTTTAAGATATCAACAAAAGAACAAATTTTCAGAAACAAAAACTGCTCCAGAATCTTTGTATCAAGGCCAAACACTTAAAAAAAAATCTTTTTCATTTTCCAATTTTTTAATACCTCATTTTAAATTTTAAATTACATTTTTTTAAAAAATGGCAACCCTTTTGAAACAATATGGCGAATGAAGCTGACCAACGAACTCGGTCGAGACATTGGTATGTACTATGTACAGACCAAGTTACATTCAAATCGGTTCATAAATACGCCTGTTATCGCGTGACAAAAATCAGGTCGTTTTAAAATGTCAGCCACAATAGAAATTCAAAATGTTATAACTCAGCCATTTGTTAAGATGTAGACGAAACAAAACCTGTTCTGGAATCTTTGTATTAAGGTCAATCACATACAAAAAAATTTTTTTCATTTTCCAATTTTTTGGTATCTCATTTTAAATTTATTTTTTTTTAAATTTTTTTAAATGGCCACCATTTTGAAACTAGATGGCGAATGAAGTTGGTCAACGAATTCGGTTGAGTTATTTGTATGTACTACTTACACACCAAGGTACATCCTAATCGGTTCATAAATACGTCTGTTATCACGTGGCAAAAATCAGGACGTTTCAAAATGTCAGCCACGCTAGAAATTCAAAATGCTATAACTCAGCCATTTTTTAAGATATAGAGGAAACAAAAACTGCTCCCGAATCTTTTTATCAAGGTCAAACACATAAGAAAAAAATATGTTTTCAATTTTCAATTTTCTGCTACCACATTTCGAATTTAAATTTTTCTTAAAATTTTAAATGTCCGCCATTTTTAAACAAGATGACGGATGAAGCTGGCCAACGAACTCGTTCGAGACATTGATCTGTACTATGTATAAACGAAGTTACATCCAAATCGGTTCATAAATACGCCTTTTATCGCGTGACAAAATTCAGGACGTTTCAAAATGTCAGCTTCGCTAGAAATTCAAAATGCTATAACTCAGCCATTTTTTAAGATATAGACGAAACTAAAACTGCTACGGAGTCTTTGTATAAAGGTCAAATACATAAGAAAAAAAATATTTTTCCATTTTCAATTTTTTGGTACCACATTTCAAATTTTAAATTTTTAAAAAAATTTTAAATGGCCGCCATTTTGAAACAAAATGGCGGATGAAGCTGGCCAACGAACTCGGTCGAGACATTGGTATGTACTATGTACACACCGAATTACATCCAAATCGGTTCATAAATACGAGAGTTACAGTGTGACATAGGTCAGATATATATATATATATATATATATATATATATCAATTTTGAACGGAGGGTGGTTTCGGGGTCTGGGGGTCATGATCGATGAAAATATACCAAAATTTTTTGAAATCGCTTTCCTCCGAACGGCTGCAATAGGTAGCTTTTTGTAAAGAAAGCTACCTAACAATTTCAAATATGACATGATGCAATTTAATTCTTTTACAAAGTTTTTTCATCGAAAGGCTTTCTACACGTCTAATTACTCTGTCATTAATCCCTATACAAGGAAAAATGTTCAGTTTCTAAAAGCATAAATCTTGTTCACAGAAAAATATCTTTTTTTCGTTATTAGCGCATACACTGCAAATTCTCAAACGCAGAATTTAGAACAATTTTTGTCACCAAATTTACGACACATTAATGTGTTGTGAATTAGAAAACTTCATATACAAAATATTTTTTGTGTTGTGATTGTGTTCTTAATATGTTGCAAAAGTGTTGCTATCAAGAAAAGTGTTTTTAATATGTTGCAAAAGTGTTGCTATATAAAAATGTGTTATAAAAATAGTGTTTTTAATCGTGTTGAAATCGTGTTGTAAATAGTGTTAATGAAAATATATTCTTACCATAGAATTGTGCTGCACAGCACTTTGTCACCAAATTAACAACACATTGCAAACACCACACAAATTAGAACACTATAAAACAGCATATGTAAAACACTTTCCAAACACTTTCTACGTAGTGCCTTTAAAATAAAACACACACATACGTAAAACATACTATTTATTAAACATTTATAACACAATTTTATAAATGAATGCTCTGAAATGTTTTTAAAACTCATTTTCTCCTCTTGTAATTTTTAAAAACACTTTTTGCACAATCTTTTTATTTGTCATAACACATTCGCAACACATACACAACACAATCGAAAATTATTTTAGTTAGAAGTGTTATTATGTTCAATAAGTGTTGCAAAAGTTTTTCACGAATTTGCAGTGTATATGCGCCCTTCCTTTTCATTCAAAAATTCCTATTATATGCCCAAAATTCTCAAAGAATTTTCAGTTTATGTAATATGAAACACTTGTCACTAAATAAAGCAAAATTTAATCTTCAGAATTTCTGGTATAAATTCGGAATTCTTGAATAAAAAGGGAATTTCTGAAATGCACGCTTCGGATTCAAATGTGTTAAAATATGTTTGATCATACCTTCAGGCACTAAACTTTTTTTTTTTACAATGTATAGTGCAGTACAATTTTCATCTGTTAATAAATACAAGGGGATGGATTTGGGCTTCCCAGGTTACAGAATATAGGTGAAAACTGTAATTTTTTTTTATGTTAACATCCTTTTTCTCATCACATACTAAATACACAGCGGTGAATGAGTTATTTTTCGGAAGGTTCTGAAGGTGGCTTATGACTTTGTTAAAACACGTTGTTTGATAAAAAGAATTGCAGTTAATCAGAAATCAATGAAGAAACGTATAAGTAAATAATCTCAACGATTTTGCTGAGGAAGCTTCACATGGGCCTACTTTATTATTATTATCATTATTATTATTATTATTTCTAACTCTAATAGATTTTTTACACATAACATACCGGGTGTCCCAAAAATCACTGATTGATTTTTAAATTCAATAACTTGCAAACGGTGGCAGATATTAAAAAAAATTCTTGCAGGAGTGTTATGTGTGATGTCAGGAGTTTTTTGTTTACAATGATTCTTGAGTTTAGTTTCAAACAATAGATGGCGCTGAGAGCGATAGGTGCTCATTTCTGTCCCGATTTTCGGTACTTCGGGATCCATTCAATTCTCGTGTTTTCGCATGGAAGGAGAGATATTCAGAAAAATCGAGCCTGGATTTAGCGGTTAATGCTTACCGCGCCATCTATCGATGCAATTTGTAACTAAAACTGAGATTCGCAGCAGAAAACTTCTGGCATCTTACATAATACTACTGCAAGATTTTTTTTAATATCTGTCAATTAATAATTTGCGTGATATTGAATTTTAAAATCCATCAGTCATTTTTGGGACATCCGGTATGTTTTAGAATATCCACTAACATAAATCTAATTAATATCAAAAATTGCAATAATACGTTCAACTAAAATTTTCAAAAGCGATATTTACATATTAAAAGCGATATTTACATATTGCCCTCACGTCAGGAGTTAACTGCGAAGATAGCTCCAAAAAATTGCTATTTCGAATCAACCATTTTGATAGTGTTCATTTCAGCGGAACATAAAGCGAAATTCGATTATATGGCTTAAATTTGTAATTTATTTACATTTTATTGTTTTATTTATTCATTTATGACTGTTTTAATTTCGTTATGGAATAAAAGCTCGAATCAAATGATGAGGTATTTCTATTAATTTACGTTAAAACGGATTTATCTTTCGCAATCGTTCAGCAAGGGATAGAGATAGATTTGAAAAATAAATTACGCTTGAAAATTAATTTAAACACAATAAAAAGCAAGTAAATTGCGATACAGTTATCAAATAAATTGCGATATAGTTTTCAAACTAATTTGCGTTTGAAAGTACATTTTCCCCTAGTCTACGGTGTAAATATTAAAAATGTGAGGAATTTAGAAGTTAAAAAACTACAATAAAAGTTAAAAGCAGTTAAATTTAATCCTCTGCTGTTGCCATCGTGATTGCCATTTTTTAAATAATTTTTTGCCATAATCCTACATGTTTAATATGAAGTAACTAACATTTTATGTTTTATTTCTTGTAGAATTTAAAAACAAACATAACAACGGTTTTCTTTTATTATATCATAATTTTCATTATTTTTGCTTATAAAAATATTTACAATTCATAAATAGCAGTATTTTAAATATTTTACACAGGTTGGTCTAACATTACTTCTGTAGCCAAAAGTAAGTATATGACAAAGCAATTTGTTATAATCCCAGTGGTGCAAATTAGGTATCGTTTCACAGTCTTTTGAGCGTTAATTATTTTACTTTTCAAATAATTCAATCACTAAACACGCTGCCACCATTTTCCAAAAGTTAAATCGTCTTGAGATATAATATATTTTAGAAGTTAGAAAAATGCATACATTCCCAATTCTCACTTAAAATAAGTACTCATTTAACTTCAAGCACGAAAAATGTTTTCCAATTTAGCCAGATTAGTTTATCATCTCTTTTTAAAAGTATTCTATTGCTTTATAGTTGCATTTGGGTGCGGTCATTATCACTATATATTTCATTACTTTTTTGCCACTCTCGTACATGTTTAATATGAAATAATTAGCACTTTTAATTTATATTATGTAGATTTTTAAAACATACATAAGAATGCTTTTCTATTATTAGCGCGGACGATAAAATAAAATAATTTTTATTTTTCGTCTTACAAAAAGAATTATAACATACTTAAATTTATAAATAACAATATTTTTATTATTTTATATATGTTGAACTAATATTACTTCTGCAGTTGGAAGTAGCTATATGACAATGCATTTTATAATCACAATGGTGCAAATTAGGTATCATTTCAGAGACTTTTGAGCATCAATCACTTTACATTTCAAACAATTCAGACACGAAACATTCTGCAAACATTTTCCGAAAATATAAGTATTCAAACAAAATATATGTGAAAAGTTGAAAACCTCTTCTCAATTAAAATAAGTATTTACATAACATCAGGAACGAAGAATGTTTTACAATTAAACGTTTAATATGTTTTGTTCCTATTTATAAATAGTACTCATCGCATATTTTTCTATTTTTTTTATACATTCACGTGCTTATCATGAAGTTTTGATTGACTTATACTTAGGAAACTTTAAGAATATTATAAAAACATCGACAACGTTTCGTCAGAACAGAAATTGAAATTATTTAAATTTTAACTTTTATTACTCCTTCGTGTCAAATAAAATTAAAAGAAAAAGAAAGAAAATTATAGGCTCTGTCATTGGTCATTGTCATTTGAGAGAAAGTTGTAAAAGTGTATCAGGGATTTTAGAGTGAAATCAGTGTTAAACTATAAGGGGTAAAGAAAGGTTTGGGCATTAAGAAATGTATTTTTTATTTATTTATTTATTTATATTACATTTTCTATACATTTTGCTACTACATAAATGTGCTTCTGAAATCGTTTTTAGAAATATAAACACAAATGCAAGTTCTTGTCACACAGTGCAAAAACTTTTTAATTAGGGATTTGGAATAGTTAAATCAAATAATTAATGCGTGAAAGTAACACAATGAAAGCAAAAAGTATAAATAAAGGAAAAACCAAAATGCTGATGTTTGAAATTATTCCTTCCCCAAAAATGTATCTGCTAAGATTTATGAATTTTGAGTATTTCACGAAATGATATTTTGGTAAATATGAAAACCCACCCACCATACTTCGAGAAGTAAGCTACATAACTCATAAGTATATAATTTAATAAGTATGTAATCATGTCCTAAAGCTGAAAAAGAATTTCTATCTATAATGATGAAAATACTTCCATGAAGTGGAATAACATAAATGAAAATAAATTTGTTAATTAGGAATCATAAACAATTCAACCAATTAATCAATGCCTTTCCATTGGCCAGAGTACGAATAAAATAAAGTATTTGAAAAAAAGAGTTACTAATGACCGACATAATTACACCTAGAAAATGGATTTTCGAATTTCTCGTGTTTTAGGAACTGAGAAGTAAAACTGAGAGGTAGATTATTTTTAAACATAAATTGAAAGCCCACTCAATTTTACTTAGCTAAGTAATCGGAATAAATTACAAGTGAATACTTTATAAAATCAAACTATAAAACTGGAAATGTATTGCTATGATTAGTAGGAAACATACTTCCAAGAAATAAATAAATATTAAGGAAAATGCATTTGACATTTAAGAATCAGAAACAATTCGACCAATCAATCATTGCCTTTGCAGGGGGTGGGGCGGCTGGAGGGGACATGAACCGTAGCCCAAGCTGTAAGCCTGATGGAGTGTTTTCTTACTGACGGCCGAAACCCGTTTGTTAGTCCAACCTTTTATCGGCAGCTTTAATTTGTTTTTATTATACAATGTTTATATTTATGCTTTAGTCACTCTAAAGAAGAAAAAAAAAACTCTGTAAGATTCTCATTATAGATGCCTGGTTCAAAATATCATAATTTATAATATATATATATATATATATATATATTGTACTAATTTATATATATCTATATATATAAGAAGAAGAGAAAAATTATCTTGTAATAAATGAAAACTGTTTACACTGGAAACAGAGCAGATGAAAAATTAAAAAAGAATCAGAGATCGTTGTCTGAAAAGTATAGATACTTATTTAAAAAAAAAAAAAATGATTTCTTTTTTCTCTATAAATCTCATTAGTGTAGATATTCTGTTCATGAGAGCCGTACTTTCAATAATATAATTATACAATATTTTTATGCTTTAGTCACTCTAAAAAAAAATAATAATAAATAAATAAATAAATAAATAAATAAATAAAAATAAACAAATAAATAAATAAAAATAAAAAAAAATAAATAAGAAAAGAAATAAAAAATTCGTAAGATTCTCATTTTATTTGCCTGGTTCAAAACATGACAATTTACAATGTATGTTAAATATGCCTAAAAAAGCAGAACTTGAATATTATATATATATATATATATATATATATATATATATATATATATATATATATATATATATATATATATATATATATATATACATATATATATATATATAAGAAGAAGAAAACAAATTATCTTAGAATAAATGAAAACTATTTACAATGGAAATAGAACAGATGAAAAAAAGAATCAAGAGTTCGTTGTTTGAAGGGTACAGATACTTATTTCTAAAAATGACTTCATTTTTCAATATGAATCTCATTAGTTTAGATATTCTGTTCATGAGAACGGAACTTTCACTAATATAATTAATCCAGTGTAACACACAGAGAATAAAAAAATATGTAAAAAATTGATGAAAGAACGAAATAAATACCTATGAAAAATACATTTCTTCGACAGGCGAATTTGGAATATATAATGAAATGGGGGTTTTATTGTCTACTGTGAACGCACAAATAATAATACAAACATATGGTATAGCTGATAAAACGCAACATAAGGGACAAAGCATGCATATAAAATAGAATACAGTGCAATTAATAATTGCACTTGCAATAACATACAAAATGAAATCTTACCTACGCTCAGAAGAATACTTCTATAAAATTAAGTAATAATAATAAGAAAGAAAGTATAGTCGAGGAAAAAAAGTAAGCATCCCTTACTAACTCTGCATCAAATTATAGTAAAAGAAATGATTGGAATTAAAGTCTATTTTTTCAATGATGTACATGAAATTTACTTAGGGGGATATCTACAAATCAAAACCAGTGTTTTTTTCAATAGCAACAGCCAATTTTGACGGTATATTTTAAATCTTCGATCAAACTGTGCCTAGAAACAAAATTTCAAGTCATTTTGATGACAAAATTTCAATTGTAATCATTCAAAATTTAGAGCTTCTAATGTTAAATTACATTTTCTTTTCCTGAAAATTATAATCCTAAAGTTATAATATTTTACTAGTTATAATACTAAAAGAAAAACATGAATACATTGAATCTACAGTTTTGAAATTTTTATAGTATGAGTTATGAAATTAACATTCGAAAAAATTATTCATTGCAACCCACATTTTTTATGGCTTTATATTTATTATGTCCTGCCTTAAGCGAATCCAAAATTACAGATTTTTCTTCCAAGTAGTTTTCAAGTTATGCTTGAAAGCATCAAAATGGTGGCTTAAGGAGCTATCTAATGGGCAGAAAAGCATAATTTGAAAAAAAAATATTTTACTCATTTATTTGAAACATTTTGTCTGGCAACAGTCGAAACATATTAAACGAATGAAATAGTCCTATTTGCGAGAAATAGGAGAAATAGGACTTGTAAGCCAAGGATCTGGGTTCGATTCCCAGCCTGGGCATTTTTTCGATCAGTTGGAAATATTCAATTCGTATGATAACTTTACCAATCAGTTTGATTGTGTTAAAATATTAGTTCATCTACGTATCCATCGTTTATATGGAGTTCCTTTACCTGCGGTTTATTCTGTTGAGCTGTCTACATGACAGACCAGATGTTACTACCAATAAGGTTGTCTGAGCGAAATATGCTGGCTGGTTGTCGGCCCAGTTAGCTTAAACGGAAAAGCATTGGCCTTGTAAGCCAAGGATCTGGGTTCGATTCCCAGCCTGGGCATTTTTTCGCTCAGTTGGAAATATTCAATTCGTAGAATAGGACTTTTTCCTAATAGAAGTGACTTAGTCATTTTGTAGTATTTCAATAATCGAGTAGAGAAATCAACTTGGATACAACCACTAAAATATGTTCATAATAAAATAATTAATTTCTCTGAAACTAATCGTATGAATTTCATGAAAATTTTTATTTAGGAAAATTAATGGCTGTAGAATTTATTTACGGTGTCAAACTTGGGTATTACTATTGTAACAAACAAAGTTTGGGTTTGTTTTGATATGTACATGGATGCCTAATCAAATTTTACACATATCATTTAATAATAGATTTAGTTCCAATCGTTTGGTGCAAGTAACTTTTTTCTACGATAATTTGTTGCAGTCGTAGTAGTGTTTGATTTTTTTTTCCACGACTGTACATTTTTGTACTGAGAAGGAAAAATCATTCGATCAATTAATCAATGCCGGTATTTAAATTACTATCTATCTTATCTCTTTCATAGTGTGGCTAACAATACATGATGAAAGAAATAATGTGAAAATGAAACACACTAGTAGTATATAAAAATAGAATATTGCGTAATTATTAATTCCACTTGTAGAATTAAACCAATTGAAATATTATTATCTCTAATGAGAAAAATACTTTCGTGAAATAATAATGAAACTAAATAAGAATTGAAAATGCGGTTTTTTCTATTAGGAACGCAAAGATATTTGATCAATTAATCATTGCTTATCTCTAAAAGTAACGCATGGATATGATTTATCAAAAAATAATCCTAATAAAAAAAAGTCTTTCGTTCGAGATAATTTAAGGAAATGGTGGACCTTAAAATTACTTTTTTTTTAATTTTCAGCCCAGAGATATTCAATTTTGTGGAAATATACATTTAATCATAAGTATACAGAACACATTAAAAGAAATTTCGAATCTTATTATAATTTTAAGATTAAAAATAAATAAATAAATAAACGAAATTTTAAAATGCTCCTTGCGTCATTATTTTCGTGATATTTCCTCGATTTTGCATTTTAATCGCTTAAAACTCTATTACTAACAAATCTGTGCATGGAATTTTTAATCCATTGGCTAGTTGATTTTTTAGAAATTTTTTTCTGAATTCGATATCGATTTTAATCGAAATTTTGCCTTTTAATAAGTTAAAAATCACATTTAATTATCTTACTAAAGTGGAATTTTAAAACTCATGCGTTTCTTTGCAAGAAATATAAAGATTATTCCTTATCAGTTTAATGAATTTTGATGAAAATTTACGACGCATGGAGTATTTCAAAAATCTAAAAAAGTTGAAAAATCAATTTTGAGAAAAACAGATTTAAAGTATATTAAAGGTCCGAAAAATAGTTTGCATACAAAATTCATACGCTTGTAACTTTGCGAAATATATTCGCATCTGCATGTGATTTTCCGCAAACGGTTCAGAACAAACTGAAAAATAATAATATACACAAAAATAATTTTGAGTTTTGGCCCGATTTCAGATCAAATAAAGGCCCACGTTGTCCCTTATACATGTCATAAATTGTACGTCAAATGTAGAAAATGATGTGCGTTCGTACTATAAATAGTTTTATAAATATTCAGATGTTGTTACAATAGCTGTTGCACTATTATGCAAAAATGCATGGTTACAAAATTTATTACCATTATATACGAATATATTAAATTCAGTAATACGGAAATAATATGATTCCATCTTAAATATGACCTAATCACCATGGCAACCTAGAATCAATCCCTATTATATGTTATCGTTGAATCACTTACGTATGATATGATTTAATAGAATGAAGAAAGCTTTTATTAATATCTTTTTAAGTTTAGAACCAATGTTCTTAAAAATTCGAAATGACATGACAAAAATTGTGCAACGATTATATATGTTAAATTAAAAAAAAATCTTTAGTGTTTTTTTTTTATTATTATATATGCAGACAGATGGACAGACAGGCGGATGGACCAGACGAGGGCATTATTATATAATTACGACATTTCCCCATAATATAATGGAATACTTTTGAGTGTCTCTGTAAATAAACTATGAACGCTGCATACTTTATTTTCAATACCGAACACGGAATAGTAAATCTCAATAACTGTAAATTAACAATTATGGAGCAATCCAACTGTATTAACGCAAGTTAGAGTTCGGACAGACAGACAGACGGGCAGACAAACCGAATTCATAAACACTTTCAACTATGTTTGAAAGTGTTAGAAACGCATAATAGATTGAAATTTGACAATCAGAAATTTATACCAATAGACGGAAGCATACTCAAATATTTTGTGCAGCCCTGTATTTTACCTACTATTTTTATATGCGTGCCACTACTTAGCTAAAGAAAACTGAAGTATATTATAATGAAACTTTTAATATACATATTCACCTTTGTTGAAAATATGACTAAAAAAAAAAAAAAAGGGATAGAATTTTCCATTATCCGTGCCGGCCATGTGCACTTGACGCTCCAAATTTTGGACTGTGATTATAAATTCATACGGTAGCATCGATTGCGTGAGCACTTTGTTTTTCAAGAACTTTTTGTGATGTTGTCACATTTCGTACAAAACAAGGTACATTTTGTTACATTTTTATTGTAATATTTTTATTTTTCGCAAAATTATTACCGTTAACCCAACTTCAGTTGGGGAGAAACACCCTGTATTTGTTACTAAATAAGGGACCCCATGTTCCATGATAATTTTTTATCCTCTTGATGCATTCTATCATCCCTCTTAGTTTGTCTGTCGAATTTTGGAACACCCTGCACGTATATTTTCAAATGAAAATAATAAATATTAATAAAATACCAATACAAATAATAAATACTAATAAAATACCAATACAAATAATAAATACTAATAAAATGCCAATAAAAATAATAAAATACCAATACAAGTAATAAATACTAAAAAATATTAATACAAATAATAAATACTAATAAAATACTAATAAAAATAATAAAATACTATTAATACCTAGATTGAAGAAAAAAAGTTGTCCATGAAAGGGAAATGCATTTGTTTGTTACGTATCGTGAACCATTTTATCAGTTAATCGATGCCTTTGCGTAGGAGTAACACAAAGAAAAGAAACTATATCAAAAATGAAATAAAAAATGACTAATGCTATTGAATTGATGACTAATGTTAAATTATTACCATCAACCCGATTTCAGTTAGGGTGAACACCCTGTATATATATTACTAAATAAGCGGTTTGAGACACCATATTCCATGACAATTTTTCATCCCCTTGAAGCCTGCTATCACCCCTCTTAATTTGTATGTCGATTTTTGGAACACCTTGTAATGTATTTTTTTTTTCAAATAAAAAATAATAAATAATAATAAAAATAATAAAATACTATTATTACCTAATCTGGAAAAAAAGTCTTCCATGAAAGGGAAATGCATTTGTTTGTTACGAATCACGAATCATTCGATCAATTAATCGATGCCTTTGCGTAGGAGTAACACAAAGAAAAGAAAATATATCAAAAATGAAATATGAAAATGACTAATACTATTGAATTGTTGACTAATGTTAAATTATTACTGTCAACCCGACTTCAGTTAGGGTGAACACCCTGTATATATATTACTAAATAAGCGGTTTGCGATACCCTATTCCATGACAATTTTTCATCCTCTTGACGCCTGCTATTACCACTCTTAATTTGTATGTGGAATTTTGGAACACCCCGTATGTATATTTTCAAATGAATATAATAAATACTAATAAAATACCAATACAAATACTAAATACTAACAAAATACAATAAAAATAATAAATACTAATAAAATACCTATAAAAATAATAAATACTAATAGAAGACCGATAGAAAATAATAATTACTAATAAAATACCAATACAAATAGTAAATACTAATAAAATACCAATAAAAATAATAAATACTAATAAAGTACCAACAAAAATAATAAACTACTAATTATTAACTAGACTGAAAAAAAATATATCGTCCACCAAAAGAAAATGCATTTGTTTATGGCGAATCACGAACCATTCGATCAATTAATCGATGTCTTTGCGTAGGAGTAACACAAAGAAAATAAAATATATCAAAAATGAAATAAAAAATGACTAATGTTCGAAATAATTCCATCTCAAAAATAGATCTGCTTAGATCTGCGAATTTGGAGTGTTTCATGAAATGAGAGGTTACCAATGAAAATTGGATAAAAGAAACCATGCGAATGATGAAAACATTTTGGAGGATTTGGGGAATCCTGAAAACTGTTAAATGATAATCCGCCGGAGCGTGAAGTCTTAAAGCGTACAATATTGACAATTTCTGTTTGATAGATTTATCTCTAACAGGAGCTGGAAATATGATACTGGGGTGTTAGGAGAACTCTACAGGATAATTTTCAATCCAAATGTGAGGGGAATCACGAATAGCTATCACAAAACTGGGTTTTAACACACGTGATTATCAATTAGATAATGCTTTTACAGAAAGGAAAAAACTTGTAAAACATTTTTTTTTTTCGTATAAAATGACAAATGAAACAGAATATAGATATGGTTTGGAATCAAAATATTTTTACTCCTGCCTATTATTATTTCTTTTTATTAACACAAACAAACATGAATTGACAAAATATTAGTTCTATATATTTTGTAAAATAAATTTCTTTCAAAGTGAACTCGTGCAACGCCAACGCTATTCCGGTTCATTGTTTTAATTATCCATAGATTCGCATATCTTAATTTATTTAAGAATTATATTAATTGATATTGATGTATTAATTAAAAAATTGTTATATAAGAAATAAAAATAATAATTCATCTAAAACAAAATACTGTGAATGTAGTATTATTATAATCCGCCGGAGCGTGAAGGCTTACTGTGTACAATATTGACAATTTCTGTCGATAGATTTGTCTCTAACAGGAGCTGGAAATATGATACTGGAGTGTTAGGAGAATTGTACTGGATAATTTTCATTCCAAATGTGAGGGGAATCACGAATAGCTATCTCAAAACCCTTGTTTCAACACGCGTGATTATCAATTAGATAATGTTTTTAAAGAAAAAGAAAAAAAACGTGTAAAACATTTTTTTTTTTCACTATCGTATATAATGTCAAATGAAACAGAATATTGAGATGGTTTGGATTCAAAATATTTTCACTCCTATGTATTATTATTTCTTTTTAGAAACACAAACATCAATGTCAGATGGCATCAATGACATATAAAATAGAAAATGAAATTGACTATAGATATCATTTGTAATCAAAATATTTTTAATCCTATGTATTACTATTTCTTTTTAGAAACACAAACATCTATGTCAGATGGCATCAATGACATATAAAATGGAAAATGAAATTGGCTATAGATATTATTGGGAATCAAAATATTTTTACTCCTATGTATTATTATTTCTTTTTATAAACACAAACAAACATGAACTGATACATTATCAGTTCTATATATTTTGTAAAATAAATGTGTTTAAAAGTGAACTCGTACAACGTCAACGCTATTCCTGTTCATTGTTTTAATTATCCATAGTTTTCCATATCTTAATTTATTTAAGAATTAGGTTAAATGATATTGATGCATTGATTAATAAAAATATTATATAAGAAATAATAATAATAAATCTCCTTAATAAAAATTCTGTAAACGTAGTACAATTGTAATCCGCGGGAGCGAGATAACGCTACTCCTGTATATTATTTTTCAAGGAACTCCCATAGGTTATTTTAGTTAATAATTTTGCTAAATGATAATGATGTATTAATTTATAAAGATGTTATATAGACAAAAAAAAATAATACTTTTCAATATAAATACTGTGAACATAGTACCATTAATTTTATAAATTTTATATTTTACCTAATTATTTATTTTACAAAAATGTAATTTTATTAAAAAAATAAATATTTAAAATACAAATACTGTTACCAAAAGAAAATCAGTTGTTTTAGATATATATGTTATATTATATATATATATATATATTTTAATTTCGATAAAATATGAAAACTAGTGTGACAGCATTCTGACGTATAAATGCTTGCGGTGTACAAAACATCTAATTAATGTTCATTCAGCTAAGTTATAACGGAACAAGAAATATAATACTTCGAGGTTTTGAGAACTCATCAAGAATTGAGTAATTTTATACCTTTACGAAGAATATCACGAATCTTTAAACCTACATTTGACGCATCAGAATTTCAAATATTTTAATACTTAACAATCTACAGGGTGAAGATCGTGCAAAGAGGATTTTTCTATAAATTGCTATAGTTCTTAAAAGTCAAATTGAAACTTTATAAACGTAAATATTTTAAATAAATGAATAAAAATATTTGTATAAAAAAAAGCTATCGCTTGACTTTTATCTAACTATAAAATTTCGCATACAATAAAAAATCGTTACTAATCATGCAACAGGTTTTATGTTTATGTAACTTGCTCTTGCTCTTTAAAAACCTGTTTCTTATTTGTAAAGCATCTCAAATGGCAATTTTTTTTTTTTTTTTTTTTTTTTTTTTTTTTTTTTTTTTTTTTTTTTTAACTAGGTTCAAACTAAATGTAATTAACAATTCTACATTTGTGTTTTATTTTTAAGTCATAAGAATTTCAGAAATGCATATCGCAATGGCAAAGGTACAGAAATGCGGGAAAAAGAATATTTAGAGTCAAGAACAAAAAATCAGTTTGAAAATAAAGATTTATAAAGTACTCGTGAAAGGTATTCAAATGACAAACCTTAAAATAAATATAAATAAAATGTTCCTTTTTCATAGGTCTTTAATAAAAACTTAAATTTAATAATAATTTTCATTTTATCTAGCAAACTCAGGTATAATTGAGCCAAAATCTTAAAAAAAAAAAAAAAAAATAATAATAATAATAATAATTAATATTTCATAAAACAAACAATTGTCTTAAATTCTCTAATCCATACAGGATTTTTGAAATGCATAGTGGGAATAATAATTAACTAAACAAAATATAGTGCAGTATATTACATATAGATATTTTTTTCTTATAAAAACATTTACAGCCATAAGTAAGAAGTTAGTTTAAAATATTGAAAAATACATCTAAGTTGTAAAAATATAACCAAAATAAGTAAATAATAAATAAAAATTGGTACCACTTATTTTTTCGAGCAAGTTAATATACAACTAAAATTATAAATAGTGGGATTAATTTAAATTATATTAAACGTGTCAATGTGTAATGGTTTTCTATTATTAACGTTAAACCTTTAGATAATAGAATCAAATTATTATATGGAAGTATAATTAAATATTTTAAAATTAGGACGATGTAATATTTTTATTAATATGGATTAATATTTATAAAATAATAATATAAACAGAATAAGGTTTACATTTATGCTTAATTAAACCAGAAATATATTAGTTTCTTCCAAATAAAAATATTTACACTGATGTACTAGAAATAACCGCATTTAGAAATAATGAAAGTATATCTGACAGACGCATTCAAATGTAAAATCCCTAAAATGGTAGCAAATAAAATTCGAACTTTTTTTACCCGCAATTTTAATCGAAAGTTAAAATTAATAATAATTTTTATGTTATCTAGCGGGCTCAAATCTAATTGAGTCGAATTCTTAATATCATAAGCCTTTTTCATTAGCGTTAAGCTTGCGCATAATTGCTTTTGACATCCTTGATTATCTTCGCTAAAGGTACGAGGACATTTTAACTTGGTGGATTCCTATGACCATCACGATTGCCTCTCCTCTCTTGGCGATGGCTCCAGGCAGCCGTTGGCGCAATTATATATCGATTGCTAGGCATTTATGAACTTCATTTTGGTACGAGTTTAATGCTGCAGGTCGAATTCTTAATGAAAAAAAGCAGTTATTTCATTAACTGCGGTACTCTTTCTGCATTTATTTCTTTTCTTTTTAAATAGATTTTTTATTCTTTGGAAATGGTCATGAAGAACGTTATTTAAAGATATATGTATTTTTTTTTTATTTTTTTTTTCAAGCAAAATAAATCTTAAAAATCAATTTAAATATATCTTTTATTTTATTTTATTTTATTTCTTGGAAGGATGTATTTAATGATTGGTGTTGTGTTCATTAAAATGATTAACAATAAATCTTCCTGCCGCGAGCTTTATTAAAAATTATTAAGTACTTTTTCAAGTGGTTAAAATGAGAGAAAAAAAAAAACATGCATATCCCACCAATTTTTTGATGCAATTTTAATGTACAACTAAAACAAAATATGAGCTTCATATGAGAGGTCAAGAGTAAGCATTTTCTTCGCTTTGGAACTAAATAAAGTCGTTTAATTTTTTTTCTTCATTTTTTGCAAGCTTTACATTTTTTTTTTAAATTCTTGTTTTATTCATTTATGTTTGGTTTTTCATTTTTAAATATATTTTTTACTCTTTGGAAATGGTCATGAAGGACGTTATCTAAAGATGTATGTAATTATTTTCTCTTGTTTTGTTTAACGCAATTTTAAAAATCAATTTTAAATATTTATTTTATTATATTTTATTTTGGGGGGTGCATTTAATGTGGTGTTGTGTTCGATTAAACGATTAACAGTAAAATTTCGTGCCACGTGCTTTATTAAAAAATGTTAAGTAAATTTTCAATTGATGAAAGTTAAAGTAAATATATATATATATATATATATATATATATATATATATATATATATATATATATGCCACCACTTTTTTACTGAAATTTTAATATACAACTAAAACTAACTAACTATGCGTTTTACGTGATAGGTCAAGGCTAGTTTTCGGTAGCATTTTCGCCAAATCAGGAACAAATCGAATCTTTTTTTTTTTCATTGTTTGATAGTTTTACTTTTTATTGCTTATTCTCATTTTATTCACTTATGTTTTTTTTTCTTCCTTTTTAAATAGATTTTTTACTCTTCAGAAATGAGCATGAAGTGCGTTATCCAAAGGTATATGTTTTTTTTTTTTTTTTTTTTTTTTTTGTATTTTTTTGGAATGTAAATCTTAAAAATCAACTTTATATTTTTATTTATTTTTATTATATTTTATTTTTGGGGTTGTATTTAATGATTGGTGCTGTATTCCATTAAACGATTTACAGTAAAATTTCATGTCACGAGCTGTATTAAAAATCGTTAAATACATTCTCAAATGTCGAAAATGAAATGAAAAAAAAAAATATGTCAAGACTTTTTTTCTTGAAATTTTAATATGCAAGTAAAACTAACTATACATCTTCATGTGGGAGGTCAGGGCTAGTCTTCGGGAGCATTTTTCCAGCTCAGGAACTAATAAAATAGTTTTCCTTTCTTTTTTTGATAGTTTTACTTTTTTCGCTTATTCTTATTTTATTCACTTATGATTTTTTTCCTTTTTAAATAGATTTTTTACTCATTGGAAATGGTCATGAAGACATTATCTTAAGGTATATGTATTTTTGCTTATTTATTTATTTTATTTTTCAAAGAAAGGAAATCTTAAACATCCATTTTAAATATTTTATTTTATTATATTTTATTTTTTTAGGGAATGTATTTAATGATTGGTGTTGTGTTCAATCAAACTCTTAACAATAAATTTTCAAGCCACGCGTTTTATTAAAAGTTGTTAAGTATAAGTGATGAAAATGAAATGAAATATATATATATATATATATATATATACATACCACCTCGTTTTTATTAAAATTTTAATTTACAATTACAAATTATGCATTTTCACGCAAGAGCTGGTCTTCGGTGGAATTTTCGCCAGCTCAGGAACTAATCAAATATTTTCCTTCTTTATTTCTTTCCCTTTTAATTGATTGATAGTTTTACTTTTTTGTTTATTCTAATTTTATTTACTAATATTTTTTTCCTTTTTAAATACAATTTTTACTCTTTGGAAATGGCCATGAAGGACATTATGTAAAGATATATGTATTTTTATCATTTTTACTTTTTTTTTCCAAGGAAAGGAAATCTTAAAAAAAAAAAATTTAAATATTAATTTAATTTTATTATATTTTATTTTAGGGGATGAGTTTAATGATTGGTGTTGTGTTCAATTAAATGATTAACAATAAATTTTCATGTCACGTGCTTTATTAAAAATTGTTAAGTACAATTTTAAGCGGTGAAAGAAATATATATCAGCCACCATTTTTTTCTTGAAATTTTTACATACAACTAAAACTAACTATGCGTTATCATGTGAGGGTCAGAGCTAGTTTTCGATAGAATTTTCGCCAACTCGGGGACTAATCAATTCTTTCCCGTTTTTGATAGTTTAGCGTTGTTTGTTTATTCTTATTTTATTCACTTATGTTCTTATTTCTTTTAAATAGATTTTTTTACTCTTTGGAAATAGGTAGGATGGGCGTTATCTAAATATATATGTTTTTGCTTTTTGTTTTGTTTTTTAAGGAAAGGAAATCTTAAAAATCCATTTTATATATTTATTGAATATTATTATTATTATTTTTGTTATGTATTTAATGATTGATGTTATGTTCAATAAAACGATTAACATTAAATTTTCATGTCATAAACTTTATTAAAAAGTGTTAAGTACATTTTCAACTGACAAAAATGAAATAGGAAAAAAATTACCACCACAATCGTGAAATTCTAATATACTACTCTAACTAACTATGCTTTTTTTGTGATTTGTTAGGGCTAGTCCTCGGTAGCATTTTTGCAAGCTCAGGAACTAATGCAACATTATTATTATTTTTTTTCTTTTTTGATAGTTTTAATTTTTTGCTTATTTTTATTTTATTCACTTATTTTATTTTTTATAAATTTAAATTCATTTAGTTATTCTTTTATTTAAATTTTATTTAAGGTTTTTTTTTTACAACAGTTAAACTTATTCTTCTCTAATGGCTCCTTATGTCTCTGGAAGTCACTGATATGTTGTATGGATGCAAAGTTATTTTTAAAAAAGCTTATTTATGTTTGCAGAATTAATGAAAAACAATCTCTTGAATATGAAAAATGTAATTCCTTCCTGTTGATTTGTTTTACTACTATTATTTTTCCCTTTTATTAATAAAGTATTTTATGTACTATAAACTAAATTAGGGTACGATAAAGAGGCTTTTGTGACTTTTAATTACATAGATTTGAGTTAATGCATTGTACTTTTTATTAAAGATGATTAATATTTACTGCAGAAAATCTGTTATGGCTTCTAACTATTGGAAGCGTTGAAATATTAAAAAATATATATCCAAATGTGAGTTTGCATTAGAGGTCTGCACGGGCCCGGGCTTGGCCCGAGGCCCGTACCCGGCGGAATGAAGGCGAATTTTCAAACGGGCCGGCAGAATTAGGACAATTTTTCAAACGGGCCGGGCCGGGTCGGCAAAAATATTAAAAGGTCCTATCGGCCCGATATAAGAATTTAAGCGAAGCAGATAAAATACAAGCCATTTTCAATGAATATGATTTTCTCGAGAAGTATAAATGTGCGTCACGAGCCGATGCGAGTTTAACAACATCAATACAGAAATGTAACATGTCCATCATAGAGATCGGTATCCTACAGTTGCAAGATGTCTGATTCCGAGTTTAATATTTTCCAGCTCTCAGTTTAATATTTTCCAGACTCGTGCCGGGACGGAACTGGTCTTAATCCATCTCAGGATGCGTAGAACAGTCATTGCGTTTTGTAGTATTAATAGTGATAATGAACTTCTCTTAACAGTATCTTTGAAAATATACCTTAAGGTGGTTCTCATATTCACTGCTCAACAATACGAAGCTTTCAGACACATTTTCTGACAAAATTTTTAAGTACAAAGGCATAAAATTGACAGGCCTGCCTATTGAAGGCTTTTGGAAACGAATAGCTTTTTCAATATTTGATAAATTACTTACAGAGATATCAGAGATTCCTGTCACGTGACTGAACGTTTTTCTCCTTTCCTTTGCTATCGCTTCCGGAAATTCGATTCAAAACGCTAATTTTGACAGTATTTTCAGAAAGATATATTGCTTTTATGTATGAAAAAAAACGACATTTACATAGATTCTGAATAAGAATACCTGTCAATCTTACGCGTTTCCGAAAAGAAAAGAATTCATAAATGTGTCGAAATGTAGCTCCTTTGGATTTGAGAAAAGCCTTAAAAATGAGAGAAATATTTTCAAAAATCTACTTTTTATTATACAGCTTCAAAAGTTATCTTGTTTTTAATCCTTTATTCTGATGAACTACATTAATCTTTTAATCAATCCTTATTTCCATTTTGAAATGTCTGTAGACACGATGACTAAAACACTGTAAGTAATCGTCAATTTTTACTATGGTGTGTTTTCTGTTTTGCGAACATCATAGTAATGTAAAATATACTGTAAAATGTTCCCATAAATATGTATGTAGTATTTATTAAAAGAATCGTAATTGTATGTTGAGAAAAAACGGATTTTTTTTTTCTGTAGAAATTGTGTCGGGCCGGGTCGGGCCTGTTTTCACTGATTTTTATACGGGTCGGGCCGATAACTGTAAAAATGAAACGGGCCGGGCCGAGCACAGGCCGAACTTCCAATTTTTACACTGGGCCGGGCTGGGCCAAGATAGCTTTCGTTCGGAACGGGCCGGGCCCGGGCCCGGAAATTCCAGCCCGTGCAGACCTCTAGTTTAGATCCCTAAAGAATCATAATTTTCGTATTGTTTTGGATATAATACTACAGACTTAATTCTCAACGAAAATAGAGCTATTGACTAAGGATTTTTTTTTCTTTTATTTATTTTTGAAATTGATTTTTAGATTTTGGAAGTGGGCGTGAACGTATAGAAAATATATACCACTTTTTTTAAAGGAAAAAATATAATCTGAAAAATTTTTTTAACCATTTATTTATTTATTTGTTATTATTATTATTATTATTATTATTATTATTATTTATGATTTATTATTACTATTATTATTATAATTATGTGGGAAAGTATTTAATGGCTGATATTGTGTTGAATAAAACGATTAACAATAAGATTTCATTTAACATGCT
Source organism: Maratus speciosus (assembly GCA_963932465.1). Taxonomy (NCBI): domain Eukaryota; kingdom Metazoa; phylum Arthropoda; class Arachnida; order Araneae; family Salticidae; genus Maratus; species Maratus speciosus. The sequence goes on from OZ010791.1 coordinate 136,005,520, forward strand.
TTATAGAAATTTTTCGACCTATCCAGTGCTTGGGTGCTAAATTGACCTTTTTCGTTAAAACAATTACTCAACTTTGATCTTATAATAAAATTCGATCGCGTTTAATGTAAAATACGCGTTTTTGTTCCCCGCCGAAAAGGCTTTTTTTTTAAATCTAATATTAATATATTTTTATTTAATTAAAAATATGATGCATTACAATATCAAGGAGAGTTCTACAACGAAGCTTCTACTGACTTTTCACTGACTTTTTTAATCACTGTATCTGACTTTTATAGACTAAGGAATATGTTGAAATATTAAAAAAAAAAAAAAAAAAAAAAAAAAACTCTTTTGCTATTATTCATCGATCCCAAGGCAGTTATGATCTCCTTTTTGGTATGCGTTTAAAGGTATATATCAAATTCTTAATGAAAAGGGGTGATTTTTTTCTTTGATTTCTGCACCTTTTTTTTTTTTTTTTTTTTTTTGCTTTCTTTTTTAGTTCCAAAGCATTTTATTATCTCTCTTTCTAAACGGAGCTTTATAGAATAACCAGTATACGGTAAAAAAATATCTAATATAAAAATCAATTCAAAACTTTTTTTTTGGATGGAAAATTTTTAAGGATCGTAATTGCTTTCAATAAAACGATTAATAAAAAAAAAAATTCCTCAGACGATCTTGATGAAACAGTAGTTTTGCATAAAATGTGCCGTATATTACATCCAGCTATTATTGTGTCTATTTTTTATTTAAAATAATCTTATTCATCCTTTATCATATAATAAACTCTGCTATTCTTTAATAGAAATTTCGTATTGTTGTTTGAACCTGAAAATGTTTCTTTACTAATATAGTTTTTCATTTAAAGAAAGTATTTTTTTATGCATTAAATAATAAAGGAGAGTTCTGTAATAACTCTATAAATAATAAAACTATAATGTAACTTTTAATTTCACATGTCACACCTTTATTGAAATATTGGTGTAAGGCACATATTTTTCAAAATTGTGTTAAGTGCATAGATAGAGCCAGTAATGTTAGTTTTGGCAACTGGACCATTATTTTACATTGTGACTCTAGAGCTTATGACATTTCAGCTTCAAAAAACTAATGTTCATTTGAATTAAAGTCTGAACTTCTGTAAATGTGTTCAGTTAGGTTCAATCTATCAGACAGAAATGCTCAAAATTACATTTTAATATTTAAAAATATAAAAATATGTATATTTCATCTTTTTTTCCTCATGGGTCCTCTTGCCCTATAAAAATGGGGTAAGTGGACCAAGAGGGTCTATGTTTCACACGCGTTCATTTCTTTTTTTCATATGGGATATCAGGTCCTGTTTGAAAAAGTGTAAAAAACTTTTAAAAAATTAAATCACTAAGATCACGTATATTATATACCAAATAAAGACCGTTGTAAGGGGAACTTTTGTTGTCAATGTGTCTAAAAAAAGCAATAAAAGGGAAATATTAGATTTATTTATGTCAAAACATAAAAATTAAATAACTACTTATGTACTTTAGTATAAGTAATAAGTATAAAAGTCACATGGGTATTTTAAGAAAAAAAGTAGCACGGAATGAATAAACGGCTACGTAAGTACTTTCTCTATAGTATCGTACAATTTCAAGGTTTGTCTATCTTGCTTTCAGGGGTAAGGTACTTACTTGCATTCGTATTGAAATAATTTAATGACACGAGCATTTACAAGAGAATCTATTTGTAAACAAGTAAAAGTATCTTTTCGCGTACTTAATAAAGGTGAAAGTTTCATTATAAAATTCCGGTGTCAATGTGGCAATTAGGGATTAAAATTTGTTATGCCATAACGGCATCACCGCCTCTCAAGGAGTCAAGAAATTTGGTTTGAAAAAACACAATTTGCTTTTTTAATTTTATTGCGTAATTCTCATAAGGTATTCTATAATTTTCTTTATTGTGAGGAAGAAACAATGGAGAAATTCCTTTTCCGTAGCAAGAGAAACCCCAAAAAATATTTATAACTATTGGGGTAACTGGATCCAGCATGGTCCAGTTACCCCGAATACATGTCCCAGTTACGCCATTCTTGAAACATTTATAGGGTAACTGGGACATCGGGCTTGCATTTGAAACATGAAGTAAATATGTATAGATACCTAATAATATTAATGCAGTTATATGCCTAATCTTTAAAAAAAAAAATTTCTTAATAAAAGTACTTACAGCATTTTAATAAAAAGCCGAGGAAGTTCAACCATATTGACGATGTTTTTAAAAAAAGAAACGTAAATTTTTGACAACCTATCACAGCAAAGTGAGAGTTATGACACACGTTGTTTTAGGAAGTACAGATTAAAGTGCATTATTCATAAAAGCAAAAAATTAAAAAACATCATCAGTTTTTTATAAAATAGCCTATGGCCCACGCTGTTAAAAATTTTGCAGCATTCTGGCAGGTCATTCGACCGTTTTTTGAAAAAACGGTTTCATAACCATAATTTAACTATATTCTGACCATAAAATGGCCAATAATATGGTCAGAATAGTGTTAAATTACCTGTTGTGTAACCGTTTTTGGAAAAAACGGTCAAATGACCTGCCAGAATGCTGCAAATTTTTAACAGTGCAGTTACTTCGTGGGTCCAGTTACCCAAACTAACCTTAAGTAATATTTTATAATATCTAATAAGGGCGTATGTGTATCCCTATGGGGAAACACTTGGGGACGAGCGACTGGCATACGTGCTGCATAAGGTGCTCAGAATCCATGATTATTCTCACCAATAAATTTTTATTGCAAATTTTGCCTAACTTAATCCAAGTATTTTCCCGATTCCATTAGGTAAAAATTTCTGTTTTGAGAAACCGGTGATAAAAGATTTAAAATTCTGTAAAAAACGCTCGTCCCGAAGGTGTGAATGAGAGAGTTGCGTAGGGCTTAAGGCACATGTACTAACCGTAAACGGTAGAAATTAAGCACTTAAGGAGCCATTTCAGACCTAATTACCAATCATAAATATTTGCAGGAATAAACTGGATGTGAAATATACCTAAATATTAAAACTTTACCCCCAAGGGTGCTTACACAGTATTCAATTACAATATGAAGAATTCTTTATTATTATTATTATTATTATTATTATTATTATTAATATTATTATTATTATTATTATCCTGAACAATTAACTACGCCCTTGTTGCAAAACAGGGGCGGTATTTTGATTTCTTTTAACCTGGGGTAGAAATTTTTACTTTTTAGAGGGAAAAGTTTGTTACCCTATCTGTCTATAGACTAAGGAATATGTTGAAACATTTTTGATAAATCTCTTTTGCGAATATTCATGGATCTCTAGCAAGTTATTGGCTTTATCATTGTATGAGTTCAATGCTGTAGGTTTAATGCTTAATGAAAAGGGGAGAGTTATTTCATTGGATGCTAAACCCTTTTTTCTTTCTTTTAGTTTAAAAAAGTTTTTTTTCTTTTTTTTTTTTTTTGTAAATAGAGCATTAAGGAATAACTTAAATATGCTTCAAAAAATATCTAATATTAAAATCAATTTATTTTTTTTCCTTGGCGGGAAATATTTAATGATCGTAGCTGTTTTCAATAAAACGATTAACAAAAACATTTCATCCTACGAACTCGATTGGAAGTGTCATGGGAAAAAATTGCAGTATCTTCCATTCACGTGTTACGGTTTTTATTTTTCATTTAAAATACTCTTACTCATAATTTCTCTTTAATACTAATGACGCGTTGTTGTTTACCAATTTTACCAACTGGATTTGTTTTACCAATAGTGTTAAATTGTCTTTTTTTTTCTTTTGACGAAAATAATTAAATGATCCTAGTTGTTTCCAATAAAATGATTAACAATAACATTTCATCCCAGAGCTTTATTGAAAATGTTGTCAAGCATAAAAACTGCCCTATCTTCCATCCAGGTGTTAATGTTTTAATTTTTTATTTAAAATAAGCTTACTAATATTTGCTCTTTAATACAAAAGACGCGTTGCTGTTTACTCTCTATGTTTTTATCAATATTTTTTTTTCTTAAAAGTGTGTTTTATGCATTAAAGAAAAAAGGAGATATCTATAATGAAGATTCCGGTGAGTTTTATTTTCACATATGTTGATTTCATTTAACAAATTTAGAATACTTTGACAGTGAAAAGTTTATCCCCATATCTGGTTGTCTATAGACTAAGGAATCTGTTTATTTTATTTATTTATTTATTTATTTTTATTTTAAAGTCTCCTTTGAGATTACTCATCGATCGTGAAGTAGTTATGAACTTAATTTTGGTATGCATTTAAAACTGCAGGTCAAATTCTTATTGGAATTGTGTGAGTTATTACAGTGATTTTCTGCACCCCTATTTTTACTTTCATTTTTAAAACATATTTTCCCTCTCCTTTTAAATGGAGCGTTAATGAATAAACTGTACATTCTTTACCAAAAATATCTAATATGAAATCAATTTTTAACTTTTTTGAGAGAAATTTTTTAATGATAGTAGCTGTTTTCAATAAGATGATTAAAAAAATATCATTGCCGTTCGAATTCTTAAGAAAAAGTGAGAGAGTTATTAATTGATTGCTGCACGCCCCCCCCCCTTTTTTTTTGTTTAATTTTAAAACATATTTTTTTCTCTTCTCTAAATGGAGCGTTAAGGAATAAAAGTATATTATTTATAAAATATCTAATATGAAATTCAATTTTTATTTTTATATATTTTGAGGGAAAATATTAACTGATCATATTTGTCAATAAAGCGATTAGCAATAAATTTCCATCTTACGAGCTTGACAGAAAATGCAGTCGTGCTTATAATTTGTAGTATTTTCTGTCCAATTGCTAATGTTTTACTTAAAAAAAAAAAAAAAAAAAAAAAAAAAAAAAAAATCTAAACCACATTTGTTCATTTAATAACATTCGAACCCATTTAAGGGGGTAGGATACCTTTAAACTATCAAAATTTTCGAATTAGAATTATTTTTTTAATACATATTTTGATTCCGTGATCATTTCTGAACAATATGCAAAAAACTGCATTAAAAAATTACCCTTAGTTTACTAATTATGGCAGTTTTATTATGACTACATATTGAGACGACATAGGATAATTAAACTTTGCGTTGCGTTTATTCAAAACGATGAATTTTTATACTGCGCGCAGTGTTAGTAAAAAACTCTGCATGGCAATCAAAAGAAATTTCTACCACATATTCATTTCTGTATTGTCTACAACTTAAAACCAGAAAAATTTATTTATTATTTTTTTTTGTACTTTTTTATATATTCTAAATAAGATTAGGTTTAATATTACTTAATTGTTAAATATTTAATTTTTGTGTTTCAGTTTTTGTAAATAAAAAGAAGAAAAGGCATTCGAAACTTTTATACTAGATACAACGCTAACATGGCACCAGAACTCTTGAAATATATGTATATCTATTTTATATCTAGTTTCGTTTCAAATAATTCTCTTCATTTTAATTTAATTTCCATTTAATAATAAAGCATTTTTTTCACTAACAGTAAAGCAGGATGCCCTTTATTATGCCTTTCACTCTATAGATTAAAAAAAAGGGGGGTCTCCTTTTTTTTAACTAATTATAATCATTCTGACTGTAAAATGTCTATCATGACAGCTTAGAAGTTCGTTCAAACATTAGAAAAAGAAGAGAGAAAAGAAAAAACAGCTCCTGCATTTATATATATATCATCAGGCTTTCACGAACTTCATTTTGAAAGCGGTTTTGTACACTTGGTCGGGTTAATAATAAAAAAATAAGCTATTTCATTGTCAGCTGAAACTTTTTCTGTGTAGAATTAATTCTTTCATTTTAGAAAATGGGCGTAAAGGATACTAAAAGAAAATATTCTTTTTTTAAAGGAGATGTTGTGTCATTTTTAAAATAAAACGATTTTCTAAAAAAATTTACATTCCAATTAATACTAAACCATTTTGTGTGCTAATACTAAAGCGTGATGGGCTTTATTCTTGGTAAAAAAGAAAAAAAAAAAAAAAAAATTGCAACGTAACCCCATAAAATTGGTGGCAACATGCTGCGTCCAATTTTATGGGGTAATTTAACATATATAATGGTGTAATATTAATTGATATAACCAATGTAATATTACACATGAGTGTAATGTAACACCAGTTGTATTGGTTAAAGTACTCAATAAAATGGATGCAGCAATGCTATCGCAAATTTTATGGAGTAACATTAGATAATTTTCTATGTTTTATGTCTTTCAATTCTATATATTTAAAAGAAGTGGGCGCTTTTTTAAATAATGATAATCAATTTGACTTATCACGACAACTTAAAAGTTCCTTGAAATATTAGAAGAAAAAAGAAAAAGAAAGAAAAACCGGGTCCTGCGTTTATATATAAATTGTGAAGCATTCATTAATTTCCTTTTGAAAGGAATTATGTGCTCCCTGTCGAATTTTTAATGAAAAAATAAGATTTTTCATTGTCTGCTAATCTTTTTTCTTTTCAAAATTATTATTATTTTTATTTTTTGGTAATGGGCTTGAACGAGGTTGATCTAAAATATAGCTCTTCTATAGAAAAGAAAAATCTTAAAATTTAATTTTATACATTTCATTTTATTCAGTGGAGAAGAGCAATGAATTTAGTTAGGCTAGTTTCTTTAATCAAACGAATGACAATAAGACAGCTTATTATGTCGTCATTTTATATTACTAAAAAGTTGTATCTTGCGTTCACAGGAAATTTTTAATTTTTATTATACATAAAATACTCTTATGTTTCGTTGATCATGTGATAAAAACCGATCTTTTAGACTAAAATTACACAAAAGATTTATAATTAAAGTGATTTTTTTTACTAATACTGTTTTGCATTTCAAGTTTTTTACGTATAAAAAAAGTAGATTACAATAAAGAAGGTTCTTATGACTTTTAATTTAGAAGATTTGAATGAAAACGTTTCTTTTTTTACCGAATATTGATCATTTCGACCGTAAAAAGCGCATCACGACATCTAACTGTAGACTAAGGACTGAGTTGAAACGTATATATATTTATATATATAACACAGTTTCGTCTGCGATGATATATCGATCGCAATTCAACTATAATGTCATTTTGGCTTGAAATAGCCTGAAATCTATATCATTTTATTATGTATAAAATACATTTACTTATCGCTGATCATGTGAAAAAACCGATCTGTTAAAGTAAAATTGCATGAAATATTTATAATGAAAGTGATTTTCTTTTACTAATATTGTTTTCTATTTCAAGTTTTGTATGTAATAAAAAATGAAATAGCATACAATTTAGAAGATTATCATGACTCTTAATTTCGTAGATTTGAAGGAATTTTTTTTCGTTTACTGAATATTGATCATTTTGATTGTAAAAAGCATATTATGAACCTGATTGCAGACTAACAGCTGAGTTGAAATATATATATATATATATATATAGTCAGAGTTTTATCAAGTTTATCAGAGTTTTATTAATAGGTGTCAACCAAAGCTACTAGAATGCTCAAACAACAGTCTTTGTTTCACGCAGATAATCGAAATAGGTGTGAAAAAATGAATTGTGAAGCGTTTTCAAACTAAAAGTTGTGTTTTTGTGAAATATTTTGCAAGTTGTTTTAAGATAAAATATATCATATAAATTTAAATAAGTAGGTTTTAAGTAACGCAGAAATATCGAGCTTTCATTCCAGGCATAAAGATTGTACAGTAAGTCAGGCTTAACATAACAATGTGCTATTATTTAGAAAACGGTTATCTGGGGAGCCTTGACCCAGTCAATGTGAGGGCGGATTGGCCAGATGCTCAAGGCTCCATTAATTAAATGGTTTTGGAAATCATTTTATTATACAATGTACTGTACACAATGAAAGGTTAATGTTTATATATAAAAAATAATCTAAATTTATTCTGTAAAACTTCTTTAAAATGGGGTGATGGAAAAGAAAATGTTTAAAACTGATAAAAAGGTGTAAAAAATTGCTCTAATATCCACTACAAAAAAAAAAAAAAAAAAAAAAAAAAAAGTGAAGTATAAATGGAAAAATTGAAATGAACTTTTTTCCATTTAAATATTACTTACAATATGGAAACAGAAACAATCGAAAAAAAAAAACTAGAAAGCACTAGAAAATGTGACAGCAGTAGTCTTATTAACTTAACCCTTTCAGTCCCAGTAGTATGTTTATGAAACCCCTTAATTTTAATTCCTAAACGTCACAATGGCACCAGAAATTTCCTAAATCTTTTCCATTTAATATGTATGCGAAATAAAGTGTTTTTTCATTTCCAAATAATTTTGCTCGTAAATTCCGGTGCCAGTCATTTATTCCAACATTTTATTACTGAAAGTACTTTGTCCTTGGAAATCTTAAAATATGCTAATGATAAGTTTATACGACTGTAAAAGAACACAGCATTGATCGAAAAACTTTGGGAAAGTGTGAGTACAAATTTCACCAGGATGAATACAGTGAGATGAAGCAAAACTATGTCACAATTAGAGTTGTCAAGACGAGTGTCACAAAATTTAGGAGAAGGAGACAAAAATGGGGGACAGTGTATCCTAAATCCCGACATAATAATACATTAATCCGTATGTAAATGGAACATGTCTCTAACGTAATACTGTTCTAAATGTTATAATTTCATTTTCCCTGCTGTACAATAACACCTGTTCAGACAAAATTCTGTTTAAAACAAGATTTTTCTCCTTTAACTTGCTATTGCGTCTACACAGGTTTATTTAAGCATCATATTTTCGAAAAATTTTTTTTGGAATATTTAAAGCATGTAGCATAAAGTTATTTTGCTTTTTTAAAACTGATTTAATTTCTCTTCACAAATATTTCAGTATAAAACAAAGTGGAACAAGCCTCCCATATAGTGGGTCAACACTCCCATATGTGGGGGCTTCGACCCATTATTTTCTCATGATTAAAATCAACCAATTTTCAAATTTCTTATATATTATACTTATGTAGCAATTTCATTTGATAACTGGTTGTATAACAAATAAAATGATACATAAAACTTTATTCTATGTTCAATATTTAAAATATAAAAAATAATTTTGTAAAAAGTGGGTTGATCCTCCCCAGTCTCCCCTATATATATATATATATATATATATATATTATGAAGTTTCGTCTACGATGATCTGTTGCTCGCAGGCAACTATGAAGTCATTTTAATATGAAATAGCCTGAAATCGTAATCAAAAGAAGAGTTTTTCGATTGACTGCAGCATATTTTTCTTTTTCAAAAATAGATTTATTTACTCTGTGAAAATCACTTTCCGGGCAGTGAAGAGCGTAGATTGAATGAAAGCATGTGCTTCTTATAAAATATTATAATCTTAAAATAATAATAATAATAATTTTTTGTTCACATAACGTATTAAAAGAATTTAATGCGGAAAATGAAAGCAGTATTCCTGTTACTGATTCAAAATATATCTAAAAATATGTATTTTTTCTCATGATTTATCAATTACTTTTTCAAATTTCGCGTTTATTTATCGTTGAGAGAACGTAGTAAAAGAATTCAATGTGATAAAATAAAAACAGTATTCTTGTTACTGGTTCAAAATAGATCTAAAATTATGTATTTTTACTCATGTTTCATCAATTACTTTTTCAAATTTTCAGTTTATTTTTTGTTGAGAAAATGTATTAAAAGATTTAAGTGCGTTAAAAAGAAAGCCGTTTCTTGATATTCCTTATTTTAAAATATGTATTTTGTCTTTAATGTTAACTTTAAATATTTTCCGCAAAATGAATTTATTAATTCTTCTTCGTACAGTAAAACATCGATACCTTGAATACGAAATACAAAGTTCATTCATGTCGAAGATGGAAATTATAAAAACCTTCGTATGTTTCATTTTCTATTTTAAACAATACCGTTTAACATTTCACCAGAAATTTTCTATCAAATTTATGTTAGATAAGAAAATGTGCATTATTTTTTCGGATTTGTTTTTAAATTTAAATAATGTTTGCGCAAGGAATTTATTCATCCTTCCTCATACAGCAAAACAGCAATGTTTTGAAAATCAAAGTTATTTCATGTTGAAGAAATAATTAAACTTTTGTATAATTTACATTCTATTTTGTACATATTTGCTGTATAATATTTTCATTGGAACTTTTCTATTAGATGTACCTTAAATACTAATATCATATTGGAATAGTGATATTTTTGTGTCACTATTATTTCTAGATTTTTAACTTAATTTATCACCGAATTACAAATACGCAAAACTGATTATGTGAAATCATTTATTTATATTATGACAAATCTCTTACACCTCACTTTCATAGGGCATTTTTTCTATATACAAAAAGACTTTTAAATGTTAATAATGTCATTAAACATTTAAAAAACACTCCTTACTAATTAATTTTGGTACTTATTTATTATCCGTGACCTGAAAATAATACTTGACTAACAATGACGCCAGTAATACTAATTACAGTAACCGTTATTTTTTGACAAACGTACAGTTTATTTATTATAATTTATTTTTATCATAATTTTTCGATTTTTTATTGTAGTTTATAATTTTGTTATTATAGTTTATAATTTTTATTTATTATACTTTACAGTTTTGTATCATTTATTATAATTTTTGTAATTGTTATTAGCCAATTCTAATAATATTAAGTGTTTAATAACATTAAATTACTCTTTTGAACTTTACTGGCAGCAATAAACAAGATCAACAATTGACGGCTATTAATTTTTGCGATCTATCGTTACGGAACGGATAATACATAAGTACATCAAATTTTATTAGGAAATCAATTTATAAACAAGAAATATTTTTTCATTATTTTTAACTCATTTTTTATATACATAAATGTACATTGTAATATGGGATTATTATTTATATCTCACGCTCAGCTATGCGTGATTTTGAGATTTTGAGCCTTCAAGCCTTCATGAATCAGAAATCACTGTTTTTACTTTGTGTTATATCATTTCGAGCACAAATTTAAGCAATAACCTTTTCCTTAATCCGAAAACAATAATATAGCGCATTAACATGAAGCAAATATTTCATATCACATTGCAGCATAATCGATAAAAACAATATATTTCAGAACAAAGTTGGACCGAAACCTTACACTCACTAAATAATAGCAATTTCAAAATGACATTTATTTGCTCAAAAGTAAAAGTGCAGCATATCATTATAACCATAATTAATATGCGCGAAGGTTCGCGGATCAATAAATGAGGTATTACGCAAAGTGTTATTTTCTGACTGGGGCCCACGGGGATTCGCTGATTAATCTTGACATGAGATCAAAAGTGACGCCGTCATAAGAGAAGAATGTGAATCGTTGAACAGATCAACAGAAGTCGCTTAACTTTGATGTGCATTCCCTGGGCGCTTTTGGTTATTAGATCGTAGTAAATGGTGATAGCATCTCATTAGTTTACGCTACAAATTATGGATTTTGCGAGAAAGACCTTTTTGGGATATTTATAGAAATTTAAAATTAATCTCCCGAGTTCTGTAAAAGCATTTTCCGCAGATATATAGTTTGAATAACTCTTTTGCATATTTATTAAAATAGTCTGTTTTCTAAATTCATTTATATTACATTGTAGAGCGTTTAAACATTGGAGGAAAATTTTATTTTTCCTCCAATGTTTAAACAAACAACATTAAATAATTTTCTTATTAAAAATATTATGAGTAATACTTGGATTATTAATCTTTCTGCAAATTTTTATTTGTGCTGATTTTTTTTCTTTATATATATATATATATATATTTACTGGACATATTTCAATGGTTCAATTAATTAGCCATTTATTAAAAAAAGATGCAAAAGTGAGGACGTATTTCTATATTATACCTTTTTATTTGATTTCGAGAAAGTTTCCGTGATAAATTGTATGAGGTTCCTAGAATGTATAACATAATGAATACAAACGTTTAATAGCTTTATAAATGATTTATAATTTTGTTAATTTTTATATAATTCACACCACAAAAAAATTGAAAGCCTAATACATATGACCAAAAGCATTTAAAACAAAATTTATATTACTTCAAGTAGCGCATTTTCTGACTGTGGTCCACTGGGATTCGCTGATTAACCCGGGAGAACTCGCTGCATGAGATTTTCTATCACCGTCGTACTTTTTTAAGACTCTTATTTAAACCATTTTTTATTTTAATTAAAATTTCAAAATGTTATTTCAATTATTTTACCTCTTTTGTGAATAAAAGTACTAAGCCAACCAAAAAAAAGTTGATATTATATGAATGTAAAGTAAAAGAAAAGCAATTGGGCATTCTCACTAGAGAGTTCTCCCGGGTTAATCTTGACATTAGATCAAAAGTGACACCGCCATAAGGGAAGAATGTGAATTGTTGAACATATCAACAGAAGTCGCTTAACTTTGATGTGCATTCGCTGGGCGATTTTGGTTATTAGATCGTAGTAAATGGTGATAGCATCTCATTAGTTTACGCTACAAATTATGGATTTTACGAGAAAGACCTAGTTGGGATATTTATAGAAATTTAAAATAAATCTGTTAAGTTCTATAAAGGAATTTTCCGCAGATATATAGTTTGAATAACTGTTTTGCATATTTATTAAAATAGTCTGTTTTCTAAATTCATTTATATTACATTGTACAACGTTTAAACATTGTAGGGAAAATTTATTTTTCCTCCAATCATTAAACAAACAACATTAAATAATTTTCTTATTAAAAATATTATGAGTAATACTTGGATCATGAATCTTTGCGCAAATTTTTATTTGTGCTGATTTTTTTTTCGTTTTTTATATATATTTTACTGAAGAGATTTCAATTTTTCAATTAATTAGCCATTTATTTAAAAAAAGATGCATAAATTAGGACGTATTTCTATATTATACCTTTTTATTTGATTTTGAGAATGTTTCGGTGATATATTGTATTCCTGGAATGTATAACACATTGAATACAAACGTTTAACACTAAAACAGCCGGAAATTTTATTCAAGTGTTATAAAACTATTTTACACCAGAATTTTTATTTGAAATTATTTAACTTATTTATTCAACTTATTTTCCCGTGGTACATATTTAACTTATTTTAGAAAAATTAATTCTGGTTCGAATCGAAATATTTTCACTTTTTACCGGTCAAAATGACCGGTGTGGCGGTTCTAGTGTTAATAGCTTTATAAATGATTTATAATTTTGTTAGTTTTTGATATAATTCACACCACAAAAAATTTGAAAGTCTAATATATATGATCACTCTTTTATTTCGATTTTTTGCGGGATGCAGTGCGGCGGAAAAGTAAGGTTCTTGTTAGAATAGACTTTTTCGTGGTGCTGTTGTTCAACAAATAGTGTGGTGGTTATTTTTTATTTAAAATGTCGTCTGTGGAATGTACCCAGACAATAAGTGATATTATACAAAGTATAGTGGATAATACTGCTGATCCGAACTTTGCTAAAGAATTTCAAGATCTCAGTTCCCAGTATGAAGAAAAAGTTAGTCAGTGTATGCTTGAATTCTTCGCCTATCTTGATGACTACATCCACTCAACCAGGAGTAGAATGGATTATGGAACATCTTCCTCTGATCATCAGGAGGTGAGTGTTGTTTGCCAAGAGGCTTTTTCTTTAATTAGGGAGCCTATCTCATACAATAACTTACTTAATTCAACTTATTTTGGTGTTTTTGCTTTTCAAAGTATAGATGTTCGGCAAATAAAATTTTATCAGGATTTGGTCTTAACGACTTTACTCTACCAAAAAAAGGTACGAAACGTACCCTAGACGAGGGAAATTCACAACTCCCCTTACAAAACAAATATTCTAACCTAGCTAAGGATACCCAAACGGATGAAAATGAGCCGATGACCACTGACGTTGCCGATAACGCGTCGGGAAGTTCCAAAAGTAGGATAAATCCGTTCTATATAGAATTGGAAGGTAATTGGACTATTTTGGTTAAAGAAATAGCTAATATAAATCAAGAAAAACCTAACATCGCACTTAAGGGTGAGCGCCTGATGGTGCTTTGTAAGAATGATAGTGATTTCCGGAAAACCCAAAGTTTTCTCGACCAACACGCCAAAAAATATACAACCCTGCACCCAAAGGACCAGCGTCCAAAGAAAATTTGTATTAGAGGATTACCATGTTATACTGAAAATAGTGTTATAGTTGATAGTCTTAAAGAATACGGATATACTGTTACTAGGGCTGCAATGCTCAAGAACAGAAAAACGGGCAATCCTATGCCATTATATATGGTTAATGTACTCCCAACTAAAAACTTTGAGGAAATTTATAAGATTAAGAAAATCTAGTATATATCAGTTACTATTGAGGCCTTTAGGAGCCATAATCAGGTAAAACAATGTTACAGCTGCCAGGGCTATGGTCACGCCAGCGAGGTCTGTGGGTTTACTGAGAAATGCTCAAAGTGCGGCGAACAACATCTTACCCCTAACTGTACTCATAAAGGACGCATTACGCCTAAGTGTGCGAACTGCGGGCTGGCACATCCAGCCACGTACCGCGGTTGTATTAAAAACCCTTATAGGCGGGAAAATAACAATCAGAACAGTAAAAATAAAGGCAACTTAGCTAGATATACTGGTAGTAAGGTTTCTAAGCAGGCCCAACAACTGGCATAAGTCCTCAAAGATTTCAATTAAACTAAAACTAAATCGCAGGAAAAAACTAACTCGGAATCAAATGATTCTGCTTTTAATAATGTTGAATCCCCAGTTGAGGTTGCTTCCTCTTCACAATCTCCTGAAAATACTAACTCTGCTAATTCTGAAAAAACTAATAATACTCCATCCCAGTCAACCAAAATTCCTCCCAGCTACAGTAATGATATACAGGAAATATTTAGTACTTTCCAAGACATAAAAGAGATTTTGCAAATATCCAAATTCATTAAATATATAAAAAATATTTCTACTCTAGCAAAAAAATATAACAATCCCATGGAAGAAATTATTGTTTTTATCCAAGAGTTCGACAAATTAGCTAATGATTTCTCCTCCCCCAACCATGTCTAGTCTTCATCTTAAATCTGTTATTGTGTTATCCTGGAATTGTTCTACTTTAAATAACAAAATTGACGAGCTTCGTATTTTTGTCTCTAACCACCCTAATATTGATATAATTCTTCTTCAAGAAGTGCATAAACCTAATAAAAGTATCAAAATTTCTGGTTATAAGCTCTACCAAACCCCCCGTCCTGGATCCGTTCAGGGTGGAACTGCCATATACATCAAACACCACATACCACACTATCCTACCCAACAATCTACATACACAGGTCTTGGCTACACGGGAATTGTTGTACAATTGCCACGAGTTAATATTAATTTTGTTTCTTTATATGCTAGACACTCACCTTTATACCCAGTCAATGATCTAACACAGCTTTTCTCATAAAATACGCAGTGTTTCATCGCAGGTGATTATAATGCGCACAACCGGCGATGGAACTGTCATTCAACCACCCGTCGTGGCAGTGCACTACACAACTTAATCACTCGCCTAGGACTTAATTTACATGCACCCAGCACCCCTACACGTTATGGGCTTGGTAGAGGTCGCCCCTCCATTATTGACTTTGCAATTTCAAAAAATTTGGTTTTTCCTATTAGTTCTACAGTTATTAATGACTTAAGTTCTGATCATCTTCCTGTTGTTTTCAAAATTGACTGTGTTGATCTCCCCTCTCCCCCCCCCCTTCTGTGGCTGTGGACTGGAGTAAATTTAAAACTATTCTTTCCAATTCTGACCTAACATTCCCTAATATTACTAACACTGATGATATTGACAAGGCTGTTGATAACTTTAAAAATATTATTATTAATGCTCAAAAACAAGCTACTTACCAATATACTAAAAATAATAACTCTTTTACTATGCCTAACTACATTCATAATGTTTGTAAGCAACGTAATGACATCCGACGGCTGTTTCAAAATACTAGAGATCCTACTTTAAAGCCCATGATTAATCGGCTTAATAATAAAATTAAAAACCTCATTTCTAAGGAAAAACAAAAAAGCTGGAGCAATTTTCTTAACTCCCTCTCTCCTCAAGATAACTCTCTTTGGAAAATAAAGAAAAAAACTTAATAATAATTACTCTACAATCCCCCCCCCCTTAACTGCCTTTAATACCACGGCATATACGGACAAAGACAAGGCGGATATCCTCGCCAGGTCCTATGCTGAGCAGTTTTCCCCTAACCCTTATCTTGCCAGCCCTAATCATTATTTTGAAGTAAATGAAACTGTTCAAAATTTTTTAGCTACCCCTCCCACGGACCCACTCCCGGAAATTCAACTAATTGTTATTTCTAATATTATCAAAAATCTTAAAAACAGAAAAGCCCCTGGATACGATAACATAACTAATTATGCTCTTAAAAATCTTCCTTGCAACTGTATTATATATCTAACTAAACTTACTAATGATATTCTTCAGTACTACTACTTCCCTAAAGCTTGGAAGACTTGTATTATTGCACCTATTCCTAAACCTCAGTGTAATCTTCAAGATCCGACTAACTATCGACCCATCTCTCTGTTACCCTCTATCAGCAAAGTTGTTGAGCGAGTCATCAGGTCCCAGTTACATGACATTTTAGACGCACAAAACATACTCATTCCTGAGCAATTTGGCTTCAGAGCTAAACATTCCACATTACATCAACTCCTTCGTGTTGTACAGTTCTTGAGTGAGAAACTAAACACGAACACACCAGCTGCGGCTGTTTTTCTCGATGTCGCTAAGGCATTTGATAAGGTTTGGCATATTGGCCTTATATACAAACTAATTAAGCTTGGAATTAATGCTAGACTTATCTTTCTCATACATTCTTACCTTAGCGACCGCACCTTTCGCGTCCGCCTTAACAATATACTTTCCACTTTATACCTTATTCTCTCTGGTATTTTACAAGGGTCGGTCCTTGGCCCTACATTATTTAACATTTTTTTCAACGATATCCCAAGAACACTGAGGACTTATCTTGCCCTGTACGCGGACGACACGGCAATGTACGCCTCTGCACAACACCCATTCACATTATACAAAAATCTCCAAAAACACATAGATAAATTCCTTAACTGGTGTGCCCTGTGGCGTGTTAAGCTCAACGAGCAGAAAACAGCTGCTGTCTATTTCTCTAGAAAACTAACATTTCCCAATCGCATTACTATCAATAGCACTACTATTCCTTGGACTAATGACACCAAGTATCTGGGGGTTACCCTTGATAGAAGACTTACCTGGAAAAAGCATTTTATTAATATCCGAGACAATGTTGCTGGTATCTCCCAGGCCCTCTCTCCTCTTCTCAAAAGCAATACTCTTTCTATTCATAATAAACTAATCTTGTATAATGCATGTATTAGATCAATCTTAACTTATGCTTGTCCGATCTGGGGATTCGCTTGCAAAACCAGTATGGAGTATCTTTACGGTGCTCATAACAAAAACTTACGCTATATCCGTAATGGTCACCATTTTCTTCGTAACACCACTATTCGCAGGGATTTGAAAACCACTTCCTTAAAACAGCGCATTAATAAACTTGCTAAAAATTTTTATAAATCTGTATACAACCTCCCTAACCAAATTATAGCGGAACTACCCGACTACGAGGTATCCGACCCCATTAACAGAAAACGCCCTAAATACTCGCTTTTGCTTAACGATGAAGACTGAGTTTCCCTCACCTTCTGCTATACTTAACCTTTCTGTTTGTTCTGTCCTGTCTATAGTATATATAAAAAAAAATGTTTTTTTGCTAGTTCTTTAGCATTATATATTTTTAAACAAATGTATGGTCTCTGAAAAGTCAATTTTTTATGAGGCACTCCCCGGTAGCTTTTTCGTCTTTTCCTTCTTTTTTTGGAACTAATGGAATTTTCTTTTTTTTTAAATTAATTTTTTTTTCTTTTCTTTGTTTTTTTTTCTTTTTCACATATGTTATACTAGTACTTATGTACTTTGTTATTTTTTGTTAGTCTTTTCTTTTTCTGAAAAGTAAAGTTAACTTTTGTGGCTACCAGCCACGTCTAAACATTATTTTTTTAAGGCTCCCTAATGCCCTTGCAACACAATCACCTATCCAGTGGATGTAAAGTTGCAACGCAACTAGGTAATCCATTCAGCGGCTCACATTGTTCCATTGTTCCAAAATTTATTTTACTTTAAGTTGCACATTTTCTGACTGTGGTCCACGCGGATTCGCTGATTAATCTTGACATGAGATCAAAAGTGACACCGTCATAAGAGAAGAATGTGAATCGTTGAACAGATCAACAGAAGTCGCTTAACTTTGATGTGCATTCCCTGGTAGCTTTTGGTTATTAGATCGTAGTAAATGGTGATAGCATCTATTTAGTTTACGCTACAAATTACGGATTTTGCGAGAAAGACCTTGTTGGGATATTTATAGAAATTTAAAATAAATCTCCCGAGTTCTGTAAAGGCATTTTCCGCAGATATATAGTTAGAATAATTATTTTCATATTTATTAAAATAGTCTATATTCTAAATTCATTTATATTACATTGTAGAACGTTTAAACATTGGAAGAAAATAATTTTCTTAGTAAAAATATTATGAATAATACTTGCATCATTAAACTTTGTGAAAATTTTTATTTATGTTGAATTTTATTCTTTTTTATATACATTTTACTGATGAGATTTCAAATGTTCGATTAGTCAGACATATAAAAAAAGATACATAAATGACGGCGTATTTCTACATCATACATTTTTATTTGATTTCTAAAACGTTTCCAATATATATTGTATGAAGTTCCTACAACGTATAAAACAATGAATACAGATGTTTAATAGCTTTGTAAATGACTTATATTTTTTTTTTAAATAATTTACACCAGAAAAGTTTTTGAAACTTTAATAAATATTATTAAAAGCATTTAAAGAAAAATTATTAATTAATGAGATTAACAGAAGTCGATTAACAGGCATATGCTGTGCATTCCCTGGCAGCTTTATGCTATTATATGATAGAAGATGATAGTTATTTTGATTTGATATTAGATAGTTATTAAAGGGTCGCAGCATCTAATTATTTTACCCTACAAACTATAGATTTTGAGAGAATGATCTTGTTGGAATATTTATATTTTATATAGGTTGTTCAAAATTCTATTAATAATAGAATCGTTCAAGAGATCAACAGAAGTAGCTAACTTTGATGTGTAATTGGTGGATACTTAAAACCTCATCATATTATAATGTATTTAAATACACTGTTAATGGTTAAATGTTTATAACTTCTTATCTCAGAAACGAATGCCAGACTGTTTGGAGATGTATGAAACTTAAAAGGTAGCAAAAACAATATATTGCTGAAATTGTTAATATATTAATCAAAATACGCAGCGGTACAATATGCATGTATGGTAGTAAGACTAAACGAAAGTGACATAAGATGTTAATTTTATATCTTTATAACTCATACTTTTTTTTCGAAAAAAATCTTAAGATATAATTATGAACTTCAATAGCGTTGAATTCTTAGAAATTAATGATTTATTAAGATATATAATTCGGACTTTCTGATATCTTATAAAACGTCATTAATCACTGAGTATAAATGTGTTCTCAAAATTAAGAAAAAAGTACACATTTTTAAATATGTCATGTATTCAAAATAGTTCCGATCCAAATGTACTCAAAAATGCACTCATTTTTGAATGCGGCGATGTGTTCAAATATGAACCGTTATGTACTCCGTCTTCTTAATCCCATGGATGTATCCAAATAAGAACTTTTATGTACTCATTTTTGATTGACAATGACGAATCACTCAAAACAAAAAAAACCATGTCATCTTACACGATATAAAGGAGAGGCAAGATATAGTTCCTTTCGTGGAATAAAAATGTAATATTATTCCCTGATTTACAGTGTATATTGGATTATTTTCCTATTATCGAACCTCTTTTACGCCGACCTGAATGAAATAAACCATTACAAAGTACAAAATTGTCGTTTCGTTTGTGTTTCATAACATGTAATGTTTCAAAATTAAGAAAGAATATGTTCATCTTTCATTCAAACATACTCAAATTCGATATCAGAACATCGATTTACTCATTTTTGAGTACTGCATTTTTTCAGTGATTGTGATATTCTGTTTTCAGTCAATGTGATAATTCCGTCCTCTGTTTGTAAACAGATTATTTAAAAAAAATCTCATATGTTACTTCTGTTCACTCTAAAAGAAAGTGAACGGTGTATGGAATATCCAAAATATATGTAAAGTCCACATTAAAACCTATTGGTAATTACGATCACATCTCGAATTGTCATATTTCCTTCATTCATTTATTCCTTAAGTGATTCTTCAGGTTAAGATATAATTAGAAACTTTTATAAGTTTGAACCAACGGACGAAACTATAATAAATAAGGAAAGGAAAAGTATGAAACTATTATTGGGAGTAATAACTTGTCCTTATTCGTTTGAATTAATATATTTTTATACAAAATCTTTGAAAATTCAGTAATGTAAATTGTTTAACTGATATATAAATATATTTAAATACCAAGTTTTAGATGGGGGTATTTAAATTGTAGATATACAAATTTAGAAAAGATAAACATTCAAATAAATACTGATATTAAAGGGAAAAAAACACAGAAAAACAAAATGATTTTAATTTTCAATGAAATGCGATAACAAGATTACGAACCTTAATTGCATTCTATGTCTGTTTCAGTCACAATACATTAATCATATATTTTACAGATTTAACACACGAAAAAATGTTTTTCTTTTTTAAATGGCTTGATTTTAATTCCACGAATTTTTCCAGACGATATTGATATCCTGCGTTTTATCTACAGCTGAATTTGCAGATATATAAGATAAGCGTGATTCTTTTGGCATTCTTAGGAGTTTATTTTAAAATGTCCCTTTCTATTGTCTGAATTTATGGATATATTTAGCTTCAAAGACACAAGTTGATCATAACAGAGACTAAAGGAATGTCAAGAAAATTACTTCTGATGTAATCATGCAATACATAGAATGTTATTTAAATTTAAATGTGACTCACTGAGAAATTTACTAAAAGAGTAAAATAAAATGTCTATTCAATGAAATATATTCACAGAATACAAATATATGTTTTTACATGAATACAAGTTAAGCGAAAAACAATTTATCCACTTCAGAAGCTCTTAACTGAGTTCTATTGCTCCGTAGAAGATGTTATTAAAACTACACTTTCAAGAATTTGCAGTAATCTCTAAAGTAATTTGACTGTTTTTATACAAAACGGTTACCTAATCGTAATTTATCGGTATTTTGACCATATTAATGCCCATATTATGGTCAGAATAAAGTTATATTACGGTTATTTAACCGTTTTCTATAAAAATGGACGAATGACTGGACAGTTTCAACGAAAATTTTAACAGTGTAGAAGTAATATAAATGATGCAGTAATAAATTGTTAATTAAAAATTCTGTAATACAAGAATTCGCCAATAAATGTAACTATTCTAGTTATTAAAAATATCAATCGTTTCCCTCTGTTTTGAATATTTGCTTAGGTCACTGCACTCGATGTAACCTGATATAACTTGATATAACATAGATATAATTTGAGGACGTGAGTTTCAAAACTCCCCTTATTCAGGAAAGAAAATTTTGGTAGAAAAATTTTGTTCCTGAATCACCAGTATATTCGGCGATTTTCAAAATTAAACCAAGGTTTTAAAATGTCAGAAAGACACGATAAAACTACTATTGTTACAAAATGTACTGTTTCTCGGTTCCGACTTATTAATAGATCAGATGAATAGAGAAAACACGACATCTTTTTATCTTTGCTAAGGCAAAGTTTTAAAATCACGTTTTCCCTTCGTGATTACAGTACGTTGTTGACAATGCAGGCGGACATACTCAAGATTTATTTTAAAAATATGCATGCATTTAATAGTATATAGGGCATTAAAGCTAACTAAATATTTATTCGAATGTAGCAGCACCACCTTTATATGAATTTTCATAGAGATAATATTCATTTAGCATAAGATAAGTTCGTTATTTGTTTTAAGAGAATTTTACATTTCGAAGCATTAGGAACAGTAAAATGAATACCATGGTAGTCTGACGTGTTTAAACATATTTTTCGGTAACACTATATTTACATCCCTGGATAAAATTAAGTATAGTAAACTTGCAATTTTATGCAAATCGATACATGTCTTTCAAAGGATGCTGTCTGACTTATCTGTTTCAAAATCTCTAGTGTGAAATAAAATGATTTATGATCTGTCAAATATTTTTAAGAGAATTATTTTCTATTTCTGACGCGTATAACATCTCAAAGTAATATGCCAAAAAGGAAGAACAGAAGATTAATATACAATGTATGATTTCCTAGAATATTAGAACGATATTCCATTATAATGTAACCGTAAGATATACTACAGACTCCACACATATTTTTCAGTAAGAATTTGCAACGATTAAAATATTTATTTTCGCTTAAAAGAATCTTACATGTAGACAGAATGTAACCTATAAATTAATCACATGATTGTTGTTAACATAAAACTTGAATGAAGGATTATATTAACATATAAAGAGATTTTATCATTACTCTGAATAAGCACAATATACTATAAAAAATAGTGACACATTTAAAAAATTAAATTCTTGTTATCTGGCTACTACGAAAAGCATTTTGACAACAGATATTTTATGGTTGTTTTTAACATACATTTAGAATAAATCTTTTTATTAAGATATAAAGAGAATGTATTATTGTACTTCATAAGCACACAATAATGTAAAAATAGTGATTTAAAAAAAATAATAATAATTTCTTTTTGTTTGAATATCAAGAAAGACACTTTTACAGCGCGTATTTTAAAATTTATCTTAACATAAACTTAGGATGAATGATTGCAGAAACATATAAAGAGACTGTAACTATTACTCTCCATAACCACATCATAATGTAAAATTAGTGGTGTTTTAAAATTAAATTCTTGTTATTTGAATACTACGAAAAAGATTTTGACAGCACATATTGTATGGTTGTTTTAACACAAACATTGAGTGAATTAACATACAAAGAAGCTGAATTATTATTCCCCATCAGCACTTTATAATGTAAATATAGTGGCATAATTAATATAAAATTATTGTTATTTGAATTTTTTGCAACATATATTTACAATAATTTTCATAATTGAATGTAATTAAAAATACAGTAAAACTTTCACGCGTGACCACCTCCATTAAGCGACCAGTTCCCTGAACAACCATTTTTTTTTCATGGAACGAAATTTATTCCCATAGGTTCAATACTAGTTTTAGCTCCATTCAGAGGCCATCCCAGCTGAACTCCCTACATGAGCGATCCATTTCTTTGAAGAAAATGAAACAAATTCCGTTGCTTCCTGGTTGCTTGAAGAAGGTTTTATTAGAAAAATATTCCGAAAAGCGCATTTTTCATGAAACTTCTGAACTAAGTTTAGATTTTTCTTTATTATTCCGGTAAATTTTAGTGATTAAACCCTTTTTGCCTTTTTAGATTGCATTTAACTCTGATGACAAATTAAAAATAACGGTCAATACACTCCTCTACGTTATTCTGTCAGGAAACTCTCAAAGAAATAGATAAATTAATGAAATCGTCATTATTTGTTCCCGTCTAAAAACAAATTGCATTTTATTTACTGAACTTTGAAAGGACTTTGAAATAAAAGCTATAAATTATAAAACCGCAAAATCAAAGCACACATCAATGTATTCATTTTTAAAAATATGCAGTAATTAACTTATGTAATTAACTTTTGTTTTGATATTTAAATTTTCATATTTTTTACTAATGCGAAAAATAAATTTTAGTATCATTGTTACCTTTTTCCAACAATTAAAATCTAGATTTAATCATGACCTCCATTAAGAGACCACCTCTCTTAGCGACCAATTTTTATTGGAACGGAACGCGGTCGCTTGAGGGAGGTTTTAATGTAGGTTTATTTAAAGAATTTATGTAATGAAAAATGTTTTCCTCATAAAAATTTTATATAATTTATATCTGCGAACTTTACTGTTTCGCTTCTCAGGAAAAAAAAAGTATTCTACACTTTCAGTATGAAACAAATCCATAGATTTCTTGCAAAAGATGTTGTCTGCCTTGTATGTTTCACAGTCACTTGTGAAAATTGATTTATGATCTTTCAAATGTTTTCGAGAGAACAATTTCTTTGTTTCTGACTCGTGTAACATTTTAAACAAGTATGCTAGAAATGAAGAATACAAGATTAATATGCAAAGCAGAATTGCCTTGAGCAATATACCGCTACTTGTTATGATGAATGAACAGAAGGAAATACTCGAAATTTTACAAATAATTTTCCACAATAAAAGCCCATGTATAATGATCAGAATATTAGTTTTGACTTATTAAAACCTTAAAAGAATAGCAAGATTCTGCTTAACCTAGTGATCATATGATTTGTTTTACAAAATAAATCTAGTTTTAAAAATACACAATAAGATATAGGGGAGACAAGGGAGAGTTGACCCATTTTTTACAAAATGATTTTTTATTTTTTAAATATTGAACGTAGAATAAAATTTTATATATTTTTTTGTTCGTTATACAATCAGATATCAAAATAAATTTCTACATAAGTGTAATATGTAAGAAATTTGAAAAATGATTTTAATAATGAGAAAATAATGGGTCAAGGCTCACCACATACGGAAGGGTTGACCCACTATATGGGAGGCTTGACCCACTTTGTTTTACATTGAAAGATTTGTGAAGATAAATAAAATCAGTTTTAAAAAAATTATAATAATTTTATGCTAGATGCTTTAATTATTATAAAAAAATATTTTTGAAAATATGATGTTTAAACAAACCCGTTTAGGCGCAATTGCATGTCAGAGGAGAAAATTTTTGTTTTAAACAGGATTTTGTCTGAGCAGGTATAATTATACAACAGGGAAAATGAAAATTTAACATTTTAGACAGTATTCCGCTAGAGACAGGTTCTATTTCCAAAAGGGTTTCATGCATTATGATGTTCGGATTTAGTAGCAATTGTCCCGCTTTTTTTTTGTGTGTGTCTCCTTCTCATACTTTTTGTGACATTCGACCTCACAACTCTAGCTATCACATAGTTTGGCTTCATCTCACTCTATTCATTATGTTAAAATTTGTCTACATACCTTCCTAAAGTTTTTCGATCTATGATATGTTCTTTTGCAGCTGCATGGGTACTTAACTTATCATTAATATCTTTTAACCCTTTCAGGAGCAAAATACTTTCAGTACTAAAATGTTGAAATAAATGACTGGTACCGTAACATACGAACAAATGGCAATATGAAAAAGGCTATATTTCACATATATATTAAATTGAAAAGATTTTAGCAAATTTCTGGTGTCATTGTGGCGTTTGGGAAATAAATTAAGTGGTTTCATAAACATACCACTGCCCCTGAAACGGTTAAGACTGCTGCTTTCGTACTTTCTAGTATTTTCCACTGTTTCTGTTGACCTATTGTAAGTAATATTTAAATGTAAAAAACTTCCTATCAACTTTCCCATTTATATTTCATTAATTTTTTTTCGAGCAGTGCAAATAGCAATTTTTTACATCTTTCTTTAATCAGTTTTAAACGTTTTATTTTACCTCACCCCATTTTACTGTATCTTTGCAGAATAAATTTACATTCATTTAATATACAACCATTAATCTTTCATATTGCACAGTGTATAATAAAAAGATTTCCAAAACCCCTTAATTAACACATTGCCGACGGCAATTTTTATCAAATCTGAATTTTAAACCAGTAGAAGCTCCTCCCTGTTCTGAAAATCTTTTGTAAATTTGTGTTCTAGATAGGTTACCCAAGTTTATGTATCCGTAAATATCTTTCAATGAACGAATTTAATATAAAATGTCTTACAATCTAAAAAAATATGGATAACATGATATAAATGCATTTTCTGTAAGGTAGAAGCCATGCCCTTTGCAAATGATGTTTTTCCAATGAAAACGAGAATTCTCGTTTCCCGTCGTGAATGTGTTAGGGAATCCTTGAACATCTGGTCAACCCTCCCTCACACTGACTGGGTCAAGCACCCCCACATAGTCTTTTTCTAAAGAATAGCACATTGTTCTGTTAAGCCTAACTTACTGTATAATATTTATGCTTGGAATGAAAGCTCGATATTTATGCATTACTTAAAACCTACTTACTTAAATTTCTACGATATATTTTATCTGAAAACAGCTTACAAAATATTTCTAAAAAACACAACATTTAGATTGAAAACGCCTCACAAATGATTTTTTCCACACCTGTTTCGATTATCTGTATGAAACAGAGACTATTGTTTGAGCATTCCGGTAGCTTTGGTTGACATGTATTGATAAAATTCTGAAATTCTTTTAAATATGAAAACTGATGGGTGGGTCCAGCCTCCCGTATGGTCAAACCTCCCTACTCTCCTCTACTATATAAATTTTACAAAAGTGTGCCGTGGAAATTATATACACATTATGTATTTGTGTATTATTTGAAATTAGTATGTGAGAAAAGAAGAATAGAAGATATAACTCAAAACAAGATTGCCTTAAAAATTAGAACGTTATTTCTTTTGATGAAGGAACCGTAAAAAATACATCGTATTCCACACTTACTTTTTAATTAAGAATCTGTATCAATTAAAATATTAGTTTTGGGTTATAAAATCTTAAATGTGCAGCAGAATGTCACCTAATGTATGAATCACTTAATTCATCTTAGACCAATGACAGACGGGCGTCTTTTTTGCTTAAATATTATCCTTTCACAATGCTATAGCATTGTGAATGGATAATACTTAAGCAAAAAAGCAGCAAAAAGACGCCCGTCTGACATTGGTCTTAACATGCAACTAGAATGAATGTTTGTATTGACATGTAAATATAACACAGTTTAACAGTGTAAAGTTCTTGATGGGCTTCCGGTTAGTCTGAAACTTTACGCCTAATTTTCAGTTGAATGCTGTATTATTGGTGAGCCATCTGTATTATTAGCCTTCATAAGGCACATTAAAATGTAAAAATAGTGGTGTTTTAAGAATAAAACTCTTATGTGTTGAATACAATGAAAAACACTTTTCAATAACTATTTAAAGTGCATTTCATATATAAAGGCGATTAAGTAATAATTTTATGGAAAAAAGGAATGGGATATTTATATAGTGACTGATGATTTCCTATTTATATTTGAGAGCTTTACTGTTTTGCTTCTCTGAAAAGAAAGTATTGTAAACTTGCAGTGTGATATAAATCCATACATTTCTTTCAAAAGATAATGTCTGCCTTATCTATTTCTCAGTCAGTAGTGAAAAACTGATTTATGATCCTTCAAATGTTTTCGAGAGAATAATTTCTTTGTTTCTGACTCGAGTAACATTTTAAACTAATATGATAGAAATAAAGAATACAGGATTTATATGCAAAGCCGAATTGCCTTAAGCAATAGAACGCTGTTATGATGAATGAACAAAAGGAAATGCTTGGAATTTTACAAATATTTTCCACAATAAAAACGAATGTTTAATGATTAAAGTATTAGTTTTGACATATTAAAATTTAAAAGGAACAGCAAGATGTCACTTAACGTAGTAATCATACGTTTTTTTTTTTTTTTTTTTTTTTTTTTTTTTTTTTTTTTTTTTAATAAAGTAAATCTAGTATTAAATATTACAAAGATACCCAGGAAATCTGCTAGAAGATATTTGTATAAAATAAACCAAAGTTATGGTTTCAAATCACTCGAAAACTGTGTTATATCAGAATTAACATTTTAAATGTGGTCGAACATATTATTTATAGATATTTGTACAATATTAAATTATGTATACATTTTTCGCTGTTTAATTTTACCAGGGGAGTTCAAAACTAAAGATACTATAAAGTGGCTTTATTAAGAGTATGTGTTTTATGTAGGGCCACAATTTTCTAAATATATTATTTCTTTTAAAATAACAGATATTTTTATGGTAGTTTACCAATATAGAGCAGAATAATAAGCTCTCCCTGTAAAAATGTATTCATTGTTTACTCTATTTACGAGCATGTCGTTTCGAACAAACATAACTGCTAATTCCATTTGCCCGTCACTCTATTAAACTTTTCTTAGAACGTCAGTGATAGACTCCATTCTTTTCTACAAGTAATAACTCAGAAAAAGTTTAACTAACTTTGGTAATATATAGTGAAACCTCCCTGCGTGACCACCTCCACTAAGCGACCACCTCCCTGAACGACCATTTTTTATGGAACGAAATTTATTCCCATAGGCTCAATACTAATTTTAACTCTATTCAGAGACCACTTAGTTGAACTCCCTCCATGAACGACCAATTTCTTTGAAGAAAATGAAACAAATTCCGTTTGTTTCTTGCCGCTTGAAGAATGTTTTATTAGAATAATAATTCCGGAGAGCGCATTACTCATCAAAATTCTAAACTAAGTTTAGATTTTTTATATATTCCGGTAAATTTTAAGTGCTTAAACAGCTTTGTGACATTTTAGGCAATGAATTTAACTCTGATGCAAAGTAAGGATGACGGTCAATAAACTCCCCCGACAATTCTGTCAGAAAACTCTCAAATAAATAGATAAATTAATTAAATCGTGATAATTTGTTCCCGTCAAAATAAAATGCATTTGAATATTGAATTTTGAAAGAACATGGAAATAAAAGTTATAGAAGATAAAACCGTAAAATCAAAGCAAACGTCAATGTATTCATTTTTTAAACTCGACAATAAATAACTTATGTAATTAACTTTTGTTTTGATACTTAAATTTTCATATTTTTTCCGAATGTGAAAAATAAATTTTAGTAACATTAATTGTTACCTTTTTTTCAACAACTAAAATCTAGATTTAAGCATGACCTACTTTAAGAGACCACCTGTCGGAGCGATCAATTTTTATTAGAACGGAATGTGGTCGCTTTAGGGAGGTTTTATTGTACAAGTAAAAATATATACTTCTCAATAAGACCAGGCCTTATACTGTTATACGGAATATTTTATTCCATAATATTTTAGTTAAAAAATATATAAAATATTTCAATATACAATCCAAAAAAATTAAATTATCTGGAACATCATATGAATTTTGCAAAATTCCATCAATAACATCAATAATTGATGCTTATTTCATATGTAAGTTCACAGACTGATTTTAACAATGACGTGTCGAAAGATTCAGTGATAAAAAATGACGACGACTCCTGTATGGTATGTGGTTAAAACTATTCTCACATATCAAGGATACATAAACTGTCAGCTATATGCCCCCATTTGTCAGCCCGAGGCCATTTCCTACAAGGTCTAGGATGATGGACTTGTTAAGAGCATGGCCTTATTTGGCGGAAGGAGTTTGGTGTCAGTGATAATATTTTTCCATTTTTTTTTTCAGTGTGGTCATCGTTTTCAGCATATTTTTGGAAAATCTTGAACTTACACACACGTTTTTTCCTAATTACTGGATAGTGATTTTTTATCTTGCATTTTATATCCACTGTGCATTTATTTTTCGATACAAAAATGACTTTTAACAAATGTTAGCCGTTATTTATGGGTTGAAAAAATACAGTATCTCCTTTGTTCAATGAGACAATTTATTAGGTCACATAAAGGAACGGAAGAAATATTCATGCGAAGATACCTTTTTAAATATCACTTACATGTTTTACTTAATTTTTAAATATATTGTTTTTCTATTTTCAAATAGACAGCATAGGTTCAGTGTAAGTATAAGCAAAAAATATATAAGCAAAAAATAAAATTTAATAATGACATTCATTTCAGCCCGAACAAAACAGTGATTGTTGTATTTTTATTCAAAGTTTACAACTTTATTGCATGTTTTGTTACATTTCAAAGGGATTATTATGTTTATTTATCTATTTATTTTGAGTATTTTTCAGGATCACTAACAAAACGATCACGGAACATAGATATCGCGTGCGACTATGAGTAAACAACTGCAATATCCTTTAACTTAGAAAATATCATTCAATATTTTGTTGCATATTCTCAAAATAATTTACTTTACATGCTTGCAGTTTTAACTAATACGACACGCAATCTGTTTCACTGGGTATTTATTAGGAAACCGTATTTTACGCCTAGAATAGTTTAAAAGAAAACGACATTCATTTCACACTTGAAAAGAATTTATTAAATACTAACATATATTTATGTCAAGAATGTAAGTGAAATAAGCATGTAATTATACATGTTTTAGATTAGTTATGTGCAATATTGATAATGTTTCGATACATTTATTCTTATTAGTTATTTTCTAAATTTCTTAAATTTATTTGGAAATGAAACAAATTTTTGCAGATCGGTGATATATCAACATAGGAGATTTAATCGACTGTTTTTAATCCTAAAAAAATTTACAATAACATTATCTGATAAATTCTATTTTAACCTTTTGAAGGGCTGTGAGATATTTTTATACCAGTTACGTCGAATCAAGAAATGTACCAGAATGTTTGAACAAAATTTTATTTTTTAACTTTGGTTAAAAAAAAAAAGAAAAAAAAGTTGAAAAATTGGTCTTTCTTGTTTTCAAATATATATATTTTTTAATTTTTATTTCTGTTGCGAATACAACATTTAAGAAACTTACTAGCCTATGAAATATTTAAACTTTTTTTTTCGTCAAAATGGCAAGTGTTTATGGCTTTATGTATATTTGACTATGTCTATCTGTAAAAAAAAAAAAATAACTGGAGAAAAATAATTTTTTTTGTTTACTACTTAGTCATGGTCTCGACCAATTTCGCCAAATTGTATAAAACGCCATACATCTCGCCAAATTATTCAAGTTGGCATAATTTTTTATTTTGAATAACGAAATAACAAATAAATTAGTATAACATTAATAAAAATACAAAAAAAAGTCGAAATACAAATCACTTGATGACGTAAATGCGTGTAACTTTGCTTAAAGTCAAGTGAATGTGACATTTTCGATCAACCATTATTGGTATTTAATCTTATAGTTTGCCGATTAATTTTTGGTCGATGGAACCAAGTAGTACCCTTTTTTTTCTAAAAAAATTAAGTAATTTCGCAATTAACACTGTTCTTTTAAAATTGAAACACATTACACTAAAAGAAAGGCGAAAAATTTTAATCTATTTTCTAAAGGTTTACGAAAATATAAACTCTTTCGAATCACCAATGATTACGAAAATTTTGTTCTTGTACCTTCAGAAACCACAAAAACAAACATATTTGGAGATTTTAAGAAACAGTTTTGGAACAAATACTTTCTTTGCGTCCTGTAATTTTCGAAGATGTTTCTAAGTATTTATGACAGTGTATTAATCAGTTTTCTCAACAGAAAACATCGTTTATTTTTATGCCATTAATTCTCAATTAAATATTTTCTGCTTCAGGATAAATTTAAGATTAATAAAGTAATAAAAAATTTAATACTGTTAATTCAGCATCTTTGACGGCTGAATATTTTTATCGAACATTAAAATGTTTAATTAACAATTACACATGACAGGAACTATTCGGTAACGTTTGAAAAAATTAAGGGAAGCAAAGGAAAATCATTTCAGAAATGTTTTTTAAACATGAAAAACTATTGATTTCTCCAGCTTCTGAAGAATAAGGAACGTTTTTTGGAATCATGAGTTACTCGCAAGAGGTTTTATTGTATTTCCATAAACCCTCTTTCAAGATTAATAAAAAATACTTGCTTTTATTACAGTATAAGAAAGCATATTGATAGAGTTCAGTAATTTTCTTTGATACTACTTTGATATTCAGTCGATGAATTTCGCCAAATTATATAAATTGCCAAACTTTTGCCAAATTATAATAATAGACACAATTTTTATTTTAAATAACGAAAGAACAAATAAATTAGTATAACATTAATAAAAATAAAAATAAAACTTCGAAATACAAATCACTTGATGACTAAAAACGTGTAACTTGCTTAAAGTCAAGTGAATGTCACATTTACGATCAATTATTATTGGCATCTAATCTTACAGTTTGACGATAGATGTTTGGTTGGCGGGTTAACCAAGTAGTGCCTTTTCTTCTTCTAAAGCCAGGTTATTTGTTATATAGAAATAATTAAACTGAAAATGTTATTAAATTAGCAATCTGAAAGAGAATCCAAATCAACCGGCTATTAGAGCGTTCTGAAAGCAGAAAGTGGCTAATCTGATTATAAAGAGAACCTTGAAAGATTTTAGAACACTCTACAGAATACGGAATCAGAAATGTAAATTTTGAATAAAATAAAAGCATATTGTAAAAGGCTAAATCACTATGGAAAATCATCTTGCACTCTAAAAATCGACGTTGTCTGTGGGCATTTTGCAGCTTTTCGTCAAAAATAAAGCTTGAAAATTATTCAAAACGTTGCAGTTGGAGACATAAGTTGTTAATCATTCTGCTCGAAATTCCAAAGAATCTAGTTATTTTAAATGGATTTTCCTAAAAAGTAAAATTTCTTAAGTCTTACTGAATTCCAAAACTTAATAGCCCCTAAAGTTCCCATACTTTACTTATATCAAAGTTTAATTAGCTATCAATAAAAATATCTTTCTAAATAGAATTTAACAACAAGTATTATCGAACAGAAACCGATTGATGTAGTTTTTTGTGTTCATGTGTATTTATTAAATTGGAGACTTTTCTTAAATTATGTGAAAAGAAGACTACAAGAATGTATATCCTAAAATGGTGCAAGGTTTAAAAAAGTAAACATTTATATGTTTTGTAAATAAGAGTTTCTGGAAAAAAATTAATGTGAACTGATACAATAAATGTTTTCCTAATCTTGTAATGTTTATTTATATATTTTCCAGTTGTTCTTCTGCCTAATACAGGTATCAGTAACCTATGACCGGAGAGTCACCGAATGGCCCATTTCATAATTTCAAGTGACCCAGTTGAGTTCCGAAAAAAAGTATATATAAAAACAGTTATTAAATATAAATATGAAACAAATACTTGAAGAATACATAAAACAATAAAAGAAAATAAATAATAACAACATTTTTGCTTAATTACAAAGTTACATGTTCAAGCCAGGTGGAGAGGCCCACCTAATGGATTTAGCCTTGCAAAGTTACACTAAAGAAAATGTATAACGTATATGAAGCGATTGGACGAACGAATGTGTCCAATCTCTGCCTTCATACATTCGCCGCGCTTTGCCGTTTGTCCAAAGAAAATTCGACTTGAGCCAGTCGTACAATTTGGCTGTTAGTCACATCTTTGGCGGTTGGGAGCCTTAGTTCTCTCAGTTTACTATCGGTTATAAAACTTGATCATTAGTGCAAGAATGGTGATGCAAACATAGTTACGCGGTGAAATAATTACCATTATTTAAAAAAAATAATAGCATGGGCAATCAAAAAGCAAAAACGCAGTAGTTTCAAGATGTGGGGAAAGAAAAGTATCGGTGTATCAAAAATTTCCACAACTTGAAAGTGTGACAACTTAAAAATATCAGAAATTATTTTCACACATGAAATTTATTTTTAGTAATAAACTCAGCTGCTTAATGACAGAAAATTTAAATGCTTGTATTCATCTTAAGACGATTAAGTGCCAGACTTACTGAATTACGTCACAAGTTCATCATCAGTGGAAACATTAATATCAAAGGGAAAAGTAAAGTTTATTCAGTTATGTTTTATATAATAATTATAATTAAAGTTTAAAGTTTAAAAAAGCGTATTGTAAATACCTTCTTAATAAAATTGATCTTATTATTCACCAAAATATACATAAAAATCATTTTAATTTTAGATTAATTTTTATTTAAAATAAAATACTATTGACCCGAAAAGTTTGCGTGGTACACATATATTTGTCCATGGCCCGCAGACAAAAAAGGTTACCCAACCATGAACTTATGTATTTAGAATATTGAAATATTTAAATACGTATTTAAAACGTACTCTAAAATGAGCAATAGTGGCGATTGTGGGCGTGCCTTTTATTGTTAATTTACAAGGATACATAAAAAAACCCGAACATATCGTCGGTACCATGTCAAACTATCCAATGTGAAAACAGTGGGCGACTTTTTTTAAATTCAGATTTCATGATTGGCACCACTTTTTTGAAATAGCAAAATTCGCCTTATTTAATGACATATTAATTAAGGCATCAGGGGATAATTAACAAGGGGAATTTTACCCTTTCAGAAAAATGGTGCCAATTCCAGAAATTCGAATTTTAAAAAAGTAGGCCACTGTTTTCACATTGGATAGTTTGACATGGTACCTACGATATTATATCTATGTGGTATAAGTGTTTGATGTCCGTTCGAATGATATTAATGTATTTAAAAAACATATATATCTTATATTCCTTTATTAAGGCATTTTCTCTATCAAATAAACAGAGCAAAATATTTATAATTTATTTACAGGAAAACTCGAAACTTTCCGAGACATTACATTCTACGGGTACTTTATGTACAGATTTATTTATAATTGACAATTAAGTATAACTAGTGAACTAGCACCTCTTATAAAACAAATTTTAAATTTAATGTTGTGTTGTTTCTTTAGAGTGAAATATTCTATTTTCCTTGATATATTTTTTTAAGGAGTTAATATTCATATCGTACCTTAGCTATATTTATATTTTCTAAAGCTTTATTCTAAGGTCAAATATTAGTTATTACAATAAAAGAACTAAAACTTATTTTCAAAATCTATTTTTAAATTACTTTAGTAATAGTTATTCAACAAGCTACTGAGTTACGGTTAACAAGGATTTAAGATCCTAATAACAACATACCTTAATTATAAGTTTGGAGTATATATATCTGAACATAATAACAGTAGTTGGAGCGAAAATTCACTAAGTAATTCTGAGAAATTTACATACATCATGCCAACCTAGTAGAACGCCAGATTAATGCTTAAAATAATCTTTAGAGAGTAATGCAACAGCACAACCTTTGGGGAAACGAGAAGCACGCAGAGTCCATTAATACTTTAAGTAATGCATCCAAGAAGCAATTCCTGGAGATCAAACCAAATTTTATTCCATTAAAAGGTTATTATAAATTGTTTCTGGTTTTAATCTTAGATTAAATTCAACTAATGTATTTCTCTTCAGATTATTGAAAGTTATAAGTTACTACATTGGATAGAATGTAACTTGTGTTATTCAAAATGCATACATTCCATGCATGGAACTTTGAAAAATATTTTAATTTTTTTCTTTTCTTTTCTTTTTTTTCTTTTTTTTTTTTTTTTTAAATAGAGTAAAATCTCGGTACAATGTATCTCTAGGGAGCGTTGATTAAGTTCGCTATCCTGAAAAGTTCGTTAAAGTAAATGTTTTTATAATGAAATAGGATAATAGGATTTAAAAAAAAAAAAAAAAACAATCTGAATAATACTCGCTAAACTGAAAAATTCGTTAAAGTGGCATTTGTTGTAACGAGATTTTATATAAGGTAATTTAAAATAGAGTAAAATCTCGGTACAATGTATCTCTAGGGAGCATTAATTAAGTTCGCTATCCTGAAAAGTTCGTTAAAGTAAATGTTTTTATAATGAAATAGGATAATAGGATTCTTTTTTAAAAACAATCTGAATAATACTCGCTAAACTGAAAAATTCGTTAAAGTATCATTTGTTGTAACGAGATTTTATATAAGGTAATGCGAGAACTGTATATAAGGTTCCTTCGATAAGCTATAAGGTGAAGCCAGGAGAGATCGCGCACAAAGAGATTCGACGGGAAGGAGTAGGATGCGCGAGCAGCCACTCCATGTAGTTTTACAGCAGCATTAGTGTAGTGCTGCATGAATTTGCACACTGATTGTTCCAAGTGTCTTGGATAAAGCATTGTTAATTTGTTTTGTTTTTAGAAAGTAAGTGCTTCAATTTTCATAACTGTTCGTCAGAATTTTTATAGAATATCAGTAGTACAAAATATTTTCAACTTAAACGTTTTCTTAAAAGATACTAACATAGACTTAGCATGCGAACACCAACAATTCATTTTAGAAGTGGCGATTAAATAAAAGGTAGCGCAATCTCTCCCACCAAAATAGGAGAGTTTACGCATCTGCTACTTAGGAGAGATGGCGCATTTCCCCATAAGTTTCAGTGCTAAGAGAGATTACGCAGCTTATTGGCAGATTTGCATGAATTGCAAATTACGTGTAAAACATATGAATGAATCAATTTTGAAATAATTTTTGAAAAAACACATAATTATTGAAACTAAATTTGGCAACAAATTAATTTGAAGGAAAAAAAAAACTTTTGCAAATAAAACTTTTGTTAATAAATTAACAATACAGTTGTTATTAAATTCATTTTATGTAATTATTTTTGTTAGTGAATTACTAATATATTTGTTAATAAATTAATTAAATATTTATATATATTTTTTTATTTATGAAGAGTAAATTTGCTAATAAATTAATTTTGTTAACTAAAATAAATTGCTAATAACACCTACAATGTCTTGGAAAAGCTTTCAACCATTCCAAGTAATTTAAAGCCATCAAATCAGAAAGGAAAAAGAGTGCAACTAATGTTACTGATCCACAAAATATACATGAAAAAAGACTTAAGAAGGATGCCACTACCAGAAAAAAAAAACAGCTGAAAATAAGATGCTTCCAGAAAAAGTGGGATAAAAAAAACTGATGTAAACAAAACGAAGGTGTATGAGGATGAGTGCATTGAACATCTGGAAGTGTACTAGGAGACATCTTCGACCAGTGACTGAATTCAATGTATTGTTTGTTGCAGGTGATTGCGTGAAAGCTGCACGATTTACTGCGCAACAAGTGCATCGATTGTGGACGACGAGAACTTCGATTAGAAAAAAAATACATCAAAACCGTGGAAATGAAGTAATTTTCAAGATACACATGTTATCAAGTAGATCAATGTTATTTTATAATCTTAGTAGACTTGCCTTTCTGATATTTTAATCTTCTTCTTAAATTAATTATTTTTAACTATTGTTAAAATTATTTCTTTTTTATTATTATTTAAACATTTGGTTGAAAATTTCACTCTAAAACAATAATATTTACTCACGAAAAACTTACAACAATGTCCTTTAAGTGTAATTATTATTGTTAATAATAATAATAATTGTAGTTATTAATAAAAATCTCTTCTATTCTTGTGCGCAATCTCTCTTACCATGTAAGGAGAGATTGCGCAAAATAGTTTTATTTGTTTTATTACTGCTGTTCCATTAAATTACAACATAACAACAAAATAACAATGGAAATGCATAAAAAAAAACAAATGAAATCAAAATTATGCATGCATACTTTAGTAAAAAAAATTAATATTTAGATTTTTTATTATTATTCTTTTGAAATGTGCGTATGCTCTCCTAGCTTTACCTTAATGTTTCTTCAGTGAGAAGTGAAATTTGATTTCAAAGACATTTTAAGTCACGGTGCTAGGGACCAATGTCACACATCTACGGCTCGGTAATAAATAGTACTATGATCAGGATTACCAAATTACCTAGCTGGTAGAGGGGTGTTGGTGGTGGGGGGGGGGGGGGGGCAGATAAAAATGTACCTAGAAAAACTGGGAATGCTAAGATCGTACAAAAAGAATATATACTACTAATAAAAAAGAGTTATGTGCGTGATTGTGTATGTGTGCGTGCGCGCACGATCGCGATCGCTAGGAAAATCTATCGCACCTAGAGGTCTGAAAATTTGGATGAGCGTAATACAAGGTAGATCCTAGTGCATCTGACAATCGGATTTTTTTAATTAACCGTGATGTTAATTAAAAAGCATAATGGACATCGCAAAAGGTCGTTGAAAACCAAAGCAATTCCACCGAGAGTCCGTTTCGTAGATCAAGAATCGAGATTTGAAGAGGCAAATTTGTTTTCGTCTTTACAGCAAGCGTCGGCTAAATTAGTCGAAATGTGATTTTACGAAAAATAGGGACTGAATTATGATTGAATTATGATTTTAGATTTATGTTCGTAACATGTGTTTAACTCTTCTAAAACAAAGATCCTCCAATTCAACACTCCGAACTATAAGTTTCCATTAATGAAATCTACATTTTTTTTCTCCTTTTGCTCGATATTTCTCGATATTGCTTCATAGTTCATTGTTAATACTTATTAAATTTTATAAGGGTTGGCTTTGCTAATTTTCAGTTTAGAATGTTTTCTATTTATTTTTTAACTTTTATTAAACTGTTATATTAACTTTAAAAGTTTACCGCAAACAGAATTACTAAACAATATTTAATTTACATTTGTTCTTATATTTATATATTTCAAATTGAATTTTTAGGAAATTGCCCATTCTAAATTCAAAATCCCAGTTCTCAAAAAGTAACTTTTAAAAAATGTAACATAATTTTATTCCAGTTTTCTACTCTATGTTATTATCATTTTCTACTATTATATTATTTTTATATTATTATAATTATATTATTATAATTATTATATTATTATTATATTATTGTATATTATAATTATTATATGATATTATTATATTATTATTTTATTGTCTACTTTATTTCCCTTTTCTACTCTATGTTATTTTAGACCGTTAAGTGGAAAATGCATCAGTTACAACATTAAAAAGTGCATATGAGTTCTAGTGAAGTGAAAATGCGCTTTATATTTTCGTGGAATTGGCATTAATCATATAACCTCCTACAGAACATTAGATTAATGATCAACATAATCTTTAATGACTAACACAATAGCAAACCCCGGGGAAAAGAGAGGTTCGCATAAACACAAATGCTTGAAATGATGCATCCAAGAGGTAGTTTTTGGATCTCTAACCAGATTTTATTCCATTAGAAGGTAATTAGAAATTGTTTTCCAGTTATTATTCTAATAAAACTACTTCCAATGAGTTTATACATTTATATCATACCTCTTTATCAATGTTAAATTTTCGCAGAATCCAGCTTCATTTCATTGAAATATAAAGTTAACACGAATGATTGTGTTGAAGGATGTAAAGGAATTTAATAATGTATTACCTAAATTATATTGTAAATAACAGATTTTACAGGTGCCCTTTTGAAATAATGTGATTAAATAGACATAAATAAAATATGTATAGAAATGGAAATATATAATTATATTAAAATTGCAGAGTTCATGAAATTCATAAACGTATAAATATATAAATATTTTAATAAATTCGTAAATAATATTTATACTATTTAAGAAAATGTTAACGTTTATTTTTTTTTATTTTTTATTCTTTTTATTTTATTTTATTTTTTGCTCAACGTTATACACAGTTTATTAATTGTTTTAATGTATGTTCAATTCCTTTCAGTTGGCTTTATTTGTTTTAAGTTTAGATTTTTTGCTATTTATTGTTTAACTTGTTTCGCAATTCTGCTATTGGTCTTTTACCACATACAGTATTATTAAGTAATATTTAAATAGCATTTCGCCCTGCATTTTTCTTAACTTCACTTATTTAAAAAATGTTCCTTTTATATTAAAAATTCAGTAAATATAAAGTAAGTTTTAAAAATTTAACATAACGTAATTCCATTTCTATACTGTATTAAATCTGCAGAGCGTTTTTAAGCCTTTAAATGGAAAATGCATTAGTTAGAATATTCGATAATGTATATGAATTATAGTGAAGTGATAATGCGCTTTGTATTTTCGTGGAATTGACATTCATCATAATCCCCTACAGAACATTTTGTTAATGTTCAAAATAATTTTTTGAGACTAACACCATAAAACCTCCGGGAAAACCAGAGGTTCGCCTAATCCATTAATGCTTGAAATAATGCATCCAAGAGGTACTTTCTGGATCTCTAACCAAATTTTATTCCATTAAAATGTAATTAGAAATAGTTTTCTAGTTATTATCCTAATAGAAGTACTTCCAATGGATTTATACATTTAGATCGTACCTGTTTATCGATGTTGAAATTTCGCAGAATCCAGCTTGCTTTCGTTGAAATATAAAAGTAACACGCATGATTGTGTTGAAGGATTTAAAGGAAATTCAAAATGTTTTACCTAAATTATAGTGTAAATAACAGATTTTAAAGGTGCCCTTTTGAAACAATATGATGAAACGGACAGAAGTAAACGATTTATCGGAATGAAAATATGTAATTATATTAAAATTGCAGAGTTCATGAAATTTATAAACGTATAAATATTTTAATAAATTGGTAAATAATATTTATACTATTTAAGAAAATGTTAACGTTTATTTTTTATTTAATATTCTTTTTATTTATTTATTTATTGTTACTCGACGTCATACATAGTTTATTAATTGTTTTAATGTATGTTCAATTCGTATAATGTATCAATTCGTGTAATTCTTTATTTGTTTTAAGTTTAGATTGTTTGCTGTTTACTGTTTAACTTGTTTCGCAATTCAGCTGTTAAAATTTTACCACATACAGCATTACTAATTAATATTGAAATTGCATTTCGTAATATTACTTATTTAGAAATTGTCCGTTTTTTATTCGAAATTCCAGTAAATGTAAAGTAAGTTTTAAAAATTTAACAAAGCCTTATTCCTGTTCTATACTGTATTAAATCTGCTGAGTGTTTTTAAGCCTCTAAGTGGAAAATGCATTAGTTACAGTATTCGAAAATATATATAAATTATAGTGAAGTGAAAATGCGCTATGTATTTTCGTGGAATTTACATACATAATATAATCGTCATAGAACATTAGATTAATGTTCAAAATAATCTTTAGAGACTAACACAATAACAACTTTTGGGAAAACGACAGTTTCGCATAATCCATTAATGCTTGAAATAATGCATCCAAGAGGTGCTTTCTAGATCTCTAACCACATTTTCTTCCATTAAAAGGTAATTAAAAATAGTTTTCAAGTTGTTATCCTAATAGAAAAACTTCCAATGCGTTTATACATTTAGATCCTACGTGCTTATAGGTATTGAAATTTCTGAAAATCTAGCAAGATTTCACTGCCATACAGTATTCACCGTTTTATTGTACTGGATGATTAAAAGAAAATTAAAAATTTATTAGATAAATTATATTGTAAGTAACAGATTTTACAGATTAAACTTGATGCCCATTTAAAATCATATAAGTAAATGGGCATAAGTAAAGGTTTTATCGGAATAAAAATTTATAATTATAATAAAAATTACGAAATTTGTGAAATTCATAAATTGGTGAAATTATAGATGTTTTAATAAACTGATAAATAATATATATACTATATAATAAACTGTTAGTTAGTGTTTAATTTTTTTTATTCATTATAATTTTTTGCTCGAAGTTATACACCGTTTATTAATTGTTACTGTATGTTCAATTCCTCATAGATGGCTTTGTCAATTTTAAGTTTATATTATTTTCTATTTTATGTTTAACATATAGAGTAATTAAACTGCTAAACATTTTCCGCACGCAGAATTACTAAATAATATTTAAAATATATATTTCCTATATATATCTTAACTTCACTTTTTAAGGAATTGTACGCTTTTCATTCAAAATTCCAGTTCCTGCAAAATACCTTTTTAAAATTTAAACAAATCATTTATCCAGTTCCCTACCGTATTATACATTCTAAAGTGTTTTTTAACCACTAAGTGAAAAATGCGCTTGTTACAACATTTGAAAATGTATATGGATTGTAGTGATATGAAAATGCGCATATTATTTTCGTACAATTTGCAGACATTATATAATCCTTGAAGAATATTAGATAAATGTTCAAAATAATCTTTAGAGACTAGCACAAAAACAACATCTGGGAACACGAGTGGTTCGCATAATCGATTGATGCTTGAAATAATGCATCCAAGAGGTACTTCCAAGATCTCTAAAAAAATTTATTCTGATTAAAGGGTAATTAGAAATAGTTTTCCAGTTAATATCTCATAGAAGTTCGTCCATGAGTTTATACATTTAGATCATACCTGTTTATCGATGTTGAAATGTCGCAGAATCTAGCTTGTTTACATTGAAATATATTCTTCACACGCTTGACTGTGTTGAAGGATTTAAAGGAAATAAATAATGTATTACCAAAATTATATTGTAGATAACAGATTTTACAGGTACCTTTTTGAAACCATGCAATTAAATGAACATAAATTAATGATTTAAAAGAATAAAAATGTATAATTCCATTAAAATTACGAAATTAATGAAATTCATAATACTATAAAATGCATAGGTGTTTTAATAATTTGATAAAAATTATTTACAATAAAATGTTAATTAATGTTTATTAGCCCCCGGTACGGTATGCTATTTCTTTCTCCCAGATTATTTTGTGTATTCCAAAAAATAACGTTACCTTACAGAAGCCAGCCGTAAAACAAAGTTGTACGATTAAATAGTCTATAGCAATTTTTTTTAAAACTTCTAAGCATCGCACATTTTCACTTTTCATACCGTCGTATTGGAAAAAAAAGTTCTTTTAAACGCTTTTTGTTTGAAAACTGTATCTCCATTTATTTTTGAAATATTATTATTATTATTATTATTTTTTTTTTTTTGTAGTTTTTGGAGCCATTTGCTTAATATTGGTAACGGAAGTACTCCATTTCTGTAGAAAGTAAAGGAAAAATAATTTTAAAATAGTAATTATATATTTTTGTTACCATTTTCACTTAACAACCAAAAGAAATGTAAGTAAAATACGTGCTATTTAGAAAAAAATATAAACGATGATTTCTGTTAAAACAATGGAGCTATTATAAACTATGTTAAATTTTAAGTATCTATGAATCATTAGATAGCCGGTTTTTTTTCCTTTT
The DNA here is from genome assembly GCA_963932465.1 of Maratus speciosus. NCBI lineage: Eukaryota > Metazoa > Arthropoda > Arachnida > Araneae > Salticidae > Maratus > Maratus speciosus. The sequence continues at coordinate 136,048,414 of OZ010791.1, forward strand.
TTTTTTTGTCGATTTTCTTGAATGACGGCATCTTTTTGCTGCATTTGTGTATTATTTCGCGATAGTGATGTACTATCTATGCTTTACTGTAGATGTTTAAGAGTAGATCGTAAATGTGGAATTCTTAAGCGGATGCGAATGACGCCATTTTACATAAAATAAAACGTGAGCTGTAAGCCTTAAAATTGAAATATATTTTGTACTGCAGTAGAATCCCGCTTAATCGAGTTATTTTCTTCTGAAACACGAGTTCAATATTTTAATTTCCAATTTTTAATTCAATATATTTCAATGAAAACGAGTTAGATTCGGCGAAATTTCAACATGGATAAACGCGTATGATCTAAATGTAGAAAAGAAAAAATAAATAAAGCTAGATGACAGGAATTCTGCTTTTTCAGAATTTAGTGTCGCCCCTGGCATTTCAATTTCTTCATTTTCTTCTGATGGACTGATGGCTTCTATTATTATGAAGCAGCCATTATAAATTAAGTTTTAGGTGAAGATGAAAGAGCAGTCGTAAAAAGTTACAACTCTGATTTTCGGGTCAGAATGGGAGAAAAATGGCCATAATTTTTTTAAAAAAAACTATGGCCATTATTCACCCCCCCCCACCCCCATTCTGACCAGAAAATCAGTGTTCTAACTTTTTACGGCTGCTCTTTCATCTTCACCTAACGCTTAATTTATAATGACTGTTTCATAATAATAGAAGCCATCAGCCCATCAGAAGAAAATTAAGTAATGGAAATGCCGGGGGCGACACTAAATTCTGAAAAAGCAGAATTCCTGTTCTCTAGTTTGATTTATTTTTTCTTTTCTACATTTAGATCATACGCGTTTATCCATGTTGAAATTTCGCCGAATCTAGCTCGTTTTCATTGAAATATATTACTCGCAGCTTGATGATGCTGGAGGATTTAAAGGAAATATAAAATTTATTACCTGAATTACATAAAATAACGGATTTTACAAGTTTAACATAATGCCCTTTTGAAATCATGTAATCAAACGGATATAAATAAGTGATTTAACGGAATAAAATTGTATAATTAAATTGAAAATTACGAAATTCGTGAAATTCTTATTAATATAGATGTTTTAATAAATTGCCAAATAAATTTTACACTATTTAATAAAATATTAATTAATGTTTATTTATTTGTTTATATATATATATATATTTTTGCTGAACATTATACGCAATTTATTAATTGTTAATGCATGTTCGATTCCTCATAAATGGTTTTGTTTATTTTAAGCTTAGATTGTTTGCTTTTTATTATTTAATTTATTTTGCAAGTCGACAGGCAAATTTTTACCGCATACAGAATTACTAAATAATATTTAAGTTACATTTCTTCTTATAGTTATTTTAACTTCGCTTTTTAAGAAACTGTACATTTCATATTAAAAATTACAGTTCCTAAAGAGTAAGTTTTAAAAATTTAGCTAAATCTTATTCCACTTCTGTACTGTATTGAATCTGCTAAGTGTTTTTAAGCCTCTAAGTGGAAAATGCATTACTTACAATATTAAAAAATGTATGTGAATTTTAGTGAAGTGAAAATGGACTTTGTATTTTCATGGAATTTATATTCATCATATAATTCTATGGAGAACATTAGAACAACGTTCAAGATAACCTTTAGAAACTAACACAGTAACAAGATGAGAGGTTCTTATAATCCATTAATGCTTGAAATAATGCATCCAAAAGGTACTTTCTATATCTCTAACCACATTTTATTCCATTGAAAGATAATTAGAAATAGTTTTCCTGTTATTATTCTAATAGAAGTACTTCCAATAAGGTTATACATTTAGATCATACCTGTTTATCTATATTGAAATTTCACAGAATGCAGCTTGTTTTTAAATATAAAATTATCACGCTTGATTGTATTGAGGAATTTAAAGGAAATAAGGTAGTACTTAAAGGTAGTACTTAAATTATACTGTTTATAACAGTTTTTACTGGTGCCTTTTTGAAATCATATATAATTAAATGGACATAAGTGAACGATTTATCAGATTGAAATTATATAAATATATAAAATTCGAGGAGTTCATGAAATTCATAAACGTATAAAAATATAGATGTTTTAATAAATTAGTAAATAATATTTACACTATTTAAGAAAGAATTAGTTAATATATTTTTATATTATTTATGTTTTTTACGTTTTTTATTTATTTATTTTTTTTGTGCTCGATGTTATGTACAGTTTATCAATTGTTAATGCATGTTCAATTCTTCATAGCTGTCTTTGTTTACTTTAAGTTTAGATTGTTTGCTATTTATTATTTAACCTCTTTTGTAATTCAACTTTTAAACTTTTACCACAGACATAAGAGAATAACTAGATAATATTTAAATTCCTTTTCTTACTTTATTTATTTTAACCTGATCTTTTTTTATGGAATTGTGCTCTTTATATTAAAAATTCCATTTCCTAAAGAGTAACTTTTAAAATTTTAACACATAACTTTATTAACTTTATTCCAGTTCTCTATTGCATTCCATCTGATATGTTTTTTAAGCCACTAAGGGGAAAATGCATTAGTCATATGAATTGCAGTGAAGTGAAAATGCGCTTCGTATTTTGGTAGAATTTATTAGATTAAGGTTCAAAATAATCTTTAGAGACTAGCACAATAACTAGCTCCGGGAAAACGAAAGGTTTGCATAATCCATTAATACTTGAAATTGTGCATCCGAGAGGTAGGTACTTTCTTGATCTCTAAATAAATTGTATTCCACTGAAAAGAAAATAGAAATAGTTTTCCAGTTAGTATCCTATTAGAACTATACAGTATACACATTTAGACCATACGTATTTATCGATGTTGAAATTTTGCAGAATCTAGCTTGTTTTCATCGAAATATATTATTCATACGCTTAATTGAGTTGAAGGAATAAAGGGAAATTTAAAGTCCGTTACCTAAATTATATTGTAAATATCGGGTGCCCTTTGAACTCATATAATTAATTAAATCGACAAAAATAAAAGATTTAACGGAATAAAAATTTATAAATATATTAAAAATTACGAAACTAGTGAAATTCATAAAACAATCTCTCTCTCTCTCTATATATATATATATATATATACAGGGTGCAATATGTTATCTATCGCCGACCTTTAATTTCTCAACCGTTGGTCATAGACACATACTTCCAATTTCAAAAACGTTTCAAATGAGATAAATATTCATGTTGTGGCATTATTTAAAGTAAAAAATCAATTTTATAAAGATTACGAAATCTAACTTTTTATACGGTCCCCCAGTCCCTATAGTCATATTTAGTAAAAGTTTACACATATCATAAAAGATATAACACAAAAAGTTTGACATCTGTACTACAAAAATTGACACAGCTATTAAATTTCAAAGTTTGAGATTTTTGCACATGATTTTGTGTCTCATTGAGGGATTAGTTAAAAGATGAATTAAAGTAATTCGAGATCGAAATCAGAGTGCGATTCCGCTACCATTTATCTAATCCTTAGTGAGTATGATTTATTTTCCAGTTGTCGATACTACCTACTTTCACGATTGTATGTTGTTCGACCCATAAATGTTAACTTAAACTTTTAGATGAAATAACCCTGTTTGGTGATTCCCCGATTTGGCGATACCGGCTATAGGTGATTTCGCCGTAAAAAAAAAAAAAAAAAAAAAAAAAAAAAAAAAAAAAAAAAATTACACCCTGACTTTGATCTCGAATTACTTTAATTAATCTTTTAACTGATCCCTCAATGAAAGACAAAGTCATATGCAAAAATATCGAGCTTTGAAATTTAATAACTACGTCAATTTTTGCAGTACGGATGTCAAACGTTTTGTGCTATATCTGTTATGAAATGTGTAAACTTTTACTAAATATAACTATAGGGACTGGGGGACCGTATAAAAAGTTAGATTTCGTAATTTTTATAAAATTTATTTTTTACTTTAAATAATGCCACAACATGAATAGTTAGCTCATTTGAAACGTTTTTGTAATTGGAACTATATGCCTATGACCAATGGTTGAGAAATTAAAGGTCGGCGATAGATAACATATTGCACCCTGTATATATATGTGTGTGTGTGTGTGTATGTGTGTGTGTTAATAAATTGATAAATAATATTTACACTATTTAATAAAATGTTATTTAAAGTTTAATTTTAATTAATTAATGATAAAATTTTGCTGGATGTTTTACACATTTTATTAATTATTAAAGCATGTACAAATCCTCATAGTTTGCATTGTTTAAGTTAATTGTTATTAATTGATTAACTTAATTGTAATTCGACAGGTAAACTTTTACCGCATACAGATTCACTAAATAATATTTAAATTATATATCTTCTTCTAGTTATATTAACTTGGATTTTTTTTTAATTGTACTTTTCATTTTCAAAATTCCAGTTCTTAAAAAACAAGTTTAAAAAATTTAACGAAACTATCTTCCAATTAACTACTGCAATACACCTAATAATTTTTAAACCCGCTAACTGGAAAATTCATTAGTTACAACATTCGAAAATATATATGAATTGTAGTGAAGTGGAAATGCTGTATGTATTTTCGTGGAATTTACATACTTCATGTAATCTCCACAGAACATTTGCTTAATGTTCAAAATAATCTTTAGAGACTAACACAATAACAACCTCCGGGAAAACGAGAGGTTCGCATAATCCGTTAATGCTTGAAGTAATGCATCCAAGAGGTACTTTCTAAATCGCTAACCAAAATTTATTCCATTAAAAGGTAATTAAGATAGATTTCCAGTTATTATCCTAATAAAAGTACTTCCTATGAGTTTATACATTTACATAATGCGTGTTTATCGATGTTGAAAATTCGTAGAATCTAGCTTGTTTTCATTTAAATATATTAATCACAGATTGATTGTTGGAGGAATTAAAGGAAATATAAAATTTATTACCTGAATTACATAAAATAACGGATTTTAAAAGTTTAACTTAAAGCCCTTCTGAAATCAAGTAATTAAATGGATATAATTACGTGGTTTACGGAATAAAAATGTATAATTAAATTAAGAATTATGAAATTTGTGAAATTCATAAAACTATAACAAATATAAATGTTTTAATAAATTGCCAAATAATATTTACACTATTTAATAAAAATTATTTAATGTTTATTTATTTATTTATTTTTGCTGAGAATTATACACAGTTTATTAACTGTTAATGCATGTTCAATTTCTCATAGATGGCTTTGTCTATTTTAAGTGTAGATTGCTTGCTATTTATTGTACAACTTATTTCGTAATTCAACAATGAAACTTTTACTGCATAAACAATTACTATATTATATTTAAATTATATTGCTTCTTGCAGCTATCTTAACTTGTTTTTGTTTGTTTTTTTAGAAATTGAGCGTTTCATACTCAAAATACCAGTTCTTAAAAAGCAAGTTTAAATAATTTTACGAACGCGTCTTCCATTTAACTGCTGCATTACATATAATAATTTTTAAAATAGCAAAGGGGAAAATGAATTAGTTACAACATTCGGAAATGTATATGAATTGTAGAGAAGTGAAAATGCGCTGATACTTTCACGGAATTTTCGTACATCATATAAACCCCTACAGAATATTAGATTAATGTTCAAAATAATCTTTAGTGACTACCAGGATAACAACCTACCGGAAAACGAGAGGTTTGCTTAATCCATTAATGCTTGAAATAATGCATGAAAGAAGTACTTTGTAAATCCCTAACCAAATTTTATTCCATTAAAAGGCAATTAGAAATAATTTTTCAATTATTATCCTAATAGAAGTGTTCTTCCAGTGAGTTTTTATATTTAGATCCCACGTGCTAATCAATGTTGAAATTTCGCAGAGTTTGGCTTGTTTTCATTGAAATATATTACTCATACGCTTGATTGTGTTCGTGAATTTAAAAGAATTTTAAGATTTATTACCTAAGTTATATTGTAAATAACATATATAAAATGCTCCTTATTGAAAGCATACATTTAAATGAACATAAATAAATAATTTAACGGATTAAAATGTATAATTACATTAAAAACTACGAAAGTCTGAAATTCACAAAACTATAAAAATGTCAGATGTTTTAATAAATCGGTAAATAACATTTATACTGTTTATTAAAATGTTATGTTATATTTTTACCCCTCTACGTTATACAGAGTTTATTAACTATTAATGCATATCCAATTTTATCGTAGTTGTGTCTGTATATTTCAAGTTTACATTGCTTCCTATTTATTTTTTTTTAACTTAATACTAAAACCAAATGTTAAACTTTTCTCAGTTACAGAACTATTATATAATATTTAAATAATATTTCTTCTTATATTTATATTAAGTTGACTTTTTATGAAATTGAATGTTTTATATTAAAAATTTCATTTCTTAAAACGTAATTTTTAAAAATTTAATATAACCCGATTCCAGTTCTCTACTGAGTTCCATCTGATATATTTTTTCAGCCGGTAAATGGAAAATGCATTAGTTACAACATTTGAAAATGCATATGAACTGCAGTGAAGTGAAAATGCGCTACGTATATTCATGGAATATATATATTATATAATCACTACAGAACATTATATTAATGTTTAAAATAATCTTTAGATACTAACACAATAAAAATTTTCATGAAAACGAGAGGTTCACATAATCCATTAATGCTTAAATAATATATCCAAGAGGTTCTAAACTGGATGAAGGATCCAGGATCCAGATTCTACCTGGATCTCTAACGAAATTATATTCCATAAAGAAAACTGGAAATAGTTTCCCAGTTATTATACTAATAGAAGTACTTCTTTTGAGTTTATTCCTTTAGATAATAGGGGGGAGTGGGGATGAAAGGGACATTTTGTATTTATAAGCTTATAAAATAATGGCATTAAAAGATATCACTTTCAAATTTGAGCCTAATTCTCGTCTAAAACCTTTGCTTTTATATTACCAAAACCTCTCATTCCCAAGTACAGTACTTTAAACCATATACGCACTTTTATAAATTAAGAAAAATATCCCTTTTAACCCCATTGTAGGGGAAGAAAGAGGCACTGTACAGGGTTGAAAGGGACATACAAAAAATAAAACATTTTTATGAATTTTTTTCTTTTAATTTGCGATTACATTATTCAAAAATAAAAGATAATTATACAAAAATAAAAATAAAATATATTGCAACATATGATAAAATAAAAACAAGAAAAATAACATGTTTAGGCCTACTTGACATAAAACAACTTTAAATCAGTCAAAAAATTTAAGAAAGATCTGGTTCTTGCTGTCTCACCACCAGTTACGGGTTTAAGTAACTCCACCATAATATCAAGAATATTCACGTCATTCATGTCAATAGTATCAGTAAATATAAAATGATTTTATTCTTTTTTTTTTCTGAAAAAATGTACTTTAAATTTATTACGAGCACTTTTCAGGAGTTCATGACTGCAGTGCGACAGGAATATCACCATAATTATTCCATTACTTTTCGCAAATTTTATTGTTTTAATATTTATATTGTTTTCATAATTATCAAATAAGAGAAGCGCAGGATCAGTTTTGGAACATCTCAGAATATTTAGCTAAAGCGCAATTGCTTTGAAAAACTTCTGCGGTCATTGACCAACTTTGATGAACAAGTCCAATTTTTTGGGATGGAGCTCCCCCGAACATGAACTTCTCAAAATTCTTCCTTGGGAAAACGAATACTGTTGAACAGAGTTACCTGATGCAGAAACAAAACACAAAATTCGGACAAGTGCACCATGTTTAGCTGATGTTACGAGAGAAAATTGTTTTTCACAACGTTTTGCTACTGTATTAAATGGTTTGTATTCTGTCATTAAGCCTTTTTTATCACAGTTATATATTATGTTCTGTGTACTTTTATAGCGATCCATAACTAACTGAAGGTTTCTAAAAAATATCAATATTATCTGTGTTAAAACTTCTACTTCTTGTTAAACTAATAGCTACAGGTTTCTTAAGAGAAAGTATGATTTTCGTTGCATAAAATCTTGGAACCATTAAATTCCAGCTTGCTTCGTTGTCCGACGACATAGGGACATATTTGGGGGTTCAAAGCAATTGAATACTCATAGTAAGCACACTTGTCAAACCATAGTTAATATTAGGTGCTTGGAGCAAATATGAAGCTAACTCTTTTTATTGAGCTTCACTAAAGGAAGCTTGATAGAAACAACCTAAGGTTTTTAAAGTGAGATGTCCCTTTCAACCCCTCAGTTTCTGTCCCTTTCAATTCCATACCCGCCTAGCGAAATAAAAAATGTATTCATGCATGAGAGTATTTTAGGTAACGAAATATACTGATATTCACGTAAAGTGCATACTTTACAGTGCTAAATAATATAAATAACATATTGCTAAACACAATATTACCTTTTTAGAGAAAAAAAGTAAAGCAACATCAAAATTTACTTTCTTAGGGGCATCCCGCATTAAGGCGACAAGCGACATGTAGCAGAAACATGTAGTGCAAAAACCGGTAGAAACAAAGAACTAAGTTGTTTCAAGCCTGTTTTAAACCAGTTTTTCCAGCGAATTCAAGCGACATGTCTTACGTGTCGCCTTAGTGTGGGATGCCCCTTACATCGAAAACAGGTTTTGCTTTCATCACCTACAACGCTAAAATTGCTGATGTTAGTTATAAGGATTATTAAGACAGAACAAGTATCGTCATCGATTGAGTCAAAGTTGAAACTTTGTACATTTTATTTTCTTCCTGAAATTTTGAGTGTCCCTTTCATCCTTTGTCCCTTTCATCCCTTGTCCCTTTCTCTCCCCTACCCGTTTATCGATGTTAAAATTTCGCAGAATCTAACTTGATTTGGGTGAAATATATTATTCGCACGCACGATTATGCTGACGGATTTAAAGAAAATTTAAATTTTTTACCAAAAGTTATTTTGTAAGTATTAGATTTTACTGGGGCCCTTTTTAAATTCTGTAAATGAATGGGCTTAAATAAATGACTTACCGGAATAAAAATGTATAATTATATTAAAATACATGAAATCCATCAAACTATAAAAATTATAGATATTTTAATAAATTGGTAAATAATATTTACACTATTTAAAAAAATGCTTTAAAAAACACTCTACCATTTTGTACCGAGATTAGTCTGTGTTATAAGCATTGTGTCCCTATATCTAGCTACCAGTGAAGTGGTTAACTTAATTTTTAAAAAAATCAAAATGTTTTTAAATTTTTATTATTCTTATTTTTACCCGACATTATACACAGTTTATTAATTGTTAATGAATGCTCAATTTCTCATAGTTTACTTTGTTTATTTTAAATTTAGATTGTTTGTTATTTATTGTTTAACCTATTTCGTAATTCAAATACTAAACGTTAACCGCATACAGAATTACTATGTAATATTTGAATTACATTCGATCCTATATATATCTTAACTTGACTTTCTATGAAATTCTAGTTTTTATATTCAAAATTCAAATTCTAGATAAAGGAGTTTTAAAAACTTTACATAACGCTATTCCAGTTCTCTACTGTATCCCATCTGAAAGGATTTTTAAGCTGCTAAGTGGAAAATGCATTAGTTACAGCATTCGAAAATGTATATGAATTGTAGTGAAGTGAAAATGCACTATGTATTTTCGTGGAATTTACATACATCATATAATCCCCTACAGAACATTAGATTAATGTTCAAAATAATCTTTAAAGACTAACACAATAACAACCTACGTGTAAATGAGAGGTTCGCATAATCCATTAATGTTTGGAATAATGAATCCAAGAGCGCCTTTCTAAACCTCTTACCAAATTTTATTCGATTTAAAGGTAATTAGAAATTGTTTTCTAATAATTATCCTACTAGAAGTATTTTGAATGAGTTTATACATTTAGATCATACGTGTTTATCGATGTTGAAATTTCGCAGTATCTAACTTGTTTTCTTTGAAATACATTTTATCCACAGCTTGATTGTGTTGGAGGATTTTAAGGAAATTTAAAATTTATTACCTAAATTATATTGTAAATAACAGATTTTACAGATTTAAATTAATGCCCATTCAAAATAATATAAGTAAATGAGGATAAATAAAGGATTTATTGAAATAAATGTATATAATAATTGCATTCAAAATTACGATAACGGTATAAAAAATATAGATTTTTTAATAAATAGATAAGTCATTTTTACGCTATGAAAACAACAACAACAAAAAAAAACAACAAAAAAAAACCAAACAAAAAAAACAAGCTATTGTTAATGTTATTTTTTATATATAGATTATATACATCACATAGATATGATTTTGAAATTCTTAACTCTTCTAGTACATCTCTATATTTGGCGTTTTCTAATCCCCTAAATCTTGACGATTTTTCCCCTCTAACTGATGATATTTCTGTAAATATATCTGTCCGCAATTTTCATATAATACAAGAAGCTAAATAGTTTTTAACATTTCAAAATTGATATAATATTGCTCACACAGTTTTGCGGGTACAGTTTATGTAAGTCGCCTGTAGGAACCCTCTGAAAGGAATTTTCATCCAAAGTAAATGAGAGAATTCTGATAATATGATTATGTACGCAGAATGTTAAAACAATTTTAATTACTCTATAACCAAATACTATTCGGAAAAAAAAATCACTTTTCATACATAAATTTTCTTCAATACGATTACGTCAATATTGCCACTAAACATTAATAACATTATGTTTTGTATTATATACATATAGAAAGATTTGCTGACACAATTAAATAACTTCTTTAACCACAATAAATAAACGATTGTTTTTATGCTTGTGTGATGGTTTTATGCTTGTGTTCTAACTATTTACACGATAATATTTACAAGACAAGAGACTATCTACAAAATAATAACTAATACGTTTTAAATTCAATTTAATCGTCATTCGAGCATACTACGTCGTTTTGTATACGTCTTTTAAAAATATTCTGCAGCACACTCTGTTCTTCAGTTCATCGCGCCAAAACATAACTGTTCTTTTCTGTTCTCCCTTCACTTCATTTCTGCAGCAGACTTTTAGCCACGCCTCCAGTATTCTGTCTGTTGATAGAGTGTCTTCGTGACAGAGTTGCGTTATCGAGAACAAAATAGACCTGAATTAGTGCAAAGGAATACCTTCCCATATATATATATATATAATTTCCCTTTTCTTTTCCATTCTGACTCTGTCTTTTGTTCGTTTCATAATTATCCTTCTATACTGCCTTCGTTTGATTAACACCTTCCTTTTAGATGATGCCATTGGCTCTTTTCTTCTGTTTTTCAATTATCTGTTTTCTTTAACTTGAGCTTTCAATCCCATTTTTTTTTGTCTTGCTCCTGATTTGAAAGTAGTAGAATGACTTATTTTTTGCACTTGATGACGGAAGACATAATTCTTTCGAAAGACCATTTTTTTTCCAAACAACTTTAAAACTGCATGAACACGTAAAAGAACGGCACTAAAAAAACAATACCAACTATTTTGACTATGTACATATATTTTATCTTAAAAAAAATACATCATAAATCGAGAAAAATATAAAAGAATATTTGATGAAATTTTATATTGTATCATCTAAATGAACCAAGTTCATTTTTTACATTACAAAATGATTAGTTTTTACATTCCAGTTACGTCAAATATCTCATAACAAAATTACAAACATCATTAATATAGAAAAATAATAGTAATTTTTAGGATTTATAATATTCTACATAAGCAGTTCTACCTAAAATTATATTTTGTATAAGCATTCTTTTGGCATAAATGAAGGAAACATGTCGTAAAATGAAGCTAAAAGACGCTAAAGAACGAATTTTTATTCAGTTGCATTTCTTTTTAAATTTTTTCCCAGTTTTTATAAATAAAATAACTCCATATTGATAAAAGTAATAAAAAACCTACTTATATTGCATTCTGGTAAATTTCCCCCATATTTTATGTAAAAAAAATAAAGTAACTTTAAAAGAAAAGTTGCTTATGAAGTCTTTTAAATCGTAAGAAAATATATATAAAAAACAAATGCTTTATATACAGGTAAAACAGTCTAGACTAAAACTTAAATTTCTTTTGCTCACATAAAAATAATATTGAAAGTATAAGTTAAATGCATATTTTTAGCATAACTACAGACTCACTTTTTATAAATTTGTTCAGGGCGTATAACTTTTTTTTTTTTTTTTTCTTTTTTTCACTTTTAAAAATAAAAATCGACATTAAGTGGATATTCTATTTCTTCATTTTATATTTAACTTTCTCTTTCAAAGTCGGTTCGAGTATTAAAAGAAAAAAAAATGAAAGAACATATTTTTGCATCTGTTAAACAGAAAAAAAAATCTTTTTATATAAAAATAAAACTGAAAGTGCAGAAAAACTAGTTTTTTATTTACTAGAGTAAGAGATTTTAATTAAGACTGCTTGTAGAAAAGAATATGCAGATTTGCTTAAAAAAATGAATACCTAGACTAATATTTATTTATGTATTTGCTTTTTGTATGCAAAGTGAATACGATTTTAATGTTCTTTGAAAACATAATGAATACAAATGATTATTTGCATTTCAGAAACACAGTGCATGGACATTTTTTTTTTTCGTTGTTATGATAATGTAAAAAATAAGTAATTTTTTGTAAAATATGTTTGAGATTCAACTTTTCTATCGTTTTACTTTACACTGGAAAACCAACAATTTAAAAAGTAATTCATATGGAAATAAAAGTAATAAATTATTTAAAAAGAAATTTTTATCTCGCATAAATATTCTTTTAATTTTATTATATTTTACATGAAAAATGAGTGTCACGAACAGTGACAGATAAACTAAAATTTTGGATATTAATGTTTCACTTTGTATGAATAATTAAAAAATTATTTGTGTTATATCAAAGTAATATCTGGTTTATCATTATAAAGTACGAGGATTGATAAAAAAGAAGATAAAATGGTAATAAAATATTATTTATTAACAACTGACCGAAAATGCAAACGGGAATTACGAGGCATGCTTGTCGATCACTTTTGCTATATAATCACCAAATCTACTCATAAGTTCAGAGACGAGTCAGAGAAATTGAAATGGTAAGATATTTAGAAAGCGGTTTCGCTTGCGCCTTTTTGACAAGGTTACATGAAGGCATCCAACCCAAACACTCTGAACACACATGAGTGATGGTGTCATCCTCCTGCATGATATTACCAGCCCTGTACTGCTCGCCAATCTCAAGAGTTTCTGCAAAAGTTCAAGCGGGAATTCTGGAGCTAACCGCCACCCAACATAAAAATCCCCCAAACAGCCAAGATGTGGCATCCAGTGGCTATTTCCTGTTTCCGAAATGGAAGGAAACATTTAGAACAGGGTTACTTCAAACAGTGTTGTGAAAACAGCTGTGAGAATCGACTGAATTGGCTAAAAAGACTAAACCTGTGGTTGTACGATCCATTAAGGATCTGGGCCTACAATGCCCAACTCTGTTTACTTGACCCTGACCCTGGGCCTCGAGGTGCTATGACGCAGGTGCCTCGGCCGGGTGGTCAGCCTAACGTGAGACCTTCTGTGTTTAGTTACCAAGAAAGCTTGGTACTCATTTTATGACCTCGAAGGGATGAAAGTTGAGTGAACCCTACCCAGCCTGGAGCCTAACTCGCGATCTGTAGCGTGGCAGACAGGCGTGCTGACCACTACGCTACTAGGCTTCTACCTGAATGGGCAGGGATGTGATTTCTACCAAAACAACTACCAGCTAAACATTTCAGATGTTGAAACAATGACCCCACAAACTCTAATCAACGTCTGGGAAGAACTGAGCTATCGGCTTTATGTGTGCCGTGTGACGAAAGTTACTCACATTGAACACTTGTAAGCTTCTAGGTAAAACTGTTTATGTTGCTCTTTCATTTTATGTATTAATAATAATTTTATGTTTTATTTAGTAAATATACTACCAAGCATTAAAACTCCGATATAATTTTAGAAACGCCCTGAATATACTAACCAAGAAATGATAAAATATCCTCTTTCGAGTTACAAATTCATTCCGAAAAGCGTTCTTTAACTGCAGAAACCACAAAAACCAATATACTATTTTGTTATGCTGATACGTATTTTCGGAAACGTATCCTGTATAGATTTTTAGTGTAATAATCAGTTTTTTTTTTGGTTTGGAATAGCTATAAGCGTTTTCACATGCTAAGAATATTCAGTTAAACATTTTCATTTACGTAACTGAATTAATACATCCTAGTGTATGAAAATAATTTTAAATTTAATGTTTATTATGTTAATTTATCATATTTGTCCTTAAAACATGTTTTTTGAACATGAAAATGTTTACTTAGAATTGTTAGCATACGAAAACTTATGCTCCGGGTTGTGAAAAATTATTATTACACTACAAAAGCTATCCCGAAATGTTTCAGTAAATCAATAGCAACCAAAGAAACTTTTTTTATCTAAATTGTTCGCTAAATTTTAAAATATATTGGTTTCTGAGGTTTATAAAGCTAAAGAACGTTTTTCAGAATCATTGTTTACTCGGAAGTAGTTATCACATATTTTTGACCGTGGTTATATTATATTTTCATAGATTTAGAATTATCTGTCTTATTTACAGTATACGTATACGGTGTCGTATAAAAAAAAATTAGCTAGTTCTACAGACAATATAAAAATTACTCTAATGGTTACAGAGACATAATAACTACTACTATGCCCATCAAATTCATTAATGGTAGCTTAATTTTAACACAATTATTCTAATTGGTAAATAAATCATATGAGATGTAAATTTCCAACTGGGCGAGAAATGTCCAGACTAGGATTCGAACCAGGAATGTCTTCGCAGAAGCTGCCATGTGAGCTATCCCGAACTAATCTGATGGATCTAATTCATCCAGCTAACCTTATTGATTATAGCATCAGGTCTGATATCTGAATCAGCTCAGCAGAATAAATCGCAGGTAAAGGAGCTGCAGAAAACGCTGGATACATAATTACACTAGATTAATTTTAACACAATTACTCTAATTGGTAAATAAATCATATGGGATGTACATTTCCAACTGGGCGAAAATATCCGGACCAGGATTTAAACCAGGCATGTCTTGTAAGAAGCTGCCAATGCTCTGTCATCTTAGCTATCCCGGACGAATCCGGTGGATCTAATAACTCCAGCTACCTTATTGATTATAGCATGAGATCTGATGTCGGAATCAGCTCAACGGTAGAAATCGCTGGTAAAGAAACTGCAGAAATAGCTGGATACATAATTACACTACATTAATTTTAAGACAATTACTCTAATTGGTAAATTAATCGTATGTGATGTAAATTTCCAAGTAGATAAAAATGTCCGGAACTGGATTCGAACAACGGATGTCTTAGCCGAAGCTGCCAATGCTCTGCCATCTGAGATATCTCAGAGAAATCTGGTGGATCTAATTCACAGAGCTAACCTTATTTACTATACCATCGGGTCTGATATCTGAACAGTCTGAAATCGGAGGTAATGGAGCTTCCGAAAACGCTGGATACATAATTACACTAGATTAATTTTAACACGGTCGTGTCTAGTGCTGAACATGCTAGATGTTAATCTTAGTTATGGCTCCGGGTTAGAATCGAAATGAAGTAGAAAAAAAAAACAAAAAAAAAGCAGAATAATAAGTTGTAAAATATTAATATTAATGATGATAATAATAATAATAGAATTGGAAATCAGAGAACGCCCAACTGACCGACTCACCTATCGGAATTTCAGCTGTGTAAAACCTTTAAGCCCTAAGGAGTATCAATGATAAAAATAGTAATAATAATAATAACTTTAAAATAATAATAACAATAATAATAACTTAATTTGCATTTGAAGCAGTCATTTCACGTTCGACTGCATACATCTAACTTAGACAACGCAATTTTTCTAAATGACTATGAAGCATAATTTATTGAAAATAAACGCATGATTAAATACAAATGTCGTGAACTTGCTGGTGTGAAAATACGTGTCTAATGCATATATAAAGCAAGTTCGTACAAATAAACATCTTGCCTGCTAATCTTTTTAATAGTAATCCAGGAAAACCTTCAACTGCTCCTGAATAAGAATAATGTATGGTAATGTGTTTCTATTTTCATTTGACTGAATAAACTGAAAGAAAAATATGAATAACTGCACATTGAAAAAACGCCACCAGTTTAACTATTACTTAAGTATATACTTAATAGATATGAACATAGATTATAATTTGAGGATACAATTCCAAGCACTATCAAAACAGGACAAATAAGTATTGCACTTTTAAAACTGAACTAAAAACGTATTTTCGTTTCCATTTTAATTAAGAATTAAGAACTCTTGTTGAGACACCACTATGTCTCAAACATATGATAAATGAAAACTACGTTTGTGAACACCTATCTGTTATCCATCTGGAAAGATGATGGTGATTGAAAATATTGGAATAACGTACAATTTCGGCAGGGAGTAGCAATTTCAGAAAAAGCATAGATCTGTGCAATTTTAATTTTTCTTTTTTTTCAGATTAGACTGCGGTAAGTTTTAGTAAATATAATAATTTACTAATAACAATATTATTGTACTTACTGTTAATATACTTGGCACAACTTTGAAATAATATACACATTTATATTACAAAGCAAAATCATGCTTTTTAGTAACGCTAACAAAATATTGGCGATAGCTATACCTCACCAATAAAATTCGTTTTAATGCAGTTTTTTTTATTGTTTTAAACATTGCGCAATTTCAGTTTCACACCGTCAAAAAGAGCAAAAAATGATTTTTTTAAACAATTTGTTTTAAAACAGTATCTCAATTGACTGATTTTTTATGGTTATTTAAGATAATTTTAAAGTATGATATTTCAAAAGAAATCTATTGAACAGGATAAGTTATATCGCAATTATTCTAATTGGTATATAAATCCCACATGTTGTAATTTTCCAACTGTGTGAAAAAGTGTCAAAGCCGGGATTTGAACTAGTGTTATTGGGACTGAACCGCTAATACTCTGGCAACTGAGCTATCATAAACAAATCTCATGGACACAATTCGCACAGAAAATATTATTGATTAATGACATCTGGTCTGATACATGACGCAGATTAACAGTATAAATAGCAATAAATGGAACTCATAGAAATGTTAGATACATAACTACAATTGATTAATTCTAACAAAATTATTGTAATTGATAAAAAAAGTAATACAGGTTGTAATTTTCAAACTGCTACAACTAATGTCTAGGCCAGGATTCGAACTATTGTCGTTTCGTCCTAAGTTGCATAAGCTCTGCGAACGAAACTGTTTTTGAACAAACTGGACAAACGTTTCTTGGAACTCCTTTACCTGTGTCATATTCTGTTGGGCTGATTCAGATATCACATATGATACCATAATCAATATTGTTTTCTATACGAATTATTTGCGCCAGATTGTTGACAGAACATTGGCAGCTTAGGCCAAAATATCCCTGGTTCGAATCCTATCGCGGTTACTTTTTCCACCAGTTGGAAAATTACAAGATATGTTGTTTAATTACCAATAAGAAGAACTTTGTTATAGTTAATCAAATATGATTACGTATCCAACATTTCTCGGAGCTGCATTGCCTGTGATTTATTCTGATGAGATAATTCAGATACGAGACCAGATGTCATAATCAGAAAGGTTTTCAAGTCGATTTCTGTTTGCCAGATTTGTCCAGGTTAGATCATCGGCATTTCGTTGGCAGCTAAGGCCAAAAAGTCTCTGAGTCGAATCACGGTCTAGAAAATTTTTCGCCCATGTGGAAAATTACAATACATCTATCTCTATGGCGTAGAATCAAATTAAGAACCAATAACACTTTTGTACACAAAATAATTTCAATAATTCAGTATTTTGTTTTCGCCTAAAGAAATCCAGACATTAATAATCTGCCCATAAATAAATTTAAACCATAAATAAATATATAACATAACACAAATAAAGACAAATGTAATATACATGTAATTCAGTTACGCACATAAACCACTGAATTATAAGAATAAAAATATTTTTTATATAAAAATGAATTTTGTTGTTGTTAGTGTATAATACAAAAAACAACAAAAACGGAAAAGCATTTCGATTATAAAATAAAAGTTGTGACAAAACGAAATTTTTGTTTTTATTGCCCGTGCCGCGTTAATTGCCGAAATATTTTACAAGGATTTAAAAAATATATACCGACTTCCATTTAATACCTATATTTTATTTATTTATTACACGCGAGATTGTGAATTTTAGAGAGCATGGTTTGGCAAAACAAAATAGCATTTTTGAAAAAAAGATCTTTTATTTTAATCCACATTTGCTTTAAACGACAATGTTTCCTTTATCCCTCATATTTAACGTGCAAAGAATGATTATGTTGTTAAATGTGTACGTTTTCAAGTAGAAAAAAAATTACGTTTTACGACTACTATTCTTTAAACGTAAAATTATCCTATTGTATTTTAACAACATATTAAAATTTTGTGGTGATTGGCCAGATTGGGAGAACGTTGTTGTCTAGACAGATTCCTCCCCCGTCACCAAAAAATTGCGTATCATTTTTGAATTATGATGAAATTCATTACGGAATCATCCCCTACTGAATCGCCATTACCATTATACAATCCATCGTATTATATACGAATCATGATCTCCATTATAGGTAATTACCACCAAAATAAGCACTTTCAAATGACAACAAAACATCAAATTATTAAAAATTGAATCATGTGTTTGAAGATTATGCGTGTAGCGATCAAATAGGAAGAAATTGCAAAAGCTCTTGTTTTGAATTCGATTAATGAAATAATTAAAAATGCGTATAAATGAAAATAAGTACTCTGTCAAATTCTTGCATTATTTCTACTTTTATATTCTTATTCTTTTAGAACTTTCGAGAGATAGAATGTTAAATTAATATTATTTTAGAGATTAAGAATTCTTCATATAAGATTTATCAGTTTTATCAGAACATTTACAAAACAATAGAAAAGCATAATATCGACTTACAAAATGCACGAATTTCTAATATTATCGCAAATTCCTATGTATTGAAATATATACATTAAAGTTTATGGATAATAAATTAGAATTATAGAAAGTTTGTTTAAAACCGAAAGCGTGTTCTCTAATTATGATATATTTTGAAATAATAGCTGTCTTATGTTATCTTTTCACCACGCTGAATTATTAAAGTTTAGTTGTACTATTCAGCAAATGGTAAAAGTTTAAAGTTCAAAATCAATTCAGACTAGCTAGTTTGCATACTTAAAATTCCTGCGGGTATTAAACTTATTGCTCTAGTTATAATAATAATCTAATGTCAAGTACACGAGAAAGTTATTACGTAACAGTTGCTTTAACGAATTCAGATATTTTTTCCTGATAAAGGATTACCCTGATAAATTATTTTTCAAGTATTTTGTAGAAAATTGAAAAGAGGATTTAGTAATTTTCATACAGGGGAAAATTTAGAAAAAGTATCATAATTGTAATGTGTTTTATTATTTTTTTATGTGAAACAATATTTATTAGAAAATAATACTATTCATATCTGCAACTTATACTTATGCGATTTTGACCAAAAATTTTGATTGTAATTTTAATAGGCTTTTTTTATAAATGAAATATAAGATTTCACGATACATGAAAGCTCGGGGAACAAAATAAAAGTCCGTACTTTACAGTTAATTATCTCTTAACAAGTGAAGAAGAATTAAATTCCTAATGTAAAAGCAAATAAATTTATTGTTATGAGTATTGTAATGTGAATGTAACACTCGTTAAATGATGAAAACTGTTACACAAAATCATTAGTTTTGTGTAATTATATAAATGAAATGCGTTATCTATGACCTTAAAATTGTAAAATACGCAGTATATTAAAATATAACAGCGGAGGGCATTGCATGTTGCTATGGTCTTTGATGAATTTGTGATGTATTAATAACTAGATAAGACGTCACCAAACCGTCGAGCCTTGGTCGCAATTGCTGCCACCGGCTGTTTTTTCTGTCCCCAGGCACATTCATGATATTTTATACATATAAAACTTTATATTTTACACTCTTCGCACCTCTCCCACTCAGTGGATGTTAATAACAAGTTTGAAGCGTTGTTTCATTCCTAGTATCCTTTGTAGTTGCAAAGGCATTTTGCATACGCATGAACTTTTGAACAAAACAATTACATTGAAATATTCGAAAATCGGCTAATAAACATATTTCCATTTTCATGATAATTACCTATAATCGTGATGATGATTCCGATATAATCCGATGGATTACAATTCATCGGATGGTAATGGTGATTCAGATGGTGATGATTCCGTACATAAATTTCATCACAATTTAAAATATGAAGAAAACTCTCGTTAAATGAGAAAATTGTGCCATAAAAATCATTTATTTTGTGGTAATTATATAGATGAAATGCGTTAACTATGACCTTAAAATTGTACAAACCACTGTAAGCCAAAGTCTTCCAGCGTTGTTGCATGTTGCTATGGTCTCTGAATAATTTGTGATGTATTAATATCTAGATCAGGCGTCAGCAATTGTCGAGCCTTCGCCACATTTGCTACCACCGGCTGTTTTTCTTGTGCCCACGAATTTTCATAAATTTTTTATATGTAAAGCTTCATATTTTACACTCTTCGCACCTCTACCACTCAGTGGATGTTAATAACAAGATTAAAGCATTATTTCATTCTTAGTATCCTTGGTAGTTGCAAAGACGTTTGGTATACGCATGAACTTTTGAACAAAATATCTACCTCTAAAAATCCGAAAATAGGTACCCCTACGACAACAAGAAATATGGGAAGGAGCTTGTAAACGAAATTTTCTTGTAAATTCCCTCAGCACTCTTTGCATTAATGTCTGTTAATAAAAATTTTTTGGTACACGTTAAGGTATATTATGTAAATATTTAAAATAAATGTTCTAGGAAAGTTTTAAAATTTTAAAATAAACAATAAATAATATTTATATAATCCTCTAAATAATAACATTTCCCCTTTAAAAAGAGGGAAACTATTAAAATTCGATTTTTTTCCTCAAAAGAAATTCGTGAATTTGTGAGCATTTACGCTTTGTTTGAGTGCGGTAAAAGGAAATTATCTAGCTGCAAGCAAACAGAAAAAATAATTAAAAGGAAAAGATTTTGTTACACCCGTTTTTTTTTCTTACTATTAAAAATATATAGTTATGTATAGATATATCTGTTGATAATTGGCTGATTCCGTTCAATTTTTAACCCAAGTTGCAATAATAGTGCTATGTAACAAATTATTATTAAAATATAAGAAGTAATTAGAAAATTCGAGCACCCCGAAAAATGCCACAATTGGAAAAAAAAAAAAAAAAGAAAAGGACTATGTGCGGTTTCTTTTGCTTATTCAACTTCTTGAAGTCGGAACTATGAGAACAGATCTTTGTTAACTTGTGTTTTAAAAGATTTCTAGACATATATAAAAAGGTCTCAGACGATCATAAACAGCTATCGGAATCATTGGTAATACATAACTTCCAGCGTAATGAAGGAATAAACGGACAACAGTAAAAAAGAAAATAGAAACTATGTCGTGAAACAGAACCGTAGCCGAAATTATTTCTTTTCCTAACCGTGAGATAAATTGAGCACTAAAAATGGAAAACTTCAAAAGTAACAGAAAATCCATTTTTTATATTTTACAAAAGAAGTGCCTTAAATGCCAAGCTTAAAAAACAGAAGAAATCTTAAAGTGTCAGCAATAGTAGAAATAAAAAAGTAGTAGAAAACAGCCGCTAGTTGAATGGGCCAAACGAAGTGAAATGAAGAATGCTGATTGTGCCACACAAAGTGCAGTGCAGAACGCTGAAAGTTAGTTCCACACGTAATGAAGTGGAGGCGGCTGAAAGAGCCAGTGATAAGATGTGCGGCGACCGGTAGCCATTACCAACTTGATCATGTTGTTATTGTTTACATCAATGTGATATTTTTAAGTATGGCGAAAAATAGTGAATAAATAAATAAATTTAATGCTTACAAATGCTAATATTACGTATTTCAACACAAAACGAAAGGAAGCTAGGTACCTACATTTTAAAGTGTTGATCTGAGAGCCCAAAAGGAGGGAAGAGGAAAACACTGTAAGTATCACAAGTAGGAGTTTTGCTTTTTTTGCGCTCTTGAAAAATTTCCTTTCTTGAAGTTACAGCGTTTTTCTTTTTTAGTATTCAATTATAGACCAGGAATTTTAATTTCATTAGACAATCAAAGTTTCTATTACTCTCTATTTCTTCCACTACAAAATTTGGAAACAGCAAGATGACAGACTGACTGCAAAGCGACATGACATTAATCAGAAGAATTAGTTACATAATGACACACTAGTTTATTCTATTCAAATATATTTGTATACAATAAAAGTTGAAACTGTTGGTTCTTTACATAGATCTTCATTCTCTCTTTAATCAAACGCGAGATCTAAGAATGTCAGACTAAACATTAAATTTTTAAATCTATACATGTGAAAGCTGCATATAAATTATAATACTCTGCATTGTTGTTTACTATGACATTGTATTTTATTCTATACTAGCAAACTACGCGGCTTTGTTCGCGTAATAGTCGAAATATGTCAAGTGAAATTTGTATGTCTAATTTTTATTGGAATAAATTATACTTTGAGGATTCCTTCAAAAATTACTAATTAATCTACATTTTGACTATACTTCATGATTAGACTGCATTAGGCAGAAATGAGACGTAAATTCTTAATAAATGTTAATTTAGAAAGTATTATCAAGCTTTTATTATCACTCCCTATGCTCATTTCAATATTCATTTGAAGTGTTGAATTTTTTTGAAAACCAGCTTCTTAGTACGCATTTACGTACGTCTAACGGTCCACCATCTAGTGGTAGTGGCACCAACACAAAATGCCTACGTTGAAACGGGGAGTGTCATCATTAATTTGCCAACATTAATTTTGAAATTGGTTTGATATTTCCTAATATTCCACAGAAGAACTAATTTAGAAAGATTTTAAAGGCTTTTTTTGAACGTTTGTTCTAAACCGAAGGCTTGCCGAACGTTTGTTCGGCTTTTTTTGGAACGCAATTATCTAGTGGTAGTTGCATCGACATAAAATAAAACTTATGTTTGAGCAGGTTTTATCGGCACCATTTTGAAACCATTAACTTATAAATCGATTTTGTATTTCACAAGATTGAAAAAAAGTCGTAATTAAGAACGTTTTTAGAAGACTTTTCGCTCAATTCATTCTTTTAAATTCGGATTCTTTTTTCGACGATTCTTAGAAAGCTTTTGCATGTTTTAAGCAATCACGATGCCAGGTTTCAAAGTGTTAGATCCTTCAGTATCACAAAAATCGCAATTAAAAACATTTTTTGCTCATGGAACCTCTCGGTGGTAGTGACAACATCGTTAAATATAGCCTATGTTGGGGCAGGGACTGTCACTATCAATTTAAAACCATTAGGGTAAGGTGCCCTACCTTCCAGTACACTTCCAGTCACTTTTAGTCTCTTGAAAGTTGTAATTTTCAGTGAAAATCGTCCAAATTTGGATTTTAAATAGACTAACTAACCACGCACATAGAAACATAGGCAAATATCGTACAAAAAATTTTAACAATGCGAAAAATTGTTTTTTCAAAAGTATCTAAAAAATTGAAAGGAAAAAAAAGGTCCCAATTTCGTCCCCCCAAAAAATCCAATACGCACAGGCTTAACTTATAACTAAATCAAAATTTATTTATAAATGTGTAAGTAATTTAATTTACATTAAAGTAAGGCACAAAGAAATATACCAATTTTCAGAACATAACGAAACATTAACCATCCAAACATGTGGAAAAAAGTTGAAAGAAATGTCATGAGAAGCATTCTTAATTTCGTCCCCGGGACTAAAATAAAAATTGCAAAGCGGAGAAAATTGCGACCACGCTACTTCCCAATATGATGGAGCTTCAGTTTTCGTACAATGAACTGAGAGTCCTAAAACTCACTGTATGCAACTGTCAACATCTTACCAACGTAAAATACATGCAATGAATAAGAAATAAATACTTACAGTACAGTAAATAACGTTCTACAAATGACGTAATAAGAACTCAGGTCTTCTATAAATAGGAAATTAGCTGTCTTTAATTTATGTATGCGCCTTGGTGAGCGAAGCCTTCAATTCTGACCTCTTTTACGTTCCGGCCCTGTGCCTTGCGTCATAAATGGCACCACTTTCGCAGAAGCGGAGAAGTTAAGGGGAACGAAATTAGGAGAGGGGACGAAGTATGGGCACTTTACCCTACTTTTGAAATTGGTTTGGTATCTCCTGAGATTGCGTAGAAATCGCAATTTAGAACGTTTTTAGAATTTTTGCCCATTTGCAACCGTTTTAAATTATGAATTTGTTAGAAATTGAGATTATTTATATCATATAAGTAACTGCCTTGCTTAATTTCCAGTTGCTAGCCCCTGCAGTATCACAAAAACCACAATTTAGAAATTTTTTGATCCTGTTACTCCCAGGTGGTCGTGACACTGACATGAAATTGAACCTATGTTGGAGCAAGGGCTGTCACCATGAATTTTCAACCATTACTTTTAAAATCGGTTTGACACTTCCTGAGATTGCGTAGAAATTGGCATTTAGAACATTTTTAGAATGCTTTTCGAGTATTTTCATCCCTTTTAATTTCCGTATTTTTTAAGAAATGTTCATATAGATCATTTATATCTTATGAGTAACTACCATGCCTAATTTCAAGTCGCTACTCTCTGCAGTGTCACACACACACACAAAAAAAAAACGCAATTTAGAACGTTATTTGCTCCCGCAATAGACAAGTGCTAAATGAAACCGATATAAAATAGAGCCTATGTTAGAGTAACGGCTGTCAGCATCAACTTGCAATAATTACTTTTGAAATATGCTTGATACTTTCTGAGATTGCTTACAAATCGGCATTTAGAATGTTTATAGAATGCTTTTCGCGCATTTTCCCTTCTTTTAAATTTTGATTTTTTTTAGAAAATGTTCTTAGAGATCATTTATATCTTATAAGTAATTACCATGCCAAAATTCAGGTTTCTAGGCTCTTCAGGAACACAATAAGTGCATTTTTCGAACGTTTTTTGCTCCTCCACTACTTTTGTTATTAGAATCCACATAAAATATAGCCTATGTTGGAACAGGGACTAACATCATTATTTTGGTATAATGAATTTTGTAATAAGTTCGGTAATTTCAGAGATTAAACAACAAACAAACAAATAAACTTTACTTTTTTATAATATTAGTACAGATTTAAGTAACAATGTCAGAATATATTTAACTTGAAGAGCATTTTTCTTTTCTCTCTTTTTTTTTAAAATTATTTTACTATTTTTCATATACGTATGTTAGAGTTTATTTAATTTAAAGTTTATAGCCTGAAAGTCATCCACTGTTGTAAAAAAAGATCACTGGAAAAATATACCATATAAAATCCTATATATATATATAGAGAGAGTAATAAATGATATCTAGCACGGTTTACAAATGATACATGTGGACCAACAGTTTTTTAAGCCCAATGTTTCAAACGGAAATTTTATTTTGAAGTATAATGCTGGTTATAAGATTCAAAATCCAGATATTCCATTTATATTTCATACAAAATGATGGTAAATTACTCAACCAACAACCGATCACATTAATTTCCTTTATCAATCATTTCAGTTAGAGATATATTCAGATATATACATATTAGTTCACCAAGACAACCTAAAATACTACTTCAACGGTGATAAATGATGTAATCGCACGCGTCTTTGTATATATAAACGTTATGTGGAATATTTGATTTGGAATTGCAACATTTTAGATTAGAATATTAAGATTACTCAGCAAATAGTCATAAATTTGATGAATAACATATTCCACCGTTAAATGCTAATGAGATGCTGGTATTGCAAATGCTGGAGTATTATTTTATTATCATAATGTTTGCATTTAACAAATTTGTTCTTATGCAGTTAAAAGTCTCGTGTGAAGAAATTTTATTGTTTTAATATAATTAGTTCAAATTAAATTGATTAATTTATCGATACAGGAATTTTCAAGTAAACAAAAACACCCAATATTTAATATGCATAATGTCACCTGATTAATGAGGTTTGCGTTAACATTCGTGTTCCAAATACAATAGTAACACTAAAAACAAAACACATTAAATCAAACTAATGAATGTCACAAATATTTATTCAACTAGGTAAAGCTGAAAGATTTTCATAAGAAGTATATTTCCACTTTAATTACATTTATGTAAAAAACCGCCTTTTTCCTTCATTTATATAATTTGACATTATTTAGAAAATGTTAATGGCCATCCATAATTTTTGTATTTGTACCCATTCTTTTAAATTGGAACTGCATCGCAAAAATTCTTCTTTTTTATATACTATACATTTTCATCATAAATATTTTCCCTTATAAACTACATTATCGATGGCCTAAAGCACATTTAAAGTTACAGAATTATTAATCTGTATTCAACAATTTTTTTCTTCTCATGTCATATTCCGGATTAATTTAGACGAACAAGATGATAAAAAAAAACCAAATCATTATCGTTCATAAAATTTAAAAATCTGTTAACTCGGTATTCAACGGGGGAAGAGAAATGCGTATTTCAAAAGAGAATTTATCGGAAAATTCAAACATTCATCACACTGATTAAACTGTAAGATTTTTTTATATATATTATATCGATTTATCAGCTTAGGAAAACCAATATTCTTCAAAGATCTTAAATCTTTTATCTTGCATATTATTTTCCATTCATATAGTTAGCTCGAAAAGTTGGCAAATTCTCAGACGCCTGAGGGAAATCGAAACGAATATTTTTATTCTAAGATAAATGATTCAATCTCCGCTTTAAAACGCTTTCATTTCTTTTCAGTAATATATGGCAGAATTTTTAAAAATGAAATTTTCTCTTAGAGGATTTTCACAGATAATATGATATAACTTTAGCAAGCAAGGAGTTTGTGCCGCCTTTTCTCAAGTTATTCGGCTCTTGAGAATCTCAAACTTTCATCGAATATTTTTCTTTAGGTTCAGTATTGGAAATCAAATATATCGATTCTTGCATTTGAAATGTTAAAACGATTTCTTTATTTATCCAAAATAAGTTTTTTTATGCATACGAAGGAAAAAAAATATATATATATATTTTTTTTTATACCCAAATTCTCTCATCCAACGCATTTCTATTTCTTTTCTATTCAGAAAAAAATCATAAAACCTTTTTATAACGACGAATATAATTGCTAAAATAGATGAATAAGATTATGCTTCTTATAAAAAATTCAGACGTGCATTATTTAAATCTTAGAAGAAATGTTTGTTATGCATGTCATATGTAAAATAATTATAAAAAAGGACTTTGTGTTTATCATTATTTTTTTACAATACTAGGGGGCTCGGCCCCCTACAAGCTACGCTCACCAACCCCCGTCCAGACACCGTAGACTCTAAATGCACGCTAATTTGATCGACTTTAAAAAGATTTCGAAAGATTGAATTATAATTTAAAAAACAGTGGCGATCTCTCTATAAACGGATTTCTATTCATTTCTCTTTGATTGGGCAATTTTAACGCCAAATCCGTTGCGGTACTACTTAATTATCCGGTCGACCAATTTCGCGAAATTATATAAATCGTCAAACCACTCGCCAAATTATACAAATTGACATAATTTTTATTTTAAATAACGAAAAAACAAATAAATTAGTACAACATTAATAAAAATACAAATAACACGTCGAAATAAAAATAACTTGATGACGTAGACACGTGTAACAACATTTCAAAATAAGCTAATATAAAAGGAATTAAGTAAACAGAGTCTTTGCCTCCTGGTATTTTTTAACAAAGTGAAAAGAAAGTTCTTTTAAATGAGACATTTTAAATTAATCGTTTTTAATCTGACGTAATTTTGACCAAACTATTCTTTCTCTTTTTAATATTCACGTGAAAATACTTGTGTTAGTAATTAAATATTATTTGCGCTTTCCTAACAAAAATAGTTGAAAAGTATCCTCTTAAAATATCAAATAAATGTCTAGCGCAATTTCTAAATTTAAACCGTTTTGCAATATTATTTTGTGTTCATTTTATGTAATAACTGTAATGTGACGTAAATATGACGTAATTTCTCCTATTTAAGACTTCTAACGCATGTTAATAAATCTATTGCTTTACAAATTCCTTTCTCTCTTAAAATTCACGTGTAATTATAGTTTTTATGACGTAATTTTTAATAAGTTCCTGCTTTTTGTACATAATTATTTAATTCTAATTCCAAATGTTCTTTTCTGTTTATAATCGTCACATGTAAATAATTTTTTAATTTATTTACACGTATAAATATATTTTTTTTTTAAGCAAACATTATTGTTTCTGCTGTTTATACAGTTGGCAACAGTTTAAATTAATACCACTTTCTAAAATCTGTTAAAAATATCTCTAGAAATGCTGAAAATCTGAATTTAAAATAGAAATAAAACCTCAAAAAATGAGTCAAAATAAAAAAATTAATGCAATCTGCACTCCGGCAAATTCTAATGCATAAAATGATCTAAAAATGATTAAATTCCTATGAACAGTTTTTGCTCCTATAAAACTTTTTTAGTGGAACGATTTTGTCCAACTTTAGCATTAAATATCTCTTAAAATAATTCTTCGATCTGAAAACTGTCTGCATCAGCGTTTTTATCAAACATTTCTGTATAATACTTTCGATTTTCATATTTTTGTATGCATTATTTTTCTTAATATTAACGAAGAAAGGCCTCCGGTCACAAAAAATTCAAAACCGGCGGCGGTGACAGCGGTAGTTACTTTTTTTAGAATAGAGAGAAAGGGAATTCAAATGTGAGTATTTGGTTACTAAAAGTTTGCCCCATTTATCCAAAATAATACATTCATAGCATTCAAGACGATTTTTTTTCCACTGAATAAAACATTTTCAATATTGGAGTTGCACAGTTTTGAAGTTTATTCAAACAGAGTGAACAATGCCCGTACCAAGACTTGAACCTAGAAACATTACTTGCCCTATTAATCGACTATCTACTGAGCTATCCGGACGGTATCCGGCTGACATGTAAATACTGGAGTTATAGCTCGGATAATTGAAACTAACATTGCAGTTCGCAGCCATTTGAAACAAATAAATGTGATTTATGTCTGCCAACTACCGTCTGGATAGATAAATAAACAGAGCTTTGACATGGTAAGCCAAGGTATCCAGGTTGGAGTCCTGGTTAGGCCATTTTTCTCTCTGTTGGAATAAATCTCAGCTGAAAAACTCCGATTTTGAAAAATACTTTCAGAATTTGAAAATTTTGATACAATACAATACATTTTGCATTATATTGCAATACCGCTGATAGTATATCCAGTTGAATGTCACGTCACTAAGATGTCACAAATGTTCACAAGCGTCTCTGTGACGTAGATGACCAAAATTTGATTTCTATACTTTATATCATGAATACAAATTGTGGCTCTTTGAAAACCATCATTTCATGATCGCGTATCACTTCGATTTGACCGATTCAGTGAAGTTATGGTTATACATTTTTGAGTCATTTAAGTTTCGTCACCAAATGTAGCATATTGACTTCACAGTGACGTCACAGTGAATTATTTGCCACGCCTCCACAGGACAATGTGGAAAGTCAAATTATGTTTGTGTCTTGGTTCTTTCATATGTTAGTCGATTTTTGGTGACGGTGCTGTATTTTGAAAAAAAAATATTTCGCATTTCATGAAATCTCAAGTAGGTCAGAAATTTTCAGGAGAGAATATACTACTTGAAAAAGCGAAACAGCGCCTTGGTGTGTTAAATCGTGGGCTATAGGATACATATGCCCCACTTAATTTAATCCATTTATACCTAGGGTTCTAGTTTTGGGACGTTTCGAATTTTAATAAATTTTTATAATTTTCTTCTTCTTTCCAACATGAAAATTGCATGAAGTAATTGTCTGTAAATGTCTTTATCTATTACCGAGAGATGACAGTATAAGACTGATATTTATTTGCTTAAATTAAGGCCGGTGTTTATAGATTTTTAATTTTTCAATATAGCAAAATGTAAAAAGTAAGTATATTTGTATTCTTTTTTAATCAAGGGTCCAAATAAATAATTCATAATCTTAGTTTGTAGACTTTTTAAATTTTTTTTTTTTTGATTGCGAAATTAGAAGTTCATTATATGCATGTTTGTAACGTACAAAATATAGGGCACTAGGCACATTGGGTACATATTTCTATTAGCCAATTAGAAATCAGTTATTTATTTAAAGTCCTTTTCAAGATGATTTGGAAATAAATTGATTTTTTAGCCTCAAATGCGATTATTCTTAATTTATTATTAATAATACTTGTAATATTATTAGTCTCTTTAAAGAAATAAATATACGTTTTTTAATAGATCATGAAAATACTAAATATACAATTTAAAAGCTTAATTTATATAAATTAAGAAAAAACATATAATTATGCATTTTTCGACCTAATGTATATTCCTATATTTTGTATGTTAACATTTTTTCAAATAAATACAAAAATATTTTAACCTAAGTTTTTTTAGTATTTTTCCGGTTTGTTTTGCAACATTTTAAAGTCATTTTACCAACAAATTTGAGAAAACAAAAATTTAGCCTTAAATGGATTATATTATCAAATGCAACAATTGCACCAGAAATTTTAAACATAATTTTACATTTATAATGTCTTTGAAGAAAAGGCGATTACTTAATATGAATTTTGTTTTTCGTAAAACCTGGTGTCATTCAATCATTTCAACATTTTAGCAACTGAAGTATTTTGGCCATGAATGGGTTAAGTAAAATTTTACTGGAAACGTTCATTATGCATGTATGCACTCACACAAAATACCTTTTTTAATTCTCCCTTGTGTTTAAATAACATTTTAATAATAGGAATTCGAAAGTTAGCTTTTGAACGCTAAAACAAATTTACTTACGCAAATTAAGTTCTATTAGCTTTCTAAAAATATTTTTTGAAACTTAACTGTAACATTTGATACAAATAATATTTGATATTTTAATATACATTATAACTTAATTTTCCGTGGAAATTTTATTAACTCAAGGAGCTGTGTCAACATTTATTAGGAGCTTAGAAAAATAAACAATTATTGACATATATATAATAACACTGATATTTGTCCGTTTAAAATTTATAAATTCATTTAGGATATATGTCTGCATGCAACAAAATTTTAGTTTTACATAAATTATGATGTACTTGTAAATGAAAGAAATTAAAAAGTACTCTATTACTGACCATTAAAAAGACTGTATTTATGAGCTGATCTTTCTAATGCGTATTGCGTGCAAAAACACACGAATGAAACTATTCGGAAATATGTTTTTAGATTGATCGTTTCCTGTTTAAAGCAATTTACATTGCTTTCTAATTATCCCTGCAGGTAAATTTAAGTATATGCTTTAACATTTATTTTCCATTAAATTTCTTTAATTATTCTCTTTTGTACACATTTTTCAGGACATAATTTGCCGCAGCAGACCACGCATGATTGATGTTCTTTTGGTATATAATAAAAAATCATATTATTGGTCTTTTGATGCATTTTATCAGAAATCTCTTTAAAAATATAAAAAAAATTATCTTAATATTGATATGCGTGATTTAAAAAAAATTGTTACATAAAATGATTCAACAAAATAAAGAAACATTTGTCGAAAAAATCTAATACATATAGTGTAATTTTTTATTTAATATTAAGTGTGATTTGTGTTTAAACAGATTATTTCCCTTTCTTAAAATGATAAATCGTTTCACTAAATATCTCAGAGTGTTTAAAAGTTTGAAAGTTTGAACTGAACAAAAGAACTGATATAGTAAATTTCTTCAGATAGTTTCTCAAAGTTTAAGAATTTAAACAATAAGCCGGTGGCCAGATAGATTCAGAGAATTTTTTTTTTTTTTTTTTTTTTTTTGTGTGTGTGTGTGTGTGTGCATTTTATTTCTTAAGTAACAAAGGCAAAAAAAGTAGTCAGAATTTTTTTTTCGTAATATGTCTACGCTTTTTTTTTTTTTTGGTACTTCCTTTCTTAAAATTATCAGTAAACCTGATTATTCCCTCACTATCGAAATAAATTACTCATTGAATTTACCAATTCATATGGCAAATGATCGAATATATACTGATACCATGAATCTACATTTTACAGTGCTGTGAAAGCTAATGTTTGGTTTATAACGTCACACTGATCTGTAAACATTCAAAATTGTACTTAATGTGCATGACCTGCCACTAAACCTTTTTAAATAATGCTTTAACTGTGAAGCCTATTGCCAGCTTTTGACATAAGTAAATTGATGTAACTTAATATTTTCACGCATATGTTACAGCGACAGCGTTACTTTGTTTTTTAAGATGAATAAATCCTGAAGAACACTAAAAATAAACTTTTTTCTTATTCGGAATCGATTTGGACAGAGAAACTATCCCGTGGTAGAGAGAAATCCGCCTTATACAGAGTTTACTGCAATCCTACGGATTTCCCTGGCTTAAAAATCTTTCCAAGTGAGACAAATTTCCATCTTACAGAGATTCCGAGAGGTGGAGTTTACTCTATTTCTGTTATATGATCACAAAAATTTAAATATAAAAAATATGAATTAGCTTCATAAGAATGTCTGTAATTCATTTACTCTTATCATGGTTGACGATCTCATTAAATAGTGTTCCTTTCTCGATTAAAATTCGACCCTCAAAAGCAATCTTCAATGTAACAAAAAACAAAACAAAACAACAACAACAAAAAAAAAAAACGTTAAAATACGGAAATTGCATTCGCAATCGAAACGCCAGTACTATTTCCGTATTTTAACAGACTTTTTTTTTTTGTACATTTTGTGAAAAAACGGATTTTTTAGAATTTACATACAAAAATTCCGTTAACATACGGAAATAGTACTGGCGTCTCGATTGCTAATATAATTTCCGTATTTTAAAGGAAATTTTTTACAGTGTTTACGTTTTAAATATGCCAAAATTAATTTCCACTATGACCAATTCAAAGATTAAAATTTTTATTTTGATGATTAACTTTCTTTTTATATGCATGTAAATACGATTTCGTTAGTTATAAATCTATATCGAAATTGAGAGAGCATTTTTTAAGCTATAGAACAGGAGAGGGTGAACAGTTCCGAAACCTTTAAGTGAGTTATTTACAGAACAGTATTTTCAAAATCTGTGGACAATCTAGCTGCAACAATTTTAAATTAATAAATTTGATCTTTATGAAATTGTATCGTCACATATTTCTCTAGTAAAATATGTAAGAGTTTTTGTAATATTTATATCTCGCTTACTAGTTTGTAAATTTTTTTAACGAAATTTTTATTTAAAAATTCACATCTAAATATATGATATTTCATTAAAAATGCATATTTTTCAAACGACTATGTATTTCACTAGTTTTTTCACTACAAAAAGTAATTTCTTTTCTTTCATTGTTGCATACTACATTATCGTATCGTTCTACACATTGTTCTATACTGTTCTTTGTCTCATTCTTAAATATGTGATGCGTAATTGTTTCCATATGTGATCCTCATTTTTTTCGATGAGCTCCCTCCCATAAACTATCAAATCGCTATGTTTTAATACATCATCAAATTAAATGTGAAATTTAATCTCTTCGCTACTAGTTGTTAATATAATATTATTGATTAATATTGAAGTATTTCTTCTCCATTTTGACTTCAGAGCAAGAATTTTAATCTATTTCCATTATTTCGAATCTTAGACATAGATGTATACCATTCTGAGATCAGAATTGCAAATATTTTCGAGTATCATTAATAAAACGGCAAAGAATTGAGGTCCACATATGTGGCCGTAGGGACTAGGGAGTGAAGATGATAATGTCATATTTTGTCATAAATTACCTGATATGTTTTAAACATCATTCCATATATATAGTGTTATTGGGATTGTTTCAAAGGCTCTTCGTATCCAAATAATTAATAAATATTTTCTATTTCGTTGTCCACTCTCAGCGGTGTCCAATGGCTAATTTCTAAACCTTTAGTCATAGACATATAGTTCCAATTATAAAAATGTTTTAAGTGAGCTAAAGAAATATTTTAAAAGCGATTTGGGTCGATGAAAACATTTCTTTAAAAAATGCAAAATTTAAATTTTTATACAGTCGCACGGTCCTATACGTTATATTTAGTAATTTCTTCCTATTACACTAACAAGTAAGAGAAAAAAGTCCCGTTCATATAACACTAAAATTGACCGAATTATGAGACTTTAAAAAGGCATGACTTATGCTACTACTCTGAATCTGAACACAAATGAGTTCGTCCATGCTTTGAGGGGTCATGTGTATCTGCACTTTAAATAAAATTGTACAGGTATTACGATTGAGTTGACTTTTTTAAGTAACTGATAGTCTAAAATAATTGTATTTTAACGATTTAACAGTTTTATTTTGTAAGGATTTGAGACTGTTTCTTTTCATGATTTCTTTTTTAAAAAAATATGTAATTTTTATAAGTTTTTATTTAACTTCAACGATCGTATGTATGTTTTTCCAGTTCAAAATTTGTACTCGAACTTTAACTCACTTTCAAATATCCGATCATGATTAAATTTTACA
The DNA here is from genome assembly GCA_963932465.1 of Maratus speciosus. Taxonomy (NCBI): domain Eukaryota; kingdom Metazoa; phylum Arthropoda; class Arachnida; order Araneae; family Salticidae; genus Maratus; species Maratus speciosus. Next base: position 136,083,213 of record OZ010791.1, read on the forward strand.
TGATGACGTAAATCCAATGACAATATAACACTATTATGATTTTCGGTGGTTACCATTTAAACTTATTTTACAGAATAACACAAAACATTTCGGGTAGATTACCGTGAAGAAGTTTAAGAAAAAGGTTTAGATTAGATAATACAACCCTGCGATGGTTTTGTTTTTTAACTTTTATGTATTTTTAGCACTGAATCCAAAAATTACCTTAATTTTTACCATAATGTCAGAAATTTTCGCAAATCATAAATTGTCAAAGTTAAAAAATAACAAAAATCGGATACTGTAAAATTGAAGAGATGGCTGCGTTTTTTCACTTTTGATAATTTATTTTTACGTACTTTTTAGCGCTGAATCTGGAAATGACTTTCAATTTTAACCATCACGTTTTTGCAAATCGTAAATGTGAAAGTTAAAATATAGCGAAAATCTGAAACTATAAAACCGATGTGAAACTTTTTTTATTTAATTAAATTTTATTTAATTGAATAATTTATTCAACTTTTTGTATTGTGCTGGGATTCTTACAGATAAACAGCTGATGGGTCCGATGAGGTGGGAGAGGAGGTTTAATTTTAACTTTGAATTTTTTTTACTTCGAATTTTATAATTTGCAAAATATCCTGCTGCGAAAGTTAAAAATGAAGGTCATTTTCGGATTCAGCGGAAAAAATTCCTAAAAATCAATTACCAAAAGTTAAAAACACAATACTCATATCTATTTTATATTATCAAATTTTCGCTATTTTTCTTTTTTTATCTTTAAAATTTACGATTTGCAGAAAAATCTTTACGTGATGGTAAAATATGAAGGTCAATTTTGGACTTCGCGGTACATAATACATAAGAATCAATTATCAAAAGCTAAAAAACATGACATAACCCAATATTTGCAGGCTAGTCTAATCTAATAACATTTTAAAATATGTATCGTTTTGTACAGAATTATTGAGGCTGTTAATTTTCATCAATTTACTTAAGAAAAATTCTGCATTTTTTCCTTCTTATATGTTTGTTACAAATTGTATTTTTTGCATTAGTATGTCAAAGTGATTAAAGATTTCAAATTTATATTGCAATGTTAAATTTGCTCTCAACCATTTTTTAGTATATCTGACAAAATTATATTTCTGCTAAATTTGTGAATAACACCTAATTTGCGGCAAAAAGTATACTCCAACTTTAAACAGCTATTAATTACTCGATCAATTTTAATCGTAGAATAACGGGATTTTTTTTGTCTTGTTTGTCAGTGTAACAGGAAAATTTTAATAAATTTAACTTATAGGACCAGAAGACAGTATAAAAATTTAAATTTCGTATTTTTTTTAATAAATGTTTTTATTGACACAGATCGCTTTTAAAATATTTCTTTACCTCATTTAAAACATTATTGTAACTGGAACTATAGTCTATGACTAACGGTTTAGGAATTAGAAACCGTTGAGAGTGGACACCCTGTATATTGAAAGCTAGCAATATTAGTCAATCTTTGAAGACTGCTCATAATTCTCATCCTCTTATGGTGATTAGTGAGTCTCTGAAGACCGTCAATAATTCTCATCCTCTCATGATGGATCACCATCTTACGGCTTAGTACTTCTTTCTCTCTTAACAAGCTTTTCTATCGAATAAACCATTACTTCTCAAGAATTTAATGCCACCATCTGAAGTCTGATCACGGTGTTATTCAGCAGATATTCCTCGCTGCCCAGAACCCTCCTAATTTGTGGAAGTAAGCGGATAATTGTTTTTTCTCTCCAATCCTAAATATACTTTTGTTAAAGAAGAATTATATGAAGATGTTGAGCTGAAAAAATTAAAATACATTTATACAATTTTAAATTATCAATTTCTTATTTACAATAACAAACACGTCCTATTAGCTATTTTTCTATTTATAATAAAATATACGTACATTTACGTTAGCCGGGCACAAATCTCGCAAATAGCATTTAATTTCTAACCATTAGAAACATTCATTGTTGGCGTGGATTATTTAGAATCAATGAGGCTTTGATGTTGCAATAAAATGTCCTGGTTTAAAATATTATTCCTTAATATTTTCTTTTCTTTTTTTTTCTGTTTTGTATGTTAAATAAAACGAGTTTAATTCGTGTGTTTTAAATATATATAATACATGTATTTTGGATTAGAGTTATGTACTTTAACCCCTTGAGGGGCAAGCAATTTTGTTTGTTAAATGCTGAATTCCACCGGTATTTTTGAAAATTTCTATTTCAAAATAAGTAAAAGCAGTTTTACGGCCTTTTTCCACCAAAGTTAGAAAAGTAAAATTTAATATATTTTTCTGGTGTAAAACTTCATTAATCGTAGGTGGTTTATAATATAGACCGGTGCCCCTCAAGGGGTTAAATGAAAATAGAGAAAATATTATAGTTTAAATGAAATGAATACAATACGAACGATGGCAATGGGAACAATATTTATATACTTATCTTCTAAACCCCGGGTAACATAAAAATACCAAAATCTATTTTACTGGTTCTAAAAACGTAAAAAAAAAGTAACGTATATTCCTTAATGACGAATATAAAAGAAGTGTTTTTTTTTAATTTTTAAATATTTATAGCAAATTACTTAAATGCGCCAGTAGACCTGCAGTTGCGTTTATATATTGTATTATCTATAAATTATCCATATATTACCTATATTTTACAGCCCATATATTAACCATATATTACCCATATTTTACAATCTATATATTACCCATATATTACTATCCATATATTATCAGTATATTTGGTAATTTATCGCCTGCGCTTGGTTAACATAAAAATACAAAATATATTTTTCATGTTCTAAAAGCTTACCGTAATGTTCAATATTGACATTTCAGCATTACATAATAAACGTGCACTTCTCAATGACGAATATGAAAAGTCCAATTTATCCATGTATTTCGTTCAACATTGCATTCTAAAAATCCCGCAAAATGAAATTATTACTGAACTCTAGAGAAGGAACCTGTTATGACTGTAGTGCATATATATATATTTATTGTTCAATACTAGAAAAACGCTAACCAATTCTATTTCAATAATCACAAGATATTCAATATGTTTGTGTTTACAATGCTATATCTGGTGGTTAATATATTCAATTGTGGCAAGGTTATTTAGTGCAATAAATATAAAGTTTTATAAATAACTATTATATATAAAATTAAAGAAACTAAGGTTTTTTTACTTTTATAGAGATAAAAGAATAAAAATCAAATTTATAAATATAGACTGTGAAATTCCATGAGTACCATGAGTACCATATACCATCGTGAAACAGACTTCATAGTTATATGTTTAACAGTTTGCAACAGATTTAATTGTATTAACTGATCATTTCATTAAGAGCTTATTGTGTATAGAAGTTTATAGATGAAAAATATATGTCGAAGGAAGAAAAAATTCTAAAGATATTTTTGATAGTGAAATGCAAATATTTTAATATTGTATTATAATATTAATTTCAAATAAATATTTTAACACTTTAAAGGTGCATGTTTGATATTTTATTTGAGACTCACAAATACCTTTTATTAAATATATTTTGTTCACAATTCCTTCGAAGATTCATGCCAGTTTTTTTTTTAAATAAACAAAAATCAACTATATAAATTTACTTTATAGTTAAATAGTTTTAGTATAGTTTAACATTTTGAAAATAATTTATAATTTATTCTATCACTAGTTTCTATCAAGCAACAAATTTATAAATGTAACAGTAATTTTTTCTAGAGTAAAAAGAACCTTTTTTTTATTTCGTTGCTATACTATTTTTTTTTAATATATTTACAAGTTTTGGCATGATAAATCTGAAATATAAAACATCTTGGATTCTAAGGAAATGAATTTCGTCTTGAAATATAAAGAACGAATTACTTTTATTTTATAAATCTATTATAAAACATATTCTATAGTATCGAACAGAAATTCAATTCCAAGAATACATATGATAAAATTAATTGTCCATTCGTATAGCTATGAAAATGTATTTTCGCACAAACTTCAATATTTTAACAAAAGTTATTTTCATATTTCAGAGTCAAACTATTTCATATCTCATTTTTAATATTCTTCTATTGATTTCATGTAGTTACAACACAGCAGTACATCATTTATTTCAATTTCCTTAAAACTCAGAACACTATAACTGAAAAGAGTATTTTTCTATTACAAAGAATTACTTATCTGAAAGATGATTAAGCTATACATCCAAATTAGATATGGCAATATCTCAGTCAGTTACCATGGAACACATACTCTATTATTCATAACAGATTTTACGGTCGAATAACCCAAATCTAAAAATAGGATGAATAATAATTTGAAAGCTTATGATTACTGTAATATTTTGAAAGGTACGATATTGGATAGAAAAATAATATTGAATTAAATAAAGGAATACGTCGTCTGGAAGGCTTATAAGTATATTAAAATATATGAACGTGGTAGGATAACTTTTGACGGCGTACAGAAGGTTATTTTATGGGATAATAAAAAAAAAAAGTAATATTTATTTTTATATGGGTTTGATCAAAAGGTTTTCAAAAAGTCGTAAAAAAATTTCCGAGTGCGCAGTTAAAAATTTTGCGATACGTTGAATTCACATTATTGCTTCAACCATAAAATTGTGAAAAAATTTACCACATTTTAGCATATTACATGAACCATGAAATGGTACACCTTTTATCCATTTATTTCCATATGAACAATACAGTTATGTTAATTTGAATGATTTACTCAAAAAATGGCGAACCACAAATTTCGAACCAGCATTTGCCAAAATGTAGTAGAATAAATTGGAAAAATAATAATCAGTAAAATTACTTTGGTTATTTTTTCGAAAAAATAGATAATGAATACCGGGACCTTTGTTTAAAAGTAGATTCCCACACAATTGTAATATCCATGCTTGAATCGGGATTGAAATGTTACACTCTTTGACTTTCAGCCATTGTTCTAAGCACTAGAAATGAGGGTGAACCGACCGGTGCTTTCAAGCAGCATGTTGATGATGCATTGATTTTTTTTTTCATCGTTTCTGTAAACGGTTGTTTTCTTTTGTTAAAGTTGTAATCAGTTTCTATACTGAGCTATAAGAGAAATTCTTGAATGTTAAGAGGAAGAAAATTGTAATTCATTTAATTATTTTACTCCACTGAATGGATATAAATAGCACAAACATCTAAACCTTGTAATCAAAAAACTAGTAGCAAATTAGTAAAAAGGCATAACAGAAGCAAAAAATAAAATAAAGTAAATAAAAGGTAAACAAAGAGAAAATTCGTGATTCTGTGAAACAAAATGGGCATACGAATTTTCCAGATGAGAATCCCATAGTCTATTTTAGAAGATGAAGGAGGCATAGATAAAAACTTTGAATGTGGCGTAATTTTTATTAAGGATGTGTTTTTTTATAGAATCTTTACAGAGAATATGACGATGTTAGAATTGCAAAATTTTTACTAGCGATGCATGATGAAAATAATTCTAGTTGTAAATAGTAAACATTCTATCGTATGCTTAGAAAATAACACAGAATCAATTATTTCTATATTTGTATGTTGTCGGCGATGAACGGTATAATTAAAGTATTGTGCTGTTTTTGTGAGGTATGTTGTTATCAGACGATCTGAATAAATAAATATCTGAATATTTCATATTTTATTGTATGTTATCATCTTTTACTTCATATTATATATGCAACATTTTTTGTACTTTAAATTTATATTTTTGATTAATCGAACGATTTTTTTTTTTTTTTTGCAAAACCCAATTTTTTTTTTAGACATTATTTTGTTTTTGATTTAATCCTTTTATACATACGTATGCGCATGTTTTCCTAAGATGGTGTTACTATATTACCGTATTGAATTAAACTGAGTTTCACTGGGTGCACCCAGAGCAAGAGGTGGTGTCACGTGATAACAAATATTATGTTGTTGTTAATAATGTACGAGTGTAATTAACGTATCAGCATTGAAACCACACATCTGTGCTCTTTGCAGTGTGTGGATGCTTCATAATGAACTAGTAAATACTGGGTTCAAAAGACATGTACAGTAGTGGGAAAAAAAGTAAACACCTCCTACTAACTCCTCAACAAATTATCGTAGACGAAAGTTAGTGGTACCGAACGATTGGAAATAAAGTCTACTTTTAAATGATGTATATAAAATTTTCTTAGGGGAACATCTACATATTAAAACGAATCTAAAGGTCACTTTTTTCAATAGCAATACTCAATTTTAACGAGATATTTCAAATCTTCGGTTCAAACTATGCCTATACACCAAATTTCAAATCATTTGAATGATAAGTTTTTGAATTATCAACATTCAAAATTTAGTGCTTCTAATGTTAAATTACATTTTCATATTTTTATTTATATCTCCAGAAATTATGCTCCTAATGTGCAAATTTTTTTGTAGCAATAATACTAAAATACCCAAACATAGATACGTTGAATTTGCAATTTTTATAATTTTACGATATGAATTATGAATTATGAAATTAATATTCCAAAAAATTATGAATTGCAACCTACAATTTTTTTGATGGATTTAGATTTATTAAGTCCTGCTATATGGGAATCCAAAATTTCACATCTTTCTTCCAAGTAGTTTTCAAATTATGCTTAAAAAATGGCAAAATGATGATTTAAGGGACCCTCTATGATAGGAGAGAGTATATATTTGAAATTTATTCTTCTGTCCTGTAATCTAACAGGCTTCATTGACTCCTTGAGTGGCGCTTCACATGCCTTAATCAAGAATGGGGCTCTCTCGGTTAACAATCGAGGGCGGAACTTCAATTTGGATACAGCCCTTAATATATGCTCGTTTTAAAATAATTAATTTATCGGAAACTTATTGTACGAATTGCATAAATATTTGTTTTTAAGCTAATTGAAGGGTGTAGAGTTCATTTATATTGTCAGAAATGTATACTGCTATTAAAAAAAAAAAAAAAAAAAAAAAGATTTGTTTTAATATGTAGATTGCCCCCTAAGCAAATTTTATATACATCATTTAAAAGTAGACTTTATTTACAGACATTCGGTACTAGTAACTTTCTTCTACGATAATTTGTTGAGTTAGAAGTGGGTGTTTACCTTTTTTCCACGACTGTACATACAAAAATCTTACTGCAGTAACTCATACTTTATTTTGGTAAGATTTTTTTTGAAAAGAAGGATCTTATGCAAGAGAGTGGAAATATACGCATACGTCGCTTTCTCAGATTATTATTATTATTTTTAATATGGCAATTTGCATTAAACAATTAGACAGTGCTTGTTTTTAAATTTTCGCTGTCGTGTAAAACTACATCACCTTGTCAAAAATGGTTGGTTCGTCAAATCTGTTTTTATCAAAATCCTATCGAACAAAGACATTCTATTGCTTGCATGACGCCACTCTCATAAATATAGGCACTCTAACGGAAGGAACAGTGGTTAAAGTGTTAAAAAATCCGATTATCTCTTCTGGCAATATTACAGGCGTTGAGCATGCTTCGAGTCAATGAATGCAACATTTCTTTGAAAACTGGTGAATTTAGATACATCAATGAAAAACTTTCGTAAACTATATACTTGTAATCACAATAACACTTGTAATTATGTCAAATAACTCAATTTCGAAGTAAGCCTTTCTATCTTTCATATCATGTCTAAGAAACCCATTTGTTCCAGTGTTTTGTATATCCAAATAATTAAAAAAAATTAAAAATTAAACATTTTTAACATCACTACTTATATTATATTTTTTATCAGTAAATGAAAAGAGTTATATTGATCACAGTTTGCATAAATGTTTAAAAAAAAAAGAAAAAAAAACTTGTAAAAATGCTTTAAATGAAAATTTAAAACGAAATGCTATTTTTTCCGGAGCTTTTAAATGTCAGCCCAGAATTATTATATAGCTATTGTCAGAAAAATGGAATTATCATGGAACTCAACCCTTGCTCCCTGGATTACAGGAAAAACTTCCTGGTGTAGGAAGTTTATTCAAAAGTTAGGCGAGTTAGTTTTTCATAAGCGAAAATAATTTGTTATTGAAGGCTGTGTTTTATATATATGTATATATATATATTAGATCTTCAACTAATTAGACCAAAAAGATTTTTTTAAATATAAATTCTGTGCTCGTATAATATTTTTAAAAATATAAACGGTATTATTTTCGTATTAGACACATGTTAGGGTTAATAACCAAAATTATGATTATGTACGGATTTTTTTTTTATTATTATTGTTACACCAGACTTTAATGGCGAAGTTTAATTACACATCTGTTAATCTTGTGTTTTATGTATTAATTTTTCAGTCAAGGTCTAATTTTGCTGTTCAATGTTAGCCGGAAAATAATAGCTAAGCTATTTACATCGTTTTAAGAGTAATCATGTCTTCAAAAATTATTCTAAGAACTATAAAAACTCGGATAAAACACATATAAAATTGACATTCATATTTTAAACAAATTTCATATGAATGTGCATTCTGTTTTTATAATAGTTGATGTAAAAATTGAAATTGTGCGACATTCAGAGGTTAATAACTTTGTAATAAAAATGAAGTTGATTTTCCTGCTCGTTGCCACTGTCTATAGAACATCAAAGTTACTCAAGGACTTTTTCTTTTATAATGATTAGAGAATGACCGAAAATTCAGTTTCATTTTCGGCACAAAATTAGAGTTTCGCTAAACATTTGTTTTCGGTAAAAATGCTGCCAAAAATTCGGCCAGGCCAAAACTCGACCGAAACTACCTGTATTCCGAAAATCTCGAAAATTTCCTTCCATATTATTCAACAAGAGTCATTGATTTGAGTTAAATCGGCTCAAATGAAACACTCTTTATTTATTGCTGTGTACTTCACTGCTTATAACTATCAGCCATGACTGTTTTTCAAGACGTGAGTGAATAAGATATATATCAAGATATATATAAGATATATTTCAAGATTATAAATCAAGAAACGCATGTATGACGCAATTTTGAATACGCTTTTCACATGCTCATTAAAAGCTGCAGACATAACAGTAATAGAAAATTTTTAGTTTGAAACCGCCCGCAGAAGTGTGTTGATTGCTCTCTAAAAAAAGGGTTAGTAAAACAGATGAAGATCGTTTATAAAAATCTTTATGACATATAAATCGAAGTATGTGTAACTAAAACATTTTTTAGTTAGATGAAGTTAGTATAGTTAGAAAATCATTCTATGTGCTGTTGATGAATTAAGGAGTCTCAGGATTATTAAAGCTTTAAAATTTTTGATTTTTTTTTTTTTTTTTTTTTTTTTTTTTAGATAATAAATATCTATCTTTTCTGAACATTTTGATGCAATAGTTTCCATGAAATTTCCATTAGAACAGAAATTATGACTTTTAGAATTATACCCGCCCAATAGCTGAAGCGGCGTTTCCAAAACTTTGAAGTCATTTTTCTCCAAATGACGTTTTTGGGCATAACGCGCACGATATCTCAAAAACCTCTGAATATTTTTTCATGAAATTTTCAAAACATATGTTTCGTGTTAGTCTGTAATTTCCTTTTTATTGTTAAAAAAAATATTTTTTAGTTGATTATATTGTTGAAATTTTCGAAATTTTGTATTAGTTAAAATACAACTTTTTATTAAAAATATAAAAATTCTGTAAATAATAATTTATTTAGGTTCAGAGTAATTATTATAATCTGAAGTATAAGTAGGCATCAAAATTTTCATTCTATTTGCAAAATTCATTTTGTAATCCTGCGCGTAATCTGTTATGACGATTTTCTGTGCGGCAAATGTCACACAGTTTGGAGCCCGTCGTAAATGCTAATTCTGCATCTTGTAATTTTTTAAATATTTGAAATGAAAGAACATATTTACATCTATCATTCCCAATTAAAATTCTGTCTTAAAACACATTTTAAGATATTAAATATTGAAAATTGTCTTTTTTTTTCTTTTTTTCCAATTTTAAGAGTCCTGAGACAACTTAATTATATTATATTTTTATAAGAAAATAAAAAAAAATAGGTCAGAGTCACAGAGAGTCAAATTGGGTCGCACGCATAATTACACGTATGATTAATTAAAAATTAGGTATATTTATGAATGTATTAATTACTTACTTTTTGTTTTAACATTTTCGATTTCGTTTTAATTTTCGGCCGAAAAAAAGAATATTACCGAAATTCGTTTTCGGTTTGTTATCGGTCTTGAAAACCTGCTTCAGTCGATCCTTAATACTAATGATACACTTATTATAATGTCAACTTTGTTTTGTTCGAATATATTACAAAAGCCTTTGAATTCAGCATGCGTGTAAAGGTAACGTTTAACTATCTATGTATAGCATATTTTTTATTGCGCAAAAATATGCTATTTTCGTATAAGAAATCATCAGCTTGGTTTCTTTTATTACTTGAAATGCAGTGAAGGTAAAGCAGTAATACGTGACTTGCCATCTATATGGCGTGCCATTCATCATTTTCTTTAAATTAATTTTTTGATACTATTTACCAACCCATGATACGGAATGGCGGCATGTATTGAATTAATAATCAATATATTGCTTTTTTGGACCAATTTTATATTCCAAACAGTTAGGAAAATTGTAATTTTTTTCCTTATACATTTTTTTCCAGAAATAGTTTCAAACTTAGAATTTTGTGATAAGAAAAAAAATGATGTTTCTTTTATATACTTCGTAGATAAAATATAATTTTTTTTGGAGAAGATATAGTTTTGTATTATCAGTTAACTTCGCAAGATTTTTTTTTCACACTAAGGTTGAAAAAAGATTTTCGGGTTCTGATTATTTTGAAAACCTTCATTCATTTAGCTTTTAGATTTCAGAAGTATGTGAAAATTTCTTACAGAATCATAGATAATACAAACACATAATAAGAAATGATGACAATAATAGTAATAATAATAAAATCTTTATCTCATAATTTGGATGTAAATTCTATGAAAAGACAAATTTAACATAATGTTTTGGTGACTTGATGAGATTAAATATAGAAATTGACTAATGTGAAAATGATCAAATATCACTTTTATAAACTTTTATTCCATAATTTTTTTTTTCTTTCTTTCTGCACTCTTATTTTTGATACGCATTTTGTATAAAAACTTTTAAACATTTAAAATCAAAATTATTATTGTTTATTACTAAAAATGTGCTAAAAATATAAATATAGGTTTTTACATAAAAAACATCGTAGATGTTAAAATGATGTTACAAAGTCGACATCCAAGCGCTTTCGACCACAGCCATCATCATGGGAAAAAATATTTAGGGCGTCAATGTTCATGAATTATCATTGGTTTAATAGGTGTACACAAGTATTTTTATAAGAATGGGGTGGGATGTTCAATGGTTGCGTTCCAAACTCGCGAGAAACATTTAGTATGCTATATAAGGAGGGGGATGGTCAACGGCTACATTCGAATCTCACTAGAATAATTTAGTATGTTAAAATAGATCATGGATATATTGCAGGAGAATACATAATGTAGGAGAGTTATTCCTTTAGTTAAAATTTCTAATGTTTCCCTGATTAAGAATGAGTATTAATGCGAAGTAAGGGCTATGATTTTTGCGTTGATAAGGTGTATGTCGATATATTTCTTTTAATTAAACTAGGGTAACAATGTTGAGGGTTTGTTATTCTTTATATCTGTTATATGATGTGTAAGACTGCCTTTAAATTTCCGAGTTGTCATTATGTACGACCGAAATTTCATTATCAGGAAAAGTGTCTATTTTTCTCTTAATTTAGCTGATGCTTTTACGGCTAAATTAATATTATACTTCTTTAAAGTACCGGGTGGTTATAAAATAACTATCCCTATTTGGAGCTGTCTGTAGCTTGAAGGAATAACCCGAATGAAACCAGAATCGGTACACATACTATACAAGAAGGAGGAAGAAGAATGGAACAATAAAAAATATAGTTACAATAATCGGCAACAGATGGCGCTACGGGTACTGTCGGTGCAAACGCCGTTGTAATCATTAGTAAAATCAAAACGTGATCATTTCTGCCATTAATGTTGTACGACATGGCTCTCAGTTTACAAGATCTCGCTTTAATTTAAAAACTATTCTACGTTTACAGTTCAAACAATGCAGCTGCTTTACGTGAATTTAGGCGTGTGAAAGGAATGCGTAAAGGAAAAAGTCCTTTGACACCGTGTGCAGTGAGAAGAATGGTAAAAAAATTCGAGGAGACTGGATCGTATACCGTAAAATGTGGAATAGGGAGGAAACCAGTATCTCTCCGCATTAAAGAAGAAATTGCTACTGCGATTGTGGAGACATCAGGGACTCCGGAAGCCGGTCCTAGTGCACGTGGAGTTGCTCGAAATTTGGATATTCCATATGCTACGAATATTCCATATGCGTTCGAAAAGTCCTACGAAAGGTAATACACTTTTATCCGTATAAAATTAGTTATCATCAACAATTGTTACCAGGTGACGCGCAGCAGAGACTGGATTTTGCTTTAACGTTTTTAGCACGAATGGAGGTGGATGATGCCTTCCCATGGAAGATTTTATGGGGGATGAAGCCCATTTTCATATGAATGGGACAGTCAATACGCAGAACTGTAGAATATGGGCTTCGGAGCCACGAACTGTTATTCACGAAATACTCCTCCACCCTCCAAAAGTCACTGTGTGTTGTGGCTTTACTGCAAGTTTTATTCTTGGTCCTTATTTTTTTGAGGCGTTACGACCAACAGGCCCTGTAACGTGTTCGGTTACTGCACAAAGATACCTGCGCATGTTACAAACTTTTGTAGTTCCTCAACTGCAGCAAAGACAGTGCCTGTCTGAAACAATTTTTATGCAAGATGGAGCCCCGCCCCATATTGGACGAGCAGTACAACAGTACGGCAACATTTCACAGATGATAGAGTAATAAGCCGGTATTTTCGTATGAAGTGGTCTTCTCGATCCCCTGATATGACGCCACGTGATTTTTGGCTTTGGGGGCACTTAAAGTCTATTGTGTACCGTGGAGGTGTCGCAAACCTCAATGACTTAAAAGATCGCATATCACAACATGTGCGAAACATCCCTCCTGATGCTTTGCATTCCGCAGTTGAGCACGTCGTCCACCGCCTGGATTGTGTCTTGCAGCACAATGGTCATGTGAAACCTGAACTTGATCGGCACCGCCATGCGAAATCTTAACCCTATTCACTGTGAAAATTTCTAATAACTTAGGTATGCCATCCGGTTTCGTGCCTTAATTCTTTGTTCTTGTATTGCACATTACATTTCAAACACAAAAGCGCCATCTGTCGGCGATTATTGCAATTATTCTTTTATTGTTCCCGTCTTCTTCCCCCTTCTCAAATAGTATGTGTACAAATTTTGGCTTCATTCGGGTTATTCCTTCAAGCTACAGACAGCTCCAAATAGGGATACTTATTTTATAACCACCCTGTATATCTAATTCTTTCGTATAACTGTGGGAGATATTTAAAACTGCAAAATTTGAGCTCATTTATAATACCATTTCCACCCGACCTTTTATGCTTAATGTCGAAAATTAATTTACTAATATATTAAGGGGAAATTCCATGTTCTATTACAGTTTTCTTGACAATTCGTCTTGTAGGTTATTTTCAGTACAGATTTTAATGTCTCTTTTTATATCTAGTCTAGAAACTACTGATTTCCATTTAAAAGGAACATTACTATGATAAGAGATTGTATTGTTTCATCTGCATAGTTTTATATATTCTTTCCTATCGATTTTATGCGCCGTATTGTTTCTAGTTTAAAACGTAACTATTGAACATTCCCTAGCTCCTTTTAAATAGATTCGTCACCAGCTTTAAACCAATGACCATACATGAACATATAGGTCTTAAATATTTTCCCCCTAAAGGTGGCTGTGGAATCATTCGAAAGCGCTCGCGTGTCCACATTGTAACAACAGTTTAACAACTACGATTTTTTAAATGTTTTAAAACATATATTTATATTTTTAGCACCTTTTCAGTAATAAAAAATTATAATTTTGAGTATTTACGTTTAACTGTTCTTAACTAACCTCAAGATGAACACGACTCTCTGAAGTTATAGTTCAGCTATTTATTTTAATTAACGCATTTAGTATTTTATATATTATATTCCTTAAGTTATTTTTCCATTAAAAAATTCAACATCTTAATTAAAATTTATAATGGGGGATTTTTTTATTCTTCTAAATTCAAAGCCATCATAAGGATTTATTATTTATTTACAAGATTTAAAGCAGTGATGGGAATGTAAAACACGTGCAAATCATTTAAATATTCATGTCAGTTCTAAATTGTATACATTGTGAACGCCAGAGTACACCAGGTACCTTGATATTTTTGTTTGTATCATAGTGCCTAGGTGTGGGCTTGAAGAAAACGGATTTTTCTTTTCTAATACATAGCACAGTTATAAAATGGTAAAATTTTATGCAAATTTCTCTATTAGCATAGTTATAAAATGGTAAAATTTTGTGCAAATTTCTCTTATATAGGTGTACATATACTGATAAGTAGAAGCATAACAATTCTGCTGTATTTAAGATTTGAATTAAATGATGCATTTATGAAATGGGGATTATCTATTTATAGACTAACATAGAAAGCTTTTTCAATAAGTAACCTGGATGGTTGATTGAAATATATGATAACTAAAATAGATTGATAACTACACTTTCGTACATACCACGAATTCCCCTAGTAAAGTTTATTCAAATTTTCTTATATAGGTGTACCTGTACTGGTAGGTACAAACATAACAATTGTGCTGCATTTAAGCTTTGAATTGAATCACGCATCTATGAAATTGGAATAATTTATTTATGACACATGAAAAGATTACTCAATAAGTAACCTGAATAGTTGAATAAAATATATGACAACTAAAATAGGTTGATAACTATATTTTTTTCATGCATGCCACGCATTCTCCTAGTAAAGTTTTATGAAAATATTCTTATATAGGTGTACATGTACTCATATGCAGAAGCATAATATTTGCGCTGAATTTAAGATTTCAATTAAATGATGCATTTATGAAAGGGGGGGTGATCTATTTATGACACATAGAAAAAATTATTTGATAAGTAACCTAAATAGCCGAATAAAATATATGATAACTAAAATAGGTTGGTAACTAAATTTTTTTGTGCATGCCACGGAATCTCATCTTTCTCAATTTATTTAAATCCCGGGGTGTGCTTCATGCACGAGTATTGTGTTCTTTAAAGGTATCTCTATATAACTATTAATAGCTGCAGAATATTGCTGGGTGGCGATTTTTTTATAAAATTTGTTTATTATAGTGCACTCTACTACATTTTAAAATTTGTAACCTTGGTTCTGAAACACTCTGTATTATCATAGTATTTTAGAAACATGCGTTAAATATTCGAAAAAAAAATCACATGATGTATTTAAACTATTATTATGTATTCACGTATTAATAAGAGTTGTAATAGTGTATAATTTATGTTTAATTTTGAATTCTGATACATTACAAAATTTGGTATTCGAATAAAACACTTATTTAATAATAAAATTTTTATATTCTGTTTATTGCATATAAATATTTTATTCACTTATGATTTATATAATCTTCAGAAATCACAGAGAATAAATGATTTCCAGCTTTATGACCATTTATTACCAAAATAATATTTCATGAACCATCTCAAATCGGTTAGAGGGTTACATTAAATGAAATTCTCATCATCCAACCGCTTACTGAATAAAGTGATAAACATTACACTACAATAGCTAGACAATGCAGTTCTGTGTGTTTCATTGTCTGCTTGAGTTGATGTTCTCTTATGTTGATAATTCTAATCACGGTATAGAATTAGATATTTTCATCGCCATTGCTTAAATCATTTGATACACTATAAATTATTTAGCTAATAAAATGTTCTAACCACAAAATAAATTGAAGTTTATGTTTGAGTATGAAATTTAAAGTATTTTATTTAATAAAACAATAAATTAAATCTTCAAGTAACAGCATTCAAAAAACAAATCATCCAAATAATATAATGCGTTTAATTAAAAGAAAAAAAAAAGAAAAATATGCATAAGCATGAACATAATTATTTTTTTAGGAATTTAATTTACTCTGTCTTCTTGATGAAATTGCAGTTTAAGTTAAGGTAGAACATGTGTTTTTATTTCTTTTTTAATAAAGTAGATTAAAATTTAAAGTATTGTTGTGTGCATGCTTGAAAAATGTAGATAAGATATTTTCAAACCCACAAATATTACATTAACTATAATAATGTCTTAATTTACGTCCATTAATCTTAACGTTAATAAAATATATATTAAAAAAACCCATCAAAATATATATTGAAAATAATTTCATTGCTTAAAAGACGTCAGACATCAATAAAAAAAAATTTAAAATATTCACAGGTTTCAATTTATTCACTCAATAATCATCAGAATGCCTAAAAATCACAAATAAAATGCATATAAAACACTGGAATGAAGGAGCAATCTCTATTATAAAGTGTAGATACAATGACCTCTATATTTTCAACACTTCCCGTTGCTCCATCTATACAGTAATACTCCAGCTTATGTCAGCAGTTTGTTCCAAGACTAACGATTTAGATGAGCAAAAAAGGATATGTAAGAAAAATTCACCAAAATCTAATAAACATAATCTATTGTACTTAGGGATTTTGTTACATACATTTAACATTTGCAAAGTATTGTGTTTGTAATGCAAGAATTTTGAATAAATCAATAAGCTGTTTACTTACAATTTATTGTTCTTCTAGTTTCCCCGTTCCAGTCTTTGATCATGTGAAAAAAATCTTGCAATGAAGTTTTAACCGACAATTTTTTTCTTTTTCTCTCTTAGAAGCTCTTTGTAACAGCAGAGTTAGTTTTCTAAGCTTTTTCTAGTCGTTGCAAGATTTGGCTCGTCTGAATCAATATTTTGAAGAACCGTTATTCCAGCTTCAATAAGGTTTGTTCCTTTGGTGAATTTTGTAACCCTTATAATCGTCCCCTTTTTCCCTAGGCTCAAAACTTTCATCTATTTCCTCGAGAGTACTTTGTTTCTTTAATTCGATAAGTTTGTCGATTGCTAATTCCTTATCAGTGGAATTTATGAATTCAACAACATCTTCAGCATCGATCTGTAAGTTGAGTTCTCTTTCACTTTCGACGATTTCATCAATTAAAAGAGATACAGAATCAAAATTTTCAGATGTTTTCTTTGTCTTCGCGAAGGAAAAGGGACACAGTCTTTTCCAATAATATCTCTTATTTTTTCCTGAACTTAACTCCTTGCTGAATTACCTATGAATGTGACTGCATCTGAGATGTTAAATTTCTTCCAAAAATCTTCAAACATGTTCGAAGTGTGTCTTAATTAAGGAAAAAAATACAGGCCAGACGACATAAATGCGGCGTGACGTAAGTCGAGAGGACATAAGTCGGGGTACTACTTTAGTTTGTTTCCCAAAGTTGTTCAACCATTCTATCCAAGTATTCAGAATACGAAATGACAACGTACCATTACATACTTTAGAAACTCTTATATATATTTCAATCGAATTTATTATAATTAGTTAAATATAGTTTTAAATAATATAAAGTTAGTAGTTGTTAGTCCCTCAAAAATAGTAGTGGTCTTCAAGCCTTCAACTATCGTTAACTTGTTTTCCGTTGAATTATTTGTGTGCATGTAAAAGTCCTTATTGCCAGTGTGATAAATAATGTTTTTGACTTCACCCTCCTTTCAGATAGGCGGAATTTATTATTAAGTGAAATTCTTCTTCAATTGGATATTTTTCTACTAGGTAATACGACCCTCTTTATTTATGTCATCGTGATCTAACAAACTTTTGAGTAAAATATTTACTGTTTACATACTGTCGGCGGCTTATGACGCTGACAAAATCAGTATAATGTTTTCAATATTACTGTTATTATTTTTAAACACTTTGTAGATGTTCAACATTCAAGAATCAATATTCTATTATAGGGAAGAACTGTATAAATTTTAGCTAAAAATGTGAATGTTGAAAATATTTAGTAGTTCTTCCACGTTGGTCATAAATACACTCTTTTATTGCCACATTACGGATGCAGAAACCACATGTTTCCATGAACTGTTAAACTAAATTAAACATTAAACGTACACCTACTTTTATATATGTCCAGATACATATTCTTTCAATACGAATGTTAAATATATTTTATTTATTTTTCGTGTGCCAGTCAATTCATCATCAATTTATTTTTTATTATTTACCACGAATCAACTAAACATAAACTCAGTTTAATATTCCTGACTTATTATTTTTTGAATAATTTACGAAAGAGTCTCCATATGAATAAAATTGAAAGATATTTATAGCTTTTTATTTTCGTTTGAAAGGCATTTAATCGATAATTCTGGAAATGTATGCAGTCACGTAATTGAAAATATTAGAATCTGTATTTGAATATGCAAGTCAATATTTTCAATTATTTATGCTGGAGAAGGAAAATATGACGAGAAGGTATTTCCTTACACTTTTGGAAATAAAATTTTAATCCGAAATGAAAATTGGAACTTTCTCAACAGGAAATTCTACAGTTTTTTAATCATACTTCTTATTTTGCAGTATGTAAATGTATGATTTTTTCTTTGGTTAATATTTTACAAGTTTTTCAGGAAAAGCATAAATCTTCTGAAGAATTTCGTATGATATGTTTTCGATTACGTAGAAATTATTCTGGTTTTTACTAGGAAAAAACTAACTTATGTTAGAAAACATAGTGAGATAGTGATGATTAAATGTTTCAGATTTTATTTTACAACAATTTTCCTATCGATGTTTTTACCAACATTTTCCCGCAAATTAATTGAAAATATGCATTTATATAAACTTTCTGTGGAGAATAATTTTTTAATTTTGCACTCTCAGTATAATTTTTTATTTCCTTTTAGTGAAATTATAAAGTATAAAATCAAATTAAGGGATAGTCAAAACTCTTTAAACAAACTTTAAGGGTGGTACTGGTACAGCTGTACCGGTATGTTTTGTGGCGGCCAAACCAGCTGTTTGTTGTGGTATGCTAGCAAACCACAACAAACAATTATTGTTCAGGAAACCAGGATTATAATCACAATGTGATGAACTACCTCTAGAATCCCAAGGCTTGACTTTATTAGGAATCTCCTCCCCTCTTTGAAAGGAATATCTTTCAAACTTTTCTGAGCTAAAACCGGAAGTAACCACTTTTATTGCAGGTAAACATTGAAATTTCATAAAATTTAAAGTGTCATTATTCGATAAATTTGAGTCATAAAAGACTATGTCCACAGATGACAACATAGTTTCTAAACTTAAGTTGTTATGACCAAGGGAATATATAAAATAATCGTATTTTAATATTTATAATGTCCCTTATAAAAAAAAAATCTGTTTGTGATTTGTATACTTTTTGCAATTCGAAGTATGTTTCTATCATCAGCCGTTTATAACTAAATCGCGATAACCACTACTTCGAATACCTTAGTATGATAAAATTCTGAGAACATTTCTGAATCTTTTTCATGCATTTTCTTTCAAAATGAATTTACACTAAACAAGTATACAAACTGTTTCCACGTATACATTTTCATGGAGTCTCTAATCTTAAACGAAATTTGTTTATTATTATCAATTTTACTAATTATTATCAATTTTACTAATTATTATCAATTTTACTAAAATAATTAAGAAAAATTGGGTGATTGCCCAGCGTGCGATAAATTAAGCGACGGAAAATTAGCAAAATGCTTGAATAAAACTTAATAGCTTCTTTAACCCCTTAACCTATAATGACGGGCATAGCCCGCGTACGATGATCGAACCAAATGTAACTTCTTCTTACCACTAAAATTTTACAATAAATATAGTTTAATTTAATCGTCGAAATTCCATGATTAAGCAAGACGAAAATCTCTATTATTTTTTTGTGGTAGCTATGGATTTGCCAAACCGTGGAGCTGTTAAAAGTAAATCGTAGGTTAAGGGGTTAAAAGAGATCATTCGTAGAGGTGCTGTCAAAATCCCGTCTAATCCGCTTTCTACAAAAGTCTCTTCTGCGTAATTCCATCGCAAACTGAAAAGTGAACAATTGCAAGAAGTATTTTCTTCATATGAATTTAGATTCAAAAAATGATTCAAACGAATTATTACATATCATTTATCTTTTGCATAAAACCCCGATATGAGGAAACAACGGGAAATATAACCTTATCCGCCTCAAACTATAATCTTTTTATGCAGCCAAAAATACGGTGTTCCCGTTCTAATTATAACGCAATCAATATTCATATTATTATTCAAAATAAAGTACATTTTACGAACTTCTTATTAGAAAGTTCATAATTGTATGAAACGAAATTACATCACAGAAAGCTCTGTAATTATACAGTATTTCCAGAGGTGATACTGCACGTAATATTAATTATATTTGAAAATATCAGGCATCTAATTCAGCCCTATTTGAAAGTAGATTTTGTCCGCTTCTCTATATCGTGATATTCTAACGTTCTACATAAAGAATGCCTATTACGAATAAAAAGTTTGCTTAAATATATTTATTATTAATAAAGTTCAGGACAAAATTCTGGAATAAGACTAGAGTGAGACACCGTAAATTTTGAAAAGCAGAAAAACCAACGTTTAAAAATGCACAAATAATAAATGAAAATCAGCAAACAGCTGTTTCGAATCTACTAGCGAGATTCTTCTTCAGTGCAAGATAGGGAAAAAGGAACAGCGTTGCTAGAAAAAGCAAGGTTGAGCTTTTCTGCTTTTTAATATTGTTGCACAAAGGATTTATTTGCTACCCTATATTTTGATTGAAAAACTAATTGCGCTCCAGTATTTGTATGCAAAAATTGTTTACTGTAGTATGTTCTACCACCAATTAAATTTTGTCTAAGTACTTTTCAATTTATTTATTTCCGCATGAAAATACCTTTGCTTCACACCCCATTTCAAAATTTCATTATTTTTACGCCTAGCATGTTAGCTTCCCACCACTACTGTATTCCACATGAATTTTCTATTCTATTTCGTAAACCTTCATTTTCTGATTTTCCGGGGCGTATTCTAACACTTTTCCACCTTTTTCAGTACCTCATTACGTTTCTTTTTCTATGCGCAGGTATTAAGTACCTTAGGAACTTATAACATGATTGACTGAAAATTACGTTGAATCTGCTTTTAAACTTTTCCCTTTAATAATGCGTGCATTTGCATATAACAGTCCGCATCCTCTGGGACGATAATATTTTCGTTTTTCTAGTTGTTGGGGATTTCTCTGAACAACTCTGCCTTATTATCCGGAAATTTGATGATACAAAATGAGTAATCGTATTATCTATTAGCAATATGGATAAAAAGCGACGTCGACTGTATTCTAACGGTGGGTTATATCAGGGACTTGTGGTTGATAACAGTGGATGTAAATCGTTCAATGTCTATGTTAATTATATGAAAGAGTTAAAAAAAAAAACAAGTGTTCTCTCTAAATCTGTTCCTTTAATTTGCGGAAATCTTGTAGTGATTTCATTTGGTTAATGAGATAATTTTCCGCACTGCAATGACATCAAATAGTCACACACACATACTCCTGTATATATAACAAAGCTTTTTACTTACATGTCATACATTTTATTGTCATTTATTTATGTCTAATAATGATTTATATTTGCTTAATCAGCATAATCTTAATATGTATCACCAGTGGCGGGTCTTCTGTTGGCGCACATGAGCACGTGAAACCCCAAAGAAAAATGAAGAAATAATTTAACAAATTAAATAAGATGATCATAAGAAAAAAACGCTAATTCTTTGTAAATCTCCAATACGAGTACTATTCACTCACGCGCCTCACCCTCTCATTTTTTTTTTTTTTTTTTTTTTTTTTTATATGTCCATAACTAACCGTTACTGAAGAAAATTCGAAAGTTTGCAACACTGAGAGACCGTGTTTTTTTTCTTCTTTTCGAAAGTGCGAGCAGAGAAATACTTTTCAAAATCAGCTTATGCGGACGGGTGCGAAGAGGCCAGGGCGACGATTCGCTCAGAGCTTTCTATTCGCACAAGCTTCAGTGTGTGGAAGCATACATTTTTGCCGGTAGTTATCTTGTTCGTTTAATTACTCTTGCGATTTGAATATTAAGTTTGATATTTTTTTATTAATTGTTAATCTGTCTATTTATATTTTTTACTGATGTTATTGTGTGTAAGAAGTAGTTACAAACAGCTGAGATGGAAGTTAGTAAAATCAATATTTCGGAGATAAAGAAACTGCTTAGATTTAATTTAAAAAATTGTTACTTGAGCAACATTAAAAGGTAAATTACAAGCAATATTGTTATTCTAGTTTCTTTTGTAGAAATTAAAATGATACAAGTTCGTCTATAGTAGGGATGCACAACCTGTGGCCCGCGGGCCAAAAGTGGCCCGCCATGGGTTAACTTGTGGCCCGCGATCACAGTTTATATAATTTCTTCGGTTTTTTTACACAATTTCGTCAATTTATAACTGGAAAAATTGCAATTTTTTGTCCATATGTCGCAGGAAAAAATCGCGAATTTCGTCAATTTGACTCGGGAAGGAATTGCAAAATTCATCAGAGCCAATTAAGAATCGCAAATTTCGTTGATCGAGTTCGGAAAAATCGCGAAATTTATCTATGAGTCGCAGAAAAATCTCAAATTTCGTTGATCACCTGGGAAAAAATCTCGAGTTTTGTCAGTTTATCGCGAGAAAAAATCGCGAATTTCGACAATTTGCCGCTGGAAAAATTGCAAATTTCGTCAGAGTCAGTTAAAAATCGTGAATATCGTTGACACGTTAAAAATCGCGAATTTTGTCGATTATGTAATTCTTGATCAGTTGCTGAAAAATTGTGAGTTTTGTTAGTTGATCGTGAGAAAAAGCGGAATTTTGTCAATTTGCCGCGGGAAAAATTACAAATTTCGTCAGAATCAGTTAAGAATCGCAAATTTCTTTTATCGGGCGCGGAAAATTTTGGAATTTTGTTGATCGCGAGAGGAAAAATCGCGAATTTTGTTGACTCGGCGCGGAAAAGTCTCAAATTTCTTTAATCGGGCACAGAAAAATCACGAATTTTGTCGATGAGGTACATTGCAAATTTTGTTGACCGACTGCGGAAAAATCGTGAGTTTCGTCAGTTTATCGCGAGAAAAAATGTCGAATTTAATCAATTCTTCAGAGTCAGTTAAGAATCGCGAATGTCGTTGATCGGACGCGGAAAAATCGCGAATTTTGTCGAGGAACTGCGGAAAAATTGCAAACTTTCTTGATCGGCTACGGAAAAATCGCGAGTTTCGCCAGCTTATTGCGGAAAAAATACAAATTTCATCAGAGTCCGTTAACAATCACGAATTTCGTTAATCGGGCACAGTAAAATCGCGAATGTTATCAATGATGTACAAAAATTGCAAGTTTCGTTGATCGACTGGGGAAAAATCGCGATTTTGTCAATCTGTCACGGAAAAAAAATCACGAATTTTGACAATTGATAGAAAAAATTACAAATTTTGTCAATTGGTCGCAAAAATATTGCGAAATTTATCAATCGCTTGTGAAAAAAATCATGAATTTCCCCAAAAATTCGCGAATTTCGTGAATAGCTCATGGAAAAAAATTACAAAATTTGTGTGTCGGTCCCCAAAAATATCATGAAATAGAAATTCATTGGTCGCAGGAAAAAATCGCAATTTATATCAATGTATATCAGGAAAAAATCACGTTTCGCCGATTGGTCATTGGAAAAAATTGCAAATATTGTCAATCTGTCACATATAATATCGCAAAATTCACCAATCACCCATGAAAAAAATCGCGAATTTTGTCAATCGTTCATGGAAAAAACTTGCAAATTTCGAAGATCGATCGCAGAACAAAAAAGTCGCGAAATAATCCGATCGGGGGCGGAAAAAATCGCAATTTTCGTTGATCCGTTGTGGAAAAAAATCGCGAAATTTAAAAATTTATCGCTGAAAAAAATCGCGAATTGCGTCAATTTATCGCAGGTATCGCAAATTGGTTGTTTGAAAAGATTGCAAATTTTGCCAATCGACAACGGAAAATTACCGCGAAATAGGTCAATCGGTCGTTGTTAAAAATCGCGAATTTCGTCAATCAGGCGCACTTGATTGACAAAAGAAGAAAAGAACCCGAGTTTTGTTAATAGTCCGCTGAAAAAATAGCATTATTAGTACATCATGCCTTGTTATTTCAAAAATAAGTTTTTTTATTTTAAATGAAGTTATTCTTGAATAATTTTTTTATATAATTTGCAATAACGTTCAATTATTTAGAAATTTTGTGTAATTTTTTTTCTTCAAGCTACCATTTGTCAAGAAGGAACCGTTAGTCTTCATAAAGTGTTGAATGGTTATTCATACAGAGGCGAAGAAGCCCTGCATTCCTTCATACAATTATTTATTTCCGTTTGTTTATTTTTATTATAGACAAAAAATAATTATTCATCAAGAATAAAGACTTATTACCCCCCCCCGGTCCTACCTCCCAGATATAGAATTTTCTCTGTGTTACTGATGTGGCCCTCGACAACCTAAACATTTTTGCAAGTGGCCCTTCTCTTAAAAAGGTTGTGCACCCCTAGTCTATAGCATATGCTTTTTTATTTGTTTTAGTTACAAGTATTTTTAACTTGGCAAAAAATAAATTCAGTGATGAATTCAGGGGATGCCTGTTTGGACATTCCCCAGGAAAGAAGAATTACCCTATTGAAAGACACCCCTCCCCCTTCCGAAATCCACTTTTTCCTTCTTTGAACAGCAAAATTCCATCCAGAGAAAAATGATTCTGTGTTCAATTCTCCACAAATGTATTTTAACCTATACGTTACATCCTATATAAAAATTTATTTTCGTAATTCACATATTGCGATTGCGAACCCCTATTTAAATAATCCACTAGCCGCCACTGTGTATCACTGTATAATTTTATTCACTTATAAATAAAGCAAAATTCTTTTGTTAAATATCATCAGTACCAAAAAAATATATCATATAAAATTATCCTTTTAAACACCTAAAAGAAAACGAAATGAGAGGTTTATTACAGAATATTTAATGAAATAAAGCAATTAGTATTCATTATTGATATAAAGTATTCACTATAAACATCGACTTAAAAAAATATATATATAAATCGTACTTGAAAAATACCACATGTAAATACAAACACGTATTACAAAAATATAAAATTCATATTGTCAGACTATCCTCCAAGTTTTGCGTAAAAAATATCTAAATACTACACTTAAAATTAAATTTAAAAAAAAAATCAAATATATTTTTCTCATTATCAGTTAAATTGAAGAAAAAGTTTTCAATTTGGCGATCAGAAATTGCGCTTTATCGCACTAACTAAAAAGTAAAAACACAAACAACATATAAAATCAATAACTTTGAAATAAATAAATAATTCCATCAATTCACTTGCAGACAATTGTTAGAATGAAACAGAACAAATGAACTTTAAAAACAAATGAATAAGAAGAAACAGCAACTGTTTTTAAAGTTGTATCAGTAGAATAGATTTCATTTGTTTTATCTTGGAAAGGAGAGGTTTTTTAATTATGTACTAAGTGAATGTATGTGAGAAAGTACTGAATTAAGCAAATTTTCTTTTTTTCTTTTAACAACTCAATAGATTACTTTGAAATTATTTTTCTAATACAAGAAAAGAATAGGACGCTGGAAGGAAAAAAGTAATCGTATTAACAATTGCATCAAATCAAACCAATCTCTTTGTTTAAGTCAAAGACGGACAAAAATTATGATGAATTAATTATCCTTGCTGTTGAGGTATCACAAAAGTCTTGAACCAAAGGAAGAATAGAAACTAAGAATTAAAAAATAATAATAAAGATGACGAAGAATACCTTCTTTGATTCATTAATACGTGATAGAACACCAGTTCCAGTACCAGTAGATCACAAAAAGGGCTGCTAAAGCCCTTGTTTGCGAGTTCGAAACTAGCTATGTGTTTCAGCGATTAATGTGTGAAGGGTTACGATGTTTATTCGTACGAAAACTTTAATTCGGGTCACTTTTCCTTTAAATTTTTTATTACGGTCCAGAACTAGCTAGTATTTTTTTTTATATTCAGTTGTACATAATTTACAAAAACGTTTCTTTATCTTAGATATCTTTAGGGAAATATCGTAATATAAGTATATCTGACAGAGATTATTTATCAAAGAGTGGTTATAATAGAATAACAAATAACGGTGTTCCAAACCATATTCGAAAACTTTAAAGTTCTAACTGTAGATATTCCTCCCACAGAAATATCGCTAAAACAGCACAGTACTTAATACAAATCAGTCCCCCAATTCACTTGTGAACTGTTAAAGACCAGTGATTACTATTACATAATTACAGATTTTATTATAGAATTAAATCAATTATAACAATGAAAGAAATCATTTTAGCTGATCGCATTTCTGACACTTGCACACAAAAAAAAATGTTCATAACAAATTATTGATAATTTATGTTTTTATTAAATGTAATTAAATTACCCTTTTGAACAGGATGGTTATTGAAAGAGATAAACAAATTTGGCTATTGACAGCCATTTTTACAGCCCAATCTACGTTGCCCAGACAATACGTAAGTAACGGAAAAGTTTTATCTGTGTTATGCGTTTCCTAACTGAATTAAATTTTTACATACTCTGTGGTATATATACTATATGGACTTTAATGACCAGACACTTTCAATTTTAGATATTTTGTCGAATATTTAAAGATATATTTGTCGTATTTTTCCGGAACTTCAGGTTTATAAAGAATATATTCGACTTCATACATATCAACGACGATTTGATCAGAAGGACAATTGGGGCCAACAAAAAATCAAGAAAAATAATAATGTTTAAGATATCATTGTAAAAATAAAATGCACGAAATGATCTATCGCAGTAGCTTACGAATATATGGATATTACACAATACATGTATTCATTCGTGGAAGAATCGAACGTATATTCATGGATATATATCGATTTTTTTAAAGTTAAAAAATTTTGCATTTTTTTTTATATCATAAAGGTTTTTTTCAACAAATTTAACGCCAGTTTCAGAAAATTTGACAAAATGTATTAGAAATAATATTGAGTAATTGGAATGTATCTATATTAAATAATTGATGAAATATGAGCAGTTGAATGAAATATTTTTTACCTGCGTATGCGCGCACGACAATTTTTTTTTTTTTTTTCATGATTTGATAGTCAAATCTATGAAGAACTTGTAAAACAAAACCAGTCAAATGTCGTGAAAATTCAGAAATATATCGGCAACAGAGTGAACGAATTTTTATTTGCTCTCTAAAAGCTGCTCAATGATAAGGAATTTTACACAAATTGTCATTTTTTATTATCT
Source organism: Maratus speciosus (assembly GCA_963932465.1). Taxonomy (NCBI): domain Eukaryota; kingdom Metazoa; phylum Arthropoda; class Arachnida; order Araneae; family Salticidae; genus Maratus; species Maratus speciosus. The sequence goes on from OZ010791.1 coordinate 136,110,710, forward strand.
GGCTTTCAGCAAATGAGTTAGTACTTAATGAATGTCAACGAGTAGATTTAGAAGAAATGCTTCGATTTTGAGATTTCTTTTTTTTTTTGGAATAGTCTCGTTCTGGTGATTTTCCAAGAAGATCTAATATAATAGCATCCATAAAAAATTAAAGGTAAAAAAAAAATAAATAAATAAAAACGACAATGAAAACCCCTTATCATTTAGCTGTTTTTGGAGAACAACTAAAAATAAGCTCAGACTATTTCCGATATCTTTCTGAATTTTCATGATATTTGATTTGTGTTTACTTAATGAGTTGCACCATAAAGTTGATTATGAAATCATGAAAAAAAAATTATCGTGAGCGCGTGCGCAGATAAAAAATATTTCGTTCAACTGCTCATATTTCACCAAATATTTAACATATTTACATTACAATTACACCATATTATTTATTCTACTTTTGTCAAATTTTCTGAAACTGGCGTTAAATTTCATAAAAAACCCTGCATGGTATAAACAAAAAACATGCAAAATTTTAAACTCATTTTAAAAAATCAATGTAGCTCCATGAATATACGTCCAATTTTTCCATAAATGAATACATATATTGTGTGTAATGTGACCCTGGGATATGTAAATTGGAGCGAAAATTCAATTGAAAAATCTAAATTGAACCAAAATAAATCCAATTCACACCTCCCAGAATCACACTACGGCCGGATGTTTAGTGGGTAAAAATGCGTTGAAACTAAAATTGATTTAACGTTGAAAACTTTTAAATTAAACAAATGTAAAATATTGCTACTCACTCCTTAAAACACTGTAAGTATGGAGACACAAAATTAAACAATATAGCCAAACTTATCATTTTATTTATATAAAGACATAATTAATTGTGCAGGATCCTTGCGGCAAACACAAATATTAATTAAATTAACTTCATGTTGTATAACACTCTTCTATAAATCACTTAACTTGATATACAATTACACATTCCATCGGAAGCAAAATTGAATAAATGATTATCTTTCAGTAATGTATTTGTTGGCACTAAATATGAGAGTATAACAGTGAAGAATCAGCTTGAAAGTTGTAACAATGGAACAATGTGAGCAGCTGAATGGATTGTCTAGTTGCGAAGAAACTTTACATCCAGTGGATAGGTGATTCTGTTGCAAGGGCATTAGGGAGCCTTAAAAAAATAATGTTTAGACGTGGCTGGTAGCCACAAAATTAAATTTACTTTTAAGAAAAAGAAAAGACTAACAAAAAATAACAAAGTACGTAAGTACTAGTATAACATATGTTGAAAAGTAAAAAAAAACAAAGAAAAGAAAAAAATAACTAAAAAAGAAAGAAAAATTCCATTAGTTCCAAAAAATAAGCAGGAAAAGATATAGTCAGAGCTATTTATGAGGAAAAGTCATTAGAGCTCCAGAAATTAAAATAATTAAATCGTATTACGACAAAATGTTATGGTGCACTCCAGAAATACTTGAAGGACATTTAATGCACTGACTTCGAATATTGGCTTGATCCAGGATAAATAAATTCATTTTCTGAACCCGAGTAATTTCAAATCAAAGGGCCGATCGGTGTGGAAAAGTGTAACTCGAAAACTGCAATGCATGACAGAAGAAGCAGGAACAAACCGTTAAGATTCGGCAGTTATGTATTGCTTTTATAACATAACATTGCGCAATATCCATATATTCGTAAGCTATAGCGATAGATCATTTCGTGCATTTTATTTTACAGGGTGATCCCAAACATTATTCTTTTGCTGTGATTTTTCGTTGGCCCCCTAATTGACCTTCTGATTAAACCGCTGTTGATAAATATGAAGTAGAACATATTCTTCATAATCCTGATGTTCCAGAAAATTCGACAAATATTTTTATATATTCGACAAAATGTCTAAAATTGAAAGTGCCCGTTCACTAATGGCCATATAGTGTATACAAATATACAGATAATATTGAAGACTGCACAAAAGAATTCATATATTTTTCGGCCTATAAATTGTAATTGTTGAAATTATGTTTTGAAATTTATTAAACGTTTTCCAAATTGTTAATTTCGGCGTTGCCTTTCACCTTACTAAAATGTGAAGTTTTTTATAGTATTCTGAATGTGTTGGAAATTGTTTAATAAAATATGATTAAAGCAAAATTTCTCTTTACTGTTTATTTATGTAGATTGGATTTAAAAATATATTTTCCTTTATTTGTGTTCTGCTTGCAAAATGCTTTTTACATTTAAATAGGATCCAGTTTTTTTCTCAATTATTAACATAACTGGTGGTCATCAAATATGCAAATTTTCAACTTTAATTCCAAGTAATAAGTCAGCTACAACGAACATTAAGAACACCAGCATCTAAATTCTTGCACTATCTTTCAACATTTTTATCCCCAAGTGCAATGCACTTAGGAAGTTTTTTTTTTTCTAAATATTTTATTTCAAATTGCTATGTCACAAGTCAGATGGTTATTTGAAGAATGAAATGTCTAACCTCCATAATTTAAATAACTCCGTGTAAATATTTCAACTAATCTTTATAAAAATATTTTTACAAACTCTAAAATCGGAGTAGAAGAATATTCTTTATATATAAATTTTATGTTTCATTTTAAAATAATAAATTAAATAAGAGTAAATTCGAACTTGTTATTCACATATAATCATGAGTTTGTTTAACAAAATTATTTTTGTACAAGTAAAACATTTTTCACAAAGTGTATGATAGTGCTTCTAAAATATTACCAGCAACAGATGAAAATACATATAAAAATTAGAAATTTGCTAACCCATTAATATTTTATACACTGTAAAAAAAACGACATTTTTACAGTACAAAGTACTGTTCATCTCGCGCACAAACTCGATCACAGTGAATGTGTTGTATTTTTCTTTGGTTTGCTGACTATATTAACATGGAAAATACAGTTGTTGCGTAAAATTAACAGCACAATGCGCTGGAAATTTGGATGCCAGCAGTTTGTGCTGTAAAAAAATGCGTTCAAATTGCCAACACATTGTGCTGTTAATTTTACGCAACTACTGTATTATCCATGTTAATATAGTCAGGAAACCAAAGAAAGATACAGTAAATTGACTGTGATCGAGTAAACGATCTCAGATCGATGTCTGGCAAATTTGCAGTGGTTTTTTTTTTTTTTACAGTATATCATATAATATATTAGAAACAAATTCACAACGAAAAATAAAATAACAAATTAAATTCTTTGTTCTGCACTTCTTCCGTTTATAATTTATTCTAAAGCATGGCCTGAAAATATTTCAAACCATAAACTTATTATAAATTTCTCCTTAAAAGAAAACAATAATCATTCCTTAAGTTACTATGCAAGTTTAGCAATATTAGGAACTGTTTAAAATAAAATGTGGATAAAATATGCACTCCTGCATAAATATTTCTTAAAAGTAATGTTGTTTATATTGCTTTCCATGTAAGTGCTCTTCGTGGAAAATAATAAAATTAAGTTTTCATAATTTCTTTCACTTTTAGTGCCGTGTAAAATTATTCAAAAATTCAAGGAAAGTTCCCTGTTTATAAAAAGCGGCATAAAATTCTGATCAAATTTCCTTCAAACAAAAATGTTTTCGTAAAAGTTTATACTTCTTTGTAGATGATGCATCTTTGCTAGTGTTATCCTTAATGATTCTCAAGATCATAAATCATTTATTGATCTCAAGCATGAAGAGGAAAAGTTATATCTATGTTGAATAAAAAACATATATCTCTACGTTTTCTAACAGTTTTCCAATGTTCTACTCTGTTATAATGTATCATCAGAGATCTTCATCGCAGGAAATGATGACATTTGTCTAGTCGTTTACTTGTTTATTGATCTAAAACTCGATCTCATTTACTATGATGTCTTAACGTTGAAAAGAATTTTATTTAAAGATATAAAATGCGTATGTATTGGATTTAACATAGCAGGAAGTTTTTGGCGTTGAAATTTCCGTTTTTGAGAACGTTAAGGAAGTTTTTTTATATAACTTAATGAGATTTTAATTATTTCTATTATTATTAGATTATGTAAGAATTTACGAATACTGATTATGTATTTTTTTTTTTTTTATGGAAAGTACTATGTTGTATTTACAATTACAAATTGCACATAATGAAAAATTTTAGAAAAGTTTAAAACTTAAAAAAATATATATGAAAATTGAGTTGCTATTAACGCGTTTTAGTATTTTCCATTTAATGCTGAGTTGGCCCCTTTTTTGTAAAAATTCTTTCTGAAAAAAATTGTAAGGTATTATACTATTTAAAATCGACTTGATATGCAGGACCCGACTTGGGCTATCTAGAGCCCCGGGGCAAGCAGCATTCTGGGGGCCCACACTTCTATCTACCCATGGAAATTGTTCGCAAATAATATGGAAGTGCCTAGTACTAATTTTTATACATATTGCATGTATGCATAAGTTTCATATCAGGTACCATTCACTTTTTTATACAGGATATCACAAAAAGGTGGTTACAAGTTTGAGAAAACATGCCAGTATGATAATAGTGGAAAAAATTATGGTGTTTTCGACTGGAGTATATGTTTGCAAACTTTTACTTTTTTTTATATAAGGATGTTAGAAGATGTCTGAAAGAAAATGCCCCCAATTGGTAATAATTAATGTTTTTATCTTGCCTTGTTACGGGTAAAACGTCAAAAAATCATTTCTTTTGAAAACAATAGAACACTAAGTTGTTATAATAAAATTTTAATCATAAGTTTTCTCAGTTTTTCGCATCGGTGGAAGAGTACGGGAAGCAGAGAGGATGGGGGGGGGGGGGGGGGAGGGACCGCACTCGCTTTCTAAATGTTAGAAAATATATGTTTTGATACCTTTTGGACAATTTTAACAATTGACACCATTTAATGAAAATTCTGATTATTTCCATGTGGCCCCAAAATAAGGTAGGAGGGCGAGGCAGCTACCCCGCATATCCCTGCATTAGTCAAGTTCTCTCAATGTGTCGTTTATTTAAATAATAATAATGTAAAATGGATTCATGTTCCATATATTTAATTAGTATGTTTTACGACGATTGACAGACCATGTGTGTGGATAATCTCACTCAACTTCTTCAGTTTTAAAAAGAAAAATGATTTTATACAACTTTTTTTAGGAATTTATAATTTTTAACTGCCTCTTGTAAACTTTTGACATTTAAATAGTTCAGAATGCATCTTAATGGGGTTTATAATCTATTTTATTTAAATCTGGCCGTCTGTTTGCTCTTTACAACTACTCCTCTTGGAATATGAGAGTCAGACGAGGAAATTAACAGCAGTTATTCACGTAGATAATGGTGCGTTATATAAAATTTCAGGATTTTGAAAATTAAATTAGTTTTGCATATTTTCTTTAATAACTCTTTTAAACATATTTAGGAAGGTAGGTAACCCCTAAATTACCCCCTTTTTATAGATAAAGGAGGGAAAAGGAGAAACAAAACTGGTTATTATATTTTTTATTCACGTCAATTTATCATTAAAATTGAAACAAAAGAAAGTATTTTCGTTTTACACTGATGGCTAAAACAATTTTGATTAAATTTGGCATGAGGACTCTGAAAGCATTGAAATTGAAAAAATTGACTCTGAAAGCATTGAATTTTCGAAATTTTGAAATTTTTAGATGTTAAACTTCTATCTTTTCTGAACATTTTGATATAATTGTTTACTTGAAATTCCCATTAGAACAGAAATTATGGCTTTTAGAATTACACCCGCTTAGTAGCTGAAGCGGCGTTTCCGAAACATCGAAGTCCTTTTCTCCAAATGACGTTTTTGAGCATAACGTGCACGATATCGCAAAAACTTCTGAATATTTTTTTCATAAAATTTTCAAAACATATGTTAATTTTAGTCTGTACAAACTGAATCTAAAATTTCCTTTTTATTGTATAAAAAAATATGTTGTAGGTGATTATAAAGTTGACATTTACTAAATTTTGCCTTAGCTAAATATAATTTTGTATTAAAAATATGAAAATGCTATAAATACATATTTATTTAGGTTCAGGGTAGTTATTATAATCTTCAGTGTAAGTAGGTACCAAAAATTACATTCTAGTTGCAAAATTTATTTTGTAATCCTGCGCGTAATCTGTTATGCCAATTTTCTGCTCGTGAAAAGTCTGACAGCTTGAAGCCCCCTGTGAATACTAATTATGCGCCTTGTATTTTTTTAAATACATGAAATGAAAGAACATACACATAATGAAGCATACATACACATAATGAAAGAAAATATATTTTCACATATTCAAGACTAATGAGTATTCAAGCCGATTCTACACAAAATTTGAATCATTTGTTAATGTATTAATATTTTGACATCGCAGATTTTTTTTTTCAGGTTTACATTAAGCCAGGAGTTATATTTAAGTTCTTTCATTTAGGTGGACTATTATGGACATCTATGCATAATAATCGATTTTAAAGAAAAGAAAAACATATCATATTTCCAATTATATATTTTTGAAAAATGTGGTTTAAATGGATTCTGAATGGTGGTAAAACTAAAATAGTTCTGTAAGTAAAAATTACATTTTTTTTCTTTCTAAAGCGTTTACTTTAATTCAAAAAGCTAAAATATATTTTTATATGTTCGAAAAATTTCCTCTTCCTTTTCATACTACCACCAGCAAAATTACGAACCAAATTATAAAAGTACAGTACACTTTTGACATAAAAAAATATGTAATTTGATAACATTATATTTAATGTACATTCTAAATGTGAAAATTTTGATTATTTAGTATTTAATAAAATTATGTTATATATATATATTTCTAAATTTATAGTAATATTGGATTTAATTTTCCGTCAAATAATTGAACGATTTCACGCAGTGCAAGTGCAACATAACGAGTTACCATGAAGCTAATGTAAAATAATGATATGGAGTATACATTATCTCCAATTATCAATGAATTTATTTGTTATTTTAGATCCATAACTTTTCAAATCGTTTACTTTCCTAAGAAAAGCAATTAACATAAATTTACTTTTGATTATTTTCATATCTTGTATAGTACAATTTTGCTTAAAATAAAAGTTTAAAAATAAAATTATTTAACGGGATTTGAAATAAAAAAATTGATAACTTGAAAGAAAAATGCTATTTATTACCTTATGGTTAAACAGAATTCTAACCAAACGTGAAGCGACACTACGTTTCCAAAAGTGTTTTAGACGTACTATCTACGAATTTAATTCATCTTCTAAGTTTTTCAGACAGACAGACATAAAAGTTTGATCGATATTTAATATGGTACTCAATTAATATTTTAGCATTTCTTTCCTCGAACAAATGAAGTTCAGTGATTATAGTATCACAGTAGTAAATACATTAATTGAGAAACAATGGTTCTAGCAGAATTTGTCTTGTTAAAACGGCCGGTCCAATTATCCGAATTAAAGTTAATGATACTTTGAATATTCCTTTTTACATTTTGACCCTATTAACAGTGTTTTATATAAGAGGTGTTAGTATAATATCCTGGATACAAATAGTTACAATTGCTTTAATTCAAAAAATTCAAAAATGTTTTTAGTATTCGCTCACAGACTATAAGCGACGTGACATTTCGCTAATTTATTCTATTTATCTTTATTTTTATTATTATTAGGTTTTTTTTTTTTGTTTGTTTGTTTGTTTTTTTTTTTACTATCAAAGGTTTACTAGTTTGAAGAAGAGAATGTAAACTGCAAGAGTTTTCAAAATATCCCGAAACTGTCGTATTATTAATTTATAAAACCTTACATCTATAAACTTTTATACACACCCGTCTCGTCCCTAGAAAAATTTATTCAATAAAAGAAAGAAAAAGAAAACCTTTTGATCGTTATCGCAACCTTTTCGTAGTATTTTCTGTAAATTAAAAATTATTTCTGTTAAATCAAATATACTCTTAATATTGTGTTTATATGAGCTTTAAAGGAAATTTTAATTTGAAAAAAAAATATTTTATAACGTATCCATACGTCCGTAACGAAAATTCAAATTTATTAAATAAAACAAAACTTGTAGAGGAGATTAACCATATTTAAGCCGCAGGTTTAAACGGACCTCTGCAATTTAGCCGTTAATTACAGAAAGAGAAACCATCTACCACTTAAATCTTACTCATCATAATGATGTTATTTATGATTACAAGAAGCACTCGCCTTCCACTGGGTGTTTTCAGACAATTTTAAAATACATAAAATTAGCTGTTTTGACCTACTTTTTTCCTACTAAACGTAAGAGAATACATTAGAACTGTGGTAAGTTGTTTGTTTTCATATATATATATCTAAATTCATCTGTTTATTGCACAGACTTTCACGCGGATTTGTGTTTGCTTTCGTTTTTGTTTTTAGCCTTGAGATTATCTTTTAAAAAAACGCTCAGTTGCCTTAACTGATCTAATTTTACTTGCAATTGGATCAGATATACGGTAGTAAAAATTGTGAAGACATTGACCTGCTAGAAGCCTGCAGCTACAAACACCTCCAAAAAGGCAAATAATCATTAGAATTGTTATCTCCCTTGCCAAAATCAGTTAAGTCAAAGTACAGAGGGAGCCAAGAAAGATGTGTATTAACATCTTCGAAATGTAAAGTAAACCTTGAATTAAAAAAAAAAAGTATGTAATTATACAGATAAATATACTTTTACTACAAAACATATACTAAGCGAAGGGAAAATGTTAATATCAGCTCTTATTTGTGATCAGTCTTATTAAATTCTGCAAGTATATTATTTCATAAATTGTAGTTATATTATTTTAGATGTATAGATAAAGATAGTTTTACTACTCAACATATATTAACGAACGGTAAATTCTAATAACATTTCTTATTTGGAATATGTCTCATAATTCTGAACCATGGTATCTGGTGACATTGTCTTTTCCTGACAAGGCATGGAAACAGTTCAAGGCAAATTTTCACCTATGAAAGAAGTAACTATCACCATCCACCATGGGATTATTACTATAGTTTTATTTATTTATTTTTGATGTATTTACTTTGAAAGATTAATATGATATCCTTAATTACTTATGAGCACTTAATAAAAAATACCAAAAGATAAAAACGAGAAAAAAATGTTTGAAATATATATATGTATTGTAGATGCAAATTTTGTAGTAAACTTGGCAATACTTTAGGAGAACATGAAGCAAAAGCATAACGTTAACATTCAAAATCTCCAAATTTGGTAATGTATGTGTAAAGAAAATTGACTCTAATATGTATAAATATAGTTTTAATGTAATTTACTCTAAATTGACAAGTTTGATTACAATCTTAACCCTTAAATGCCCGACTTTTCAAAAATCATTATAATAATGTTTTTCGGCTTTCATTTGTTAAATACGTCATGGAAAAAATACTTTAAAAAATCATATTTTGTCTTAAGTATGGTTTACGGCTAAAAAACAGTTTGTTACTAATCGGCAATACTGGTCTTTAATTAAAAAAAATAATTTTCCTTGATAAAATTCTATAATATTAAACACACAAGAATTTAAGGAACTATAATAAGAAATAAATTTTACTTGCTCACTGCAGAACAAAATAGGGTATTTCGCAACCTTCCAAACAAAACAAAAAGAACAAGTAGCAAAAATTGAAAAAATAAATCTATCTTTATACTTAAACAGCACAAATGTTGTCATCTACATGTTGAAAATCGATTTAATAATATTTTCAGAAAGTATTTTATTGGCAACATTAGGCATTATAGCTTCAATATTATTCTAATAGTATTTTAGAGCCTAAATTGGGTATGTTGCCAAAAAGCAACACCCGGCATTTAAGGGTTAAAATTAAATCTTCTCGAGCAGAACTGATAAGAACATTTCCAGGAGGACTTAAAAAAATAACATTTTGTCTTAAGTATGGTTTACGGCTAAAAAACAGTTTGTTACTAATCGACAATACTGGTCTTTAATTAAAAAAATAATTTTCCTTGATAAAATTCTATAATATTAAACACACAAGAATTTTAGGAACTATATTAAGAAAAAAATGTTACTTGCTCACTGCAGAACAAAATAGGGTATTTCGCAAGCTTCAAAACAAAACAAAAAGAGCAAGTAGCAACAATTGAAAAAATAAATCTATCTTTATACTTAAACAGCACAAGTGTTGCCATCTACATGTTGAAAATCGATTTAATAATATTTTCAGAAAGTATTTTATTGGCAACATTAGGCATTATAGCTTCAATATTATTCTAATAGTATTTTAGAGCCTAAATTGGATATGTTGCCGAAAAGCAACCCCCGGCATTTAAGGGTTAAAATTAAATCTTCCCGAGCAGAACTTATAAGAGCATTTTCAGGAGGAAACCGTATATTCTTTTGCAAAACACAGAAATAGAGTTACATAATCAAAATATTTTATAGACTCTACACGAATAATGCATGCTTGACAAACCCTTTATTTGATTAGGTAAATAATAAATATTAAAAGTAATTCAATTTCTATAGTTATCAATTAATCTCAAAGTAAATTATCTCAGTTTTATAAATCTTTGTCATTTCTACACTATAAGACTGTTTTGAACGCATTATTAAATCTCTGAAGATTATTGAGAAGACAATAACTTTTGCTAACTCATACAAATCTAATGAGAGGAGATGAACTTTTTTGAAGAGATATAATAATCTGTACTGACATATTCTTTGAATATCTCTAACAATCGGAGTTAACAACTGCCGTCAGAGTTCCCCCACCCTCGTATTGTCAACAAGCCTCCTTATTGTTCTCATCTATATGAAAGGGTGGAGCTGCAGTGGCATGTACGACTTGGGACAGAAGGCCGGTAGTGTATCTCGTCTACAACTTAGATGACGCAGAGATTGTTATGAAAAGAATTTTCGTTATAGATTAAGAAGTGAATAGCAGAGATACTGATACTTAACAGGAAGTATTTATCTTATTTTTCTTATTTTTTTTTCAATGTAAAGATGTATGAATATCAGCTTTTATCATTAGGAACCCTTTTATTCACATTAGGTACAATAAGAATAACCCATGCATACATATATAGATACATGCATAAATGCATGCATTCATACTTGCATGCATGCATATGACATATACATGTATATGGCCATGTTTCCATTCTCGAAATTAAACATTTTAGAGATAATTAAAAATGATAGGCATTTTGCTAAACGGAAAAAAATATTATTATATTATTTCCCTAAACAGTTAAAAAACTACCCATAATGAAATAAAAATTTTAGACATTTTTCATAACAATAACAATAATAAAAAAATTAAAATAAATGGCTAATTCCATGAAAATTTGCCATGTCTGTCACACAGCTGAAAATCGCTATGCTTGTTGGCCACTGTTATTTTCGAAAAGTTTGCTTCGCGTTATTCAATTGATGAGATATCTCCGATAAAATGAATCAAATTTTTCCGTTCTAAAATACTGGTAGCCGACAAGCATAGCGATTTTCCTCTGTGTGATAGACATGACAAGTTTTCATGGAATTAGCCAAATGTGTGTTTTGTTCAAAATGAAAAGTAAAGAATAAAGGTGACATTTCGCTTCCCCACTTTCATATAAGAGGTTTTTCTCATTTTAGAATTAATTATGACAATTTTTATTGCATTTTACACAAAGCAAAATATTTAAAGTCCACAAAGAAGACAAATATTTCATGAAAAATTAATGTCTGCAAAAGAGTAAATGAAATTTCTTTTCTCCAGAGATATAATAATTATTTCTAGACAATTTTCTTTCTTGAAAATCTCAAGCAATCTCAGTAGAAAAAAACAAACAAAGGAAAAAAAAAAACTATCATGGGAATCCGCCACTAAGATGTTATTATTAAGACATTTCATTATCACCCCTATATTAGAGAGGGGTACTGAAATCTCAACTATTGGTATGGATAAAATGCTGGTAATATTTCGCATCTAGAACTGGAATCGCATAGAGATAAATGTGAAAAAAAATAGAACTGAATGTGAACAAACAATGTGAATTAAAATTTTTTTATATGAAAGTGGATGTTCTACATCTTATATTTATCATCACTTGTTTAAAAAAAAGATTGAGCCTAGCTTTCTCTTTGATAAAGCTCTTTTGTGCTCTTTATAAATATTGAGGGAAAATAGTTATACGAATTTAATGTAAGATACAAACTTAAGGATGCAGCTAGATAGATGTAAAACAAATAATTAAGTCAAGAAAATTTAATTTATCCTAAATATGTTTCTTTTCATTTTATCATTCCATTTTTGCATTTTTTTTTCTTTTCAAATTTTGAAATAGTATGATATTTCAAAGATATTTATACAAATTAGCATTTCAGAAAAAGCATACAATTCATAAAAAGCTTCATTTAAAAAAAATAAATAAATAAAAAAATAAAAAAAAAGTGTTCCGTGTTGAAATACTTGAATATCTTTAATACCCACTCTCAAAATTTCTCTACTCTAGCATTGCCTTCAATCATTCTTATTGTATATATCACACGAAAGGTTAGAACTCAAACAGCCTCAATAACGCAGAGCAAAATTGGTAGTAATTCTAATCTGTGACTCAGAAATCGCTCTGAAAATGTTTTTTGTCAAGTACTAAGAACTGGATAGCACAAAGGCTGATATTTTTTAGGTAGTTTTTGTTATTTATGTCGCAAGTTATGTTAAAAAAGATGGTTGAAATCATAGTTGTAACATTTTTCTAAATGTTTAAGATCAATCGATATACTATAAGCATTATAATGTATTTAGATGCCATAGAATATATTTTGCTGCTATCAACAAGAATTTTTCTAAACAGTCATTTATAGTGATCTTTCTAACAATAGTTTGTTATAGCTAGATAACATCAACACACTAGGCGTCATTTTTTTTCATAACCAGTCACTCAAACAACTTGTGACTTTAACAGGTTCCTATAACCTTGTATTTCACGAGATTCTATGTTAGATAATCTATTAGTTTTATCAACACTAGTAAATAATAATAATAATAATATATCATAATATAATATCATAATATCATATAATAATAATAATCAATTATTAATAATTCCTCTCTAGAAATTCTTCCAGGTTGCATTTTATTTTGGATTTTGAAAACAAAACACCCTTTAAATTTCCATTTAGAAAAGCAAAGTGTTTTGAATATGCGGGTCAAACACTACAGACGCCATTTTTGAAAATCAGTATCGCTAGATAACATCAACGCACTTGGAGCCATTTTTCAAAATCTGTGACTCACACCATTGTGACTTTATTAGGTTCAAATAACATTGTATTTTATGAGATTCCATATTATACAATCTATTTGTTTTACCCTCACTTGCAATACTTATAATAATAATAATACTAATACTAATAAGAATATGTATCACTTATTAATACTTCCTGTCAGGAAGTTCTTCCAGGTTATATTTTATTTTGGATTTTGTAAATTAAACATCCTTTAAGCTTAAATTTAGAAAAAAAAAAGTGTTTTGAATCTTCGTGTCAAACACTACAAACGCCATTTTTCAAAATCAGTGACTTTTACGGGCTCAAATAACATTGTATTTTATGAGATTCCATATAAGAGAATCTCTTAGATTTTGCAGCACTTATAACAGTTATAATAATAATAATAATAATAATAATAATAATATGTACCACCTAAAAATTCTTCATTTCCAAGAAATCCTCTTAGTTTACATTTTATTTTGGATTCTTAAAAGGAAATGTTCCTTAAATTTGCATTTAGAAAAAAAATTATAATGTCTGGGTCAAACACTAGAAGTATTGTAAAACAAAATTTTGTCATTATACATAAAGTACTGAATCTCTGAATACTTTTTTGTATTGATGTTGCTTATTAATTTTAAACTAAGTTCATCTCTTCGCTCAGAGAAAAAAAAAAATATTTTTTTATTTGTCTTTCTTTCATTGAAGTAATGCCTTTAGGCTTAATTTCATTTTTCGAATTTGGAAACGAAAAATTCTCTACACAAGCATTTAAAATTTTTGAAGTAGTTTCTTTCTTTTTTCAAATGAATATTTCGAATAAGAATAAGGAAGTAAGATCATAAAAGGATTCTGCAATTTTTGAGAAAATAAAGCAAAAAATTACAAGATAAAAACTTATTCCTATGTGGTTAAGTTACGCATATGATACTCTTTTTTTTTTGTAATATATCATCTAAAATAAAACTTTCAACAATGAAATAGTCCAACAACATTATAAAACATTGTCATATTTTTAAAATGTAAGATATATAAGGCAACTGTGCAAAAAAATTCATTATATTATATATATATATATATATAAACGGATAAACCTTAATAAAAAATAATAACTTCAAAATTATAATTGATTTTATATGGACTTTTATAAAATTTATTGCGTTTTTTATTGGACTTTTATTGCTTTAAAAACAAACAATTAAGTTATCTAAATTTGTTTCTTTCACTCATAGTTTTAAAATTATTCTGATCATATTTTAAATTAATAACATACATGTGATTATACTTTTTGTTATGCATTTACAAATGACGTAGTATTAAATATAGGTTTAAAAGAAAGAACGAGAAGAACACTTAACAAAATATTTTTCTACATTTTTTTACTTTGCCAAATGCATTTTTATATCTCATTGTAGACCACAGTAAATGCTGCGGATATGTGCAAATACATACTGCAGTTTCGCTGCTTTATGTACATGGTTCACATAAAATATATTAAGTGCTTTATACCGAATAATAAATCCAATTTCTAAGGATATAATTTCTCTAAAATATTAACATACATTCCAATCGGCATAAAATTATATCCTAAAAGTTCTAACCGTATAATGAATAATTTATAAAAATAGTGGAATATTTTATAAAACTTTATATTCTTTTTTACGAGTTTCAATAGACATTTCTTTTTTTTACCTACAATTTTAAAACTAAAGTTATTTTAGCAATTAGCGAAATCAGTTAGAAATGCTATCAAAATCTTAAATACAGTGAAAAATCTTTATTGTAACATATATTGATTATTTAATTTATTTTTCTACTTTACACACATTTTTTGAGAAAAAGAAGAAAATCCAATGCTAATTAAACTTTGTGTACTTATAAACTTTAATTATATTCAGTATTATGCAACTCATTACAAATAGACATAATTTACCTGCAATCTTTTCAATGAATGAAGAATGCATAATTACATAATTCTTCATTACATACTTCTTTATTGCATAATTACATACTTTTTTAGGAAAATTCTTTATATTTGTTCTGTTTTGTATAATTATTTTTTATTTACTATAAAAAATACACAAGTAATTCAACAAATCCCGGTATGTGTCTAAATTTCCATAATATATTATTACTAACAGTTTACACTGTGCACTTAATGCAAAAAAAAACTTGATCATTTGTTTAATACTTGGTTAGCAAAATTCAAATTTTTTTCTCATTAATTTATTTATTATATATCTATTTCCAAAAAGCCAAAAATTATTTTCAATGTGTCTCGGAACCTCTGTAAATAATTGATACTCAGACCCTAATGCAGAATTACCTTGTACTTTTTCAATATTGCTTCACGAATTTCCTAATTTTAATCTATTTTTGACAACATTACATATATATTCTTAAAATAAAAATCATCCCAACGTGTGTCAAAGTCTACGTACATATCTACAACCGAAGTATTTAAACAATTTACTTAGTGCATAATACGATATATATATATATATATATATATATATTTATTTATTTATTTATTTATATTTATATTTATACATTCTCAAGCCCACACTCCACTAAAAAAAAAACTGAATCAAGAAATGAATAATAAAATAACTTCGCAAGTCCTAATTTTTTTTCAAATGCTTCATAGTTATATATCAAAACCATCTAATTCTATAAAAGTCACGAACTATACAAAATCTGTGCGCATATTAACAACACAGGCCACTTAACAGCTTTTCCAAATTATTCTATTAATGTTTCTATTTCTTTTTTTAAAATACTGCATATACATGCTCAAAAAATATAAACAAAAACACAGACGCATCAATAAATGAATTATTCAATATTACTTAACAGATTTTAAATGGTTTTTCTTCAATTTCCCTATTTTCTTCTCATTTCTTTTCAAGATTATGTATGTCAACACCCTTAAAAGAGTATTTCAGATGTGCCTCGAAATCTGTGCAAATATCCACAATCAAATATCACTAGCCATTTATACTGAGCTGTTCGTAAGTATCAACTCCCCCATTGTGACTAATGCACTGCCCTCTTTATTGATGGGATACTGAAAAGCGCCCTTTTTTTCGCTCTTTTCTGTGGTTTCCAGGGACACTTTAGTATTTGATTTCGCCTCCTGCCTTATTTAAAATTCTTTCTCATCAACCGCCACATTTAGTGACTTAAACAACTGCGGTGTTTGTAGAAGCTGCTATATCTTCATATAAATTCTTTTTTTTTTCTCTCATTTTCTCAATATTTTGTAGTTATTCTAAAAGGCCTAAAATCGTTTAAAAGTTTCTCAGAAGCAGAGTAAATAGCTCCAGTCCACTGAAATTTGTCATTTATACTGAACTTTTAATACAAAACGACATGATAGTTTGTTAACAAATTCCTTTTTGTTATCACTATTATATATCGATTCTTATATATAATAGCGACAGAAATAGATTTAATAATTCCAATTATTTCTGATTTTTACAATATTTAATATTTATTAAAAAAAAACGTACTTAAAAAAAAAATCTCAGAATCAGGGGTAAATAACCACACTCCAATGCCATTAGTCGTTCAAACTCACCTTTTAGTCTAAAATTACTTGATAGTTTGCTTAATATTTTGTTAACAAATTCCTATTTTATTATCGATATTATGTATCGATCCTTATATAATAACAGCGATAGAAATAGGTTTCATAGAAATTCCTATTTTATTACTGATTTTTTCTATATTTGATACTTATTTTAAAGTTTGCAAAATCTTTTTTAATGTTTATTAGAATCAGAGTAAAAATCCACAATCCACAACCAGCCATTTATACCGAGCTTTTAATACAAAATAATATTATTGCTTAATACTTTGTAAGCAAATTTGTATTAATTTTATCTTTGTTACATATCGATCCTTATATTTAATAACGATAGAAATAGATTTCATAGAAATTAGCATTATTTCTGATTATTTTTTAAATATTTTATATTGACTCGAAAGCGTACAAAATCTTTTTAATATTTTTCAGAATCAATCTAAATATCCACAAACCATTGCCATTAGTCATATAATCTGAGATTTTAATACAAAAATACTTGATAGTTTGTTCAATGCTTCGCTAGCAAATTTACAATTTTTATTTAACTTTATATATCGAGTCTCGAAAAGCTAAAAAACAATTCTATAAGTCTATACATATGCATAAATATCCACAGTCCACTGTAAAAAAAAATCTGTGAAGTTACTAAAATTTTTCTAGGAAACTGGGATTCCTAGAACTATTTATGTAACGGCAACAACAAAAACTTATGTAACATCATCCCAGTTTCCTGAAATATTCTTAGTAACCTTACAGATTTTTTGATTTACTGTACAAAAGTGTATCTGTTACATGAATTTTTGTTGTTGCTGTTACATGAATAGTTCTAGGAATCTCAGTTTCCAGGAAAAATTTTAGTAACTTCACAGATTTTTTTTTTTACATTCTGGAAGTCGCCAGTATTCTGATCTTCATATAATTTGATTTCTCTCCCAACTTGTTTAAAATTCTTTCTAAGCACCCGTCACATTAAGCGAAATAAACATATCTGGCAAGTGAAGTAACTGCTAGAACTTCATAGGGAAAAAATACCATATTTTTCTCCCCTTTTTTTTTTCAATATTCTATAGTTATCTTCTTTAAAAGGTGCAAATCTTTTAAAAAGTTTCTCAGAATTAGAATAAATCACCACAATCAACTGCAATTAATCCCTTTAATACAAATTTACAAGATTGTTTTCTCAATATTTTCTTAATAAATTCCTAAGTTTTTGTTTTCTCTATTGTATATCGTGCATCGGAATCAGACTCATACTCAGACCGAATACAGCTGCCAACCTATGAATTTACTAGAAACTCTGCTGCACCGATATTTATTTTTTTTTTTAAATACAACTTTATATTTAACTTTACACGACATGTA
The DNA here is from genome assembly GCA_963932465.1 of Maratus speciosus. NCBI lineage: Eukaryota > Metazoa > Arthropoda > Arachnida > Araneae > Salticidae > Maratus > Maratus speciosus. Next base: position 136,128,904 of record OZ010791.1, read on the forward strand.
AACATATTAAACAGCAAAAAAACATTTAAAAAATATAAATATATAGTATGAATTCCATAAGGACAAAGTTCAGTACCTAGAAGGATTTTAAACAGCGATTAGAGTATATGTTGTAAATAAAACACATTACGTAGGTTATCATAAAAATACTGTTTTATTATTTTATCTATATTATTATATCTATTATCTATATTACTAGTATTTTATTTATATTAAATATCAATTTTCATAAATATAAAAAACATTTCTATGTGTCTTTAAATATGCATAAATATCCACAATCCAATGACACTAGCCTTTTATACTGAGCTGTTCGCAAATACCAACTCCCACACTGTGACTAACGTACAGCGCTCGTTATTGATGGGACACCGAAAATCGCCCTGTTTTATGCTCTTTCCTGCTGTTATCAAGGACTCTTTGATTCCACATCTCACCTTATTAAAATTCTTTCTTATCACCATTCATATTTACCGACTTAAACAACTTCGGTGAGTGAAGTTGCTGCTATAACTTTACTGTAGTTCCTGATTTTTTTCTCACTTTTTTTCCATATTTATAATTACTCTAAAACGCCCCAAATCTTTTAAAAGTTCCCCATAAGCAGGTAAATAATCACAATCCACGCCATTACTCTTTTATACTGAGCTTTTATTACAAAATTACACGATGGTTTTTTTCGATACTTTTTCAATAAATTCCTAAGTTTTCTCTATTAAAAAATCAAGCGTCATAGTCAGACTCAGATCAAGTCAGAGCTGCAAACCTATGAATTTTGTAAATTCTGTATTTTACCGGCATTTATGTTTTAAAATATTTACGACGTTATATATAAATTTAACACTTAACATATAATAATAAAAACATATAAGGCAATAAAAGAATATACAAATTCAACATATATGGTAATAGTGCTGTAATGTTGTTTCAGTTCAAAGAATGATTTACACAACATTTAAATTATCTGTTAGGAATAAAGTCACATTAAGAAACTAATGTTATTTGCTTTCCATTGATTTGTTACATTTAAGTATTTTATGTAAATTATATATAGATTCTGAAAACAGCTACCGAAAAGTGCCCTTTTTTAAGCTCTCTTCTGCGGTTTCCAGGGACTCTTTAGTGTTTGATTTCTCCCCATATTGTTTAAAATTCTTTGTAAGTACACGTCACATTTAGCGAAATAAACATCTCCGGCAAATGAAGTAACTGCTAGATCTTGAGAGAAAAATGCAATTTTTCTTTCTCATTTTAAAAATATTTTATAGTTGCTCTAAAAGATCCAAAATCTTCATAAAAATTTCTCAGAATCAGGGTAAATTACCACAATCAACTGCAAATAATCCTTTTAGCACAAAATTACAAGTTTGTTTCTCAATATTTTCTTAATCAATTCCTAAGTTTATGTTTTCTCTATTGTATATGGAGCGATAGAATCAGACTCGGACTCAGACAGAGTGGAGCTGCCAAACTATGAATTTTATATAAACTATACTGCACCAATCTTTGCGCAGATCTTTATTTAAAAAATGTTTACATGTTTATATATAAATTTTACAATTAGCATACAAACATAGAATACAGCAAAAAAATGTAAAAATTATGAATATATGGTATGAGTCCCTTAAGAGCTTACACCAGTCACTCAAAAAGAACCGGATGATAATGAATCCTGTGGAAAAGTTATTTTCAAATATCTCGCTTGAATTTTGCTATTTTCGAATGATTTATTTATTTATTTATTTTTTGCATAGGATAGCTAAGGACGATCTACAACCGGGGTAGTTTTTACATTTTCAATTTTGGTTATAATTTTTTTATTATATTAGGATAGTTTCAATTTCAGAACCGGTTCAAACCGTTTCCGAAAGTAAAAGTAATAAAAAAAAATCAAACCAAAATCAAAAAAGTGCAAACTTGTCCCGTTGTAGATCGTCCTCAGCTATCCTATGCAAAAAAAATTATTCGAAAATATTAAAATTGAATCGAGATATTTGAAAATAACCTCCCCTTAGGATTAACATTATCATCCGGGTCTTTTTGAGTGACTAGTGTAGTGCAGCGACTGTTGTGACTTAAATTTATTTAGTTTGTTGAGTTGGCAACAGCTCAAAAAGTTTTTGTTTTGTTTTTGCAAAAGAGTAAAAATTGTATTCGATAAAAGAATGAATATGTGGAACTTGTAAATGATTTTTAAATATATTTAATTGTATTATGTATAATATCTGAAAATTAGAATATAGTTTGAACTGCGATATAAAAAGCCCGATAATGCTCTTAAGGATAAATTTCAGTACCTAGAAAGATTTAAGCAAACATTTAAAGTATCTGTTGTAAATAAAACACATTATGTAAATTATGTCTTTTTTCACTAATTTATTATTTTATCTATTATTTATCTATTATCTGTGATTTATTATTATATGTATTATCTATATTACTTCTGTTTTATTTATATTATATATCGATTATCAAAAAACTTAAAAACACTCCAATGCCTCTATAAATATGCATAAGTTTCCACATTTGAATGCCACTAGCCTTTTATATTGAGCTGTTCGTAAATACCAACTCCCCTGCTGTGACTAACGTACTGCGCTCGTTATTGATGACATACCGAAAGGCGCCCTTTTTTATGCTCTCTTTTGCGGTTTCCAGGGACTCTTTAGTATTTGATTTCTCCCCACCCTATTTAAAATTTCAATTACGTCTTCCTTATCACGCGTCAAATTTAGAGACATAGACACCTCCGGTGGGTGAAGCAGCTGCTTTCATAGTGTCACAGGGCGTCGTCAGTTATGTATGTGATGCAACTCTCTTTTCTATGAGTCAGTAAAATATGTGCATGGAATATTAATTATTTAAAAGTAATCTAAAGTGATTTTTAATAGCCCTAATTTGAAAACTTTTCGTAAAATATCTTTCACATAATCGATAAATTGTCTTATTGAAGTATTTACTGGGAAACAGATTTTAATCGATAGTGAAGTTTTAAAATTATATAATCTAACATTTTCACTAATACTATGATGAAAAAAATTGAATAAAAATAATGATAATAATAATTTCACTTTGTAACATTATAGTTGGACATTTCCTCGAGCACTTGTCGTGTAAGTCGCATGCTATGACTTTTGACTACCAGTATTTTAGAACGGAAAAATGTGACTTATTTTATGGGCGATATATCATTAATTGAAAAAGGCGAAGCAAACATTTATAAAATAACGGTGGCCAACAAACATAGTATGTGACTTACACGACAAGTGGTCGTGGAATTACCCAATTAAAATAACTGAATTATTAGAAACCTGATAGTTAATATTTATATTTTTTTTATCAATACAAAATGATCGTAAAAATATATAAATTGTTAAAAGTATAATAAATAACATTTTTAAAACTGACAACTTTAAACAATTAACAAAAAGTGTGAAACTTTCTAAAAGACAATAATTTTTATCAGTGGTAATAAAATTAATTATCTTTTCATTTAACCCAAACCTTTCGTATGCCAGAAAATGCCTTTAAAGCTTTGTATTATAACGACATTTAATGGAAACAAATTCCGTTTTTCTCAAAACAATTAGGAAATTCCAAGAATGAAGAGAAAATAAATAAGGCGAGAAAAGAGAGGGACAGAAAAAGTTTTAGGAAAGTACATTGCTTTTCTTCCTTTTGAATTTTTTTTCGTTGTTTATCAAATCAAAATAACGTCGAAAATATAATACAGAGTACAGAAAAAAGTTGTATGATTTACTTCCGTTAAACTGAACCATTAACATGATACCATTAACAACAACAACAACAAAAACAAAACATGAAAGTTTACGATATAAATATTTTTTTTATTAACACAAATAGAAAATACAATTTGAATTATATTATGCTTGTAATTTTTGCGTTATTGTTTATCAGTTTTTCACTTCTTCAGAAAATTGCTATGTGCATCTTTCTTTTGGAATTTATTTTAATTTAATTTAGATTAGATTTCCTTCTGATATAAACAATATCATTTTAATCACCATTTCTTTATTCATTTCTATATTTTTAAACCAATTTGAACATTTAAGCTAAAAATTTTATTTAAATAAATAAATTAATTAAAATTTGCTTTTAAAACCACATTTACAAGAAACAACATTATTATTTTATATCAAACATTTAATTCTAAGAATTAAAAGGAACAAAGATCATTGATCTTGTATGATTTGACATATTCCGACATATGTAAGGCTTCCTATGCCATATTCTCATTATTAAAAGAATAAGAAGAACAGCTAAGAAAAAAAGAGAGAGGGAAAAAAATAGATTCTTCAGCAAAACTTTGAAAAGAATGAACAATTCATCAAGAAAACAGATTTAATTTTTAATTAAATAAAAGTAAAAAAAAAATGGCTATGTTCGCAAAAGAAATGTATTGCTTGCATGAAAGAATGGTAATTGAATTAACTTTTTTAAAACAATCAGTTTAAAATTTTTTAAATATTTTAATATAAACGGTTTATTAAAGTTTGACATTAGTAAAGTATTTATGTTAAGAAAATGCATGTGCATATATGAGGAATAGTTGGTAAATTTTATATTTAATTGTCAAATAAAGCCAAGAATTCTTGGAAAACAATATAAAACAATATAAGAATTAAAATTCTTCGAATACATTTTACTTTATGAAATCTTTTTTTTTTCTTAACACACACTCTGTAACATACCAAATTTTATCCGAGGTAAAATTTTCAATACGATGCAAATATTGTTTTTAAAACATTTTTTTTTCAGATTTAGTAAATTTTAAAACACATTTCTATATCATGTTGGAATAGTCAGATGATATGATTTTTATAAAATACATGAGGATTACATTAGAATATCGCCCTTCATGCGCACTGTGAAAGAAAAAATGACTTCAAGTCATACATATGAAACTGGAAAATAGATCCGACATATATTATCAATTAGTTTTAACATAAACAATGTCGAATTGTTTTGTATAAGTATTTAAATTCGGTTTATAAAAAGTAGAAAGCATTATTGATCGCATCGTTACACAGATACATATTTAATTTTAAATTTTCAATTTATTTTAATATTAAATTTTCAATACGATGCAAATATTGTTTTTAAAACATTTTTTTTTCAGATTTAGTAAATTTTAAAACACATTTCTATATCATGTTGGAATAGTCAGATGATATGATTTTTATAAAATACATGAGGATTACATTAGAATATCGCCCTTCATGCGCACTGTGAAAGAAAAAATGACTTCAAGTCATACATATGAAACTGGAAAATAGATCCGACATATATTATCAATTAGTTTTAACATAAACAATGTCGAATTGTTTTGTATAAGTATTTAAATTCGGTTTATAAAAAGTAGAAAGCATTATTGATCGCATCGTTACACAGATACATATTTAGCAAATTCTATTAACTTAGCAATATAATAAAATTATATTACTTATTATTACAGATTATAACATGTTTTCCGCTAAATTGCTATAGATTTAGTGGTACTGATAAAAAAGCCACTGATGTATTGTTTAAAAAATAATGATTAAATTAATTATGTGACGGGTTACGTAGGTTAATGTTTATGTATCTGATTTCCGAACTCATTAATGATGGTAAAGAAACATGCTTAATGATGTAGTAATTGATACACAGAGTATATAAAAACCTATCCTGAGATATCATATTTAGCTGGTAAAGGAAGCGCAAATTCACGAGAAGCTTCTAGGTATTACAGTTAATCCATAAAGTAATCGCATTCCCATGAGTTATTTTCATGAAAAGAAAAAAATTATTCACAAGCAAAAGGGAAAGAAAATAAGCGTATTATAATGTATCTACTAAAACAATTGAATATACTACATTAAACTACATAATTCCATATAAGAAGAAGGGAAATTGTACAATTTGTTCGTTTAAAATAAAAAAAAAGAAAATTTGTATTTTACAAATAATAGCCAAATATAAGTAAAGCATGTTTACATGATATTATATAAAATATAATATACAATTCTTATTAGTTAGAAAGATATCTTGGCTGATTGCTTCCGTAGAGTCAAAAGTATGAGCTTTTTAAAATTGCAAGGAAAATAACCAAGCATAGAGCCAAAAAGAGAACCAATAATACTTCCTATATATATTTGTAATACTCAATTTAGACTTTTAAAACCTAAACTTTGAAGGTTTTTCACTGTTATTTTATGCTATGATAGCACATATATTGACTTTTAATTACAATAAATTACAATCCTTTCTCGTTTAAATAAAAAAAAACATGTATATAAAGTATGTTTTAAATCATTCGATATATTTATCGTATGTTTTAATTTCATTTTTTTATTCTTTTCACCACGCACTGATACTGATAACAGATGTTTGATATTTTAAATTATTACTTTAGTACTAAAAAAATGCCAAATTCCAACACAATATCCATAAATTTATTTTTTTTTCTCCATGTTAAAATAATTTAATTGAACAGCGACAACGATTGAAACTGAAGTTTAAGAAATTAGTTGACGTTTATAACTGTCGTAAGCTGTAAAAAATGAAATAAAAAAATGAATATAAAAAAATCTTAATCTACGAAAATATACGATATCTACGAATGAAGATATAATATAGCCTCTTCCGATTTACCCATAATTCTGAAAAATATTGTTTATCTTCAGAAACAAAAATTTTTAAAGATTTAAAGACAATTTTATACAAAAAACAAGTATTTTCTACTTTCTTTTATTTTTGGTTGCCCTCAATTTTCGAAGGCGGTTCCGAGTCGCTTTTACAGTGTTTTAAAAAATTTCTGAAACTGAAATATAGGGTTTTCTGATGTTAACAATTCTCAGTTAAGCATTTTCAGCTGCATAACTGAAATTATGCAATAAAAAGTAACGAAATAATATTTTAATGTTAATGTTATTGGTATTAGTTTAGTATGTTTGATTAACATGGAAATGTTCAATTTAGAATTGATAGCCCAATACACCATATTATAGCTTGAGAAAAAGTGAATTTAGTACAGTGTAAAAGCTACGGGGAAACGTTTCTGAAAATCACGGGAAGCAAGGAAAAGTTCTGTTAATAATATTAATTTTGATATTAATGTTATTGGCATTAGTTTAGTATGCTTCTCTACTAAATATGCTTGATGAACATGGAAATGCTCAATTGGGAAATGATAGCACCCGATACATCTATAGTATAGATTGAGAAAACGGATTTTAATACACTGTAAAAGCTACTCCGAAACGTTTCTGAAAACTACGGGAAGCAAAGAAAACTGCTGTTAATAATAGTAATGTTAATGTTATTGGCGTTAGTTTAGTATGCTTGTCGGTTAAACATGGTTGATGAACATGGAAATGTTCAATTCAGAATTGATAGCACCCGACACATCTATATTATAGATTGACAAAACTAATTTTAATACTCTGTAAGAGCTACTCGGAAACTTTTCTGAAAACTACGAGAAGCAAAGAAAATTTATCTTAATAATATTAATTTTAATATTAATGTTATTGACGTTAGTTTAGTATGCTTCTAACATGCTTGATGAACATGGAAATGTTCAATTGAGAATTCACAGCACCAGATACACCTATAGTATAGCTTGAGAAAACGGATTTTAATGCACTGTCCAAGTTACTCGGAAACATTTCTGAAAACTACGGGAAGCAAAGGAAACTGCTATTAATAATAGCAATTTTAATGTTAATGTTATTGACCTTAGTTTAGTATGTCTGTCTGTTAAACATGCTTGATGAACATGGAAATGTTGAATTGAGAACTGATAGCACCCGACACTTCTATATCATAGATTGACAAAACTGATTTTAATACACTGTAAAAGCTACTAGGAAACGTTTCTGAAAAATGCGAGAAGCAAGGGAAATTTCTGTTAATAATATTAACTTTAATGTTAAAGTTATTGGCGTTAGTTTATTATGTTTGTCTATTAAACATGTTTGATTAACATGAAAATTATCAATTGAGAATTAATAGCACCCGATACACCTATATTAAAAGTCGAGGAAACTGATTTTAATACACTGTAAAAGCTACTTGGAAATTTCTCAAAACTATGGGAAGCAAAGAAAACTTATAGGCATTAGTTTAGCATGCTTCTCTGTTAAACATGCTTGATGAATATGAAAATGTTCAATTGAGAATTGATAGCCCCCAATACACCTATATTATAGCTTGAGAAAACTAATTTTAATAAACTGTAAAAGCTACTCGGAAACGTTTCTGAAAACTACGAGAAGCAAAGGAAACTTCTGTGAATAATATTAATCTTAATGTTAATGTTATTGGCGTTAGTTTAGTATGCTGTATGTTAAACATGCTTGATGAACATGGAAATGTTCAATTGAGAATTGATAGCACCCGATACACCTATATTATAGCTTGAGAAAAATGAACTTATTAACATAATAAAAGCTACTCGGAAAAGTTTCTGAAAACTACGGACAGGAAACAAAAACTGTTTTATAATTACTTTTTTAAGTCTCTAAAATATATTGGCTGCCGAGTGTTTTGATGATAAATGAACGCTTTCTGGAATGATAAGTATCTCGGGAAAAATTATAAGAGGTGTCAATTTTTCGTTCGTAAATATATGATATTTTTGTAAAAAAAAAAAAAAAAAAAAAAAAAAAAAAAAAAAAAAAAAAAACACCTGTCCTTTTTTCTACAGTGCAAGTGTACAGCAAGTAACCTTTAGAATATTCGATGCTATAAGTATTTGTAACAGAACCTAATAAGCGAATATGTATTTGATATACTTGCTTTAGTATATTTTTTGTCTTTAGTATATTATAATGGTTCCGGAAGTAGTTATATGAAACGATATGGATCGAAAACAATGTAAATTGTAGGATGGAGGGTCTCGTGGTCAACTTTTGTATAAAGTTTTTTTTTTTCGGCCTTTCCATATACAAACTGGTAAAGAAAATTTTAGGCCTCCCACAGGATTGGAGACATTCTGAAGTAATTCCAGGTACATTCTGATCAATCTGCTTTTATGGATACACTTTTTTGTAAAATATTAAGTTTAAAGATATGATTTTTTTTTGTATATGTATTATTTTTTCATAAGAAATAATAAAAATTATGACTGTAACAGTATTACCGAAGTTATAAATGAAAACATTAAATTAAATATGTGATTTTATGAATGCTAGTTAAGCTATATTTTTAATTAATTCATTTTTATGGAAAATAATTCTATGCCTTATCTTCTGATTGCTCGATGTTTTGCCATCTTCATATAAAATTTAATGAAGTAATCCACGATAAACATTTTGTAAAACATACCTAACATGTTAGTTGCAGGTAAAATTAAACACTCATACTAATTAAAAATATGTGACTAATATAAACCTAATAAGCGAATAAGTATTTACTATATTTGCTTCAGTATCATTTTAAGCGGATCCGGAATAAGGTATATGGGACCGAAAATTATGTAAAGTATAGAAGGAGAGTCTCGCGGTCAACTTTTATACAAATGTTTATAATAATAATTATTATTAATTATTCGGCCATTCCACATACAAACCGGTGAATAAAATTTTAGGCATCCACAGGAATGAAGACCCAAGTACGTTCTGAACAATTTGTTTTTATGGATACACTTTTTGTAAGATATTAAGGTAGAAAAGATGAAAATTTTTATGTTTGAATAATTACTATTTTTTCATTAGGTTTGACAAAAGTTATGACTGTAACAATATTACTGAAGTTATGAATGAAAACATTAAATATGTGATTTGATGAATGTTATTTGAACTATTTTTTAATTCATTTATTTTTTTTTTCTTGGAAATTAACTCAATGATTTATCTTCTGATTAATAAATAATTTTCAATCTTCATGTAAAATTTGCTGAAGATATCTGAGATAAATTTTTAGTAAAACATGCGTAACATGACAGTGTAGATAAAAATAAACAGTTATACTAATTCAAAAAATGTATCTTGAATGTATTTTTTTCGTTTAAGTACAATCTAAAATGTAGTTATTTTATTTTCGGAAAATTAACTTCATGTATCATTATAAACAAATGATATGGTTATAAATATATTAAATTTTCTTAAGGTTCACGCTGTAAAAGGATTATATAAGTTTTAAATCGTGTCCAAATATACTATTTGTTTTGCTTAATTCTAAGTTCAAATTAAATAAATATAGAAAAACTATATTTTCAAAGAACGACAGATTCACCTTAATAATATAAATGAAAAATATGAATATCAAATTCACAATATATCTTTACTTAATAGGTGCTAAAAATACAAATGTTAAAAACATTTTAAAAACAATGCAGATGTTGAAAACATTGAGTCACATGATGTTTAAAATCCAAGCGCTTTCGACTGAACCATCAGTCGTCATCAGGGAAAAGAGCACTGCCGAATGAAAGACAAACAGCTGGTTAAATATCAAAGGGCGAAATTTGCATTGTTTTTAAAATGTTTTTAACATTTGTATTTTTAGCACCTATTAAGTAAAGATATATTGTGAATTTGATATTCATATTTTTCATTTAATTCTAAGTTATTTTAGTTTAAAGACTCGATGTAATTCAATTCGACAGTTACTCTTAGATTAAAAAGATATACTGCTGAATTATTTTAATAAACTTAAAAATTATTAATATAATGTAGCAAATTTTTTTTCAATGCAAGATAAATTGCGTCCTAATTTAAATAAGTTTTCAAGGAAAGATATAACATTATTTAAGATATTATCTTTTGTTGATATGTAAAATTTATTTACAAAATTATCCAACTAAATCCTTATAAAATTTTGTATTGTAGAATATAAATTATGCCATACAATAAAATGTATTTTGTACTATTTTTATAAATATATTCACTTTTAAAAAAGGTAAGCAAAAAACAGTATATACATTAAGTAATACTAGAACATTTTAAATTTAAGTTCGTTGAAAATTAAAACATTTTTTTATGTGCATTAAAAATTAAATGACCCGTAAAATAAGACATTTCTTGAAAAGTTTTCCTACTAAGAAGCGTTGATTTACATCTCAGTTTGACAAATTTAATTTTCCAAAACTAAAACTATCCCTGGAAATCAAATCACATACTTTATATGGGAAGTAGGTCAAAATGTGGTTCTAAAATTTTAGAGAAATAAAGAGCAGAATACAAAAAAGAGCCATCTGGAATATTGCCAATATTTTGTTTGGTCTGTCGTATTTTTCCACAAATTTCAAGTGTTTTCACGTTGAATAAACGATTTCAGAACTGGAAACTTTTGAAATCAAATTTTGTTCAACGTACAAAATATTTTTACTTGCATTTAAACTGTTTTAGTCTTATATTTTTTGCTAAATGTTTGACTCATCGCTTATTCTAAATGTTTTATTAAATATAAAGATACTGTTTGTAAAGATGCTTATATTAAAATATTAGATACCATTAGATTTTCTGTATTATTTAGATTTCTGTTTGAAGCATTTATATTGATAATTATTTGAATATTCATATATATATGACGCAAAATATTGCAAATAAATATAATACTAGCAAAATGAATACATCCATTCATATTATGAAATATATTTTTATTTGATAATTTTTAATAGTTCTATATTTTAAATTTAACTATCTTTATAAATAAAATAGTTACTACCCCTTTTTTTCATTTATTATAGTTACTTTTTCGCATATCATTAATATATATATTTTTTTTATGTTTAATGATATAAGAGTTTAAAATAGAATGGTGTTTCACGATATTTCTTTAATAAGAAATTAACACAACAATAATAAGTATTTTTCTTTCTGTTTTTAGAAAAATGTAAACATAATTAAAATACGCAATGCAACCGAAAAAATTGGGAAGAATTAAATTTAAAAATACCTTAATGATCATTATAAAAGTTGGCATCTTAAATGTCAACATTACACAGCGTTTTTCTAAGCATTGTGCATTATCGAATATTTATTAGTATTTAAAAGTCCAAATGTGGTGTGAAGAACAATGAAATATTTTTATAGGTGAAATGGATTGTCTTTAGAGAATAGTAACATAGGAAAGCGATGTTTGTAAAATTAATAATAAATTTTTATTTTTAATATTTATCAAAAAATCTAAATTAATTCGCTTTGTCTAATTAGTTTCGAAGCTAATTTTGAATTAAAAAGTAACTACTGATGTGTTTAATTAACATTAAATCATAAAAGAGGAATATATATGATTCTGTGCCAATAAATGCATTTTTGAAATGTTTTCACTTTGATATGAATTTCAGAAGTGAAAGAACTGCTTTGTAATTAAATAAATAGATATTTTCTGCATCCACTTGTTATGCAATACATTCTAGAATAGTTAATTTAATAAAAAAAAAAGGGAAATCATTAATTTAGGTCCACATTTGCAGAAAAAGTAACTTATACATATATATTCCTCAAAGTTTTCCTTAAATTTACAAACTGTTTTCAGTTACTAATTTAAACAGAAATACTTAACTGCTTATTAAAATTGTGATTGTCTGAGTAAGGATCTATGGTAATTGATGCAATAAAAGCACATGCATGAGCGTGATAAACAATTTTAAATTAAAATTAAATTTGATAGGAATTACAGGAAAGATAGACAATTTCTGTTATTGCTTTAAAAGAAAACATGTTGAAAATAAAAAAAAATATTAAAATATTAAAAGACATTTTTGTTTAAGTATTCTTCTACAATTCGTATAAACAATAACATAAAAATTCTATGTATTATTTACTTCATAAATCAATATGTAATCCAATCTTTACTGCACTTTTTAGGTAAATATAAGAATCACTGTTATATAATGTCACTGTTATTCAGATGAAATTTTAAGTTTATGTTTCAGTTAAATATTTAATTTTAACAACAACAAAAAAATCACTTAAAGAAAATATTTTTTGCAGTCAATTATGGAGTTCTTAAGTGTACACAAATTTACTAACGCAAAAGTAATAAATGCCTTTCATCATTATTGGCAAGTATTGCAAAACAAACAAGTAACTTCAATCTTTACTAAAATTTAATTAATAAATAAGGGATCTATTTAAAGAATTGCAGTAGTAGAATATGGATAATGTAGATTATTTCTAATTAATTTAATCCGACATCATTTTGAGTATAAGAAATACACCATTGTTTATATTTAGTTAAAAAGTAATAATTAGAATAAAATTTAAAGAAAGAAAACAAATAAAATACTGATTTTTTTTTTTATATTTGAAAGGAATTTTCAAACAAACAACGACAAAAAATTTAGTATTTAATATTACAGCTGGAGTAATACATTTAAAATAAGTGTACACGGCCCTTTATGTTTATTTATTTATTTATTATTATTTTAATGACCAATTTAAAAATTATTTTTACTAAGATATTTCAGTGAATGTATTTATCACATTAATATGCATTATTATTCCCTGAAATATCTTCAAATTTATCTCTACAGAATGCTACGAAATGAAGTTAATTAATGAAGAAATTAAAGTTGTGTCGATAACAACAACAACAACAAAAAAAAAATCTGAAAGAATGATATTTTCAGATCACTTAAAAGAACAGAAAACACAAACATATTTTCAAACAGTGCCAGATCCATAAAATATAAGTGTGAAAATAAAGCCCAAGACACACATTTAAGCAAAAGTTTTTTAATTCCCATGAAGTTAAAAATCATATCAAACACTCATGCATGCTTTTAAAGATTTTTTAAATATATGTGGTTATTAATGAATTGTTTAAATTATTAAATTTTAAGTAACACAAACAACAAATAACGTTTTAAATACAAAATTAGTAAAACAAAAAATACCTATAAGGTCATATGTTATAAATTTACATTACTTTTCAGTGATTATAGAGTCTATTTGGATATAAATATATATTATATTAAACGATTGAAAATTTTTTTAACAATAGCACATTTAATAAGAATAGGATATTACATCTAATAAATTATCTCTTCAAGAATACATGTGTGAGCATCATATGATATTCAACAAATGATTTACTGATCTTAAATTATAAAAGCAAATTTGCAAGGAAGAGTTTAATAATTTCGAAACGATATCGACACATATATAAATTAAATGATATCCTTCACTTAATGATCTTATAAATAACACAAACAAACGCAGAGAACGGTATAACATAACATGCAGAGAAAGCTAAAAAAACAGGTACACATGCGAATCCGAGATACACAGAAAATCCATAATCCACACGTACCATACAGGTGCACTTATTACTGAAATCACCCTTACCTGAAAGAATTGTACTCCAGTCTGACTGGATCCCGTAGGAATGGATAGCTGAAAACAACACCAGGGATAGAGTCAAATGCAAAAACGGTGTGACCGATGTTTGACACATCGTTTTTTTAAAAGAAGAAATCCCAGAGTGTAGATATAATCAACAAAGTATCCACCACGCGGTTAAATAAAATAAGTTCTCACCAACTCACATAACACATCATTAAGTCTGTTTATATTCCGGTGACAGAATGGGGCAACGAATGCCCCGGTGGCGGGCCAGGGCTTTCTTTCACGCCTGTAACAGAGGAGTCTCACAATTCCTCTATAGTGTGATAAGCTCCAGGTGAAAGTGATGTAATAAACATTTATTTTCCTATGTAGTGGTGGTGAGGGATTTGTTTTACTAGAGGTGAGCCGAAGACGCAAGAATTCCGGGATACCTCCGATACTAGTACTCTCAAACACAGTCTCTGCGGCGATTTCTGTTCGACCGCAGAGCCCCTGGAAGTAGCGACATCTACCTTGTGACGGAATGGATCGACGAAGTTCGATAAGGGGTCGTTTGCACATCGCAGTAGAAAAATAATGGACCGTTTCGCACAAAATATATTTATGTATTTTATTTCTGAGATATTATTTTTCTATATGCTTTTTTTTTTTTTTAAGAATTCGGTAGAGATACAAATGTTTAATATTTATTAGTTAATTTTAAAAAGACTATCCCTTAAAAGCGTTTATTTGCACTATAGGATGTAGATTTAATCAGTTTTAATAATTATTTAAATGAGAAATGGTTTTATAATAAAACTTTCTGATTTATATTTTACAGCAAATTTTCGTAGTGTTTCCATGTTGCTATATCAGATTTTTTTTCGCATGATATTTTAGAGAACTGTACACAAAAGCAACCATTAAGTTGAAATTTAGATTTTTTTAAAATAAAAATTCAACGATTAATTATGAAATGCGTTTAGTACTGATCCTTTCTCCACTTTTCAGAAAATAATAATTACATTTTTTAAAACATTTTCACTTACAATTAATAGAAAATAGACATGCAATTATATACGTGGTATTTGGGGTTGTTTTAAACATATTTAAATGATTAAAATTAAAATATTGAACCTCTTCATTTTTAATATACAGATGTATGTAATTTCTAGAATAGTGTTGTTCCGCATATACTATCCAAGAATTATCTGTGAATGCAACTATTTAGTTACATAAAGATTGATGATTTAGAAGAAAAGTTAGAAAGAAAAATTATTTTCTAATAATTGGTGAATTGCGTTTTTTACTGATTCTTTTTATTTAACTTTTACAACGTTTCGTGTGACAATTTTTTAAAAGTTTCATTTACATTTATTTGATAAGCATTATGCAGTAATCTCAGTTCTCGTTGTATGTTTGTAATTTATTAAAATGAAATTGTAGAAAAATAATGGACTTTTTCATATTTAATATGGAGACTTATTTTCTCGGATATCGTCTTTTCACATTACATTTCAAGAACTGTTCAAAATTGCAAATTTTTTGTTAAAATTCAAAGTCAAAATTCAAAGGTAATTTTTTATGCATCACTAAGGGAACCGGGAAAACAAAATTCAACCAAAAGATCGATTTTTACTTTTTTATATCATTAAATAGTTTAAACCTTTATCTTTCCAACGATATGTCACACATGTTTATATATATAAAAAAATAAGTGCCGAAATTATTCATTCTTTCTAAGAGTACTTCACAGCTTAGTGGCCATTTAAATCTTTTTCTCAAAACTTGGATTTTTCATGTTTATGCTAATTTTTTTCAATATCTATTAAACTTAAGAACTCAGATTTTTTTAAAACTTATATTATATTATATTCTATACTTTAACACAGGGATTTAATGATTTTTTGAGAATTATTTATTTTAGGCAGTGAAATTTTACCAAAAATGCTAATTTAAAAATGACTTTCAATGAATAATTAATAATTAATTTTGAGTTTAACTTAGAAAGAAAATGGTCTGATAAAATAAGGAAATCATGTTATGCTAACTACTCTAAAAAATATAGACATCTATCATTCACCATTTCTGAGAAAAAGGTACATAAAGTTGGTGAGTTTAACATGGCGGAGATAGAGCTTTCCCGGTCCCCTTAAGTGAGTTTCGTGCTCAATTTTCTCTTTAAACAATAATTAAGTAACATAAAAAAGGCTTTTCTTTATACTGAAGAGGTAAATGTCACGCAGTTATATAAATGTGCTTTAAAATTTCATGCTTATTAAAAATATTTAAATAATTAAAAGAAAAAATTGGACAATTTCCTTACAGATTTATGTTTTTTTTTGGATTTTTTTAGCATAGAATTTCCAAGATTTGTTCGTGAATGTAACTATTTACTTACGTAAATATTGATAATTTATAAAACAGGTTTAGCAATTAAAAAATGTTTTCTGATAATTAGTGAAATGAGCTTTGTAATATATATTTTTTTATATATAACGTTTTCAATGTGTAATAATAATTAAAAAAATATATAAGACTTTGCTTTATGCTTAACAGACAAAGGTTATACAATAATGTCTTTTCTTGCGTTTTTTATTATTATTTAACTTAAATTTATTTTAATCTGTTAAAATCATATGGTAGAAAAAATGACCTATTCCATACGTAATATATTGATATACTTTATTTCCAGAATATTGTTGTTTCACATGACATTACAAAGAATTGCGCGGGAATGCAATTATATAGTTAAAGACTGATTATTTTAAGTCGAAATTCAAAAATTCTATAGATACATAATTTCAGAATAACATATCAAAGAATTATGTGGGAATGCAACTATTTAGTTTCTTAAAGGTTGATAATTTAGAACGAAGTTTAGCAATTAAAAAGTGTTTTAATAGTTATTGAATGATGTTTTGTACTGATTCTTTTCATGTAATTTTTACAATGTTTAGCGTTTCCAATTTATTTAAAATTTCATTTACATTTAACAGATAAACGTTAAGAAATAACCCAAGTTCTCGTTGGGAATTCATATATATATATATATATATATATATATTGTATTTATTAAATTGAAGTGGTAGAAAAATAAAAAAGGACTTTTTCTTATTTAATATATCAATATACTTAGTTTGTGGGATATGGTTTTCTCACATCACATATCTAAGAATTGAGCACAATTTCAACATTTTAGTTAAGGGGACTTGTACCTTTTAAACGCTTCGAAAATTAACGAAAAAATTCAAAGTTTGAATTAGTCTATCTTCAAAACCTTTTTACGTATAAACATGAAGTTTTGGATATTGATTAAACAGATTGTGCTTTGTAATATGCTACCATTAGAAATTTATTAGCCTTTTAGAGAATTTGTGTATTGTTGAAATCAAAATAGATCTTTTTTTAACTCCATAAGTCATTGCGCGCATGATATCTTGAGAAAGTATTTATGGATTGTCATGAAATTTGGTAAAGATACTAAACAAATATGTGTGTTTAAAATGAATTACATTTAAGTATTTAAAAGAGTAATGTTTTTAGTTATGATTATTTTTATTCATTAAAAATACATTTTTTTTTCTTTTTTTACAAAAATATTTTTAAATATAGTTAATGAAATAACTTTGGCCTAAGAGTAGTTCATTTTAAACACACGCATATGTTTAGTCTCTTTACCAAATTTCAAGACAATCGATACATACTTTCTCAAGATATCATGCGCGCAATGACTTATGGAGTAAAAAAAAAGAGCTGTTTTAAGTTCAACAATACACGAATTTTGTAAAAGGTTAATAAATTTCTAATGACAGCATATTACAAAGCACAATCTGTTTAATCAATATCCAAAACTTCATGTTTATATATACAAAGGTTTTCAAGATAGATTAATTCAAACTTTGAATTTTTTTCGTTAAACTTCGTCGCGTTTAAAAGGTACAAGACCCCTTAAAGACTGTTTGTTTCGAGCATTTTTTTAAAATCCATAATGAAGTGAACTTCGTGCTGATTCTTTCTTTATTTTTTAAAAAAGAATTAATTACCATTCTTAAACGATTTTTCTTTAATCTGAAAAGATAAATGGTATACATATATCCAAATTTGCTTTGGCATTTTACGTTTATTAAAAATATTTAAATGATTAAAAAATATATTGGACTACTTCCTTTACATATGTATGTAGTTTCCGCATTATTATTTTATTATTCGCGCAGCATTCCCAAGATTTATTCGTGAATGTAACTACTTAGTTACGTAAAGATTGATAATTTATAAACAAAGTTTGACTGTTAAAAGTTTTTCTGATAATTAGTAAAAAGTTTTCCACTAATTCTTTTTCATATAACTTTTAAAATGTGTAACAATAAAACAAAATAAGGCAAAGATTACGCTTAACAGATAAAGGTTATGCAATAATGTGAGTTCTTGTTAAATATATTCTTTAATTAATTTTAATCTGTTAAAATTATACGGTGGAAAAAATTTAACTTTTGATACTTGATATTTTGATATAGTTATTTTCTCCGTTATTGTAGTATCAGCTGATATTTCCAAGAATTGTGCAGAAATGCAATTACAGTAGAACCTCGATTATCCGAAGTAATTGGGACCAACCCTCATTCGGAAAATCGAAATTTTCGGATAATCGAGAATGCTTCAATTTTAAGATTATGGAGGAATATATGAAATATTTCTTATTATGGTAACAAGTGCTTAATAAAAATAAAGCAATAGAAAAATAGTAACACGAATAAATTACCTGAATTTTAATTTTGAAATTAAGTTCCTTTTACATATATCACAAGGGTTTGAAAAAATGTTTTGTTTGTCGCAGTTTCGATTGCTTTTGCTTTGAAGCTCTATCACGGAGTTTTTTAATATTATTAGTTCACCAGTTTCATAGTGTTTCTGCTGCTCCAGCCATCCAACTCTTTTACAAGAAATACAATCTGCACACCGGCAAATTCTAACGCATAAAAAGATCTAAAAATGATTACATTCCCATGTTCAGTTTTTGCTGCTATAAAACTTTTTTAATGGAACGATTTTGTCCAACTTTAGCATTAAATATCTCTTAAAATAATTCTTCGATTTGAAAACTGTCTGCATCAGCGTGTTTATCAAACATTTCTCTATAATACCACCGATTTTCATATTTTTGTACGCAATATTTTTCGTAATATTAACGAAGAAAGACCTCCTGTCACAAAATATTCAAAACCGGCGGCGGCGGCGGCGGTGACAGCGGTAGTTACTTTTTTTTAGAATAGAGAGATTTATTAAAAGGGAGTAAGAGAAAAATAATGGACATTTTCATATTTAATGTACCCATGTACTTACTTTATCTGACTTTCCAAGAATTGTGCAAGATTGCGCGATATGTTTTTGTTAAAAACTGCTCATTTCTAGAATTTTATTTTATTTTTTTCGGTTATTATTATTTTTAATATTTAAGGCGTATTCTTTCTCTGTTTATGAATAATAATTAATTACGTTAAAAAAAAACGAAAACAAAAAATTTTTATTTACTCTTAAGGGATAAATTTTACATTTTACAATGTGTTATAATTAAAATTTTACAACAGTTTTATTTACAACTAAGAGATAAATCTAGTAATTGCAATCTCATTTAATATCCAAGTTTTTTAGTTTATTAGAATAAAGTCGTAGAAAATTAATCGGCTGCTACATACAAAATATATTAACATATTTTTTTTCTGGAGTATTGTTTATTTTTTAGAGTATATTCAAGAAATATTTGGGAACGCAAATATTTGAATAATTACACATTGGAAATTCAGAAGAAATCTTCACAGGTTGAAAGTGTTTCTTGAATATTAGAGAAATGCGTTTTATAAACTAATTCTTCCTTATTTAATTCTTACAATATTTATTAATTACATTTTAAAAATACATTCTTTTTCAAAATCGGTAATTATTATGCAGTAAACTGAATCGATTTTATATTTTAATGTGCTTTATCTATTTAAAGAAACCGGCAGTAATTTAATGAACCGTTTCATATTTAGTGTGCATAGATCTGTCGAAAAAAAGCATTATTTTGTGAAGCAAATTCACTAACAATACTTTAAGTTCCATTTCTTGCAACGATTATTTTAAAATCTGCACCGGAAACATTTTGGAATTAGATAAAAATATAACCTTTTAATTGTATTTAATTTTATTTGAAGATAAATCATTAAATATTATGAAATGATAATAAGAATACGAAAATAATGAAATAATAATGAAATAGGAATAATAATGAAAATAATGAAATTGTAATAATGATGAAAATAATGAAATTGTAACGATAATGAAAATAATCGAAAAATAATTAAATAATGAAATAAAAATAACAATGAAATAATAATGAAAATAATGAAACAAGAATAATAATGAAACAATAACAATAATGGAATGATAGTAACAATGAAACAGTAATATTAATGAAAATCTGAAATAATAATGAAGCAATAATAATAATGAAAATATGTGATAATAATGAAATAATAATGAAATAATAATGAAATAATTCCTCTTTTGCCTAGTCCTAAACCGGAGCTTTTTTAAATATATATATATACACAGGGTGATTCATAAAAGATGGGCAGAACTTTAAGGGGTTATAGTACACTTAAAGACAAATAATATTAAATCGGAGACTAAGGGTCCCAGACGTATTCCCAAGGAGATAGGGGGCATTAAAGTTTAGGGTCCGAAATTTCAAATGATTATAAAACATGGAAAAATTGGTCGATTCGTTTGCGGTTTTTGCAAAAAATTTTCTTTATGCCAGTATTTTCTTGAAATAAAATTTTAAAGTTCAATTTCAAAAAATGCCGATAGGGGGCGCTTTAGAATTTGGAGTAACAAACAACTATTTTTTAACGTTATTTTTTGTATTTCTTTAAATGATTTCGAAAGCTTAGACTTAAACTTAAATTTTGATCTAAAAATCTGAGTCCTAACGAGTAGTTAAGTAGCATAAACTGAAATTTGAAATTTGAAACCCTTCTCCAACCCCAGAACAAAAATCAGTTATTCCCGATCTTTGTGTCGTAGATTAGGCTCTAACTACTGCCGCGTTTTGCTAAAATTATTCTTTATGTCAGTATTTTCTTGAAAATAAATTTTAAAGAAAATTTTCAAAAAATTCCGATAGAGGGCGCTTTAGACTTTGGAGTAACGAACAACTATTTTATACCGTTATTTTTTGTGTCTCATCAAATGCTTTCTAAAGCTCAGACTTAAATTTTCAGCCCAAAATCTGAATCGTTAGACGTGGTTAAGTTTCTGGGGAGAGGGGTTTGAAATTTCTACTCCTGAGCACAGTTCAGTTTACCATGTCCACACATTGTGTGCTGTGATACGAGGTAAAAAGACACAAATTAGGATTATGTTACCAAAGCATATTTATTAACATGTAATTACAATAAATGTTCAAAATTGTGACCACCAGAGGTTATGCACGCAGAACAACGGCGAAGAATGGAACGGCGAACATTCTCGAAAACATCAGGCTTTTCGAGCACTTCCCCTACAGCGGCGGAAAGTCTGGCGACCAGTTCCTCGGGGGATTCAATGGGTGTCTCATACATAAGAGCCTTCAATCGTCCCCAAAAAAAAGAAATCGAGGGGTGAAAGATCTGGCGAGCGAGCAGGCCAAGCAACAGGACCACCTCGACCAATCCATCTGTTCGGAAATGTGATGTCCAGATAGTTGCGGACGTCTCGTACGTAATGGGCTGGCTCTCCATCGTGCTGGAACCACATGACCCACCGGATGCGTGGAGGAACAACGTTTAACAGGTCTGGTAGCACATGTTGCAGAAATGTGAGGTATGTTTTACCGTTGAGGCGTTCAGGAAGAAGGTACGGTCCGATTAGGTGGTCTCCGAGGATTCCTGCCCAAACATTGATGGAAAAGCGTCTCTGATGAGCATGTGGATACGTAGCATGTGGATTGACATCCGCCCATACATGTGCATTGTGTGTGTTAAATGTACCTTCACGTGTGAAGGTACATTCATCGGTGAAAAGCACAGTTCGTCCAAAATGTGGATTTAGCGCGTTCTGCTGCAGAAACCAGCGGGCGAATTCAATACGATTTGGATAATCCCCTGGAGACAGTTTCTGGACTCGTTGCACATGAAACGGGAGCAAATGTTCATCCTTCAGTACCCTCCAAGTCATGGACTGTGAGGTATCCACCTGCCTAGCCACTGTTCGTGTACTTGTACTTGGCTGCGCCGCTACTACATCCAGAATGGCTTCTGCAACAACTACTGATTCGTCCTTTTTTGCACGACCTGCATTCGACCGGGAAGCGAGAAATGATCCCGTCTCACACACCTGTCTGTGCAAGCGCTCGAAAGTTTTGCGGTTAGGCAACCGCCTGTTGGGAAATCGCTCTCCGTACATTCGTTGTGCCTCTGCACCATTTCCATCTGCCGCTCCGTAAATTAAATGCATCTCAGCCTTTTCCTTATTCGTGAAGGGCACCATCTTCCGATTCATTACTACAGCGACTTACACTTGACTCACCGTTCAGTGGTTTTTATGCCTGAATCGTGTCGAAATTTTGCATACGTGTTCTTCTTCTTCCCCATTTGACATTTGCATACTTTCTGTTTCCTTCTTCACACGGTGACTAGCGTCAGGAATGGAGCTTTAACGTTTGCATGAGCGACGTTTCCAACTGTGCCAGTGCCTTTATGAGTGAATTCCGACTATGCAGTCCTTGACGAAAGTTGTATTTTTGCCTCGTATCACAGCACAGAATCGTTGGGCATGGTTAAGTAGTGCAAACTGAACTATGTTCAGAAGTTGAAATTTGAACCCCCTCCCCTCGCTACTGAACCACGCTCAGCGATTCAGATTTTGAGCTGAAAATTTAAGTTTAAGTCTAAGCTTTAGAAAGCATTTAATGAGACACAAAAAATAACGGTATAAAATAGTTGTTCGTTACTCCAAAGTCTAAAGCGCCCTCTATCGGAATTTTTTGAAAATTTTCTTTAAAATTTATTTTCAAGAAAATACTGACATAAAGAATAATTTTAGCAAAACGCGGCAGTAGTTAGAGCCTAATCTACGACACAAAGATCTGGAATAACTGATTTTTGTTCTGGGGGGAGAAGGGTTTCAAATTTCAAATTTCAGTTTATGCTACTTAACTACTCGTTAGGACTCAGATTTTTAGATCAAAATTTAAGTTTAAGTCTAAGCTTTCGAAATCATTTAAAGAAATACAAAAAATAACGTTAAAAATAGTTGTTTGTTACTCCAAAGTCTAAAGCGCCCCCAATCGGCATTTTTTGAAATTGAACTTTAAAATTTTATTTCAAGAAAATACTGGCATAAAGAAAATTTTTTGCAAAAACCGCAAACGAATCGACCAATTTTTCCATGTTCTATAATCATTTGAAATTTCGGACCCTAAACTTTAATGCCCCCTATCTCCTTGGGAATACGTCTGGGACCCTTAGTCTCCTATTTAATATTATTTGTCTTTAAGTGTACTATAACCCCTTAAAGTTCTGCCCATCTTTTATGAATCACCCTGTATATATATATATATATATATATATATATATATATATATATGTGTGTGTAATAAATTTGAAATCACAAATATATGAAGAAATTGATAAAGTTCTAAAGATGATTTAGAAATGAACATAAGAAACCAGTATGTAAAATATATATATACGTTCATTATTTGAAGTGAAATGAAATCAGGTTTTTTTAACACTCTAAGCGGTCGTATTTTTCCGTTTCAACCAGTATGTAAAATATATGTATATATATATATATATATATACGTTCATTATTTGAAGTGAAATGAAATCAGGTTTTTTTAACACTCTAAGCGGTCGTATTTTTCCGTTTCCCTAAAACTACTTATATTAGACGTAGAAAAAAATAATTTTGACAGAATTGAATTTCAAGATATATGTCAAATAAAGGAATTTGAATTGCATATTAGAAACAAACAGGGAAAGAAAATTTAAATTAACATTAATTTTATAAGCATTTTTATGAAAATGCATGAAAGCCCCCAAAACGCTCAGAGAAAATACAGTCGAACCTTGATTTAATGATTGCAAAGGTCCTTTGAAGAATATCATTAAATCAAGGTTATCGTTAAATTGGGGAACATACTATTTGAATTTTTTTTAATTACTTGTAGTTAGTAGTTAATTACAGTTCCTTTTAGAATATGAAAATACACTTTAAATTGTGGTATTTGCTTTGATTTTTTCTTAAATGTAAGTGGCGACACAGAATTTTCAGTTGTTCCAAAAGCATTATATAAATGACACTTGATAAACTTTTTAACCCACTATTATACAGCATTAAGTACTTTTTTCATATTCTAATCCAGAATAGGTTTCAGTTTATGTAATTTTTGAGATTTTATTATCTTCTGTGTCTTAATCAGAATCTAAATGAGATTGAATTTGTTTTTGTTTTTGTAACAATAGTGTTGTATATTCTATAATACAAAAAATAAAATCTGAGTGATATTTCTCATATTTTATAATTGAAAAATTCTGGCTAGAAATGTTTACTAAATTAATATATCAAATTCCTCAAAATCAAACACGCAATCGTCACATATAAATAACTGAGAGAAAAGGTCACAATTCTTCTAATTGGGAAAAGCGTCATTCAAAATCCATCAAAATTATCGTTAAATAGCGAAAAGCTACATTTAAAAAGAAAATCATTCAATATTGAAATACATATAGGGGAATCCGGAACATGAAAATATATCCTTAAATCAAATATCATTAAATCAAAGATATACTATAGATAAATTAAATTGAACAGTCCGTCATTTTGTTAAAAATCGAAACTTTCAAATATCCATCGGCCAAAGACATATATAGTATACATATGGGGCATTCTTACAATCTTTTGACTTTCGGGAATAAAAATCTTGTGAAAATAAACTTGCAAAAACAACATTTGAATCTGATAGACTAATACCTCAATGATTCAAAATAAAGAAAAGATGGTCAGCAGCGACAGATTTTTCATTTAACTGAGGTTTATGTTAAACTTGCGAGTTTAATTTTCCTTACCATTTTACCACTAAAACTTTCTATTTTCTTCTAAACTTTTACTTATAATGAATTTGAATAGTACCCACAGAACATTCAAATAAGAAATAATAACAATGTAGCATTTTTAGTAAAAAATTTTGGTATAACGTTTTCTTAAAGGTGTGTTAAAGAGAAAGGACGGTAATTTAAAACAAGTTGGAAATTGCTCGTCAAACGTGGCAAATGAGGTGCGTTCGTACTATAACTAGTTTTATAAATATTTTTTTCGCCGCATATTGTACAGAATGTATATTTTAGTGTACTTCGAAAGGCTATAACATCATTAATTTGCACTTGAAACAATTTTTCCCCATTGGCCGTAATGTGACGGAAAATTTATGACTGTCCCTGTAATTAAACTATACATCCGATTTTCATAAAATATGAAATGACTCGACAAAATCTTGCAACAATTATATATTTATAATTTCAGACCATTCGGAAGGCTGTAACATCATTAAAATGCACTTGCAATAATTTCTTCCCATTGGCCGTAATTTAACGAAAAACTTTTGATTGTCCCTGTAATTAAACTATACATCCGATTTTCATAAAAATTGAAATGACTCGACAAAATTATGCAACAATTATATATTTATAATTTCAGACCATTCGGAAGGCTGTAACATCATTAAAATGCACTTGCAATAATTTCTTCCCATTGGCCGTAATGTAACGGAAAACTTTTGGTTGCCCCTGTAATTAAACTATACATCCGATTTTCATAAAAATTTAAATGACTCGACAAAATTATGCAACAATTATATAGTTTAAATTTTAAACGATTCGGTTGGGTAGTTTTTGCTCTGTTATATGCGGACGGACAGACAGACGGACGGACAGACGGACAGACAGACGGACTGAACGACAACTATAGGTGCTACGTATTTATATAATTACGAACGCACCTAAAAAGGGGACGGTATAGGAAAAAAGGGACGGTAAGGATGGAACGTCAACGAAAATTACCACTTATTTTAGGCAAATCATGTTAAGACTAAGTGGTAGACACAATACTCACTGATTTTTAAAAACAGTTATTTTACATTGGATTAAATTTAAAAAAAAATAATTTACATCGAAAAGTGCAGGAATAAACCTTAGGGATGGTAAGACTACGAATAAAGCCACGATCTTGAAATTAAAATTTAAATTCTGATTTGAATTTTGCAGTAAATTTCCTGTCAAAGAATTTTAGACATTATTTCTCTAGCATACTTCTGCATGAGAAAAGACTTGAAAAAAAAATCTGTGTCTGCATCAGAAAGGATTTTCTGTATAAGTTTAGCAAGGGGGAATGTAAGGATGAAAACCCAGGGACAGGGTTCAAAAAATAATATCAACCGTAAAAATGTGCGAAGGTTAATTTTTTCCTACATATTTATATAAAACAAGTGTTCCAGTTTCGGAAAAAAATTACATCGAGTTACTTTTATTGAAATAACTTAAAAATCGGCATCAGGGACACGGGACGGTATAGGAAATTTCCTGGTATTTGGACCCCCAGCATTGTCCAAAATTTATTTATCACGTTAATATTGTTTATGCAATCTTGCAATGGGATGTTTCCCAGTATATGGAAAAAAAAAACATAAGAAAATGTACTAAAATAAAAATTATTATTCAGTGACATAAAATTCAAATGATTGTGAGAATGCCCCATATAAATTATATATATGTACTATTATACGTCTTTGACCGAAGGGTTTTATACTACATGTATATTTAATTTTAAATTTAAAAAATGGAACACTATTACACAGACAAAAAGCAAGTTAGAAAGTGCATTTTTTAATTAAACTAAAATGAAAAACATATTTTGTGATAGTTCATATTACTTTTTATTAGTTCAATAACTATATAATTTATCGCGGTCATAAAATAATATCTTAAAATATGCTTATTTTACATTTTGTAAAACTCCCATAATCTCCTATTAGAAGGAATAATGTTTTTCCGCTTTACTTTACTTCTTTACACATAGTGGATCAAATCATTATGTTGGAATTCAACTGTTTAGTTATCTATCGATTAAAAAAATATAAAGAAAATTAAAATATTAAAAGTATTTATGGTAAGTTGTGATTTGTTGATTTGAACCTTAGTTTTCATAGTTGTTTACATGTAATATTCTTTTATACTGATTCTTCCTCAGTTTACTTTCAAAATATTTTACAATTAATATTTTGCAATATTTTTCTTTTTTCTACACATGATAAATATTATGCATTAGAAAAAGCAAAATACTTGTTGCAGTGTATTGTCTTTACCCATTTATATGAATTTGTTTCATATAAAATCGTACGATATGAATATCAAAGTATTATTTTTTTTTTAACATGTCGTTTAATAGATATTAAAATAAATTCCTTATGTAAAGTGGTGTTATTAAAATGTTTTCACAGACTGCGTAGAACAAAAAATAATGGTTACTTATGAGGCTTAGAAGTTAAGAGGAGGTAAGCCAAAATTGAATTTTATCGGAAAAGAGTGGCTTTTAATTTTATTTACCCGTCTAACATGAGATTCAGGTGAGCGAAAAGCTTAAATAGGTACTTTTTAATTCTAAATTTTAGTAATACTTAAATATTTTCCTTTAAACTCTTAGAATACGAATCACTAATTATTACATTTTTTTAACATTTCGTTTATATATATATATATATATTAATGCCTGTTTTAAATCGATATAAATAAAATGCTTTATCTGGCTGTGTAGGAAAAATAACTCATGCCACCTTGGATGTTAAATTTAATATGTCAAAATATAATAACTTAAGTTAAGAGTCTCATATTCGATTGGAGTCACGTGATCGAGAGGATTACTTATGTACTTTAAAATACCTATTAAAATCAAGATTTACACATATTTAAATACTTTCTTGCAAAAATGTTTCATACATGTTGCAGTAATAACTAGTAACACACTTTTTTAGTACTTTCCTGTAAGTGATGAGTCATGAGTAAAAAAAATTACAAGAATAATATTTTATTTGCATAAAAAAACATTAATGAGTTATGAAATTTTCGCTCACCTGTATTTCATGTTAGACGCGTAAATAAAATTAAAAGCCACCCTTTTGCGATGAAATTCAATTTTGGCTTACCTCCTCTTAACTTTTAAGCCTCATAAGTAACCTTTATTTTTTTTGTTTTAATTTAAACAGAAAAGAGGTCGCTAGTACTTACAGAAAATTGTATCTATTAAAGTTTATTGCAAAGCATATAGATGTTGGGTTGTGTTCTATTAAATATATCGTCTAAATATCTGAATATTTAAAAAAATTGTCAATTTTTTGTACGTTTATTTTTAAATTTAAGAAAGTTTTATAAAAACAAGCGATAAAAACCAACTAAATTTCCAAAGTTGAATTTTCTCCCCATAATTTATTATTTTTCTTTAATATATTTTTTTCTGTTTCTTTTTTGAATATATCCAAGAATACATGTATTGATAGCAATTAATCTGTCAAATACATCAAGATTGCCTTTTAAAATCTCCTCAGAGGAGAATTTTACAACTCTCGATATTTCAACACAAATTATCTAAGTAGTCTTCGGACATGTAATTTGTATTACATATACATATTTTTAAACATTCGGGCATTCGTGAATACTACTTGAAACTAATTAAAATCTGCTCCGCTGTTCGCTTACTTTGATTGTGAATCTGATGGTGGGTTTTGCTGTCGATGTGAAATGAAAAAAAAAATTAAAACAACACTTATTTTTCAACTAAATATCCGTATTTGTACGACGCGACTCTAACTCTAGATTCTTTTGAGTAGACTTTCATTCAAAAATACAAAATTAAACAAATTAGTGGATGGACGCTGCTGAAGCAGAGGGGGCGACAACATCAGTTACCTTTTGAAAAGATTTGCGTTACATGATTTTGTTTCGTACATTTGGCGATTTCTATTGGTCTTATGATGAACTATTATGTGTTACTTACGTGTGATAACATGCATTTAAGGTCCTTAAGCCTGTTTCTGTTCTGGTTTATTATCGTGGGGAATTTATAAGTTCTTTTGTTAATAGTGCTCGACTGATACTTTTTTTTATATCTTTAGAAGGTCGTAATTTCAAATTCTGAAAACTATTAAAAGCATTATAAACAAAAAAGAAAAAAAATCATGCGTCAAGCATAAATTATGAAACACTTTCGAACACATTCAGAATAATGTAACAAAACTGCACCGTTTCATAAAATTTAAATATTGCGTCTAATTCAACCATATGGAAACTCATAACACATTTAAAACCCAATTTCAGCTGTTCCCATCTACAATTGGAATTTTTTTGCAGAAGCCCTGTATACGATATATAGATTTGTATCTATTAACTACATGCATGCCAAAATTTAGTTCACTTGTAAAATGCATAAATTTTCGGCTTAAAATTCCCCTTCATCAGTTTCCTCTAATGAGGAGAATGGTACGTAAATACCTTTGTGCAGCCCTGTATATGAGGCATAGAATTTGTATATAATGAGTAACATGCAAAAAATTTATTGAATTTAAAATGAAAAGCGGAACACTCCAGGCATTATTATACAAATTAGTACTGTAATCGATTTTCTTTGTGTGTCCCTGTAAATGAATAAAAGATGCTATGAATTCCCTGTTCGAACGTGATAGTATAGAAATTCAGCGATTTATATCAGTTTCAATACATCTGAAGTAGCGTAATGTCATTAAACTACTCTGTAAACGATTTTTCCACATATACCAAAATGTAATTTAATACTTTTGAGCGCCCCTGTAAATGAACTATTAATCCTATATACTTCATGTGCAATACAAAACATGCTTTGGTGACCGTAAATAAGGTTTATCAATTACATGAAAATCCGAGTATATTTCCGGGAGTTAGAGCGTGAACAGACAGACAGACGGCCAGACAAACAGAATGCATAAACACTTTTCAACTTTTTGGAAAGTGTTAAAATTATCACATCGTTGAATGGTTGTTATTGCGCAGTGTAAACACTTTAAAGTATGTTTATAATTTAAAATTATCATTTTTTGAGCAATTTTTGCATCTCGTGAGTGACATTACGACCATATGTTTAACAGAAACATAAATACATTTTTTCACTATTGTTCTAGTGGATATTAAACAAAAATACACTGAAATGTAATGTTTTCGAAAAAAAAAAAAAAAAAACACACGCACACATTAAGGGGGTAGGATACCTGTAAACGTTCAAAATTTTCGAATTTGTTTTCATACATATTTTGATTCCGTAATCATTTCTGAACAATATGCAAAGAACCGCATTCAAAAATTCTCAGCAGTTTACTAATTATAGCACTTTTATTACGACTGCATATTAAGACTACATAGGATAATTAAACTTTGCGATGCGTTTATTCAAAACGTTGAATTTTGATACTGCGAGCAGTGTTACTAAGAAACTATGCATGGCAATCAAAAGAAATTTTTACCACATATTCATTTATGTATTATCTACAACTTAAAACCAGAAAAAGGTAAGATTTTATTTTTTTTTCTGTTTTTGTACGTTGAAAATATATTTTAAAAAGTGCAAATTTTTAATTTTTTGTTAATTTTTTAATTTAGTCAATATTTTTTTACAGTTATTCTGGTTTTAGTATAAAGTTAACCTTATTATATATTTATTTTCACCAAAATTTCTTTTTTATATGAATATTTTCAGATTTTATGCGCGCAAAAATTTTGTTCCTTATTATCATATATTTTTAAACCTATCTGTCAATACTTATTTATGAATTTACAAGTATATATATATTTTTTAATGTAAATTTAAATATGAGCTTTAGAGTTAAAAGAAGATTGATTTTTATAGTTGACTCATTACACAAGTTTTGAAGCTTGGAACATAGTGATATTTTTTACTTTTTCGACGTGTTTAAAGGTATTCTACCCCCTTAAAAGGGTTAAAGTTATAAAATCATCAACGTCAGGCAGGTTAAGAGGCCAGTCGTGTCAGACAGTAATCATTTTTACCAAAATATACTTTTAATATAAGTTATAAAATTTGGGTAGCCTTATAATTCGTGCTTTTAATCATTAATTAATGGTAAGTATTTAGCCTCTAAAAAAAAGCCCATTTGAAGGATTTAAATTTGTAACACTTAAAAATATTGAGAAATATAATGATAATTATATTGCTTTATAAACAAATTGAACAGAGTAATACTTAAGTGACTAATTTAAAATTGATAATTTTGCTACAAAAATCTGGTAAAAGCATTTGAAAATATTTTAAAATTTAATTTATATTTAATACCTGATTTATTATATTGCTAACTAAGCGTAGAACCAACAGAGTGAAAAATGTCCAAGCCGTGAATTGAACCCGGAAATAGCACTTGGAATAGCACTCCAAGTGCTCTACCATTTAAGTTACGAGGACGATACTCAGCTTGGTATCTCTCACTCACATATGTTGGTAAGGCTGCAACTGCAGCGCAAGATGGAATATTCTTCATGACACACAAACAAAGCAAGCATCGGTGAATACATATATAATTTTAATTAATTCTTCAGCAGTGAAATTACGCTCGAAATTATTGAATATTTAATACGTGATTTATCACATTACTAAATAAGCGTAGAACCAACAGAGTGAAAAATGTCCAAGTCGGGAATCGAACCCGGAACCGTGGAATTGCACTCCAAGTGCTATACTATTTTTCATTCCTTATCTTTTATTTTATTCCTGTTTTTTTTTGTTGTTTTTTTTTTAACAGAATTTAACTCAAAGCTAAAGAGGTATACCGCAATTATTGACATTGATAATCTGGTTTTTTCATGTTTTTCTCTTTTGAGGTTGGATGGTTGGACAACAGCTACACAGATAGCGCTGTTTTGGGAGCGTGTTCAACTGAGTATGTTTACTTTTGTATTTTACGAACTAATAAGTTATTTTCTCTCTTGAACTGAAGTAAGACCCCGATGATGGCCACAGGGTAGCTGAAAATTTTAGGTTTTAGACTTTTAGAATTTTATTTAATGTTTTGAAAGTGTTAACTTTTAAGTGTATTATGTGTCTTTTAGTAAATCTTTTAAATTATATTTGTGCTGTTAATTTCAAAATGTAATAGTCCTTCAATTTATTTAAAACACATATTAAATATTCAATAATTTCGAGCGTAATTTCGCGGCTGAAAATTAATTGAAAATTCATTACAAATATATACGTTTAATTTATATTTTATCTGAATGTTGTTTAAACAAAGTACAGCAATATATTAAACAATTCCTATAAATACTATTGAGACAATTGGTTAAGATGAATTGCCTGCAGCTGTGTTTTTATTAACGTAAAAAGAATATTATTGTACGCTGCAGTAATTTGTTACAACGACAGGCCATTTTGAACTTTTTCTGTTAATGTGTGATAGCAAACATAATATTTTTATTCATTTTTTCTTGGCCCCTTTATTTACCCCGCGAATAAATCTTCACTGAAAAATATAAAGTCAATAATCATCTTCTTATCCTGGAAGTACAAAGATAATTCGTCAAGAATTTCAGTAGATATTTGGTAAATCATCCAACAATCGAAATATAACGGTCATTGTACCTTAAATTGTGGAGGCCAGTGTACTTAAAAGCATGACACGCTGTTGTTTCTTTCGTTACTAACGCAAATGCAGTTTTTGAATAAATCATTTAAAATTAAAACAAGATTTTAAACATAATTGCTAATTTGCGCATCTGTATATTTTAGAATAATATCATAGATCGCTGTATATTTTGATGCATTTGTCTATACAGGGTGTCTGGAAATTAGTTGGGCAAAATAATGATTTATTGAATGGAATTGGCAGGAAAATTGAAAGTACATATTGTTGCAAGATAGAAAAGTCCTTCCGACCAGTGCCGGGAGGAAGAGGTAGCTTTCATATTCCTTATTTTAAAAAAATCAACTTATATTATTCAAACACACGAAGCTCAATTAAGTGGAAACCGAATGTAGGAGGTTCAATACTAATTTTTATCAATACTAAATCATTATGAATGAGAATTTCGCGAAATTAGTCAGCTTTATCCAAGCTGCTTTTATTTAAAGTAACTTATATTTGGCTGCCAAATTCGGCGATTTCTTAAAGTGCCTGCCATTTTAAGACAACATGGTGGATGAGGTTAACCAGTGAACTTGGTCGAGACCTTAGTAATTGCTATGCACATGCTCACTCACATCGGAATCGGTTGATATATACGAGTGCTGTCGCAGGCAAAAAATCAGATTTTTCAAAATGTCACCCACGTTAAAAATTGAAACTGCTATATCTGAGCCATTTTTTAAGATAAAGACCAACAAAAAATGCTCCTGAATCCTTATATCAAGGTCAAATACTTAAGAAAGAAACCTTTTTCAATTTCTAATTTTTTTGCACCTCACTTTAAATATATATATTTTTTTTAATTTAATGGCCGCCATTTTGAAACAAGATGGCTGATGAAGCTGGCCAGCGAACTTGGTCGAGATATTGATGTATACTATCCACATGCCTTCTTCCATCGAAATAGGCGAATACGTGTGGTATCGCGAGACAAATACAAGATCGTTTCAAAGTGTTAGCCATGATAGAAATTCAAAGTGCTATAATTCAACCACTTTTTAAGATATAAACAAAAGAACAAATTTTCAGAAACAAAAACTGCTCCAGAATCTTTGTATCAAGGCCAAACACATAAAAAAATCTTTTTCATTTTCCAATTTTTTAATACCCCATTTTAAATTATATATTTTTAAAAAAATGGCAACCCTTTTGAAACAAGATGGCGAATGAAGCTGGTCAACGAACTCGGTTGAGACATTGGTATGTACTATGTACAGACCAAGTTACATTCAAATCGATTCATAAATACGCCTGTTATCGCGTGACAAAAATCAGGTCGTTTTAAAATGTCAGCCACAATAGAAATTCAAAATGTTATAACTCAGCCATTTTTGTAGATATAGACGAAACAAAACCTGTTCCGGAATCTTTGTATTAAGGTCAAACACATACGAAAAAACTCTTTTTCATTTTCCAAT
The DNA here is from genome assembly GCA_963932465.1 of Maratus speciosus. Taxonomy (NCBI): domain Eukaryota; kingdom Metazoa; phylum Arthropoda; class Arachnida; order Araneae; family Salticidae; genus Maratus; species Maratus speciosus. The sequence continues at coordinate 136,163,334 of OZ010791.1, forward strand.
TTTTTGGTATCTCATTTTAAATTTAATTTTTTAAAAATTGTTTAAATGGCCGCCATTTTGAAACAAGATGGCGGATGAAGCTGGCCAACGAACTCGGTCGAGACATTGGTCCGTACTATGTGTTAACGAAGTTACATCCAAATCGGTTCATAAATACGCCTTTTATCGCGTGACAAAATTCAGGACGTTTCAAAATGTCAGCTTCGCTAGAAATTCAAAATGCTATAACTCAGCCATTTTTTAAGATATAGACGAAACAAAATCTGCTACGGAGTCTTTGTATAAATGTCAAATACATAAGAAAAAAATATTTTTCCATTTGCAATTTTTTGGTACCACATTTCAAATTTTAAATTTTTTTTAAATTTTTAAATGGCCGCCATTTTGAAACAAAATGGCGGATGAAGCTGGCCAACAAACTCGGTCGAGACATTGGTATGTACTATGTACACACCGAATTACATCCAAATCGGTTCATAAATACGAGAGTTACAGTGTGACATAGGTCAGATATATATATATATATATATATATATATATATATATATATATATATTGATATATATATATATATATATATATATATATATATATATATATATATATATATACATATATATATATACATATATATATATGTACATATATATATATATATATATATATATATATATATATATATATATATATATATATATATAAATTTTGAACGGAGGGTGGTTTCGGGGTCTGGGGGTCATGATCGATGAAAATATACCAAAATTTTTTGAAATCGCTTTCCTCCGAACGGCTGCAATAGGTAGCTTTTTGTAAAGAAAGCTACCTAAAAATAATTCAAGTTTATCATTGTCACAGACGTTCGATGTGACTTACTTTCGTGACTCTGCCAATTTACAATCGGTAAATCATTTCTTTCCACAGAATTATCAGCATGTTTCCGTCTATCAAATTAAGTGCAGTGCAGATTCTTGATTTTTGTCTAGGAACGGATGCAAGAAGTGGCGGCTTGTACACTGGATCCTTTACAAAAACCCATAAACAGAAATCAAGCGATGAAAGATCTTGTGATCGTGGTGTTTATTAAATAACACTTCCGCTCTCTAAGTGACAGCGTCAGTTATGACACCTAACGCCATCTATGAAAAACTTATTAGCAATATTACTGATAGTCTGATTTTCAACTAGTTCATTTCATTTAATATTTCAGAAGTTCTTAACTTACGAAATTGCCTTTCTAGACACCGTGTATTAATATCACAAAGAACTTATGAGTCTGTCTATTTCCCTGCCTGTGTAAGTGTATGGACGTATCCCTCACGCTCTTTCGGATACGGAGAGCGCTACGGAATTCGTCACACATGTACATAGATGTCGCCGAAAAAACTGCAAAGTGATTTTTTCAAAATTCAATTTCGAGTTTTTTAAATTTGTTTTTATGTATTTTTAACAGGATTTTTGAACTAGGTATAATTTTTGCTATTCGAATCTTTGTTTCTAAATATCGCATAATTTCATTTTTACAGCACAGAATAGAACAAACATGCGCCCTTTCAGATAAAATTTTTGTAAAATTAACGGATCTTTAACGATTTTTTAAAAAGTCAAGCATGTTATCTGCAAAAAATCTATTACAATATGTTTCTTTTCTAGAAGGGGAAATATGGATAAGGCTTTTTCTTCTTTAATCGTACAAAAATATCAAATACTAAAGCATATATTAAAGAATTTGGTTCTTTTCCTCACGAGAGTATATATTTTTTTAAATGGTAAATTACTGAAATTGAATATTACTAAATACTGATATATAAATCAGTCAAACCGACAATAAGTACAAAACAAGAAAGAGAAAAAATCATGCCTCAAGCATAGATTATGAAACACTTTCCAACACCTTCAATATAATGATACAAAATTGCACTGTTTAATACGTTAAAATACAGTAAATTCTGTTTAAGACGGACTCTGTGCAAGCCGGAAATCTGTCTAACGCGGAACATTTTCCTAGTTCCGTCGAACCCATAGCAAATAACAATAATTCATGCTGTGTAAGTTGGAATTTGCCTAACGCGGAAACAGAAAATTTTATAAGGTCCCACTCAACCCAAAGTTTTGCATAAGGCGGAAAAAATCATCTTTTAATAATGAAATTCATTTAATTTATGAAACTTTGAAACTGTTATATATACATCAAATACTTTCGGACATTTTGATAAATTTCGTAACAGAGTAATAAAGTTAATTCAAGAACCTTATTTAACTTTATGATTAAATATTTTTAAATGTTAATTTTTAACCATAGAAATCAGTAACACAATGTGTTACTCAAAAATGCTTGATAAACCGGGAAAAAAAAAAAAAAAAAAAAAAAAAACATTGATAAAAGATTATTTTCCGACGCTCTAAACTACTAAGTTAAAGATGAGGTTAGTTTTTGTTACGGCTGGTCCCAAATCCAAAAGACAACTTTTTGACATACTTTTAATTTATTTTTGTTCGGAAATGCATGAAACTAGCAGGTGTTGTTGTTCAGAAACTATGTAAGCGAGCTGTTTTTTTGCAAACGCAATAGATCTTTCGGAAAATAGTGTCAAAGTGGAGGTTTTGAACAGAATTTTGGCGCGAAAGAAGAATAACCATTCAAGAAATTTTCAAAACGCGTTTGTCATGTGATCAAAATCGCTTATAACTCAATACGTAATTTATTTATCAAAAAATGAAAAACAGAGTTCGATTTCAAATCGCTTCCATGGCCAGGCTTTCCAATTTTATATATTTCCTTTAAAAAATGAATTTGTAAATGTATCTAAACTTTTTGCGCTTGTTGAGCAGAGCAGTTAACAACAGCTTTAATGTTTTTCATTAAATACTAGAACTGAAGTAATTTCATATCGATACCATTTATTTCAGTTTCCAAACAATGTTTTTCAAGATTATTAAAGATTAATTTAAAAAAAAAGTTTAATTTCATTAAAATCTTAATTTTAAAGATCGACACTAAAGGTTGCGAACGTAAAAAAATATACAATTTCTGCATTTTTTTGTATGTTTTAAATTTTATTTTTAGGGTACTTTGCATAAGGCGGTCCCGATCGATTCCGCCTTAGACGGAGTTTACTGTATTATGTATAATTCAACCATATGGAAACGCATAGCACATTTCAAAACCTAATTTCAGCTTTTCCCATCTACAATCGAGGAATTATCGAATTCTTTGATCAGCCCTGTATATATTGTATTGCTCTATTATACAGTAAACATCTTGTAGTGAAATTCAGTGATTTACATCAATTTCAATCTTTTTGAATTAGCATAATGTGATTAAAATACACTGTAAACGATTGTTCCGTATTGACTATAATGTAAAAACAATCTTTCGAGTGCCCCAGTGAATGAACTATTAATCCCACATACTTCATATACAATACCAAACATGCCTCGGTGACCATGAATAACGTTTATCAATTGCATTAATATCCGAGTGTATTTACGGGAGTTAGAATGCGGCCAGACGGACAGATGGACACGCAAACCGAATGCATAAAGACTTTTCAACTTTGTTGGAAAGTGTTAATTGCATTAGATTTTTTGCTTTTAGTTTCGAGAAATGTCAAACTTTTAAATGAGTGGTTTTGGTTCACCACTTTGATTACCATTGTGTTTTCCTGCTTCCAGTCCTCCATGTTTTCATACTTTTGGGTGCAGGAAAATACAATGATAAACCTTCGAGTCAACCGCTAGAATCGTGTTTTCAGGTATTTTCTACCAAGATATGATTTGGCAGACCGATTGTATTTTAATACGCGAATCGAGTTTTAAATAACGCTGTAATTTCAGCCGTGAACTAGATGAGGGGATTGTCTGTGCTGTCACCTACCGGTCTATAACGCCATCTATGAATAAACTTCGGCAATATTATTAGGTTGAGCAAAAAGTTCTAGGAAATTTTTAATCTAATAGTTACTAGAATTTTTATCGTATATGATGGCCGTGCCATCAATGCCGAGCTCTGTTGCCATTATTTGGATCGCGTCTACGACAAATTGGTGTAGAAGTATCCAAGACTGCTCCGCCGAAAGCGCGTTTTGTTTCAGCAGGACAATGCCAAACCGCACGTAACCCAGAGGACCAAGGACAGGTTTGCACAGTTGGACAGCGTCGAAATTCTCCCTAAACCCTCCTACAGTCCAGGCGTGGCTCCATCCGATTATGGCCTCTTTCCATCAATGCAACGCTGTTTCAAGAGCCGTCGATTTGAATACTTTAATGAAGTTGAAGAAGCATGTCAAGAGTTTTTCGTTTACAAGGGACCGCCATGGTACTTCCAGCAAATCCGGAATCTGCCAGAATGATGGCAGAAAGTTGTGGACTATAATGGTCTCTAATTTGAATAATAGTCCTTGTTGCTTTTGTTATTAATTTGTGCATAATAACGCAACTATCACAAATTTTCCAGAACTTTTTGCTCAACCTAGTACTACTGGTCTGACTTTAAAATAGTTAATTTCATTTAATATTTCGGGTTTTCATATTTCTTAAGTTACTAAATTGCCCAATTAATGTTTAGACACTCTGTATAACAGTTTTTGGAAATCTCTAGCTTATTTGCTGGAATATCGTTTTCAGTCATATTTCATTAAACGAATTCTTCTCAAATGTCCTCAAAATTTAAATTTTGTGACAACACACTGAGAAAATAATAAGTATCTGGCATCTAGAATCTAAATTGTGGCTCTAGAAAAAATAGTTCCATTTCATCCCTATAAATTGTAGTTTCCTTTACTAGAGAGTTCTAGAGTCTCCTACTACAAGAGCGTTTTTTTCATATTTTCATGGTCAAATTTATTTTAAAATCTCTGCAAATAGATGCGAACACAAGAATTTAGTTTTACGTACTATAATTCTAGTTCATGAAACTATTCCAGAAATCAAGCGATAATTTCTCGTTACTGAAACGATTCATTATCGTTTCGTCACCTAGAAAACGAGAGACTAGAAATTGTAGATGATTTCGTCTATTCAGCTTAGTCGTTTACTCTATTCGCATAGCTCGGAAATCTATATTTCTAGTTTAGGTATTCAGAAAATGACTGCCTATATATGCTAGGTTAGTGCGGTATTTTCTTTTTCAGTGCACCAAGATATTTTAGAAACATTAGGGAAAAATGTGGTCGAAATTTTAAACAACGTTTTTCAAATATCATTACAGAGTACTTGCAATTTAAATTTTAATATTCTTTCAACTTTAAGTAATTTAATTTTGTCACATGTTGAATAAAATATAAGTGTAAATGAAGTTATTTTCTTCTGTTGCCAACGAATGTCTGGTTACGCGAGTCTTTCAATAAGTTTTGCCCTCAAATAGAAATAATTGAGTGAAATGTATGAAATTACAACATTGTATGAGTCCTTTCCTATATAGTCACCGTGCGCAGTAACACATCTCTGCAAACGGTATTTGAAAGAGAAGGGGTAAGGGAGGAATTGTATTCCAGGATGTGCAACCCAAAGAGGGTCATTTTTCGAACTTTTGCCGACCAACATTTGTGACATATTATTGGAAAGGTCTGTGACCATTTATTCATGCACTGCATCTCCCTCCCCCCTCCCCCCAAATTTGACCTCCGGGTGGCATGAATGATATCCGCAAAATTTAGAAAAGTACCCCCCCCCCTCCCTCTGGGCAAATTTGGAGCTCGGGGCTCGGGAGGTGCATAGCATGAATAAGTGGTCAGAGGAATTTCCAACAATATGTTACATGCGGGGTCAGTAAAAGTTAAAAGAATGCCCCCCCCCCCCCCTTTGGGTTTACTATTGCGCCTCCTGGAATATATGCTTCCCCCTCTCTTTGAAATACCAAATGCACAAACGTGTTACCGTGCATACTGATTATATATAAAAGAACTCTTAATGCAGCAATTTCATACATTTCACTCAATTATTTCTGTGTGAGGGCAAAAACTTATTGATATACCCATGTAAAAATGCACATTTTCAGTTAAACGCAACAGCTGTTTCACCACAAAGCCTTATTATTATTTTATTATTATCATTAGCACCGTAAGTTAATATTTGAAAGCATTTCTATTTCACGACGAAAATTTACAGAATTACAAAATGAATAAAGGCTAAACATTTTAACGAGTGAAAACTAAATGATGCAAAAAAATATATAATTTCTATAATAAGTTTAGATTTGTATAAAATCTAGTTAAATTGTTTCGCCAAGATTTGAAGAAAAAGTGTTCGGAATTTTTTTTTCTAATTTCCATATTATAAAAACATTTCTCAGACTTAAAAGTCTATGACCTTTTTCTCGCAATAAAATGCTTAAAATTCATGTATCAGAATGATTTTCTTTATTAAATGATTCAATTTCAAAGGCGAATTTTCTCATTTAGCTACTGTAATGGTTTCACCGATTCGTTTATCTTTAGAAATTAAGTATCTTTATCTTTGTGACGTGATACTTTAATTTTATTCTGCGTCGCAAATAAAAGTGCAGTGTCAATGCTATTTCACTTTTATGCAATAAAATAGTAGATATATTTTTAGACACGCGATTCTCATCGATGGAAGAGTTCCGTATTTCTATGTTCATAGCTCATGAGTATATTTTTGTTGTTATTGTGTCCGGCCATGCGGATAATGAATACTAGATAACCGGAATTCTCCTTTTTCAGAATTTAGTGTCGCAGTGAAAGAGCAGCCGTAAAAAGTTAGAACTCTGATTTTCTGGTCAGAATAGGGAAAAAAATGGCCATAATTTTTTTTTTCCCATTCTGACCAGAAAATCAGAGTTCTAACATTTTACGGCTGCTCTTTTACCTTCACCTAACTCTTTATTTATAAGGGCTGTTTCATAATAATAGAAGCCACCAGTCCATCAGAAGAAAATAACTCATTAAGCGGGACTCTACTGCAGTACAAAACATATTTCAATTTTAAGACGTTTTATTTTATGTAAAATGAAGTCATTCGCATCCGCTTAAGAATTCCACATTTACGATCTACTCTTAAACATCTACATTAAAGCATGCATAGCACATCACTATCACGAAATAATGCACAAATGCAGCAAAAAGATGCCGTCATAAAAAAAATGACAAAAAGAAAAAAAAATAAGTCTATCTAATGATTCATTGATACTTAAAACTAAATATGGTTTATAATAGCTCCATTTTTTTTAACAGAAATCATTCGTTTATATTTTTAGCACGTATTTTAATTAAATTTTCTTTCGGTTGTTATGAAAAAATGGCAACAAAAATATATAATTACTATTTTAGAATTATTTTTCCTTTACTTTCTACAGAAATGGAGTACTTCCGTTAGCAATATTAAGCAAATGGCTCTAAAAACTATAGAAAAAAAATTTATATTTCAAAAATAATTGGAGATACAGTTTTCAGTCAAAATGCATTTGAAGAACATTTTTTTTTTCAATACGACGGTATAAAAGTCGAAAATGTGTGATGCTTAGAAGTTTAAAAAATTGCTATCGAGTACTTAATCGTACTGCTTAGTGTTACGGCTGGCTTCTGTAAGGTAACGTTATTCTTTGGAATACACAGAATAAGCTGGGAGAAAAAAAATAGAATACCGTACCGGGGGCTAATACTGCTAGATTTATATATATGAGTCATCCAGCGTAAGAAGTTAACTTTTAAATATAAAGATTTTAATAATTAAATTTAACTCTAAACATTTCTATCCTTTTATCTGTAATTCACCATTCACGTGCATAACTTGTTTCATAAGTATTTAGAATGTAATTTACTTTATAATATTGCAAAAAAAGGTACAAATGCACAATATTTTGTTTCATTATGCGAAATCTGAGGAAAATATATGCAAAAAAGTTCTCAATATATCAATATAAAAATTATTTTTATTAAGGGGACCGAGGCTCAAAATTCTATTTTTTTTTTATTTATAGAGAATTTATAATGATTTTTTTTTTTACATACCTTTTAATATAAAAAGAATATTGCATGTAAAAAAAAATTCTGCAAAATTTTAAATATATAAAAAAAAATTAAATTGTAAAATTTCAAACATATTTAATTTTTGATATAACTCTGGAAGTACTGACTCGATGTACAAAGTTTTTACACTTTTGTGTACAGAAAATGTGTCATTTTAATTTTTCTTCAGGATTTCTTAAAATATTGATTAGGAATTTTATTAAAAAAAACTTTAATTAAAAAAATGAAGATTTTTATGAGTGAGTTTTGCATAATCTATTTTCACTATTATCACTCAAAATTAAAAATCCTGAAGACAATTTGTGGGAAATAGAGCATAAAATCTCTGTTAAAAATTTCATACATATATCTTGCAAGGAACTTTAGATATATTCTTTTAAAGTTGACAAAGCTTGGAAAAATTAATTCTGACATAAATGGAGCTAAAGCAATCCTCAGCGGGCAGCTGATCCATCGCTTCTCAAGGCAAAAGGTGTTATATCTCTGAATCTAATGAAGATAAAAATATGCGGTTTGCGGTATTTAACGCTAAAAACTCAGTATATTTTTTAAGCCAGTTAAAAAAAAAAAAATGCATTTTTTTGAGAATTTTTTGCCCCGGACCCCCTTAAATAAATGATTCTTACGATTTGAAATATATGAATACACCACAAATTTTAATCTTAAAATTTGCCGAAAAAAAAAACCAGAATTTGTCATTCGATAGAAAAAAGATGCCTTTTTAACCATTTGGAAAAATGGTTATTGTCTTCGGTCAACGTAGGAAATCAAAAACATATCTGAAGCGTTTTATTGTTTGAATCCGCATTTTATTCGTTTTCTAATTGGTCTATACAGTAATCTGTATTTTCCCTTTACTTTGAACCGAGATGGATACTTCTGTTGATACTATGATAAAAGTACTATGATGATGATATGATGATATGATGATATGATAAAAGTATGATACTATGATAAAGTAATAAAAACTACAAAAAAAAAATAATAACTCAATTAATATAATTATTGAGATACAGCTTTCAAACAAATTGCATTTAAAAGTACATTTTTTTCTCTCTATACGACGGTGAAAGAAGTAATATTGTGGGATGTTTAGAAGTTTAAGAATGAAATTTCATTTAAAATTGGTCCAGGAATATAAATGTTTAATCCATGGCGTACGTAATGTATGGCCAGCTCCGTAGAAGTTTAAAAATTTACAGTACCGAAAAATGTAATCCATTGCGTACGTAATGTATGAAGACTCCATACGATTTTTTATGTCTTAAATTTTAGTCTTTGAAAAAATCGTTTTCCAAATGGTCGTTGTAATTTCGTAAATTGCATTTTTTTTTAAATTTATGTATCAAAAAAGATGATTAAGGCAAATAAAATTCTGTTAAATTATCGCAATGTTATTGTAATAAAATCTGTAATTTTCGCTATCAACTCTTTATTGTGACATCGTATTTGGTTTTTCAGTTACTGTTTGCCTTTTATTATTAAATTAATTTTTACTACTTGTAAAACAAATTTCAGTAGGGGACGTTTCCATTCAGTTGAGGAAGAACTCTTTAAACTAGCTGACGGTATGAGCTGTAATTTGGAATTTGGGCTATTGAAGGTTCTGGAAATCTATTTTTGTTAAAAAAAATGATATGCTGCAATAGAGGTCTGCAAGGGCCGACATTTCCAGTCCCGGGCCCGACCCGACTCAGAGAAAAGAAATTCAGCCGGCCCGGCCCGTACAAAAAAAATATTGGTGCGGCCCGGCCCGAAAAAAAGTTAAAATCTCGTCCCGAGCCCGATCCGGCCCGGCCCGAGTGAATTTCTACTAAACATTGATTTTTACGTTGATTTGGTTAAATGTTTGTCTCGTACGAGGAGTTCAAGCCAAAAATACTTATCTTAACTTTTTTTTTCTAGTTTATAATCTTCAATTTTATAGAAGTGCCGCAGGGTACGATATTTATTTTTTTAATGAAACTCTATTTCTTGTATGTAAATGTTTCAGTTATCATTAATATTGTTAATCCATATTCCATATGTTGAAGTGTTAAAAATCTGAAAAATGCTGTACAGTAAAATCTAAAACTGAATTGCATAGAAAAGAAAAAAAATGCATTATAGACAAGTTCCCTTCTTAGCAAGTGTAAATGTATTATATACTTTTACTTACGTAGTAGTATATTAATTTTGCATGGATCAACACGTTTTTCAGTTTAAAATAAGTTTAAAATAAAGTTTCAGTTTAAAATAAATAATATTTTCCTCCATAGATAGGTTCTTTTTCACACATTTTACTATATTTTAATTTAACTGTATTTTAATAAGTGTAGAAATCTACTATTCTTTAAAAAGAATGAATTTGAATGTTTAATTGTAGAATAATGGTGATTCAAAAATGTTTGCCTTTTTTGAAAGAAGAATTGTGCCAAGCCTAATTTTACTGACCTTTGAACGGACCAGGCCACGCCTAGACAATGATTTTCATACGGGCTGGGTCAAAACTAGGAATGAAATTTTCGGCCGTGAAGATTAGTAATGAAACCAGTACCCGGGTCTGTGCAAAAAAAATAAGTTAAGCCCGGCCCGGCCCGAACCTTCAGGAAGATGTAAGGCCCGAACCCGACCCAAGATTTCAGAAAAAAGTATGGCCCGGGCCCGGCCTGAGTGCCGTGAATGAAAATAGGCCCGAGCCCGGCCCGCAGGCCTGGCCGGAATCGGGCTTCGGGCCACAGGGCGGCCCGTGCAGATCTCTATGCTGTAACTCATATCTTTTTTCGAAAATTACTTTCAATTAATATATGCCTTTTAAATGTACTTGAAAAATATAAGAAATATAAACAATGACATTTTTAACAGAAAGTGATATCTAGGAGCTTCAAATATCCAAATCTGAAACTACAGCTAACCTCTAAGTACTACTTAAATCATACTTAAGGGACGGCTGACGTTAATTAATTTCAGCCTAGTCTACGTTGAAAATCTAATTTTCGACCAAAATTGACAAATTTCTTTTACTTTATTTTATTAAAGACCAACATTTTATTTTTCCAAAACTGTATTTGTTTTACAGTACGATAAATAGATCCGGAGTTATCGCGGTTTTTAAACTACTCAACAGCGGTCACTCAAACCGGAAGGGCCGGCATTGCTTTTAAAAAGCCGTATGCTTGGAGAATTTACGCGGTTTTGGAAGCCTTTTTTTTTTATAATTAGAAATGTAAATAATATACTCCATGAAATTTAGATGTATATTTGTAAATTCTGGTAGTAAAATATAAATTTAAACTTTTTGCATTTTTTTGGAAATGTAATTTTCGGTGAAAAATCCAACACAAAACACGATTTGTCAAAAAGTTGCTGGAATATCACTATGACATTTAAAATATATGTTGTTTACACTATTTTGAAGGCAATGAACTAAAGGTTTAAATTTGGAATAAATATTTTCGTATTATGGATGTTTTTGTGGAATGACATCGAAAAATATGGCATAGAAAGTGATCGCGTGCAGAATCCGCAGCAACAGGCCTAGATACAGAAGACGAGCTCTATTAGGTAGCTTTCATTACAAAAAGCTACCTATTGCAGCCGTTCGGAGGAAAGCGATTTCAAAAAAATTTGGTATATTTTCATTGATCATGACCCCAAGACCCCGAAACCACCCTCTGTTCAAATTTGACACACACACACACACACATATATATATATATATATATATATATATATATATATATATATATATCCATATGTATATATATATATATCTGACCTTTGTCACACTGTAACTCTCGTATTTATGAACCGATTTCGATGTAATTCGGTGTGTACATAGTACATACCAATGTCTCGACCGAGTTGACCGAGTTCGTTGACCAACTTCATCCGCCATTTTGATTCAAAATGGCGGCCATTTAAAATTAAAAAAAAAATTAAAATTTTAAATGTGGTACCAAAAAATTGAAAATGGAAAAATATTTTTTTCTTATGTATTTGACCTTTATATAAAAATTCCGCAGTTTTTGTTTCGTCTGTATCTTAAAAAATGGCTGAGTTATAGCATTTTGAATTTCTAGCGCAGCTGACATTTTGAAACGTCCTGAATTTTGTCACGCGATAAAAGGCGTATTTATGAACCGATTTGGATGTAACTTCGTTTATACATAGTACATACCAATGTCTCGACCGAGTTCGTTGGTCAGATTCATCCGCCATTTTTTTTAAAAAAGGCGGCCATTTAAATTTTTAAGAAAAAATTAAATTTGAAATGTGGTACCAAAAAAATTGAAAATTGAATTTTTTTTTTTTTTTTTTATGTGTTTGACCTTGATAAAAAGATTTGGGAGCAGTTTTTATTACAGTTTATACATACAGTATATACAGTTATAGCATTTTGAATTTCTAGCGTGACTGACAATTTGAAACGTCCTGATTTTTGTCACGTGATAACGAAAGTATTTATGAACCGATTTGGATGTTCCTTGGTGTGTACATAGTACATACAAATATCTCGACCGAGTTCGTTGTCCAGTTTCATCCGCCATTTTGTTTCAAAATGGCGGTCATTAAAAAAATTAAAAAAAAAAAATTAAATTTAAAATGAGATACCAAAAAATTGGAAAATGAAAAAGATTCTTTTCGTATGTGTTTGACCTTAATACAAAGATTCCGGAACAGTTTTTGTTTTGTCTATATCTTAAAAAATGGCTGAGTTATAGCATTTTGAATTTCTATTGTGGCTGAAATTTTAAAACGACCTGATTTTTGTCACGCGATATCAGGCGTATTTATGAACCGATTTGGATGTTACTTTGTCTGCATAGTCTCGACCGAGTTCGTTGGCCAGCTTCATTCGCCATCTTGTTTCAAAAGGGTTGCCATTTAAAAAAAAAAATAAATTTAAAATTTAAAATGAGGTATTAAAAAATTGGAAAATGAAAATTTTTTTTTATATGTTTGGCCTTGATACAAAGATTCCGGAGCAGTTTTTGTTTCTGAAAATTTGTTATTTTGTTTATATCTTAAAAAATGGTTGAATTATAGCACTTTGAATTTCTAGCATGGCTAACATTTTGAAACGATCTTGTATTTGTCACGCGATAACACACGTATTCGCCTATTTCGATGTAAGAAGGCATGTGGATAGTATACATCAATATCTCGACCAAGTTCGCTAGCCAGCTTCATCAGCCATCTTGTTTCAAAATGGCGGCCATTAAATAAAAAAAAAATACATTTAAAGTGAGGTGCAAAAAAATTAGAAATTGAAAAAGGTTTCTTATGTATTTGACCTTGATATAAGGATTCAAGAGCATTTTTTGTTTGTCTTTATCTTAAAAAAATGGCTCAGATATAGCAATTTCAATATCTAATGTGGGTGACATTTTGAAAAATCTGATATTTTGCCTGACAAAGCACTCGTATATATCAATCGATTCCGATGTGAGTGAGCATGTGCACAGCAATTACTAAGGTCTCGACCAAGTTCACTGGTTAGCCTCATCCACCATGTTGTCTTAAAATGGCAGGCACTTTAAGAAATCGCCGAATTTGGCAGCCAAATATAAGTTACTTTAAATAAAAGCAGCTTGGATAAAGCTAACTAATTTCGCGAAATTCTCATTCATAATGATTTAGTATTGATAAAAATTAGTATTGAATCTCTTATATTCGGTTTCCACTAAATTGAGCTTCGTGTGTTTGAATAATATAAGTTGGCTTTTAGGTAGCTTTGATTACAAAAAGCTACCTATTGCAGCCGTTCGGAGGAAAGCGATTTCAAAAAATTTTGGTATATTTTCATCGATCATGACCCCCAGACCCCGAAACCACCCTCCGTTCAAAAGTTGATATATATATATATATATATATATATATATATATATATATATATATCCATATATATATATATATATATATCTGACCTTTGTCATACTGTAACTCTCGAATTTATGAACCGATTTGGATGTAATTCGGTATGTACATAGTACATACCAATGTCTCGACCGAGTTCGTTGGCCAGCTTCATCCGCCATTTTGTTTCAAAATGGCGGCCATTTAAAATTTTTTTAAATTTTTTAAATTTGAAATGTGGTACCAAAGAATTGAAAATGGTAAAATATTTTTTCTTATGTATTTGAAATTTATACAAAGATTCCGGAGCAGTTTTTGTTTCGTCTATATCTTAAAAAATGGCTGAGTTATAGCATTTTGAATTTCTAGCGTGGCTGACATTTTGAAACGTCCTGAATTTTGTCACGCGATAAAAGGCGTATTTATGAACCGATTTGGATGTAACTTCGTTTGTACATAGTACATACCAATGTCTCGACCGAGTTCGTTGGCCAGCTTCATCCGTCATCTTGTTTAAAAATGGCAGCCATTTAAAATTTTAAGAAAAATTTAAATTTGAAATGCGGTACCAAAAAATTGAAAATTGAAAAATTATTTTTTTCTTATGTATTTGACCTTGATACAAAGATTCGGGAGCAGTTTTTGTTTCGTCTATATCTTAAAAAATGGCTGAGTTATAGCATTTTGAATTTCTAGCGTGGCTGACATTTTGAAACATCCTGATATTTGTCACGTGATAACAGGCGTATTTATGAACCGATTTGGATGTACCTTAGTGTGTACATAGAACATACAAATATCTTGACCGAGTTCGTTGGCCAGCTTCATCCGCCATCTTGTTTCAAAATGGCGGCCATTTAAAAAAATTTTAAAAAATTTAAAATTTAAAATGAGATACCAGAAAATTGGAAAATGAAAAATATTTTTTTCTTATGTGTTTTACCTTAATACAAAGATTCCGGAACAGTTTTTGTTTCATCTATATCTAAAAAAATGGCTGAGTTATAGCATTTTGAATATCTATTGTGGCTGACATTTTAAAACGACCTGATTTTTGTCACGCGATAACATGCGTATTTATGAACCGATTTGGATGTTACTTGGTCTGTACATAGTACATACCAATGTCTCGACCGAGTTCGTTGGCCAGCTTCATTCGCCATCTTGTTTCAAAAGGGTTGCCATTAAAAAAATAATTTAAAATTTAAAATGAGGTATTAAAAAATTGGAAAATGAAAAAGATTTTTTTATGTGTTTGGCCTTGATACAAAGATTCCGGAGCAGATTTTGTTTCTGAAAATTTGTTCTTTTGTTTATATCTTAAAAAATGGTTGAATTATAGCACTTTGAATTTCTAGTATGGCTAACATTTTGAAACGATCTTGTATTTGTCACGCGATAACACACGTATTCGCCTATTTCCATGTAAGAAGGCATGTGGATTGTATACATCAACATCTCAGCCAAATATAAGTTACTTTAAATAAAAGAAGCTTGGATAAAGCTGACTAATTACGCGAATTTCTCATTCATAATGATTTAGTATTGATAAAAATTAGTATTGAATCTCACTAAATTGAGCTTCGTGTGTTTGAATAATATAAGTTGGCTTTTTTAAAATAAGGAATTTGAAAGCTACCTCTTCCTCCCGGCACTGGCCGGAAGGACTTTTTAAAAATAAGGAATATGAAAGCTACCTCTTCCTCCCGGCACTGGCCGGAAGGACTTTTTTTCATAATTTACCTGTAAAATTGTATAATATTGGAAATACATGAAGTTAAAGGTATTGAATAAACTTCAAACAGTCCAAGTCACTTAAAACTGAAGAATATAGTGTTTTCGATAACGGGTACATCTTCGATGCGAAATGTCATCTTTTTCTTTATTGAAAAACTGGGTGGGTGTGTGTGTGTGGGGGGGGGATATGACCTTCTGGAGATAAAGAAAGGGTTATTACCTTAAAAAAATAAGTATGATTTGTAAAAACAGTCAAGTTTTGATGTATATTACGGTAAATTCTTGTAGTAACACATAAATCTAAACTTTTTGCATTTTTTGAAAATTGTAATTTTCGGTGAAAATACCGTACGCAAAACCTGGTTTCTCAAAAAGTTACTGGAATATCACTATGAAATTCAAAATATACGTTGTTTACACCATTGTGAAGGCAATGAACAAAGTGTTTATATTCAGAATAAATATTTTTTGTTTTATGGATGTTTTTGTGGAACGACATCGAATGATATGGCGTAGAAAGTGATCGCGTGAAAAATGGTTACGGACTGGCCTAGATTAGACAGAAGACGAGCTCTATTTTTTCATAATTTACGTGTAAAATTTTATAATATTGGATTACACATGAAGTTACAAGGTACTGAATAAACCACAAAAAATCCAAGTCACTTAAAACTGAAGAATGTAGTGTTTTCGATAATGGGTTCATCATCTTTTGCTTGTTGAAAAACTGGGGGGGGGGGGATATGACCTTTTAGACTTGATGTTTTCGTAAATTCATTCAAGATTACTCTTTAATACCTAAGTCTTTAACAGATCTCCTTAGAAAGGACACTAAATTGCACTTTGGTGACCAGCAACGAAATGCATTTAATCAGCTAAAACACATCCTTTCTTCAGGTCCTGTTTTAAGCACTTTTAACCCTAGTAACGAAACAGAAATTCACTGTGATGCATCTATTGACGGTTACGGAGCAGTCCTCCTTCAAAAGTCTTCTATTGACAATCAATTTCACCCTGTATACTTTATGAGCAAAAACACCACAGATGCCGAACGAAAATATTCGAGTTATGAATTAGAAGTTTTAGCTGTCATAGAAGCCCTTAAAAATTTCACTTTTACATTCTAGGTATTCCTTTCATGATAGTCACAGATTGCAACGCATTCACCGTTACTATGAATAAAAAAGATCTTTCCACCAAGATTGCTCGATGCGCTTTAATGTTATATGACTATACCTATACAATCGAACACAGACAAAGTACACGCATGCGCCATGGCGACGGTTTAAGTAGAAATACAATATGTATGATCATTCAAGATAGTTTTATTTCGAAAATCATACAACCACAGAACACTGACGAACATATACAGGCCATCAAAGAAATTTTGAAAACAAAGCCATATGACAACTATTTCCTTAAAAATAACGTTGTCTATAAAAATCATAAAGGTATCAATCTGGTAGTTGTGCCGGATGAAATGCAGATAATTGTCATTAAACACGTTCATGACAAAGGACATTTTGGTCGTAAACGCTATGAAGAACACCTTAACAAAGAATTTCTCATCCCTAATATGCCAAATAAAATTGATAAATTATAGCAAATTGCGTAACATGCCTTTTGTATGATCGCAAACGTGAAAAACAAGAAGGTGAATTGCGTCACTTACCTAAAGAAGAGACTTCTCTTCAAACCGACCACATTGATCATTTAGGTCCTCTTGAAACAACTAACAAAAATTACAAACATATTTTGTCTTTAATAGATGCATTTACTAAATTCGTCTGGTTGTATCCCTGTAAAACCACTTCTGCTACCGAAGTTATATCAAAAGTACGAGTACAAAATTATACTTTTCGCAATCCTTCCACCATCATTTGCGATAAATGTCCTACCTTCACAAGTGAAGAATTTGCTGATTATTGTCAAGACGAAAATATAAAGCACGCGACAATTACAACTGGCCTCTCCCGTGCCAATGGTCAAGTAGTGTGACTTAATTCTACCATAATTTCTGTAATCTCTAAAATGTCCAAAGACGAACCGACCAAATGGTTTAAACATGTTCCTAAACTTCAACAAGTCATTAATTTAACTTATCAACGAAGTATTAAGAAAACACCGTTTGAAATATTATTTGGCACAAAAATGAACAAAAAGGAGATTTACAAATTATTGACCTCTTAAACAGTGCAGTCGAAGAATATTTCATGAAAGAGAGAGATGAGCTCCGTAAAGCAGCCAAGAAGAATATTCTGGAAATTCAACAAGAAAATCGCAAGCACTATAATTTACGACGTTAGAAACCCCGGAAGTACAAGCTTGGTGACCTCGTAGCAATTAAGAGAACCTAGCAAGGACCAGGTTTAAAGTTGAAATCTAAATTCTTAGGTCCGTATAAAGTAACCAAAGTGAAGTCTAACGACACCTACGACGTAGCGAAAATCTCATCAACCGAAGGACTGATAAATACTAGCTCGTGTGCAGAATACATGAAACCTTGGCCTGACGAAAACTGAAGCTTCAAAAAGCATTTTTTTAATCTTTTCTTCTTATGTGTTTGTGAACATTTTATAAGTCAATAGTTTTAAAGAAATTTCCATATGATGTTACGCCACTTGATATAGACTGAGTGATGTTTCTGACGTGCAGATTATTTTTTTTTCTTTTCCCCCTAAGAACAGTTACTGGTTTTTGTTTTTGTTTCTTTTTCAGATTCTATTTTAGCACATGTTGCAGTGGCAGCTCCAGATGTCAGGATTCCATGTGCGGAATTTAGTAAGTAAAAATTGCATCAGACTGAATGTCCCGGACTCTGTATTCCACTTCGAGATTAAAAAGTTAACGAAGCTGCGTGAAGTGGAAATGCCGAAAAAATAAATAGAACGAGAAAGAATCAGACGACGGCGGGTTTTGTTAAAAGGAACAGAATATTCTCGACGATATAAAATAGAAGATTTAAATGACATATGAAAATCTTAAGAATTTTCGACGGTGCTAAGTAAATGAATCCAAAGTTGTTACTTTTAAGCTAAATATAGATTGAGAAGAGTGCTTTAAACTGTATTTTTGTTTTATCTTCGTCTTAATAAATGTCAATGTTCGTCTTAGAAGTAGTTATGATTTATAAATAGAGTCTCATCCAACATATATATATATATATATATATATATATATATACAGGGTCAATATAAATAAATTACTGGATTTAAAAAATATATTTAAAAAATTATTACACGTATTATAATATGCGTTTGATAAATATAATAAAAATATTTGAAGATACTTTTAGGTTAAAAAAATGTTCGATATATGAATATTTCGTAACAAGACAAACGTCTAATCTGTTATCAAGTTCGTTCAAACATTTTGCTCTTTTACACTGTCAACGGTTCTTAATGTGGCCCCGTTCGCTGGCGATTCACTAACAAGATTTGTGATGTAACCTCCACAAAAAATACTTGCATATTCTAATAAAAAAAATTTCTCCGTGATTGTCGCCATTTTTAATTTCAATTTAGACGTTTTATAGGAGCTCTTCAATTGACTGAGCGATGGCAATAAAACTCACAGTCTTTTAATTTATTTTCTTATAGCACTAATTATAATATGTGTAACAGTCTTGAAAATATGAGTTTTTAATATTCGGTCATTCATATACCTTAGTCATCCAGATTTTTAGTAATATGACGGCCATGAAAAATTCTACTATGATCATGCAGACATTCAAGGTTTCAAAAATTTAGAAAATATACAGACTAAGTAAGTATGCTATTAGTCCAATAAATTCTGTGTGTGGTAGAATTGAACATAATTTATAATATGCAGGAGAAATGATGACGCATTATGAAAAATTGTGTATATTGTCATTGTCGGAATTTCCTAACATTGGAATATCCTGTATGATGACAGAATTTCCTGATATAAAATTAGGCTAAACTGGCAGTCCTGATGCCCAAATACAAGATGTGAAGATATCGTTATTTTAAATTCGATTCACTTGAAAGGGGCTTCACTTGAAAAATATAAATATATAATCTTGTGGGTTGTTAATGACCTGAAAAATTTTGGTAATAAATTATAAGAATATTATTCAATATCACCAATATATTTTGATGCAATTCTTTATTTTTGCTGTTAAATCATTACATTGGATGTACAGGAAAAAATGTAATAATCTCTCGTCTAATGGTTATTTCATATGAAACGTAGAGGTTTGAGGCCGTTTATTAATTAATGGAGAGAAATTATCATACCGCTTCCAGGATAGCCTATTTCTCTTCATTTTGTATTGAGAATTTCCGACATGGTACCAGAGATTCCGAATAGTAATACTTGTTTGGTTTGTAATAGTAATAGTAATAGCTGTAATGCAGTTTTTACTTGACTTATTTAATGTTAGACATTTCGGGGTTTTTTAAAGGAAAAAATCTTCTTTCAGAATTTCCGGTATGATGACGGAACTACTTAAAATAAAATGAGCCTAAACTACCAGTTCTCACTCCCACATACAAGATGTGAAGATAATATCCTAATAAATTCGAGTCACTTGAAAAGGCCCCGTGATTAGTTCCAGATAAAAATGAAAACTTGTGGCTCAGTAGGTGCTCTTAAAAAAATTCGTAATGGATTTTAAGAATGTCATTCAATATCCCCAATATTCCAGTCACGATGCCATTTCTCTAATAATTTTACTTTCACATTTTTCTTTTTAAATGAAGATGAGAGTGAAAAGAAAATATTTTTTGCGAAAAAATATCTGCTTCTTCTACACTCTTAGAAAAAACTGTAAATTTATGAGCATTTGCCCTTCAATTTTTCACGGCAACAGCCTTATTTCATGAAAAACGATCTGATACATGAAATAAGCGCCCTTATCACTTAGATACTTAGAAAATTAAGGGCAATGCACATATTTTTACAGTTCTAGCCCATCCGTTAGCAAAAATACGGATTGGTAATTGGATAAAGATTTTTTTTTACGGGGTTTGACTGGAATATCTGTTGCCGGCCTCTGCCCGTAATTTTACACGGATATTTTTGTGTGTGTATCTTCCGGGAACACCGGGAATAAAAATTTCAACATTTGTTCAGACCTTTGATTGAATAACTATAACTCATTTTCATAAGTTATGAAGTTTGCTGCGTTCCTACATACATATCACTGTGCAAAGTGAGATACGAAGCACGGGAGGAAAAAAGAAATAATGGTGTTAAGTTATTTTCCAGAGATGTTTGAATCGGTTTGTTAACTGTAAAACTTCAATCGAATTTCAGGAACTTTTAATCAAACTAATCGGACCGATTAACTAGATAAAAAAAAATATCGTAGCTAAGCATTTATCGATTAATCGGAACTGCCTTACTAAATCTTATCAAAGAAAGTTTATCTTTAACAGAAAATTTTAAAAGATTATCTTTATAGAAAGTTTCAGAACATATAGAATATTGTTTTCGATATTATATAGAATGTTTGAGATCTTTATTTTTAAAGTAAAATTAAAATTATTTGTGTACTAATAACTCATTAAATTGTTTTATTACTATCAGTTCTCATTTGAATGCAATTTAGTATCTTTTTAAACAATAGCATTATAATTACAGTTTAATAATAACTCTATAAAATTGTATACTTTTTGAACATGAAATATTGATCACATGAATTTATATAGAAAAGGGGAAATTGTTTTGAATATGTTATAAAATAGTAATAAATTACGTACGTTGCTTGAACAAATTGAAGCGTGCAAACTAAAAAGTTTTTATACGTATCATATTGCCTATTCATTAGGAAGGACTGGATAAGTGGAGAAACACCTCAGGGAGCCAAGATGTCTAATTTTACAGCATTAGTTTAATCCCGAAGGGCTAGACATATTACAATTAAATTACACTCAAATGCACATACTGTTTTACATTTGATTTGACAGTCTTATATACAACGTAAATTGCCTATTAAGGGAAACTATTACAGTTCCAAGGGTACAGTTATGGCTACTTTTTAACAATAACTAAAAATACTAATTAATTCATGGGATACTTGAATAGCGCAGTACACATAAAACGTAACCTATTCATAAAACGTAATCTATTCTTCATTTCTTTAGTTATAGAAGTTCAGTTTTCGCATAGATTATTTTAGGTAAATGTAACATGTTTTAAAGATTTGAAATATTTTTAAACATGTTTTTAATATAAAAAATAATTGAAATGTATTGAACTTTATAAGCAAAAATATTTTTCATTTCTAATAGAACAATATTATTAAACTGCTTTTTTGGTTAAAAAAAAAAAAAAAGTAATATAAATAAAAAAAAAAAAAAAAAAAAAAAAAAAAGTAATATAAATGTAAAGAAGATCAAATGTAATCTTTGTAATATTTTTAAAAATTTTTTTAATATAAAAAATAATTGAAATGCATTAAACGTTAAAAGCAAAAATATTTTTTCAGTACTAATAGAACAATATTATTGAACTGCTGTTTTGGTAAAAGAAAAAAAAAATGTAATAGATCTTTTTAAAAGTCTTTTTAATACAAAAAATAATTGAAATGCATTAAACTTTAAAAGCAAAAATATTTTTTTCAGTAGTAATAGAACAATATTATTGTGTGTTATAATTACAATATATTTTATTATTAATGATAGGATTGCCGTAAGCAAAAACGGTGCTGCTGACATAACGTATACTGAAAATTTCATGGGATATTAAAAATCTCTTTACTCTGATAGAGCCGCATTAAAAACATTTTATATGGATATTGTTTTTACTTTTTAAATATTGGCGTATTGGGCATATATAAAATAACAAAAAAATAAGAAAACAATATTTTTCTGGAATAGAATCAAAAGATTTTTTAAAGGGAAAATTTTTGCTTCATAATAATAGTGATGCAAGAGAAAAAGTGCATAACTCATTAAAAGGATTATTTTCTTTCACCCACTCTCTCTTGGATATTTAACAACGTTTTATTTCTGTAAACAAAGAACGGATAGTTTAATATATTTTTATTGAGAATTATTTTTTGCATTTTTATTCAAGATATGAATGTGTAACTACTATTTCAAAGACGTTTAATCTAATTCTGCAGAGTTTTGTTTTTAATTCAATGTTAATTACACTAACAGTAAAAGTTGAGAATGTACATTTTACATTAAAATAAAATTGTATATACATTAGATACTTCATATTTCAGCAAAGTATATACTAAGCGTTTTAATTGTATAGACAAAAACCGGATAATTTAATATCTTTTAATTGAAAATTATTTTTTCACTTTTATTCAAGATATGACTGTGTATCTATAATTTCAAAGACGTTTAATCTAGCTCTGCAGAATTTTGTTTTTCATTCAATTTTAATTACAACAATAGTAAAAGTTAAGAGTTAATAAAATTGTATATGCAGGGTGGTCATAAAAAAAAAATTCCCGATATATGTACCCTTAGCGACCTAACCACTCAACCAATCGAAACGAAATTTAATATTTAGTTATTTGAAGGTATGCGCTCGAGATCGTAATGATTTAGAACAATAGAACTCTCAGGGTTACGGTTACTGTGAAAAAATTTCAAAATTTTCAAATGGCAAACACCGTTTTTTTTCCTGCGCACATTCATCAGAGCTTTGAAAAACCATAAATGGCGTTGGAAGGATACACGTGTGACTAAAACTGCCGGTGCAATATCGTGTCACTCAATCCTTATCAGTTCCTATGTAACGTAATATTTAGCACACTAAAACAAATCATTACATTTTTATTTTCACTATGTGTATACAAACACAACTTAAAAAACATTTTGAAACAAATCTTAGAACATTACCCAGTTCACAAGTGAGAAAAAAAAATCGGCTACTGAAAAACATGTATTTTAGCCACTGCCTTCGTTGCTCGCTATGGTCGTTTTTGCAAGTGTTTTACGCCGGCCATTTTCAGCGTACGTGTATCAGTCCAACGCCATTTATGGTATTTCAAAGCGCTGATGAATTTGCGCATGAAAAAAAAAATGGGTGTTGCTATTCGAAAATTTAGAAATTTTTCCACTTTATCCGTAACCGTGAAAGCTGTGTTGTTTTAAATTATCACGAACTCAAGCGCGTACCTTCAAACAAGTATATCTAAAATTTATTTTCGATTGGTTGAGCGGTTAGGCCGCTAGGGGTTGATATATCGGGGAAGTTTTTTTTCGGTATTTCTTATTTCAACAAAGTATATACTAAGCATTTATCTTTGATAACAGCATTTCCACGAGGGATAAAATGTTCATAAGAAGTATCATGGAATTTTATATCATTTCAAAAACTTTTTTATTTCAACTACACATTGTCTATCATCGAATTTTTTCGCCTCATAAAAAAAAAAGAAAAAAAAATTCCCATGCATAACTGATTAAAGTGTTTTTCATATAAGTCCTTCTTAGAGTAATTGTTTAACTATATTCTCATAGGTTAATGATTTTTTTGTTTATTTCAAGCAACATAAATATATGTATACAGAGTCGATTAACCCTGGAGAACTCGCTGCATGAGATTTTCTCTCACTGTCGTACTTTTTTAAGACTCCTATTTAAATCATTTTTCATTTTAATCAAAATTTCAAAATGTTTTTCAATTATTTTACTTATTTTGTGAATAAAAGTACTAAGCCAACCAAAAAAAGTTGATATTATATGAATGTAAAGTAAAAGAAAACCAATTGGGCATTCTCACTAGCGAGTTCTCCCGGGTTAAGAAAGATTCAAGAACCATTAAGAAGTACTGCTGCACACCAAAATAAATAATTTTTATAAACTATAGCAGAATAGTGTACAGTTTTTCCCTACAGTGAATCTCTCTCCAATTAGAACATTCTTAAAATTCATATTTTTATTATTATTCTTTTTTTTTTAATCTAAAATAAAGATATTTGAAAGCAGTTCTCAAAATTTTGCTTTAATGCAATGATATCATGAAGTACAATGAATATGTACAGCATTTCGATAAGTGAAACCATATGAAAGGCAATAACTTTTGGATATGTCGTGTTACTAGTTTAGCTTTAAGGATGAGGATGGTAACCACAACTACTGTTTATTGTGTGATCCTTGCAATACTCCGAAAGAAAGTCAGTACATCTTAAATTTAGTTAAAATATCTTCATAATTGACACAGTTATTAACAAAATGTCTGAAATTGGATAACAGACGCCTTGTACTTTTGAGAGGCATGCCCTGTATTTTTTTAAAAAAAGAAATAGATAATTAAAATACATATATAAACACAAATAATTGAATAATTGTTCAAACATTACTTCCAGGGGCATACATATAATATACTTACATTTAAAATACAAATTAAAAAGTCTTAAAATACATTAGAAAAAATTCAGAATGTTTTCAACCATTTCAAGGCCGTCATAAGTAGGATTTAAATGTTGTTATTCTTTTTTTACGCTTATTCGAGAATTGTCCAGAATAAAATATTGTAATTTAAAGGTTGTACGTGCCAGATAATGTTATTCAAAATTTCAACAAAACTAGCTTTCGTCTATTATGCAGCAAATCTCTACATACCCCGAGGATATCGTTTAATTGTGCATCGTTACAAGTTGCATCTTTATTAAGAATTATTTCAATTGGTTCTCTTATGATGACTTTCTGGTAATTATTTGTACGAAAGATAACTTTCGATTCATTAAAATCTTCTTTTAAAGGTTGAGTTTGAGCAAATCTTGATAATTCAGTATGGGGTCTATTTAAACTAGGAATAATTTGTATTTTAAATATCTTTATATTGTCTGAGGATCCCAGAAGCCAAAAGGTATAATTGGCAAAATTGAAAAAAAACTGAACTAAGTGCACAGACGACCTGGAAATATGCTTTTTTCTTTTCAGGTCAAGAAATGTAAGTGATTTTCTAATCATGTGTTGCGTTTTAGAGATCAATCACTTTTGCCGAATAATGATCAATATTGATTAATTATAAAATTTAAAGAAAGTTGCATTCTACTTTTTTTCACATTTACTGAAATAAGTTTTCAAAGATCACTGTGAAACAAGCAGCAGTTTCCTATTTCAATTCAGTCAATTATTATAACAATTATTATCTATTTTTCTAAAATCAGTCAGCAAGTTGCTAAAATCCTAAGAAGGTTTGATTTTAAAGTTATTTTTTCTCCTCTTAATAAAATCACATTTTCAAATCTCAAACACCCCGTCGATCGCATAGGTAATTGGGGAATTTACCAAATCTCTTGCCAGTGTGGCCTTTCTTATATTGGCCGGACTAAACGTGCTCTTTGATTTCGTTTAAAAGAGCACGAAGGTCATGTTAAAAATCAGGAGCTCAAACGTTCTTCTATTGCTCAACATTCTTGGTCTTCTCAACATAGGTTCGATTTTTCCTCAGCCATCATTATCCAAAAATGTTCTTCTAACCTTGATCTTGATTTTTGGGGAGCTTAACATATCGTTAAAAATTCCCACTCTTTAGTCAATGACTTATCTAGTACTCCTGATTTTCCAAGTATTTGGAAAGTATTAATTTAATCCCCCTTTTTGTTTCTTTTTCTTTCCTCCTTCGGTAGATGTCGCTACTTGTTCACACAGTCATTTCCACTGCTTCTCTCTCATTGGTTGTTTTTGCGCCTTCGCTACCCGACTAGGATATATAAGCCAGCGCGTCTCTGCCTATCATTTTGTTCAGCCTTGCTTTTTCTAGCACGCTGTTCCCTTTTCCCTATCTTGCACTGAAGAAGAATCTCGCTAGTATATTCGAAACAGCTGTTTGCTGCTTTTCATATATTGTTTGTGCATTTTAAACGTTGGTTTTTTTGCTTTTTAATATTGTTGCACAAAGGCTTTATTTGCTATTTTTAATTATTATTGATGTTCAACTTACAAAAATAGCAAAATCTACAAAATATTTTAACTCAATTTACTCCACATCGACATTTTGTCACTTATAACCCCTGGCTTCTGATGTCCTCATATGTATGAACGTGAAAGTAATTTTTGTGCAAATATTTGTGCTTTGATATGTATTTTAAATATTTAACTCAAAGTGAATATAGCACGAGAATTTTGACTTTCATTTATTGAAAGAAATAGTTTATGAGTATACTTTCCCGTATAAAATGCGTTTCTTGCATTGTAATCTACCAACTTAAAAAATGCATTCAATAATTTTTTTTAATATTTTTTTGTAAATATTTTTTTTTAATTACTTCAATCGAAAACCCGTGTTCTTTTTCTTTCGAACAATAACCTTAAAAATACTAAAAGTGTGAAAACACTGCATTTTATGCGAAAAATAATATTGTAGGCATTCTGCATGTTTTTAACATAATATTTTTTTATGTTAGCAAAAAATCCAATGAAAGTAAATTTTATTTCATGTTACCATTAATAAAACTATTGCCGTAAGGGAAAAAGCATCCTAAAATATTTGGAATTTTTATACAATATCGGAAAAAAATTTAAGTCGTATGGAGACTCATTAAAGATTTTATTAACCTAAACAAGTTTATTGTTATAGATAAACTGTTAAAAAAGTGGAATTTTTAAGGCGATTGTTTTGAATTTTTAGCAATGATTTCATGCTACAAATAAGGTAAGTACATTTTATTATAGGATAACATGATATTAGTTTACTAATTTCAAATGCTAAAAGGTGATCGAAAAATAGACATAAACGATGACATAAATGGCAATAGAAATAAACGTATTTTTGCTGGTTTTAAAGTTTAAATTTAACTTAAACTTTACAACCAGTAAAAATACGTTTATTTCTATTATTGACACGTTTCTATTCACCCCGAGTCATTTTCAAAACAAATAAATAAAACTATTCTAAATTTTCACGGTCTATTAAACGCCATCATTATGTTTCATTTGGCATTTATGTTTATGAAATGCCAAATGAAGTTTATATATGCACTAGTTTTATTGTCAATACCGAATTACGTTCCTCATAAGTAGGTTAGGATAAGATTAAAAAAGAGATATACAGAATAGAAATATCTGGTTCTATTTATGTTTCATACCTCTCTGAACTTTCCTGGTATATCCTTTTATACTTTTCTTGTATATGCAGCTATACCCAACCCTACGTTGTATAGTTTTTTACAAAGTCTTATATAAACACAGATTTTAGCAACGATTTTTTTTGTAATAATACAGTTAAATTAATATATTTATTGCACGGAGCCCTCTGTGCGCAATTAATACTCGCACTGAACCGTTTATTTAATTATGTCGCTCTTAGAACGTTAATTAAGACAAGATTTATCATTAATACTACAATTTCAGTATTGAAAAAATGTTTTGACAAATATCATGTAAAATTAATGGGTTATATAATGATTTTTTAAATCTCATGCGGTATATTATTTCTTTGTTATTTTCCAATATAAAAACAATTTAGATTTTCGTATTGATAAATATATTTTTATTAATTCAGCTCTGTCATAAATATTTAAAATTATCCATCTTTTAAAACATGGATTCACCCCTTTTTCTTATAAGGATAAGCTTTATTGATTTCAGATTCCAGCACAATAAGAATTAATATAAAAACAAATTAAAGATATTTGCTCTTAAGTAGTGTTTAATTTTTCGTTTTAGTAATTACAAACAGAAAAATATTAAAAATGTGAAAACTTGTATTCTAAATTAAAATATTATTGTGGATGCATTGTGTTATGTTGTTTACTTCCCAATAAAATTAACTGAATATTAGCTACATTGGTTTTATTCATTAATGCTACCTTTACAAAAGAGGAAGGTATATTTGTGAAAAATATCACCCTGGAAATTTTATACAATATCGAAAAAAAATTAATCTTAGTGTAGGTTTATTAAGTCTTTTATTTTCGCTTGAAAAAAAAAAAAAAAAAAAAAAAAAAAAAAAAAAAAAGTCTTTTTTAAAATTTAAACTGCCGTTGTTGAATGCTATTTCTAAAGATTGTGGGGAGAATATGCTAAAAGATTTCCGTTTCCAGAATCGATTCAAAATTACTTGCAAAGAAGAGAAAATTATTTTTTAAATTTAATAGCGCTAGAAAGGGAAAATTTCTAACAGAATAAAAGGTTTCTAAATATGCTCTGTAGTGCATATTTAAAAACGAATTCTTTTATTCTAAGATTATATGTAAATTTTCAGGAGAAATTTTACATACTTTTATTTCATCTAAAAGTATAATTGCATACTTTTATAATTATTTTTTTATTGGAATTATTTTTATTTATTTTAGCACGAAAATAAATATGGTTTTTTCAGAGGGTTTTATCATTAATACTACCAGTGTCATAAGGAACAGAATAGGGAATCTCCGTAAAAATTTGATTGAAGAAATTTATATGATTTTGATAGTCGTTCTAATCCTAATTCAGTCTATAGAAGATTGGTATCATTTTCAAAATCAAAACAAGTTTATTGTTCATAAGTATAAGTCTAATTTTTTACTGATATGTAAATGACTGTACTGATACTGATGTATATTAGGGTGGAGTGCAATAACCGAAATTTGGAAAATCAAAATGTAATACCGTGCAAAAGTTGTGTATGGTCCTCAAAAATAAAATTGCATAGTTTTTTCGAAATAAAGTTATTAGGGTGGAGTGCAATAACCGAAATTTGGAAAATCAAAATGTAATACCGTGCAAAAGTTGTGTATGGTCCTCAAAAATAAAATTGCATAGTTTTTTCGAAATAAAGTTTTATCTTCCAGTGCCCCCCCCCCCCCACCCACCCATCCTATTTTCGCCAAAGTCGTCAAGAACGCCTTGTAAAATTTATAAATCGAAATAAAGATAAATTTGGAAAATAAAAATGTTATACTGAATAAAAGTGGTTATGTGGTACGTAGTAATATGACAGCACAGTTTTTTCGAAATCAAGTTATACCCTCTGCTGCCCCGGTCCTCCTAATTTTTGCGATATTCGTTAAAAATGCCTTGTACAACTTATAAATCGAAATAATTATGAAGTTGGAAAATAAAAATGTCATACCGCAGAAAAGGTGCGTATGGTACGTAGTAATATGCCTGCACAGTTATTTCGAAATCACGTAATATCTCCCGTGGCCCTGATCATGCGAAATTTCGAAAAGATTGCCGTAAATACCCTTTTATCTGTTGTACAAGTATAATAGAATGCATCACACACGAAGCATTACATTTTACATACGCATACAAACATTTTATCTGTGAAAAGTATAGAAACAATTAAAG
This sequence comes from Maratus speciosus, assembly GCA_963932465.1. Lineage (NCBI taxonomy): Eukaryota > Metazoa > Arthropoda > Arachnida > Araneae > Salticidae > Maratus > Maratus speciosus. The sequence goes on from OZ010791.1 coordinate 136,193,107, forward strand.
TTCAAAAATGAAAACGAATATTTAAATCTATTATTAAAAGTGTTAAACAAATTTAAAGTTCTATTAAATCAGTTCGTGCTAGACATATCCAGCAGGGGACCATAATGTTATAGTGGGCCGATTGGAAAAATGTTGGACAAGTGTGAATATTTTCCCATCGTTTCTTTCTAGATTATCGACATTAATCTCGAAAGAGTTATTGACGATCTCAGTAGTGATCAAAAGCACCTGAAAGAAATGATGTTATCTGTTTTGGAAAGCATTACAAATCGATTTCTTGGTAGACTTTCACACAGTAGATGGGTTACCATCGCCAAAATAATTTTGCGATTCTATGTGGCAACTCCGGATCCAACATCATATCTGAAGATATTGACAGAGCTTGTAGTCAAGGTGTACGCATGTGTGTAGTTTGCAATTAAGTGCAATCGATCTACTACAAAATTTCTGATAAAAGGTGCTTGAAAGTCCTTGAAGTGTACGAGGCCTGTTAAATACTCATTTTAATTTAAGAAAATATTTTTTAAGTAAAATAAAGATTGTATACTAATTTTATGTCTTTTGTAAGTAAATGTACGGTCAGGAAGTTAATTAACCATTACATACATCAAAATATCGGAATAAGTAACAACATATTCTTTTTTTCAGAATCATAAATGTTTACATCCTTATACAGGAAAAGAAAATCACGCTACAAGAATAAATAATGAAACATTTTTCAATACAATCCGAATGCTGATGAGCACTTTAAATATATGTCTAAAAATCAATTCGGAAAATGCATTATACAACTGAAAAAACATGTTCAGAAATTATTTTTTATAGATGGTAATGGCTTTTTATTCTTTTGAGTTTCGAGTTTTAGATATTTACATGTTTTTACACACTATCTAATATATGATTTAATTAAACTTTAAATCTAATAACAAAAAATAAAAACGCACGTCCACTAAATTTTGCTTTAAGTTGGTTATTATTTTCTGGAAATTTGTAATGCAAGTTAAATGTTAAGAGCTTAATTTACTTTAGAAATAGTATTATCACGCACAAAAATAATGTTTAATAGCACCGAAAAACAACAAAAATGTATACAGCAAAAATACTCAGATGTTTTCTTAATTGGAAAAAATATGTCTTTGAAGAAAAACATATAACTACTTCCGAGTTACTAACGAAAGGCCCTATTTATCTTTTGAAACATCAGAAACCAATCTATTTTGGATATTTAAAGAAAAATGTAAAAAACAAAGTTTCATTTGCTGCTAATGATTTTCAGAATCATATACGAGTAGTTTTTGGAGAACAATAATCGGTTTTCACAAGTAGAAATACAGGTTTATCGAATGTGGTCTATTCTCGACTAAACATTTAACATGCTTAATAAATAGGTTTTACATACAAATACAATAAATTAACTGTATTAACATTAATAGTAAAATTAATAATATTTTTTTACATTTGCATGTATAATTTTAATTACATAGCTTAAACTGTTTAACTGAGGTATCCTAAAGACCGATATTCTGTTGTGAGATCACTGATTTATACACTACATATAAAATCTATTCTCAAAGTTTAAGAAAAGCAGTGGCAGAAAAAAAAAACCTTGATTTTATAAATGATTCTTTAAATCTTGAAATTATACTAACTTCTGAGGTTTCTAATAAAAAAAGAAACTCTTTATAGAATTATGGATAACTTAGAAGAGGCCGAGATTTCGTTCGTGTTTGTATTATATTATCATAAACAAAACACATTTGTCTCTTTTTACAGTATAGGAACAATTTCTTCTAACAGACTGTAAGGCACTACATTTTTTGTGTCTCTGTAAATAAGTGATTAATGATCAGCTCAGCATTTATTATAGTGAAACTGCTGCACTACATGTCAACATGACACAATTTTTGTAATGATTCAATCAATGTAACGTCATTAAAATGTACGTGACATAATAATAGTCAGATAACCATAATGTACCAAATTCTTTTGAGCGTCCCTGTGAACATATGGCTAATGATTTACACGCTCCATCTTCAATATTGACAATTCAATGAAAAATATAATTTACACATATCAGTTTTCTGGCTATTCCAAGTACATTTACAAATGTTAGAAAACACAGAGACGTACGATTAGCTAAACTGGGAAGAAGACGATTATATAACCTGACGAAAAAATTACCAGTAGAATTCTATGTAATAAATACTTTAAAATATTTAGGATGTTTTAGAAATTAGTTGTATGATTGAAACATATCTATCAGTAGTTAACGCAAGATGCACTGTACCTACAAATTGTTCTTCTGATGTAAATGCAATGTTTTGAGCTGGCCGAACAAAAATTTAAAAGTACGTTTAACATTAAAATCATGCGAAGATTTTTCGTGAATTCCAAGAGGTGAAAAAACCACATAAAATTCCCTCGACCATTTAAGATTTCGTGCCTCTGCGAGAACCACCGAAAAATCACGTGCAATATGCTTTTCGAGTTCTGTTTCTTGTAAGCACTATTATTCCTGAAATAATTAGTTTAGTTCAACCTGGGGGATGGATATAATTCACTTCCATACGTAAAACGCATAAATATAAGGTTTGTAAGGTCGTCTTATTTCGGCCCTTTTAGTCAAGAACCATTACTACAAAATTAATATTTTTGCGAAATCTGAGAAATGGTAGTTTTCGCGGTCGCTGATTGGCCTAAATAATTTAGTTTCTTACATTAGTTATGCTTTGCGTCTCCTTCTTAACAGGTTTTATTAAAAACAAAATACATGCATATTTATATGTATGACGTACACAATATTTTTATTCGTTATGAAGCAAGTTTTTATGTTAATACTGCAGCTAATAATTTGAAGTTGCATTTTTTTACATTTTTACATCATCATAATTTATAATTAATAGTTGTTAGATAGTTGATTTTAAACTTAAAGGAGTTAAATTCAGCCTTTTTAAAATGATATGATCTTTTTTCATTTTTCTCACATTTTAAACACTTTTATTAACTTTTCTTTTTAGGGCAACATCACATTGACATCCTGAAATATAAGGCATTAATAAGAAGTATATTTACACTGAATCATTGTACATATACGAAAGAAGATAAATGAGTTTTTATTTGATATATTAAAGAAATGGCTGCAGTGCCAGTGAGTTAGGGTTAATGTTTTAAAAAAAGGGGGTCAAGTAGTGGAAACGATTACACATTAAATTAGACTTCATATTCAACTAATACACAAAAGAAATTTATTTTCGGAGACGAGAAAACCAGCGAAATACGTAGTTATTAAAAAATATATCTATTTTTAAAGAAATGGTTTCCGTACAACTCGAAATGTAAATTTCCAGCAAGATATTCGCTACTAAATGTTACACAGAGAAGCGAGTAATCAATATTTGAAAATAAACTTTCGTATGCCACAGGAAATAAAGTAAAATAAGTGATGTTTAATTTTAGAAAGGACCAAGTTGATTATATTGAAAAATGACGGAGGTAGAGTGTATTCCGATTTTGAAAATTGCACATTGAAAAAAAAAATAAGAAAAAAAAAAGAAAAAGTGTCTTTAAATTTTCATTACTGTTTACTCGCTTTGCGCGCGTCAATTCTATTGCTCAAAATAGCTCTTTCACTTTTGAAATCGATTTCTCATTACTAAATATGATTATCGAGTGTATAGAAGTAATTTTAAACCAAAAATAAAAGAAAAAATTCGAAATTTTTAACCGGATGTCATCCATTATATGGTTGGCTGTTTTAATATTTCTGCCTATGTTTAGTCATTCAGTACTTTTATGAACAATTTATATACTATCAATCTATTATGGCTAAAACGGATTGAATATTTTTTTTAACGTTCATATCGTATACAATGAACAGAATATAGGTTGAAACTAAAATTGCCTGAAGCTTTGATCGATATATCCGGTTTTCATGAATTCCGGTTTAGAGCAAAACTTATTAATAATGTGTAGATTTAGTTCTTTTTATAAAAAATTTGCTCATTTTCAGCACTTTTATTCCTTAAAGAAGTAAACAGTTTTTAGCTGTTTTCTTCTTTCATGAGTTCGTAACCCTTTTTCAAGTTATAACGCAAAAATATAACTTCCTTCGTAGTTAAATCATATAGATATATTTCATTCAATTTCATGCAAAAGTTACGGTTATTTCAAAATTCAAATTTTATATATTTCATCATTTTATATAGCTGTAGGCGGAAAATAAAATATTATTAAATGCATTACTAAGCGCATAACGGCAAAAAAAAAGTATCAAATCCGTAAAAAATGTCAAAAGATTATAAATTATTCTTTTTATTTTCTTTTCGTATGAAGTTTAGTAATTATCATTCATCGGTTTACATTACTATACAATCTGAAATTGCCAAAAAAGCATCCGCATCAATTTTTCAGAAAAACATTCAGATTCTTTCCGAAAGAAAAGGAAATAGCGTTGACTAAGTACTTCCCAGCCACGCTTTGTAAGTCTTTTGTTCGCTATTCACTTTAGCACGGAATACATTTAATTTCGGTGACATCTTTTCCTATTCGGTGTCAAATCCATAACAATCCCATTGAACTTCATACCATAACAAGGTATATCTTCCATTAAAAACACTTTCAAAATCTTTCTTCGTTGATATGCTCGGGGAAGATGTTGAAATAAATTGATGTTTCGAGATTTTCGCATTATGTAGAAATCACCTACATCAGAAAAAAATGCATAATGATTATCATAACGGACATATTAGAAAAAAGAGTTTGTTCAATGTGACAAAGATATATGTTTCTTATTTTGTTTACGAACAAGCTTAGTTTCAATGTAGTTGTAACTTTCTAATATATTTCTGTAATATATTTTAATAATTATATTTTTGCCACTGTTAAATAAAATGCGTTGAAGTAGGGCACAAGAAAAAGCATTATGTTACTGAAATGAAATATTGATTGAAATATTAATTAATTTCTGAAAATACAATGTGTATATTTACAAAGAATTTTAATAACTTAAAAAACATAAAAAATAGGAAATGTCTTAAATGATTTATAATGTCTTTTATATATTTTTAAACATTTCTAAAGATTTTTCTCTTCATTTTACTACCTTCATTAAAACATATAACGTGAAACTAAAACGATAAAATACTTAACAATATCAAAGCTCTATAAATTATTCATTTCAACTATCTTTCTTTTAAAGGTTAATAATTATCATTTATCCATTTCTATAATAATAAAATTTGAATTTTCCAAAAAAGCATCAGCATCAAACTTCCATAAAAAAAATTCAGAATTTTTTCTGAAAGAAATGGAAATAACATTTATTAAGTACTTCCCAGCCATGCTTTATCGTTCTTTTGTTCGCTATTCACATTAGCATATAAGAAATTTAATTTCAGAGACGTTTTTTCGTATTTGGTGTCACCTCTATAATATTCCCTCAGGACTCCGTACCCTAACATGGAAAATGCTCTATTAGGAACACTTTGAAAATCTTTCTTCATTGTTTAGTGCACAAAAAATGATAAAATGGAAATGAGGTTTCCAGAGATTTCACAGTGTATAGAAATCATGAAAAAAAGAAAAAAAAAGAAACTTGATTAGGGATGTCATTAAAGAAAAAAACTTATGAAAATATTTCGCATAATTTGACATAAATTAAATATATATGTAATTATTAATTTCTTATTTAAAAAGTATTTATTTGTAGAAAGTGTAAGGTATTGTAAGTGTTTTAAAATTTTGAAGAAAAGTGTAGATAAATTATTTTATTTCATGTTGTATCAAATAACAGAATTTGCCTACTTGAATTCCACAGAAAGTATTTATTTTCGCTATGGAATACCCAAATTCCATACAAGAAAACCTTACTTAAGAGGTCTCGGGACTCTTAAAATTTGGGAAAATGAAGACAAAGATACCAGTTTCAACATTTAATATCTTAAAATGTATATGATTTTAAAATAAAATTTTGGGGGTGGAATATATAGTTATTTTTTTTCACTTCATGTATTAAAAAAATCAAGATGCAAAATTAGTATTTATAGGGGGCTCCAAACTATCAGACATTTAACGAGCAGAAAATTGGCATAGCACCTTACGCGCACGATTACAATATATATATATTGTAACTAGATCGAAAATTTTGGTGCCTAATTATACTTCGGATAATAATAATTACCCTGAACCTAAATGAATTTGCATTTAAAGTATTTTTACATTTTTAATACAAAGTTGTATTTATCTAATATAAAATTTTGAAGATTTCAACAGTATAATCAGCCAAAAACAAAAAATTTTTGAACAATAAAAATAAAATTTTCGGTCCAGTTTATAGAGATTACCATGAAACATATGTTTTGAAAAATTCATGAAAAAATATTAAGTTTTTGAGATATCGTGCACGTTATGACCAAAAACGTAATAAAAGTTTCGGAACTTCTATTTTAATGAGAATTTCAAGAAAACAATTACATCAAAATGTTCAAAACATCAAAAACATCAGAGTATAACATCGAAAGAAATTAAATTTTCAAAAATTTTCAATCTGAGACACAATAAATTGACTTTACACTGATGGCACAATTTGAATTGCTTTACACTGTGGCACAATTTGATTGCAAAACTGGAGTAAAATTTTGGAGGTTGGTTAAACAAAACGGGGACGAAAGATTACGTGATAAGTCAGTTTCGTAAGTCAGTGTAGGGTGAAATCTGACATTGTTTCTCTCGAAATTAGATCATGCTAAAAAAAACGCATCGGCGTGTTTGATTCTGTTTGATCTGCAGTTTCATTATGACCACATTGTATTTAAACCCTAGCTAAAAAGTTTCTTAATTTTTATTGTTTAACGATTATTAAATTAAGTGTTTTGACGTAGACACGAATAAAAAAACAAATTATTGAAATTAATTAGTTATTTATACGTATCGTTGGTTTTCTAGAAATTAGATCATGCAACATAACACGCTGAGTACTGCCAGTTTAATTATGTCCACCGTGTATTTAAACCCTAGCTAAAACATTTCTTAACGTTTAGGGCTCCGTACTTAAAAAGTAAAAACGGAACCATTATAAGATCACTCCTGTGTCTGTTTGTCCGTCTGTCACAGCCCTTTTACTTGTAAACTATTTAACGTGAAAAGTTCCCATTGGGGGAAGTTTTAAAAATTATTGACCCACATATTTACAGATTAATAAATATTCATAAATATATTTAAGAAAAATGCAGAGTGGCTAATTAAGTTAACGGCTAATTAAGGGGTTAATTAAGGGGTTAATTAAGGGGCTAATTAAGGGCTAAAAAATCGTGTGAAAGTTTTCGTAACGCTGAAATTAAAAATATACTTCATTTAATTTTAGGTACTATAATTTCAACGTTATGGTCGAAAATGTAGTGAAAAAATATGTCCCCCCTTCATCTATTTCCGAATCTATTGAAACTAAAATTAGGAATAAATTTAGAGGTAGTAGACTTTAATTTAAACCTTGCAGGAAAATTATAGCGATAACGCTAGATCACATAGTTTTTGAGAAAATCGCATTTTCCCCTTATACACAAATTTCGATTTACGGTTTTCAGCAAAAGTGTTCAGCAGCACTGGTGGTACCTATTGTAGAAGAAGTATAAAAACATTGTTGATCATGAATTTCGAAAAAAAAGCGTCGGTTCTTATCCGAGATATTAACCCTTAAAGAGAGATCGGCCTTCGCCTGGTTGTGTGCGGACGTGTCCCAGAAGCGCTCCATAAAAATGCTTGGCTAAAGGCGTCCCAAGACCCGCAGGCCGGGGGCACTCTATGGATTCTGATTTGTGAATGTCCCTGCTACAGTTTAAGGTATATTGCATGTTTCTCGGCTTTTTAATTATTAAGTTATGAGTAATTTATTATTTTATTCCTCAGTCATTTAATTCTGATGGCCCTTGCCTTTGCTAGCATTTAAAATATAACTTAATATTAAGCATTTCACCTTCTAAATCGCCTACAATCTAATCTAATAGCAACAACAGAGTAGCAGATATTATTCTAATTTAATTTCTCATGTTTTCATTAAAATGTTCATTTCTACTTAAGATTAAATCATTTTTATAGCTGCTTTTAAACCAGGACCATGTGCTTGGAATTCGCTGGATTTACCCTAAGTCCAGCCTCTTTGGGATGACTATTAAGATAACTATATCCCCCATGCTGGCGTCTTCTCACCCCTGCCAGCAGCTAGTTTGCCCATAGACGAGGTTCTGGAGAGGGGGAGGGTCGCAGCGGAACCCTCTGTACGCGAGTAATACTCGCACTTGACCGTTTATTTATTATAGTTTAACGATTATTTAATTAAGTATTCTAATGTAGAAACGATGAAAAAAATAAATTATTGAAATTAACTAGTTATTTACACGTGTCGTTGTTTTTCTTGAAATTAGATCATGCTACAGAACACGCTGAGTACTGTCAATTTGTTTATGCCCACCTTTTATTCAAACAATACCAAAAACATTTCTTAAATTTTATAGTTTAGCGGTTATTAATTTAAGTGTTCTGATGTAGACACGAAAAAGATAAATAAATATTGAAATTAACTGTTCATTTACATAATATTTGTTTACTGATAATAAAAAAAATCTGAAACGAAATCATACTAAATTAATAATATAATGAGAAATCACGATTTAGATTATTTTTTAATGTAATTTAAAAGAAATTATGGCATTTTAATTCACTCCAATTTCGTATCCATTAATAATTGCACAATTTATAAACTCAAATAGTAAAAATGACAAAACTCTTTATAATATTTATTTAATTTTTCTTTCTTATGAGGCTTCATATTTATTATTCATCGATTTCTATTCTAATGAAATCCGAAATTTAAAAACCATCAACCACATACAAATTCCATGAAAACATTCAGCCTCAATCCAAAAGAAAAGGAAATGTCGTTCACCAAGTACTTCCTAGCCGTGCATTATCATTCTTTTGTTCGCTATTCAGATTAGAGTGGAAGAAATTTAATTTCGGTGACGTCTTTTCGCGTTCGGTGTCACTTCCACAATATTACCTCGGGACTCAGTTCTATAACAAGGTAAATGTTCTATTAAGGACACTTTAAAAATCACTCTTCATTTTTTCGTCCGCGGGAACTAATAAAATATAATTAAGACTCGAGATTTTTGTATGTAAATAAATTACTGGCATCGAAAAAAATGGATCAGAATTATCAAACAATAGCTTACAAATAAAAGAATTTTGTGAACTATGTCAGAAACGTCTATTTTTGTATTTTGTTTAGGAGGCAGGGATACTATATTTTATACATTGTGGAAATATAACATGAAAATATTATTATTATTTTAAGAGCAATTTATTTATTAATTTATTTTAATGAATTTTTGTCAGTATGTTTTTATTTGCACAGAAATTCAAAACCCCTTTTTTTTATATACCATATCCGCAAACAACGACAACAAAAGCAATGCTAGAAAAAAAATCGGATGTGCCAATCCCAAAACTGTCTTCTATCTCATACATAGTAATACTTTAAAATTCGCTGGCACAATATAAAAAATATATGGCAATCGATGCCGGCATTAGAATTCTAAAGATATGAAATTCTGTGCATTAGTTCTTAAGATATGGATATCACTAAAATCATGTAAATCCTGCAAAATGCGACACAAAATCGCCACCTGTTGTGTGATTTACACTAAAGCCTAATCTACCAAAAACTTACGTCAACGTCTAACTCTATCTGAAATTGGATGAAAATCCGTGTATTACTTTTGGTGATAAAACTATTGAGAAAATCGTGAAAAATTCAGCATAGCAGCGTCATCTGTTGTGTGATTTGCGTCAAAACAGAGTCACCAACAATATTTATTAAGATATACCTGAATCTGAAGTTTGAGAAAAATTCGTGCAGTTGTTCTTGAGATAGCGATATTGCGGAAATCGTGACAAATGCAGCATAGCAGCGTCACGTATTGGGAGATTTAGACCAAAACGTAATCAGCATCAATTCATATCAAGTACTAAACGAATCGGAAGTTTGATATAAATCCATACATTAGTTTGTGATACAGCTATTGCAGAAACCGTAAATATTACAGCATTCCAGCACCACCAGTTTTGGCGATATACATCAAAAGCTAATCAGCACCAGATAATATCAAGACCTAACTGAATCTAAAGTTTTGTGAAATTAAGTGGATTAGTTTTTGAGATAGAGCGCCCACAAATTTTTGTCACATACAAGCACTTTCTAAAAACCGTTAAATCGTTTTCAGATCCTTCTGAAACGTATACATCCACCGAAAACCTCAAGTCGAATTTTTTCACGATCCAATAGTTTCTTCTTTAAAGATAGAAGAACCTAAAAATTAAGTAATTTCAATTTACTATTTCATTTAAAGAAAACGAAATATTCAATTGAATATTTCGAATGTAATTTAAATTACAGAAACACGTTTAATTGAGGACGTTTTCATCCTTTTCGCATTGAAAAATTACCATTTTCTATCAAGTGACTTCTAATGTACGAGTATGTACATTTTTTATGTTGGAACGGTACTGTACGAGCTATTCTTATAAGAGAACGAAAACAGAAAATAAAAAGAAACTTGAAAATAGGAATTCTGCTTTTTGAGAATTTAGTATCGCCCCCAATGAAAAAGTATATATGTATATAAATATAGATAGTCCTCTGTTTTAGGACTCCAAACACGTGCTTTTATTTTATATAAAATGACGTCATCCACATCCGCTAAAGAATTCCTCATTTACGATCCAGTCTTAAACAACATCTACAGTAAAATATGCATAGGAGGTGACTATTGCTGAATAGTACACAAACCCCAAAAAAAGAGATTTCGTCATTAAAGAAACTGGACAAAAAAATCAGCTATCTCATGATTCATATACCTTCATTTGTTTGTAATATTAATATAGATATTTGAAATTTAGTTTATAAATTAATTTAAATAGTTAATAAATTTAGTTTATAAAGCTCCATTTTTTATCAGTCATCATTCATTTATATTTTTTCAAAATAGCACGTATTTTACGCACGATTACATCTGTTTTTTCAGTTTTTATGAAAATTGGTAACAAGATGTAATTGCTATATTTCAACTATTTTCCTTTTACTTTCTACAGAAATGGAGTACTTGAGTTGCCAAAATTAAACAAATGGTGTTAAAACCTACGAAAAATCTTATGAATTAACAACTACAAAAATAAATGCGGATGCGGTTTTTAAACAAATTTCTTTTAAAAGTACTTTTTTTCCAATACGACGGTATAAAAATGAAAAATGTGCGATGCTTAGAAATAAAAAAAATGCAGTAGAGATTATTCCGTACATACATTTGCTTTGTTTTACCGCTAGCTTATAGAACGTAACGTTATTTTTTGGAGACGACATATTAATATGTGGGAGAAAGAAATGGCATACTGGGGCTAAAAATAGTAATGAATATAAAATTGAAACCTATGGAAAATGACTTTCATCCAACTACTTATAAAAGTCAACTGAAGTTCAACGCACTATCTTCTGCAAATTTCAAAATATTCAAATTTTTTTTATATTTGACCTTTATTTGACTGCATATAACCTGGGTCCTAAACTGTGCAATATATATATATATAATTTTTTTACCGTTCGCAAAGGGGCGGTTGAAAATATTTCATCCAACTTATAATAAATTTATATTTTAATTGCATTATATTGTTTTACATGTACTTTCTCAAATTTTCTAAAGAATGGCACTGAATTTGGTGTAAAACAAAAATCAATGCTATAAAAAAAATCTCCCAAAAGTTTCTTAATTTGTTTAAAGATAATTTTAATTTAAGTACATATACGTGCCATTCACATACAATTAACCCAAAATGTAGAACAGAACTAACATAGTCACATATTTCAGATGCAAGTCACTACAACTGTTTTATTTTAAAGTGTGATGGCAAAAAATATTTTTATTGAATGTGTTGTTTATCTCTTAATTACTTTCGTTATTAAACCTTCCAAATTTTTCGAACTACTAGTCGAACGTTGCTCTTAGACAAAACGTCTAAAAGGGAAAAAGTAAGTTTATATTTTGCCATATAATGTACAGTCGTTGAAAAAAAAAGTAAACACCCTTACTAACTCCTCAACAACTTATCGTAGAAGAAAGTTACTGGTACCGAACGATTGAAAATAAAGTCTACTTTTAAATGACGTATATAAAATTTGCTTAGGAGGCAATCTACATATTAAAACGAACCATAGCTTTGTTTTTTTCAATCGAAGTACACAATTCTGACAGCATAAATGAACTCTACACCCTTCAATTAGTCTAAAAACAAATTTTTATGCAATTCGTACCATAGTTTTCCGAGAAATTAATTATTTTAAAACGAGCGTAATTTAAGGGCTGTATCTAAATTGAAGTTCGGTACTCGATTATTAACCGAGAGAGCTCCCTTCTTGATCAAGGCACCTTAAGCAGTCAATTAAGCCTCTTAGATTACAGGATAGCATAAGAAATTCCAAAATATTTAGTCACTTCTATCATAGACGGCCCCTTCAACCATCATTTTGCCGTTTTTTAAGCATAATTTGAAAACTACTTGGAAGAAAAATAAGAAATTTTGGATTTCCATAAAGCAGGACTTAATAAATCTGAATCCATCAAAAAAATTGTAGGTTGCAATTCATAATTTTTTTCAATATAATTTCATACTTCATAATTCATATCAGAAAATTATACAAGTTGCAAATTCAACGTATTTATGTTTGGGTATATTAGTATTACTGTTACACAAAAAACTAAAACATTAGGATAATAATTTCTGAAGTTAAAAATAAAAATATGAAAAATATGACCTCAATTTTCCCAGAAATCTGAATGGATTTCATTGTAAATTTTTATACTATAAATCCACTGCAGTATGCAATTTTTTTTTGTATTGTTTGTTTTCTTTTGAATACTGACAGTCATTTTAACATATTGTTGTCTATTCCGTATCACACGTAACTTATACTGGAAAATGGAATAGCTTTATAAATAAAAGAGAGGGGCCGTCGAAACAGAATAATTTGATTGATCGAGAAAAATTTTGGACAAAATGCGGTGAGCCCTTGATCAGACTGCCTTTACCTCCATGTTAATGTTAAGTGACCAGTACCACTCGTCTAACTGAATTTTTCCTGTCTAGTAATGAATATGTGGAATATCAGCGGCCCCACAATTTCCATAAAATGTTCCAAATTCTGTGTGCACCATATACTTGCAATTGCACTCACTTCATTATATCGACAATCCGCTGGCAGCAAAATAGTTAAATTGAATATGGATGCGTTAAAAAACAAAGGATGTCACAAAAAGATACAATGTTGTTATAAACAACTCTCGCTACAATACGCAAATTGGCACGCTATAAGTAAATGCAATTGTCAATGTTACACATGCATGATATTCCAAAACTGCAAGAAAGCCGTTGACAATCAATTCAAGTTCTGTGATTTCCTATAAAAAATACTTTTAAAATAATTCAAAATACTGATTCCTACAGCTGAAAACATTTTACTTTAAATTTAAGGGAAATTTTGCTTTATGCTAACCTTAAAACACATTATTTCATAGTTTAAAAAGTAAGAAGAAAAAGTGTGAGTTACAGAATTCGGAAATATTGTCTTGTAATCAACCTATACTTTTCTTTTACTTCCAAATATTTCTGTTAATGTATTCACTCACGTATTTAATGTATTCATATGTAACGTATTTTGTTAATTTATTTAATGCTATAATGTATGTAATAACTTTCACCTTTAAAAGCGAAACCCGTTTTTTATTCTCACATTCTGGCAGAATGATGAAAAACTCATTAAATGGTAAGTCGCTGAAAAAAAGGTAAAAAGAAATCTTGCTGTTCCTTGTAGAAGCCATTCAAAATATTTTGTTTAGAAGAGAAAATCAGTGCTTTAAAAAAAAAAAAAGTGAAAGATATCGCATGTGTAACTGAATGAAAGCCTCTTTAAATCTGCAGAGTTATCAATACATAACAATATTGTATTTCTGTAATTCAATAATAATCTTTTTTAAAATAAATATGTCAATAAAAAATTGATTTTTTTCTCATGCTGAAATGAAAATATTATTCACTTTTAATGAATTTTATTTTCTTTTTCACGGTTTTAATTTTGAGTGAAAAAAAAATCATTCCTGATATTGTAAATGGGGTAAATGAGAAAATCTTTAAGATATATGTATGAGTAATTAGTATACCAGTATAGACATACTATGCAAGATGAAGTTATAACAAGTGACTGGGAAATCAGAGAAAAGAGATAGGCCACTCACCCGAAGGTTTTCTTCTACCTCATCGGTGATCCACTAAAGCTTGTCAAGAATGTTGGCTTTATTGACTTCTAGAGCTGTTTGCGTAGCAGAATCATCGAATTCTTAGCACTGAGGATGCGCTTCTCTACCACCTCTAATTCTAATCCGGCATTATTCTCTGCAGTTCGATCGTAATCGAGAAGAAGATATTTCGATTTATTATCCAGCGTGTCTACAGCGATCTCCTTCTTGAATATCGCGTCACAAAGCTTTTTTTTCTTCCGAGAAAAGTTCCTCCGGAACATATGAAAAGTTGGTTACGGACATGTTTAAAAGGTTGAAAAAACAATACAAGCTGCCAATTGCAGCTTAAGGCTCGTTTACACGGAGCTAGTTTACTAGCTACAAGCCGGCGAGAAAAGTAGCGAGCGAGTCAGCTAGCGAGATAGTGATCGTTTACACACGAACTTGTTTGCTCGCTCAGTAGCCAACTCGCTATTGCGTCACTTGCTGCGTTCTAAAGCTTTCTTTTGTGTTTTTTTTTCTGAAAACAGTGTTTGTTTTTATATTAAGTGTCGAGTTTTCCTGTCTGTTTTTTTTTTTATGTGTGTGTGTCTGTCCTTGGAAAATTGAAGTGGAACGCAAATGATATTGCGGAGTTTTTAAATATATACCAAGAGTGTTATAAAAAATAAAACACACAGATTACTTCAATACGAAATTAAAAGATGAAATTTGAATTTTATATTCTAATGATCATTTATAAAATTTCATTAATTTTTAAGGTTTTAAGACCCGTGTCCATTATTGCAACGTTTAATTAGTCTATTTTCAGTAATGGACACCCCATGTAATCGTTGCTAAAACTGCAATTTCACTGATGTTTAATAGGAACACCAAAATTTTATAAATAATTTAATTAATTTCATGTGGTTAATAAAATTTTCAATATTTTAATCACATAATTTTTTTAATAACTCTGCCCTGTTTAGTTTATCTGCCAATCAATGAAACAAACTAGGAAGTAAAGCATATTGTTTAAGGGCATGTGGAAAAGAGAGGCTCATAGGGCTCAGCCCCTCCCCATTTAAATAAAAACTAAAGCGCGTAATTTCGCGTCCATCTGCCGCACCTCGGATAACTCAATTTCCTTTCAGAGTTTATTTTAAATAAAATGTGACTTGCTTCTGCTTGTCACTTATTTGACTTCTTTTTTTCAATAAAATTTCCGCTCTGAAAAGACTTAACGAAGCCGTAGCGGATACGCGGGAAATTACGGTAAACTATTATTTTAACACAATCAGATTGCTAAAGCTATCATACGAATTGAATATTTCCAACTGAGCGAAAAAATGCCCAGTCCTGGAATCGAACACAGATCCTTGGCTTGTAGATATGCTCACCGATTGTCGGCCCAGTTAGCTTAAACAGTAGAGCATTAGCCCTGTAAGCCAATGATCTGTGTTCGATTCCTGGCCTGGGCATTTTCTCGCTCAGTTAGAAATATTAAAAAAAAAAAAAAAATAAGTTACTGAAGTTGTTAAAAATCTATTATTATCTGTCTTAAACATTTTTACTTATTCATCTCTCACAAAAAATGATTGTAATATTAATAAAATCTATGGTAATAAGTGAACTAGTAAATCTGCAGATCAGTAGCCTCAAACTCGATCATAGTTCTGCAGTTTTATTTTGAAATTATTTTATTTAGTATTTAAAACATTCAACCCTCAGTATCATTCCTATCATATTTGTAATACTAATTACTAAAAGTACTTTCAGGTAGTTTAACTGAGAAAAATAGTGGAAAATATACGAATCTATTCACTAATACGCCAAATTTTTTTTTCGATTTTTTTTTTTTATAATTATTGCCATCTAAACCCTGTACAGTCTCAATAATATGATAACTGCAATTCCCCGACATTAGTATTATCAACTATCTATCTAAAATAATTAAAATATTCACCTTGTGATAATTACGGTAGTTATTTCAAACAGTGAATAATTCTCAAAAATATTTTAATTATTGGTATCCTAATTGTTAAGTTTATTCGAAAAATATATTTTGTTCATTCACGCCGACACGAACTGCTTCAGTCGACATTGTTTACATTTACAGAACCCCGAACTACCGAATACTCGCAGCGATTTCACTAGCAACAACGTTTACACACAGCGAGTTTACTAGCCAGATAGCTGACACGCCAGCGAGTAGCGAAAAAAGTAGCCGGGCTTTCAACTTTTTTCGCACTCGCTGAGCTGCCAGATAGTTCGCTAGCCAACGTGTTTACACGGGGCGAGTTTATTAGCAGCTAGTGAATTCGCCGGCTTGTAGCTAGTAAACTCGCTCCGTGTAAACGACGCTTTAGCAAAGCAGTAGCGTCAGAATTCAAAGCGAACTTCTTGCGGAGCGAAACAAGACACGTCTACTAACTGCCGAGTCCCTTACACGAGTCCACGGGTCTCCTTACACACTCTGAAAAATAATTTACTTAAAAATGAGAACTTCCATGTACTTGTATTTTTTAAGTACAATTGTTTCAAAAAGAAGTAAGTACATTGTTAAAAATAATCTACTTAAAAATGACCATTTCTATGTACTCATATTTTTTTAAGTACGATTGCTTCAAAAAGGAACATTAATCTACTTAACAATGAAAATTTCTTTGTACTCGATTTTTTTAAGTACAATTAATTCAGAAACGAGTACATGATATTTTGAAGTTGTGTATATTTATACTTGATTTATAAATGTATGCAGAAATGAATACATATATTTTGTATTTTAAAGTCTTAAAATTCATGTTTAAATTCTATGTGCTCAAAAATATGAGTTTTCTGATAAACCCTTTTCTTATACAGAATTAACAGTAGGGATTTCCAAGCTTTTATTTAAAGATATGTCTATCTTTGCTATAATTTTTTATTTATAATACACGCTTTTCAAATTTATTTACAATTTTATTAGAAATGTTAAACAAGAAAATTTTGTTTAAAAATTGTTTTATTAGAAATTAGAATTAGTCCAGGAAATAGGAAATTTTACCTAGAAAAATTAATGGTAGTACTGGAAATCAGATTTCTAGATGTTTTTTGGGTCGCTGAATCCGAATTTGTAACTTCCCACCAAAATTTCCCCCGGCAACATCCCCAAATTTTGGTAAAAAGCCCCCCCCCCCCCAAAAAAAAGGTTTTTATTACAAATTCCATTTTTTATTATTTTAGGGGAAAAGTAGCTAGAAATTCAGAAAGTAGATAAAATTTGCAACAAATTAGATATATGACATTATGACTTAGGATGAAGGGGAAGGGGGGATCTGCCTCGGAACTTGCGCACGGTGCTGCGTAAACTAAGTTGCGCAATTCCATTTAACCACTCACAGGTTTACGTTCGACCTCCCATCTCCCCTCTGAACTTTCTCTATAAGGTTTACTTTAACATTTTTGGGTCGCTGAATACGAATTTTCAACTTTCCTCCAAAAATCCCCCCCCCCCTCCCACGAAACCTCCACAAATAGTTGTTTTTAACCTAATTTTTTTATTATTTTAGGGGAAAAGCATTGCAAAATTCAGAAACTAGACAAAATTTGCAACAAATAGGCTATATGACATTATGAATTAGGATGAACAGGGAGGGTGAGGGCTGCCTCTGAACATGCACTGCGGTTCTACGTGCACTAAATTATGAAGTTCAGGCAATTGGTGATTTTATCTGACAAAATTAATACTAGTTCTGGATTTCGACTCACTTTGTGTTTTTTGGGTAGCTGAATCCGAATTTGTAACTTCCCACCAAAATTTCACCCGGCAACCCCCCAAAAAATTGATTTTTTGAAAAAATTTGGTTTTTGAGAAAAGCGCGCGGTGAATGTTCCGAGGCAGCCCACTCTCTCCCCGTTTATTCTACGTCATAATGTCATATATCCTATTTGTTGCTAATTTTGTCTAGTTTCTGAATTTCGTAATGCTTTTTCCCTAAAACAATAAGAAATTTAAGTTAAAAACAACTATTTGGGGTGGGGGGTTTCTGGGGGAAAAAATTTTGGGGTAAGTTAAAAATTCGGATTCAGCGACCCAAAAAACTTAAAGTAAACCTTATAGATGAAGTTCGGAGGGAGGATGGGAGAGCTAATGTAAACGTGTGAGTGGTTAAGTGGAATTGCGCAACTTAGTCCACGCAGCACTGCGACGCATCTTCGGAGGCAGATCCCCCCTCCCCCTTCATCCTAGGTCATAATGTCATATATCTAATTTGTTGCAAATTTTGTCTACTTTCTGAATGTCTAGCTACTTTTCCTCTAAAACAATAAAAAATTTTTTTTAATAAAAACCTTTTTGGGGGGGGGCTTTTTACCAAAATTTGAGGTGTTGCCGGGGGAAATTTTGGTGGGAAGTTACAAATTCGGATTCAGCGACCCAAAAAACATCTAGAAATCTGATTTCCAGTACTACCATTAATTTTGCTAGGTAGAGTCCCTATACGTACGGTCTCTATTACCTGGACTAAATATTTAAGAAAGGGAAAATTCGTCTCTGGTGTTAGCGATCTTCCGTCGCTGATTCTTAAAAGGTGTCATTTGGAAACCGCTGATAACTGCTCTTATAGCACAATCAGTACAATACTGATCACCCACCTAGAGGACTCGGGTTCAAATCACGGTGCTGATACACAGAATTTCAAGAATTAAAATAGTAAATTCGTTGTTCTTTATTCCAAAAATTGTGGTTCTTCTCAATTAAAAATGGTGATTTGTCGGTTCTCTGTAATTTCGCTTTTATTCTCTTATAGTGTATGTGTGTTTCTATACATACTTATTTTCGAGTCACTGCATGTACTCAAAAAATGAGTACATGTTTTTTTCAAATTTAAGAGTTAAGTACTCGGAGCTATTTTAAGATCGGGAAGAGCTCAATAATTAGTACAATTTACTTATTTTTAAGAATAGTGTTTTAACAATGCACGAGTACTTACAAGAGTCCTTACACGAGTGTCGAAAAATTAAATGTGATTTTTGACCTTGACAAGTGATCTTAAAAGTAATTTTTCATGTTTTTATTATTTTTTTTAATTTCTTTTTAACTACAATTCAAGGGCACACTACATTGGAGAAAAATTGTAAAAAATAAGAATATTCCTGAATATTTTTAACGTTGCGAAGAACTTTTCAAAATACACCATGCGCATTCCATATCAATTAAAATCACCAATATATTTTTATGCACGTTTGAGTTATGTATACAAACACATTTGCTAATCGAATTTTAAATATTTGAATATGAGGTAAATATATATATATATATAAAACCATTAATTAAACATTACGACATATATATATATATATATTCGAAATTGTATGAGATTTTCAGCATTTTCGCATCGTATTGCTGCAATTAACATCCTTTAACTTTTGCAATTATAATTAGTTTTAAAAAATTATGGACAGTTGTATGAAATACATAATGATAAACAGCTATAAAAAATTTCAAAGCATTTAGAGAAAAAATTATGTGCATCAATCTTTTTTAAATGATGGATACCAACGAAATTTTTAAACTGAGAAGAACAAATTTTAAGATTTAGTGCAAACAGAAACACTAAATTATACGTTCTAATCGCGTAAATTCAAATATAACCATAGTTTCTATAAGATTATTAAGTAATTTCATCAAATTAATGGTTTATACGTTTTAAATTTACCTTTAGTGATCTGTAATGAACATAGAGAATCGTTTGTTAAGGAAAAAAAATTCGTAGATTTACGAAGAACATTTCAAAATATCCCATTCCATATAAATTAAAATAGCCAATATATTTTATGCAGGTTTGGTTAATATATACAAATAAAACTATGCATAGTATTTTGTATTTTTGTATATCTACCCTATATATATATATATATATATATATATATAATTCTATATCTCTTCCTGTAAAGTACCCTTCTAATCCAAAACTTAGTACTACCTTTTCAAATAATTCTAGTATCAATTTTATGGATGTTAAAATTAACATTCTCCCTAATAACACCTCATTCAACATTTATGATAAACGCAATGGATTTTCATTTAATGTAATTAATTTTAAGAACTTTAATTACTGCTTGCATATTTCAGTATATAGAAATATTCTGCTTATTCATAGTCTTCGTATCAAACGTTTATGTTCCTCCCAATTCTTACAGCCTAACATTTTTAAATTAAAGCAATTAGCATTGTCTTATAATTATCCCATCTCTTTTATATCTGCATGGCTCAAATCTTAATATTAATTTTTTTCGACTTCTTACCAGTATATAGGCATTTAATATAAAAAAAAAAAATCGAAAACACTATTATGGAGGGTGGGATGTGGATTGCTGAAAAAATTATAAAAATCATACACACAAAAAATTATATGTATGTGTATATATAATATATAATATATATATATATATATATATATATATATATTCTTATAAAAAAGTGTTGGTGTATGTGTATGTTTTTCCATACATTATACACTAAAAACATAAAAAAACATAAAAAATAAAAATACCATTATGGAGGGTTGAGGTCGGGAATGCTAAAAAAAGTTTAAAACCTTATATGTTTTTATGTGTGTGAGCGTGTATAAGTGTATGTATATATGCTTATATATTGTATGGACATATAATTTAAAAAATATATATGGGGTATCATGCATTTAACATAATAAAATTTCACATATTGCATCAGCATTTAAGGATATATTTTACTATCTCAATATTCCTCATTGCTTTTTAAATTTTCACATTTATTTACATAATGGAAGGCTAGATTTTACTATTTCAAATATTCCTCATCTTTTTAAATTTTATATTCTCATTTTTTATATTATATTTTTTTTTGTCTTTAAAACATCAATTTAATCAATTGCCCTTTTATTTATTTTTATATAATTCTTTATTTCTTTATTTCTTCATTTGCATTAATTTATTCCTTTTCTTTATTTTATTTTGTATTCACTCAGTATTTATTAAGTTTATTCCTATTTTTTCATTCTAGTTTAACTAAAAGTTAATCTAAGTATTTCTTGATTTCTTCAATCAATTTCAGTCCTTTTATTTTATTTTATTTTTTTTTTTTTTTGGACTTAAGATGGCAACTCTAAACATTATTGTTATTAATGCAGTTCCAATTTATTAATCCAGATCCAATCTATTTTCAGTAAACTTTTGCGTTATAAGGAGCTAAATTTTGACATTTTAGGCTGAATGCCGACAAAATTGGATGAAATAACGCATTTTCTATGAATGAACTCACAAGCTCCTGTGATGATTCTGTGAGTCATTCATAGTTTCTTATTTTACATACTGCTTTCATATGTTCATTTCTAAATCATCTTTAGAACTTTATCAATTTCTTCATATATTTGTGATTTCAAATTTATTATATATATATATATATATATATATATATATATATATATATAATACTAATGAAACGACTGATTAAGTTTCTCTTAAAATGTGAAGGTTTTGGCAGGGAAATTAACACCAATTATCCGAAATGACACACTGATCTCAAAACTGGTAAGAGAATTTTAAAATTTGAATTAGTTTCGAAATATTATTTTTTTTATAATTTTAATTACATTTCTGTAGTGATCTACCCTATATACATAAAATCTTAATGAAACGAATTTATGAAACGAATTTATGAAACGACTGATTAAATGACTGATTATGTTTTATGGCTATTTCCCCTAAAATCTGAAAGTTTTGGCAGGTAAATTAGCACCAATTATTGGTATTGAACCACAGATTTCGAAATTTTAAAATTTTAATTAGATTTCGAAATATTATTTTTTTTTCTAATTCAATTACATTTCTGTAGTGATAGTCTGTAACGGTAACAAAATTACTTATTTTTTTTTCTTTTTTTAGGCAGCGATTTTATGAAACGACTGATTAAGTTTCACGGCTATTTATTCTAAAATGTGAAATATGTTCCAGGGAAATTAACACCAATTATCCGTATTGATACACAGATCTCAAAACTGGTAATAAATTTAAAAAAAATAATAATAATTAGTTTTCGAAAAAAAAAAATTCTAATCTTAGTTACATTTCTGTAATGACATCTGTAATGGCAAAATAATTACTCCGTTTTTCAGAAAAAACAAATAAGAATAGGTAAAATAGGGATTATTACATTTCTACTTTTTCATCATTTTTAAACTAATTAGTGAAGTTATCTTTTATTTCAACTGATAGTGAAACAATAATGTGGTAAAATTATATTTTTCAGGAAAATTAATATAAATAAAAACATTTTTCACATTTCGATCGTTCGGAATCAGCTCATTTTAGAAATCAAAAATCGTCTATCACTTTCAAATTCCATTGACGGAAAAAATGTTTTATTTTCAATTTTAAGGAGAAAATGATATCAATAATCTTAAAAACAGAAAGCAAATTTTTAAATAAAAATTTAATCATGACATGTTAAAAGCATAAAATAAGGAAAGTTACTTCAAAATCGTTACACATAAACATTAGAAAAGTAAGAAAACTTTAAAATAGTAAAATTATCACACACGAAATGCATTTAAAGGTGATTATTACGTCATTTGTAAAAGGCCCAATTATTAAACACCGTAATATTTAAAGTGACTAAAATAATTAATTTATTACACGTGAAAACCTTGTGAATATTAGGTCATATTTAAAAAAGCTCAAATAACATTTCCAAATACTTTTAAGTCAAATAATATATGTACCCGTGATCTTAAAATAGAATAAATAGATAAATTAATTAATAAATAATTTAATGAGACATGGATTTAATAGGGAGAATTGCATCATATTTTAAAACGATACATTTAAGAAGTTTTTATCTCGGTGAATAAAAATAAAATTTAGAAAATAATTTGTTTTTACCTTTATATTCAAACTAAGGGGCTCGGACGCCTTCGGATATTCTTATTAATTAATACAAACGGTACTACTTGATATCCCGTCGAATAATTTCGCCAAATTATACAAATCGCCAAACTATTCGCCAAATTATAAAAAATTACATAATTTTATTTTAAATAATGAAAGAACAGATAAATTAGTAAAACATTAATAAAAATACAAATAAAATGTCGAATTAAAAATCACTTGATTACGTAACAAACACGCATATCTTGTTTAATGACAAAAGAATGTGACATTTAGGATATAATAATCCATTACTAATATTTAATTTATCATCTGGTGTATATCGTCGATAGTGTTTTGGTCGATGGGATAATCCATTAGTACAATAGAAACAATATATATTGTAAAAATAACTTGAAAATCTGCATGATGGTGTATTAAAATAGTGAAACGAATTCATGAATAAGCTATAGCTGTTCGATCTAGACATCTCTAGAAAATTCGATCTAGACATAGAATACAAACGTAAAACTTCAAAACACAATGCTTTTAAATACGTGGATCTGAAAACTATCCCCAAGCAGATGAATGTTTTTAACCTCAAGCCTAAAGCGAGAATATTGTCCATAGCGTTGGTATAAAACTCAGAAAGATAGTGTCCTTTTTAACCTAATCATTTTATACAAGCTGATTTTAAAATGTGTAATTAATCTGACTTATCAATCCCAAAAATAGACGTCTTTTAAAACGACAGCGATGGATGAGGCCATGGTAACCGAAAAATTTCCATTCAAACGGAAAAGCATGGCAACGTAATTGCATAAGATAGCCGCTGTTATACTGGTAATATCATGCTTCCGTAAGCCGGTCATATTTTTTTAGCAGGGCACATTAACCTATTTTCTGAGGCTACGAAGCCGAAACTGAGGTTGGCGGGCGTAGCTCGCAGAGGCTGAGCCCTCTAGTTTGAATATAAAAGTAAAAACAAATTATTTTCTAAATTTTATGAATTTCCAGCATATTCGCACTATATTGATGCAATTAGCTACCTTTAACTTTATAAGTTATACTTAGTTTCGAAAAATTTGCACAGTTTTGTAACATATAAAATGACAAATAGCTAAGGAGAATTGGCCTACGTGGCCGAGTGGTAGAGGCACCACGCCCATAATCGCTTGAGAGCGTAGAAGGCTTGTCGGGTTCCACTCCCGCTGGCTCCGTTGCACACTATTTGTGAAGCTCCAGGATGTAATTCTCTGGTGTAAATTTTATTGTGCTGTTTCGTCCCTGCATATCGACGATCACTTATAAGCGGGCCTTGGTGTCAAGCACACAAGTCTGATGTATGTGTTCAATAAAACAAACAAACAAATAAAGCTAAGGACAATTTCAAAAGCATTCAGTAGAAAGAGTATGAGCACAGAACATTTTGAGATAATGCATACCGACGAAATTTACTGAGAAAAATTAATTTTAAGATTTAGTACAAGCAAAAATGTTGAAATATTCACTCTAATCGACCACAGTCGAATATAACTGAGACATTCTCACAAAATTTTAACTTTCAGGAATAAAAATATCGTGAAATGAAACTTAATAAAATAACATTTTAAACTTATAGACGAATGCCTTAATGATGCAAAGTAAAGAAAAAAGGGTCAGCAGCGACGATATTTATTTAACTAACGTTTAAGTTAAACTTGCGAGTTTAATTTTGCTTACCGTTTTAACTCTCTAACTTTTTATTTTCTTCTAAATTTTTGCTTTTAATGAATTTCCCTAGTACCCACAGAACATTCAAATAAGATATAATAACAATGTAGTATTTTTAGTACAAAATTTTTGTATAACATTATCTTAAAGGGCTGTTAAAGAAGGGACGATAAGGAAAAAAAGGGGATTGAAATGGAAAAAAGGGACGGTAAGGGAAAAAAATGTACGGTAAGGATGGGATGGTAAGGAAAATTACCATCTAATTTTAGGGAAACCATATTAAGACTAAGCGATAGCCACAGTGGTCATTCGTTTTAAGCTAAAGTTATATACATTGGATTAAATTAAAAAATAATAATTTACCTCGAAAAGCGCAGGAATAAACTTTGGGGCCGGAAATATTAAAAATAAAGCCAAAATACTTGAAATTGATATTTAAGTTCTGATTTAAATTCTGCTGTAAATTTACTGTGAAAGAATTTTAGCCATTCTTGCTCTGGCATAAGTGAATAAAAATCGAGAAAAAGTTGAAAAACATTCTGTGGCTGCATTTGAAATGCTTTTCTGTGTAATTTCAACAAGAGGGACGGTAAGGAATCTAAAATCCAGGCACAGAGTTAAAAAAAATAATAACAACCGTAAGAATGTGGTGCATGTTAATTTTTTGCTACCTATTTATATAAAACAATAATCTGCGTTTCGGAAAAAAAAATTACATCGAATTACTTTTTTTGAAACAATTTCATATAGACAGCTACAAACTTAACAAGTCGGAAATTGCTCGTCAAACGTGGAAAATGAGGTGCGTTCGTAATATAACTAGTTTTATAATTATTTTTTGTACCCCATATTGTACTGAATGTATATATTTTTAAACTTCATAAGTGCATAGTCTATAACATCATTAAAATGCACTTGTAATATTTTTTTTTCCCATTCCCCGTAATGTAACGGAAAAATTTTGACTGTCCCTGTAATTAAACTATACATCCGATTTTCATAAAATTTGAAATGGCTCGACAAAATTTTGCAACAATTATATATTTAAATTTTCAGACCATTCGGAAGGCTGTAACACCATTAAAACGCACTTGCAATATTTTTTCCCCATTGGCCGTAATGTAACGGAAAACTTTTGACTGTCCCTGTAATTAAACTATACATCCGATTTTCCTAAAATTTCAAATGGCTCGACAAAATTTTGAAAAAATTATATATTTAAAATTTCAGACCATTCGGAAGGCTGTAACATCATTAAAATGCATTTGCAATAATTTTTCCCATTGGCCGTAATGTAAAGAAAAACTTTTGACTGTCCCTGTAATTAAACTATGCATCCGATTTTCATAAAATTTGAAATGGCTCGACAAAATTTTGCAACAATCATACATAAAAAATTTCAGACCATTCGGTTGGGTAGTTTTTGCTCTGTTACATGCGGACAGACAGACAGACAGACGGACGGACGGACGGACTGAACGACGACTATAGGTGCTACGTATTTATATAATTACGAACGCACCTAAAAATCAGCATCAGGGATACGGGACAGTAAGGTATATTGTGATATATTTGGAATCTCAACATCCTCCAAAACTTATTTATCTCGTTAACAGTTTTATGCAATCATGCAATGGAATGTTTTCAGTATAAGAAATAAAAAAAAAAACTCCAAGAATATATACTAAAACGAATATATACATATAAACAAGAATATATACATGTAAACTAAAAATTATTATTCAGGGACTTAAACTCAAAATTATGCGAGTATGTCTCTACTATAACTTCAAAATGTGTACTGAATAATTTCATAATATTAAGACCAATGTCTGACGGGCACCCGTCTGACATTGGTCTAATAGTTTTACCGAGGCCGTGTGGGAAGAAAGAATTGCACCCGGGGAAAAGATTCAATTTTGATCCCCCCTTCCCCTCACACACACAGAGACTTCTTCTCTTTGTGACAGGTAATTAGCTAGGTGTCAAAAAACTGGTAAAGGGCAGAAACAGAAATAAATTCTATTGAACAAATACTTCGGGTACTTACGTATTAACGCCACCGCAGCAATAACAATGATAAGTATATATATATATATATAACATCATTTCAAAATGCCTAAACACCATAACTCCAAAAGGAAGGTGTATATCTGCAGAAATTTTTTTTAACTATAAAATACATAAAAGAACAAGAAATACAGGTAAAAAAACAAAAACAGTCTGTTCTTCATCAGTGGGAGGACAGACCAAAAACTAACTCCACCCCCACTTTTAAAATTTGCAGGTTTCTGAACACACGCCCACCCTGCATTCAATATTGAAAAACTATTGTCATTTTATTAATTTAAATTCCATAAAAAACTAAAATAACTCAAAATTAAAACTAACAAACATAATATGAACAATACAAAAATTATCATACAAAAACAAAAAAGCTTTAATAAAAAGTTTTTTAGAAAAATACTTAAAAAATTGCCATTAAAATAAAAACAAAAGAAATTAACTTAATATTATAACTTATATATATATATAAGTATATATATATATATATATATATATATATATATATATACATATATAAGTATATATATATATATATATACATATATAAGTATATATATATATATGCTGCGGTGGCGTTAATACGTAAGTACCATACTTAGCTTTATTTTGGAACTTTAAGATGTTTAATTTAATTTAAGAAATTCTAAACAACTAAATAACATAAGAGAAAATTGCACTTATTTGTTAGAGAGTTCATGATGTTTTGCGACAGGAAAAAGAAGAATGACTAAAAAAGAAAAAGAAATTCCCTGAAGAATGATCGATGACCAAAAAAGGAATAAATAAACAAATAAAACCGTGGTTGTTAGCATGAATTTGGCCTCCTCTGAATGTCTGCGGCGACCGCCCTCGTAGCCCCTCAAATTGCCCGGGGCCATGCGCAGAAAAAAACTGCGCTTGGGTTAAAGTTTTGAACGAAAAAAAAAAAAAAAAAAAAAAAAAAAAAAAAAAAAAAAAAAGGTAATTAGGAGAAAACATGCAGTGCCAAACATTTGTAAACAAAGATTATACGATTTGACACGCGGTGAGCATTTATTTTTCTATTGGTAGGTCTGGTCCGGGTCATTTTCCAGTTGGGTTTTGACTCTTGCAGATTAGGTTTAGTAACCCACCCTTTTCTTTAAGTGTATCCTTTATATTATTTAAGATGAAAATAACTACATATTTGAATATAAATGACTATTTGATTTTCCTTCATAACTTCAGTAAACATAAAACTGGTATTAGAAATATAAATTGTTTTTTATTTTATTTTATTTTTTTAATAAATAAGAAATGTATTAAATTTCTTTCCTATCGGATTTTGTGTTCAAGTAAACCATGTTTGGTTGGGGTTTCGGGTTCAGAAGGGGGCAATAAGGATTGGGATAAAAGAATACTTCCCAACTTGTTATTTGTTATTGGTCTTATTAAATCAACTCTTTCGTAAATATTTAAAGATGATTTTTTTTTTTTTGTACATAAAGAAATCTCTTATTTTTATATTTTTATATTTTTATCTTTTCATCTAAAATCATTTTATAATCACTTCGTGAAAGATTGTTATTATGCAGCAAGATATCTAAAAAGAACCTTATAACCTTAGAAAATATTATTTCACATTAGCAAATTTGGGTTCGAAATTGAGTGGTATTTTCAGTGAGCTTTATCATCAAATTTACCCCTGCTGTAAAAAAAGAAATAAGAAATATTCGTAAAAATGTCATTTTTGAAAATTCTATAGGAGATGGAAATCGTTTTAATTCCAATATTGGCATATGAACGGTTTAGTTTTTCTTTTCTCAGATCAAAACAAATATTTCTGTTTTTTTTTCTTTAAAATACCGTTTTTTAATATTTTATCTATAAAGTAAAGAAGAAAAAACTTTAAGGATTTAAGTTCTTGGAAACCATTCAAATAATTTTAGACAGATGAGAATATTGTTACTTAAAAATTACAGTTCAAGAAAAGAGAAAGTGGATAGCAGAGGAAATGGCTTGTTAAACCATTTTTTTCGGGAATATTTAACAGCGAGTTCTTTTAGCATTTTATTTTTATCATTTCCAGTAAAAGTGTTATGATACTTGTAAATAATTCAAAAACCTCCTCTTAAACATAAAATAGTTTTAATTATATTACACAGAAATTTACTGTTAAGACTTATGTATTTAACTATTAATACTACCAATTACACAATTGAAGAAAATAAGAAATATTTTATAAAAATGTCATTCCGATATCGAAAATCGTTTTTATTCTGATATTGATGCATTAACGACTATTTTATTGTTTCGAAATCGAAAGAAGTTTCTCTGATCCTTTTGTGCATTAAGTACTATTACAGATGCAGAATAAAATGAAAAAATGATCTCAAACGATTTTTGGTCCTTCATTTGATTCACAATATTTTTGAAAAAAATTGATAATTTTTGTTTAAAATTAATCGTACTAGAAGAGATAGAATTTACAACTCAACTCTGTTGTCAATATTTAACAAATAAGCATAATGAAAATTTTCTTTTCATATTTTCTAGAGAAATTGTCTGGTAATTATTCGTTTCATATGTGTATTATACAATTATAATTCCAAAAGGCACCTTTTAAGGATATAATAATTTTTTATTTCAGATAAATAGCTCTTTTACGTAACTCTGGCGAATTTTACCATTGATATTACCAATGACGTAATATAAAAATTAATCAATATACGTAAAAATTAACATTATGTAAATATTTTAAGATATTGAAAATCGCTTTAATTCTAATGCAGACATATTAACAATCTTTTTTATAATTCAAATCAAAACGTTTTTGTGTTCTTTTCTTTAATAATCTGTTGTTAAATTTTATAACTGGACAGTGCGGAAAGAATAACCTTTAATTATTTTTATTCCTGATGTAGGTTGAAAATATTTTAGAAACATTAGAATAATTTTAATTAAAAGGAATACCAATTGGAAGAGAGGAAATAAATAACAGATCAAACGAATTCTAGGAAGTTATTGTAATTACAGCAAAGCGTCTTTTAAATGGTTCTTTTTTACGCTTTTTTAATTGTTGTACGCTTGTTTCCACTGTCTAAAATAGCTTTCATATGTCATTTTGGATTCTACCTATATTTTACTGCACAAGAATTTTAGAGAAGTACTCTCGATGAAATTCAGACTGTTTCTGAAAATGAATTTATTTTCTTTTATTGGTTTTTCATCGGTATGACCGAATATATTTTTATTCTTTGGTATAAGGTATACGTATATAAATAAGTAACGGAAAAACAAATTGCGTGAACTTTTGTAATTGCCAAACAATACCCTTTTTCCCTTTTCCGTCAAAATCTTACAATTCTTTAATATAATAGATGAAAAAATATAAAACCGTCACATTCTACTATAATAAAATATTTCCGTTATTTTCTTCATACAAGAAAGTAGATTAAAATTTTTAACTTATGGAAAATTTGTTTTGCGATATTCACATAATTTTTTTGTCATCCATATAAATATAAAAGCAGAATTTCTTATAAAGATTTTATTATTATTATTATTACTATTGTTTTTATTATTAATAATATTATTATTATTTTAATACATAATAGAAATAATTGCCTGATAGAATAAATGTTGCGCAGCAATATTCTGTTATATCTGCAAAATGCATGAATACAATTTGTTTCTTTTTTCTTCCATTTTTATGGATGTTAATAATTGCAATGCTAAAAAAAAATCTCTTTTCATTGTTCTTCCTTTTAAATAGAATCATTTAATTGTAATTAATGCCATTATCATATATGTACTTATTAAAGTTCTCGTTTAATTGAAAATAAAACTTAAAATAAAAATCAAGGATAATAAAAGCATTTAATTTTTCATATACTACTTTGTTTTATAATCACTGTTTAATTTTCTTTTGCTCAATAATTTAATAAACCGTACAATTTAATTTTGAATTCTCATTTTTATATTAAAAATAATTTTTTTTAACTGAAAAAAAGATTGTATGCGTTTATTTCAGAGTAAGTAAATCTATAATCATGAAATTAATTAACACTTACATGTTTTAAACGAAATTTTATTTAAGAATTACAAATGTTTACATCCATATACAAGACAAGGAAATCATGCTACTAAAACAGATAATGAAACACTTTTGAATACTATTCGAATGCTGATGTCTACATTATATGCATATCTAAAAAACAATTAGGAAATCTTATAATTCAATTTAAAATACATGTTCATCAAATAATGTCTACGGATGATAATCTATTTATATTCTTTTTTGTTCCCTGTTTGTGTTATATACATGTTTTTAAACGCAATGTAATACACTAGGAACTAATTATTGCTAAAATTGCTTTACAGAAATTAAAAATCACTTCCACTAAATTTCGCTTTCAGACGTTTATTTTTTGGTGCAACCTTGTAATGAAAGTTAAATGTTATGAATTAAATTTATTTTAGGAAAATACATCATGCGCCACAATAACGTATATCAAATATATCATTGAATCACACCAAAAACCTAAAGAGCGCATATACTGCAAAATTTGCCAAACAGCATTAACATTAATATTAAAATTAATATTATTTTGTAACACTTGAATATATAATTTCAATTGTGCTGCTGAAAGAGTTTAATTGAGGATTGATAGCATTCTTAAAGCCGATATTCCAGTTTGAGAGAATTAATTTTGTACATTTTAAAAGCTACTCGTTAGTGTTTCTGAAAATTTGTTGCAGCAAATGAAAGCTAGTTTTTTATAAATGATTCTTTAAATCTGGAATCTATAATGATTTCAGATGTTTCTAATAAATAAGAGCGATATTTATAATCATTGGTAATTTCGAAGAGGCTAATGTATATTTTCGCTAGTGGTTATATTGCGTTATATTAGACTAAGAAACATGTGTCCTTTTACAGTATATGAATCATTTCCTACTATAGACTTAAAACAACAGATTGTTTTCGTGTTGCTGCAAATAGTGATTAATGTTATGATCAGAATTTAGTATGGGGAAACTGTTGTATCGCATGTAAACATAACTTCATTTTTGAATTGATTGAATCACTATAAAATCATTATTATGTACGTGAAGTAAAATTAATCAGTAAACCATTATTTATCTAAATTCTTTTGAGCGTCCTTTTGAACAAATGGCTAATGCTACACGCTCCATCTACCATATTAGTAATTCTGCGAAAAATGCCGTCGACACATATC
Organism: Maratus speciosus; assembly: GCA_963932465.1. Taxonomy (NCBI): domain Eukaryota; kingdom Metazoa; phylum Arthropoda; class Arachnida; order Araneae; family Salticidae; genus Maratus; species Maratus speciosus. The sequence continues at coordinate 136,225,292 of OZ010791.1, forward strand.
ACTTTTGTAGCTATTTACAAATGTCCACAGAGAGACACAAATACAGACAGACGTACGCATTAGGGTGGAGTGAAAAAACCGAAAATCGGAAAATCAAAAGGTAATAGCGCGCAAAAGTTGTGAACGGTCCTTAGTAATAAAACTGTGCAGTTTTTTCGAAATCAAATTTTATCTTCCGGTGCCCCCGAGCCCAACAATTTCCGCCGAACGCGTGCAAAACACCTTGTAGAAGCTATAAATAAAAATAAAGATAAAGCTGGAAAACAAAAACGTCATACCGCGGAGACGTTGTGTGTGGTACGTAATAACATGCCTGCTCGGATTTTTCAATATCAAATTTTATCTTCCTGTGGCCCGGTTCCCCTCTATTTTAACGAAATTCATCAAACACGCCTTGTACAACTTATAAATCGAAATACCCATAAAGTTGGAAAATAAAAATGTCATACCGCGGAATGTTGCGAATGGTACGTAGTAATATGCCTGCACAGTTTTTTTCGAAATCGCATAATATCTTCCAGGTACCCGGTGATTCGAAATTTTGAAAAGAAATTGTTATAAATTCCTTTTATCTGTTGTACATGTATAATAGAATACATCACACAAGAACCAAGAGTACAATAAAAACTTTTTATCTGTGAAAAGTACACAATCAATTAGAGTTCAAGAATGAAAAACAAACATTTAAATCTGTTAAAAGAGTTTTAAAGCTCAATTAAATTAGTTCGTGTTCTTTAAAACAAAAATCTAAATATTCAAAATGTTTCGGCTTGGGGTTTATTGTTGTTCCTGTTGGAGTTTTGTAACCCTAAAATCGAACATGGTCCCAAAATATGGCATAATGTATCTTATGAATCCATCCATGTTGTTTACACCCCAAACTGTCGCGGCAGCTGCAGTGACCACTCTGACACATCTTTCTACACTTTGAGTGTTGCATGGAAACTCAGCAAACGAAATGATATCGTCACGATCATGTTTGTCAATCTATATCTTTAAATAATCGCATAAAAGATTGGTAAAAATAGGTAGTTCTGTAAATTTTGCCTTAATACACTGAATCATATCAATATAATCTGCTGCGCTAAAATTGATTGCAGGAACTTGGAACAATCTAACTTCTCCACTTGTGTTCGCACTTCGCGTTTTAAGGATTCTACGAAATCCTAGTTCGCGGATGTGTTTCCGATCATCAGTTACCATACCATGCCACTCAGCAGATTTTCCGGATGGGCAAAAAAGGTATTGCGCTGGATTACTGGGGCAATTATAACTTTAACTGCCTGGGGCATTTGCACGGAAAAATAAACAAGTTCCCAAATATAGTTTGCACTTAATAGAAAACCATACACGTGCGTACACCTTGACTACAAGCTTCGTCAATATCTGCAGACTGAATGTTAAATCTGCACTTCCCACATAGAGTCTCAAAATTCTATTGGCGAAAATAACCCATCTGCTATGTAAAAGTCTATCGGGATATCTATTTGCAAGATCTTCTGAACAACTTCCTTTATTAATTAATAGGATCACTTACTTCAGGTATTTTTGATCGGTACTGAGATCTTTAATAACTGTTTCGAGGTTTTACGTATCTCGAATAGTCTGTAAAGAAATGATGGGAAGGTATTCACACTAGTCCAACATTTTTCGAATCGGACTGCTATAACTGTATGGTCCCCTTCATCTGTGTAGCACGAATTGATTAAATAGAACTTTAAATTTGTTAAACACTTTTAAAATATTTAAATGTTTGTTTTCATTCTTGAACATTAACTGTTTGTGTACTTTTCACAGATAAAATGTTTGTATTGTACTGTTGCTTCTTGTGTGGTGCATTCTATAATACATGTAAAACAAATAAAAAGGAATTTATGGCAAATTTTTCAAAATTTCGAATAACCGGATCTTTGGAAGATATTATGCGATTTCGAAAAAACTGTGTAGGCATATTATTACGTACCATACGCAACTTTTTCGCGGTATGACATTTTTATTTTCAAACTTTATTGTTATTTCGATTTATAACTTTTACAAGGCATTTTTTACGTTTTACCTAAAAATTGGGGGCTCTCGGGCCACGGGAGGAAATATTTCATTTCGAAAAAACTGTGTAGGCATATTACTACGTACCACACACAACTTTTCCGCGGTATGAAATTTTTGTTTTCCAGCTTTATCTTTATTTTTATTTATAGCTTCTGCAAAGTGTTTTGGACGAGTTTCATGGAAATTGGTAGGTGTGGGGGCACCGGAAGATAAAATTCGATTTCTAAAAATCTGCGCAGTTTTATTACTGAGGACCATACACAACTTTTGCGCGCTATTACCTTTTGATTTTCCGATTTTCGGTTTTTTCCCTCCACCCTGTTACACATAGCTGCCAACTTGTACGGATTTTTCCTACCACTAAAATTGAATGGAAAATTTTGCCTAATTCAATCGCCGAATATCAGTGAATGTTGATAATTAAATAAGGCAAAAAATTCTGTTACGATTTAGTGGTGACAAAAAACCGTACAAGTTGGCAGTTATGCGTACGAAGATTTAGAAGGAGAGGTAGACGAACATAGAAGCAGATGGAAAAGTTAGCAGTAGAATCTATCTAACAAATATTTTAAAATACGCTGGGAAGTTTTAGAAATTCATTGTATGATTAAAACGTATCAATAAGTAGTTCACGTCAGAAACACCATACCTACAAATTTTTCGTCTGATGTACGTACAAAATTCTGAGATGGAAAAACAAAAAAATTCGAAAGGATGTTTAACATTAAAATGAGGTAATGATTTTTCGTGAATTCCAAGAGTTGACGAAACCCCTAAAAAGCGGTCTTTTAAGAATTCTTCTTGCCGCAGTACCCACCGAGACATCACGTGGTTGTTTATTTTTACTGTAATATGATGATCGAGCTCTTTTTAAAGTAAGCCCTATTATTACTGAAAAAATGAGCTATAGTTAAGCCTGAGAACAGAGCAGAATTCACTTCCATAGGTAAAATGCATAAATATAGGTTTTGGCATGTCATATTTTCGATTCTTTCAGTGGTGAACTATTACTACAAAATTAATATTCTTCCGAAATCGGCGAGAAGATGGTTTTAGCAGTCTTTGACTGTTCTAAACAACTTAATTTCTTACATTACTTATAATTTTTGTCTCCATCTTCACAGGTTTTATTGTAAAAAATACATACATATACATGACGTATACAATACTTTTATCCACCCGAGTATGAAGAACGTTTTTATGTCATTACTACAATTAATTAGTTCAATTTCCATTATGTGACATTTTTATATCATCACAATTGTGACAGCGTTTCTGTCCCATAGGTATCATTTTTATTCAAAATTAATTTAAAACATAACTTTCTTACTTTTAGATCATATTAGCCTCCCCCCCCCCCCTCTTTCCTATAATGAAATAGGTGATTAAATCCATTTCTCAAAAACATCCAGATTTTATTAATGTGGTTTCTTTCTTTTTCTAAAAACATCTTTATTTCACGCCGCTCAAAGATTCATTTCTTTTCTTCTTTTTTTTCCCTTATCTGTCTGTTCCACTGCAGCTGCTAGTAACAATATCTCTTCATTTAATTTCATGCTGAGAAAAGCTTCCTTATCACTGCTAAGATGGAACCGTTGAAAATCTTTTAACAACGAATGTGAAAGGAATGTATTTTATGCGAGTCACTGCATCTTTCCCTTTCCTCGGTCTGCAGTATGTAATTTTAAGTAACACTTGTTTAAGCGAATGCCAGTCTGTAATATAAACACCTCCCAGATGTTTCTGCAGTCTCTCACATCGAAATGAGATGCGGTTTTTAAACTCACGTTGCATGGAGGTTAAATCTTTTGTCAGTTGGTTTTACCAGATGCCTTTCTTGGCATTTCTCGATTGTATGTTGCGGGCATTTTAACGTAATCATTTCGCTTAGATAATGATTCCCAGGATTTGTGGACTGGCAACCATTTTCCATGACGCGTTTCATTGTTCTCATCGGGGTTGCTGGATTTTTGGGATAATCATTTGGCTCGCGAATAAAACCTTTGTCCACAGTTCGTTCAGGGTGCCAATGTTTGAATTTGGCGAAGTGTAGCGACGAGTGTGATATGATTCTTGTGTATTCACTCTCTCAACTTTTGATCTCAAAAAGAAAGAGGATGTAAGACCTTCACGGTCTGTGGGTCACGCCCAGGCGTACCTTGTAAAATATTTACTCTCTCTCTCACTCTTAATTAATTATGAGAAAGATCTCTTTTGTAACTTTAAATTAAAAAATGTTGAATAAATTTTCATAGTTCCTGTAATATGGTTGGAGTTTTTGCATTTAAGCGAACCATCCCACTGAACACCTCTACAACAATTTATAATTAATGGTTGTTACATCATTCATATTAAGTTTAGCTTTTTTCAATTAATTAAGCTTTTTAATTTTCTCTGACGTTTTTAATATTTTTTAGGCTTTTTTTTCATGGCACTTTGATACCCAGAAATTTAAGACATTTTCGAGAATTTTTCTGAAACAGCAAAGAATTTATAAGAAATATTTTTACGCTGAATTATTATACATATACTAAAGTGGAAAAAATATAAGTTCAATATAAAGTATAAAGTGTTTTGTTTTATTGGATACATTACGAAAACGGTGACAATGCCAGTGAGTTTTCGGAAACGTTTTTAAAAAAGAATGTCAAGTTGAGATAACGAATACTCATCGTAGATTTAATATTCATCTGGTACACAAAGAAAATTATTTGTATGAGACTAAGACGCTATCGAAATATTTAGCCATTCAAAAAATATCTATTTTTAGTGAAATGATTTTAGTACAACACGAAGTTTTCCATTACTTAACGTTACACTGATAAGCGAGATACCAATATTTGAAACTAATCTTATTTAGGTGGCTAGAAATAAAGTAAAATGGGAGATGCTTAATTTTACACAGGATCCGATTGATTATAATGTATAACGACGGAGAGAGTGTTATCCGTTTTGGAAAACTGCCTTTTGAAAAGAAAAGAGAAAAAGAACACTCTTATTAAAGTTTCATTACTGTTTACTCGCTATGCGCGCTTTACTTTTATAGCTATATTGCCCTTTCACTTTTAAGATCGATTTCTTATTACTAAAATATGATTTTTGAGTGTATAAAAGTATTTTAATCAAAAAAGAAAAGATAAAAATTACATCTAAATTTTAACGTTCTATGTTATTTCACCCATTGTGACTAGCTATTTAAATGTTTCTGGCTTTGTTTACTCGTTCAGTACTTAACTGAGCAATTTATTCCATATCAATATGTTATGACTAAAACGAATTATTTTTAAATCGTTCTTTATTTCCAAGTGTCTGTTATAAAATGTATAGAATAAAGTTAGAAACTAAAATTACCTAAAGTTTTGTTCGATATATCCAGTTTTCATTAATTATGGGTTGTGAATAATGTGTAGTTTTACCACTTTTTATAAAAATTTTGTTCACTTTCAGCACTTTTTATTCACGTAAAATTTTAAACTGTTTTTACCTTTTTTCTCCTTACATGAGTTCACAAACCTTTTTTTTAAAGATTTTTAAGGCAAAAGTGCAACTTACTTCGTAATTAACTCACATAAAAGAGTTTTACATAATTTCAGACAAAAAATACCGTCCTTTCAAAATGCAATTTTATTTATTTCATCATTTTACATAGGTTTAGTTCGAAAATAAAATAAAACATTATTAAGTCTATTAGTAAGCACATAACGAAAAAAAAATAATCAAATCGTAACTACGTCAAAAGTCTATAAATCATTCATTTTCCTTTCTTACATTTTCCTTTCGTACATCCATTAGATTCCTTTCGTGCATCCTTTAGTTTCCTTTCGTACATTTTCCTTTCTTATGAAGCTTCATAATTGAAGAGTTAAGTGGAAGAACATGTTAAGTAACAAAAATTACATTTGAAGAAATTTGAAATGAAAGTTTTTGCTGTAAATTTTAATGATTTATTTTCTATTTGATACCATGTGTTTAAAATATTAACAGGTACGAACTAAACTCTCTCAGAAAAACTTATTCATATTTAATTTTCAAATAATAAAAATTATGAATATTATTGACATTATTAAATATTAAAATAGTAAATATTAATGAATAATGTCTTAAATCTTCAAGACTATATGGAATCTTAGTATTTTAGCTTCACCATGTGATAGGATACCTCATAACTCTTTCATCCAAAATATTAAAAAAAAAATTATGAAATGTGGCATAACATGTTCATCTACTCAACTCTTCAATTATCATTCATAGGTTTCTAATATAATAACGTCAGGAATTGCCAATAAGCATCCGCATCAAATTTTCAGAAAAAAAAAAAAACATACAGATTCCTTCCGAACGAAAAGGAAATAGCGTTCACAAAGTATCTCCCAACCACGCATTGTCAGTCTTTTGTTTGAGAGTCACATTAGCATGGAATAAATGTAATTTCATGACGTCTTTTCGTATTCGGTGTCACCTCCATAACAGTCCCTCAGGACTCCGTATTCTAACAAGGTGAATTTTCCATTAAGAACACTTTGAAAATCATTCTTCGTTGTTTAGTTCTGGGGAAGATGATAAAATAGTGTTGAGTTTTTTGAGATTTCCGCATTCTGTAGAAATCCTGCAAATCGGGAAAAAAATAAATAATGACTATTATAGCGGATATTTCAGGAAAAAGAGTTTATGGAATGTGACAAAAATGTATCTTTCTAATTTGGATTATGAAGTTTTATTTTATATAATGATATAATGTATTTATGTATAAGTTACAGTTAAAGGTTTGAACAATAGAGTGAACAATTACTTTACTAATGCTTATTGCTGAAAACATAGTTTTTAATAACATATACTAGACAATTGCACCATAGAGTATAATAAATAAAGACACAATCTTGCTTAAGGGTACATAAAATACGAACTTTAATAAGCCCAAAGTTAAATTCTACGTTTCGAGCTGTTTCTACTGACTATTTTCTGACTAAAGACTCTTTAGTGAGTGTTCGACAGATTATCTCTGGCAAAGGAAACCTTCATCTCTGAGCTTTTTAGCCATTTAGTCATCATATTTTCCTGAAGACTGCTGTAGAAACAGCTCGAAACGTAGAATTTAACTTTTAGCTTATTAAAATTCGCATTTTGTGTACCATTAAGCAATATTGTGTTTTTATTTATAACATAGTTTTTCTTCTACAGAAAAGTATCTAAATTGGTTTTCCAGTGTAGGTATAATATCCGAATATATTTCTGTAATATATTATAATACTTTGAAACCTCCCTATGCGACCACCTACATTAAGCGAACACCTGCCTGAACGATAATTTTTTTCAAGGAACGAAATTTATTCCGATATACTCAATACTAATTTTACCTCTATTGAGATACCATCCCAGTTGAACTCCATCCATGGGCAATCAATTTCATGAAAGAAAATGAAACAAATTCCGTTTTTTCCTGGTCGCTTGAAGAAGGTTTTATTAGAAAAATAATTCCGGAGGGTGCATTATTCATCAAACGTCTAAACTAAGTTTAGATTTTTTTTTATTATTGCTCCAATAAATTTTAAATGTTCGAACACTTTTGTGCCTTTTTAGGCAATGAATTTAACTTTGATGACGAATTAAGAGTGACAGTCAATAAACTCTCCTGGCCTATTCTGTTAGGAAACTCTCAAAGAAATAGATAAATTAATGAAATCGCCATTATATGTTCCCGTCCAAAAAAAGTTGCATTTATTTACTGAACTTCAAAAGGACTTGGAAATAAAAATTGTGAAAAATAAAATTGTAAAATCAAAGCAAACGTCATCATTCATTTTTAACTTCTGCAGTAATTAAATTATGTAATTAACTTTTATTTCGATACTTAAACTTTTATATTTTTTCCTAATGTGAAAAATAAATTTTAGTACCATTAATTGTTACCTTCTTTCAACAATTAAATTCTAGATTTAAACATGACCTCCATTTAGAGACCACCTCTCGAAGCGATCATTTTTTATAGGAACGGAACGTGGTCGCTTTAAGGAGGTTAATGCCTCATATATTTTAATAATTATACTTTTGCAACTGTTAAATTAAATGTAATGAAGAAGACCGCAATTAAAAGCATTATATTACTGAAATGATATATTGATTTAAATATTAATTAATTTCTGAAAATGTAATGTATACTAAAAAAAAATAATAACTTAAAAAACAACAAAAAAAAGTAGGAAGTGTCTTGATGATTTATATGCTCTTTTATCTATTTTTAAACATTCAAAAAAATTTTTCTCTTTCTTAATTTTACTATTTTTATTAAAAGGTTAACACGAAAACTAAAACAATAAAATACTTTAAAATGTCAAAGTTCTATAAATTATTCATTTCAACTAGCTTTCTTTTAAAACTTAATAATTTATCCGTTTCTATACTTATTAAAATCCGAAATTGCCAAAAAAGTACCAGAATCAAATTTCCATAAAAATATCCAGAATCCTTCTGAAAGAAAAGGGAATAATCTTCACTAAGTACTTCCAGCCATGCTTTATCATTCTTTTGTTCGCTATTCACATTACTATGGAAGAAATTTAATTTCAGAGACGCCTTTTCTTATTTGGTGTCACCTCCATAATATTCCCTCAGGACTCCGTACCCTAACATGGTAAATTTCCCATCAGGGAAACTTTGAAAATTCTTCTTCATTGTTTTGTCCGCGAAAAATGATAAAGTATAAATGAAGTTTTGAGATTTTTCACAGTATATAGAAATCATTGGGAAAAAACTTGATTAGTATTGTCATTATAGAAAAAAACTTACAAAAATAATTTTTTGTAATATGACATAAATCTATATGTATTTATTAATTTTTTTATTTAAAAAAATGATTTTTATGTAGAAAGCGATAATTTATTTTAAATGTTTTAAAATTTTGAAGAAATATAGATCAATTACATTAGTTCATGTTGTTTCAACTAAATTAGCTTGCTCATTTGTCTGGTCCCAGAAAATATTGTAAATTCCTTTTTCGTTTTCCTTTTAGAATACCCGAATGTACATATAGGCCATACTTAAACTGACTTTACGCAGCGTGGTCTATACCACAGTTTGATAGCTAAAATAGACCCAAGTTTTGCAGGATTGTTAAACAAGACGGGAACCAAGGATTCCGTGAATAAAAAGTTACGAAAGTTAGCGGTAGGGGGAAATTTGGCCTTGTTTTTAGAATATGGCACAGAACGTGCTAAGTATACAACTAGTTTAATTATGTCCACCTTGTATTTAAACCAATCTAAAAGTGATCTTGTAGACTCTAAATAATACATTTTTTAAATTTTATGAATTAACGATTATTACATTAAGTTTTCTAATGTAGAAATGAAGAAAAAAAACCGAGTTATTGAAATTACGTATTCCATACATAGTATTTGATTCCTAATAATATAAAATGTGCTTAAAAATATTTTAATAAATGCAAAAGTATAACGAGGCATGCGAAATGCACAACAGGATTTATATTATTTTTTAAAATGCAATTAAAAAAAATAATAATAGTATTTTTTCTTTCACTGCTATTTTACATCCATTATTAATTTTACATTTTATAAACTCAATTAATAAAAATGTCAAAACTCTATATATTATTTATTTAAATTTCCAATCTTATGAAGCTTCGTATTTATTATTCATTGTTTTCAATTATAATAAAATTCAAAAAATAGAAAAAGCAACCGCATAAAAGTTCTATGAAAACATTCAGCCTCAAAGCATAAGAAAAGGAAATATCGTTCACTATGTACTTCCCAGCTATGCATTATCATTCTTTTGTTCGCTATTCACATTAGAGTAGAAGAAATTTAATTTTGGTGACGTCTTTTCGCGTTCGGTGTCACTTACATAATATTCCCTCGGGTCTCCGTTCCCTAACATGGTAAATGTTCTATTAAGGACAATTTAAAATCTTTTTTCATCCTTTAGTCAGGGGGAATTAATAAAATATTATTAAGACTCGAGATTTTTGTATGTAAATAAATTACTGGCATCGAAAAAAATGGATCAGAATTATCAAACAATAGCTTACAAATAAAAGAATTTTGTGAACTATGTCAGAAACATCTATTTTTGTATTTTGTTTAGGAGGCAGGGATACTATATTTTATACATTGTGGAAATATAACATGAAAATATTATTATTATTTTAAGAGCAATTTATTTATTAATTTATTTTAATGAATGTGTGTCGGTATGTTTTTATTTGCACAGAAATTCAAACTCCCCTTTTTTATATACCATATCCGCAAACAACGACAACAAAAGCAACGCTAGAAAAAAAAATCGGATGTGCCAATCCCAAAACTATTAAGGACAATTTAAAATCTTTTTTCATCCTTTAGTCAGGGGGAATTAATAAAATATTATTAAGAATCGAGATTTTTTTAATTATAAAGAAATTACTTGCATCGAACACAAAAAACCGATTAGGATTTTCAAAAAATACTTTACATATCAAAATATATTTGGTAATATGACCGAAATATCTATATTTTTTATTTTTTTAGACGAAAGAAGGCTATATTTTACACACTAAGGAAGTAAAAAAGAAAACGATAAAATGAAATTTTCATCAGCAAATAATGCAATTTATGGCACATGCACTTTTTCACTCATGTGTAAACTTAATCCCCACTCCTCCAATAATATTGAAAGATCTAGTTAGTGCCAAAAAAATAGACCCGATCGAGAAAAATGAAGTTTCTGGAGTCCACTGAAAACAGAAAATATTTATCTCGAATATATAGGAATGAATTCCCGTAAACTTAAAGATCGTATTAAAGAACATTTGAGAGATTTGAATTACAACCGGTCACCACCAGCCCTGTCAAGACTTAACCAGAAGCAGAATATACAAGTTAATTTCGAAGATACAAGAATTATATGCCCCTTAAACAATTATCATGATTTAATTATCCGTGAATCAATAGAAATTATTACTAAAGAAAATACTGTTTGTAATGACGTTGTATCCTACAACATACCCAGAATTTGGCTCAGTTTGCTTAATGAATCATAAAACACGTAATTTCCCACTTCCCTCTATATCCATATTTTTATTTTCCCAATGTTTTCCGGTTCAAAAAAATTGTCTTTCTCTTTCACTCCTTTCGACACCAACTACGTGAAATTTGAAAATAAGACACTTGTATTTTTGTATTCTCTAACGAAGGTTGAAAGTTCTATATAGAACGAAGGTTCTATATAGTTGAAATTACTAAGAGAAGTGCTAAAGTATTTTAATACATTTTTAAATATATTTTCTTCTATTAAGTAATTTGCGCATAGTGTAATTTTAAGTTGACATTTTCTTTTTTAAAGAAAAAAAAGAGCAATTTATATATTTGCTTATATAATTATTTTTAAAAAAATGTTTGTCAGTATATTTTCCTTTTCGAAATTTAAAATACTTCTTTTTCTTTATTCAACATATACGCAAGCAACGGTACGAAAACAAAATTAAGTAATTTATATATAGCATTTTCCTTAAAGAAAATTGAAAAATTCAAATTTTAGAAACAGTTTAAAACACGGTTGGTTTCACTATTTTCGTATTTAAAAATTCGTATTTTCTATTAATTAACTTCCAACAAAGGTTTATAAACAAAGGTCTCCCAACAAAGGTAATACAATGCATGTACATGGACATATTTTGAATGGATTCTTTTGTATTGAAACGGGACCATGCAAATGGTTCTTCAAAGAGAATGGAAAGAGAAAAAAAAATGTAAACATCACAAATAGTATTCAAAAGAAAATTGTAACTTATGGAAAACCACTTATTATCAAGTTACATACAAAAAAAAATATCAACGCGCTATATCGACGTTACATTTGTCAATTTTCACAAAATTTTACACGCATTTTTATTTGAGCTGCTGCATATAGTTGGTTGTAATTTTATTTTTCATTTTTTTTTCGTTCGCGCATGAGCAGTTGAAAACTGTTTCGTCCGAAATTTAACATTTAAATTTTATTTTAATTTCATTATATTATTTTTAATGTACCGTCTCAAGTTTTCTAAATTAAGTTTTCTGTAAAACAAAAACAGTTCTATAAACAAAAGGCTTTGAACATTTCTTCTCTTATTTAAAGAAAATTTTAGATTTATTTTCCTATACGTGACACTCTTATATAATCAATCAAAAATGTAGGATGAAACTCATATAGTCATATGTTCCAAGTACAGGTCATAACGACCATTTTATTTTAAAGTGTGGTCGCAAAAAATAGTTTTGTTAAATGTGTTGTTTTTCCTTTATTACCTCCGTGATTAAACTTTCACAAAAAAAAAAAAAAAAAAAAAAAAAAAAAAAAAAAAGGAGAGAGAGAGAGAGATCAAGCCTTTTTTTACATTCCAGGAATTTTACAATTATTAGTAGAGCATTGCTGTAGATATTAGACAAAACGTGGAAAGAGGAAAGTGTACGTTTATTTTCTGCCATATAGTGTATGCGTTACTGCACTTTTCCCAATTCTCAATCGCAATGGATTTCAGAGTAATATTTTATGTCACAATTCTATTACACTGTGCAATATTTTAAGTTAAAAAATTCTTTGTATAGTTTTTTTCTTTTGTGCAGTGACAAGTGAAAAATACTTTAACATATTTATGCCAATAGCGTGTCACACGTGAATTATGCTGATAAATGGATTTATAAATAAAAAAGAATAGAAGAGAGGGTACGTAGGAACAGGATAATTTGACTGATCGGGATAATGCAGTACAAAATTCAATGAGCCCTTCATCAGATTGTCTTTATCGTCAAATTACCTTCAGGACCTTTAAATTTTCCAAAAAATCAGTTTTCGTTTTTTGTTTTATTCTGAATATTTGAAAATTTCTAAACAATATGCAAAAAATCCCATTCAAGCATTATTTCTCGAGATATTATCATTTATTGACTGAGAATACAATTGAAGGTCATAGACATTAAAACTTTAAAGCGCATTTTCTCAGATATAATAAATTTGGAGCTCGCGCACGCTGTTACTTTCAAATTACATACGTTACAGCTGTAAAAAAGAAACCAAATAGGCGTTTTTTTTATAGTCTTCATACTAAAATGAAAAAAAAAAAAAACTCAAATGTTTTGATTATTTATTATTTGCACTTTAAAAACTTGAAAAGAATTTTGAAATTTTTGTTTTATTTTGTACTAAACTTAAATTTTAAACAGAACTTTTTTGTGTATATTTTAGTTTTAATTTCGAAGGAAGTTTGTTGTGATTCTATTTTGTTCAAAAGTTATTTTCTATATGCGTAATTTAGAGATTTATCATGCGGACAGCACTTAATCATTTTAATTCACGCATTAGCGAGTTGCATTTTTAAATTTAAATTTAAATATTAATTCTGTATATACAACTTTATTTTTCTAGATACTATAGTTAATAATATATACATTACGCAAAAAAGGGAAAAAATATCTTAATTGCATATTATATAGATTTAGGTACTTTGAAAAAGGCGATTCTTTTTATCGTTTCGAAAAACTCAATGGTCCTGTTCCGCTTTAATGTTCGAGGACCTGGGTCACTCGACTTGTGGCACACCCTGTAAAGCCGATACTTAGAAATTCAGTCATACTCAAATTTAGAGCTTCAAAACACCTTTATTTCAGTTAATCGGTCAATAATGCGATTGTGTCTTTTCATTGATTTGGCTTGGCTGCTCGGCGAAAAAGCAAGCTCAATCACTAACTAACAGATAAAAAACAATCAAATTTCATAAAAGTTATTCGATAGTTCAACTTGTTAGCAACTGTTCCAAGACAATGTGTACTTATAGCTGCAAGGAAACAATTATTCAAATCTCCAGAGTCAGCTAATTTACACGTGGCTGTCAAAAAATCTTTTATTTACTCAAGCTATAAAACAAAATGTACTATCAACTAACAACACTTATACCACAAGCTCTGGATTTATTTTCATGTGCCGCAAATAACTAGTTCTATAATTAACGCAAACCTGGTGTTACACTGAGGCAGGACTCGAAAGAAATTCGAAAACACAAACTTTCTCTTCACCGTTGCAGATTCAGCGATGCATCATTATTTGCATAAAACTACTACGGAAACCCAAAACCGTAGATTAACTGAGATCCAAATACTCCTCGGAAAATTAGAATAAAATAAAGTACAGATGTTTTTGTTGCGCACACAGATTAAATATTTGGTGTCATGTCCACATTCAAAACGCTAGAGGTTCTCTATAAGTGAGTTGCTAGTCCACTACAGACTAAGTGAATTTTGCATTCAAGTAATGCACTGTTGTGAAATGTCGGCGGCCTGACACTTTGCATAAATTGTTCCAAATTCAGCATGCATCGTGTTGCATTGACAAAATTATATTGACAATCCGCTGGCAACAACGTAGGTTAAATTGAATATGGAGGGAGTTAACAATAAATTATGTTTAAAAAAACACAGTATTGGTATAAGCAGCTCTCGCTATGATAAGAAAATTGGCACTCAGTAAGTAAGCACAATTGGCAGTGTTGATAATATGAATGTTTTTGAACAGTTAAAAGCAAGTCGTGGACAATCAATTCAAGTTCGATGATTTCCTGTAAAAAATGACCTGTTAACAAATTCAAAATCATGAATAGTACAGCTGAAAACATTTTATTTTAAATTTCATGAAAATTCTGTTTCATACTAATCTTAAAACAAATTCTTCAATCGGTTAAGAAAAAAAAATCTGATTTATAGAATTCGGAAAGATTGTGTTGTATTCATTGCGTTTTTTTTTTTTTTTTTTTTTTTTTACTTTCAAATATTTCTGTTAATGTCATTTTCACCTTTAAAACGAAACCCGTTTTTTATTAACACAGTCTGTCAAAAAGAAAAAAAAAACTTATTAAATGGTAAGTCGATGAAAAAAAAAGGTAAAAAAAATAATCTAGAAGTTGTTTTGGAAGCCATTCAAAATATTTTGTTTAGAAGAGAAAATCACTATATTAAATAAAAAAAGTGAAAAATATTGCATGCGTAACGGGTTCAAAGCCTCTTTAAATCTGCTTAGTATTCAATATATATCAATATTATATTCCTGTGAATAAAAAACTATCTTTTTTTTTTTTTTTTCTAAATATGTTGATAGAAATTATATTTTTTTCTGTTGTAAAAATAAATTTATTATTCGTGTTTATTGAATTTTTTTTTCAAGGATTTAATTTTGAGTAATAGGATACTTCTTCCTGATAATGTAATTGGGATAAATGAGACAAAATCTTTAGATATTTGCATGAGTTTTTAGTATGACAGTATAAAAATACGCAATTTAAAATGATAATAAATGTCTGAAAATTTTTATTATTATCTTTTAGAGGGTTTATTAATCCTGCAAACGAATCGTTATTCTTCTGAGCTATCTTTCATATTTTAATAAAATTTTGTTTAAGATTAGAGAAATCAAAGCTAAATGAAATATTTTAGCTTACTTGGATCAGTGAAATATTTCACTGTAAAAATGAAAAATTTTCTCAATGACTACACTTTATTTGGCTTTAACCTCTTCGTGAGAGGCGTCGTTTGAGATAGAAGGCGTTCAGAATCCATGTTTGTTTTATTCTAAAAGTAATTTTATATTTTAAAGTTCACTGAACGAATTTCAATCGCACACATTTCAGTTAATAATTATTTATCCATTTCAATATTTCAGAAAATTAAGTTTTGCTTAAAAAAGGTCACGGATGGATTAATTTTCATTAATTTGATTGACTTATAAATATCACAAGAAACAGCGACATTTCCGATGTCAATTTTATGAGGGGCATACATTGTGGCGTATATATAGTGGTGGGAGTTCATGAGGAGTCTTATAAGCTTTAAATATAGATATTTTATTCAACAATTGGCAAAGTGTTGGCAGACAAGTTCTAATAAATTTCGCCCTCACTCCGTGATAGCAATAAACCAATCTTAATTAAATATAGAGCTTAAAAGTTAACTCATGTAACTTCATTTCTTCGGAGCGTGCTTGAGCTGCGACGGCGGGATTCATTTCAAATCCACGTCTAGATTTCATCTAATTCTAAATCTGTTCTTGTTCCCAGGCTAAGTTCCAGCTGCACATGGCCGTTTCTCCACACCAAAACTATTTATGCCAACTCACATTCTCTCCAACGTCTAACTGCACTGACTAACCAACTAACTCAATTTCGCTCCCCTATTTATACTCTGGCAGACTGAGCAAATAAATTTGCATACGGTTACCGCTAACTTGCGGAACAGCGAACTCCTAATTAAAAATGCACCGCGGACAATTAGAGTGCCTCTATACTAGAATTACGTCTTACACCATGTTCACCTTCAAACCACTAGATAGCTTTTGTAACAAAGTTACTGGTTCCTTACAAAATATATGAGAGTAAATATAACCCATATATATATATATATATATATATATATATATATGGGGGCTCACAACCATAAAAGACTAAGTCCATTTTGAAAAAAAAGATACAGTCTATTTAGAATGTGCATAAAATCTGTTTTATATTCTCCCGCAGTGAACCAAGCATATTAGGTAGATTTCGTAAGAAATATTACCTATTGCAATATCTTCTATGTTGGAATTTCGGAAAATCTTTTGCAGATCTACGCCGATAATGACCCGTAGAACCCAAAACACCAGTTCAAAATTTTATCTATCTATCTATCTATATCACTTTTTTATGGACACGATGACTTCCGTAATTCTGCACAAATCTCTTCCAAATTGATACATAAAATCAAGGAGTAGGAAATTTCGATCAAGTTTATTAATGGGCAAAATCGGACAAAAGGGGGTTGAAATACACTGGGGTTGTGTGAAAACCGAACAAACCCCATCACTTCTTAATTATTACACATATTAAATCAGTTAAAAGTTATCATAAACTCTACGAAAAGGGCCTCAAATTTATGTATCACAGATTTCTCATAAAATTAAAAATAGGCTCAAGATGCGTAAAAATAGGGTTTAAGGGGAAAAAAATCATAACTTCGTCAAATCTTAAGATTTAAAATTCACTTAAACTTATTGTAAATCTTCTTAATATTATCTACAACATTTACATTGATATTTTTTTGATAGGGCCAAATGTTACTATGAAGTAATAAAAAAATAAATATATAGAAAAGTAAAATAAAATAAAAACGAAAAAAATTAGGGGAGGGGGGTGTCCAAGAAGAAAAAAAATCACCATTTCTTCAATTCACAAGATATCCAATCCGCTTACATTTATTATACATCTTCTCAATGTTATATACAATTTTCATATTTACATGTGTTTGATAAGAACAACGCTTACATCAAAAAATTTAAACAAATATAGGGATTGACGAAAAAATCTATCGTTTTAAAAGTGCACGCAAATCCAAATGGCTTATTTTCTGACTCATTTTTAAATTCATTTTTCTTCTCAAACGCATCCAATTGGCAAGTTCTCGTATTCAGAAACTATATAATGTGCTGTATCGGTCGATATTTTGATAAAGGCAGGATGTATTTCAATAACTGTCGTCAAAGTGTTCGTTTTGAACCGAATTTCCCGAAGCGATAGTGCTGGAAATGAAAAAAAAAATGGTAGTACAGAGAAAATAATTGTAAATCAAGTTCTAATCAATTGAACGAAAAATAAAAACATAGCTTGCTTATAAATTTGTTCAACATTTCATGTCAGCAAGGTTCATTTATTTTATTTTAAAAATGAGTCTGAAAATGTGTAAGAAAATTCCACGTTTTTGAGCGTGGAGAAATATACTCTTGAACTTAATATGGATCTGATAAAACGAGCTCTTACAGAAAAATTAAATTAAAAATTCGTCAAAAGCGGCCAGATAAAATTGATAAACTGGTTTTATCACAAATCTTGATTTAGTTTTTGTTGGTGAAATTAGTACTTAACTTCGAAATCTACCTCCGCCTGTAGGCCAAGCCGGCAAGGGATTTTTGTCACATACGTTTTGCACAAATGTTTTTCACCTTTTACTCATTTCCTTGTATGCTTAAATTATAAAAGTGTATAGATATTCAGTAACTAATGATTATGATTTGAGAACATACTTAACAACTCCTAAATTGATAATTTAAATAATGGAGATTTTGTTCATTTTCTATTGCCACTATTTAAGAAAAAGCAATTCAATTTTTTTTCTTATATGTTCATCAATCTACGCTTTATATGGATATTAAATAAAAGCAGTTTATTTCAGCATTCTGAGGCCTCAGCAATCTAATATTATTATTTAGTATTTTGTAATTTAATATCTGTTATTAATCCGTTTTATTGTAAAGGAAATTATTTTGAACGCATGAGTTGCAATCGTGAAATTAGGAGCGATTTTTAAGATAAATATTAAAAGTTTATAAAAAAAAGTGTTTAAAAATTAGATGGCTCATTCTGGTAGAGGAACAATATAGGTTTCATAAGGATTTTCTTTTAATTCATTGTCTATGTGTTTCGCAACAAATATTTTGCAAAATTTTAATATGTTTTTAACATACACAGTAGAACTTTATATTTTTAAAGTAGTCTTAAAGTAGTCTATTGTCTATATTTTTTACAGGGAAACATAAAAAAATATATCATCGTCTACTGGGGCTAAAAATATAAATACATTGGCGACAAATGAGTGTTAATTGACATCAATAAAATTTTGACACAAAATATGTTGTTTCATAATCCACCTTCATAGTGTTTTCATAGACTTAAGATTTTGTAAAAAAAAAAAAAAAAAAAAAAAAAAAAAAAAAAAAAAAAAAAAAGAATAAGTTTTTATGATATACAATACTGCTTTACACATTAAAATAGGTTTTCTGTAGTCTACAGGGGATTTTGCATATAGGGGAACCTGAGAAATGTATTTTCCATATTCTATTGTGAGGCCAAATAAACTAGTTTGACAAGATTGAGGTTCTAAGTGATTAAAGATAGCAATAAAATGTTGCCATAAATATTTTGTTTTGCAATGCAATTGCACTAAAGTACTAATGCTGGTGGCAAAAGATAATCAAAGGTATTACAAGGTTCAGATTAACGGCATAAGGTACTGAACAATAATTTGAAATCGATTTAGTAATTTTCTTAAAATACTTGTTTTAAAGAAAGTCGTTTACAGTGTTCAGTCGTGGAAAAAAAAAAGTAAACACCCCTACTATCTCTGCAACAAATTATTGTAGGAGAACGTTACTGGTACGAAACGATTGGTTATGATTATAGTTTCAGGAGACAATAAACACATGAAAATGTAATTCATCATTAGAGCTTTAAATTTTAAACGTTTATAATTAAAAAAACTTATCATCCAAACGACTTGAAATTTCGTTTTTAGTCATAGTTTGAGCCGAAAATTTAAAATATCTTGTAAAAATTGTGCATTCTCATTGGAAGAAAAAAACAAACTTTGGTGTGGCTTTGGTTTGTATATGCCCCCTTAATCAAATCTCATATGCATCATTTCAAATTAGGCGTTTATTTCCAATAGATTGGTATCTGTAAATTTCTTCTATTAAATTTAGATGCATAGTAAGGGGTTTTGCATTTTGTTTCCATGACTGTACGTACATTTCTTTGTATTTCCCTGTAGCACTGTACAATATTTTCTTTCTGCTACTAATCGTATTACTTTATTGTTCTTTCTGCTGCTAATCGTATTACTTTATAGTTTATTCTGCTACTTATCACATTACTTTATAGTTATTTCTGCTACTAATCGGGTCACTTTATTGTTCTTTCTGCTACTAATCATATAATTTGTATTATTTTTGGCGATGGAATAAGACAAAAACTTATATTCAAAAATTGGGACTGAACTGTTAAAATCCTGAATTTAATTATTTTACACATGTTTAAAATGCTTGCATGTTTTATTGAGTTATTTCTTCGTACTTTTTTTTATGCAGTTATTTGAATGACCGTTTTAAAATACCTATGCTTTAATGTTCTATTAGAAATTTTAATAAACAAGTTCCCATTTGTTTTCATTTAATCATACCCATTTCGGGATCAAATTTCTCTTATTTGAATAATTTGATTATTTGTTCCCTAAAATAAATTTTTTTTTAACCGATTATGATATTTAATCACCAATGAAAACAAAGACAAGTATTGTAAATTCATGTTAATTTATCCCGTGTCAATCATGTATTACCATATAGTGTTTAGAATATTGTATATTATTAAATAAAATAGGACATAGACAAGTTTATCGATATATTGTTTGAGATGCAGTTAAGGTTCTTTAAATACATTAATTTTTATTTCATGCGCAATTTTCACTTTCTGTCTAAGCGTTTATTGAGTGTTTGAAAAGAGTTTTTTACAAATAAAATATAGAAAGGGTAATGTCATACCTTGTTATAGAGATTGTTTTTAAATGTCTATTCTACTATTGTTTCAGAGAAAACAATTCTCATTATAATGACAACCCATTATGTTGCAAAAAATTAAAGGAATTTAGACATTTCAATATTTAATATATATATATATATATATATATATATATTCCAAATCTGATCTTTAAATTTCCCTTATGGAATATAATACACGAATAGAGAACAATTTCCTAAGCACTTTTGGCAAATTCTCAAATCGTGGGAGAATTTTCGAAGACATAATATGTTAAAATATTTTCTTCTTTAAATTAACGAAAAAATATTTTACTTCCTGATTCATGCGACCGATATTTAAAGGCGCGATATACTTAAATTATGACAGATAATTTATAATAATATTAGATAAAATAAAATCGAAATGAAGAGACAAAAATATATCACTTGAAATTATGCATGAAATAGATGAACACCATATAATTTAAAAATTAAATAAAAAACAATTTATCTTAAATTAAGCACCATTTTCCATGATTTTTGTCATATTTTTAATGGATTTTATAAAAAGTTTTATGAAAATATTAGCAAATCATTTTTCCAAAAAATTATTTACATTTATAGCCAACACTGTTACAGTAATTTATTGAATGAACATTGGTTTAAAAAGTATATTCTGCTAATTGATAGAGAACAGCTTCAATTTCACAGTGAAACGTTTTAAATTTCTGCTTTATATGTAAAGCATTTGTTTTGTATTTTTTCAATTAAAAAAAAAAAAAATTATGTAAAAAATGGCATTCCGAAAATTATATGATACTTAAAAAGTGTAAATTATCGATTTGATAAAGAACACGACTTCAAACAACACTGTATCAGAGTTTTGCAATAGGCTTCTTACGCCTCAAATGATTCAAGGTATTTAAGAGATTTGAATATTAGAATTTACTTAAAGAAATAGTCGCTAAATCTAAACAAAAACATTGTTTTCATTAAATTAAGAAACATTAATTTAGGGAAAATATGTATTATTCCCCTGAAACATACATGCTCGACAAATGCTCAAGTTATTGAGATTAAATCACCTCACTAAAATAATCTCTGTAAAACCCATTTAGGACAGGTTTCAACCCATAATTGTATCCTGAACAATGAAACGGCGGATATTTTTGCAAAAGAGGCATTTCCTATATCACCTGTTGATTTATAACTTCCACTACCGCACTCATGCTTAAAACAAAAACCTCTCGCTCACCATATGAAGCAGTGGCAGGATCACTGGGACTACTCGTAAAAAGACATACATCTTGTCCCACTAGTATCCTTGAATCTTCTCCTGCTTACTGTCTCTAGTACAGCTCACCTTACAAGTCGTTATCCCTTGGGGGCTAAACTATTTTTCAGAAAAGCTTCTTTCTCCTCGTTTTTAGTACTATGGTCGTTCCTCTCATTACTTCTATAATAATCCTTTAGCAGATCGCTAGCATATTCGGCGTCGTCCTGAACTTCCGGACGGTTGGCCGCCTAACATTTTATTGCGCGTGGTTTTGCTCTCAAAGCCTAAAAAACACATTTAAATTTTTATTTGACTATTCCATCTTAGTTCATCATTGGGTCAGCGACTCGGGTTGCCCCTTATTCAATGTCCACTGTCGTGTCGAATTTGCATATTCTACTATTGGGATATTTCTTTGTAATATTGTCTTTTTACAAGTATTGTTTTTGTTATTATCATTTGTCTACTGTTCACCACTCCGCCCTCTGTCTCCCTCACTGGCGATCTCAGCTTTAACTGAAAGTTGTATTTTGTATTTTATATTTTATTTTATTTTATTTTATTTTATTTCTAAAACATAAATAAAATTTACTGGGTGAGATATTTATGCTCTGCAGACTTGGTTTCCTAGTCTAAGCAGTCACTCTTGGGTATTTCAAACCCCTTTTATTCCCGATCAATATACTTTCCAACTGAATTCTTTCACTTAACTACTTCAGCATGCTTTAAAGTAAAAGAAATAAAAAAAATAGCCTTACAGATTCCAAATATGGAATCTGCATAAACTTAATAATCCATACATATGGAAATGAAAAACATTAAATAGATATCCTCATAATTGAAATATATATTACAGTCGCAATTAATTATATAAATGACACTCTTACTTATTTAAGCTTCGAAAATATTTTTGAATATTTAAATACGTGACATAATATAAAGGATAAGCTTACCGGAAAATTTGCTCATGTACTTTAATCGGAAATTAATTTGAAAATATCTAGAATCAGTTAAAAATCCAAATACTATACTACAGCACCGTTTAAAACAACATATACTTTCACGAAGCGGTACATGCAATGCAACTGATAGAATATTAACTCGCTATGCATTCAAATAGAATTGAGTGATATGTTCTAGTACTGAAATATATTTATAGCGACGATTCTCTGTGCCAATTAATAAAATTATACATTGTACGTTTTAAAATTTACTTAAAATAGAATGCAGTATAATTTTTTATTCCTTTAAACTAGTAACATTTCTTAATTAACGAAACATACATTTTGTTGATCAGTATTTTTTAAATTTTTATGACAGCAGAATATGTCACAGATAGAGCAGGATTTTTTAATGAAAGAATTAGATATTTAATAAAGAAAACTGCTTCAAGAAATACTGTATCATAGAATGCTGTAACAGGGTTCGTAATCTTCAGGGGATTTAAGAGATTTAAATGCAACAATTTTCATAAAGAAATGATCGCCATATTTAAATACTATGTTTTTCCATCAAATGCGGTAAATACTACATTACGAAAATCCTGGTGTTCTTTCCCTGTAACGTCAATCTTTTTTAACTTCAATGAACTTTCAAATTTCGTTTTTTTACAGAAACTTCAAGAGAACTTCATTTCTTCTGAATGTTTTAACTTAAATTAAATCTAAAACATCTCCTTTCAAATTACAAATAGGGACTTTGTATAAATATGAAATTCTATATAAAATATATAATTCTAATGAAAACTATGATATATATATCCTTAGAATTTAAATAAATACTGCGCAAGTTATTAGTTTAAATACATCTCTTCTTATTTAACCATTGGGATTATTTTTAAATTTTAAATACACGGCAAAATGCAAAGGAAATACGAATGAGAAAATTCCTTCACGAACTTCAAACCAGAAGTTAATTTTAAAGCATCCTGTATGAGTAAAATCTCCAAATACAATTCATCAACATTGTTTAAAAGAACAACTGTTTTCAACTAGAGTTAAAAGTAATGCAACTAATAGAAAGTAACTCAATGTTCATTCTAATAAATTTGAGTGTTCTCTGTTCATTGTAAAACATATTAAAGCGATGAATTCCCTTTTCATGTGGCATATACTCGTGAAACAATTATGCAGCATTGGCTCTGCATGTAATCAAAGGCGAGAATTTACATTTTCAAAGTTGCTGAAAATGAAATGTAGGATTGTTTTCTTTATCTTTAAATTAAAAACTGATTTTTAATTAATAAAATATACATTCTGTTGGCCATTTTTTTTTTCACTATTCAATGTTTACATTAGAAGATTATTCATGTAGATTGTTATTTAATAAAGAAACGAAGTGTCCTATAAGATTGGTGGTAAATTATTGGGAAGCGCAGTGTTATTATCATTAATTTTGATGATCTGGAAGATCTTGTAAATTGACATCCAAAAATAAACAAAGTCAATTATGGATAAGAAGATGGATGGTAGGAAAAGAATATATTTTATTAAACATACAGCTTTTTAGAGATTAAAAAGGCTGAATGGTGTCAAAAGATCCAAAATACTGTCATTTATTTTATTGTGAAATCATTAAAATAAGTAAGAAAATGCAAGACGTGTGTAGCAGTTTCAATATTACAGACGAAAATAAAACGACATTCATTTTCATTTTTTAAAATATTGAAAAAAGAGATAATTAAAGTAACAAATGAGATATTGAATTAGTTGTTCAATAAAATTTTGTAATTACATCGGGATTAGAAAAAGTAGAAACATAAAAAATGGTTGTTATCTTGCATTATTAACGTAGATGGATCAATTTTTTTTTTTTCAGTGTCATATTGTATTTTAACAACAACAACAAAATGTATATAGAAAGTAGTTGATGTGAATATGTCTTATCTACAAAACTGTATGTGATTTTTTAAAGTAATTAATCAGGAAATTAATTTTCATTTAGTCGTATAAAGTATAATGTTATAATTTAATCAATTCGTGATAAATGCTTTTTAAAAATATTTGACATATATATTTTTGGCCATAAATTTCTTAACAATAATTAAATATCCTAGCCGGTTCGGCCTACAAGCACAGGTAGATTTCGAAGTTAATTACTAATTTCGCCACAAAACTATATAAAGATTAGAGATAAACTTAGATGTTTTCTGGTCCTTTTATGAGAAGTAATTACATACTGAAACAGATTCGATATGTTTCACAAATAAGAAGTTATGGTGGCTTGAATGTTTTTTTTTTTTAATCCCCTCACCCAAATTTTATGTTGTAAGAGTTCAACTTATCAAAAACGTGTTACTAAAAATTTTATAGATAATATTAATAAGGCTTATATAATAAATCTAAACTGTGTGGTGATTGTTTCATTAAATGAACCAAACGCTATATTTTAAATTCTGACTTTCTTTTCATTGAGACATCCGCACGCCAGTGATATTTTTTATCACATTTGTGGTGGATTAACGGAGATTTGATTTTTTTCTTCTACAACACCCGATTTCTTTTGTATTTATTTATTTTTTTTATTTTTTTTTTATTTATTTTTTTTTTTTTTTTTTGCTGTACGAGTTGGTGTTACCAACAACTTTTCTATATAAAAGTTGTAGATAATATTAAGAAGATTTTTTTATTAAATTTAAACGGATTTGATAGCATGGGAATCGTAGAAATTATGAATTTTATCTTCTTAAAAATTTTTTCCGCCCTTTGTGGTCATTTTTAATTACATTAAAAATATGTCATACATAAATATTTGGTCCTTTTCTTAGAAGAATTAATATCTTCAAACTGATTAGATATGTACTACAATCAAGAGGTTATGGGGTTTTGACTCTCCATTGGTCTCCATTTCTTAACCCTTTCTCTAATTTAGCCGATTATCGAATTTAAGCCGATTAACGAATTTTATGTATCAGCTTGTAAGATATTTGTGCAAAGTTATGGAAGATATCGTGGACATTATATATATATAATATATATATATATATATATATATATATATATATATATATATATATATATTACAATATTTAAATTTTTGCGCCAAGTTTAAAGTATTTTATGTAAATTTTCCTTTTTCAGTAATATTCCGTATATTATACCGGCTATTAAATTAAAACCCTAGTCTATTAATCTCTATAAGATCTTAATTCATATATTAATATTTATTCCAAATTGCGTAAATCAAAAAATGGCTCAATCTATTCATCTTTCTTTAATAAAACTTTTATTAAAACTTATTAAAACGTATTAATAAGTTATAAACTTATTAAAACTTTAATAAAACTTAAATTCCTATTAAATCCCGGTATATCATATTCCCCTTAAATCTTTATTTAACTGCTAAAATATTATTCCGTCTTAAAGAAAAAAACCCTACTTATTTCAATTTATTCTTTTATTTAAAATATCCAGGTGTAATTAAAATATTTCAAAGATTAAAACTTTTGCAGACATAAATTCATTTCTTTTATCGTCTGAAGAGGGAAAAAAGGGTTATTTTTGCATAATCTCGACTACAGATTTTAACATTTGTTTATGCTTTAGACATCTGGGGCCAGGATTTAAGATTATTCTAGAACAATCTTTTGAGGGGAGTATAAATACGGATGGCGGGAACCAGAGACAGGCTTTTTAGCTTTTTAGTTTTTTAGCATGGAGAGGTGAACGCGATGTCATGTCATGTAGAAGTGTAAAGAGAGAGGGAAGGGTAGCGGATTGCAGTCGTGGCAGACTGGATGTACAATGTGACTGCTCGATGGATGTAGTAATACAGTGGAAGAATACTGTTTTATATGTGAGTAGAATGAGGAAGAAACGGTATCGTAATGGGTACGGAGATGTTAGTTGTTTACGGATTTATGTATAGAACGCAGTCAAAAGATAGAATGCTTTTAAAACTAATTGTGTTATAAGAATAGACTTTATTCTTTTTACCATTGAAGGAATGAGCATCTTCCCTAGATTCAATCGTGAGTGTGGAAATAATGTGAATAGTGTTTCAAGCGACTGCCTTGTGTGAATTCTTCATTTTTCTTTATTATCTTAAACCAATCGGCTGCCGCCTGTGCTGTTTATGAATGGAAACCCTCATTATTTTCGACAATACCAATTACTTGCCGTCAAAACGTCACACACACACACACACACACACACACACACACACACACATATATATATATATATATATATATATAGAGAGAGAGAGAGAGAGAGAGAGATAAATAGATAGATAGATGAATAAAGTTTTGAATTGGGTTGGTTTTGTCCTCCAGGGACCATGATCGGCGTAAATCTGCAATTTTCGTTTCAGAAATTCCAACAAGTGGAGAATACAATATACAGTAATTACGTAATTAATAAGCCTTTGAAATGAAATATTGACAATGATGATTACATTTATCGCAAAACTTTAAAAATTGTCTTTCCTCGTGCCGTTTGTTAAAATCGGATTCTATAAATTCATTTTTATAGGAAAAATCATCTACAAAACCGCAGAAAATCTAAATTTTTCCATCCTCATTTATTTTAGAGACGCTGATCGTGTTCGCCACTTGATTACGAGCCAGGAATGGCGACAATTTTTATATTTAATTGTACCAAAATTTATTATTTTTACTTTTTTGGAAGTTTTATATTGAAAACATACTAGTAAACGTATCTGGTGGAGTTTATTTTGTAGATACGTATTATATACGTGACCTGAAGACGTATTATATACGTGACTGGGCGAGTAATGTCACAATAACACTAATTACAGTTATCATTATTTTTTTTTATAATCACAATATTTATTTTTTACAGCTTATTTATTTACTGTTAGTTCAAAGATTAAATTTAATTATAGTTTAACCTTTTTTGTTTTTAATTTTTACGCATTTTTCATCTTATTATATCATATTTTTATATTATTTGGAAATTTTTTAAACAATGTTATGTGTTTACTAATTTAAGCTGTCAGCTTTGAACTTCATAGGCTTCCTGAAACAAGACCGGCAATTAAGAACCAATTAAGAACCGATCATTTTTTTTTACGATCTGCTCGGAAAAAATATTTACTCGAGGAACCTGTAGCCAACTGTCACACATTCCCTTACATAACACTGTGGATAACTGGTTATGGTGTTTTTTATCTGGTAGCAACGGGAATGGGGGAAAATATATATAAAGAGATTTTTACACAATACCGAAATCATTTTAAGCTGGATGCAGAATCATTGAAGTTCTTTTATTAACCTAAGCATGTCTATTTTAATACATTAACAATCAAAATAATGTTTTTCCATATAAAGACGATTGTTTTGAATTTTTACCAGTGAATTCTTGTTTCTACTATATGATAATATAATTTTATTATTATTTTTATTAAAAATTATAAATATACATAAACTAGCTGACACGCACGGAGATGCCCACTCCGTACAAAATTGTAGGGAAAACAAAAAATTGTAGTCCATTATCGTGAACAATTAAAAAAAATCGCTGCACGAATTACAAACAAACAAACAAACAAAGTTCACTATTTTATGATAAAGATTTTATGATAAATCGATTCACTATTTTATGATAAATCGGAGATGGAGATAATTTACAGTTCTTTAAAACCTTAACCGGAATCCTTAAACCGGAATGTTTTGCGAAAAAAAATGTGTGCGCAACCTGATAAAACGCTAAAAATCACATTCAAAATTGGTAAAAATTTAGAAATCACGGAAGAAAAAAGGATGTTAAAAGCCGCATTGAAAATCATGTAAAGAAACTCAAAAACGTAAAAAATCGTGGAGGACAAAATTTAGTATATCATAGTAAAAGTATGAAGCCTAATTCTTTTTACGAATGTCAAAAAAAGCAAAGGAACGCAAAAAACCCCACAATAAATCACACTAAAAATCGATAAATAATCAAAAATCGTAAGTATCAAAATTTACTGATCTTTAATACTATGATCTTTAATACTACCATAGTGGTAAAAGAAGAAAATATCGTGGAAAAGATATTTGTTAAAAATTATGGATATAGAATGTCCTTTAAAATCTGATGTGTTGCATTATTTCTTTGTTATTTTCCAAAATAAAAACATTTTAGTTTTTCTTATTTGTAAATGAATATTTTGGTTTAGTTCAGCTCGAGCTTGAATAGTTTTAATTATTCACTTTTTGGAAACATGGATTTAACCCCCTTTTTTTTTCATAAGTATAAATATTAATGATTAAACATTCATGCACCGTATGTATGCATATAAAAATATTGGGAAAATGTTTGCTCCTATGTAGTGTTTTGTTTTTCCTTTTAATAACAAATACAAAAATATAAAAAATCTGAAAACTTGTACACTATATTAACCCTTAAATGCCTGGTATTTCTTTTCGGCAACATACCCAATTTAGGCTCTAAAATACTATTAGAATAATATTGAAGCTATAATGCCTAATGTTGCCAATAAAATGCATTCTGAAAATATTATTAAATCAATTTTCAACATTTAGATGGCAACACTTGTGCTGTTTAAGAATAAAGATTACTTTATTTTTTCAAATGTTGCTACTTGTCCTTCTTGTTTAGTTTGGAAGCTTGCGAAATACCTTATTTTGACCAGCAGTGAGCAAGTAAAATTTATTTCTTATTATAGTTCGTAAAATTATTGTGTGTTTAATATTATAGAATTTTATCAAGGGAAATTATTTTTTCAATTAAACACCAGTATTGCCGATTAGTAACAACATGTTTTTTAGCCGTAAACTATACTTAAAACAAAATATGATTTTTTAAAGTATTTTTCCCATGATTTATTTAAAAAATGAAAGACGAAAAACATTATTACAATGATTTTTGAAAAGTCAGGCATTTAAGGGTTAAAATATAGAAGTTGAAAGAATCTGTCAAGATTTTTACTTCACAATAAAATTAATCGAATATTAATTAAAACGGATTTAATCATTATTACTACCTTTGCCGAAAGAGAAAAAAACATATTCGTAAGCAATATCATTGTGGACATTCTATACAGTATAAACAATTTTAATTTTGATGTAGATTTATCAAGGATTTTCTTTTCGCTTCCAAAAAAAAAAAAAAAAAAAAAAAAAAAAAAAAAAAAAAAAGGTTTTTCTGCTTCTTATTATTATTTAAACTGTCGTTCTTGAATGTTATTTCTAAAGATTTTAGGGAAAAATATGCTAAAAGATTTATGTTTCTGGAATCGATTCAAAATATTTTGCAAAGGCGAGAAAAATATCGTTTAAACATAATAGAGGAACAGAGACTCTAAAAAAGGGAAAATTTTTAACAAAATAAAAGGTTTCTAAATCATCCCTGAAGTGAGTATTTAACAACGAATTCTTTTATCTAAATAAACAAAGGATTATTTTTAAATTTTCACGATAAATTTTATTTACTTTTATTTCGTGTAAAAGTGTTATCTTATAATTTTATAATAAAAAAAAAAACTTTAAACATGTGATTATTTTTTTTATTTTAGCTTTATATTAATTAGATGGTTATTTCAGTGGGTTTTACTAATAATACTAAGGATGCCGTAAAGAAAGGAATAAGAAATTTTCGTAAAAAAATCTGCAAAGTCATATCACAGATTTTGAAAAGTTCTTTTAATCCTAGTACAGTGTATAGAGGATTTGTATAATTTTCTAAATCAAAACAAGTTTATTTTTCGTATACATAATAGTTTTTTACTTTCTTCTATCTTCAATAAAAGAAAGTATTGCAATCGGAATTTTTTTCTACTTCCGGTTTTCGACGGATTTATACGTTTTAGGGGTCAGAGATCACAAAAAATATGTTTATACAAAATGTCTGTCTGTCTGTGTGTCGCCATTGTACCATCAAAAATTGTATGAAGTTATACATAGAATTGAACCAAAATTATTTTTTAAGTTTTTGGCTATGGCAAGCAGGTCCTCCATTAATTTGGAAAAAATCCGCCGGTAGGGGGCGGTGTAATAGCCATTTTTGTGTATTTTGAATATTATACCATCGAAAAGTCTATAAAGTTATGCATAGAATTAAACCAAATTTTTTGTGTATATTTTTGGCCATGGCAAGAAGGTCCTCCCTGAATTTGGAAAAAAATCCGCCTGTAGGGAGTGCTGTAATAGTGATTTTTGTGCGATTTTTCTGGAATTTGAATATTGTACCATCGAAAAGTGTATGAAGTTATGCATAGAATTGAACCAAATTTTTGTGTATGTTTTTGGCCATGGCAAAAAGTTCCTCTTGAATTTGGGAAAATTTCGCCGGAAGGGGGCGCTGTAACAGCGATTTTTGTGCAATTTTCAGCATTGTGCCATCGAAAAGTGCATGAAGTTATGCGTAATTCTAATAAAAATACTAATAAATCTAATTAAAATGAAATCTTGACATGAGATAGAAGAAAGTTTTGGGATTGGCACATCCAACTAGTATTTTATTGTTGTAATTTGAATCAGCTCTGTTCTCAATATTTAACAAGGCACTTTTTTTACCGATTTGCAATAAAGGAGAATACATAATTCTTTACAAGCTTTATACAATCGGACCTCTATTTAACGAAGTCGCTAAATCCCGAAAAAAAGTTCGTTATGAGGAAAATTCGTTAAATAGAGATTAACCTTTTTAAATAGTTTAAAATACACAAAACAGATTTTTAATTCATAAACACTAAACATTATTAAAAAACTTAACTAATCACACTTTTTTTTGTAAATCATACATTTTTTTAAATTATTATTATTCATTTTATCCATCAAAAAGAAATCTATATGGACAACAAGTATTTAAAAAAATATTGTCCGGAAATGCACTGTATTTTCAGTTCTAAGAAAATATTTCATTAAAATTAATGAAATTAATGACATTATCGTATTATTTATTATAACAGGTAATTTTAAGCATTGTATTACTACATGCGTCCTTAAATTTAATTACTGAAACTCATTTACTACAGAACTTTTGAGTGTGAAAGGAGGATATTGAAAGTTTGCATTTCCTGGATGAAATGCAAATAATGACAGGGATTTTACTGCTCTGGTTGAGTTAGGCACCTGGTAAAACTAATTCAAAGTTATTGAGCATTATAAAATGTGTAAAAGAAAGAATAAGTTTGAAATGTCTGGAAATATTTTGAGAAATAGGAAAAAAAAATATATCAGAAGAAAAAGTTCGTTAAATAGCGAATACACTTCGCTATTTGGAAGTTATTTTACGAAGAAATTCGCAAAATGTTGTTGGTTCCGAGGAAAAGTTCGAAAAATTGATGTTCGTTAAATAGAGGTCCGACTGTATTTTTTTTTCTATGTATATCCATGCAACTGATTTAAAATGGGGATCCTATTTTCATAGTTATTTTCTGATGAAAAGAAAACACTCTACAGACGGTCCTGTGCTGTTAGAAATACTCGTCTATATACACTAAATTATTCCTCATTTTTTAACAAATAATTTCCCTAATCCTAGAAAACATTTTTTATCCGAGAATTCTTCCCGGAAATCTGAAAAAGAGGGAGGAGGTCCGTTCATTCCTAGCACGCATGCGTATTGGCTCTATAAATACAAAAATCCGAATTCATTTAAAAAACGAAAAACCAGATATTCTATAAATTAAGATTTCTAATTTAATTTTAAAAAGAAACTAAACCAACAACAAAGAAAGAAACGTTTTCGAATTTATAAATAAATAACAATTAATACTTTTGTTCTTTTAAAGGTATTCACAATCTACTTTTTAAGGTTATAAAGAATATTCCCATTTAAAATAGATATTTTAATTAAAATATTAAATGAAAAAAAAAATAGATTTTAGACAAAAAAAAAAATCTCTCATAAAAGTATGACATTCATATTTTACATATCTAGCAATTTACATAAAAATATTTATAATTAAAATTTTTATCCTATTTTAATGCTAAAGTATTAAAATATCTAGTATATTAATACTAAAGTATTAAAACCCAAGCCAGAATCTCATTAAAGACGAAATATTCCCGAAATAAACTTCAAACTTCAAAGCTTTTAGAAAAAATTAATCAAGCCAGACCAATCTGAGGCAAAGATATTTACTTCAAACTGTTTCACTACTGTATAACAGTAGCGGAGTGGTTGGCGCACTGGTCTCGTAACACTGAGGTAGCTGGTTCGATCCCAAGGTTCGCAACTTTCATTTCATCCCCATTTTTTTCAATTGACATACATTTTCCCTCCTGTAACAGGGATATAAAGAAACTTATAATCGTCTACCAACGATAAAATCCTGGTAGCACAGCTGCCAAGAAAATTTCCGTAAATAGAAGAAAGTATTTCTGAGAGCGTCGTAAAAGTACACGTTGTAAATAATTATATGTTCGCTACTCAGAGCTATCTGTGGTCGTAACTACTCATCAAAAAATTTGGAAATTTGGAATTCCTCTAAATGGAAGGATTAGAAAAGTTACCAGCAGAAAAAAAGTATTTTCAAAAATGGCCACCATAGGTATTATTTTTTTTTCTACACTATGACGCAAAAGTTTAGACAATGACGTCATTCAGCTTTAAAATGTAGAATTATGACGTCAGAATTACAAAAACCTGTAAATATATTCAAAAACTGATTTAAAATGCTATGTACAAAAGACAGTCGTTTTATTTGCTATAATACTAATTTTTTTCATAAAAATTCAAATGTGCTTGTCGCAAAAGTTTAGACACTATTCTAAAATTCTTTGAATATTCGCTGGCATATGCAAATTTAGAATCGATGATGTCACAAATTTGGAGTACTTAAGTTCTGCAAACGATTGCGCTTCATAGTCGACATGCCGAGAGCTAAAGAAATTCAAGTGAATGAGGTTTCAAGGATTTGGCAGTTGAAAGGTGAAGGGAAGAGCGTTTTTGAAATTTCTGCTATTATTAATAGGTCAAAAAAAATTTTTTATCGAGTTTTATCGAGTGGTTCCGAATATAAAGCAAAATGTCGGTCTGGGAGGCCACGTGTGACAAATGTACGAGAGGATCGCCTGATACAAAGACTAGCGAGTACTCAACAAATGAGCGTACGTGGAGTTCAAAGCTCATCGGGACTCTCTGTATCAAAGGATACGATTCGTAGACGAATTTTGGAAAAAGGAACAATCGTTTATAGCAAAATGCAGAAGAAACCAGCTCTGAAACCATATCATAAGTTACAAAGACTTATGTGGGCTCGAAAGCATATGTCATATGGAGAGAAATGGCAGTCAGTCATATTTAGCGATGAAAAAATGTGGAATCTGGATGGTCCAGATGGTTGTTTATCGTATTGGCATGACTTGCGGAAGGAACCTCGACGTTTTTTTAGTCGCAGACAAGGAGGGGGCTCGGTGATGGTTTGGGTAGCCTTTTGCTATAATGGACAAGTATCTCTGACCTTCACCAGTGGTCGTCAAACTTCACAGCATTATACACAGACATTAGAAGAAAACCTACTGCCATTTGCTGAGCTTCTAGGGGGTCCTCAGTGGGAATTTCAGCAAGACAATGCTTCAATTCACACTGCAAAACATTCAAAATCTTGGTTTAATTCCCATAATATAAGAGTTCTCGACTGGCCAGCATGTAGCCCAGATCTTAACCCTATAGAAAACCTTTGGAGCATCATGTGTCGCAAAGTTTATAGCAACGCTAGACAATACTCTTCTGAAAAGGAACTTAAGACATCTATTGAGAATGCATGGTACGATATCGATCCACAAACTATGCAAGATTTAGTTTCTTCCATGCAATCTCGTGTATATGACGTAATACATAAGCATGGATGCGCAACCAGGTTTTAAAAATTGTTTATTTCGATTTTATTTAATTTGTGTCTAAACTTTTGAGACAGCAGTTTATATTTGTTACCATTTAATTTATTGCAGTATGTACAATTCCACTTTTCTTTGTTATAAATATTGTTTATATGTACAGCACATTAATTTCAAGCAGTGATTTGAAAATTGAATAAATATTTTTCAAAGTATGTAAGAATTTCTTCATTGGCTAAACTTTTGCGTCATAGTGTATAAGTTAACAGAATACACTTTAGAATATGTTTTGACATTTGACATTTGAAGTCCACCGAAGTGGAGAATGCTTTGGGGCCTATAGCTACAATGGCTGTCGCCTCGAATGATCCTTATTATACAGAAACAACAACAAGTAACAACAAATTTTATTTTCCATTACATATATTATATAACTACAATGGAACATTCACAATTACATCCATGCCTTACCCAGGGACTCAAATCCGGGCCCTCGGGGTGACAGCAGCCTCCGCTTACTGACCACGCCAGCGGGCTAGAATATGTTTATCAAGATATACACTGTTCAATGTGTTGACCAGTTTTGACAAATACCGTTTTAAATTTCAAAATAGCATTTTCAACAGCCACGTGAAGCAAACTCTTGGAAATGTTAAGGACATGACGTGACATGCTGTTCTTGTGTTCTGGTTCGTAGTCATGTTGCACTGCGCCTATGTTTCAATGATCGAAACCTCACCAAATCTTCCGATGTGGAATCACTATTTTGACAAAATATGTTTTACCATTAAATTAGGTTGTGGTATCTGTGCGACATTTTCCGTGAAAACGGCATGAGACTTACAAGAGATTTGTTACGTATTTTTGTATACCATTTTGATTGTACGGGAGCAGATGCATCACGTGGTTGCTAAAATTTGCATACATGTCGATACAATGTAAAAAATGCCTCCAGGGTATATTTCTCAAATTATTTTTTCTCCACTAAATGTGATTTGCAGCCATTCATTTAGAAACATTGCAATTTTATACTTTTCTAATGAGTAATTTTGGTTACATGCAGCTCTAAATCAGCTAACTTTAATTACTACATACTCTACATTATGTTTTTTTCTCTCTGTTTGTTTTCATGTCCTAGTTTATTTAATGCATATGCTTTAACTTTCTTAAAAATTGACCGATGGTCACTCATTCGAGATAGCTTCTGAGAATAGGTTAAATTACACAGATCTTCGTTACAGTCATTCAGGGTAATTTTGATCCATGGAGTGTAACTTTGCCCCACGTCCTAATTTTAAATTTGTTTGACTTCAAAAGGCTAAAAAAAGTAGAGTGCTATACTCTTTTGCAAAGGTTATTAAACTGGGCTTTCTACTCTTTATTTTAGAACATAAATCAGCAACATTATACACAATTAAATGTATCTTCCAACTATTATTGTGATGTACCGTTTTCAAATTAATTTTGAATGCTTGTTTGAAATTCTTGTAATCCAATAAAATTTTAATAGTAAGTAACAATATACTCATTTATCAGACACATTATTATCTAAATGTTATAATTGTGTTATTATTTTGCGATTATGTATCTACTAATAATCAGTAAAATGTAAAATTAGAAGACACTACCATTTTACATTATTTTCAATATAACTTTGAACCGGCTCAAAGTTAGGCATAGGTTTATTGTTTACTGATAAATACTGTATAATTTTTTGTTCATAAAAATTACGTGAAATAATGATTAAAACAAATACAAAAATAAAAATCATATCTGATGGTTATATGTAAATACCATTTACTTGACAAAAATTCACCATATATGTGCGTATATTATATATCAATGCCGAAAGTGTGCAATGGATATAACATTCAAATATTTCCAAAAATAGATGTAAAATACATAAAATTCATTTAAAGACATTATTTGGGGCTGAGCTACTAAAATTTTATATTCCATATATTCGACCAGGGATGCCAGTTTAGTCTCAAATTTTAATCGGACATTTTAAATTCATACCGGAAATTTCCAGGGAAGAACTTTTACTTTCTGTGACCGTTAAATCTCTCTTATTAAATAAAGCTTAAAATGCTATACTTTATTTCTGGTACGGACACTAAATTTCGCAATAAGGATGGAGGATGAACTGGCAACTCCGCATTCGACATTTTTTATTCTTTTTTGATTAATACAGTACTATTATGAACTACTGTAACTATGGCTATATTATTAAGTTAAAACATTGAAATTGTTTTTCAATGCATTTTTATGTTTTATGTGAACATTAAACAGTTCTTTTTTGCTAAATATTCATGGTTTTCTTTTTCCACTCTTCTTGTGCATAATAATCGTTGTAATATCATAAATTACACAAATCTTGTAATATTGGGAAACGTAAATTAGAAGTCTTTAAATATCTGAAAAAACATATTTTTTCGCTTCAAACTTGTCCTAAAGATAATACTTTTTTAATAATGTCTTTTTTTTATGATGTTTATAACATTGTGCAAAGTTACCCTACATGGCTGGATAACTTTGAACCAGGGTAAAAATACATTTTTTATTGTTTATATCATTTTTATTCCTTAATTTCTGATAGTCATACAATAATTTAGGATCATTTCTTCTCTTTTTTCTGCCACTAGTTGCAACAATATTCTAAAAATAAGAGCGGGGCATCTGAAAATAGAGAAAATTCGGATCAAAGTTACCTTGAATTACTGTATGTTTTTAAAATAGTCGTCGTATAGTGTATGTTGTTTTAATATTATTTATAAAGACGCTTTAAAATATCAATATCTCATCGTTGCACGGTGCAATAAAATTATCAATATTGACAAAAACCTTAAAATAAATGTCTATTTGATTCCTTCTTCAGGTCGGGTAAGGTAACTGTATCCGTACTCCTGGTGAAGATATATTTTTAATATTGGCCGGCCAGGTTTGGGTTGTTT
The DNA here is from genome assembly GCA_963932465.1 of Maratus speciosus. Lineage (NCBI taxonomy): Eukaryota > Metazoa > Arthropoda > Arachnida > Araneae > Salticidae > Maratus > Maratus speciosus. Next base: position 136,262,649 of record OZ010791.1, read on the forward strand.
TTGAATTGGGTTTTGGCCGATTCTTTTTAGTAGCACATGTTTTAATGATATCCATTATATTATTTAAGATGAAACTAACTATATATTTGAATTTAACTGTTAATTTTATTTTTCGAAGTGAAATATAGGACTAACTGATCTTGGAAATACAATTGCTCTTTTTTTTTCCTTTTTTATAATTAACATATGGATTAAATATGTTTGATTTCGAATTTTGTGTTTAAGTAAGTCATGTTCGGTTGGAGTTTCGAGTTGACTTCAAATTCGGATGGGTGGTGGGGGGAGGGATAGTGTGAGAGAAAAATTTCGTAACTGGTTAAAATGTATCTTAAATCATTTAAGAACATATTATTTTTTGTAAAATAAGACAGCTCTAAATTTTATATTTTCATCTAAATATATTTTTAATTATCTCGTGTAAATTGTTATTACGCAACTAGATTTTGAAAAAAAAAAAAATCTGAAAAACGTAGAATATAGTATTTTTCAATTCCTACTATTAGTTCACACTCTCTCTATATTTATTTATTTATATATCTTGTTCAGATTTTCAGTCGTTAATAAAATACTTATTATTCATCCTACCTAGTTGAAATAATTTTTTTAAACTTCTACTGGAAGACAATTGATGTTAATACAGTTTTTTCAAATAATAATTCATTAATTAAATTTTAATTAATTAATTTTAGTTTTATATGGGATACAAAATGGCGGCCATTGTTTATTGAACTGCATTTAATACATCTCCATATCTTTAAGGGATGTTACCGCAGGGGGACCCTGTTCTGATGCCAAATACCCCCAAGTTTGTCGCCAATTTGGCGATACATCGCCAAATTTGGTGACCAAAATAAGTCGCCGAAAGTGACGCCAACTTGGCGAGATTTCTAATATTTCGCCAAATTCCCATAGACTTCCATTGTAAAATGCTTATAGAAAATCAACAGATTGCGATATTTTAATGCAACAAAAACTAATATTAGCTTAATATTAGCTTAGCTTAGCTAATATAACTCCAACTGAACATGTCTTACATAAACACAAAATTCGAAATCAAACATATTTAATCCATATGTTAATTATAAATAAGGAAAAAAAGCGCAATTGTATTTCTAAGATCAGTTAGTTCTATATTTGACTTCGAAAAATAAAATCTTCACATCAAAAATGACTATATTGAATTTTTCTTTGATGACCTAAGTAGGAATCGACTTTAAAAACAAAATTTTTATTTTACTTGTTTACTTTAACAATATTAAAAATTAATGGTAATTTCAGTGTATTTTACCACCAATTTTAGCATTGCCGTAAAGAAATAAATAAGAAGTTTCTTTTAAATTTCAAAGGATATGAAAAATCATTTTAGTTCTATTATTGAGACATAATCGATTTTTTTCATATCAAAACAAGTAATTGTGTTCTACTTTTAAAATTGTCTGTGTTAACTATTTTATCTATTTCATATATTTTTTATTTATTTTCAAAATAATAGGAGTGATATTGTTAATATTTTTTTCTGTTAAAACAAGTGTAAATAAAATTTTCAGTTGTTGTTTACTAAACAGATATCGTTTATCTATGGCAGGGACTTTTTTAACTAAAGAATAAGCTGAATGTTTAAATGCAACACACATTTCAGTGTAACATTTATTTTCTTCTTCAGATGTAAAAGCCACTGCCATAGACAAAAGTTATATGAGACATAATTAATTCAACAACTATTGAGAGATAACACAGTCTAATTTATATAATCAGTTATTCGAAGCTTCGTAAGAAAAGATTCTGTCCTAGTTTTGGTTTAGGTAAGTTTCAAGTATACAAAATTATAAGGAACCTAAAAGAATACAAGCTTACATTTATCACATTTTTCAATAAAAAAACAGGCAATTTTTCATTTAAAATGTTGCATTTTGAAACATCAAATTTTCTTGATACTTGATAATGTCTATAGTTTTTGTTTTTTATGAGTACATAGAACAATTTTTGTGTTTTCAATTAGTTGTTCCTCAATGATGTTGTAAGTGAAAAAAGAGGAATCCCGAACACGTTCCAATCGGCCCGTTACCGTGTCCACCACGATTCCCGGACCTAAACCCCGTGGATTTCTATTTATGGAGATATATTAAGTCTCTGGGGTACGAGTCACCTGTTCCATCGGCCATGGACTTCATGGCACGGAAGCGGCGGCACGTATACGGAAAACACCTGATCAATTGGAACGTGTTCGCCATTGCAAGCGGCACCGATATGAAGCATGCATCACGGCTAATGGGAACATTTTGAGCACTTGTTATGAGTTGTTACATTTTTCATTTGTATTTTGTTTTGTTTTGAAAGTTCTTTGCAAAAAAGGTATTTTTACTCCCTTTGTTATCTTTTTTTGCGCCAGGATGCAATCGTACCTTCACGATAGCGTTTCCGACACCTAGTTCTTATGTAATTCTTGCTCCACATGAGCTGACACACTCACACGTGACTTTTGGACATGACCTTTTGAATCTTTCTGGATAACGAAAAGTACGTTAAAACTCTAGTACCTGTCTATTCGCCGTGCGTTCTTTAACTCGATATCTATATAATTGTCCTTTCTCTTTTGTTATGTATTTAGCATTAATAAATATGATTTTCATGTGTATTAGGAGTAATTTAAGCATGAAAAATAATAAAATTTTGAACCCGCTGAGTAGGTTTATCCTTAACAATTGTTTATTCCAACCTTTCTTGTTATGTTTAGTCGTTGGAACATTTACTGTTTTTAATTTAATATAATCGGTTACTTCCAAAACGACTTGAATTTTTACTTAAATCGTATCACATCAAAGTTCTTCTTATATTTAATATGTAGGGTATTTGTAGAAACTAAAATAAACAAAAGTTTTCTTCAATATATACAGAGGTTGGTTTACCGGATTAGAGTAAAACCTGGCAACAATGTACAGCTTTATCTCTTTTGATGAAAATCTTGCTAATTTTTAACACTTTGATCTGTTGACAACACTTGTTGAGTTCTTCAATGCAAAAATGTTAGCTGCTTCGTAATTAAATCATATAAATGTATTTAATTTAATTTCAAGCAAAAGTTACTGTCATTTCAAAATGCAAAATTTATTTTATCATTTTACACAGTTTTAGGTGAAAATTTAAATAAATATTTTTAAATTTATTACTAAGCACATAACGAAACAATAAATAAAAATGTCAAATTCGTAAAAAAGTAAAGAGTCTATAACATATTCCCTTCATTTTCCTTTCGTATGCAGCTTCATATTGATCATTCAACGGTTTCCATTATAATGAAATAAGAAATTGCCAAAAAGCATCCGCATCAAATTTTCAGAAAAACATTTAATGTCCTTCCGACAGAAAGGAAATAGTCTTCACTAAGTACTTCCCAGTCATGCTTTGTCAGTCTTTTGTTCGCGATTCCCATTAGCGTTGAATAAATTTAATTTTGGTGACGTCTTTCTGTATTCGGTGTCACCTCCATAACATTCCCTCAGGACTTCATACCCTAACAAGGTAAATGTTCCATTAAGAACGCTTTGAAAATCTTTCTTCGTTGTTTAGTTCGTTGAAGATGATAAAATAGAATTGTGGTTCTGAGATTTTCGCATTGTGTAGAAATCATCTGCATCGGTAAAAACGGATAGCGTTTAATTTAACGTTAATATAAGAAAATACTTGTGTAATATGAATGTCAAATATATATTTCTCATTATGTTTACCATAAAGTTTTATTTTATATAATGGAATAAGTTATTTTACGTATGAGTTCAAGTTTAAAATATGAAATATTACATTCAAAACTATCTTACTACTTATTATTTATAAAAAAAAAAAAAAAAAAAAAAAAAAAAAATGAAAACTCTGTAGATTTTAGCACTCGAATATATTTCTGTAACGTGTTAAATGGATGTATTTTAGCAACTTTTAAATTAAATGGGCTGAAGCAGATCTTACGAAAAAGTAATTGAAATGTCATATTAATTTACGTATTCCTTAACTTCTCAAAATGTAATGTACACATCTATAATGAATTTTAATAACTTAAAGAAAAAAATAAAAAATAGGGAATATACTGGATGATTTATAATGGTCATTTGTATATTTTTAAACATTTACAAAGTTTTTTTTCCCTTTCTTAATATGACAACTAGTATTAGAAACTAATCGAAAAATCTAAAATAATACAATCTTTAAAAATGTCAAAACTTTGTGAATTATTCATTTCAGCTCTTTATCAACTAGGGTTCATAATCATCATTCGTTGGTTTCTATCCATATTATAAAGAACACGGTGTCTGTGCGTAATGCTAACGTCATTTTACGAATCGGAACAGCAGACGATCAAATTTAAATTTTAGTTTTTTTTTATAATATGATTTTGTAGGTTTCTAAATGGTGCACATTTTCAATTTTTATACCGTCGATTATACAAAAAAAAAAAAAAAAAAAAAAAAATGTACTTCAATTCCAATTTCTTTGAAACCATATCACAATTTGCTTATAAATAGTATCACAATTTACGCAATTTATGTCGTTTTTAAAATAACTTTCAAACATGATTTTTTAAAATGAAATTCTTCCACTAACAGTCAGACGATTACAAAAGATAAATATATTTGTACTTAAAATAATATAAATAAAATAGTTCAATATTTGTTTCCGGATTATAATATATAATGAAATTTAACTTTATCCATAAATAAAATAATAATAATAATAATAAGAAAATTCAAATTTAAGATATGTAAATGAACGACGCTTATAACGCTGAAATTATCAGAATACTTAAAACTAACAATCTTTCTCTATTTATTTGGTTATTAATTCCTGGCACGCTGAAGTGAAAGTATCGCTTTTAGAAAATTTTAAAAGTTTATTTGAATACATGATTGACAAATTATAAAAACAATTGTTGGTATTGTTAGTGAAAAATCTAAAATATGTATATTAAATTTTAAAAGACTATAAGAAATTTCAATTCAAAAACATAATATGGTTTATCTGTATTCTGTAACACTAAGAGCCCGTGTTGGAACACCTTGTTCTAATGAAATCCGAAATTACAAAAAAGCATCCATATCAAAATTCCATAAAAACGTTTAGCGTCCTTCTGAAAGGAGAGGTAATGACGTTCACTAAGTACTTTGTAGTCGTGCTTTACCAGTCTTTTGTTTGCTGTTCCCCTTAGTATGGGATACATTTTATTTCAGAAACGTCTTTTCATATTTAGGGTAAACGCACCGGTAGTGGGCCACTAACTTTCAAAGTTTAAAAACAAGCTCACAATACATTTCAGAAAAACGACTGAAAGGAATCTGATAAGTTAAAGTCCTTAAATGTTAACTTTCCATAAACAGTTTGGAATAATTGTTATTTTCCTGTAGATATATTTGTTTATCTTCTGGAATGTCTTCAAACACAGATTTTATGGCAAATTCTTAGTGATTTCATTAAGAGATAAGGTTTTATCTAAAGCGTTGTTTCTTGAATATTATGTTTTATTTTAAATTAAATTGCCGTTGATATACTCGATTGCATTGTAAATAATTTGTCAGATTAGCTGAAAACTTAAAAATTGAAAATTATATTGATTTTAAAGGGTGGCCCACTTCTGGATCACAATTTCTTAAATTGTACCAATAGTGGCCCACTACTGGAGCACATGCCAAAAAACATTTTTATGTTTAAATTGTTTTAATTAAGTATTTTTTGAGGTTCTAAGACTTTGTATATAATTTATTGAGTATTTTGTTCATCAGAACCAGTAGTGGGCCAGGAGCCCACTACTGGTGCACAAGTGGCCCACTTCTGGAACAGCGAAAATACAACTTCACTAAACTATCAGACATATGATCATTAAAAGAAATTAATATCTAAAATAACTTATACTTCAAAGGTTCAATACTAAAAAAAGGTTCAAATTTTTGAACCATATTTAAATAAACATTACATAGAAAAACCTGTAGTGTTATTTATGGATGGACATACTTCTCACATGTCTTTGAATCTAAGAATCTTCTGTTCGGCTCATGGAGTTAAAATGGTAGCTTTGCCCCGAAATTCCACATACCTAATGCAACCAATGAACATTTCTGTTTTCCATACTCTTAAAAGTGCTTGGCAACGGGAAGTAGTGCACTTCAGAATAACTCATGAAGGCAAACAGATGCAGAAACATGAGTTTCCACAAGTCCTAAAATCAGCACTAGATCGTTTAACTCCTGCAACCATTGTGAAATGTGAATGGATTCAAAGCAAAAGGACTAGTTACATGGACTCTAAAGAAAGTAAATGTTGAATCCACACTAACATCAAAGAATGTGATAATATCACCAATAAAAGAGAGAGAAATAGCTTCTTTCTTGGAAGTTATTGAAGATAAAATTGGAGAAGAAAAATAAAATATTTCTCAGAAAATAAAGGAAAATTGAATGGATCGTTGGAGCAAACAGATCTTTACTACTTATGGTTGGAGATGAAGGAGACTTTGAACATGGAACCAATTTCTCAGGTAAACTATCGCAAAATAATTTGGGTATTTATTGAGTATATATTTTTTACTATTATTTTTTCCATTTTTCCATTTTACTTGTTATAGGGTACACCAGTCATATCTGTTGAGGCGGCGTACACTGAATAGCCTATTGACATTGTTGATACTGAAACTATTGATCAGGAGCAAAGAGCAATTGTTGAAGATGCTGAGGTGAACCTTTTCATTCAAGAAGGATCAACTGAGATTGGGAGCCATTCAGAGCTATCAAATGGTGGGCCATCTAGAAATGTACCATCTCCCTTCAAAATAGTTCTATTTTTGGCCAGAAAGGGGAGATAACACAAAGAAAAAGAGAAAAAGAGAGAAAATTCCTGCAGTTGTGGCTTCTCCCTAAATGCTTCAATGTTATTAGAATAGAGAAGGCCTTAAAAATGCTAAAGATGCAGAAAAAAACTGAAAGAGAAAAAAGAAAAATTCAAAAGTACGCGTTAAAAAAATAGCCGATGGGAAAAAAAGGAGAGTTAAGAAATTATCGCCCCAGTCTGATGCATCTCTTTCATTGTAAGTTTCAACCTAAGGTACTCTTTGTAATAAATTGACTATAATCCGTTCTCACATTTTGAGATCTTTTTCGTTTTTGGATAAATCATTTTGTTTTGCAGTCATTTCAGCTTTTAATCGTCCTGTTTATTATATTTGTCTTATTATTTATCACCACTGCAAAATAACAAATTGGGCGGATTTTTTTAAGTTACAAAATACAAGAGGCTGTTATTTAGAGAAAACAAAAACTATGCATTTTGATTTTTTAAAAGTTGCTAAATTGTCTACTATTATTGTGGATAAAAACTGATATTTTTTTTTCTGCCATTTGTATCATTCTGGTACAAAACACACAAAATGAATTTTAATGTCAGAAATCGCTGAAAGTTCATAAAATTCATTGTAGCACAATTCAGAAAGTCTTGATCACAGAATATGGGAATATTTACTGTTTAACAAGTGAAAGCATATAAGCAGTTTTCTAAATATAACTTATAGATCACAAAAACTGTACAAAAATTAAATTTCGTAACATTAAGAAAATGCAACTATTTTGATGGAAATGGATTTTCATATGATGAAAAACATGTGAAATATTTCAGCAATTAAAATTATACCTCTAAAACTAAGCTTCTTGGGAATTAGCTATATTTAAACGATACGAAAGGACACCCTGTATGTAATCTAAAAAAATTACTTTGCAGCTTGTAGGACATTAGCATATGTAAAGTGAGATAAAATTAAAATTGATTTACAGAACTGAAGTTGGGGCCCCTGATCTGCAGATTTACTAGTGAGATTATTTTACGTAATCATCTAAACTTCTATTTATGATTTCATTATTGTTAACATCCTATTCTAGAACTGTAAAAAAAAAGTATAACTTCAGTATTTTCACACTAAACTCAAAACTGGAGTGGCCCACTTCTGGGGGGCCCACTACCGGTGCATCAAAAATTTACTATGCCCACTACTGGAGCATCGAGGAAGGTAACTTTTTTTATTTTTCATTTTTTCCAAATAATATATTATGAAACTTTGAATGTTTATTCCGATACATGAAGGTTAGGACTACGTTAAAAAATATATATATCATTTAGAATTCATAAATACTAATTCACAAATTAATAATAATAAGATAAATGTCCTTAACTGGCCCCCTACCGGTACGTTTACCCCAATGCCACCTCCATAAACATAGTAAATGTTCCATTCGGAAAACTTTGAAAATCTTTCTTCATTGTTTATTGCGCGAAAAAGGATGAAGTGAGGTTTTGAGATTTTTATATGTTATATCCCGACCAAATCAGAATTAGTAGCGATCTATGTTAATAGATGGCAGCACTTACACAATCTGGAATTGTGAGGCTTTGCACGTAGCCGAGAATATTTCTGCGCAGTTGTAAGATGTGTTTTGTTCTGAGAGCTGCGCTTAGCAGCTGCTGTAAATAATGTATATAATAAACTGTAGGTAATATTATAGTTATGCTTTCTTCCTTAGTTAAGAGTAATTAGTTTATAATAAGAGCGTGGCGTTATAAAAGTGGCGACGAAAATGTGATTTAACCCAAACTAAAAAGCAGTGAAAATTTTTTCGTGTGAAAAAAAAAAAAAAAAAAAAAAAAAAAAAAAAAAAAAAAATATTTTTCGAAAGAGAAAAAGAAAAAGTGGCACGGAAAATGGCCGAGATGGAAATAATTACTCTGGGATGCTTGGAAGACTATAATGCAAATGTTCCTTGGACTATTTACGTCGAGAAAATTGATTTTTATTTCTCAGCGAACGGCATCAAGAATGATGAAATGAAAAAAAATATTTTATTAAGTTCGGTTGGAACAACAACTTTTGCTATTTTACGTGATGTTATTGTTCCAAATACGGTGAAAGAAATCAGTTACGAGGATCTTTTAAAGAAAGCTAAAGATCATTTTTCACCACTCCCTAGTGAAATTGTGGAACAATTTAAGTTCCACAAACGACTAAGGAAGCACGGTGAGAATATAGCCGATTTTATAAGAGATTTGTGTCGTTTATCCGGATATTGTAACTTCGGGAATACGCTTAATGACCGCCTGCGTGATCAGTTGCTGTTTGGCATCCAGGATGAGAAAATACAGCAAAAATTACTGGATTCTAGAGACTTAACGTTCCAAACAGCGATGGAAATAGCTGAGTCATTTGAGATAGCTGAATCTGGAGTGAAATCCCTGCATATCGGAGATAGCACAACTGTCAATCAAGTGCGTGTTCCGAAAGCAGAGAAATCGAAAGTGGAGAAGTATACTCATGCACATAAGCCTAAAGAACATAAATTCGCGGCTGAGAAACCGTGTTATAGATGTTCTAAAAATCATAACCCCAAGTTATGCCCTTTTAAATCTGCAGAATGCCATTTCTGCCATCGATTGGGGCATTTAAAAATCTGTTGTCGTAACAGAAACTTTGGAATGAAAAGTGAGAAACCTTTTAAGAACAGAAAAATTAAAACTGTTCAGGAAGAATATTGTTTAAATTTTATGGACGACAACTCCAATAAGGTGTCATGCATAAAATCTGTTAAAATAAATAGTGTAAATATACAATTTGAAATCGATAGTGGTGCCGCCCATACTATTGTAAGTAAAAGTGTTGTTCATAAATTGTTCTCAGGTAAGCTGCCTTTAATTAAATCTAATATAAAATTGCAAACTTATACTAAAGATTCCTTAACTGTTTTGGGGGAATTAAAAGTAAATGCTGTTGTTGATGAATATTCTATACCTGATTTAAGAATATTGGTAATTAAAGAGGAGGGTCCGAGTCTAATCGGAAAAACTTGGTTAAAAGCATTAAAATTATTTTGGCCTAATGTAAATATGATTAAAAGCATTTCGAAAGATGATTTAATTAAAAATTTTCCTAATGTTTTTGCTGACGGGATCGGAACAATCAAGGGTACTCCCGCGTCAATAAAATTGAAAAAAAGATGCAAAACAAGTTTTTCTTATGTCTCGACCTGTTCCTTTTGCTTTAAGAAAAGCTACTGATGTTGAATTGGAACGATTAACTAATGAGGGTATATTAAAACCTGTTGATCATTCAGAATGGGCTAGTCCTATAGTAATTGTTCCTAAGCCTAATGGTTCTGTTAGAATATGTGGTGATTATAGAGCAACAGTAAATGCAAATACTGAAAATGACAATTATCCTCTTCCTAGAATGGAAGAATTATTTTCTAAATTATCAGGTGGTAATTTTTTTACTGTTTTTGATTTAAAAGATGCTTATTTACAACAACCTGTAGATAAAGAAAGTAGTAGAATTTTGACTATAAATACTCATAAAGGTTTGTTTAATGTGTTACGATTAGCATTTGGGGTAAAATGTGTTCCTGGAATGTTCCAAAGGAAAATTGAACATATTAAAAAAAAAAAAAAATGAATATGTTGGTGTATTTTTAGATGATGTTATTATTAGTGCTAGTAACGAATCAGAACATTCTGAAAGAGTTGAAAATGTTCTGAAATGCTTTTCTGAGCATGGTATAAGATTAAATAAGGAAAAAATAAAATTTATGGTTACGGAAGTTTCTTATTTGGGACATAAAATATCTCAGGAAGGAATTAGACCTATTCCAGAAAAAGTTAATGCTATTTTGAATGCTCCTATTCCAAATAATGTGTCACAATTGCGTTCATTTTTAGGCTTAATTTCTTATTATAGAAACTTCCTGCCTAATATTTCAGATGTTTTAGAACCTTTACATAGATTATTAGATAATAATGTAAACTGGAAATGGTCAGAAAAGCATGAAAAGGCGTTTCAAAAAGTGAAACAATTATTAACTACATCTCCTGTTTTAGAATTATATGATGTAAACAAAGATATAGTTTTAAACTGTGATGCTTCTGAATATGGTATAGGATCAGTTTTAAGTCACATTGTTGAGGGTAAAGAAAAACCTATTGCTTATGCTTCGAGAACTTTAAATAAATCTGAAAGAAATTATGCAATGATTGATAAGGAAGCTTTATCTGTAATGTTTGGTGTCACTAAATTTCACCAATATTTAGCTGGAAAACATTTTAAAATTATAACAGATTATAAACCTTTAATTAGATTATTTGATCCTGTTAAAAAGTTACATGATACATTATCACCTAGAATGCTGAGATGGTGTTAATGTTAGCTGGGTATGATTATACAATTGAGTATCGCGAGGGTAAAAATAATAAAAATGCGGATGCATTAAGTAGATTACCTCTCCCAGAAACTATAAATGCAGTAAGTAATCCTGCGGAAATAATGTTTGTTTCAAATAATAATTGGCCTATTACTTCAAAAACTATTGCAAAGTGGACAACTGAAAATCCTGTAACTAAACAAATTTTAGAATGGGTGTTACATGGGTGGCTGCGAAAGATCAAACAAGAAGAATATCAACCATATTTTCGTAGAAGGGAGGAAATTTCCTGTTTAGAAAATTGTCTATTGTGGGGAAATAGAGTGATCGTATCAGAGGAAGGCCGTGAATATATATTAAAATTACTACATTCCGTTCATCAGGGTATATCAAGCATGAAAGCGAAAGCTAGGGGGGTAGTTTGTTGGCCAAATATGGAAAAGAAATCGAACAAATGGTAAATTCTTGTAATACATGTCAGATGTTTGCGAGGAATTGTCCCAAAATGGAACCCTTGAAATGGATATCTGAACATCCCTGGGAAAGGATCCATATAGATCATACCGGTTCTTTTGAAGGTAAAATGTTTTTAATAGCTGTCGATTCTTATACTAAATGGTTGGAGGTAGTAGTAGTACCCAGGTCTGATAGTAAAACTACAATTAAGGTATTAAGAAGAATTTTTGCTACATTTGGATTACCTGTCGAATAGGTCATTGATAATGGTCCCGCGTTCACAAGTGACGAATTTGAGGAATTTCTTAAAAATAATGGAATTAAGCATACGCCTGTTCCACCTTATCATCCGTCTTCGAACGGACAAGCGGAAAGGTATGTGCAAACTGTGAAAAAGTGTCTTAAAACGCTAGATAAAGGTGACATAACATTGTCAATTTCAAGATTTTTGTTAGAAAATCATTCCACTCCTCATTCTGTGACTGGTAAAACTCCTGCTGAATTAATGTTTGGAAGGCCAGTTCGAACAGCCCTTCAATTGGTATTACCGTCAAAACCTAAAATACAGCAACCCCTTCACAAATATAAGTTTCATGATTTAGTTTTTGTTAAAAATTTTGGAAAAGGGGAGAAATGGATAAAAGAAAAAATTATGAAATTATTGGGGAGTAGATGGGTTTTAGTAAATAGATGTGATGGAGTAATGTGTAAACGTCACGTTGGTCAGTTGAGACGTAATAAAGAGATAAGTTATGAAATACCAGAAAGAGTTATAGAGATAAATCGAAATGATAAACTAATGTCAGACAAAGTTGAAAATATGGGACATAGCGGTAAATCTTACAGTAATTATGATAGGTATGAAAGGGTTAACCAAAACCGTTTTTCAGGAATTAATGGGAAAATAAAAGAACAGCTTAATAATGATGATACTATAGAAACAAGCCAATCTCAGCCTTCACGTGATATTGTGGCAGGTACAGTTGTGAGTAATAAAAGTGGTGTTACCACAGATAAAACTGTAAAAGGCAATTTGATTAAAAACAATGACGAGGACTGTAAGAAAAGTGCTCCAGTTCGAAGAAGTCAAAGAGCAAGATTGTATGTAGTTTGTTTGAACTATGAAAGGAGGGGTGTTATATCCCGACCAAATCAGAATTAGTAGCGATCTATGTTAATAGATGGCAGCACTACACAATCTGGAATTGTAAGGCTTTGCACGTAGCCGAGAATATTTCTGCGCAGTTGTAAGATGTGTTTTGTTCTGAGAGCTGCGATTAGCAGCTGCTGTAAATAATATATATAATAAACTATAAGTAATATTATAGTTATGCTTTCTTCCTTAGTTAAGAGTAATTAGTTTATAATAAGAGCGTGGCGTTATAAAATTATAGTATATAGAAATCATTGAAAAAAAAAACTTGATTAATATTGTAATGAGACAGTATTTAAAAAAAATGTTAAATTACTTTAATACCTTAGTACTTTCAACTATAAAAACATAGTCTTCATCAGAGAAATATAAGAAATACAACTATTATTAACATATAATTTTCAAATTCCTTGTAGATGGTGAGGAAAGGACTGAAAGTGTAAGTCAATTTTAGATCCGGAAAACATTGGGAAAATAAAACATGGATATAGGGAAGTGGGAAATTACTCGTGTTATGACTCTTTAAGCAAAGTGAGCCCCAAATTCTGGGTATGTTGTAGAATAAAACGTCATTATAAACAGTATTTTCTTTAGTAATAATTTCTATTGATTCGCGGATAATTAAATCATGATAATTCTTTGAGGGATATATAATTTTTGCGTCTTCGTAATTAACTTGTATATTCTGCTTCTGGTTAAGTCTTGACAGGGCTGTTGTAGGTCGGTTATACTTTAAATCTCGCAAATGTTCTTGAATACGAACATTAAGTTTACGCGAAGTCATTCTTATTTATTCGAGACAAATATTTTCTGTCTTCAGTGGAATTATATATACTCCAGAAACTTCATCTTTCGGGATCGGGTCTATTTTGGTACTAATTAGATTTTTCAGTTTTGCTGGATGAAGTTTCTGGAGTATATATAATTCCACTGAAAACAGAAAATATTTATCTCGGATACATAGGAATGACTTCGCGTAAAATTAAAGTTTCTTATTAACATTTGCGAGATTTAAAGTATAACCGACCTACAACACCCCTGTCAAGACTTAACCAGATGCAGAATATACAAGTTAATTTCGAAGACGCAAAAATTATATATCCCTCAAAGAATTATTATGATTTAATTATCCGCTAATCAAATCAAGAGAAATTATTACTAAAGAAAATACTGTTTGTAATGTCGTTTTATTCTACAACATACCCAGAATTTGGCTCAGTTTGCTTAAAAAATCATGACACGAGCAATTTTCCATTTCCCTATATCCATGTTTTATTTTCCCAATGTTTTCCGGATCTAAAAATTGACTTACACTTTCACTCCTTTCGTCACCATCTACAGGATTTTGAAAATTAGACGTTAATAACAGTAGTATTTCTTATATTTCTTTGACGAAGACTATGTTTTTATAGTTGAAAGTACTAAGGTATTAAAGTAATTTAAAAATTTTTAAATACTGTCTCATCTTTTAAGTATTTTTTGCAGATAGTGTAAGTTTAAGTTTAACTTTTAAAGATGAATTAAGAATTTCTATTTATTTATTTACTAATATTGTCATTTTCGACCAAAGGTGCGTATTCGCACCATTTCAATAAATATTTTTTTAATAACACTGTGACGAATATTTTTCACTAATTTTATTTTTCTGTATTTTAAGGATTCTAGAGACATCTATAAAATATCAGTAATTCAACTAGAGTAAACACTCTCTATTGAGAAATTTTCAAAATACGCTAATCTTTTAAAATATAAACGGTTATGACAAATTCGACTTTTTGAAAATGTATAATTATTCCACTTGAGATTAATCATATGTTTTTATAATGGATTAAAGTTGCAAGTTCTGTAAATAAAATAATGATAAAACAAATGTTTTTAAAATGTTAAAAAAAATATTAATTTTAAATTTAATGGTGCGTTAGCGCATCATTGACCCAATGCATGAAAATCCCGAATGCATTATATTTCTCAAATAAAATATTATTTTTCATGCACGAAACCTTTTTTTTTTTGTCTTAATGAATGTAATTTAAGCTTATTTCAATAAAAATAATACCACATTTTACAAAATTTCTATGCTTGGCCTAAAATGTGTTAACCCATTAACCACCAAAACTACGTATAACGTACACTGTTAAAAATTTTGCAGCATTCTGGCAGGTCATTCGGCCGTTTTTTTTTTTTTTTTTAAACGGTTTCATAACCATAATTTAACTATATTCTGATCATGAAATGGCCAATAATATGGTCAGAATAGTGTTAAAATTGCGGTTGTGTAAACGTTTTCGGAAAAAACGGTTAAATGACCTGCCAGAATGCTGCAAATTTTTAACAGTGAAGGGATATTCAATTTTTTTTGCAGAAAAACGTTTGCCACCACAAATTTTGAAAGAAAATATTCGCTTTATTTAATGATCAATATTTCTGTTATTAAATAAGGCAAAATTTTTATTTGAAAAATAGTGGTAGCATGATAGTAAATTCTAGCATGGACATTTAATTTTACTGTTGCGTGAACGCAACACCAGCGGTTAATAGGTTAAAGAAAAAAACTTACGAAAATATTTTGTGTAATATGTCATACATTTATATGTATTTATTATTTTTTTATTTAAAAAAAAAGATTTTTATATAGAAAGTGATAATGTATCTTAAGTGTTTTAAAATTTTGAATAAAAAGTAGATACATTTATATTATTTCATGTTGAAAAAACCTTGATTAGGATTTCATTAAAGAAAAAAAACTTATGAATATATTTTGCGTAATATGGAATAAATATATATGTATTTACCATTATTTAATTTGAGAAAAAGATGTATTTATATAAAGCAATGATGTATTTTAAGTGTTTTAAAATTTTTAAGGAAAAGTAGGTCAATTGATGATTTGTGTTCCGCAGAAAATAGTCATTTTCCTATTCCTTTCTCGTTATGGGAATAATCGAATATACAAAAATTGATTTAATTGCAAAAATGGAATCAAATTTTAGAGGATTTTTAAACAACACGGGGACGAAGGATTCCGAGGACAAAAGTTACGAAAGTAAGCTATATGGTGTAATGTGGTAATGTTTTTCTTGAAATTATATCTTGCTATAGAACAAGTTCAGTACTGTAAGTTTGATTATGGTCACCTTATATTTAAACCTAAAACTTTTATTTTATTTTATTACCTTTATTAAAAAGGTAAGGCGAAAATTAAACATTAAAATACTTAAAAATATCAAAGCTCTATAAATTATTATTTTTAGTCGATTTCTTTTAAAATTCATAATCATCATTTATCCGTTTTTTATTAATAATATCCGAAATTACCAAATAATCATCAGCATAAAATATCCATAAAAACATCCTGAATCCTTCGGAAAGAACAGGAAATGACGTTCATTAAGTACTTCCCAGCCATGCTTTATGAGACTTTTGTTCACTATTCACATTAGCATGGAAGGAATTTAATTTCAGAGATGTATTTTCCTATTTGGTGTCATCTCTATAATATTCCCTCATGACATCGTACGGGAACATGGTAAATGTTCCATTAGGATCACTTTGAAAATCTTTCTATATCGTTTAGTCCGGAAAAGATGATAACAGAAATGAGGTATCCAGACTTCTCAGAGTCTATAGAAATAATCGAAGAAATTTTATTAGGATTATCTTTAAAGAAAAAAAACTTAGGAAAATATTTCGTATAATTATTTACTTTTTAATTTTCAAAAAAATATATTTATTTATAGAAAGCAATGATTTACTTTAAGTGATTCAAAATTATTAAAAAAATTAGATCAATTATATTATTTCATGTTATTTCAAATAAAATATTTTCCTTGCTTTTCTTTGCAGAAAATTATGTAAATTCCTTTATGGGAATGCTTCCTCCTTCCTCCGCCTCCTCATTCCTCCTATTATTCGTTATTGCATATTCTAATGTAGAAGAATGATATAATTATATTAACTTTACGCAGTTTTTCAGCTGCAGGATTTATTTGCAACAAGGCAGCCAAATTTTGGAGGATGATTAAACAATACGGGTTTGAAAGTTTCTGTAATACAAAGTTATGAAAGTCTCCGATAGAGGCGGAATGTGGCGCTATTTCTTTGGAATTTCGAACATGATACAGAATATTCTGATTACCTTCAGCTTAATTATGGTCATCTTGGATTTATCTAAAACATTTTCTAAATTTTATAATTTAACCATTAATAAATTAAGTATTCTGATGGCGATACTAATGCAAAGCAACATATTAATGATATTAAGGCTTCATTTACAAAGTATTTATTTCTTAATAATAAAAATTGTTCTTACACCGAATTTTATTTAATTAAAAATATAATGAGAAATACGAAATACGAAATACGCAATATAATTTACTGTATTTTTTAAATGCATTTTAACATACACCATTACATATATATATTTTTCATTTTAACTTGAATTACGAATTCATTATTAATTGCACAATTTATAAAATCAAACAACAGATTACTTGAGATTCCAAAACTCTATAAATTATTTATTTCAATTTCCTTTTTTTTTGAAGTTCTATAATTATTATTCATCTTTTTCTATTCTAACAAAAACCGAAATTGAAAAAAAAAACATCCACATGAAATTTCTATGAAAACATCCAGCCTCCATTCAAAAAAAAGGAAAAGTCGTTCACTAAGTACTTCCTAGCTATGCATTGTCATTCCTTTGTTCGCTACTCACATTAGAGTGGAAGAAATTTAATTTCGGTGACGTCTTTTCGCGTTCGATGTCACTTCCATAATATTCCCTCAGGCCTCCGTACCCCAACAAGGTAAATGTTCTATTAAAGAACACTTTAAAAATCTTTCTTTATTCTTTGGTTAGGGGAAATTAATAAAATACAACTGAGATTTCAGATTTTTGCATTATAAAGAAATCGCTTCCATATAAAAAATAGGTTATTAAAATAAATTGCTTATGAGAGGATTTTGTGTAGTATGACAGAAACATGTAATTTTTATTTTGTTTATGGAAAAAGGCTACATTTATAAAATAAGGAAATATAAGAACGTAAGATGAAATTTTAATTTTAATAAAAAATAAGAGAAATTTTAATACTATTTTTTAAATAATTTTTGTCAGTATGATTTTTCTTTCCACAGAAATTCAGAATCTGTTTTTATCTTCATTGACAACATGTGAAAATAATGATTACAAAAGAAAATTCGGGAATTTAAATTTAGCATTTCGTTTGAAGAAAATTAAAAATAAATAAATTATAGATACACTTACACTGCTACCCACATTAGAGTGGAAGAAATTTAATTTCGATGACGTGGTTACGCGTTCGGTGTCACTTTCCGTTAGTCTTTAGTCAGGAGAAATTAATAAAATACAATTGAGATTTGAGATTTTTGCATTATAAAGAAATCGCTTGCAACTAAAAAATAGGTTATTAAAATAAATTGCTTATGAGAGGATTTTGTGTAATATGACAGAAACACGTAATTTTTTATTTTGCTTAGGGAAAAAAGGCTACATGTGTACAATGAGGAAACATAAGAACGATAAGATGAAACTTTAATTTTAATTAAAAAAACAGCAATTTTAATACTTTTTTAGATTTCCGTACTTAAAAAGTAAAAACGAAACCGTAGTAACACCAATCCTGTGCCTATCTGTCCGTCTGTCACAGTCATTTTATTCGTAAACTATGGAACGTGTAAAGTTCAAATTTGAGAATGTAATAATAACTACTGACCCACATATTTACAAATTATTAAACATTAACAAATATATTTATGGAAAATGTAGAGGGGGTAATCAGGTTACTTGAAAAAAAAATATTTTATTTTCATAGCGAGTTGAGTATCGTGTGAAAGCTTTCGTAACGCCTAACTGAAAAATACATTTCTTTTAACTTTCGGTATTACATTTTCAGAGATATCGACGAAAATATGCCTACCTCCATCTATTTCGGCATCTACTGAAAATAAAATTATGAAAAAAATTAGAAATAGTAAATGTTAATTTAAACATTACAGGAAAACTATAGATATTACCCTAAGTCACATAGTTTTTTTTTTTTTTTTTTTTTTTTTTTTTTTTTTTTTTAGAAAATCCCATTTTTTTGTTACACACAAATTTTGTTTTGAGGACATTCAACAAAGCTGTTGACAGATCGTATCAGATCTGACCTATGATGACAGAACAGATGTATTAAAGCATTGTTGATAATGATTTTTGAAAAAAATCGTCGGTAATTAGCCGAGATATTAACCCTCAAAAACAGGATAGTTTGGAGAGAAATAATGACAGGGTGTGGGGGGGGGGGGGCTTCTCTATGTACCATCGTCTTTTAAAGCCTAGGTAACAACTTTTAATGGTATATTTGTGTAAAGCAATGTCCAGAAGCAGTATAAAAGCAATAAACATCAAATTGTTGAAAACAGACTAATTTGTGCGCTAGTGGGAATTCGCGACTAGTTTGGATCAGTGGCTTTCTTAATATGCTCCCTCTGTCTGTAAACGTTAATTATAAAATCTACCCGGAAAAACGCGGCACGGACCAAGGCGTGCGACCGCCTTTTGATGCGCGCTAAGCACAATGCCAAGTTTAAACTATAAGCAAGAATTTTGTTTTAGGTACACTTCAAAAAGGAAAGATTGATTATTAATACGCTGAAAATAGGTTTATGAAATGCCAAATGATGTTTAAATATAAACTATTTTATTGTCAACATCAAATTAAGGTCATCATAAGCAGATTAGTATAAGATTAAAACTAGTCGGATATGCCAATCCCAAAACTTTCTTCTGTATTATTCATGTTAATACTCCAAAATTCACCAGCACAGTGCCAAAACTAAATGTCAATCTATGCACATCATAAGGATTCTAATGATATGAAATTCCTTGCATTAGTTCTTGAGATATGACGACCGCTAAAATCCTGTAAATCATGCAAAGTGCACCAGAGCAGTTCCCCTTGTTGGGCGATTTATACCAAAATATATAATCATCAGCAATATTTATCAAAATATACCCGAATCTGAAGTCTGATGAAAATTCCTGCATTAGTTCTTGAGATAGAACTATTGCGTAAATTCTGTAAAATGCATGAGAGCAGCGCTACCTGCTGGGCGATATACAGCAAAAACTAATTTACACCGGGCTATATCAAGATCTAATTGAATCTAAAGTTTGTGAAATTCCGTGCATTAGTTCTTGAGATAGAGCTCGGACAAAATTTTGTCACATAGGGGCTCACAGAGGGTCATATAGTCTGACAGACATACATTTTCAGAAAACAATCAAATCATATTCAGAAAGGTAAAACTTTCAAAACGTTAAATAACATTTTATAAGTTTCAACGAAGCACTCTGTGGCCATGATCAGGGTCTTACTTCAGTCGAAGAGAGACAAATGTTTATTAGTTCGTAAAAGTCAAAACTAAACATACTGTGTTGAATACGCCGCTATAACAGCGCCATTTATACAACTGCAGTCAAGCAACCCAAATTCTAAAAACATAGAAAAACGAGAAGAAAACAGATTATTAATCTGGTTTTATAATCTGATTCAACCTAATAATCTGGTTTCCTCACGTTTTTCTTCTTTTTACGGTTTTCTATCTTAAATAAAAGAAAGTATTGTAATCGAAATTTTTTTCGACTTCCAGTTTTCGTCGGATTTACACATTTTAGGGGTCAGAGATCCCCAAAAGTATGTTTATAGAAAATGTCGGTCTGTCCGTGTGTCCGTATGTCTGTATTCGCCATTGTACCATCGAAAATTGTATGAAGTTATGCTTAGAATTGAACCGAATTTTTATTTTATGTTTGTGGCTATGATAAGCAGGTAATCAGATAATTTAGGAAAAATCCACCGGTAGGGGGCGCAGTAATAGCAATTTTTGTGGCATTTTGAATATTGTACCACCGAAAAGTGTATGAATTTGTGCATAGAATTGAACCAAATTTTTTGTGTATGCTTTTGCCCATGGCAAGAAGGTCTTCCTTGAATTTGGAAAAATTCCGCCGGTAGGGAGCGCTGTAATAGCGATTTTCTACAATTTTTGTGCATTTTAAATATTGTACCATCAAACAGTGTATGACGCTATGCATAGAATTGATCGAAATTTTTTGTGCATGTTTTTAGCCATGACAAGAAGATCCTCCCTGAATTTGGAAAAATTCCGCAGATAGGGGGCGCTGTAATAGAGATTTTTGTGCAATTTTCAATATTGTACCATCGAAAAGTGTATGAAGTTATGCATAATTCTAAGAAAAATGAATTATTGATATTTGTAACAATATATTGAAATATTAACATACATGAGATAGAAGAAATATTTGGGAATGGCACATCCAACTACTTTAAAGTTGGATGGTGAGACTTCAGCTGTACGCATGGCTCTGTTATGGTGACGTGTTCAAGACAGTATGTTTGCTATTGACTTTTTCGAACCGATAAATACTTGTCTCTCTTAGATAGAAGTAAGACACTGATGATGGCCAAAGAGTGGTTGAAACTCTTCGGTTTTAGACTTTTAAAATTTTATTTAATTTTTTGAAAGTTTTACCTTTTGTGTGTAATACACGTCTTTTAGTAAATATTTTTATTATAAATGTGATGTCTTATTATTCTTTTAGCAACGATATTTTTTAATAATATAGTTTTTAAATCATATGTTTATTGTACGGAACACTCTTAGCGTGCTCAAGATTCGCGATTGACCGTTTATTTTAAAGGATTTTTGTCAGTATGTTTTTGTTTCAGCAAAAATTTAAAAAATCAGTTTTTAACAAGGCAAAACAATGATTATAAAAGAAAATTTGTGAATTTGAATTTAGCATTTCTTTTGAAGAAAAAAAATAGACATTTAAACATAGACATTTATAACATAGTATACATTTAAATTTGAAGTTCTGTTCATCCTTTTCTGATTGAAAAATTGCCATTTTATAATATTCGACTTCCAACAAGGGAGTGTGACATCCATCGTATGAACAGCCGAAGTTTTTGAACGGATTCTTCGAGTTTGTTAAATCTTTTTTTATAAAATGGGACAGTTTAGGTGATTACTCAGAGGGAACTAAAACATTATGTATATATATATATACAGGGTGATTCATAAAAGATGGGCAGAACTTTAAGGGGTTATAGTACACTTAAAGACAAATAATATTAAGTAGGAGACTAAGGGTCCCGGACGTATTCCCAAGGAGATAGGGGGCATTAAAGTTTAGGGTCCGAAATTTCAAATGATTATAAAACATGGAAAAATTGGTAGATTCGTTTGCGGTTTTTGCAAAAAATTTTCTTTATGCCAGTATTTTCTTGAAATAAAATTTTAAAGTTCAATTTCAAAAAATGCCGATAGGGGGCGCTTTAGACTTTGGAGTAACAAACAACTATTTTTTAACGTTATTTTTTGTATTTCTTTAAATGATTTCGAAAGCTTAGACTTAAACTTAAATTTTGATCTAAAAATCTGAGTCCTAACGAGTAGTTAAGTAGCGTAAACTGAAATTTGAAATTTGAAACCCTTCTCCCCCCAGAACAAAAATCAGTTATTCCCGATCTTTGTGTCGTAGATTAGGCTCTAACTACTGCCGCGTTTTGCTAAAATTATTCTTTATGTCAGTATTTTCTTGAAAATAAATTTTAAAGAAAATTTTCAAAAAATTCCGATAGAGGGCGCTTTAGACTTTGGAGTAACGAACAACTATTTTATACCGTTATTTTTTGTGTCTCATTAAATGCTTTCTAAAGCTTAGACTTAAGTTTTCAGCCCAAAATCTGAATCGTTAGACGTGGTTAAGTTTCTGGGGAGAGGGGTTTGAAATTTCTACTCCTGAGCACAGTTCAGTTTACCATGTCCACACATTGTGTGCTGTGATACGAGGTAAAAAGACACAAATTAGGATTATGTTACCAAAGCATATTTATTAACATGTAATTACAATAAATGTTCAAAATTGTGACCACCAGAGGTTATGCACGCAGAACAACGGTGAAGAATGGAACGGCGAACATTCGCGAAAACATCAGGCTTTTCGAGCACTTCCCCTACAGCGGCGGAAAGTCTGGCGACCAGTTCCTCGGGGGATTCAATGGGTGTCTCATACATAAGAGCCTTCAATCGTCCCCAAAAAAAGAAATCGAGGGGTGAAAGATCTGGCGAGACAGCAGGCCAAGCAACAGGACCACCTCGACCAATCCATCTGTTCGGAAATGTGATGTTCAGATAGTTGCGGACGTCTCGTACGTAATGGGCTGGCGCTCCATCGTGCTGTAACCACATGACCCGCCGGATGCGTGGAGGAACAACGTTTAACAGGTCTGGCAGCACAT
This sequence comes from Maratus speciosus, assembly GCA_963932465.1. Classification (NCBI taxonomy): domain Eukaryota; kingdom Metazoa; phylum Arthropoda; class Arachnida; order Araneae; family Salticidae; genus Maratus; species Maratus speciosus. The sequence continues at coordinate 136,285,799 of OZ010791.1, forward strand.
GTTGCAGAAATGTGAGGTATGTTTTACCGTTGAGGCGTTCAGGAAGAAGGTACGGTCCGATTAGGTGGTCTCCGAGGATTCCTGCCCAAACATTGATGGAAAAGCGTCTCTGATGAGCATGTGGATACGTAGCATGTGGATTGACATCCGCCCATACATGTGCATTGTGTGTGTTAAATGTACCTTCACGTGTGAAGGTACATTCATCGGTGAAAAGCACAGTTCGTCCAAAATGTGGATTTAGCGCGTTCTGCTGCAGAAACCAGCGGGCGAATTCAATACGATTTGGATAATCCCCTGGAGACAGTTTCTGGACTCGTTGCACATGAAACGGGAGCAAATGTGCATCCTTCAGTACCCTCCAAGTCATGGACTGTGAGGTATCCACCTGCCTAGCCACTGTTCGTGTACTTGTACTTGGCTGCGCCGCTACTACATCCAGAATGGCTTCTGCAACAACTACTGATTCGTCCTTTTTTGCACGACCTGCATTCGACCGGGAAGCGAGAAATGATCCCGTCTCACACAACTGTCTGTGCAAGCGCTCGAAAGTTTTGCGGTTAGGCAACCGCCTGTTGGGAAATCGCTCTCCGTACATTCGTTGTGCCTCTGCACCATTTCCATCTGCCGCTCCGTAAATTAAATGCATCTCAGCCTTTTCCTTATTCGTGAAGGGCACCATCTTCCGATTCATTACTACAGCGACCTACACTTGACTCACCGTTCAGTGGTTTTTATGCCTGAATCGTGTCGAAATTTTGCATACGTGTTCTTCTTCTTCCCCATTTGACATTTGCATACTTTCTGTTTCCTTCTTCACCCGGTGACTAGCGTCAGGAATGGAGCTTTAACGTTTGCATGAGCGACGTTTCCAACTGTGCCAGTGCCTTTAGGAGTGAATTCCGACTATGCAGTCCTTGAGGAAAGTTGTATTTTTGCCTCGTATCACAGCACAGAATCGTTGGGCATGGTTAAGTAGTGCAAACTGAACTATGTTCAGAAGTTGAAATTTGAACCCCCTCCCCTCGCTACTGAACCACGCTCAGCGATTCAGATTTTGAGCTGAAAATTTAAGTTTAAGTCTAAGCTTTAGAAAGCATTTAATGAGAAACAAAAAATAACGGTATAAAATAGTTGTTCGTTACTCCAAAGTCTAAAGCGCCCTCTATCGGAATTTTTTGAAAATATTCTTTAAAATTTATTTTCAAGAAAATACTGACATAAAGAATAATTTTAGCAAAACGCGGCAGTAGTTAGAGCCTAATCTACGACACAAAGATCGGGAATAACTGATTTTTGTTCTGGGGGGAGAAGGGTTTCAAATTTCAAATTTCAGTTTATGCTACTTAACTACTCGTTAGGACTCAGATTTTTAGATCAAAATTTAAGTTTAAGTCTAAGCTTTCGAAATCATTTAAAGAAATACAAAAAATAACGTTAAAAAATAGTTGTTTGTTACTCCAAAGTCTAAAGCGCCCCCTATCGGCATTTTTTGAAATTGAACTTTAAAATTTTATTTCAAGAAAATACTGGCATAAAGAAAATTTTTTGCAAAAACCGCAAACGAATCGACCAATTTTTTCATGTTTTATAATCATTTGAAATTTCGGACCCTAAACTTTAATGCCCCCTATCTCCTTGGGAATACGTCTGGGACCCTTAGTCTCCTACTTAATATTATTTGTCTTTAAGTGTACTATAACCCCTTAAAGTTCTGCCCATCTTTTATGAATCACCCTGTATATATATATATATATATATATATATATATTAAAAAGGCAAAAAATAAAAGTTAATTAAAATCCCATATCATTTATCCACATTTAAAAAGCATGTGATATTCAGCTTACTATATCGACGATATATTTTTCAACTTTCACGATACTCGACTGATCTTTTTGTATGAGATGCCCTTTTTAAAGGACTGTTAAACTGTGCAATATAAATAGTATATAATACCGTACGGGATTGTTCAGTTTAAAAAAAATCATTCAAATACTTTTAATAGTATTATATTATTTTTAAGGGATGTTCTCGTCTATTTCTAAAAGTGGAGTTAAAATTAATGTAAAATTCTGCAGGATATAAAAAAAAAAGATATGCGAAAGTTTCTTTTAAGGAATTTTCTTATTACCTTTATATTTGAAAAACATTTATATGTCTATTAATATACGTGCTATTCATACACAAATAAACCAAAATGTAGGGGTCCCGAAATAAAAGAACAGGTGTGAGACTTTGAGCGTTTATTTTACAGGGTGACTGCAAATATATATATATATATTTATCAAATTGTTGTTGGTAACTTAATTAACTTCTTGATCAAGCCTTTATTCAAAATATAAGGTCAAACTTGTTTTTTAAATTCCCAAACTATTCGAATAATCATCAAGCATTTCTCTAGATTATAGATAAAACGTCTAAAATATACGTTTATTTTATGCCATATCGTGTATGTATGACATCAACTTACTCACCAATAAATCTGAATGATAACTGTAACCTTTTATACTAAAATTCCACTACACCATGCAATATTTTAATCTACAAGTATGCTTCGTATAGTTTTTCTTTTCTTTTGTACAGTAACAAGTCAAAACTTTTAATATAATAACCCACTGTGACACACATGAATGATGCTTTCAAATGATATGACTACATAAAAAAATAAAAAGAAATACGCAGCAGGAGAAAAAATTTACTGATCGAGAGAATGTTTGAAAAAAATCGGTGAGCTTTTGACCTGAATACTTTTAATTCCCAGTTGATGTTAACCTGTGTAAGTTCTACTGTGTCACACGACTAACTGAATTTTTTCAATCCGCCCATGATTGTTTATGTTATTAACATGATTTTTTAGCACAATTGGAAACAAATAATAGGCAGTGATTTCCTGTAAATAATTACTTTAAAATTCAAAATCCTGAATAGTAAGTTGAAAACATGAAATTTCATGAAAGTACTTTTATATACTAATATTAAATCAAATTCCTTCATTTAAAGGTATGTATAAATATTATACAGACTAGAAGAAACACACATACATATGTCTGTATAATATTTATATATACATTTAACTGTTGAATGCAGGCGTTATTTATGTGTGTTTTAATATATATTGTAGTATGTGTGTTTTATTAGATTCATTCATTGTTAAAAAAAAAAAAAAAAAAGCATTAGACAATTCGGAAAGATTGTCCGTTAATTGATCTATATTTTTCTCATACTTCCAAATATTGCTGTTAATATCATTTTCATCTTTAAACAATACCAGTTTTCATTCTCACGATCGTTTAGAAAGAAAAAGAAACTTATTAAATAGAATCCCGATGAAACAAAAGGTAAAAAAAAAAAAAAAAGTCTAGAAATTGCTTTTGGAATCGATTCAAAATATTTTGTGTAGAAGAGAAAATCACTGTATGAAAATAAAAACAGTTAAAGATATCACGTGCGTAATTGGTTCAAAGCCTCTTTAAATCTGCTCAATTTTGAACATAAAGCAATATTCAATTTCTGTAAATAAATTATATATTCTTTATGTATATCTGTAGATAGAAATTAGATTTTTTTACATTCTGTTGTTGAAATAAAAATATAATTGATTTTTAATTAAATATTTTTTTTTCACTTATTCAATTTTAAGTGAAATAAAAACTCATCCCTGATAGTGTCAGCTGTTTAAATGAGGTAATTGTTTTCAGATTAGACGAATAATTAGAATAACAGTATAAACAAAGATATAAAAAATGCTATTATCCTATATTATAATACCGGAAAATTTGGTGTGTGTCTATGTATCTGTGCGTGTGTCGTAGAGGACAGCACGGGCCAGGGCTTGGCCATAACCCGTATACTACAGTTCAGTACATTAAATTATTAGTAGATCTATATTCATGACCAAGTTCATTTTGAATACATTCGCTGGAGCTTATAATTAGCTGTAGGTTGTGATCATTATAGAAATAAATGCTTTTAAATTGCTTTTTACGAAATCTGTTTATTTGAATTAGAAATATATAATTAATGCATTTCATACAGAAATGGATAGTGATGGTGCCCGAGAACATTTTTAAGATATATATTCACATGACTCATTTCGTGAAGCGAGAGAAAAAAACAGAATTAATCATTCTGTAATACACACATTGACATCACAAAATTGGCGAAAAGAAAGTGCACATCAAAATCAATGAAATCATATGAGCAAAAGTTATCTGTAACTCTGGACAATTATGAGAATTTTGAATTTTGTGGCAGGGTAACCAAAAAAGAAGCCTTAAAAAAATAAGCCAAAAAGAATTCGAACGCCAATTCGTACGTTAGCAGCAAAGTTTTGGGAACGTAGCGTGAAATTAAAAACAAACAGCACTGGAAATGTTTATGATTTAACGAGGAAGTTAATCTAAAAAAATTAATCAGAGCGATGAGTTATTTCTAATGACTAAAGCAAAGTCGAACTTTACATTTTTTTATATAGGGAGGGTAAATTCCAAATGAATTCTATTTATGTAAGAGCAGTTTTGGTGATAAATGCATATGTTAAATACTTTTTCTTTCTTTTCTTTTCGAGAAAAAATACAATGGGGACTGAAAAGAAAATTATGATAAAAGGGATAAGTAATTAAAGATTAGTTTTAACTGAAATTTAGAGAAAAGGAATAATTTAAGAAAAATATGTTATTCCACATCACACTCCTTCCAGTTTACGGCAGATTAAGGCCAATTTTTTAACGTACGGGCAGATGAAAAAGAAAGCGGTCCGAGCCTCAGAAAAAAATTCGGCCAGAGATAAATTTAACAGGATCAGACTAAGATAATGAAACGAGAACAATTATCAGCAGTCGTGCCTCAGACGAGGGTGAATATAAATATGCTGGCCGAACTGACAACTAGATTGACATCAGTACGCAAAAATAAAATGTTCAGCATAGAGAAGAGGTTTCATACTGTCTAAACCAGGTCTTAGTTATTTAGCAGACTCTGTCGTGCCCAGGATCAGGCGTACATTTTCTTTCTATATACTGAGCCTAGATGGCGAGCCTGTACCGATGATATTCTGTATTATATATCTTGAGCACATATGGTAATCTAAAACATGCTAAACTGTAATGTTAAAATTTCCCATAAATATGCATGCAGAATTCTAGAAAAAAATCTTCATTGTATGTTAGGGAAAATCGGTATTGTCTGTGGAAATGAAGTCGAGTTTTCATTAATTGTTGCAAGGGCAACACTGTAAAAAAAAAAAACTGGACTAAAATACGGAAATACTTCTTTCAATCTAGACGCCAGTACTATTTCCGTATTTTAACGGAACTTTTTCCCGGTAAATTGCAGAAACATTTCCGTTTTTTTGGAATTTAACGGAAGTTTTTCTGCAATTTACCAGGAAAAAATTCCGTTAAAGTACGGAAATAGTACTGGCGTCTGTATTGCCAGTAGTAGTTCCGTATTTTAGTCCGTTTTGTTTACAGTGAAGAGTCGTTTCCACTAATTTTAGAACGGACCGGGCATGGCTGTGAACCGCGAAAATACAAACGGGTCGGGATATGAACGGAAAATTCCGGCCTGTGCAGACCTCTACACGTGTATATAAATTTTATCTTAAAAATGGCTCTAAAGATTTTTACAAATTTTTGTATCTCACCATGCTCGGGAACGAAAAGATATAGCTAGTCACATGTTTGAGAAAATTCAATCGGTGTGTCATTTTGGGATGACTCCCGGTCAATGCCTTCCAATAGGAATGACGGTCGAAACAGTTATTAAGTTCTAGAACAGCTGGTAGCTGAAGAAAGTCGCAAAGTTGGCAACATTTCGTAAACTTTGACGATACTTGGTAATATTCGCGAGATTTCGCTGTGAAATCGAATTTCAGGAATACAATTGCCAAAACACACACTTGGTGCCAAATGAAAGAATTCCAATGAAAGAATGCCATAAATTCACCAAATGAAATTTGGCGATATTTTAACGAAAAATTTGGCTTTCTGAATATAAAGAAATTTTATAGAAATTCCCATTAGGAGCCGGGATACAGGATTTAACCAATCAAGGTTGAAATAAAAATGTAGCTTGGAAGGATGCCTTTTCGCTGTAAATAGGTAAGTAATCTAAAATTTAGTTGTACAAAGTTTTAATATTGAGTATTTCTGTACACAGCTATCATCCGTCGATACAGTTCACGGCCTCCAACTGCCTCCGCCGCTAAAAATTGAATCACTCCTCGTTGTTCCTGCTTACTCGCCTGCATGTTCAGTAGTGGACGATTACTTGTGTGACTATCTTCTGTTCGGCGTGCAACCACACTGTCGCTATGCAGCGTGCAACTTTGCGCATGCGTCAGTCTCTCTACCAATAGATGGTACCACCATACACGCAGTTACTTTGCGCCCCCTTACGTCTAATGCAAAATTACACGCACTGACGGGTTTCAGTTAAATGCCCCTCATATATTGCGTTGAATCCAGTATCGAGTTAATCACAAAGCTAATTTTAATTCCCTTCTATGGTTATTTTTTAAATGGGGGATATCTTTTGACTAACCGTGTACACGGATGGCCATTTCTCTGATCTGTCTTTCATATTTTATTACAATTTTGATTAATATTATCGGAATCAAAGCTAACTGAAATATTTATCTCATTTTATCATCGTCTTGTCTTACATTATTTTACTTGGTATAGAGCAACATTCACTGACAGAATGAAAAAGTTTATGAATGAAAACACTGTATTTGGCTGTAATACCTATACGCGCTGTAATACCTAGGGTGCTTCAAATCCTTTATTATATCTAACTGTAATTCTTTATTGTAAATTTTTAGAAATAATTACTTTCGCGATTAAATAGAATAATATACTGTTAAATATAACAGCTGCAAGAGAATAAAAATTGTTTAACAGACACTCAATTAGCATAAGCAAAAAACAATGGTTTAACGAAAGACAACAATATGCCTAACTATAAATTTGAGAGTGACAAAAATACCAACTTCCAAAATTACAGACCATACTGCTCTCTGCACACAACATTAGAGAAAAAAAGTAATTGGAAGCTACAATTGATTTCTTAAATTCAATATATATTTTTAGATTGCCTTCTAATTACGCGAAAATAATTTTATATGAAAGACACGAATTATACATTCAAATAAACTTTTGAAAATATTAAAAACGGTAATTTTTATTCATTTTTAAAGGGTAAAACGGTAATTTTCTTGAACGTTTTGTATTGCTCAGCAAATGCGCTAATTTTCCGTAATCGAGCTGCACGTCATAGGGATATATAATTTAAAAAATTGTATTTAAGGAAATATTTAAAAAAACATCAAATTAATTCAATAAATTGAGCATAGTTTTCACGCAAATTGCCTTTGAAAACATAATTTACCACACTCGGCGGAGTACAGTTAATAAATTTTCTATAAAAAGAAAGTTTATTGGTTAGGTAATAACCATCCACGTCAGTGCAAGAAGACAGAATGAGAAAATTTTCTCTGCTTTTTGAACACTAGAATTATGATTTAATGATGACTTATGGAAAAGAAAAGTTGAAATATTGTGGAATGTTCGCTTGGAACTGAAATATCTATCACTGTGAACTCAGTTATTTATTATTTTGCCATGACTTTTACACCATTGCGGAACATTAAACCTATCTTTAAAAAGGCCGAATATTATCTATGAAGTGATGTATTTGAATGAATTGAACGGCAGTTAATGAAAACATTCCTTGAAGAAGACTGCTGATGCAGAACGAAAGTACTCGGAAAGTTAAATAAAATATATATTCAAAATTTATAACTTGTGTATTATTATTTGTCACCTTTTAAGTAAACGGAGAACTTTTAAAGATCATATAGTACAACTTGGAGATTTTTTAAATAATGGAGTTATTTTCTGTTGCCTTATCTTAAAAAAGAAACACAACAAAAAAATATTTTTAATGTGTTCACAAGTTTTCGCTTTCTATGAAGCCTAATTGAAAGCGATGAATTTTCAGTAACCGGACCCCACACCATACACCGGACCCCTGAGCACTTAGTAAGAGGGTGAATCAAAGATGAACCGTATTTTATTATTATTATTTATTGGTACAAGATAAAAAGCAGAAAGTTGCTTATTATTTTTCTGTGCAATCTTCTCATTTCAAAACACATTTTTACCTACAGGTTTTTTGATGCCGACGTCATAGGAAAAAGAGGCGTGTGTCTCCAGCCAATTGTGCGAATGCAGCCAGCGAAGGCTTCAACTGCAGTGTCATCGCCGAATCGTTCCCCTCCTAATGCTTCTTTCAAATACCCAAACATGTGATAATCACAGGGGAACTATAAGGAGCGTGTTTCTTATAGCCAATGCATTTTAACCAACTTTTCGCGAGTCAGGTTGGCTGTATGGGGACGGGCATTGTCATGAAGCAAAATCACTTCTCTGGAGCGGAAATGCACGCCTTTTCCGCGGATATGCACGTTCTGTTCCATCCAACTTCAGGCAGTATTTGGTAGCAGACTCGAGAATGTCCCGAACGGCACTAATATTTCCCTCTGTCAAAATATTTTGAGGGGGGTAGCGGGCGGTTGTTTTCAACTTCTGCTTGTCCTTCCACAAACTTTCTGTGGCTGTCATACACTAGGGATTTCTCCAGGCATGTCTCTCTAAACTATGCTTATTGTCTTCGTAAGATTTCAGCCGGTCTTACGCCTTCATTTGTGAGAAATTTCACGATAATACGTCGCACAACATTGAGTTGACAATCTCCTTCATTCATCCTGATACCGACTGAGGAACGGAGAGTGTAACACATACCGCGCATAGATAGTCATTCCCAATTGCCATGCGCAAAGTTTTGATCGCCCTCGCGATGACCTTCAGGCCTTCTAGTTGAAATTCCGGTTAATATTTGGTTCACTCTCGTACGTTGTGACTTATTATTCGTTATTTATCAGCATTATTGTAACGCAAATTATTTCAAAATACATCAATGATGAAATTAGGACCGATTTTTAAGATACATATTAAAAGCCTATTTAAAAAGTGCAAAAAAAAAAATAAATAACATTTATTTTATTTATGGCCATTTTGGTGGTGGACCCATACAGATTTCATAAGGATCCATTTTTTTTAATTTATAGAATATGCTTTAGCATACACAGCAGTAATTAACGTTTTTAAAACCGTATTTCAATATTCTGTAGTTTTTTACAGGAAAGCACGAATAAAAAAGATCGCTTAATCTGACTCGAAATTAGCTCTATCAGAAAAAATGGAGTTTCAAGTAATTTGGAATAACAAAAATATTAGCAAGAAAAATATGTTGTTTATGTTATGCCTTCATAGACTTAAAATTCTGAAAAAAAAATTGCAAAGTTTAAATATGTTTTTAAGATACACAGTCCTAGTTTACATTTTAAAAATATTATCTCTATAATCTATAGGTATATATTTTTTTAAGATACACAGTATTACTTTACATTTAAAAAAATAATTTTTTATAGTCTATTTTTTTTAATAGGGGAAGGTGAAAAAATATTTTGATCCTCTACTGCCTGTGCAAATCATTGCCAATGAAGTTTTAAGTGATTGAAGATAGCAATAAAAGTTTGACATACTTATTTTATTCTGCCAATACACTCTCACTAAAATACTAGTACTGACATGCAAAAGGTAAATATTATTGTATATAGTACCAAACAGCAATTATAAGTCGATTTTACACTTTTCTTTAAAATGAAATATTTCCGCGAATGTTTTTTAGAATGTACGTACATTCTCAGCATTTCCAAGTACTATTTCACCACTTTTTTAGATCAGACACCATTACTTAATATTTTTTTCTCAGATTAAACTTCTTTCTATAACTAATCGTACAATTTGTAATAACTTTTGCGGTTAAGTAAGGCAAAAACTATTATTCAAAAATTTCGGCCAGAACTGTACGCAATTTGAATTTATCTATTTTTCACAAGATTAAAATACTTCATTAAACCACCATTAAGGGGGCTGATTACTCAGCCTCGGAATTCTCCTCCGTAATGTTGATGCATTCGTATATTTAAAATATCTTCTCGGGAAATTCATATTTTTGATATCTTTTTTCTGTGTACTCTTCTTAAAGAATGTCTCTTTTTTTCTTAGTTTTCAAAATATTTCGAAAATCTATGCTGAATGTAATATTTTATTAGCGGGCGAATTATTAAAAGCGGGCGAACTGCGAGTAAGATTTCAATACTTCATGTAAAATTCAGTTTATACTTTAGAAATATTTTAAGAACTAAGAAAAAAAGAGACATCTTTTAAGAAGGGTACACAAAAAATAAAAGTTAAAAAAATTAATTTCCATAGAAGACATTTTAAATATACGAATGCATCAAATACCCATAGACTTAACATTAAGGAGGAGAATTCCGAATCTGAGTGACCAGCCCTCTTAACTTAAGTTTTTTTAGAGAGGGGGTAGGGAGGCATTTTTTCCATAGTTCATAAGCTATGGAAACATGTCTAAATTTTAAGACATGTATCTTTCAGAATCTCAATAGGTTTTATATAAATACAAATTTATATAGTCTCTGTATAGTTTATAGGGTTTTTTTTTTATTCTGGGAAACGTAAAAGAAAAATTATGAACACCTACTGGGAGTTATAATTTGCTATATTGGAGACAGTGGGATTGCAAATGATTTAGAATAACATTAAAAGGTTGGCGCAATATATATTTTTGTCTTGATAGACTGTCGCTAAAATAGGAGTTCTGGCGTTAAAAAAATATCAATAAAATAAGGCTTGTCGCAATAATTTGAAGTCTATTTTACACTTTTCTTAAACATTACTTTAAAAAGCACTGCTCAAAACAATTAAAGGATATTTGAAGTTTTATATAAAATAAAGATATAAACGAAATTTTTTTTGCCGAAAATATAAGAAGAGAATCACAAATGCAAATTTTTCAGGTTTTCAAACTGTGGAGTATGCAAATTTTGAGTTCGACGTTAAAAACGTCGCTTCAGCGGCAGCGAATGAAATTTGACTTTCAACTGGATAAAAGAGAATGAAGACAAGGATGATCGGCATTCAGTGATTGCTTTGTTTCGATGAGTACGATGTCGCAGCGAAGTCATTTTACAGATTCAGAAGCTTTGAGAATTGTTGGTAGGTTAGAAGGGGGCCAAACTCAAGCCGAAGTAGCACAAGCCATTGGAGTGTCACAAAGTGTCATTTCCAGGATCTGGAACAGTTTTTTGGAGAGTGGATGTGCAGGTCGAAGACCAGGGCAAGGTCGTAGACGGGCAACAACGCCAAATTAAGATCGGTATTTAGCGTTAACAGCTCGGAGACACCGAACCATGAACGCTACTCTTCTCCAACAACACCTTCGCTCGACTACAGGCACCACGATTTCAACTCAGACTGTCCGAAACCGGCTCCATGCTGTAGGTCTGTATGCTCGCCGACCGATGGTATGTGTTAGATTAACATCAAGGCATCGTCGCGACCGCAGGGAGTGGGCAACCGAGCATGTCAACTGGAGGAGAAATGAATGGAGCAATATTCTGTTTTCTGACGAGTCCCGTTTTTCTGTGCATCCGGATAATAGGCGTATTTTCATCTGGAGGGACCGTGGCAGTAGGAATAATCCTGCGTTCGTGCACGAAAATGTCAGATTTGGCGGTGGAGGAGTGTTGGTGTATGGTGGCATCTCCATTGACGGGCGCACTGACCTCTACATCATTCGAGATGGAGCTCTGACTGGTCGCCAATATAGGGATGAGATCCTCAGACCTATTGTAGTCCCTTACGCTGCAGCAGTCGGAGATAACTTCATTTTAATGTACGATAACTGCAGGCCACATCGTGCAAACCTGGTGGAGGATTTCCTTTTCGAGGAAGGAATCGTTCGAATGGAATGGCCAGCACGTTTGGGACGCTCTAGGAAGACAAGTTTCTGGCCGCCAACAACCCCCACAAACTCTCCAAGAACTGGAAAGAGCTCTTCTTAAAGAGTGGGGCAGAATACCCCAACTCGTCATTAATAGCCTCATTGAGTCCAAGCCTCAAAGGTGTTCAACGTTGCTGGCCGCCCGTGGAAACCATACCCTCTACTGAAAATGATTTTCTTTGAAGAAAAAACCTTTTCTTATTCTTTTTTTCTCATATGCACAAATTGTGTTTTTTCCTTTAGTACACAAATGCGCAATAAAATGCATTTTTTTCTGCCAAACATGTGTAATTTATTCTCATATAACCTACTATGTCTGTCGACCATGTATCAATCAGCTAAACAGTTTACCAGATACAAAATCCACCTAAAACTGCAATATCCTTTAATTGTTTTGAGCAGTGAGGTAAGAATTTACAACATGCGTACTTTGCTTGGCACATCCAAGTAGAATTGCGCAACTATTTCTGATCAGATATATTTGCTCATAATTTTTTCATTAGATTAATTTTATTTCTTAAATTAATCGTAAAATTAGTAAAAGTCTCTAATATTAAATACCGCGATTTTTTTTCAAAAATTGGTATAGAATTGCAACCGCCCAGCATTTAGCGCTTATTCAAAAAAGATAAATAATCGATCACACTTCTGTTTTTTTTAAGTTTCTTCTTGGGACTTTTTTTTTTCATTTCTTTTGATTACCATTTGAAAATATCTATAACTTATTCTTCTATAAAGTTATTTGATAAAGGAATGCACATTTTTTTGCAATTAATCCATCTCATTTCTGATTCAGATTTATCTTTTTTGGTTAATTAAGAAATTTATCATTAAAAATAAATTTTTAAATAAATTTTCATAATTTATCAGGGATAAAAATAATCGCAGTATCGCCAATCAATGTTAATAATATTGGTACGTTAAATTATATCCCAATAAAATGGGTAGACAGACTTATTGAAATATATTTTGAGATACAATTAAGATTCATTAAATCGATATAATTTGTTATTTTTTTAATTTCGTGTAAAAATCCCACTTTATATGTAACCGATGTTTTAGGTTTCGAAAAATATTTTATTTATTATCAGGATATCGTATTAAAAATGTCATACATTACGAGATGGATTCTTTTTAATAATTAAAAAAAAAAAAAAAAAAAAACCTCTTATATTCTACAAGAATTTCTAAAGCTAGAATTACATTTAATCTTTCCCCAAAAATATCAAAGCAAATAATAATAATAAAAAAAAATCATTGAATATACAAGGATTAAATATTTGTTTTAATCTACAGTTAATGAAAATATGTTATAGCTCTACTGTATAGTATATGTTATAGTTATTTAATGTTATATTCCATTTGAAATAGCCATTTTGCATGGTACTAAACAAAACAATATTAAGTCAGATATATAAATCTACAACAGAATTTTCGTGGCACAAGTGAAAATTTATACTCTGTAGAATTATTGAAGATAATTAATATTACAAAAATAATAATTTCTTAGCAAATTTCATTATCTTTTGTGATTCAAAATTTCTGTGAAATGTTTTTCAAAAATTCGCAAGTTTTTTCAAAAATATATATAAATTTGTAAAACGTATTCAGGTTTGTGTAATAATTCTGTAGAGTATGATATTTTGTTGCGGGTTTCTTTTATGGAGGACATTTCTGAGAAAACAATTTTAATTACAATATCTCAAACTTTTGTAAATAATAAAAGAAAACTAGCCAACAGTATTTTAGAAATGTTTTTCATATATTTTAGAAATGTTTTTCATATATTTTAGAAATGTTTTTCATATATTTTAAATTTGATCTTTAAATCTCCCACTAGGAATATAATATACAAAAATATAACACTTTTAGGGGCATTTACCCAACGTACTTTTGGCAAATTCTCAAATCATGAGGGAACTTTTGCAGGCACATGCCGAAGTATTTTCTTTTTAAAATTTATTAATAAAACTTTTTGTTATTTAGTTGATATAATCGTGATTTATGTAAGCGTTATTCTTAAAACTTGATAGATAACTTATAGTCACATAAAAAAATAACAGTAAAGAAACAACAGGACTAATCAGAGTCAATTATGCATGAAATAAATAAGTCATATTAAACTTTTCATTCGCCCATATGGTGAAACTTTTTGAATTGCGTTTCTCATGCATGACATATGTTTTAGTAAATTTATAATTACAGAATTTTTTAAATAAAAATAATGATATTTTCGTAAGGATAACGATTTTCAAAAATTGTAACTTGGGTGTTAAAAATGATAACAGCTTCAAAAAAATTGTATTATAGAATGTTTGAACAGGGATCATACGAATAAGGGATTCAGGTAATAGATTTGAATACCAGAATTTTCATGAAGTGATATCTTATCTAAAGAGTGATTTTTTTTTTTTAATCAAATAAGGTAAATATTACTTTACAAAAACTGTGATTGCATCCAGTAAAACGTAAAAACTATTAAACTTAAAAGTACTTTCCAAACCTATTATTTAACTTAAAATTCGAGAGAACATCATTTCTTGTGGGTGTTTTAAATTAAATGATGTGTGAAAAATATCTTTTCGAATTATAAATATTTAATCTTATTTCTAATTAAAAATCTGTAAATACGTAAATGAAAGTTTAGAATAGATATCTTCAACATTTTAATATATACTCTCGCAATTAATTAGATTAATGACATTCCTACTTAGTTAAACCTCGGAAATATTTTTGAATATTTAAACACAAGACAAAATGCAAAGAAAAGACGAATCGAAAAATTCCCCCATGCACTTTAAACCGAAGTTAATTTTAAAACATCATGAATGAGTGAAAATTTCAATACAATTATACAATACCGTTTAAATAAACATTTATTTTCAACAAGAGGTAAAGGTTATGCATCTTATAGAACATGACTTGCTATTTATTGAAATAGGTTCAAGCATAAGTTCAAGCATGTGTTCGTTGTGAATATATATGACAGCGACGAATTTGCTTTAAAAGTGACATAAACATGTGGTACAAGTGTACGGCATTGAGTCTGAAAGTGATTGAATGTGGCTTTGTTCATTTTAAAACTACTGAAAATAAAATGAATCATGATTCTCTATTCCTTTAAACTAGTAACCGTATTTCAAGTAATAAAGTCTTAGATATTCCTGGTCAGTAATTTTGAATCTTTAGCCCTTTATCTACAGCCAGTATATACAAATACCATTAAAATAACTTGTTATAAAATTCATTTAATACATGGATTAGTTGTAATACAGTTTGGAATGAGTTAAAGATACATTACTTTATCTTGTTCCAAAAGCATTATTGGTCACACAAAACAATTTTTTTTTAAAGGAGGATTTATTTTGCATTTGCATCTTTGCAGCTTTCTTGGTGATGGGGAGGGGCTCATGGGGGATTTTTAAATTCAAAAATAATTATGTTTTTTATTGTAAGAACATTATGTTTGCACATTTCGTAATTCCACAAAATACTAAGAAAAATAAATAAAACAAAAGATTTGAGTGGGGGGTTATATATATCGAACAAAATTCCTATATATTCAAATTTAATTCATCTTTCTAAATCCTCCAATCCTTCTAAAATTTATTAAATGACTGTGTAAATTGTCTAATGTAGGTCAAACAATTCACGAAAAATGCTATAGAAGATAAAATTTTCATGAATTCATATTTCAGTACATAAAGGTTAAATGTTGACATCAGACGAGAGTGTCATCTCTCTATTCTAAAAAAAAGTAACTACCGCTGTCACCGCAGCCGCCGGTTTTGATTTTTTTGTGACCGGAGGCCTTTCTTCGTTAATATTAACAAAAATAATGCATACAAAAATATGAAAATCGGTGGTTTTATACAGAAATGTTTGATAAACACGCTGATGCAGACAGTTTTCGAATCGAAGAATTATTTTAAGAGTTATTTAATGCTAAAGTTGGACAAAATCGTTCCACTAAAAAAGTTTTATAGCAGCAAAAACTAGACATGGCAGTGTAATCATTTTTAGATCATTTTATGCGTTAGAATTTGCCGGAGTGCAGATTGCATTAATTTTTTTATTTTGGCTCATTTTTTCAGGTTTTATTTCTATTTTAAATTCAAATTTTCAGCATTTCTAGAGATATTTTTTACAGATTTCAGAAAATTGTGCTAATTTAAACTGTTGCCAACTGTATAAAAAGCGCAAGCAATAATGTTTGCTTCAAATTAAAAATTTATTTACACGTGACTATTATAAACAGGAAAAAAACTTTCAAATTAGAATTAAATAATTACGTATAAAAAGCAGGAACTTATTAAAAATTACGTCATAAAAAGTATACACGTGAATTTTAAAAGAGAAAGGATATTGTAAAATAATAAATTCATTAACATGCGTTAGAAGTCTTAGGATAAATTACGTCATATTTACGTCACATTATAGTTATTACATAAAATGAACACAAAATAATATTGCAAAAAAGTTTAAATTTAGAAATTGCGCTAGACATTTATTTGATATTTTCAAAATTAATTTAAAATGTCTCATTTAAAAGAACTTTCTTTTCGCTTTGTTAAAAAATACCAGGAGACAAAGACTCTCTTTACTTAATTCCTTTTATATTAGCTTATTTTGAAATGTTGTTACACGTGTATACGTCATAAAGTTATTTTTATTTCGACGTTTTATTTGTGTTTTTATTAATGTTGTACGAATTTATTTGTTCTTTCGTTATTTAAAATAAAAATTATATCAATTTGTATAATTTGGCGAGTGGTTTGGCGATTTATATAATTTGGCGAAATTGGTCGACAGGATAATCAAGTAGTGCCGCAGCGGATTTGGCGCTAAAATTCCCCAATCAAAGAGAAATGAATTCGTTTATAGGGAGATCGCCACTGTTTTTTAAATTATAATTCAATCTTTCGAAATCTTTTTAAAGCCGATCAAATTAGCGTGCATTTAGAGTCTGCGGTGTCTGGACGGGGGTTGGCGAGCGTAGCTCGTAGGGGGCCGAGCCCCCTAGTTTTATAAAAAATATTAAAGGATTTAATGAAAGTGACGGAAATTTCCTGGTAATAATATTGTTATTATCATTAATTTTCATTACATAGAAGATCTTAATAAGAGACATCCAACTTCAAATAAGTTAATGATAGGTTGTCATTAAAAGTAAATTTTTAACGATATTTTCATGTTTTATGAATAAAAATAACTTCTGTATCTTCTGTCTATGTTAATAATTTTAGTACGCTACATTATAATCCCAATCAAATGGATAGACAGACTTATTGAAATATATTTTGAGACACAATTAAGATTTATTAAATAGATATAATTAATTATTATTTTTAAATTCTTGTACAAATTCCGCTTTGTATTTATTTCATGTAAAAATTCCAATTGATTAAGGTTTTGAAAACTATTTTATTTAGTGTCAGGATATTGAATAAAAAATGTCATAGATTAACAAAAGGATTATTTTTAACAAAAAAATATTTAATCTTTATATTCCACAAGAATTTATGAAGCTAGAAGTACCTTTAATATTTCCCAAAAAATATCAAATCAAATTTAAAAAATGATTGAATTTACAATGATTAAAGATTTCTTTTAATTTACAGTTTATTGTTCCATTTGAAATGGCTATTCTGCATTGTACTAAATAAAACAATATTAAGTCAGATACAAAAAAGTACAACAGAATTTTCATGAAACAAGTCAAAATTTATACTCTGGATTTATGAATATAATTAATATTACAAAAATAATACTTTCTTTGTTATTTGTAAACAAAATGTAAAGATTTTGTTTTTCTTATGCCATTTTAAAAGTTTGTAAAAAGTCTACAAAATGTTTGAAGTTTTTGAAAAAAGAATTACACTTTCTAATCTCGAATATTTTGTAAAATATCTGTAGAGAAATTTTGTCATCTTTTGTGATTCAAAATTTCTGTGTAATGGTTTCGAAAACTTTGCAAGCTTTTAAAAGAAAATATAGATTTGTAAAATGTATTTAGATTTTTTTAATAAATCTGTAGTGAATGATGTTTCGTTTTGTGTGTGTGTGTGTTTAATTGAATTTGTTTCCGAGAAAATAATTTTAATTACAATGATATCCCAAAATCTTGTAAATATTAAAAGAAAATTAGACATCAATATTTTAGAAATGTTTTTAATTTATTTCAAATTTGATCTTTAAATCTCACACATGTAATATAATATACAAAAAGATAACAATTTTAGGGGCATTTCCCCAAATACTCTTGGCAAATTCACAAATCATGAAGAAACTTTTGAAGGCATATGTCCAAGTATTTCCTTTTTAACTTTTATTAGTAATACTTTTTGTTATTTAATTGATATGATCGTGCTTTATATAAGCATCATTCTTAAACCATGATATATGACTTATAATCATATAAAAAAAATAACAATAAAGAAACATAACGACTGATCAGAGTCAATTATATATGAAATAGATAAGCCATATTAAACTTTAAAAAAAATGCTTTATCTTAAATTAAGAAATACGTGTTTCATATATGTCACAATTGTAATGGATTGTATAAATTATAGAGCATGAATCAAATTTGTAAATTTTACATATTTTAATCTCAATAATGTTGCACTAATTTATTAAATGAATGGTGGTTGAAAAAAAAATACATATTCTTTTAAACGACTGAGAACAGATTCACCCATATGGTGAAACTTTTTGAAACACATTTTTCATGCAAGGCATTTGTTTTAGCAAATTTTTAATTACAGAATTTTTTAAATAAAAATAATAATATTTCCGCAAGGATATTGATTTGCAATAATTGTAACTTGTATATGAAAAAAAAGAAAACAGCTTCAAAAATATTATATTATAGAATGTTTGTACATAGGTCATACGAATAAGGGCATTCAGGTAATTTAATAGATTTGAATGCCAAAATTTTTATGAAGTAAGGTCTTACCTAAAGAATGATTTTTTAAATTAATTAAGGAAAATATGACTTTACGAAAACTGTAATTGTAGCAACTAAAACGTAAAACCTGTTTAATATAAAAGCACATTTCAAACCTGTCATTTTACATAAACTTCAAGAGAACTTAATTTCGCGTGGGTATTTTGAATTAAATGATATCTGAAAAATATCCCTTCGAATTATTAATAGTTCTAGTTTAGTTCAAATTAAAAATCTGTACATAAGGAAATGAAAGTTTAGAACAGATGTCTTCAAAATTTAAATAAATACTTTCGCGATTAATTTGATTAATGACATTCCTACTTATTTAAACTTCGGAAATATATTTGAATATTTAAATAAATGACAAAATGCAAAGGAATTACGAATTGAAAAATTCCTTCATGCACTTTAATCCCAAGTTAATTTTAAAACATCATGAATGAGTGAAAATTCCAATACAATTATACAATACCGTTTAAATGAACATTTATTTTCAACAAGAGGTAAAGGTTATGCAACTTAAAGAACATGACTCGCTATTCATTGAAACAGGTTCAAGCATTACGTGTTCTTTGTGAATATATATGACAGCGATGAATTTGCTTTAAAAGTGACATAAACATAACTACTGAAAATAAAATGTAGCATTATTTTCTAATGCTTTAAACGAGAGACTGCATTTTAAATAATAATGCATACATATTGCTGGCCAGTATTTTTAATTGTTTACTGTTGACATTAAAAGATCACTTATGTAAATGACATTTCAAAAACGTGTCCAATAAGATTGACTGTAAATTATTTGCAATACCGGTGTTATTGTCATTAATTTTGATTGCATGGAAAATATTTTAAATTGATTTTCAAAAATAAAATTAAATAACGAATGGGGTGGAGGAGAAGGAGTATACAAACAAAGATATATTTTATTGCATAGATAACCATTTGTCTATAAAAATGCCTATGTGGTCAAAAATTCAAAATGCGGTGATTTATTGTGAACTCATTAAATTAATTAAGAAATAATAAAGAGGATCTGAATAACAGTCACAATATTGTTTTTGAAATAAAACGGCATTATTTTTCATTTTTTCTGTATTGGAGAAAATACATAAATACACATGACAAATGAGCGATTGATTGAATTAGTTGTTCCGTAAAATTTTGTAAAGATTTCAATATTGTTAAAAGTTCAAACAGAAAATACATACACATATATATATATATATATATATATATATATATATTATCTTACATTTTTAACATAGATATTGCAGAAAGTTTTCATTCAATTACATTTATACATTTTATACATGTTTTTGTTACATATAGACAACTATTTGGTGTGAATGTGTCTTATAAATCTCAAGTACTAAAATTGATGACATTTCGGTTATGATACTGATTTGTAAAAAGTGTAACTTAACTATTAAATAAAGAAAACAACTTAAAAAATGTCGTATTAAAGAATGTTTTAACACGGCCTATACGCATAAGGGATTCAGGTAATTTGAGAGGTTTGAATACCAGAATTTTCATGAAGTAACGCCTTGCTTAAAGAATGATTTTTTTTTATTAAGTAAGGCAAATATTACTTTCGGAAAACTGCGGTTAATTCCGCTAGACCATAAAACTCTGTTTAAAATCAAAATATTTACCGAATACATTCTTTTACTTAAATTTCAAGAAAACGTCATTCCTTCTGGATGTTTTAAATAAAAAAATATCTGAAAATATCTTTTCAAATTACAAATAGCTAATCAAATTTGTAATTAAACATATATACACAAGGACGTGAATATCCCCTATATTTAAATCAATTCTGTTGAAATTATTTAGTTTAATGACACTCCTATTTATTTAAACCTAGAATTTTTTTTTTTTTAAATGCATGAAAAAATGCAAAGGAAATGCAAATCGAAAAATTCACTCATGCATTTTAAACCGAAGTTAATTTTAAAACATCATGAATTAATTAAAATTCCAAAACTATTTTACAACACCGCTTAAATGACCGTTTATTTTCAACAAGAGGTAAATGTAATGCAACTCATAGAACATGACTTGCTATTCACTGAAATAGGTTTGAACAATCTGTATTCGTTGTAAATATATGACAAGGCCGAATTGGCTTTAAAAGTGACATAAACATGCGGTACAAATATGTGGCATTGACTCTGAAAGTGATTGAATGCGGCTTTGTATATTTTTAAACTACTGGAAACATGTAGTTTAAATATAAGATAAATGTAGCATTACATTCTATTCCTTTAAACTAGAGACAACATTTTAAATAATAAAGCATATATATTGTTGGGCAGTATTTTTGAATTTTTAATTTTGACATAAGACGATGTCTCATGGATAGCGGCATTTTTATAAAGATTCAAAGTACCTAATAAGATTGAAGGTAAATTAAAAGCAATACCTGTGTTATTCTCATTAATTTCGGTTGAATGGGAAACTTGTAAATACAAAATATTAAAAAATAAACTTCAAATAAATAACGGATGTGGTGGAGAAGGAGTGTACCAACAACAATATATTTAATTATTGGTAATACCTGCATTATTATAATTAATTTTGATTATATTGAAGGTCCTGTAGATAGAGATAGATAGCTAATCCTCCAGTCTCTTTTTAATTACATTGTAATTAAGTATTTACGCAATAAAAGAAAGAAATATATATTTTTAAAAATTTAGATGAGTAATAAAATTTAGATTATATAAAAATGAGATTTTTATGGAACTTTATTATTATTATTATTATTATTATTATTATTGTTGTTGTTGTTATTATTTTCTTTTTATAAAGTCAGGTTCCTCAGATTTACGGACATAGATGTCTATTTGTCCATTAGTTAATACCGCCCTTCCCAGTAACACACATATAATTATGGAATTTTATAGAATATTATTGTCTTGTGAATTAGAAAATTTACTCTTGGACTGCCGGACAACATTCCCCGAGTTATATGGAACAACTTGCCCATATCGTAATTTTCGTTTTTAATCGTTGTATTAAAATATTATGTTACTATATTAAAAAAAAAAAAAAAAACAGTATGCAGAAAATAAGCTCTGAACAAATGTCTTTTACAGTACTATTACCAAAATGAAACTAGAATTTAGAAACAAATCAGAAAAGATTATGTATAAGTAAAAAAAAAATAATAATAATAAATAAATATAAAAAATAAAAAAACTAAACTATCTTAATTTATTGAAAATCTGAAAATGTGAAGTGGCTTTCATTTGATTTCTTATTTCCTACTGACGTTGTTATTGATGAAATATTAAGTTATAAAAAACGCGCAGCTCTGCCAGTAACGCCATTCACCGGATAGTTTGAAAAATATCGCGGATGGAAAAGCTTGCTCCTATGCCCAACATGCCCCTTCCTACTCTACACCGGAAATCCAGGTAAACAAATAGGCACACAGCTGGAAAGGACAGTAGATCATGAATAATTAAGGATACACTTAAATTGCTCAAGTTCAGATCATACGGCATAAGGGCAGAAACATTATTCCATGGCAAATGTATATGGATTATTTTGAATTTAATGATGAATTCAATAAGTTAGAAAGACTAAAAACATGCCATGAATTGCGTCACACAACTTTTTTTGACAATCCTCTTGAGAAGCGCTGACTTAAAGCAACTTATAAGTGATGATAGCGCTTCACCATTGTATATGATTCAAAATCTGCAGGAATTATTATAAACTTTAAAACAGGAACATGATTTTTCTGTATCGAGAGCATTTCTTTTAATATTTATCGGACTTATTTAATTGATTTCTTGTGCTGACTAAAATTTTGAATTTTCCAGAAGCATTTAGTGATATAATAGCGTAATTGTTTATTCGATTTATTTTAGAATTGAAAAAAAAAATAAGCTTAAAAAAACTTAATCTGTGATTTTGAAAATATCAAGATTTTCCTTAAAGTAAAAGAAGATGATTGAAAAAAACGTAAGCGATATCAGATCACAATCGTGTTCTTAACAATAACTTAAACAAATATATGTATATATATATATTAGCAATATATTAATCTTAATATGCGTGTTGTCATTTTACCAAGTTTTGTCAGCTGACTATAGAAGTGTTTGACAAAGAATTCTTGTTGCTATCTCATCTGGGGTAGATGGCAATCTACCTTTATACTGCAGCATATTGAATGTGCAATAGGTATTTAATTTAGAAAACCTTATGTTGTAGCGCTGATACTATTTGTTCATCTATACAAATTTGTATTATAAATCTCCGGAATGCCCCGATTGTAAATATTATATGAAAAAATAAAATAAAATAAAGTCAATTATTATTAAATTTTAAAATTATTTAGTACATCTTCGACAGCACTGATTTCAAACTAACTAACGACAAGAGATTGGCGAAATGAGAAAGAAATATTATACAAACAAATTTAATGAATTCAAATTACACTGTTATCCACAACTTCCTAAATTGGATAAAATAAGAACTTTTTATAATATTTTGTTTGAAGTATTCACAATACATTTAAAGATCTAAAGAGAAATTTACCGAAATATAAATTATCTCATTTATGCCTTTGAGAAACAGATGTTAAATGAGAAAATTTGAATGTAAATCTGAAGTATACTTTGAACAAAAACTCTTATGATTCAGCTTTAATGCTTCATTGATAATTTGATTAGAACTGTTTCAAAGGAGAGCTTCTGAAATATATTTATTTTCCTATTTAAGTTTTTAAAAAGACTGTAAATATTCTTTAAGAATAACTCGTTTGGAATAGAACGAAAAATTATATATATATATATATATAACAATTCATCATATTTTTTTAATAAAAAATAATAAAGTGAGTATCAATACATGTCACATACATTATACATATTAAATCTGGATCAACTATTATTAATTTAACTAATCATTAATGAATTTCAATGAATAATGTATATATGCAGGAAATCCAAAATATTTCCAATATTATATAAAGTTATTTCTAACTAAAACAATTTAACCAATGAAAAAAAGACCAGAAGCAATGAAAAATTGTCAGCATCAACGTGTCCTGTGCACGAAATGTATGATCTCAAGATTAAAAATTCATTAATTCAAAAAGAAAAACTACAAAATGAACTTAAAATGAGAGAACAATTATGAATAAATTGGAAGTAATGATTCGTAACTCGTTTTCAAGGGCAATGTTACGAAATCATTAGTAAAAAAACGGTTAATTTCTGAGGTAGAAATAATAAACTAAATGCACTATATATATATATATATATATATATATATATATATAAAGCAATGAAGCAAATGCCCAGAGTAATCATGATGTCATATTAAACCACGTTTTGGTCAACAAATTTTCCTTTTACTGCCATTTTTTAACTTGCAAAGCTCGCACAAATCCCAATTTTTACACTGTCGGTTAGGAGAAAAAATAATCTTTCAAACACAGTTTGTTTGAAAACTGTACCCAAATTTATTTATTTTAATATTTTTAAGTAATTTTCCAGCATGATACATTTAAAGTCACTTTACATTGTGTCTAGCATGATTAAGAAAGATTAACCCGTTTACACTTTAAACAATATAAAAAAAAATAGTTCAGTATTTTCGCAGAATAATATTTTGTAACATAATTAAAACATCATAAATAAATTTACAAAATAGTGAAAAAGCATAAATAAAACAAAAAATTACCAGTCATGTAATCGAACTATTCGCTTAAACATTGAAATTATGAGAACAAAAAAAAAGCTGTTTTAAGTAGCCAAATAGTTGGCGATTTCTTCAATTGTAACGCCTGACAAGAATCGAATATCAATTTTAAAAATTTCAAACTATTTTCGAAAACATTATAATTTTTTTTCTATAAAAAGCTTTCTGATGTTAATAGAGGGAAATCTAAAAAAAAAAAAGTACATTAAATATAAAAAATAAATTTTAGTTTAAAAAAAAGGTTTCACCTAAATTATGTAATCCGGGATGCCCAAGTTGTATCTTCTAATTTAAATAAATATAAATATATGTTTAATGAACATGTATCAGTTCTTTTCTGCGTGAAATTTAGATGTTCTGCAAACATTACTTTAAAAACGCCATTAATTATGTATTTTCCGTAATGACACATTGTGAATTCTTAAAAGAAAAAACTATAGATATTAAAAATGATATTTGAAAAATGTATAAAGCTTCATGGCTCTTGCTCCAAATTCAGAGCTCATGCCACGAAGTAATTCTTGAGTTATGCGTAAAAAAAATCTACTGAAATGCAATTTGTTTTTGAACTATTAACAAGAAAAAAGATCATGAGACACGGATACATCCTGAAACATTTTACACTTCCAAAGTACTATAATGAAAATGTTTCATTTGATGATGAACAAAACTATATAAATATACAATTAGAAGAGCATAACGCTTTTGAAAATCAAATTTGAGCAAATAACGTCCATTATCGCTAATGCATTCATATACCGGGTGTTCCAAAAAGGACTGACTGATTTTAAAATTCAATAACTTCCAAACGGTGACAGATATTAAAAAAATTCTTGCAGGAGGGTTATGCATAAAGTCAAAAGTTTTTTTTTTTACAGTGATTTTCGATTTTAGTTCGAATTACAAACAATAGATGGCGCTGCGATCAATAGAGGCTCAATTCAGGCTCGATTTTTGGTAATTCGTGGCCCGGAAAATACATTTCCATCTCCTTTTTCTGCATGGAACAACAGAAAGGACCAAAAATCGAGCCTCTATTCAGCGACTATTGCTTACAGCGCCATCTATTGTTTGTAATTCGAACTAAAATCGAAAATCACTGTAAAAAACTTTTGACTTTATGCATAACCCTCCAGCAAGAATTTTTTTAATATCTGTCACCTTTTGGAAGTTATTGAATTTTAAAATCAGTCAGTCCTTTTTGGGATATCCGGTAGCCTTGTATATGACGTAACTTATGTTCTATAAACATCTTTTAGTATACATAATTCAACTGTAAAGCACATAATACGATTAAAAACAACTAATAATTTACTGTAGACTACGATGCTTATAAATTATTTTGAGCAACACAGTATACAATTTATGGAATTTATACATAGAAATAAATATTCAAACATTTAGTTAATCTATAAAATGCATCGAACAACTGTAGAAGCACTGGCAGTATTTATAGGTCATAGAAAATGCTTTTTTTTTTCTCCCTGTTAATGAATGGTAAATACTATGCCCTACATATTCTACATTTAACATCTTATAATAAAC
The DNA here is from genome assembly GCA_963932465.1 of Maratus speciosus. Classification (NCBI taxonomy): domain Eukaryota; kingdom Metazoa; phylum Arthropoda; class Arachnida; order Araneae; family Salticidae; genus Maratus; species Maratus speciosus. The sequence continues at coordinate 136,311,954 of OZ010791.1, forward strand.
CTTAGCAATGAATGTAACTATTATTGTGCTTGACATTGTCAAACATTTAAATACATTGCAAACGAATATCTTTCGTAAGCCTTAATTAGACGGAATTCTTTTGTGTACCCTGTAAAGGAATGATAAATCATATGCACTCTTGTTTCTATTGAAAACAAACTATATTGATACACATTATGCATATTTACTTTTAAAAATGAATCTGAAAATGCATCAGAAAATATTGAGTTGTTGAGCAGGGAAAAATATTTTTTTTCTAATATTGCATAATATGATTTTAATAAAACGAGCTCTTACAGAAAAATGAAATTAAAAATTCGTCAAAAGCGGCCAGATATAATTGTTAAACTAAGTTTTTTTTTTTCAATTCCTACTATTAGCTCACACTCTCCCTATATTTATTTATATATTTATATATTTATCTTGTACAAATTTTCAATCGTTAATAAAATACTCATTATTCATCCTATCAGGTTGAAATAATTTTTTTTAAACTTGTACTGGATGACAATTGATGTTAATAAAGTTTTTTCAAATATTAATTAATTAATTAAATTTTAATTAATTTATTTATTTTTGGGTTACATAGGGGGGGGGGGGTTCTGTCGCCAAATACCGCCAAGTTTGTCGCCAACTGGGCGATATATCGCCAAATTTGGCGGCCAAAATGAGTCGCCAAAAGTGACGCCAACTTTGCGATATCTGTAATATTTCGCCAAATTCCCATAGAGTTCCATTGTAAACCTACTTACTTATAGAAAATCAACAAATTGAGATATTTTAATGCAACAAAAACTCATATTAGCTTGATTATATTAAATTTTTCTTTGATGGCCTAAGTAGGAATTGACTTTAAAAACAAAATTTTATATTACTTGTTTTAATCTTGCTTTAGTTTATGTTGGTGAAATTAGCACTGAACTTCGAAATCTACCTCCGCCTGTAGACCGAGCCGGTAGAAATTTTTCAAAAATTATGATTTGTTTGCTGTTTACGACGACTGTACATTTAAAACTTTAATAATTTTAAAGATTAGGTGTTTTAATCCCTAACAAAACGGTTACACTTTTATTACAAATATTGAAACATATTCTATAATTAAATGGTAATCCTAGTATCAGATTCTAAAGCACGTTTCTGGTAATGATATTTAAAATAAAATAATAAATTTTCGCTAGAGCACTTAGTACCATTTTGAAAACATAATATAACACTTAATTTAAAGAAAAAAATTTGCTTCCTTCTTTAAACATTAAATAATTAACATATTTTAAACAATACAAATATTTCCGCCAAGTTAACAGCAAAAAATAACTTTACTCTAGATTTAATTTTCAATAAATTAATTTTAAATTAAATTTAAAATATCATTATACTTAAAATTCATTGTAATGAAAATGTCGATATTCCGCCTCTTTAAAACTACAGTGATTCCGCGTACATATATTAGTATGATTTATCCTTTAATTCCCTTTTATGTGTTTTATTATTAAATAGAGAATATGATAAAATTGCATATTGATATTTTTTCGATTTTCTAAAATGTGCTACTTTAAACAAGATATTAATAATTCCGATAAAAAATATATACTGCTTATTGTTAAAATGATATAAAAAATGAGATGATAAAAAAAGAAAATTATTAAGATTTATCTTTTAATATTTTTGCATGTTACACAGAGCTAAAAATTATACTCAGTTTTAATATAGTTTCTTTCTCCGTTTTTTCATGCAACATAAAGTCACATAGAAAGATGCATAAGGGAAATCCTTTATAAAGTAAAAAGTATTTTTTTTTTACGAAGTGTGATATATTTTAAAATATTTTTTTATGCGATTTTCTATTCTTTTGCAGCAGACTAGTTTCTAATTATTTTTAGATGTATAATGTCTTGTACATATAAGGTTTTTTAAACACATTTTTTTTAACTCATTTCAGAAGCATAAATCTGCAAAAAGTGATTTCGTAAAATATCATTTTTTTTCACTTTCTGATATATAATTTAAAAAAAAAAAAATTCTTTCCAAACAATATATTGAAAAAACAATTTGGACCTTTTGAAGTGCAATTATTTCTGTATATAACGCTTTTTAAAAGTTATTTTTACTGACAGTCTTATAACAAAATGTATGCCAACTCACTATAACTACTAATGGATTAAATTTAGCTAAAAAAAATTACAACTAATTTCAGACCCATAAACTTGCAAAAAGCAATTTTTTAAATCTGTATAATATTTTCAGATGTTCTGACATATCATAAGAAACAAAAGTTTTTAATTATTCTTTCAACACAATATATCGAAAAAACATTATCAATTTTGAAGTGTAATTGTATTTATATAATGCGGCTTCTGAAGATTTTTTTCTGTCGTAGTATAAATTGCTAAAATTATGGCCATAATTGATATTGTTCTAAGGTACTTTTACTTATTAAAAAAAATACATATTAAAAAATACATAGTTTAAAAAAAGGTTATGATACTATATTTGTAAAAGGATTTGCGCAAAATTAGTATATATAATAAAGCAATAACTAAATTTAATTTCTGAAAAAACTAAAAACCTTCATGTATGATTTTATATGTAATTGGTTTTTATGAAAATAATTGGCAAAATATTGTATTTAAATAAAATAAATCCCTGTGAGTAGGTATTATTTTTAGAAATGTTCCTGTAAATATATCTTATCTCTTACATGACAAGGAAGAATAATACGTATTTTATTTATTTAACTTATAGTGTGAAAAATGCTATTGTTATTAAATGGCAAATCTACAAGCGAGTCCTCTGCTTGAAGTCAATTAATAATAAATAAATAAACCAATGAATAAGTCAAGTAATAAATAATAATAATAATAAAAATAATAATAATAATAACAAATAAGTCAATTAATAATTAATAATAAATAAATAAGCACACACGCAGATATATATATACATATAAATTATACACGTGTAATTCAAGATAATTTTATGTACAAACATTTATAATATGTAATACTTGAATCCATTTCATATATGTTATTCAATTATGTTTTAGAAAAGATTAGAAATGTAATAAACCTGCAAGATTTTAAGCGAATGACAATTTTAATAACCAAAGGAAATATTTGCGTAGTTCTGCACTTTCGTAATTCTCTGTTATTGAAATCAGAACGCCCTTACTTAAGTGAAAAGTAAATTTAAACAATGTACTTTCTTATAAATCTCCAGTACCATTTATAACGTAACCTTTAATCTCAATAGCAATCAATAATTAACTCCAAACAGAAACATTATTTTTACTTATTTTAAGGACTATAGTTACAGATAAGTTGATACAATCTAGATTTTCATAGTTCTTTCATTTTATAAAAACACTTTAATTCACCATCCGATGTAAATTTTGTAAAATAATATAATTACAATAGATTAGTGTTTTAAGTATTATTAACTAAAAGCTGTCACTGTGGAAAATTATGCAATAATTTTAACACAACAGTTAGAAATATATAGACTTTTCGTAAAGGAAAAAAAAAAGTCATATTTTATTTTATTAAATAAGTTCTATTATTAAAAAAAATTATATACAAAAAAAAGATATATGAAAATATATATGAAAATATATAATCACCTCTTCCAAGTTGCCCATGATTCGGAAACTCATTCATTATCATGAGAAATATTGTAAGTAAATATATTTTTTCGATTTAAAGAATGATTTATAAAAACAAAGTTTCTTTTTCGATACTGTTTACGAGTATTTTTATAACGCATTAATCACTTACCTTAAACGGAAATAGAAATTTATAGGATGGTTTCAGTTTTCAGCTAAACATTTTCAGCAAAGTAACAAAATTTATACCGAATAGTATGAATTACCAAATAATATAAATTTTTGTGTTAACCCAGCAAAAACAGAGCTATCGGTAAGCAATCGGCCGACAGCCGCTTGCCACTACCGGCGGTATTGGAACGATACCGATTGCCGCTACCTGTTCCGTATCTTTTTTGATACGTCGTGCGAATGCGACCCGATTCATGAGGCACGCAGATGGTCCGGTATCCGTAGGACACTATGCCGACAGCACGCTGATAGCTATCCATACGAATGCCGGCCGCAGCCCGACACCAGCATAAATAAAAAAAAATCTGATTTGATACAAAGCCGCCTCAAGACTACAAGCCAGATACGCCCTTCATCCCCCCACATGTGACGTCACAGCCCGGGGTTGGCTAACTGCCAACGCGCCAGCCCCGAACATTTGAATTTTGTATCTTGTTATTTTACGTGCACGTGCGTTTTACTTAGCCTAATAACATATTTTTTCAAGCTAAATGTTATTTTCAAATTATATTTATATGCTATCATAGTCCAGGCAATAGGGAATTTTACCTAGCAAAATTAATGGTAATACTGGAAATAGGCTTTCTAGATGTTTTTTGGGTCGCTGAACCCGAATTTGTAACTTCCCACCAAAATTTCCCCCGGCAACCCCCCCAAATTTTGGTAAAAAGACCCCCCCCCCTCCCCAAAAAAGGTTTTTATTAAAAAAATCAATTTTTTATTATTTTAGAGAAAAAGTATCTAGAAATTCAGAAATTAGACAAAATTTCCAACAAATTAGATAGATGACATTATGACTTAGGATGAAGGGGAAGGGGGATCTGCCTCGGAACATGCGCGCCGTGCTGCGTAAACTAAGTTGCGCAATTCCACTTAACCACTCACACGTTTACATTCGCCCTCCCATCTCCCCTCCGAACTTTCTATATAAGGATTACTTTAAGATTTTTGGGTCGCTGAATCCGAATTTTCAACTTTCCCCCAAAAAATTCCCTCCCCCCGAAACCCCCCATATAGTTGTTTTTAACCTAAATTTCTTATTGTTTTAGGGGAAAAGCATTTCGAAATTCAGAAACTAGACAAAATTTGCAATAAATAAGATATATGACATTATGAATTAGGATGAACGGGGAGGGTGAGGGCTGCCTCTGAACATGCACTGCGGCTCTACGTGCACTAAATTAAGAAGTTCAGGCAATTTGGGATTTTATCTGGCAAAATTAATACTAGTTCTGGATTTCGACTCACTTTATATTTTTTGGGTCGCTGAATCCGAATTTGTAACTTCCCACCAAAATTTCACCCGGCAACCCCCCAAAAAATTGATTTTTTGAAAAAATTTGGTTTTTTGAGAAAAGCGCGCTTGGAATATTCCGAGGCAGCCCCCCCCCCCCCTCTCTCCGTTTATCCTACGTCATAACGTCATCTATCCTATTTGTTGCAAATTTTGTCTAGTTTCTGAATTTCGTAATGCTTTTCCCCTAAAACAATAAGAAATTTAAGTTAAAAACAACTATTTAGGGGGTTCGGGGGGAGGGAATTTTGGGGGTAAGTTAAAAATTCGGATTCAGCGATCCAAAAAACTTAAAGTAAACCTTATAGAAAAAGTTCGGAGGGAAGATGGGAGAGGTAATACGTGTAACGTGTGGTTGGTTAAGTGGAATTGCGCAACTTAGTGTACGCAGCACTGCGGCGCATGTTCCGAGGCAGCCCCCCCTTCCCCTTCATCTTAAGTCATAATGTCATATATCTAATTTGTTGCAATTTTTTTCTACATCTGAATTTCTAGCTACATTTCCCCTAAAATAAAAAAAATGGAATTGTTTAATAAAAACCTTTTTTAAGGGGCATTTTACCAAAATTTGGGGGTGTTGCCGTGGGAAATTTTGGTGGGAAGTTACAAATTCGGATTCAGCGACCCAAAAAACATCTAGAAAGCCGATTTTCAGTACTACCATTAATTTTGCTAGGTAGAGTCCCTATACGGTCTCTATTGCCTGGACTAATCAGCACAAGTTTTATTTCTTGTGTTCAAAATCTTTTATTTGTAATTTCTTTGAAATAAATCAACTAGCAAATCCTAGTACGATTCTATCAATAATACCGTATCTCAAAACGAAACGATATTATTGTAGTTCTGTTTCTTTCCACATGGAGCAATAATTTAAAATGGCAAACATCCCTAAATCGTGTCAAGACTATATCATTTAATTTGTATCTTGTCACACCATCCTCTCTTTATAATTTGTCCTGTTTTCTCTAATTCATTAGAGTGACCTTTAATTAACGCCCATTTATTAAAAGACACTTTTCGTGAATAGTAACTCGGGTTATTTTGTATGCTGAATTAGTTGGACTTTAATTTGACAACAAATTTATGTATTTATATATATATATATATTCATACTTAAAAATTTAAATATTCTAGAAATTTTCATAAAAGTCGCTGTGAATACATAGCATTTTTATCTTGTTTACTTCTTTTAAAGCAAACCCCGATCGATATACTTGTATCAATTTATTTTTGTTTTTTAATCTTAAACGTTTGCTATCTTAATAAAAATTCTTTTTATAATTTTTTGTTAAATTATAAATGCTTATGTGCTGTGTAAATAGAGCTATAGGGATAATGTTTTTGATCTCTCTATTTTTGCCACAGCTGTAAACAATTTATTTACAAGACTAGAGGAAGGGTTGTTAGTACCCTTATGCAAAACACCCCCCCCCACACACACACACACACCTTCTTCGCAAAAATCCTATGTGTTTTCATATACATTTTAATGTTTAATTAAAAATAACAATAAATAAAATTATTATTCTATAATTATAAATTTACTTTTAGATCTAGTCAGGAAATACTTTTCATCTCATAAAAATTGATTATTTTACGCTTAAAAGATGTGAACAAACATTTAAGAACCCTTACAACATTATTTTGGAAATGAAATATTTTCGTGGAAGGTTTTTGTGATTTTCGATGTTTTTTTTTCTATCAGCTATTACCTAAACATTCAAGGAAAATGAACATAAATTAAGAATATTTTAATTCCAATTGATGAAATTCTTTTCTTTCTTTCTTTTATTTTTCCCTTCATATGTCAATACATTTTTAAAAAAATCTATTGCTTGTACCTCGCATAATATATCAAACTAATACAAAACTAAATAATAATTTTCTGTTTCATGAACTTGTGTTGTTTTAGTATTATGACAATTTTATGTTTTTTAATTTAATGGATTTTATGTGAAAATTGCCCATTTCTGATATGTAAAGTTTACAGTACGAAAATTTATTTATAAGAATACTTAATTTTATGTATACTTTAATTTTACTATTTATTATATGCAGGTTTCAAATCACTTAATATTTAATAGGATATTTACTGTATAACTTATACCCCTATTTTTATGGCGAGAAACAAATCAGAGGGACCAGTAAATCACTCTCTTTCGTCCGGCTAAGTGCAGTAGCCTGGCGCTACCATGTTTTTAAGTTATTTCCGAAACTGTTGGTATGGAGATGGAAAATTCATACATCGATACATCATTGCTTCAGTTTTACATAAACGTGTTAGTGATATGATACACGCATTCCATGGAAAATGTCGACCAATCATGAAAAATATAAAACGTTTTGGAAAAAGCAAGACTACTCTCGAAAATATTGAACAGTTTAAAATGGAAGCAAAAACATTTTTTGACATACCTCCCTGTAAATGAGCGATTTTTAAGGGGTGAATCTGTTCGAAAGAAAGCTAAGTTTCTGCAAAAGAACAGGTGTTCTTCATTGACAAAGAACAGAAACAAAAATGTTCGTTGGAAGTGTTGATGTTTCAGAAACAATACGGCTCTAGAAACGTCAAATGTTAAAAGAACATGATACTATTCGATCTGCAAAAGAGACGTCTCTTGCTTCTGCTTTAAGCTATTCAGTGGAGAATGAAAGGGAAAATGAAACAGAATATATGATGGAGGTGGCGATATGGGAAAAGTGGGCACACAGGTCAAATACAGCGTCCATTCAGCAGTCAACTGGGAGCGTTCAAATGCGTTAAAAACTGGATAACTTGTCGGTTGATGGTTCTTGTCGGTAAAAGATATGGTGCATCCAACAGAGCCACGGCTGCTATTGCATCGAGTTTTATGGAAGATTTGGGTTTAATATCGGAATCATGTACTAGTCAAGTCACAGACAAAAATAAAATATGAAGGGAAAAATGGAGAATTTACGAAAAATTGGTCTCAAAATAAAATGAAAATTGTTTCACTCTATCTGGTCTTTATTTTGATGGACGGCATGACAAAACTTTAACATCAGAAATACTCGAGGGCAAACAGTTCTAAAGAACAATTGTAGAAGCGCATTACTGTATTGTATCGGAACCTGGTTCTGCGTACATGGGACATATTCATCTAAAAGTGGATGTTGTCTTGATATATCTAATAGCACTTACGAATACGTAGCAAGTGCTTTATTGGATGATTTTAGCAACCTTATTGTTCTCGGATGTAACGGCACTTTAGTGAACACAGGTGTGTCTAATGGTGTAATTCTCAGGCTTAAATTGAAACTTCAGAGACCAGTCCAATGGATTTTTGTTTATTTCTGTTTATTATCTGCTTATCTGCTTATTTCAAATATTTACTAATATCTCATCTTAGAAAATGATGACGAAAAAAAAAAAAAAAAAAAAAGACAAATTCCTTTTAATACGACTGCAGTACTAGCAACTATAAACAACGCACACTAATTAAAAGTATACTGCTTTAAACGAGTTAAAATAGGTTGCTACTCGCAGATGCTTATAGCGCCTGCCTACTGCGCTTAGACGGACGAAAGAGGTCAGGTGATTTCCTGGTGGCTCTGATTTGTTTCTCGGCATGAAAATAGGGGTCGTCTACTTTTTTGGCAAAGCGCCAAACCCAGTCTGTCTGGATTCTGCATTGAGCAAGCAGTAAACCGTTATGCAGAAAAGTACCAAAATGCGTCAAAATTTCCAAAATTCGATGCCTATGAGGCGGCAGAAGATATACTATAATTCTAAAAAAAAATATTTGGTTGTTGTTGTTCAAACATAGTACCTTTTAAGCACTACCTCAAACCGATCAACGAAATCTGTGATCATTTATTAATTCTTGTATTTTAATCATTTTTAGTCCAATTTTTGGAACTTTCGGCCCACTGACGCGACAGAAGATATCAACCCGCTGCTTTAAGATTCTGCTAACTTTTTAATGAAGGGAGTTCACAAATTTTCCGCACTACCGCTAGAAGATTTGAGAAATTTCGATTTTTTAGATACGCCCTACTAACTACGCAATAATGTCTAAACAACTAAATGGCGAAATTCTGACTGAGATTAAAGGAAATAGAGAAAATTATGAGCGCTGAAAATCTATCAAGAAAGTTGCTTGAATAAGGGATTTCTACATGAAATTAAATTTTAAACACCGTAGTAAACTTTAAACAGCGTAGTTAACTTTAAACAACGCTAGTTCCAAAATTCCATAAAAATCCTGTAACCTTTAATCGGTTACATGTGGGTTTTGTCAAAACTTAAAAATAGCGAATGAAAAGATTTTGTATGTATTAAATAAAATGTTTAAAAAAGTTTCAAAAGAAAAATTTATATAATTAAAATATAATGTGTATAATTATTATGTATAATTAAAAAAGTTTCAAATTAATGAAAGACAAAAAAAAAATAGAGACATTAGATAGAAATACGTACATATAACTTTGAAAATGTTTGCAATAGTAAAGGTTTGGAAGATTTAATTAATATATATGAGATTTTTTAAAGAGTTTTATGTTACAGAGATTATTTTTGAACAGTTCGCAAATCTTTTCAACTTTGTTGTTAAAGAGAATTATTTGTATGATTGTATACTGGTTTTTAAATTGATTAAAGATATACCCAAGTGGGAAACTACAGATCCATCCTAGCTGATAGTTATTTATAAACATAGGAAACAGGCGCTCCTTTAAATGAAAATATTGTAAATTACACATACATGGTTGACGTTCACCTGTGAAAGGTCAGTGTCCCTGGAGAGTTACAGTTTTAATCCTGATAGAAATAATCTGACGCTGAAATAAGCTTCAAGCAGTCCAACATGAGTTAACTATTTGGATGTCACTATAGACATCGAAAATGATGATTTGGTCACGAATATTTGTGATAAGATAAATGATTTAATTTTGTTGCAATTAAAATATTATACTTGAGTTCCAGTGTTTATATTTTAACTAGGGGCCTCTGCCCCCTGCAAGCTACGCTCGCCAACCCCCGTTCAGACACCACAGAATCTAAAAGCACACTAATTTGATCGGTTTTAAAAAGATTACAGAAGATTGAATTATAATGAAAAAACTTATAGCGATCTCCCTGTAAACGGGTTTTCATTCAATTCCTTTGATTGCGAAAATTTAAGGCCGAATCAGTTGCGATTAAGACAACCAATGGTTGTTTTCGTGTTTGATTAAAGAGGACCAGTTAAACATTTGAAAGGAAGCTAAAATAAAATGAATCAAGTAAACAGAGTTTTTGCCTCCCGGAATTTTTTAACAGCATTATAAAACGATTGACACAATACAATTTACTACAATTACTACAATTTACCGCTTTAACTCTTTCAAGGGCGGTGGTTAATTTTTGGACCACTTAATTTTAATTCTTAAATGCCACATTGGCACCAGAAGATTGGAATGAAAACTTTCCTTTTATTAAGTAAGTAAACAAAAGTATTTTCGTATTTCGAAATTTGTTTGTAAATTCTGGTGCCATTCAACATTTGTTGATTTCAACATTTTATGAATAGAAGTAACTTGCCCCAGAAAGGGTTAAATGCATATTAGGGTATTTATTATTTTAAAGTTTCCTTTCTCTTTTAATATTCACGTGTAAATACAATTTTCACAAGATAACTTTCAATATTTTCCTGCTTTTAACACTTACTCATTTAATAGTAATTTTAAAGTTGTTTTTATTTCTGTTTTTAATAGTCACGTGTAAATAATCGTTTTTAATCGTTAGGAATTGTTATTCTTTGCGCTGTTTTTAGAATTGAAAACAATCTCTATAATAATAGCCTAAGTCATGTGGCTATTATCAATAGTTCCGGGCGATCCCTTCGCTTTTTATATTCCAGGCGACCATTTTGGTACTTTAATGTTAGCCAGTCAGGCGGTAAATCGCCAGATATTATTCTATCGCCATCATTTCACTTATATTATAATAGTCCAAGTCATATAACTGCCATAAACAATTACAACCCTTCCCTTGTCATAAGAAAGGTTTCCATTTTGATTATAAAAAGCAGTTATTTTTTTTCGAATAAAACTACATAAAAGCTGCCATGATCGCAAAGAATTCTTGGTACTTTTATGTTAACAGGGTGCAAATCTCGCTAATAGTTTTTTAACTCGCCAGTTAGCATTTTTTAATTTTTCGAGTGGTAAATTAAAACGGTACTACTTGGTTATCCCATCGACCAAAAATTTATCGCCAGACTATAAGATTAAATGCCAATAATGGTTGATCGTAAATGTCACATGCGCTTCACTGTAAGGAAGTTACGCGTGTTTACGCCATCAAGTGATTTTTATTTCGACGTTTTATTTTTATTTTTATTAATGCTATAGTAATTTATTTGGGCACAGAAGTATTGGCGCGATTTTTTTCAACGCCATTTTGGCGAAAATATCTACAGCATAAACAACAACATCCACATTACCATATCAAGCAAAATAACGATACTTTGACGCCAGTTAAGTACTTGTTGCGTATACGACATTATCGTCAGAAAAAAATCGCGCCAATATGACATCAGTGCCTTTATTTGTCCTTCCGTTATTAAAAATAAAAATTACGTCAATTTGTATAATTTGGTGAGTGCTTTGGCGATTTATATAATTTGGCGAAATTGGTCGACAGGATAACTAAGTAGTACCATTAAAACATTGCTTTGAATTTGAAATTAAATGTCATGATTTGTTGCAATATTTAATCGGGTTTGGCGTGATTCTTTTTTACGACAATTTTGCGAAAACCTCGTTTTCGAATACCAGTTACATATGTTTTTTTTAAATTATTTTATATTATTTTTAAAATGAAATAACAATAAATTTAAAAAAAATAAGTAATAAGTATAGAAGAAAACAATTTATAACATTTTTTTTAAATAAAAAGAAAATAAAGAAATAAAGGTAAATAAACATTTATTAATAAATAAGCAACAATAGCCGGGTTACCATGTCAGGCAAAATAATGCCCTTTTGGCGCTATTTAAATACCCCGGTGCGTAAATGACATCTGCAATTAACATTTTTCTCTTTGTTTCGTTTAAAAAAGAAAGAAGTGAAAGCCATTGATTTTAAATTTTTCAGTTTTAAATGAAAGTTTTGTATTAAACAAAATGATAATGAAATACAAAAAAAAAAAAAAAAAAAAAAAATGTTCTTAGCATACATTTAAGGGAGGCCAAACTAGCCGCCAAATTACTTTAAAATATTATCCTTCTCTAAATTGTGAAAAACAAAATTCGAATTTAAAAATTCTAATACCAGTCTTTACATCTGCAGATCAATACGAATTTTTGGTGTTAATTTCATTGCAAAGTATTCCATATTTTAGGAGAAATCGCCGCGAAACGTAATCAGTTGTTTAATCAGTCGATTGATAGAATCGTTTCATAAATTCGTTTCATTAGGATTCTATATATATAGGGTAGATTTACAGTTTTTTTAAAGAATATTTTAAATAGAGAATTAAAAAAAATGTGTTTAAATTGAGTAGGTATTTCTAGGAATATGGCTAATCTTTCAGATATGGCGATTACGTTAGGGCTATTCATTTGGACTGATGAATGATCTCAAAAACTGTTTCACTAAAAATAAGGGATATCGAGATGAGTCAGTCTCAGTGATCGATAACATAGTTGTTTGTCAAAGTTAAAGTTATGAGTGTGTCGATGTTGTATAACTTTCGGTTGTTTTTGTTGTAATATGAGTTTTTTTTTCCATATAAGTCTGGTCTCGATATTCATCGGGAAAGTTGTATGCGCAACTCTAATAAAATTCAGCGGAGCATGTCATAAGCCATGCCATATTTCTCCGGTTGATTTTTTCCATCGTCTTTGCTTTTTCCTTTGTGGCGGTCGTTTATGGTGGCTTTTACTGCTGCGATTATGCCAATTATTGATTCTAGTTTGTATTTGTGATTTGGTTCTGAAAAGGAAATACTTTCTGAGTTTATTATTATGTATGCTGGATGTGTCCCAAAAGCAAGATGAATAACTCCAGGAAAAACGATTTATTGCAGAGAAAGGTACAAGCAACTAAATTTCCTCAAAATAGATTCCTTCAGCGACGGAACATCGGCGCCAGCGTCTTTCCCAGGCGCAAGTCACAGTAACAACTCAAAACTTTCAATGTGATATAATAACCCAATGTGACACACGTGAATGATGCTTTCAAATAGAATGACTATATAAATAACAAATAATATAAAAAATTGTTTTTAAAGTCAATTCCTACTTATGTCATCAAAGAGAAATTTAATATAATCCCTTAAGCTAATATTAGTTTTTGTTGCATTAAAATATCTCAATTTGTTGACTTTCTATAAGCAAGTAGGTTTACCATTGTAAACTGTCTATGGGAATTTGGCGAAACATTAGATACATCGCCAAGTTCGCGTCACTTTTGGCGACTTATTTGGCCGCCAAATGTGGCGATGTATCGCCAAGTTGGCAACAAACTTGGCGGTATTTGGCGACAGAACAGGGTCCCCCCTATGGTAACCCCTTATTGAAAATAATTTCATTGATCTTCAATAACCAAAGCCGCCATTTTGTTTCCCATGCAAAACTAAAATTAATTAATTAAAATTTAATTAATTAATTAATATTTGAAAAAACTGTATTAACATCAATTGTCATCCAGTACAAGTTAAAAAAATATTTCAACTTGATGGGATGAATAATGAGTGTTTTATTAACGATTGAAAATTTGAACAAAATATATAAATATATAAATAAATCTAACCTATATATATAAAATCCTAATGAAACGGATATTATGAAACGACTGAATTGAAACGAAATTATGTAACGATTCTATGAAACGACTGATTAAACAACTGATCATGTTTCACGTCGATTTCTCCTAAAATATGGAATACTTTGCGATGAAATTAAACACCAAAAATCCATATTGATCCACAGATCTCAAAACAGGTAATAGAATTTTTAAATTCGAATTAGTTTTCGAAATATAATTTTTTTTTTCTAATTATATATACTTTTCTATAATGATGGCAACTCAAATTTTAATCATAACAGATATTTTTTTTTTTTTTTTATATTCTAGAAAGGGTTAATATTTTAAACTAATTTGGCGACCAGTATGGCATCCCTTAAATGTATGCTAAGAAATGTATCATGTTACTTTTATTCATAATTCAATTTACTTGAACAATCTTTGGCCAAATCGAAAGATTCTGATAGAGCAATCAAGAACTCGGTATTTTTATGTTAACGAGATGCAGGTGATAAATCGCCAAACATTTTTCCCGTCGCATTTTTTTTATATTTCATTAATTTCATTTAAAATATAATCATTTCATTCATTTTATTTAAAATACGAAACTTTTATTTAAAACTGAAACGGTACTTTTCCGTTATACGGACACCATGCCAGAATGTATGCTAATGCGCCAATTATTTCAACCCTGATCATGAAAAGGATTTTTTATGTTATGCCAGCAATTTAACACTAGAACGGCGGGAAAATCTTACCTACTGGAACGGCGGGAAGGGGTCATTTTGACCCCTCGATGAAAATACTGAAATAACAACTCTAAAACAATTTTAAATGCCATACATTGGCAAAGATATGTAATTTCCGTGTATTTCATAATTTATATTTAATATTACTCGATAATTTATTGAATTTTAGAAGTACTGTATATGTAACGCCTACATGGCGATTAATTGGATCATACTGCAACTACTCAAAAAGCTCATTAATTTGATATAAAAATCGATTTAAAATTAATGTTTTCACAAATTAAAACTAATGTTAACTAAAATAAAACACAATTTATAAAATAATATATATATATATATATTTTTTTTTTTTTCAACTAACTTATTCGCCAAATGATTCACTCTCTAAATCCATAAATGAGAAATTTGTTCTGTTGTTTCCGTTATTTCATTATAAGTGTAGCTGAATGGTTAATATGTTAAGGATTCTGTTTTAATTTTATTTAATGCTTATAATACTCCAAATTGTGCACACGTATTAGGAATTAATTCAGTTGTAACAAAAAAATAGCAATTTCTCCAGTACATTTTCTGCACACAACTTTGGAACATGGTGCGCAAAATTCTTGAGATTTGTTTCCATTGCATGTCTGTACTTGACATTTTTTCTCTTCATATCTATTTAATTTTCGTGTCTTTTTTTTTTCTGAAGACTCAGGAAAGATCTTTGGGAGTTTTGAAACCATAAGATCCATTCTGAACACATCCCCTAAATTTAATAGAAAATCTCTTCTACTGATAGGCTTGCCCGTTACACTTTTATAAATTATCCAGATGTTTAAAGCTGCATGATCCAAAATATTGAAAAAGATATGTACAGGCTATCGTCTAAAAGCCGATTTCACGGAGTATTTTCGGCACATCTATCATGGATATCCACACCATACTTCGTTGCGTTGTAATATTTTATTGAATCGGGGAACTTCTTGAGACCGTCTTCAGTTTTTATAGTAGAATGTAATGAATTCAGTAGAAAAACACTTTTTTTTCTTTTGGCTTGATAGATGGTAAGTGTCATATTATCACATTCCACTATATTCGATGAATAAAGAGTACTGCGCATATTTTTCAATGATATAGGAATTTCTCTTCTGTTCTTTTTCATTGTGCAACCAAAGTTGTATTTTTAGCTTTTAGCATTTCTGCTAATTTGATGCTAGTAAAATAGCTATCTGTCGTAATATTCCTCCCTTCGTATAGATGGGGATCTTTTAATTTCATGACAACATTTTCCTATAAACGTAATTAAGGATTGGCTGTTTCATCTTTTTCTAGATAAATAAATTCATTCAAGAGGTATTTATTATCAACGTCCACAGATCACCAAAATTTTATTCCAAATTTATCCAATTTATTTGGCATATATTGCGTAAATTTATATATATCCTGAGATTGGGAACAATTGTTCATCAACTGTCGGTAGCATGTTTTGCAATTTTCAATAACTTTATTCCACATTTCAGATGCAAGAGCAAATTTATCAGTCTGTAGTCTGCTAGATCTCGTTGTCTTTTCATCAAACCTAAAAAATCTTTTTCTTTCTTTGAATCTATCTCTTGAGATAGTTTCTTTGCAAAATAGTATTCCTCATGCCTTGGACGACAATGAATTAAAATCTAAACCCTTTTTTTATTGCTCCTCGAACATATAGAACAGCAACAAAAGCAACTTCGAGTACAAAGAGTATTTTACTAAAAGGGTCAAAATGACCCCCGTCCGCCGTTCTAGGAATACAAGTCAATATTTCAAAAACTAACAAATCTAGAAAACTGAATTTTTTTTTAGAAATATATGTTATCTATTTAGGAAAAGTCAAGAATTTTCAAATGATTTCGCCCAAGCAAACAAAAGTAATCAACGGGCGAAAGTACTCAGGTGTCAAAATGACCCCTCCCGCCGTTCTAGTGTTAATTTGATTTTTATTTTATTAATTTATTGTATAACAGTTATTTATTCACTTATTTTAAGTATATATATTGTGGTTAAACAAAATAGTTTAAAAAGTCTGTAATTTTCAAACGTTATATTTTTAAAATGCTCCCTTTACTATCGACACTGTCTTTTCTTTTCTTTTTCAAATGTTTAAATCCACATATGTATTCGGCGAAAACGAGGTTTTCGCCGAATTTGCGTAAAAAAAAATCACGCCAAACCTGCGGGTGCGTATATGATATGTGGCCAAATATTAAATATTGCAACAAACCATGACATTTAATATCAACTGATTTACCACACAAAAAATAAAAAAATGCTAACTGGCCAGTTGAAAAAAACCTACTGGCGAGATTTGCACCCGGCTAGCGTAACAGTACCAAGAATTCTTTGCGACCATGGCAACTTTTATGTAACTTTATTCTAAAAAGAAAATTATTTTTTTAATCAAAATGGAAATCTTTTAGCACAGATGTCATATACGGAACCATATTGGTGCGATTTTTTTCATTTTGCGCCAACTATTACGCTTGGCGGCAATGGTGTCCGTATAACGGAAAAGTACCACTGAAACAATTAAAATTCATGGCTTTCACCTCTTATTTTTTTTTTAACAAAACTAAAAGAAAATATTAGCCACAGATGTCATATACGCACCGGGGTACCTAATTGGCGTCAAAATGGCATTATTTTGATTGACGTGGTAACTCGGCTATAGTTTTTATTTAATAATGAATGTATATTTACTTTTATTTCTTTTTTAAAATTTTATGAATTATTTTATTCTATCAATTTTTTTTTGTTATTTTCTTTTGAAAATAATAGAAAATAATTAAAAAATACTACTTAGTTATTCCGTCGACCAATTTCGCCAAATTATATAAATCGCCAAACCACTCGCCAGATTATACCAATTGACATAATTTTAATTTTAAATACGAAAGATCACATAAATTAGTATAACATTAATAAATATGCAAATAAAACGTCGAAATAAAAATCACTTGATGACGTAAACACGTGTAACTTGCTTAAAGTCAAGTGAATGTGACATTTACGATGAACCATTATTCGCATTTAATCTTATAGTTTGGCTACAGAATTTTGGTCGACGGGATAACTAAGCAGTACCAAAAATACATATGTAACTGGTATTCGAAAACGAGGTTTTCGCAGAATTTTCGTAAAAAAAAATCACGCCAAACCTGCGGGTGCGTATATGATATATGGCCAAATATTAAATATTGCAACAAACCATGACATTTAATTTCAATTAATTTACCACTCAAAAAAAAAAAAAAATGCTAACTGGCCAGTTGAAAAAAAAGCTACTGGCGAGATTTGCACCCGGCTAGCGTAACAGTACCAAGAATTATTTGCGATCATGGCAACTTTTATGTAATTTTATTCTAAAAAAAAAAATATTTTTTTAATCAAAATGGAAATCTTTTAGCACAGATGTCATATACGGACCCATATTGGCGCGATTTTCTTCTGACGCCAATGTCATATACGCTACGGGTACATAACTGGCGCCAAAGAATCGTTATTTTTATTGATAGGTAAGACGGATGTTAATGCTTTCCTCAAATTGGCGTCGGAAAAAAATCGCGCCAATATATGACATCTGTGCCAAACATTCAAATGAAAGGCGAAGGGATCAGACCTTATTTGTTTATGGCGGTTGATGACTTGAACTATCATAATATAGATGAAATGATGGCGATAGAATAATATTTGGAGACTTATCACCTGTACTTGGCTAACATTAAAGTACCAAATTGGCGGCTAGAGTGTAAAAAGCGAAGTGGTTCGCCCGGAACTGTTGATGATATACACATGACTTGGACTATTGTTATAGAGATTGTTTTAAAAATATCGGGAGACAAAGACTCAGTATACTTAATTCATTTTATTTTAGCTTCTTTTCAAATGTTTAACTGATCCTCTTTAATCAAAAATGAAAACAACCATTGGACTGATTCAGCAACTGATTCAGCCTTAATTTTTTGCAACCAAAGGGATTTGAATGGAAACCCGTTTACAGGGAAATCTGCACAGCTTTTTTCAGTATAATTCAATCTTCTCTAATATTTTTAAAACCCATCAAATTAGCGTGTTTTTAGATTCTGCGGTGTCTGAACGCGGTTTGGATAGCATAGCTTGGAGGGGGCAGAGCCCCCTAGCATATATATATATCTCTATTCTAAAAAAAAGTAACTACCGCTGTGACCGCCGCCGGTTTTGAATTTTTTGTGACAGGAGGTCTTTCTTCGTTAATATTAAGAAAAATAATCCATACAAAAATATGAAAATCGGTAGTATGATACAGAAATGTTTGATAAACACGCTGAGGTAGACAGTTTTCAAATCGAAGAATTATTTTAAGAGATATTTAATGCTAAAGTTGGACAAAATCGTTCCACTAAAAAAGTTTTATAGGAGCAAAAACTATTCATAGGAATTTAATCATTTTTAGATCATTTTATACGTTTGAATTTTCCGGTGTGCAGACTGTTTTTCTTTTTTTAATTTGACTAATTTTTTGAGGTTTTATTTCTATTTTAAATTCAAATTTTCAGCATTTCTAGAGATATTTTTTACAGATTTTAGAAAGTGATATTAATTTAAACTGTTGCCAACTGTATAAACAGTGGAAACAATAATGTTTGCTTCAAAAAAAATATTTATACTTGTAAATAAATTAAAAATTTATTTACACGTGACTATTATAAACAGAAAAAAAAAAACATTTGGAATTAGAATTAAATAATTATGTACAAAAAGCAGGAGCTTTGTAAAAATTACGTCATAAAAACTATAATTACACGTGAATTTTAAGAGAGAAAGGAATTTGTAAAATAATAAATTTATTAACATGCGTTAGAAGTCTTAAATAGGAGAAATTACGTCATATTTACGTCACATTACAGTTATTACATAAAATTAATACAAAATAATATTGCGAAAAGGTTTAAATTCAGAAATTGCGCTAGACATTTATTTGATATTTTGAGCGGATACTTTTTAACTATTTTTGTTAGGAAAGCGCAAATAATATTTCATTTCTAACACAAGCATTTTCACGTGAATATTAAAAAGAGAAAGGATAGTTTGGTCAAAATTACGTCAAATTAAAAACGATTAATTTAAAAAGTATTATTTAAAAGAACTGTCTTTTCGCTTTGTTAAAAAATACCGGGAGACAAAGACTCTGTTTACTTTATACCTTTTATATTAGCTTATTTTGAAATGTTGTTACACGTGTGCACGTCAAAGACGAAAACAGCGATTGACATATGTATTTTTTATACTACTTAGTTATCCCGTCGATCAAAAATCTATCATTCGCCAAACTATAAGATTAAATGCCAATAATGGTTGATCGTAAATGTCACATTAACTTGACTTTAAGCAAGTTACACGTGTCTACGTCATCAAGTTATTTTTACTTCGACGTTTTATTTGTATTTTATTAATGTTGCACTAATTTATTTGTTCTTTCGTTATTTAAAATAAACATTATGTCAATTTATATAATTGGCGAGTGCTTTGGCGATTTATATAATTTGGCGAAATTGGTCGACGGGTTCATCAAGTAGTACCGCAGCGGATTTGGCCTTAAAATTCCCCATTCAAAGAGAAATGAATAGAAATCCGTTTATAGGGAGATCGCCACTGTTTTTTTAAATTATAATTCAATCTTCCGAAATCTTTTTAAAGCCGATCAAATTAGCGTACTTTTAGAGTCTGCGGTGTCGGAACGGGGGTTGACGAGCGCAGCTCGTAGAGGGCAGAGCCCCCTAGTATATATAAATAAATATAGGGAGAGTGTGAAGTATTAGTAGGAATTGATAAAAAGACACGCAGCAGAAGGAAAATTTGGCTGATCGAGAGAATGATTGTAAAAATCTGACGAGTCTTTGACTTTGACATTGACCTTGACATTGACTTTGACTTTGACATTGACTTTGAGATTGACATTTGAGCCATTGACAGCTTTTAAATCCCAGTTGTTGTTAAATTGTGCATGTTCTCATGTGTCATAAGAATAACTGAATTTTTCCAATCTCTTGATGATTGTTTATGCTAATAACATTAATTTCTTTGCACAATTGAAGAAAGTAATGGACAATCAATTGAAATTCTATCATTTCCTGTAAATAATTAAAAAAAAATCAAAATCGTGAATAGTACAGCTGAAAATATGGAATTTCATGAAAGTTCTTTCATAGAACAATATTAAAATAGATTCATTCATTGTTTAAAAGAAAAAAAAAATGTGCATTATGGATGTCAAAAAGATTTTCCTGCGATTGATCTTTATTTTTCTCATACTTCCAAATATTGCTTTTAATGTCCTTTTCACCTTTTAAACAATACCAGTTTTTATTTTCACGAACGTTTAGAAAGAAAAAACTTATTAAATAGTATCGCGTTGAAACAAAAGTGAAAAAAAAATAATCTGGAATTTGCTTTTGGAATCCATTCAAACTATTTTTTGTAGAAGGGAAAATCAGTGCATGGAAAAAAAAAAAAAAAAAAAAAAAACATGCGAAATTGGTTTAAAGCCTCTTATAATCTGCTCTGTTTTGAACATAAAACAATATTCTTTTTCTGTAAATAAATTATATATTCCTTATTTTTATCTGTCGATAGAAATTAGGTTTGTTTACCTTCTGTTGTTGAAATAAAAATATAATTGGGTTTTAATGAAATATTTTTTTCACGGATTCAATTTGCAGTGAAATAAAAACTTATCCCTGATAGTGCAAGCGGGTTAAATGAAATTATTTTTTTCAGATTAAACAGATAATTATAATAATAGTATAAATAAAGATATAAAAAATATTATTATCATTTATTATAATAGGAGGTAATTTGGTGAGTGTCTATGTGTCTGTTTGTGTGTCGTAGAGGACTGCACGGCCCAGGATTTAGCCTGACGGCCCGTACCAAGGTCAGCCTGAGGCGGATTAGGCCAATTTTTTTCACGTGCCGGGCAGATGAAAATATTAGCGGGCCAAGTCTAAAAAAAATTCGGCCGGATATAAAAGTCAAAAGGATCAGACTAAAGATAATGTCAGACGAACGTCTGTTTGCGCGCTTTTTTTCGCTTTTACAGCCTCCCTACACATGCTAGCTACACCAAAATAAAGTGTCCTGCGTAGAGCAGCAGATTCATACTGTCTAAACTAGGGCTTAATTATTTCAGCAGACTCTGTCAGGCCCAGGATCAGGATTACATTTTTACACGGGTGTTGCGAAATCACGTAACTTCTCTTACCCCTTGAATAAAAAACAAGAACAAAAACGCACCTGCAGTGTGTTACGTCAGACCGAATGATCCTACTGCGCAAGAGCGGACAGAACTTTTTTTCCTTTTTTCTGTAAGAATTGACTCAGATTTAGATTAGAACAGAAACTAGATATGAACGTAGAGAAAAGAAAATAACTTTTAAAAAAGAAAACTTTAATACTCGAAATGTAATATAATGTAAATAATTTTTGTTTTGTGAATGTCTAAGCATGTTGTGTACGTCTACAAGAATGTTTAATGCAATATAGTTTTTTTGTTTCGAAGATTCAAGACTTATTATTTGGATGTTGTATTATTTAATGCATAGAATCCCCGGCTATTTCTCCTTATGCGAAGGAAAGAACAGGTAGGACATTTAACTTTTATTTTATGATTGTATGAGTTGAAAGCTTTTTATTAGATAATAAGATTAATAAGAAAATTAGAAACAGAGATTAAGATCAGTAGTAACAACAGGCAAGAGCCTTTTCCACTAATTTTAGAACGAACCGGGAATAGCCGTGAACCGCCAAATTAAAAACGGATCGAGGACGGAACGGAAAATTCTTACCCATGCAGACCTCTACACGTGTATATAAATTTTATCTTAAAATCGGTTGTAACGATTTTTATAATTTTTTTTATCTTATCGTGTTCGGGAACGAAAAGACCATTCGGCTAGGTGTAATGCTCGAGAAAATTCAATTATTGTGTCATTTTGTGGGCACTTCAGGTCAATGCATTTAGATAAGAATGACGGTAAAAACAGTTGTTAAGTTGTTGAACAGCTGGCAGTAAATAAAGTCAAGTTGGCTACATTTCGCAAACTTAGGCGATATTTGGTAAAATATTGGTGACATTGGCGAGATTTCGCGGGGACTTTTAAGATTACCAACGCTAAAATATACGCTTGGCACCAGATGAATCAATTTCAATGAAAGAATGACAAAAATTTGCCAAATTAAATCTGGCGATATTTTGGCGAAAAATGTGGCTTAAAAATCTTGGCTTTCAAAAGAAATTTTCTAGAAATTCTCAATAGGAACCGAGATACATGATTACAACCATTAAGTTTGAGCTAAAAATGTAGCTTGGGAAGATGCCTAATCTAAAATCTAAAAATATGTACAAAGTTGTAATATTGCTTATTTCTGTAAATAAGATTGTTATAAAATAAATTGCTTTATAGCAATAACACACCGAGAATTTGTTGTTATATCGTGTTGAATCGAATTATCGAGTTAATCACAAAGCTAATTTTAACCGATCTTATCTCTGTATTCCCTTCTGGTTATTTTTAGGTAGCTTTCATTACAAAAAGCTACCTATTGCAGCCGTTCGGAGGAAAGCGATTAAAAAAAAAAATTGATATATTTTCATCGATCATGACCCCCAGACCCGAATTCACCCTCCGTTCAAAATTGACACAAACACACACACACACACACACACATATATATATATATATATGACATTTGTCACACTGTAACTCTCGTATTTATGAACCGATTTGGATGTAATTCGGTGTGTACATGGCACATACCAATGTCTCGACCGAGTTCGTTGGCCAGCTTCATCCGCGATTTTGATTAAAAATGGCGGTATTTTAATTTTTTTAAATTTAAATTTGAAATGTGGTACCAAAAAATTGAAAATGGAAAAATATTTTTTTCTTTTGTATTTGACCTTTATACAAAGAATCCAGAGCAGTTTTTGTTTCGTCTATATCTTAAAAAATGGCTGAGTTATAGCATTTTGAATTTCTATCGTGGCTGACATTTTGAAACGTCCTGAATTTTGTCACGCGATAAAAGGCGTATTTATGAACCGATTTAGATGCAACTTCGTTTATACATAGTAAATACCAATGTCTCGACCGAGTTTGTTGGCCAGCTTCATCCGCCATTTTGTTTCAAAATGGCGGCCATTTAAAAAAATTTAAAAATTTTTAATTTGAAATGTGAGACTAAAGAACTGAAAATGGAAAAATATTTGTTTCTTATGTATTTGACCCTGATAAAAAGATTCGGGAGCAGTTTTTGTTTCGACTATATCTTAAAAAATGGCTGAGTTATAGCATTTTGAATTTCTAGCGGGGCTGACATTTGAAACGTCCTGATTTTTGTCACGTGATAACAGGCGTATTTATGAACCGATTTGGATGTACCTTGGTGTGTACTAAAATCTAAAAATATGTACAAAGTTGTAATATTGCTTATTTCTGTAAATAAGATTGTTATAAAATAAAATGCTTTATAGCAATAACACACCGAGAATTTGTTGTTATATCGTGTTGAATCGAATTATCCAGTTAATCACAAAGCTAATTTTAACCGAGCTTATCTCTGTATTCCCTTCTGGTTATTTTTAGGTAGCTTTCATTACAAAAAGCTACCTATTGCAGCCGTTCGGAGGAAAGCGATTAAAAAAAATTTTGGTATATTTTCATCGATCATGACCCCCAGACCCGAAACCACCTTCCGTTTAAAATTGACATATATATATATATATATATATATATCCATATATATATCTGACCTTTGTCACACTGTAACTCTCGTATTTATGAACCGATTTGGATGTAATTCGGTGTGTACATGGTACATACAAATATCTCGACCGAGTTCGTTATCCAGCTTCATCAGCCATCTTGTTTCAAAATGGCGGCCATTTAAAAAAAAAATTAATTTAATTTGCGATACCAAAAAAGTGGAAAATGAAAAAGATTTTTTCGTACGTGTTTGACCTTAATAGAAAGATTTCGGAACAGTTTTTGTTTCGTCTATATCTAAAAAAATGGCTGAGTTATAGCATTTTGAATTTCTACTGTGGCTGTCATTTTAAAAAGACCTGATTTTTGTTCACGCGATATCAGGCGTATTTATGAACCGATTTGGATGTAACATGGTCTGTACATAGTACATACCAATGTCTCGACCGAGTTAGTTGGCCAGCTTCATTCGCCATCTTGTTTCAAAAGGGTTGCATTTAAAAAAATTAAATTTAAAATTTAAAATGAGGTATTAAAAAATTGGAAAATGAAAAAGACTTTTTTTATATGTTTGGCCTTGATACAAAGATTCCGGAGCAGTTTTGTTTCTGAAAATTTGTCCTTTTGTTTATATCTTAAAAAAATGGTTGAATTATAGCACTTTGAATTTCTAGAATGGCTAACATTTTGAAACGATCTTGTATTTGTCGCGCGATAACACGTATTCGCCTATTTCGATGTAACAAGGCATGTGGATAGTATACATCAATATCTCGATCAAGTTCGCTATCCAGCTTCATCAGCCATCTTGTTTCAAAATGGCGGCCATTAAATAAAAATATATATATATATATATTTAAAGTGAGGTGCAAAAAAATTAGAAATTGAAAAAGGTTTCTTTCTTAAGTATTTGACCTTGATATAAGGATTTAGAAGCATTTTTTGTTTGTCTTTATCTTAAAAAAGATCATCAAGATATCGCCGAATTTGGCAGCCAAATATAAGTTACTTTAAATAAAAGCAGCTTGGATAAAGCTGACTAATTTCACGAAATTCTCATTCATAATGATTTAGTATTGATAAAAATTAGTATTGAATCTCCTATATTCGGTTTCCAGTAAATTGAGCTTCGTGTGTTTGAATAATATAAGTTGGCTTTTTTAAAATAAGGAATATGAAAGCTACCTCTTCCTCCCGGCAGTAGCCTGAAGGACGTTTTAAATGGGAGTTATCTTTTGATTAACCATGTACACGAATGACAATTCATCCGATCTGGCTTTCATATTTAATACAATTTTATTAATATCATGGAGTTAAAAGATAATTAAAATTTTTATCCTTTTTTTCTCTTTGTCTTATTTTACTTTATCTTATTTGGATTAGATAAGCATTCAATGGCAGAATGAAAAAAGTTTATGAATGAAAACACTGTATTTGGCTGTAATACCTTGACGTGCGTGCAGTAGAAGGGATACATAGGGTGCATCGAATCCTTTATTATATCTAACTGTAATTCTTTATTGTGAATTTTACCTGACATATTTACTGAACTTTCGCGATTAAAATATATATATATACTGTTAGATATACCAGCGGCAAGAGAATAAAAATTGTTTGAAAGACACTCTTATAGTGTAAGCAAATAACAATTGTTTATAGGTAGTTAACAAAATATCTAACTATAAATTTCAGACTTACAAAAGTACCAAGTTTTCCGGTTACAAACCATAGTGCTCGGTGACCACAACATTGGAGAAAAAAAGTAATTGGAAGCGAAATTGATTTCTTACATTCAATATATATTTTTAGATTGTATTCTAACCGCACGAAAATAATTTTATATGAAAAACATAAATTATACATTCGAATAAATTTTTGAAAAAATTAAAAGCAGTATAATTTTCTTGAATAGTTAAATGGTAAGACGGTAATTTGCTTGAACATTTTATATTGTTTAGCAAATGCGTAAATCTTCCATAATCGAGCTGCACATCATAGAAATATGTATTTTTTAAAAAAATCGTACTTAATGAAATATTTTAAAAATCATAAAAATAACTCAATAAATTGAGCACAGTTTTCAGAAAATTTTCCTTTGAAAACATAATTTACCACACTCGAGTAAAGTTAATGAGTTTTCAATAGTTTATTTCTTAAGTAATAACCAGCCACGATACAACGTCAGTCAAGATAACAGAATGAGACGTTTTTCTCTGTTTTTTGAACATTGAAATTGTGATTTAATGATGACTTATGGGAACGAAAACTTGAAATATCGTGAAATGGTCTCTTAGAACTCAAAAATCTATCACTGACAACTCAGTTATTTATTATTTTGCCACGACAGTTACAGAATTGCAGAATATTAATCCTATATTTAAAAAGGCCAGATATTATGTAGGAGGTGAAGAATTTGAACGAATGAAACGGCAGTTAATGAAAATATTCCCTGAAGAAGGCTCCTAATACAGACTGAAATTACTCGAAAAGTTAAATAAAACAAATATCTAAAACTTATAACATGTGCATTATTATTTGTCACCTTTTAAGTAAACGTATAACTTTTAAAGTCCATGTTGTGTAGTTTAGAGATTTTTTTAATAATGGAATTATTTTCTGTCGCCTTAAAAAAAAAAAAAAAAAAAAAAAAAAAAACTTTTTTAATTTGTTCACAACACTGCGCTTTCTATGAAGCCTAAATGAAAGCGATGAATTTTCAGTTACCGGACACCGCACCACACAAATGCACCTAGTACGTAAATTCCAATGAAGTTTTAAATGATTGAAGATAGCAATAAAAGTTTGCAACACTTATTTTATTCTGTCTATATACTCTCACTAAAATACTAATACTGGCATGCAAAAGGTAAATTTAAAATGTATATGGTACCAAACAATGATTTCAAGTCGATTTTATACTTTTCTTTAAAATGAAATGTTACCGAGAATGTAATTTAGAATGTATGTACATTCTCTAGCATTTCGAAGCAGTGTTTTTCAAAGTAGTATTGTACCATTTTCTTGTGTCTTATATCATTGCTTAATAGTTTTTCTCAGATTAATGTTCTTTCTATAACTAATCGTAGAAATTGTATAACTTTTGCAACTAAATAAGGCAAAAAACATTATTCAAAATTTCGGGCAGAACTGTACGCATCCTGTATTTATCTATTTTGCACAAGATTAAAATACTTGAATGAACGACTGCTAAATTAAGATTTTTAGGGGGGGGGGGGTTGCATTTTTCCCATACTTCATAAGCTCTGTATTTTAAGAAATGCGTCTTGCAAATTCTGAATAGATTTTATATAGATACAACTTTACATTTTGAAAATAGTCTTTGTATAGTTTATAGTTTTTTTTTCTTCATGGAAACCTGAAAAAAAATTATGATCGTATACTGGGAGTTAATATTAGCTAGGGTAAAAGCACCAATAGTCGACCACTTAAGCGCTTCTTTTAAGTTTTTAGCTCAAAGCGTAATTTTAAAAAGCAATACAACATTTTTAACAGTGACATATGTTAATGTACACTTTTCTTTTACTGTTTCAGCAATTGTTTTTAAAAAAACTGATTATAGTTTTATTTATAAAAAGTTAAAAGTAGAAAAGGTCTAGTAGTCGGCCACTCAATTCTAGTGTTCGGCCATCACTGGACCAGTAGTCGGCCACTTAAATGCTTTATTATTTAAATTACTTAAAGTATAACTTTTATAAACAGAACAACATTTTAATGATAAAATGTGTTAATTTATTCTTTTCTTATAATGTTGCTGTAATAATTTAAAATATTATAATAGTATTTAACACTTTCCAACATAGTTTAAAAGTGTTTGTGAATTTGGGTTGTCTTCAGTCTGTCCGAGTTCTAACACTCGCAAATGTACTCGAATCTCTTTGAAATTTTTGTATGTTTTTGAAGTTAACAATAGCACGATCGCTATTGAAAATAAAGTGTGTAGAATTTATAGTTCATCTACTGGGACAGTCAAAAATATCCCGATGCATTATGCTCAATGAGAAAAAATTGCTGCAAGTTTATTTTAATTATGTTGGCCATTTCAAATATAATGAAATTGATATGCATTTATGAAGTGCATTTAACAACGCATTCTAGACAATATGGAGTCCAAAGAACTTATTATTCATTTATAGGGCCCCGCAAAAGATTTTTTTTACATAATAGTGTCAGGGGATAAGCAGTTTGCAGCGTATTTTAGTTCTCTTATACTACATAAAAAAGAATGAAATTGATTTACAACATTACTGAGGCTTATTACAAAATACTCGTTGTATAACATGATATGCATAGCATTTATCGTTCATTTACGGGGAAATACAGTATTGTATCTTTCTATTAGCGATAATTGCTTTAAGTGTGTTTTTGTTTATGACATGCGTTTTTAAGTTTAATTAAACCTTTGCTTACAATGAGGTGTGTATAACTGATATAGATCAGATACAAGGCTACACAAAATAATTTGTAAGCTTTGTGGAGTATCAGCGTGAATGGCTTAAAAGAGGCTTTTATGCTCTTTCAAGCTGAACTATATTTAATATACTAAGAGATGTTT
The DNA here is from genome assembly GCA_963932465.1 of Maratus speciosus. NCBI lineage: Eukaryota > Metazoa > Arthropoda > Arachnida > Araneae > Salticidae > Maratus > Maratus speciosus. Next base: position 136,340,911 of record OZ010791.1, read on the forward strand.
GTATAATATAAATAAAACCATATACTGGGCCACGCAAAGATCTGAATACATGACCTCCCAGAGATAATAATGTGAGGAAGTATCATTTCAATAGTTTTAACCACGTTTTAGCTTTCATAAAATTTTAGCTTAATATGTGCGGCATATAAAAATCTATTGCCAATATACAGGGCTGTATAAAATAATTCAAGTATGTTTCCATATAGGGGTAGAAATTGCTGAAGGTAAATTTTCAACCTGTTATGTATTTTCTTACTATACTAAGTTTTATCATACTATGTATAGAATTATATACAAATCTTTAGATTAAATACAGGACTGCGCAAAAGAATTGAACTACTTTTTCGGTTATAGACCATAATCTGGTTTTCAAAAGTATTATGCATTTTCTAAAATGTTTGCTTTTTTTACGGTATTAAGCAGCTCAATTTCGTTGAAGAATTCTGCAAGTCATGGGAAATGCTTTTATAATCTATTCTTCATGCAAGATTTTTCATTCTTGTTTCTTATGGAAAGTAAAGTTAAAAGTACCAAATTATCTAGTAGTGGGCCTTTCAAATTTTTTTGTTTAACTATCGTAGACTAGGCTGCGGGCAGAGAAAAAATTATTACGTCATCCTGATTCAAAATGAAATTATGATGTAGGACAAGATTATTAACAGAACATGAATGACTGATCTGTCGACGCATATCTTATTGTGATATCAGCAGTAGGGAGCGCCAAATCGTCATTTTAACGTTACTATCATGTCGTCGAGTTTCGGGATGAAATGTTAATATGTTGCATGTCTCGACTAGTACAATGCAAATATTTCAGTTTATCTTGGTGTTTCGTGGTTAGATATTTGCAGAACGCGGCGCCAATTCTTCATTTTCGCATTACTATCACGTAATCGAGTTTCGAAATGTAATTTTAATAAGTTGCATATCTCGAATAATACATTACAAATATTACAGTCTGTCTCGTAGTATCTTTGAACAATATGAACAGAATGAGGCGTCAATTCTTATTTAAGGGAAAATATTGTTTCTTGTTCAGTTGTTTTCCCCTATTCAATATTTTAAATACATGTGACAAAGCAGTCGTTTGTTATTATTGTTATTTTAGTAGTTATCTTATTAATATAGATTTGTGATTTTATAGTAACAGTCGTTTTGATATAATTATGCGATTTTATAAAATAAATTCTTGTTTTTTGTTATCTTTTTTTTTGTGTGATGAACGCATGGGCGCATAGCGTTCATCAAAACTAAAACTAATCAATGAATGCAGCAACTTCATCGTGCAGCAGTCTCAAAAACGCCCTAAATTCGCGAAATCCGCGATCATAAACGAACGAAATTCGTTAACGCCGCAATCAGTAACGAACATATGAACGCATAGCGCTCATCAAGACCGAAGAAAAACATCACTAGATGCAGCAAACTTGTGCAGCAGTCTCTAAAACGCAGTAATTCGCGAAATCCACGATCACGAACGAACGAAATTCGTTAACGCCGCAATCAGTAAAAAACGTATGAGCTAATAGCACTTATGAAAACCAAAAAAAAAAAAAAAAAAACATCACTGGGTGCAGCAATCTCTAAAACGCAGTAATTCGCGAAAGCCACGATCACGAACGAACGAAATTCGTTAACGCCGCAATCAGTAATGAACTTATGAACGCACAATGCTCATGAAAACAAAAAAAAAATCACTGATTGCAGAAACCTCGTCGTGCAGCAGTCTCTAAAACGCAGTAATTCGCGAAAGCCGTAATCACAAACGAAAAAAATTCGTTAACGCCGTAATCATTAGCGAACGTATGAGCTAATAGCGTTCATGAAAACAGAAAAAAAAATCACTGGGTTCAGCAACCTCGTCGTGCAGCAATCTCTAAAACGCAGTAATTCGCGAAAGTCACGATCACGAACGAACGAAATTCGTTAACGTTGAGATCAGTAACGAACGTATAAACGCATAGCGCTCATCAAAACCGAAAAAAAATCACTGGATGCAGCAACCTCGTCGTGTAGCAGTCTCGAAAAGGCACTAAATTAGCGAAAACCGCAATCAAAAATCGAACGAAATTCATTAACGCCACGATCAGTTACGAACGTATTAGCGCATAGCGCTCATGAAAGCAAAAAAAAAAAAAACACTGGATGCAGCAACCTCGTTGAGCAGTGTTCTCTAAAACGCAGTAATTCACGAAACCCACGATCACGAACGAACGACATTCGTTAACGCCGCAATCAGTAACGAACGTATGAGCGCATAGCGCAATCAGAAACGAAAGAAATTCGTTAACGCCGCAATGAGTAAAAAACGTATGAGAGCATAGCGCAAATGAGCGCGTATGAGAGCATAAATAATAATGACATCGTATGAGCCAGGGCAAAGTGCAAGGGAATTTCTTGGATACATTTGTGATAAGAGCCGTTTTGAGGGCCGCGATTTAAACGTTATTTTATTACCCAGCAGGTGGGTAATAACGCCTAATAGCATTGATCAAGAAATCACACCACTATATTTTATGAATCTGCTATCTGTTAAAATAGTCTTTCTTGTATACATAATCAATAAGTTACTGTGTCAAATCCTATATTTTTCTGGGGGGGGGGGGGGGGGGGGAATCTAAAACTAAGCCGTAAAAATTGGTAGAATCTTAAAGTGGCTTTATTACCCCAGGGCACCTTATATATAGTGTGCACAAAATGAAATACAAGTAAAAGGTTATATAAATCTCAAATTGCAAAAAATCAAATTACGAAAAAAATCAAATTATTAAAAATAGACTCAAAAAAGTGAAATGGTCTTTTAGCCAGTAGTCAACCGTAGTGGCCGATTACTGAACATGTAAGTAAATATAATACCCAATAATCGGCCACATAAAATTAATTAATACAAACACATTTATTTAATTTTGATACTGAAAAACATTAGTTTATTAAACTTTTTAACAGTAGAGTCTTATAATTTTAGAAAATAATAAAAAATAAATTAATACTAGTCTTTTAAAAATTTTGTCATCGGTTAACAAAAAAATAGCAAAAACGGTTATTTGACCGCAACCAAATAAATGCTAATTACTAACGCAATAAAAATACCCACAATTCTTTGCTTATGGCTTATGACGTATAAAGGATGGCTACATATAGGGGGATTGTAATATTTCATGTGAAATCAAAAATAAGCTATTCATAACGTATTTTATCTCAAAGTGGCCGACTACTGATGCATTTACCCTGTATTGTAGACAGTGGGATTTTATATGATTGGGGATAACAGTGAAAGGTTGGTACAATATAACAATATAGATTTTTGTGTTGATGCACTGTCACTAAAATACGAGGTTTGGTGTTAAAAAAAATATCAATAAAATAATGCTTGTAGCAGTAATTTGAAGTCTATTTTATATTTTCCTTAAACATTATTAAAAAAAAGAATAAATTACAACATGCATATTTTGCTTCGTACCCCCAAGTAGTATTCTGTAACGATTTCAGATCACATGTATTTGCTCATATTTTTTTTCTTTAGATTAATTTTATTTCTTGAACTAATCGCAAATTTTGTAATATGTATCTAATATAAAATATTACGAATTGTTTTTCAAAAATTGGTACAGAACTGCAACCGCCCTGTATTTAGCGCTTATACAAACGAATATAAATAATCGATGAAATTTCTGTTTTCTTGAGTTATTTCTATGGACTATTTTTTTCGACATTTACTTTAATTACCGTTTTAAAATATCTAGAGTTTATTCTTCTATTATGTTATTTGATAAATGAATGCGCATTTGTTTTCAATTAATCCTTATCATTTCAGATTCAAATTTATCTTCTTTGATTAATTTAGATATTTGTCATTAAAAATAAATTTTTAACGCAATTTTTATATTTTATCAGGGATAAAAATAATCGCAGTATCGTCAATCGATGTTAATAATATTGGTACGCTAAATTATATCCCAATAAAATGGGTACACAGACTTATTGAAATATATTTTGAGATACAATTAAGATTCCTTAAATAGATATAATTTATTGTTTCTTATTTCCTTTCAAAATTCCGCTTTCTGTATAAACGTTGATTAAGGTTTCGCAAAATATATTTTTTTTAGTGTCACGATATTGAATAAAAAATATCATACTATAACAGAAGGATTATTTTTAACAAAAAAAATTAATACAAATATATATATATATATATATATATATATATATATATTATCCATAGTTAATGTTCCATTTGAAATAGCCATTATGTATTGTACTAAATAAAACAACATTAAGCCAGATATATAAATGGACCATATAATTTTCCTGAAACATGTCAAAATTTATAATCTGTAGAATTTTTGAAGATAATTAATATCACAAAAATAATACTTTCTTAGTTATTTTGTAAACTAACAGAAAAGATTTTTTTTTTTCCTTTTACTATTTTAAAAGTTTGTACTATGTCTACAAAATGTTTGAAGTTTTGAAAAAAAAAAAAAAAAATACACTTTCTAATCTCAAATATTTTCTAAAATATCTGAAGACAAATTTCATTATCTTTTGTGATTCAAAATGTCTGTGAAATGTTTCCGAAAATTTGCAAGTATTTTAAAGAAAATATAAATTTGTAAAATGTATTCAGATTTCTGTAATAATTCTCTAGAGCATGATGTTTTGTTGTTGTTTTTTGTTTTCTATTTTTTTTTTAATCGAGGTTGTTTCCAAGAAAACAATTTTAATTGCGATGATATCCTAAAATCTTATAAATATTAAAATAAAATTAGACGTCAATATTTTAGAAATGTATTTAAGGGGACGGTGGAGTTTAAAATCCTTAAAAATATTTTTTTTTTTTTTGTAAATTTCAACTTAAATATTATTCAAGGGTACATTATACACATTATAACATGCATTTATCCCAAAAAAAATTAAAAAAAAATTATTTTTGAGAAAAAAAATGGAATTTTACGCATCGTGTTAGAAATCTTCGAAATGCCCCATGCGTCTTCCATATCAATGAAAATCCCCAATATTTTTTATAAAAGTTTGGTTTATATATAGAAATAAAATAGAGCATCGAATTTTACATATTTGAATTTAAAGATTTAAAAAAAAATTGAAAAAATTTGAATTTTTTTCGAAAAATTTTCAAAATTTCAAATTTTCTTCATCTTTTTTTTTTATTATTATTATTATTTTTGTAAATTTCATCTTAAATATTATTCAAGGGTACATTATACGCATTATGGCATGCAATTATTAAAAAAAAATATTTTTGAGAAAAAAATGGAATTTTACGCGTCGTCTTAGAAATCTTCGAAGTGCCCCCTGCGCGTTCTATATCAATTAAAATTCCCAATAATTTTTTATAAAAGATTGATTTATATATAGAAATAAAATAGAGCATCAAATTTTATATAATTGAATTTAAAAGTGAAATATTTTTTTTTTTTGAAAAATTTAAAATTTAAAATTTTGATTTTTTTTACCTTTAAATTCAAATATATAAAATTAGCTTGCTCTGTTTTATTTATATATATAAACCAAACTTTTATAAAAAAATATTGGGGATTTTTATTGATATGGAACGCGCAGGGGGCATTTCGAAGATTTCTAAGACGACGCGTAAAATTCCATTTTTTTTCTCAAAAATAATTTTTTTTTAATTTTTTTTGTGATAAATGCATGCCATAATGTATATAATGTACCCTTGAATAATATTTAAGTTGAAATTTACAAAAATAAAAAATATATATTTTTAAGGATTTTAAGCTCCACCGTCCCCTTAATGTATTTCAAATTTGATCTTTAAATCCCCCACATGGAATATAATATACAAAAATATAACAATTTTAGGGGCATTTACCAAAGTAATCTTGGCAAATTCTCAAGCAATGAAGGAATTTTTGAAGGCATATGTCCAAGTATTTTCTTTTTAAAATTTATTAATAAAACTTTTGGTTATTTAGTTGATATGATCGTGATTTATGTAAGAATTATTTTTAAACCATGATATATAACTTATAATCATATAAAAATAATAACAATAAAGAAACAACAGGACTAACCAAAGTCAATTATGCTTGAAATAGATAAGCCATATTAAACTTTAAAAATTGCTTTATCTTAAATTAAGAAATATGACTTTTATATGTATCACAATTGCAATGGATTATATATACATTATAGTGCATGATTCAAATTTGTAAATTTTAAAAATTTTAATCCGGATAACATTGCACTAATTTATTGAATGAACGTTGGTTTAAAAAAAAAAAAAAACATATTCATTTAAATGAATGAGAACATATTCACCCAGTTGATGAAACTTTTTGAGTTGTGGTTTTCATGCAAGGCATTTGTTTTAGTAAATATTTAAATACAGAATTTTACCAATAAAAATAATGATATTTCCGTAAGGATATTGATTTATAAAAGTTGTAGTTTGGATATTAAAAAAAAGGAAACAGTTTCAAAAATATTATATTATAGAATGTTTTTGAGCAGGGTTCATACAAATAAGGAATTCAGTTAATTTAATAGATTTGAACACCAGAATTTTCATGAAGTAATGCCTTATCTAAAAAATGATTTTTTTTAAATTAAATAAGACAAGTATGACTTTACGAAAACTATGATTGCATCAACTAAAACGTAAAACCTGTTTAACATAAAAGTACATTCCAAACTCGTTATTATATTTAATCTTCATTTCATTTCTTGTGGGTGTTTTAAACTGAATGATATCTGGAAAATCTCCTTTCGAATTATAATATTTAAGCTTAGTTCTAATTGCAAAATCCGTGCATTGGGAAAATAAAGTTTAGAATAGATATCTTCAACATTTAAATAAATACTGTCGCAATTAATTAGATTAATGGCACTTCTACTTATTTAAACTCTGAAATATTTTTGAAGATTTAAATACATGACAAAATTCAAAGGAAATACGAAGCGACAAGTTCTTTCTTGCACTTTAAACCGAAGTCAATTTTAAAACAACATGAATCAGTTAAACTTCCAATGCAATTCTACAACACCGCTTAAATGAACATTTATTTTCAGCAAGAGGAAAAGGTAATGCAACTTATAGAACATAACTCGCTATTCATTGAAATAGGTGCATTATGTGTTCGTTGTGAATATATATGACATCGACGAATTTGCTTTAAATGTGACATAAACATGTGGTAGAAATATGCGGCATTGACTCTGAAAGGGATTGAATGCGGCTTTGTACATTTTAAAACTACTGAAAATAAAATGTAGTATTATTTTCTATTCCTTTAAACTAGTAACTGCATTTTAAATAATAAAACGTATATATTGCTGGTCAGTAATTTTGAATCTTTAATGTTGACGTCAGAAAATAGTGTCATTTTTTAAAGAAATAAAGTCATCAATGAAATTGACGAAAATTTATTGGTAATAATTTATTGGTAATAATTTATTGGTAATTATCATTAATTTTGATTGCATGGGAGATCTTAATAACAGACATACCAAAATAAACTTCAAATAAATTAACGATGGGGTGGAGGTGAAGATGTGTTAAAACAAGAATAAATTTTATTGAATATAAATTTTAATAATATACACATAAATAATATACATTTTGGTGAAAATAAAATGTAGCATAATTTTATATTCTTTTAAACTACTAATTGCATTTTAAATAATAAAGCATCCATATCGTTGGTTAGTATTTTTGAATTTTTAATTTTTACATAAGAAGATGTCTCATCTAGAATGGTATTTTATATATATAATTAAACAATTAAATTTAAAAAATCAAAAAACTTGACAGCATAAAAAGCGAACTAATTAATTATTTCTCATCAATGTGAAACTTTTTTTTTTCAATATTTACTATTAGCTAACACTCTCGCTATATATATGTTGTTCAAATTTTTAATTGTTAATAAAATACTTATTATTCATCCAATCAAGCTCAAATAGTTTTTTTTTAACTTGTAGTGGATGACACTTGAGGTTAATCCAGTTTTTTCAAATATTAATTCATTAATTAAATTAAATTAATTAATTTTCAATAATCGAGAGAGGCCTCTTCTTGATCAAGGTAATTTAAGACCGACAGACCCCTCTTCTTGATCAAGGCATTTAAAGCGCCACTCAAGAGGACAGCAGAATGGGAGGAAAAAAAATTCTCTTATTGACCTAAGTAAGAATTGACTTAAAATATTTTATTTATATTACTTGTTTATATTACTTACCTATTTTTTTATTTACTTGTATTGATGACTTTTAAGTTGTGTTTAATTGTTAGCTCCTATCTATAAACACTGTTTTGATGAAGTCTATGAATGTCTATGATGGTTAGAGTTGCAGTAAAGCTAGAGATCCTACATACACAACTTCCAAGTTGTATAATATTTTAACGGAGCTTCTGACTGTAGAATAGTCAATGAAACATCGTCTTCCTTTTGAAAGATCTATCCAATGATATGCCACTCAATAGGGTGCGTAATTTTTTTCGTCTCTACCGCCATTTTGTATTTTATGGCCTCCATTTTGAATTTATAAAAACAAAACTTAGCCTATAACCATCGGGCCGTTAAGCCGAATTGATGGAGATCTCATTCATTAAAATTCGTCCAGCCGTTAGGATGTTTCTAGGATATAAAGAAATCCACATATATAGGGGTGAATCGCATAAACCTTCTTTTCAGCCGGATAAAAAGTGTGCAATGAGATTGAAGGTAAATTATTGGCAAACCAGATTTATTATTATTAATTTTCATTATATTGAAGATCCTTTATATAGAGATACAAAAACAATCATCAAATAAATTAAGGATAAGGAGAAGTAGAAGGAGTATACAGACAACAATATATTTTATTGAATCGATAAGAATTTCTTGATAAAGATGACTACGTGTCGAAAATTCTAAATACGGTGATTTGCTCTGATTTAATTAATTAATTAAGAAATAATGAACAAGATGTGCATAACAGTCACAATATTGTTTTCGAAAATAAACGGCATTTTTTTCATATATAAAAGAAAACAGATAAATGACAAATGATCAATTAATTGAATTAGTTGTTCCATACTTTTATGTATAAAGCATCAATATCGTGATAAGTTCAAATAGAAAATGTTATTATGTCACATCATTAACACAAATAGTACAGACAGTTTTGTTTCAACGATATTTTATACGCCAGTAGTACTTTTTGGTATGACTGTGTTTTGTAAGTCTCAAGTACTGAAAGTACATGCGATTTTTTTAAGTATTAACCGAGAAATAATTTTTACTTAGTAGTATAATCTATAAAATTATAATCTATTCATTTCCTGGAACCAGTTTTTTGAAAATAGTCAACAGATTTATTTTCTGTATTATACAAATTTCTTATTTGCAGAAAAGAAAATGACTCAATAATTAAGCTATTTGAATGAGATATTTGTGATGCTGATTAGCGGTCTGGAAAATTTTCTAAAATTTCATTTTCTTTGAAATATTTACACATGTCATAATTCTCTAAATTGTGACATTACATTTTGTATACATTAAAATAGGAATGTATACAAAAAAGCATCAGTAACACAGCAGAGAATTTAGGTTTTCCATCCTCACTTATTCAAGAGACCCAGAGTGATCATTCTAAATGCTTTGATTGTAAGCCGGGATTGGCGGCTAATTTTGTAGTCAATCTTACCACAATTTCAAAAAAACTAAATCCTTGAGGTCGCTTTATCTTGAAAATATCGTTGTATAAATGATTGCAAACTTCATTTGATATATATGCATTATCCGTTGACCGGTTCAACTAATGGCGAAAAAAAAAATAAATAAATACAATAATCTTTATTTTTTGAAAACCATATAGTTTATTTATTTATTATAGTTTATGTACTGAATTATGAATTTGTGAAAATTTATATTCTAAAGGATTTTTCGTGAATTTTTTCAACCACGTTACAAGATTTACACAATCATTTAATAAATTTTAGAAGGATTGAAGGATATAGAAGGATTAATTAAATTTGCATTTATAGGGATGTTGTGCAATATTTATAACCCCAGTCAAATCTTTTATTTTAAATATTTTTCTTAGCATTTTATGAATGACAACATGTGCAAATATAATGTTCTTACAATAGGAATATAGAAATATTTCCGAATGGAAAATCATGCTTTTAAAAATATTTTTGTTTTGTGTAACCAATAATGCTTTTGAAACAAAATAAAGTAATACATCTGTAACGCATTCTAAACTGTATTATTACGATCGACGTATTAAATGAATTTGATAACAAGTTATTTTAATGGTATTTATAAGTACCATCAGTAGATAAACTATTAAAGGTTATATTTTTAATAGTTTATAGATTAAAGTTGTTAATTTAATTTATTTTACATATTTTGTTATTAAATTATTTGACACTTTTAAGAATTATATGCGCTTAATAACGTTAAATCATCGTTCTGAAAGGTACAGGCAAAGATAAACACGATTTGTAATTCAGAACCATTTTTAGTGAACTGTTTTGGTAGCACGGTTTATAAGTAAACACTGATTACATTCCAAAAAGTGCTAACGGAACAAAAAAATAATCGACATGTGTATATGTGCCTTGTGTATATGTTGCGTATACGTCTCGATCCAAAATTAAAGGCATAAAAGTGTTTTGCATTCTATTAAATGTAAATAACGAAATAAAAAAAAATATTAAAAAAATAATAAATAGTTATTTATAAATATCACCTGAATAAAGTACAGCCCCATTTATGAAGAAAAGATAAACCTTTCTTTTTATCGAGACAAGTTTTCAATAAAATCCATAAAAATATGTCGTCATTCTTGAATTAATGTTTTTCTTTAGGCATATGATTCTATTTAATCTTTACAGGAAAGGTGTACCAATTTTTTAAATTTTAACCTTAACTCTTAGACATTTTATTTGAAATTCTTACGTCAAAACATTCCGAAATAATAAATAACTCAAAAATTCATATTGAAGTGTTCTGCAATTAAGAAAACTGAGGTTACTATTTTAGACTAATTTAATTAACATAAGTACAAATGTTTTATTAAATCTTTGGAAAACACGTCATTTTATCCACGTCAGAAAATAAATATACAATTCTAACTTCTTTTGAGTTACCCACAATTACGAAAATATGTTATTTAACTTCTGAATTCTCAGAATGTAATACTTATTTTAGAAATAACTAATTCCACTGCCACTGATTTTCGTAAACTTTTCTGGGTAGTTTTATAGTATACTAGCTGACCCGTCCAGTCATGCAGGTCTCAGAATAATAACCTTATGTATAATTAAAATAAATGCTGGATGATTTCATATTTTTCAATGAATTCTTTCCTGGCGAATCCAAAATTAGTGGCTCCATTGTCTTCGTCTGCGTACACCCTCGCTGTTACACGATTTTATATTTAAAAATGAAAATCCATTCAAACGAAACTGGAATTAGTGTCCAACTATCTTCGGCACCATATGCACTCGAATTTAAATGATTTTATATTTTATACAAATTGTCATATTTATCCTTACGAAACTAGAGTTAGGGGCCGTCTGCCTTCATAAGCGTACGCCTGGTGTCCTACGCAGTCTCTTGTTTATTTTTCCAAACCGAAATTCGTGTTTCTCAAAAGCTACTTAAATGGAAGGAACGTATCGAAACGCGAAATGCTTATCGAAATGACTCACTTCGAGAAGGAAATTTTTTCGAAAGGATGAATGTTAATTTTCTTTAATCGAAATGTCGATAGAAAGGAAAATGTACAGTAATGAAGAGGATACGTTTTGTTTTTTTTTTATATTGCCGATGTAGAATTCATTATAAGTAAAATAAAAGAAAGTAGCAAAAGTGATTTTCAGAGATTTTTTATGGGTTAATTTTTTTTTTTAAATTTTTATGCTTTTTTAAGGGTTGGGTTGATTTTTGACGGCGATTATCTACTTGAAGGTTATAGGCCCAATGGGAGAGTGCCCTTCGTGGGGGGTCTTTCTAAGGGAACCTAACCCGTATTTACGTATGGAAATCCAAGGATCGAAGAAAACCACGAAAACCAGTCTCTTGAAAAACCAGTCAGTCAGTCTCTTGTTTATTTTTCCAAACCGAAATTCGTGTTTCTCAAAAGCTATTTTAATGGAAGGAACGTATCGAAACGCGAAATGCTTATCGAAATGAGTGACTTCGAGAAGGACATTTTTTCGAAAGGATGGATGTTAATTTTCTTTAATCGAAATGTAGATAGAAAGGAAAATGTACAGTAATGGATACGTTTTGTTTTCTTATACTGCCGATGTAGAATTCATTATAAGTAAAAACAAAAGAAAGTACCAAAAGTGACTTTCAGAGATTTGTTATGGGTTATTATTTTTTTTATGCTTTTTTAAGGTTTGGGTTGGGTTGATTTTTGACGGCCGATTATCTACTTGAGGGATATAGGCCCAATGGGGAGTGCCCTTCGTGGGGGTTTTTCTAAGGGAACCTAACCCGTATTTACGTATGGAAATCCAAGGATCGAAGAAAGCCACGAAAACCACTTTTTAAGAAAAATATATGCATATATTGTTTTTTTAACATTTCAATTTGCGTAGCTGGTCAGATTTTTAAACTTTGGAGAAACAATCGGAAATTCCAAAACGACAGTAGGATTTTTCTTTTTTGAAAAAAAAAATACTATTAATTTTCGTTTTTAATCGTTATATCAACGTATTATGTAAATATATTTTTTAAAATCAGTATGTGGAAAATAAGCTCTGTATAAAGGGGTCTTTTAGATTGCTATTTACCAAAATGAAACTTTAATTTAGAAAGAAATCAGAAACGATTATTTATAAGTAAATAAATATAATCGTAAAATAATCAAAAATAATCGTAATCTTCTTATCGCGGTGACTTTCGTTTTATATCTTTTTTTGCTACTGACGTTGTTATTGATTAATGATGACGTTATAAGAAACGCGCCGCTTGGACTGTAATGACATTCATCGGATTATTTTTAAAATATTGCGAATGGGAAAGCTTTCTCCTATGCCGAACATACTCTACACCGGAAATCCAGGTAAACAAATAGACATACACTTGGAAATAAGAATAAATCATGAATAATTGAGGATACATTTTAATTGTCCAGGTTCAGATCATACAGCATAAGTACAGGAAAATTATTCCATGGCAAATGGCTGCGAAGTTAGCGGCATCCGCGACAGGTTTACATGTTGATCCAGTCTACATGTTGATGAATAGTGCATTCAATCAAGCAATGGTTAAACTCATACGCCACAAATTCTTCTGTTTAACTTTCTGGTATAATAAATTTAGTAAGAGAACATGAATCATTAGATTTTTTATCATTTAAATTTTTTAAAAGATTGTGAATATTCTTTAAGAATAACTCGTTTGAAATATATATATATATATATATATATATATATATATTATAAAACAAAAGTTGCTCCCTGAGAAATCATGAAGTCATATTAAGGGTGATAACGTTTGACAAACAAATTTGGCTTTTACCTCAATTTTTTAACTTGCAAACCTCACACAATTCCAAATTTTACACTTCTGAATAGGAGAAAAAAAATTCTTTCAAACGTAATTTGTTTAAAAACTGTATCCAAATTTATTGATTTTTATAGTTTTTAAAGTAATTTTCCAGCATGATACTTTTAAATTCACTTTATATTTCGTCTAGCACGATTCCGAGAGATTAACACGTTTGTACTTTAAACGATATAAATTGTTCAGAATTTTTTTATGCTAATATATTATAACTTAATTAATACACCATCAATAAATTAACAAAGTAGTAAAACAACATAAATAAAACAAAAAATCATCAGACTACTCACTTAAACATTGAAATTATGAAAATAAAAAAACTGTTTTAAGATGCCAAATATTTGGCAATTTCTTCAACTCATAACTCCTGATAAGACTCTGAATCGAAAGTATCAATTTTAATACATTCTAAACTCTTTTCGAATACATTATTGATTTTTTGAATAAAAATTATTGTTGGTGTTAGTAGAGGGCTATCTAAAAAAATACATCTACCCTATATGTATAAAATCCTAATGAAATGAATTTATGAAACGGATATTATTAAACGACTGGATGAAACGAATTTATGAAACGATTCTATGAAACGACTGATTAAACAACTGATTTTGTTTCACGGCAATTTCTCCTAAAATATGCAATACTTTGCGATGAAATTAACATTAAAAATCCGTATTGATCCGCAGATTTCAAAACTGGTATTGGAATTTTTTAATTTGACTTAGTTTTCGATACATTAATTTTTTTTCTAACTTTAAATATTTTTCTCTAATGATGGCAACTCAAATTTTTATCATGATATTTTTTTCATACTTTAGAAAAGGTTATTATTTTAAAATAATTTGGCAACCAGTTTGGCCTCTCTTAAACGTATGCTATGAAATGTATCATGTTACTTTTATTCATAATTCAAATTAGTTGAACAATCTTTCACCAAATCGAAAGATTCTGATAGGGATATCAAGAACTCGGTATTTTTATGTTAGCGGGATGCAGGTGTTAAATCGCCAAATATTTTCACGTCGCATATATATATATATATATATATATATATATATTTGTATTTTATTAATTTCATTTACAACATAATCCTTTCATTCATTTTATTTAAAATACAAAACTTTATTTAAAACTGAAACATTTAAAATTGATGCCTATCACTACTTTCTTTCATTCTTTTTTAAAACAAAACGAAAAGAAAAACATTAGGCACAGATGTCATATACGCACCATATGATACATTACGCACCATATGATACATTATGCACCATATGATACATTACGTCATATGATACGTTACGTATTCTTAAAATACTACTGACATTGAAAATAATATTTGAAAAATATATGAAGCTTCATGTCTCTTGATCCAAAATTAGAGCTCATGCCACGAAGTAGTTTTTGCGTTATGCTTAAAAAAAAAAAAAAAAAAAAAAAACTACTCAAATGCAGTTTGTTTTTGAACTATTAACAAGAAAAAAGAACATGAGCTACGGATACATTCTGAAACATTTTACACTTCGAAAATACTATAATTAAATTGTTTCATTTGATGATGAACGAAAATATCTAAATATACAATTAGAAGCGCATAACACATTTGAAAATCCAATTTCAGCAAATAATGCCCATTAATGTTAATGCATTCATATAGCCTTGTGTGTGAATTAATTTAGGTTCTATAAAATTTTTTAGTATGCATTATTTAACTGGAAAGCGCATAAAACGATTAAAAACTTTGAATAATTTTATAACTTACTATAGACTACGATGCTTATAAATTCTTTTGAGCAACGCAGTGTACGATTTATGGAATTTATACGCAGAAAGAAATATTCAAACATTTAGTTAATCTATAAAATGCATCCAACAACTGTAGAAGCATTGGCATTATTTATAGCTCATAGACAATGCTGCAGCGGAATGCTTTTGTTTGTATCTGTTTATGAATGGTAAATACTATGCTCTACACATTCTACATAAAACATCTTATAATAAAGCTCAGCAATGAATATCACTTTTATTGTGTTTGACATTGTCAAAAATTTAAATACATTACAAACGAATATCTGCCGTAAGCCATAATTAGACGGAATTTTTTTGTGTAACCCTGTAAGTGAATGATAATTCCTATGCACTCCCTGTTCTATTGAAAGCAGACTATATTGATACATAGTAATGCATATCAATTCCGTTCTGTTTGACTTAACTTAACATTAACGATTTTCTTCAAACGAAATTTTTCATTAGACCTTAGCATAACGAATTTATTTTGTGTGCCCCTGTAAATTAACAATGCTACACACTTTAATAGAGAACACGCTACAATAAACATGAACAACATATGTCAGTTGCATGGCAATACAAGTATATTTACGAGAAACAGGGTCCGGACAGAGTGCAGGAAATAAACCAAATTCATAAATACATTTCAACTATGCTGAAAGTCTAATAAATGAACGTTTCCAAACTTTATATGGTTATGATTTCTAAACTACTTAACAAAGAAACTTCCTTTTTTGTATCAGTAATTATAATTCGATAAAGATGCCAAGTAGGATGCATAAAATGGAGGTTCCTTTGAAAGTTTTGATTTTTTTTTTTTTTTTTTTTTTTTACAATTACAATATGGAGATGGTCCCCTAATTATATCGTTAAACATAAATTCAAAGTAAAAAAAAGCAGTGAAAAAAAAAACATAATTGTGAATATAATAAATGGGACATTCTCACAACCTTTTGACTTTCAGGAATAACAATCCGGTGAAATTAAGCTTGCTAAAATAACATTTTAATCTGATAGACGAATGCCTTAATAATTCAAAATAAAGAAACAAATGTCAGCAGCGATTTTTTTTTTTTATTTAACCGAGGTTTAAGTTAATCTCACAAAAGTTTAATTTTCTTTACTATTTTACCACTAAAACCTTTTATTTTCTTCTAAAGTTTTAATTATAATGAATTTGCATAGTACCCATAGGAGATTCAAATAAGAAATAATAACAAGGTAGTATTTTTGGAATAACTTTGTCTTAAAGGGCGTGGTAAAGAAGGGATGGTAATGCAAAAAAAGGGGAAGTTATAGGAAAAAAGGGACGGTATAGATGAGACGATAAGGAAAATTACCACCTATTTTTAGGCAAATCATGTTAAGACTCAGTGATAGCCACAATGTTCATTGATTTTTAGAAACAGTTATCTACGTTGGATTAAATTAAAAAAATAAAGTTACCCCGAAAGGTGCAGGAATAATCCTTGGGGCAGTAAAACTACCAATAAAGGCACGATGCTTGAAGTTGATATTTAAATATGGATTTAAATTCTGCAGAAAATTTCCAGACAAAGAATTTTAGCCATTCTTTCTCTATTATACTTCTGCATGAGAAAAAAGTTGACAAAAATTCTGTGACTGCATCTCAAGTGATTTTCTGTATAATTTAACAAGAGGGGAGGTAAGAAATTTAAAACCCAGGGACAGAGTTAAAAAAAATAATAAAGACCGTAAAAATGTGTGGAAGTTAATTTTTTGCTACATATTTATATAAAACAACTGTCCCAGTTTCGTAAAAAATTGCATCGAATTACTTTTATTGAAACAATTTTATACAGGCAGCTCCAAACTTAAAAATCAGCATCAGGATCAAGGGACGGTACTGTAGCTTCCTGAGTATTTGGACCCCCAACATCGTTCAAAACTTATTTATCTCGTTAACATTGTTATGCAGTCATGCAATGGGGTATTCTCCAGTATATGAGAAAAAAAACAAAAAAAAAAAAAACAATATGTACTAAGATAAAAAATATTATCAGGGGCTTAAATGTCAAACGATTTTGAGAATGCCTCATATATATATATTTGTTTTCTGTGAGGCAATTTGGCTATTAGGTAGATTTCTTATGAAATACTACCTATTGCGATCTCTCCTATGTTGGCATTTCTGAAAAAAGTTTTGAAGATCTACACTTATCATGACTCCTGGAACCCCCCTCCCCCCTTCAGTTAATTTTTCTATATGCATCTATATATATATATATATATAACTTTTTTATGGGTACGATTAACTTCCGTAATTCTGTACAAATCTCTTCAAAACTGATACAAAAGATCAAGAGGTAAAACATCTCGGTCAAGTTCGTTAATGGGCACAATCGGACAAAGGGAGTCGAAATAGGGAGGGGTTTTGTGAAAACCGAAAAACCCCTATAACTTCAAAATATTTTTTACATATGAAATAAATTTAAATTTATTATTAATTCGTCGTATTGGGAAAACAATTGTAAATCAAGTTCTAGTTAATTGAACGGAAAATAAAAACACAGGTCGCATATAATCTCTTCAAAAATTCCCATGAGCAAGTTTCATGTTTTTACTTTTAAAAAGGAATCTGAAAATGCATCGGAAAATTTGGAGTTGTTGAGCGGGGAAAAAAAATATATATTTTTTTAATACCGACTTAATATGATTTTCGTAAAACGAGCTGTTACAGATAAATGAAATTAAAAATTTGTCAAAAGCGGCCAGATAAAATTGTTAAACTTGGTTCATTTCTAATCTTGATTTAGTTTTTGTTGGTGAAATTAGTACTAACTTCGAAATATACCTCCGCCTGCAGTTCGAGTTGGCAGGGATTTTTAAAAATCGTGACTTGTTTTTTGCTTACGATGACTGTAAATTTAGAATTTTAATAATTTTGAATATTAAGTGTTTTAATCCCTAACAAAACGGTTACACTTTTATCATAAATATTAAAACATACTCTATAATTAAATTGTAATACTAGTATAAGATTCTAAAGCACGTTAATCGTAATGATATTTAAAAAAATATATTTTGTAAAAAGAAAAAAAAAAAAAAAAAAAAAAAATGATTCCTCCTTCAAACATTAAATAATTAACATATTTTGAACAATACAACTAATGTCATCAAGTTAACAGCAAAAAACAATTTTATCTGAGATTTAATTTTCAATAAATTAAATTTAAAATTAATTAAAAAAAACCATTATAGTAAAATTTATTGTAATAAATATGTCGATATTCTGCCTCAGAGTAAATAATACGTGAAATATTGATTTACATGAAAACAAAAAATTATGTAATTTAAAATGCGTTTTAATATTCTATATAAAAACTCAAGTTCTCCTAATAATGATTAATTCATATTAAAAAAAAAATATATTAAAATGAATGTAAAGATAATAATATTACACTAGATTAATTTTAACATAATTATTCTAATAATTTACATAGTAATAAAATAACAGTCTTTGAAATCTGAAAATAATACTATTTTTCATTTGAAAGAAACATTTTTCAAGGAAGGAAACAACACAAAGACCAAAAAAAAAGTTACAATTTTTGCTTTATAATAATTCAAGCGCTTTATTAAATGAATATTTAAAACGACAGTGATTCCTAAAATAGATATTAGCATGATTTATCTTTTAATTCCCTTTTACGTGTTTTATTCAGAAATATAGAATATGATAAAAATGTATATTGATATTTTTTCGGTTTACTGAAATGTGATACTTTAAACAAAATATTAATAATTCTGATAAAAAAAAATATGTGCATGTTTATCGTTAAAATGATTAAAAAAACAGTGATGATAAAAAAAGAAAATTATTAAGATTTATCTTTTTTTTTATTTCGTTTTCCCATGTCATATAATGTCACATTTTAAAAAAATGCATGAGAGAAATCCTTTATAAAGTAAAAAGTATTTTTGTTATGATGTATGATATATTTAAAAATATTTTTTATGCAATTTTCTATTCTTTTGGAGCAGGTTAGTTTAAAACCTTTCTAATAATTTTTATGAATATAATGTCTTGTATCTATACAATTTTTTAAACACATTTCAGAAGCATAAATCTGCAAAAAGCGATTTCGTAAAGTATCATAAATCTTTTACAGTTTCCGACTTATAATTGAAAAAATATATTGTCACACTTTTTTTTATCATTTCCAAACTATATATTGTAAAAATAAAAAAAAAAAAAAAAAAAAAAAAAAAAAAAAAAAAAAAAAAAAAAAAAAAGATCCCTTTTGGAGTTTAATTCTTTTTGTATATAATTATTTTTGTAAAGATATTTTAACTGACAGTTTTATAACAAACTATATGCCAACTCATAATAATTACTAATAGATTAAATTTAGTTAACAATTTTACAAGTAATTTGAGAAGCATAAACTTGCAAGAAGCATTTTTAAAAAACTGTATAATGGTTTTAGGGGTTCAGACAAATCATAAGTAAAAATATTTGAAATATTTTTTTTTTATTCTTTCCACAAAATATATCGAAAAAAATTAGCATTCTTGGAGTGTAATTGCCTTTATACGAGGGAAACTCAGTACGTAGGTCAAAAACCGATATGAGAGGTCGGAAATTAGAGGGCAGTAAATCGTTACTAAATATGCATTAAGCGGCAGCTCTATCCAACTGTAAGATGTCAATTTCGAATTTATGAGACAACATTTATACAAGATGAGCAGGGATGTTCAAATGTTGTTAACGAAGAAAGGAGTTCAGTCGTTCATCGTTCAGTTGAGATTGCGACATATGAAACAATGTGCAAGTTTGAGGAAATTGTTAGGGCTTACAGGCGAACAACAATAGATAACATTAGCAACTGCAACAGGGCAGTTGCTGCATTGTATTCACATGGCTTGGCCTAAAACCGACTGATACAGACGTTGAATGTGAGTTACACAGATGGCTGAGAGTGCTGTCCAAAGACTTTTATGCAGCAGATATTAGATAATTCATAAAGAGATGTCACAAATATATCAATGTAAATGACGTTTATATAGAGAAATAAACAAGACTTTTAAATATGTGTATTGTTTTCCCCCTTTTTTGTTGAATTTGCGATATATGTATTGACTTGCCCTCGTATAATGCGGTTTCTGAAATTTTTTTCTGTCATAGTATAAATTGATAAAATTAAGGCAATAACTGATAATGGGTTAAATGTAGTTTACAATTTTAAAATAAGTCGGCCTTACAACTGACATTAAACAGTCTGCGCGTATATCTGCCTGTCTTCTGTTGCTAGAGCTCTGAAAATATATCATACGTCATTACTTTTGTATGCCCAACATTAGTTTGTCTTATGTAAAATAAAAAGTTATACATGAAAAATGATCAATGTAAGACAAAGATGTTTTCCTTGCGTCACATTAAATCTCATATATTACGTTTATGTATGTTTTTATTCCTTATAAAGAAAATAAATTCCTTCTTAATTCGCATAAATTGGTATTTTAACTAAATGCCTGCTTAAATATCAGCGTTACTGTAATGGAATTTATATTATTGAATGAGTACTGTTTAGATATAGTTTTATGGAACTTTTCGTTATTTAAAAAAAAAATACATATTAACAAATGTTGATGATATCATGAAAAAAAGTTATGATATTCCATTTTTAAAAGTATTTGAGCAAAATTAATAAATATAAAAAAATAATAAAATTTCATTTCTGAAAATACTAAAAACCTTCATGTATGATTTTATATGTAATTAATTGGTTATTATGAAAATATTTTACAAAATATTGCATTTAAATAAAATAAATCCTCGTGAATAGGTATTGATTTTAGAAACTTTTTTGTAAAAACAGCGCAACATAAATTTCTTATTTTATAAGTCAATAAATACGTGTTTTATTTACTTAACATATAGTATGAAAAATTTTATTCTTATTATATGACAAATCTGCAAACGAATCATGGGCTAGAAGTCAATTAAAAACAATTACGCACTTTATAATATTTTCAAAAACGCTCCTTTTATAAATCTAATAAAATCCATAAATTTACATTTAAACAATTATATATATATATATATATATATATATATATATATATATAATGCTTTCAAAAAAAAAATTTTTAAAAACAAATAACCCAGTGCATCAGGCGCAACGCAGCTTCTTATATGCACTAAGTGAATATAGCTCTAATAAAAGTGAATGATTATGAAAATTATTATGAAAAGAGGGTGCAAAACAACAATAAAAATCCATGAAAATTTATAACGAAAAAACAACAAACAAACCACTCCCTGCTCTTCAGAAAGTGGGAGGAGTGAAAAAAGCAGGTATCAAAAACAGAAATTGGATCCTCACGGGTTTCGCAAGATATGGCCAACCCACATACTCCAAAAGTATAACAATAGATTTAAACTTTCAAAAACACAACATAAAAAAGCTATTTTATAATTTTAACGAATCAAAACTGCTTTAAAAACAAATATAACCAACCAATTGAAATCCAAGAAAACCGATTTAGCTTATAAAACGTAAATAAAAATTAATAAAAAAATTTTTCAAAATTTTTTTATTTTAATATGACTAATTCATTAAGCAATTAGAAGTATTGAACATGTGAGAAGGCCATATCCCCACCTTTACCCATGAAGACCTGAAAAAAACTTGCTACCTTTAAAACAATCACTACGCTCCACTTCTTTCCATCAGCAGGAGTTGCAAGCAAGGCCATAATCCAAGTTAGACCAGCGTCGTGAAGACTTGTCTTTCCATTATCCTCATAATCATTAATTTTCTTTCCAAGTCACCGCAGTTTCTACTTGAAGCACATCAACATGCAGACGTTCTTAAAGACTTTAGTCCACATCCTTCATTTATTCAAGCAGCTACCTTGGCATCCATTACAGTGTTTGGCCGCTTAGCTGTTGCCACTTTATAAAACACTTCTTAAGTTGATTTACATAATGAAAAATAAACTGGTATGGAAATAAATTATTATAAAAAAGATTAGCAGTAAATTTAAAAATCTGTGAACTCAAAAATTCTCTATTACTACAAATTCTATAAAATCTATTAATTTGTCCCACAATGATGTTATTGTGGGACAAATTAATAGATTTTATAGAATTTGTAGTAATAGAGAATTTTTGAGTTCACAGATTTTTAAATTTACTGCTAATCTTTTTTATAATAATTTATTTCCATACCAGTTTATTTTTCATTATGTAAATCAACTTAAGAAGTGTTTTATAAAGTGGCAACAGCTAAGCGGCCAAACACTGTAATGGATGCCAAGGTAGCTGCTTGAATAAAGGAAGGATGTGGACTAAAGCGGTGACTTGGAAAGAAAATTAAGGATTATGAGGATAATGGAAAGACAAGTCTTCACGACGCTGGTCTAACTTGGATTATGGCCTTGCTTGCAACTCCTGCTGATGGAAAGAAGTGGAGCAGAGTGATTGTTTTAAAGGTAGCAAGTTTTTTTCAGGTCTTCATGGGTAAAGGTGGGGATATGGCCTTCTCACATGTTCAATACTTCTAATTGCTTAATGAATTAGTCATATTAAAATAAAAAAAAATTTGAAAATTTTTTTTATTAATTTTTATTTACGTTTTATAAGCTAAATCGGTTTTCTTGGATTTGAATTGGTTGGTTATATTTGTTTTTAAAGCAGTTTTGATTCGTTAAAATTATAAAATAGCTTTTTTATGTTGTGTTTTTGAAAGTTTAAATCTATTGTTATACTTTTGGAGTATGTGGGTTGGCCATATCTTGCGAAACCCGTGAGGATCCAATTTCTGTTTTTGATACCTGCTTTTTTCACTCCTCCCACTTTCTGAAGAGCAGGGAGTGGTTTGTTTGTTGTTTTTTCGTTATAAATTTTCATGGATTTTTATTGTTGTTTTGCACCCTCTTTTCATAATAATTTTCATAATCATTCACTTTTATTAGAGCTATATATATATATATATATATATATATTTATATATACATATAAATTATACACATGTAATTCTAGATAATATTATGTACAGACGAGTACAATATGTAATACATGACTTCATTTCATATATGTTATTTAATATTGTTTTATGAAAGATTAGAAATGTAGTAAGCCTACAAGATTTGAAGCGAAAGACAATTTTTAATAATCAAAGGAAGTATTTGCGTAGTTCTGCACTTTCGTAATGCTCTGTTATTGAAATCAGAATATCCTTACTTAAGTGAATAGTAAATTTAAACAATGTAGCTTCTTATAAATCTCCAGTACAAATTTATAACATAATCATTAATCTCAATAGAAATCAATAATTAAGTCCAAACAGAATCACTATTTGTGCTTATACCAAGGGCTATAGTTACAGATCAGTTTATACAATCTAGATTTTCATAGATGTTTTATTTTATAAAAACACTTTAATTCGCCATCAGATGTATATTTTGAAAAATAGTATGATTACAGTAGATTAGTGGTTTATGTATTGTTAACTAAAAGCTGTCACAGTTGAAAATTTTGCAGTAATTTTACAACAAGTTGAAATACGTACACTTTTCGCAAAGAAAAAAAAAATCCCTCGTTATTTATTTCGGTAAATTAGCTCTGATTCTTAAAATATATATATATATATATATATATATACTAATAAAAAGAAAAGTGCCCAGTTAAACTGATGTCATTGAGCTCACAGGATATTTACACTAATTGTATATTATACTCTTATTTAAAAAAAATAATACCCCTCAAAAAATAAATGAAGAGGATTAGCCCCCGTTTCCCCCCTTTATACTTAACCAATAAATCTCCAATTCTAATCAAGGAAGCTCCTTAACATAATAAACCGGTATACCAAATTTAAAGCAAATCAGATGATTCTGCATGAAAAAACTATTTCGTTAAATTAAGGGAGGGTCTAATCCTTCTTCGCCCTCCCTTTATACTTAACTAATGAATCTCCAAATCTAACCAGGAAAGCTCCTTATCAGAATGAACATAGAGCAAAAATTAAAATAGACTGGATAATTATGCATGAAAATCCATGAGCCATATCGGATTAAACTGGTATATCAAATTTGAAGCAAATCAAACAATAGTGCACGAAAACCCCATTTATCTGACTTAGGCAGGGACTAGCCCCCACCCCTTTATACTTGACCAATAAACCTCCAAATTTTATTTTATTAAGGCATAATAAACATCGTAAACATAATAAACAGGTATACCAAATTTGGAGCAAATCGAATAATTCTGCATGAAAAATCCATTTATCTAAATTAAGGTGGGGGGGGGGGCTTGCACCTTTATACTTAACCAATGAACCCTCATATCTAACCAGGAAAGCTCCTTATCAGAATGAAACAGAAAAAAAAATAATGTAGACTGGATAATTCTGCATAAAAAACCCATTTATCTAAATTAAGTTTGGGGGGGGGTCTAGCCCTCAATCCCCCCCTTTATACTTAACTAATAAACATCCAAATCTAATTAAAACAACTTCTTATCATAATAAAGCGGTATACCAAATTTGGGGCAAATCGAATAATTCTGCGCGAAAACCCCACTTATCTAAATGACGGGGGAGTGGCTGCCCTCCCCTTTCCCTCCTTTATACCTAACTAATGAACCTACATATCTAATCAGGATAGCCCCTTAACATAATAACCGGTATACCAAATTTGGAGTAAATCGAATAATTCAGCACGAAAAACACATTTATCTAAATTAACGGTGGACTAGGCCCCCTTTGCTCCCTTTATACTTAACCAATGAACCCCCGAAACTAATCAGGGAAGCGTCTTATTAGACTGAACCTAGAAAAAATATTTGAAGCAAATCGGATGTTTCTATCAAGAGTTATCGCGTTACGTACATACATACATACATACATACATAACCGGCGGGCACATTAGCTCTCAGGCTTTGGTAACCTGTGAGCTAAAAAAAAGACAACTACTTATTATTTTTGAAAATATATAGTCAGAATTACCTCTTCCAAGTTACTCATGATTCAGAAACTCTTTCTTTATCATTAGAGACATTGTATGTAAATATATTTTTGCGATTTAAATAATAATTTATAAAAACAAAATTTCTTTTTTTGCCGCTAATTTTCGGAATTGTTTACGAGTAGTTTTTATAACGTATTAATCACTTACCTTCAACCGAAATAGAAATTTCTAGGATGGTTTCAATTTTAGCTAAACATTTTCAGCTAAGTAACAGAATTCATACCAAATAATATGAATTACCAAATAATATAAGTTTTAGCATTAATGATAATGGTGTTAATGCTGTCAATGCTGTTTATTTACCATGTCTGTAAAACGTATTTGTTGAGCGAAAGGTTTACTCGAAAAACCTACATTCCGGTTTAAAATAAAACTTATAAAAACACTATAAAAAAACTCGGAAAGTTTCCAAAAATTTGTAGCAGTCAAAGAAATTTTATTTTAGAATTGCTTTGGTAATTTTTTGATTTTTTTTTTTTTTTTTTTTTTTTTTTTTTTGAGATTTTAAAAGATAAACAAGGCTTTTACCAATTGTTACATATTCGGAGAAGATTATTATTTAAATTTTGGTTGATTAAGAAACTTTTGTCTTTTTGAGAGCGAGTGTGTTTTGAAACCAAAGATGCTACAGAATTTGTTTTTCTGAATAACTATTGGCATTATTTTAACATAATTCAAATACAAAAGCATTATGTAATATGTTTTATTACTATATAAATCGTATATTTTTAATGTGTAAAAATATTTCATGAGAGAAATTTTAGACTTGAAGCAAAGTTTAATTAGTGCCAAATGTAGCTACGTTAATGAGTATAAAAATAATACTTATATCTGCATAGGAGTGACCGTTTATTTATTCTTTGAGAAACTTCACTAAATGGGTAACTCAATCTTAGAGTTGTATAAATACATAATTTTTCCTGACAACTATTTTCATGAAATATTTTTTGACAGATAGATAGATTTTGTTACAGTTATTTGAATTTATTGACCAATGGAGAATTTATTATGGAGAATTTATTTTCTGATTAAATATTTCACAAGCGTATTTTCATTTGTTATTATAATTTTGCAGTTTACACCCTAAAACTGCATCAAGTGCAGCACAAATGGATCCTGTTGGTAGTGCAAAAGAATATGTATTTAATCATAAGTATTTCATATTAAAAATTGCCTAATGTTTACCAATCAGGAAAGGGTTGTTCCGTGCAAGTTCTCTGTAAAAATAATAAATATTCCTTTTTCTACAAAAGTAAATTATAACCAAGAATAGAAGTATAAAATAACCTCTTTCTCTTTACCCACGATTCGGAAAATTGCTCTTAATAACTGTTATAATAATTGCTATTTAATAACTTCACAAACAATATATTTTTGAGATTTAAAAAAAAGCATTTATAAAAACAATGTATTTTTTTGCTGCCACACGTTTAAGAGTAGTTTTTATAGTGTGTTAATCAGTTTCCTTACCCTGGAGCAGTGGATTTTCGAATCATATTCATTCTCAATAAAGGTCGTTGGAAGGCCCTATACCTAGCATGTTAAATTAATCTAACTTTTCTCAGAATCTACCAAAGATATAAACTAGGCAGTTGAAATTATACAGTAGAAATTGTTTATATACATAATTTCAAATATTCCTGACAAAGTGAAATCAACTTTTTAAACAGATATCCAGGGTCGTACGCATCAAGATATTGTAGGTGTTTTAGTAAAAGAAATTTCGTAAACTACTGGTCGCTATATCTGGAGATAGATTTCTTTTTCATTAAATAAGGCAAATATTACTTTACAAAAATTCTGATAAAAGGTGCTTCAATGTCCATGAAGCGTACCAACCCTGATATTCTTTAGTTATATTTTTTTTAAATAGGGAATAAAAACCACTTTTAAATAAGAAAATACTTGAAAATTTTCAAGGAAAAACCTTTTTATAAATTTTTGTACATATGTTTATAACAAAAGTCATTTCAGATTGATCAGGGATATGTGTAAAATATTCAGACAAAATTACAAACAATAATATGTAGTAGTTTCTATAAAAGAGCCCATCGAAATTTAAAAAGCATTTTTTTTGAGAAAATTGAGTTTAAAGTTTATTAATATAATTCTTATGTATGATACAAAGAAACTGAATTACTTCAAAAAAATTATTCTCGTTGTCGTAGAAACAAAAGTAATATATTATTCGAAAGGGGGAAAAAATAAAAAAACTAAAAACGGCTTTTTTCACAAAATTGCCTTTCAACTCCCCTTAAACTTTTCGGCTGCGTAATTGAAGTTATACATTCAAGTGTTACAAAATAATATTACTTTTAATATTATTGTAAATGCTGCTGATGTGTATTGTTTTTCTGTAGAACTTATTGGCTAAACATGAAAAATTTTACTTGGTAATGGATTGCATCCGGGAAACATATATTTCAGGTTGCAAAAAACAACTAATATACTTTTAAAAGTTCGCGATATCATTTAGGAAAATTATTGGCAGCAAAATAAATTTTTCTTTTATATAAAAGATTCTTCGAATCTCAAAAATACATTATGTTCTGATGTTTGTAAAAATAAACAACGTTATTTGAAATCTTGAGTAATTCGGAATAGATAGTTGTATACTTTTATCTGTTATTATATTATAATTTCCCAGATTTAGATAAAAACTTCTTTATACAGTGCATCTATGTACAATTCCTGCGTTAAAAGAAGAATTGTTGCATAATTTCGAATACAAGTCGTGCCAAATACAAGGTCATATCGTGTTTGATCTTCTGACACAGAAACATCCGAACAATTAGCATTTCAGATTTTACACTGCTATTTCAATATAACATTTGAGATATTTTGAACACAAAAATTTCCCAGCGTGATGAAACTTAGTATTTTTTTTAATATATTTTTTCTAAGTTACATATTCTATGCTGTATTTTATCTTGTTTTACTGTACTTTCAAAAATCTTTATTGTATATTTAGTGAATATGTCCATAACAAAGGCTTTGTGCGAAAAATTAAACTCAGTGATCAGACCTACATTACTATACATTAACAAGTAAAAATTAAATTTAAAAAATCAAAAAACCCGACTGCGTAAAAAGCGAAGTTATTAATTATTTCTCATCAATTTGAAACTATTTTTATATTATTTACCTATTTTTTTATTTAGTTGTATTGATGACTTTTAAGTTTAATTGTTAGCTCCTATCTATAAACACAGTTTGGATGAAGCCTATAGTTGTCTATGATGGTTAGAGTTGCAGTAAAACTAGAGATCCTATCTACACAACTTCCAAGTTGTATAATATTTAAAAGGAGCTTCTGACTGTAAAATAGTCAATGAAACATCCTCTTCATTTTGAAAGACCTATCCAATTATATGCCACTCAATAGGGTGCGTAAAAATATTTTTCGTTTCTACCGCCATTTTGAATTTATAAAAACAAAACCTATCCTATAACCATCGGATGGTTAAGACGAATCGATAGAGGCTTCATTCATTAACATCCTTTTAACCGTTGGGATGTTCCGAGGGTATAAATAAATCCACATACCCAGATACGCGTGAAACACATAACCCTTCTTAGCAAAGATGTGTAAAAAGATGGGTAAAAAGATGTGTATATTTTAAATCGGCAGACACAATGAGTAATTGCGGAGATTTTAGCGCTTTTAAAAAACGTATTCTCTGTTTAGTATGTCGATGTGTTATGTTCTGACAGTTTCAAAACAAGTGTCGAGTGTTTGAAGGTTATTCCAAATATTTTTAAAAAGTTAATCCATATCAAACACGTAAAAATGTCATTTAATGTAGTAGAATATGAATGTGTGTATTGTTTAATGGTACAAATATTTATTTAAATTATCTACATATATTTATATCCGAAATGGATTATTAAAAGCGGCCAAAAAGTAATTCCTTTTTTAGATTAATTTTAATCCAAAATATCGATCATTTTCATTTCGTGTATTTTATGAGACAAATCCCTTCCATTTGTGAGGTAAGCAACACACATACAAGATTGCCACAGACAATTCCAACATAGTTGAGAAATGTTTCTGACTTTATTTGTCTAGCCGCTTGGCGGTGCTCAAACTTTGGTAAATACATTTAGATTGCAATGTAATATTTATGCATTATTGATATTTATTACAGCGTATTTGCGAATAACAATTAAACGTATACATTTATATTTCCTTTATTTGCTAATAATAATTAAATGTATAACATTTATATTTCCTTTACATGTATACTCGAAATAATTTAATCATCTATATCACAAATTATTAATGAACACAACTTTGAAATTTCATGAGCATATCCATTTACACATACAGTGATGGTCAAAATTATAAGGACAAGGAAAAAATCGCCAAATCTTGGCTACATTTGGCCGGAAACTTATGCATATTTAATGGATGGAAACTAAAAGAAAAATGAAGAATATTTTTATAAGGTTTTATGGAAATATGTAGAAAATTCATATTTATAAAATCTATTATGGATTTATACAGCCATCTGATATGGACAAAATTATAAGAACAACTGTATTTGTGTGTTATAAAAAGCAAAATTTGCATGTTTTTTGCTCTGCTCAGCGACGATATAAATGCGTACTAAGCGTTTGGGATCGTCATATTCTTTTTTTCAGTCATGCCGCTAGGTACAAAGTTTTCGGAGTTTGAGAAAGGCAAAGTGGATGCATTTAAAAGTTCAGGACTTTCTGTACGCCAAATTGCGACAAAGCTTAATAGATCAAGAACGGTTATTTAAAATTATCTTCAAAATCCCGGTAAATATGGACGGCAAAGACATACAGGTAGGTGATCTTCTGTTTCTGTACGGGAGAAAAGAATGATAATAAGGCGAGCTTGCTCCAAAAAACAAACGTCAACAGAAATAAAACGTAAATTGAACTTAGAATGCAGTGCTCGAACTGTTCGACGTGTTTTACAAAAAGAAAAAAAAGGTTTGCTATGGTAAACGCCGCCTCTTATGTCACGACCGCCTCTTACAAAAGTTCATACGAGACTGAGGATGGAGTTTACCAAAAAATGCATTACTATGGGAAAAAAGTGGGATGATGTTGTCTTTTCAGATGAGAAAAAAAGATTAATTTGGATGGACCAGATGGTTTTTGCTACTTCTGGTATGATCTCCGTAGAGAAAAAGAAATTTTCTCAAAATGTGCATTTGGAGGTGGCTCAATAATGGTTTGGGAAGGTTTCTCAACTGGTGGAACTACTCCAATAGTTTTTGAGCAGGGTAGAATGAATTCTGAGAGTTATGTTGATGTATTGGGCGATAATCTTTTACCGGAAGCACCGTTAATAACGAGTGGCGTCTATTTTTTCCAGCAGGACAATGCGTCAGTACATGTTTCCCAAACTTCGAAATCGTGGTTTGATGCTAATTTCGTGAAACTACTTCATTGGCCGGCCAGAAGCCCTGATCTGATTCCAATGGAAAATCTGTGGGGTATTCTGGCAGACGAAGTATACAAAAATGGCATACAATATGAAAACGAGCAAGAACTCATGTCCCCCATCGAAAAAGCCTGTACAAAAATTTCCAAGAACGTTCTTAAGGAACTGTCGAACTCCATGACGTTAAGACTGATCAAAGTGATTGAGAAGAAGGGGGAGATTATTAATTATTAGTGTGTTTCAGGCAAAAACATTCATTGTCCTTATAATTTTGTCCAATTTTTACAATGGCATATATTGTTAATTATGGCAAAACATTCATATTTTGTATTTTCCAATGTTTTGCATTCAATAATGATTTCTAGCATAAAAAAGCATTTTATGCATAAATTTCACTTTATTTAGTTCAGAAATAAATTTTATCTGTGCAATTTTCAATTGTCCTTATAATTCTGACCACCACTGTAGTGAGTTGCTGTTTGAGAGCGATTTGGAGTTTTCC
The DNA here is from genome assembly GCA_963932465.1 of Maratus speciosus. Lineage (NCBI taxonomy): Eukaryota > Metazoa > Arthropoda > Arachnida > Araneae > Salticidae > Maratus > Maratus speciosus. Next base: position 136,372,169 of record OZ010791.1, read on the forward strand.
TTGTAGTTATTTCTATATCCGTTTATGGCCTGACCCATCACGTTTGCAGCATCTTCTAGGCGGGCAAAAGCCTCTTCAATTTCTCGTAGTGATCTTCCCATTATGTACTATGGAAATCCAGTGTCCAAAAAAAAAAAAAAACAAAGTCAAACAGATGAACTCAAATTTGACAGCTGAATTTAAACGTACAAATATGAAGAAACCAGATATTACGCGGATTGCTCTGCAGATGAGACAATCACGAGTGAAATCTTTACCAAGTGAAATCTTTATCCAGTCATTAAAAAATATATATGTGCAACAATAATTTACGTGGTGTCACAAATGACGATGAACAACTATGAGTTTCTTGAATTAAAAATTAATGTAATTAACGCATAATGCATATTGGTGAATCCCAGAATATGATGTGCCGATGACATTAAAAGACATCGTTGAAGTATCGGGATCGCACCAAAAAACGAATAGCACAGTCATTTCTAATGTGACAAAACCGAAACTGAACCCTTTTTTACCCTCTTTTAGTTTTCGAAAAAAAACATTACTGCTGAGTTAGTGGATCCTAAAAGTATTTCATTTTAAAAAAATTTAAGTTTTAAGCATTAAACAGATAAACAAAATGCTTGTTACTAATGTAATTTAGTCCTCGTGTTAAATTTTTGATGCAGGGCATTTTAAGAACTAAAACGGAAATTATATACCGTATTCCCCTGCATTAGCCGGCATGCCGCAAAATTCGAGGGTGACCAGATTTTTGAATCCCTAGTCCCTTGAATTTAGTCCCTGGTCTTTCCCGGCATGCCGGAAAAAGCGAGGATAGTAATTTCAACAAATATCTTAAATACTTGCTGACAATTTTTTTTAGGGGCGCGATCAAATATTTAAAACTGTACCGTTTTCCACCGTTTTAGATGGGGATTTTTGACAGTCCCTGGAATAAATATTACTTATTTAATAAAAAATTTCAAAAGTAAACTTACCACTGTTTTCGAATAGTAATTTCAACAAATATTTTAAATTCTTGCCCAACTCCACCACCCCCTTGAATAGTATATCTACAAGTAGGTTGTTTAACGAAGTTTCGTTCAAAAACAGTTTTGTTAAGAATATAGTTCGCCTCCTGGTGGTGGAATGTGGAACTAAAATATTCGAGATTATGTTTTTTTTTTTTTTTTTTTTTTTTTTTTTTTTTTTTTTTTTTTTTGCGCGCGCGCGCGCGGTACTGTAGGCAGTGGAGATCCGGTTCGAGGTTCGCTATGTTCGAGATTGAGTCGTTTTATGGTATTTTGCAGTACTAATTTCAGGTTAATTTTAGAATATTATTATGAGACCGGGCGACGCCGGGCGGCTCAGTTAGTAAGATAAATAGAATATAATAATCACTTAAATACAAAGGAATATATATAAAGAGAGAGAGAGAGACAGAGAAAAAAATAAGTATAGATGATTTTTCCTTATAAGGAAAAATGCTGTTAGAGAAAACAAAATAAATAAGCCGCTCGTCCTCCAGTATCGAAAACTCCTATTTTCCAGCATGCCGGTAAATACGAGTTTTTCCGGCATGCTGGTATACCTAGGTTTTTTCCGGCATGCCGGCTAATGCGGGGGAATACGGTATATTAATAACATTTTATTCATCGAACAGGAAAATAAATGTAACTAAATATAGTAATATATAGTGCAATCGTTGCACACACTGTTAAAAGTATCGTGAAAAATTTATTTCTCTTTTTAAAGGCTATCTATTATCTGACCAATGAGAACGCCCGATAGTCATTTATGAAGCTTTCTCATTTGTCAGAAAATAGATAGCCTTTAAAAACAGTGGTAATTTTTCACGATATTTTTAACAGTGCATGCACTCACAGAAAGGCGTCGAATTAGAAACTTACTGAAACATGGTTACAGCATGGAAATACTCATTCAACCTGAAACATTACAATTTTACTTTCAAATAAAATATATTTCGCATTTTACTTTATTCTGAAAATTCAATACTGAACATTTCCCTATATTGACATTTCTTTTTGTCTCAAAATCTTTTATCACAATCAAAAGAAATGCAAAGTTTACGAATAATTTATAAATTAGCGATAAAATAAATATTTTGTATAAATGTAAAAAAAGTTAGATGGAAAGAAAATAAATTCTAGAAAAGAATTGTAAAATGTTTCCAGATTATTTAATTTTTTTAAGATATGAATACTTAATGAGGAATCTTTCTTCAGTGAAAATAGTAATGCATATATATCCTTTAATACACATTGACATACTTTTACATTTATTTCATGAATCCTTTGCATCAACATATTTCATAATGTTTTTGCGTTTCTAGAAAATATTATAGTTTTCACTAGAAATATTAATAAAAAAAAAATAAAATCAGTAAAATTCATTTGCCTTTTTTTGCGAATAAATCGAAATTTGTTTCAAATTACTACAATAAAAATTGATTTACAAAATCGAACACAAACTTACATAATTCGCTCACTTCATCAACTATTTTTTTAGGGATTTTGCATATGAATTTGGCATCCTGATTATTTAAATTTGGTTTACTGTAAATTGAATATAAATATCTGATTTAGTTTTGTTTGATAAAACATACTTACATGATGCATATATTTCGAAGAAAGCGCTATTTCTTTTCTTTTTGCTTTTCTATATAAACACTATAATAAGTACAATTTTTGAATATTGATATTAAATGTAATATTTTTCTTAAATTGTGATTGATTTTATCAGCAAAAAAGGCCATCAAATATGTATGTACGAAAAACTTGTGGTGTTAGGGAAGTCAACACATATAGTTTCTTTTTTGCATAAAAAACACCCTCTCTCGCATACATAAAATGTCTTTTCAGGAAATACTCACTTTGTCACTGCTCACCAAATACGACATACAATATTTAAAATTCATTTACTAAAGCAATGATAAAGATAAAAAAGTGACTTGTTTAATAAGGCACTTCACACATTTTTCAATGCTGTAAATCAATTTTTACTTCATATGTTCTCCAATAGGTAACACTACTCTTTCTTTAATACCACTGAAATGATATAATAAATCTAAATCAAAGCTCAATCATATTTAAATCTTTATTATGTTTAGCTATCTCAATGTGAAAAGGAGCTTTGCTTAAAATTAATTTGGACATTTTTACAATTCCAGACAGAAAAATGCCATACATTGATTATATTCTGAACTAGTTTATTTTTAATTAATTCCCACAAAAGTTAGATATACCTAATAAATTTGCCTTGTTTTACACTCCTTATAGTTAATGAACTAGCGAATTTAAAAGTTCAGGATACAATGTACTGTACATATGTAATGTAATGATAATCATGTAATAAATAGAAACTTTGTACGATGTGTAAATGTTTTATAATTTAAACCAATTAAGTAATGTAAGAAATCTTCAGAATATTTATAAAAGTGACATTTTCTACTCTAGAATATTAAAACTTTAAAAGATCATATAATGAATCTAAGATATGTATAAATAATTAATTACAAAATCATGGACGCTGTAGAACTATTTAATTGACGCGTTTTTCACGTAAGTTACACCGTTTTTAAAATAAATTCCACTGACTCCGCTATTGGCGAACAGATAGTGTTTAAAATTGTCTTATCGTATAACGCATAACTACTTTACAATACCCAGACACCAGGTTTATGCCTAAATCTGCAATAGTTCTGAAGTTAATAGGAAGTGGACAAGTCTTTAACAGGCACTCTGTATATCTCAAAGGCATCGATTCGTGTTTAGTACAAAACAAGTAGTGTGTGTCACTATAGGTGCTTTGGAAATGCGTTTTATTGGATAATAGAATACCGGTTTTCAAAAAGAGTAGTGCGTTCATGCTCACAGATGCTCAAAAAGTTACGTGAACATGTTGAAACATACTAGCATGCGTCTTTAAATGACTAACAACTTTTTACTTAACAGAATATTTCCTATGGGATTTCGTGGAGTCTTCCCCTAGAGACTGCACTAAAACTCTAAAGCATTTGCTGGTTTCCCTGGGTGACCATATCGGCCATCCCGAGATTTCGTGGATAGACTGGTGATTGATGTATTATATTCACTCGCCTATTCCACGGTCGTCATTTTGATAACATTCATATACAAACAATACGTAATGTATGATATGCATTAATTCATATCCATATTTCCACTCAGGTCAATTTTATGTCCGCCGGATATGAAGTAAAACTTTTTCTTACGAACATTTTTTTCAGAAACACGGGATATTAGAGATATGTTTATTTGGCCAATTTTTATCTAATTGGAGCGAGGATTCTTCCTCTCACTCTTTATGCGCTCTTGAGAGAACACCATTGTTTGGACGACAATTTTACATTAAAACTTGTGAATCCATGAAGCAATTTTAGTATTAATTGCTAGATTTTTAAAGAATAAATCTTAACAAGAAATTGCATATGGGGTTCTATGGGTACTATGGTGAATCATTATATTCATTCTCACATTTCGGTTTACACGCAAGCAGTCTCCAATGGTCATATTTTCAGAAATTTAAAATGCGAATATCACATGATGTATAATGTGCACTAATTTATAACTATATTTCTACTAAGGCCAATGTTATGCTCACAGTGTGTGAAGTAAAATTTTTTTATGCAATTTTTTTTCAGAAACTAGTGATTATAAAGGTATTGTATGTTGGTGACTTTTTATTTAATCGGAGCGAGGATTCTTCCTCACATTGTTTATGCGGTCTTGGCAGAATAAAATTGTTTGGACAGTTGTTGTTCAATTAACTTACGAATACATGAAGCAAATTTATCATTAATTACTATATTTAGAAAAAATAAATACTAAAATAAAAACATGCTTGTTAAAAGTCACTTTTCCAACCTAGTTTCGAATACACAAAAGATGAAATTCTTAACATCAAGAATAATGAATAAAATGATTTTCTTATATAATTCTTTAGAATAAATACTGCTTAAAATGCTTTTCTCATATTTTGCATTGTGATATTTTTCTAGAATCATGCATTAAAAATGATTCAAGACTTGTTTCACGAGGGCACAGCATACACGAAAAATTCCACACTTCAGATTTATAGACAATAAAGTTATTCCGTTTAACATAATGAATTATGCAGAAATGTAAATTACACTGAACGTTAAACTGCACTGTAACTTACACTATATATAACTATTAATCCAAAACTAATATTAATATCAATGAAATTAATATTAATGAAATAAATGTAAAAATTAAAATAAAATAAATGCAAAGGAGTATGAATTTGTAACCGATTTAATATAGCTTGTATTACAATAATTTAAAAAAAAACTTTATAAAAAATGCTAGAAAAATAATAATGGGCTGAAATTTTTTTCCTGGATCAATATTTCACGAAAAACGTTTTTTTTTTTTTTTTTTTTTTTTTTTTTTTTTTTTTTTTTTTTTTTTTTTTAACAGGACGATTGTACAAATTTATCCCTTAATACAGTTTGTGTTTGATTTTTCATCAAAGAATAAAACTCTACATATTCAGGAAATACATTCTTTTGTAATCTCGTGAATTTTTTTTTTTTTTTTTTTTTTTTTTTTTTTTTTTTTTTTTTTTTTTTGGTTTGAAGTGAATTAGACAAAATTGAAAATTCTACAAACTGCTTTAAATTATTACTTCTGTATTTTATTTTTTTAAATTAATATAAAAAAAAATCTATCCATATGTAGATGGAATGTATTTTCATGCTAATATATAATGTATGCGTAAAAAATAAATTTAGACAACCACATGCATTTACAATCAATACATACAAGAACAAATCACATTCAAATTTTAAAGCATAACAATGATACGTATCCTTATATGCTGTATGTTCATTTTATAATTTAATACTTTATGGAATTTTTAAAAATGAGGAATATTACTCTCCAGGACTGATTAGAACAAAATGACACAAATCTAAATGAATGTAAAACGTAGTGAATGTAAAACGTAGAAATTCTTTTGTGCATTGATTTAGAAGAAAAATAAAAGGAACGCACTAATTTCAGCACAATGAAGGGTAATTAATTTATATCCGTCTACAGTGATTTGGTCATTCATGGCGAAACGGTGGCGAAATTCCGCAATTTATTGTCAAACTCGCAATGTATTCCGTTTTTCAGTGTTTTTTTTCTTTCTTTTTTAAAAGAATAAACAGATAATTAAATTAAGAGTATATTTTTACTTTAAATTACTAAGAATTAATACTACATGACACTTAGAGCTCAGAAGATACTTGTGGGTGAAAATTTAACAGAATTTATGTCTTTACGTTCATTTATTACGAAAAATATTTAAATAATAACACCGCAATTTTTTAAAAGCTCTAAAATTAGTTAAAATTGTGCATATTGTAAAATTAATCTTATAAATTTTTTGACGTATTAATTTTTTCTTCAGAACTTTTTGGAGAGGTATGTATTAGAATGTTAAGTTACTTTTTTTGTTAATGTTGAATGTTAATTTAATTTACAATTTTTATTAATTGGATACATGAGTGTCTATGGACGATATTCTATGAAAGTGTGATTTCATTAGTTTTAAGCGGGTTTTAGTCTTAATTAAATGTTAGCCGAATAGTGGCGTGTATATAAAGATAGTATTTAAAATACAGGGCTGTACAAAAGTATTCAAATATGATTCCATCTACTGGTATAAATTGCTGAAAGTGAAATTTCACCTATTATGTGTTTTTAATACATTCCTACTTAGTTGAAAAGTAAGTTTATGACTTCAGTTTGTGTGTTCGTATGACTGTTCAATCTGTAACTTGCGTTGGTATATTTTGGATTGCTTTGAAATTGAAATATGTTAATGAGATTTAACATATAATGTTCGGTATTGAAAACAAAGCATATAGCATTCATATTTTATTTACAAAAACACTCTAAAGTATTCCATTACATTATAGTCTATGGTAAATGTCAAAATTATACAAATACTTAGCACTTATAGTCGTCCTCTCGCCCGTCCATCTGTCCGCATATAACAGCATAAACGTCTACCCAACCAAATGGTTTGAAATTTAATATATGGGGCATTCTAACAACCTTTTGTGTCCCTGAATAATAATTTTTATTTTAGTACATGCTCTTGTGTTTTTTTTTTATTTCATATACTGGGGAACATCCCATTGCATGATTGCATAACAATATTAACGAGATAAATAACTTCTGGACGATGTTGGGGGTCGAAATACCAGAAAAACTCCTATATCGTCCCGTGTCCCTGATGCTGATTTTTAAGTTTGGAGCTGTGTGTATAAAATTGTTTCAATATAAAAATAATTCGATGTAATTTTTCTGAAACTGGAACTGTTTTTTTTTTATACAAATATGTAGCTAAAAATGAACCTGCACATATTTTTAGGGTTGTTATTATTTTTTAAACTTTGTCCCTGGGTTTTAGATTCCTTACCGTCCCTCTTCTAAAATTGTACAGAAAATTCCATCAGATGCAGCCACATAACTTTTTTCAATTTTCTTCTCATGCAGAAGTATGCTAGAGAAAGAATGTTTAAAATTCTTTGACGGGAAATTTACTGCAGAATTTAAATCGGCGTTTAAATATCAATTTCAAGCATCGTGGCTTTATTGGTAGTTTTACCATCCCCAAGGTTTAGTTCTGCACTTTTCGAGTAAATTATTATTTTTTTTTAATTTAATCCAATGTAAATAACTTTTTCTAAAAATCAATGAACATTGCTGCTACCACCTAGACTTAACATGATTTGCCTAAAATAGGTGGTAATTTTCCTTACCGTTCCATCCTTACCGTCCGTTTTTTTTTTTTCATTTCGTCCCTTTTTTTACCTTACCGTCCCTTCTTTAACACCCCTTTAAGACAATATTATACCAAAATTTTATACTAAAAATACTACATTGTTATTATTTCTTATCTGAATGTCCTGTGGGTGCTATACAAATTCCTTATAAATTTAGAATTTAAAATCATTATCATTAAAAAATTTGAAGATAATAGAAAATTATAGTGGTAAAATAATAAGGAAAATCAAACTAGCAAGTTTAACATAAACTTCAGTTAAATAAAAAAATTTTCGCTGCTGACCATTTTTTCTTTATTTTGTATCATTAAGGCATTCTTCTGTCAGATTAAAATGTTATTTTAGCAAGTTTAATTTCACCAGATTTTTATTCCCGAAAGTTCCTCTATTTAACGAACCTCTATTTTGCGAATTTCTCTATTTTGCGAACTTTGCCTTGGAACAAAAAACATTTTGCCGATTTCTTCGTAAAATAACCTCCAAATAGCGAAGTGCATTCTCTATTTAACGAACTTTTTCTTGTGATCTAAATTTTTTTTCCTCCCCATTTCTCAAAATATTTCTGGACATTTTTCAAACTTATTTTTTCTTTAAACACATTTTATGATGTTCAATGTCCTTGAACTGGTTTTAAAAGGCACCTTCTTTGTCAACAGTAAGAATTCGGTAAGTACGGAGGACGAAGGCGATAATCCCTTAGAGTAACTTAAAAAAAATGTGGATACAGATGAGAAAAAAAGAAGAAATTAACCATGATGTGCTGATTGATGATTGCATTTTACTTAATTCTGAAACTGAGACCTCGGAAACACTATCCGAATTGGATATTTTCGACAGTGTGAAAAATAAAAACAATACAGCAATGAATTGCAATAAAGACGAATATGATGATGATGGAAATGATCATGATGCAGGAATTAACAAAACATCGTATGATGAAATGCTAAAATCATTTGAAACAATCGGACTCGGATTATAGTTAGAAGAAAATACGCATGAAGGGGTTTTTGGCGCATTGCAAAGATGCCAGACGTATTATAAGAGAAAGCACTTTTCAAAAGAAAAAAACTCAGGCAAAATTAACAGAGTTTTTTAGAAATTAAATTTAAGGACGCGTATGTTAATGTATAGTTAAAATTATTTGTTATAATAATAATAAATACGATAATGTCATTAAAATTCGTTAATTTTAATGTAAAACTATTTACTTTAAACATAAAATACAGTGTATTCCCGGGCAATGTTTTGTTTTCCTTGCAGATTTCAAAGATTTAAACACGTAGAAAAAATAAATTGATGATGAATATTGGTGGGTAAAATAAATAAAACAAATCGATATAATTTATTAAAAAAATGTGATTAATTACTTTTAGTAAAAATATTTAGTGTTTATGAATTTAAAATCTGTTTTATGTAGTTTAAAGTATTTTAAAAGGTGAATCTCTATTTAACGAATTATCCATATAACGAACTTTTTTCTGCGATTTAACGACTTCGTTAAATAGAGGTTCGACTGTATTTACAATTTTTCTTGAAAATGCCCCATATATAATCATTGAAAATTATGTATTGCAAATATTATGAAAATTGAATCAAAACTTAAAAAGATATTAATAAAGGTTTTCTTCATTCTATTGTATCCTATTTTACATAATTACTTCAATGGTATCCCATTATAGGTAACCATTCTTGGTTGCCATGTTGATTGCGTCATATTTAAGATGGAGTCATATTTATTCCGTATTACTGAATTTAATACAGTTTCCGATTTCTTCAACGTAACTGGTTTTTAACATTTTCCAACAAAGGTGAAATCATTCGACAAAGAAAAGTGTTTATGCATTCGGTTTGTCTGTCCGCCTCTCCAGGCTCTAACTCCCGGAAATATACTCGGATTTTCATGCAATTGATAAATGTTATTTAGGGTCACCAAGGCATGTTTCGTATTGTATATGAATTATGTGGGATTAATTGTTCATGTACAGGTGCAGTATTCGATTACATTATAGCCAATGAGGAAAAATCGTTTACAATGTATTTTAATAATATTACGCTATCTCATTTATATTGAAATTGATATATATATCACTGAATTTTACTACAAGATGATTAAAATACAATAGGATACTACAATATATACAGGGCTGATCAAAGAATTCGGATAATTTCCCGATTGTTGATTGGAACAGCTGAAATTGGGTTTATGCGATCCTATATGGTTGAATTAGACTTAATATTTTAACTTATTAAACGGTGCAGTTTTATACCATTATTCTGAATGTGTTGGAAAGTATTTCATAATCTATGTTTGGCGCATAATTTTTTATTTCTTGTTTTATGTAAAGATGGATTTTTCTAATAAATTTTTCGTGATATGCTAAATTTCAGAAAGTTGTGTGCGCAAGTAGTGTGTGCAAAGTGTGTGCAAAGTGTGTGCAAGTGTGTGCAAAGTAGTGTGTGTGTTTTCTATGAAAATAGATCATTTTAATATTTTCAGAATTTAATTAATTTAAAATTTTATGTTTGAAGTATTTTTCGTAAGCCGGCAGTAGTCGATAAATCGACAAATACTATTATGGTTACAACTGTTGAAGTATTACAAAAAGCAATGAAATTAATTATACATTAAACTATGCCAAGTGACTGTGAAAGTACAATTGTATCAGTGAAATACTTCAGATGGAAAAAAAGTAGGAATTATAAATAAAAAAAGGAGCATCAAAGTTAAATGAAACTGATTTATTTATTTATTTGTTCATTTATTGTCATCATTATATACTTACAATTAAAATCTTCATGTACTACTTTCTTTAAAGACAGTCAGTCCATCCTGAAACACTGAAAGGAATGTCTAAAAAAATATAGATATTCAGCATATTATTTTTTAACAATGATTATTTTTGTAACTATTCGCAATTACCAAAGTATAACCTTTGTACTTTTTCGATGCCATAAAAGTTTTAAACTTATTTTAATGCATTAATCTGCGATTATGAAAAATTTAACATGGGAAATAGAAAAAAAATATTTTTGGCTTTTTAATGGCATTGGGAAAATATCGTCACTGTGATATGTATTTATGATCAGTTAAATTCAGAATAATGCAGATATTACCTCATCAATATCCTTTCCAATAATTTAGCTAAAGTATTGAGATTTACGTTTGAAAAATATAAGTGAATTATAAATACCGTGAAGTTGTTTTACATAGTTATAGTTTTAATCTTTAAATATATAAGTAATTTAGTCTTAATGTATGAAAAATAAATTTACATAAATTTATTGAATTTTTTAAAACCCAAAATTGCGTGAAAAAGGGAAAAAAAAAGTATATAAATTCATATTAAATGCACAAATAAAATGTACTAAATTCCCTTGCAGATGCGTACAAGTATTATAAATGTATTTAAAATGTATTGGAGCATCTTAAAAAATCGTTAAACATCTATTAAAACCCCAAAATGTTTACAGTCAATTCACAGGGCCTTCTTTAATGGTTTTATTTAAATGCTTTTAATTCTCTTTGTGCTTATTCAACTAGGGGAGATCACACCGGAGAGACCAGTAATTTAGGGGTGTTACGGAAGATAAAGAACAGAAAAAATATATCCAAATTTCTAACAAAACAAGCCTTCAACTACTATGTAGCAATTCCTTTCAAATTCCATGGACGCTATATGGGAATTTATCGTTAGAAACTATATATTTATCATAAACTGTTTCAAGACATTCTCTTCTAATGCCTTCCAGGTAATTACTTGCAAAAATGATAATCTTGGATTTAATAGAAACTATTTTTATAGGTTGAATTTGAGCTAATCTTGCTAAAGCTGTATTGGGCCTAATTAATGTGAAATGTGCTTTTTGTTCGTTTATTCTATCTCGAAATTTTCTCATTGTCATACCTATATAAAGAAAATCTTTATTATATTTTTTTAAAGGCATAACGTACATCCTGATAGCTTGGACATTACCAATTTTAACTTTGTGGGAGGATTTGCCATTAATTTTACATAATATTTAAAAATGGTATGCATCATATATTCAAAATGCCTGGTTGATGTAGTTAGCATTACAAAATTAAAATATTTTGCTTAGAGCAGTGCTTTGTTTTTTATAATCTTCCACTACAAACTTGCTTATGTTTTTTTTTTTTTTCGAAAAAAAAAAAAAAAGATTGAGTTGGATTCTCTATTACTATTTTTCTAATATCACCTAGTTTATCTTTTAGGAGATGGCTTGAATAGACTTCAAATGCTCTTTTTATATAATAATTAAATGGTGCTAATTTGTAACTTATAGACGAGCTGCAAATAAAAGGGACAGTGATACTAGATGCTTTAATCTTCCTAAAATTTATGCGATCAAGACTCTGTTTAGCTATAGGGGCCAGTAGCCGAATTTGGATCACTTCACCTATTTTCAGATGTAACTAGCTTCATTTTTGAAATACCTGCAAAATATCACTACATGATTTCAATCTAGCAATCTACTAACTAAATAAATCTTTAAAACAATTCATTTTTGAAAATATTAAGTTCTATTTTAATTTAAAAAAATTGTCAAAAGTCGTTCAAATTCAGCGACTGGTCGCCTAAGTTGGATCCCCAGTCTCTTAAATTGGACAAAACAACATTAGGCTGTTTTAATGAGTAGGGAATATAACTAATATTATTTACAGCAAAGTTTGCGATTAATAAAAAAAACAGCAATGAAATACATAATGAAATCAAATGTCTGAAAGTAAGCATAATTGTTTTAAATCAAAATGTATACAAAATATATATCAAAGTTATAAATAATTAAGAATAGAAATTATGGAGCGGATTGCCAGTTACTTGAATATCATGTAAGAAGTGATGCAAGGCTCACACACAAATTTCTTTTGTTCATTTTTTTATTCCAGAGCACACATCATTGAACCATTTTAGGAAATATTAACACTAAATCCTTTCATCTATTTTATGTTTCTTATGAATTTGGAAAAACCAATTATCACTGTCTTACCTTTTCTTTTTAGATTCTGAATCATTAAAGCTTTTTTTTTTTTTTTTTTTTTTTTTTTTTGCAATAAAAGTTTTCTTTGACATATGTCTGAAGTTTTCCCTTTCCACAGTTTCTTTCCAATTGGTTTACGCCTATTTTTTAAAACTTGGTGTTGCAATTGCTTTTGTGCTTTAAGAGCTTTTATTATATCTTTTTTTTCATGTAAAGGTTTACTTTGTATAGCGAAGATATAATCACAGCTGTTTTATGGCTCCCTCTGTATTTTGACTTAACTGATTCTGGCAAGGGAGATAACATTTCTAATGATTCTTTTGCTTTTTGAGTGGTTTTGGAGATGCAGCCTTCTTGCGGGTCAATCTCTTGACAACTCAGTCTTTCCTTTTCATTTCCTATATCTTTAACAACTTTTGCTGTTAATGAAGTTTCTCTTCCAGACTGTTTGTATGTATCGATTTCATATTTTTTTGTTCTCTTAATTTTAGTAGGTTTCATGATTACTGACTCTGACTCCAAAGTTTCACTATCAGAAAAATTAACGATCTATCTGCAGTGCCCATCAGGTCTTATCAGGAATAAGTGCAGAAGCAGCTGGGAAATTATGGCTTTTAAAAACATGGCTGTTCAGAGTTCAACACTGAAAATCGAATAAATAGGAATAAATAATTACAAAATAAAATGATTATAATATTATTATAATATTACAATATTATAATATTAATAAAATAATTATAAAAATACTCCTTAGGAATAAATAATTCAATGAAAATAACTACAAATACATAAAGAATAAAATAAATCGCAAACAAAATTTATTGCATAAACATGGAAAATATATTTTTTTATGTTTATATAGGCCTAAACTATATAAAGAAATTGATCTAGATATACAAAAAAACGGATTAAAATATTCAAAAACTTGCATGGAGATAGTAATCCATTATAAATATGATAAAATAAAAAATAGCGTCCAAAGAGTACCGCCCTCGAAATGCATTACTTACTTTTGAAATTTATGATCGATATCTGGTGTTTTTTGAGCAACTCAAATTGGTCCAAATTAAGGCAACTGCGCCATTTTTTAAAATAGATAATCTCAAGACTAAAAACACAAACGAAAGCAAACAAATTCACTTGATAAATATACGCAAGAAAAACGTAATTTTAGATAAGTATGTAAAAACATAACAACTTTCCTTATTTTTAAAATATTCTCTTGCTTTTAGTAGGAAAAATTAGATCAAAACAGCTAATTTTAGGGATTTTTTTTTAATTAATGACTGAAAACAGCAGATAGGGAGACGACTGTTTCTTTTAATCATAAATGACGCCATTCTGATGAGTAGAAAAGCAGCTATAGATGGCGTCTCTTTCTTTAATTAACTGCAGAATTGCAGAGGTCCAGGCGGTCCAAACATGGCTACTCTTCCCATCTCTGATTAGCCGAACATTAAAAAATGCTATTTTTTTATTTTGTTCTATTTATAGTGTAAATTATATTTTATTGTCAAACATATTGATTAATAACAAAACAAAACAGTATAATTCGTCTTTCCCTTGATTCCAGATCATGAACAGATGATCAACATGTCTAAACCAAATAGTCGGAACTTTTCTTAATCTTCCTATGAGTATATTCTCAAGCAAATACACCCTCCAAAAGATCTCCGCACTTTGGATTTAAATACCTTTTTCATATTTGTACAGCTTATTATAATTATTAGTGTTCTTTATTATATTTTCAGGCTCCTTATCTGATAAAGGTTTGTTTTCCTTTTCAGAATTTATTTAAGACATAAATCCTTTTTTTAGAACAAAGAAGTGAACTTCATATTAATTTTGTTTTATATCAATGATCAGGGTATAATTGGGTTTTATTAGTATATTTATTTAACCCTTTGAAGGGCGTTAATCACGCGGCGTGACCACTTAATTTTAATACCAAAACGGACAATCCGCACCAAGAATAGTTTTATATTTTTTTTCTATTTTACAATGAAAGTATGAAAAAGCAGATTTGTATTTTCTAAGAAATTCGTTCTTAAAGTCTGGTTTAAGTCAGAAATTCCATCATTTTATGAACAAAAGTTCTCTGCCCCTCAAACGGTTAACACGCACAAAAAAATTTCAAAACGTTATTTTGCAACGCATTTAAATATTATATAAAAAAATTGCTTAAAGCACGTAATGTTTGATTTGATCTAACTTCTTATCTTTTATACATTTATATCCATTTCAAATTGGTGAATTATTATTATACAATTCCCATATTGTGACATACCTGCAACTTAATAAAAAAAACTGTAAAATAATTAGAACTTTACAGTGACACTTAAAAATGCCTATGTCACCTAAAATGGACTCAATTTTTAAACTCCTATAAGGAGAAGACCAGAGGAAGCAATAAATATTCTGGAGAGAGACACACAGATCACAGTTCATGGGGGAGGGGAAAATATGGAAATTTTAAGGAAAATCTGCATGCATTGTAATCATGCGGGTAGATATTCACATTCATATGCTGATCATCCAGTAGAAGAAAAAAAAGGTATTTTTCTATTGGATGAAGGATACAGACTGATTTACATATTTCTCTGTCGTAGATTCTCTGTCGTTTCAGAAAAAAATGTTTTTTTTTTCTTTCTCAGTCACTTAAGAAAAGGTTCTCGAGAGAAAGACATGCTTTGAGGATGCACTGCCTTAACGATGAG
Organism: Maratus speciosus; assembly: GCA_963932465.1. Taxonomy (NCBI): domain Eukaryota; kingdom Metazoa; phylum Arthropoda; class Arachnida; order Araneae; family Salticidae; genus Maratus; species Maratus speciosus. Next base: position 136,387,706 of record OZ010791.1, read on the forward strand.
GTTGTTACATTTTTGAAGTAAGACTACTTCCGAAAATATTCGCACCTTGAGGTTTTGAGCCATAATAACTGAACTAATCACCGTTGAGGTGATTTTGAGGCCATGAGCTAGTGCCTGATTAAAATTAATCTTCATGATACACGGATATGCCGCATGGAAGACCCAGGAGATATCAATGAGAGGACCCAGAAATCAGTCATCAGCAAGATATAAAAAACATAATTTTTAGCAGTTCCTTTAAATAGTTATAAGAATGTATTTTTTGCGAAACTTAATTATGGAATGAAAATAGCTCACTTCTTATCATCATTTATTCAAGTATCATGCATAAGAATATAATTCTTCTTAGTTTTAATTCTAAATCTCTTAAAGAATTCATTCAGCCTGATGTTTTCAGGATGTTTCAACTTTCAAAACTCTTAATAATGTGTAAATATATGTAAATAAACTCTTTATTTACATTACATTTTGCTTTATTTATTTTCTGCTTTAAATCTAATTTATTATTTTATTATTTTAGGAATTGCTAATTTTATCACAGGACAGGCTATAAATTGTCGACCTAATTATTAATTAAACTGAAACTCTTCATGGTCACATGCAATCTCTGTGTGACTCATAAGATTTCGCGTACCACGAAATCCCGCAACGCGTTTGATTTTAACTTAAGCAATTTAATTAATTCAATAGTAATTTAATTTTTAATTGAACTACATTGGTGTCCAAAATTAAGGACCAGTCAGAAAAGGCTAATTTTTAAGTAAGCGAATATTGAAAAGAAAATAATATAATTCAAATAATTGCTATCCCTTCAGCACAGCTAGTCCATATAGCATCTTATTCGTGTCGCACGTGGTCACATGTGTCACAGTGACTACGGTGAAGCAAAAAATAGGAAAATTCACACGTCTCATTATGAGTCTCAAATCATCACTATATGTGACTCCACTGAGACGTCAATGTGACTGTTGCTTTGTGACGAGTCACCAGGTGACTTTACAATGTAGTTACATTGTGACTCTCATGTTACTGTCATTTTTAGGCTCAGTTTTAAAGACATCATGAACGCTGCATTATGATAAGTCACCAAATAATATCACATGATAGTCACATGGTGACTTTTCACAAAAGAGCACAATGGTAACTTCACAGTAGTCTCTCTGTCACCTGAAACTCATCATGTGACTTTAATGTGACATTATTTGGTAACTTATCACAATGCAGCGTTCACGATGACTTTATTGAGTCTACAGATGACAGTCACATGAGAGTCACAATGTAACTACATTGTAAAGTCACATGATGACTCGGCACAAAGCAGCAGTCATAGTGAAATCACAGTGGAGTCACATATAGTGATCATTTCAGACTCATAATGAAATGTATGGAATTTCCTATTTTTTTGCTTGACTGTAGTGACTGTGACACTTGTGACCATGTGTGACAGGAAGTTAATAGAAGGAAGTTAATAGACAGGAAGTAAGATGTTATATGGACTAGCTGTGCTGTAGATCTAGTAATTATTCGAATTATATCGTTTCCTTTTGAGTGTTCGTGTACTTAAAAATTAGCATTTTGTGATTGGTCCTTAATTTTGGACACCAGTGTATGAGAGTCCAGAATCATGGTGCTCATTAACTATACGAAATCTCACGGCATATATGCCTAATGAATTCCAGTTTCCTAATATTTATTTATGCTGTAATTTTATTCTATTTAATAAATGTGCATAGAGCGTTTCATAAAAAATCTGAAAGAAAGTATGGAAACTTTTATTAAGCCCATATAAAGTTTTCATGTCTATTTTCCATTTTTTTTCTTTCTTTTATGAAATTATATGAAAAGATAATAAATGTTTTCCACTTGATCAAAATTCTTTAAGTAAGCCAAGATGATAAAGAATAAAATACTTTTTTTTATCTTCAAAATCTTGACAACATTAACTAAAGAAAAAAAATCTATTTAAAGCAAAAATAAGAAAAAGTTAGAGAAAACAAAATGGAAGACATGTGTCTGGAGACAATCCAAAATATTTTCTGTGGAAGGAAGTAAATTAAATAAAATGAACGTGGAAGTGAAAACTCAAGGCTATTAAAACGTTTCAAAAACTACCCAAGCATTTTTTAATTGTAGTAATGTATGAGTCAGCGGTATAACAACTATTGGTCGGGGTACGATTGGCCAGGTCTTAGTAAATGTATAATTTTTTTTTTCTGCGAATAGATAACAAAAACAATTTTATACTAATTTAAATAAACATATAGTCAAAAATTGTAGATAAATAATTTTATTAAAATACGACGTTTTATTATAAATTTCGTATAAACTAACGCTTGATGCTAATGTGGAAATTTTTTAATTCCGATACAGGTTTTGTCTTTGTAGTATTACAGTATCATAAAATGCTTTGTATTGGCATTTAGACTGTAAGTTTTAATGATTCATTTATCAATAAAAGTATTTTTATAGTAATAAAAATTTTGTTCATTCAACTTTCACACCATTATTAACTATTCATATTTTCGATTAATATTTTGTGCGGAAGCTCATGGCTTCGGAGTATAGATTTTTATAAAATATATAACATATTAGGTTGGATACAGAAGTTTTAGATTCTCGAAGTTTAGTCATTATTTTTTCATTTTGTATTATATGTGTACATTGTATAGTATTTAATTATAATGCTTATGTACACGAGTAACATAGAAAAAAAGAAATGTGTACCTAACCAACAAAATTTGCTTTTAATAACTTAAAAACTCTTCTAGTACAAACCGGCTGATAATAATGTCTACTAGTAATTGTTAGCCCTGAATTAGTGTTTCAAAGTCGTTTAAGGAATCAAAAGTCTGTCAAAGTGTTTTTTTTTTTCAAATTGTAATATTCATATATTATAGGGTAATTTCGGGATTTATTCCGCACTTTTTTTAGAATTTGTGTATAAAGTCCCATGGTGGATATAAAATAAAAAAAAATCATGCTGGGCTATTTAATGTTAAATATACAACGCGTGTAGTGCGACAAAAAAAATCAAACCAAATTATTAATATTTTTAAATTTTTTTTTCTAAAACATTACACAGCTTCGCGTCACCCGTACATCCAGGCTGAGACGCCGCACTTGTGCGGTTGTTATGCCGCGCTTGTATTAAGAACAGAAAGAAATTATAAATAAAAATATAAAAAAAAATATTCATATCTGGACTATAATTAACGATGTAATAACAAAATGAAACAAAATGTGTACAATTAAACGTATTAGTAGATTCAAATTAATAATTATTGCCTACTTTCACTATTAAAATTATGGATTTATTTTTTTTTACATTAAATTTTAATTATTATTTCAGCAACAACGTAACAACAATGTATTAGGAAGGGAAAAGAAAAAAGTTAATTGTGTTTACATAATTTATTTGTTAACCCTTTCGCGACCGGTGGCTTTTACTCAAATTTATTTGGTTGGCACCACTTTTTATAAAGAGGTTACCTTTACTTAAATAATCACGAAAATGCTCTAATTAAACAAAGCAAATATTACTGCTTTACTGGTGCCATAAACAAATTTTGTAAGCACTTTATGAAGGTGCTTATATGCACCTATTGTCCCGAATGGGTTAAGAGACCTGTTTTTTCGACTACAATCTACAGAAAAAGTGTCGAAAAAGCACAGTCTTTGTGTAACTACATTTAAACACATGATGCAACGAAGCCAATTGCACTTCCTTTTTTTTGGAGTTGTTTGCAAAGACCGTCTGCGTTACGCGTAATCCAATTTTACATTATTATTATCATCTTGACTTGCATCTTTCTTGCCCTTTTTACTTTTTATATTCCCCTTTTTCTCCTTTGGTTTTAGTAAACTTGATAACATGTCTAACTTGGTTAGTATGTGCAAAAAGAAGAGGAAAAGTTAATAACACTTAATCATCCCGTACAAAAGAAACTACGGCATGTATACCGGAATAGCAGTGCATCATGTATCTCATTTTGCATGGTGCAAACGTCGGCCATCACAGTTACCTGCCATCGCTAAGGCGAATGTCGTAATCATACACACAGTACGTACAACTGTACAAACGCTACACCTAGTTTTGACTTAGAAATCATGCATGCATTTAGTAATAAGTGTATGAAAATAATTTAAAAATGACGTGTTTAAAAGTTTGGACAGTGACATCATGCACTTACGTCAAATTAAGGATTGTACTTCTACAAGTAAACATCGAAATGGGATTCACACTATACACTGGTTAAAATAATTTCACTGCGTACCTGTACTGTGCGTTTGACGACCATCTATTGATAATTACAAAAAATACAAGGGAGGCGGCATCTATCCCGTATGCGGCGACTCTCCCGGAGTTACCCTACTGTAAAGAATATATATATATAAATGTAAAATAAAATGACAAAACCATATGTAACATATAGTGAATATCGTTGAAGGTGCGGAAGAATTTAATACTGTAGAAATTTACACCAATATGTTAAATAAAATATAAATCTAAATTTGAATTTCCAATATTTTTATTACCGTATATTTTATGAACCAAGAAACGTAAATTATTACCATGTGCACATTCTACTTAAATTCCTCACGAAATTGTCGCCATACAATAAAAAAAATTGTTATCATACGATTAAATAACATTGCAGAAATGTCTTTAAGGTAACATTTTTTAAGTAATGGATGCTATCGCTTTTGTGAAAAATACACTGTATGACGAAAAATTGCTGCTCAATCTGGATTTTAGATTTGTTGTCGAACATCTATAAAAATACTTAATACATTCTTCTGAAAATTTTGAAACAAAACGAAAGTATATAACTTCATATTTTTCAGCGGTTGTTTTGACCTGAAACGCCTTTAAAATCTCAACAAAACATACAAGTTCCAGAACAGAAATTTAAACTTTAACGAAAATGTATGTATGTATTCTTCCCTTAATAAACCACTAACGCTTAAGAAAAAGACATAATTTCCACGTCGCGGTTTAACATATATGATCATTTCGCTAATAAAACCTCGTGTTTGCATTGTGAACCAATGCAGACACGGGAACAACTTATAGCCCTAATGTGCACAATACCGGCACTATAGCTCCTTCACATTCAATTAACTGATGACTCTGGCGTGGTAGCCTTGTGATTCGGATGTTTGTGAATAGAATTTGTTGCGTTTGATTGATTAAAAAAGTAAAAAGTGTACATTCGATATTATTTCTACGTAAAGACTTAAATTAAGTGCACAAAAATTCAATATACCTGCCACAGCCCACACAAGGGCCAGCCAAAAATATAAATCACGCATATTGTTGGAAAAGTTACGGGCATTAAACAGGAGCCGATAAACTAAATTGTTTCAGGAGAGACGCAAATTTGAAGCTGCGGGATCGGTGAACAACGGTCTGAGCACTTCTACTGCTGTTTTATCAGAACCGATGGACAGAGCCAGTAAAGATGATACCGATAAGTCTGTCAAAGATGCCTCAAAGCTGAAAGATATCAACATCAGTGAAACTGGTGTGATACAGGACCACTTGCGTGAAATAGACGAAACGTTTAAAAAGTTTGTCCAGAACTAGTACGTGCCTACAGAACCAACAATACTGGGCAATACCAAGATCGATTGTACGTTGACCAGACTCAACAATGCTGATATTATGGTTGATTTTATTACTTTCCATATCACAGGTCAATGTTCAGCAGAAATGTCGTTGAATACTAGTGGAAATAAATTTCATGTATCGTTCAGTATACTATGTTTTATGTTAAAATAAATATAGTACACAGTCATTGTCTCGTTTTCATTTGAAATTAATATGTTAAAGAGACAAAGACTGTTTTAGTTAAACCTATTGCCTTGCGTCCTAACACAGGCAGCCGAATTTTTTTTGAATTCTTGTTTTAAAATTGTATTGAATATCATAAAACATATTAATTTAAAGTAACGAATTATTTGCTCATTTATGTGTAAATTCACAATGATTTGTTTTAATTCTGTATTTCAATTATTAATAATAATGAAATTTATAATCCTATGATTTTCTTATATTTTCTTGATGTATCCCTTATTCAAAGAGGATATAAATTTCATAACAAGAAGCAAAAGTTAAGCCCAAATATTTTAACTTGGCAAATGATTTGTTCAAGGATTTCTAAGATATATTCTAGATATATTCTAGTTGAACTACACATCAGTAATTAAATGTAATTGGATTTGAAATTTCAACAAACACAGGATCAGGCTACATAAAGTTGTTTATTAACATAGAGTTTCTGTATTGCCTTGCATTCAGTGTTACGTATTAAAATATACAGCTCCAGTTACACAATTTATGCAATGCAAACATATCTAACTCCGACAAATTTAAATTTATATGAAGATGGATTAAATAATTGTATATGAAAACCTTTTTCAAAAATATTTGTACAATTGTACAATGTTTATTATTTTGTACAATGTTTATTATTAAACACCACGAATTTCTTAAATGCATAACACTCTTTACACAGTTTATACAATGTAAAATAGATAGATTTGAAATATTTCACAGCTGGATATTATTACATAATACGTAAGTTTTAAATTGGAAATTGTCTTTAACTCAATTTACATCAACTCTCAACATCTTTAGTTCGTATCTTTTTATCATTTAACGAACTACACTAACATTATATATATGTCACATTTATACCGTCAGTAATGAAACAAACTTTTATTTCAATGGTGACAATATTTATTATTATATGTCAAAAAGAACAACAACAGTTCAACAATATTTATCAATATAATAAAAAATAAATTTAGAAAATATTCTTAGTACTATTTTAGGAATATACTATTTTTGTCAATGTAAGCAAACGTGTACAAATTTTAATAGTAATAAACAAATAGTAATAACATAAATATAGAAAAATAACACAGTTTGCATGAAAACTAACAAAATACATGCTTCAATTTCAGAAATACTAAATAAGAGAATTTAAAAATATCATAAGTAATTTTATATTTTATTTGTCGATAAGTGAGAAGTGAGAGAGGCAGTTGAGAGATTCTTATTGCCAAACATGAATTTAAACAGAAAACCGAATAAGCCAATGTAAGCAACAACAAAATATGAATAGAATTAAACAAATCAAAGGAAAAATACAATGTAACTCGATAGAAAATTAATATAGAGTATGCCTGAATAGTAGATATGCAGCTAATAGAAATTAAACAATTTTAATTTGTAAAAAAACATTCAAATCCTCAGAAACTCACAGTCGCCATTGTTGTAAAATTAAGGAGTTTTAATAAATTTAAAAAACACAGAACGTCAAATCATAAGATTTGTGAATTCGTAATGAAAATTACTTTAACGTTTTCGCAACATTGTTTGACATTACTTAAAAATAAAATTTTCAAATTGAAAAATAACTTGTTTTGTTTAGCTTCAAAATTTCGTCAAAATTTTGAATATTCCCCAAAATTCCGCGTTTATTCCTCAGAATTCCTGTGTTTATTCCAGTCTTCAAAATCTGCGTTTTTTGCAACCCTAAAATTATATAATATATTATTTTTTTTTTAAATTTTCATCTCAAAGCTGATTGACACTAATATAATACTACACATTTAGCTAATAGTAAACTTTTCAGAAAAAAATAATAACTCAAGCGCGAGTTTTACTCGTGTACAAAGTGTTCCGTACAATAAACTCATTAATTACTAACTGCGATATTTAAAAAAAAAATGCTTAAAAATAATAAGACTTTCTGAAAAACATTAAATTATTTTATGAATTATTTTTCAATAATTGCCTTGCATAATTGAATTGAATTGAAACTGAAAAAATTATCACTATGTATCGCTTTACCTAAAACAAACACCTTATACTAAGTTTAAATTTGCCATTTCACGAAAGGAGGTCGGTAAGATTTAACGACGCCTTGGTCCGTACCATTTTTCTAGATAGGTTTTTATGTAACATCTCGAAGAGAAAGCCACAATTTTTTTCGAAAATCATTATCACCCATCACCGGATGATTCCTCGTCCATAAGTGTCCTCGTCAAAGTAAAGTGTTCGCTCATCCTTTTTTTTTTTTTTTTAAATATCAGCTAAAAAATTTGGGCAAATCACTAATTCTCTCAATTCGACGAGTAGATATTGTGATAAAAGTTTTGGGAAAACGTAGAAAGTAGAGTAGATGAAATAATTGCACTGTTTTGTGTCGTCGTTTGTGTATTATGGGAAAATGTTTGGTAAAGATTGCTGGTATTAATAAAAGTTTTAGAAATTTTTTTTAAGAAATGTGCACATTGCTGAACTTTAATTTTTATGCAGTTTAATAAGGTTAAGAATGAATATTGAATGGGTTAATTTAGCTGCAACAGAAAACAATATCAATTTGGATGTCTATAGATTTATACCCAAGTAACTAGATTTTATCTGTTAATATACCGCACTGCGCATTATACTTTATTTGCAGTTAATCATCTCAATTAATCTTAGTGTGGTTCCAGTCAGTACAATTTCCTGTTAATGCGGTAAACTTTTTTTTAGATGCATCTGGAATTAGCACGTCAGAATGTCGATTAGTGAACAAGGCACAAAATGGGTGATCCTTTTTCTCAGCAATATGGCGTTGAATTTTTTAGAATAAAATTACTAAAAAATTCCTAAAAAAGAAATAACATTAAAACAATTATATAATGCTTTTTAAAAACTATAATCCTTCAGACATTATTTCATATGCATATTAGTAGATGTATGTTATTGTAGATGTTATTAGCAGCTGTATATGATAAGTATTTGAAAATTGAATTTTCTGCTACCACAAGATGCATTCCTAAATAAACTAGTCATTGGGGGCCACCGTAATATTTACCCATCATGGATATGCATAATACAATATAATGTGGAAATATATGATCGCAAATATCAAGACAACTGATAGTCCGATCAACTTAATTCTTTATGAAAAATTTATGTTGCATTCATTCTTTAAAATAAATATTTCCGAAAAGTTTTACTTACGCTTCATATCAACGAATATTTCGAAAGTCCGAAAAAATAGTTCCGGATTACTAAGGTTGCTGAAATTTAATAGGTTTTGTCGCACTCTTACATTCTAAGTACATACCAAATTCCCAGCCTCTATCTCAGGTTGTTCGCTGTTTAAAATCGTGGCTTGTTGATGTCATAAACTTTAAATCCTCTATTACTGAATTGCGAAAAAGAAACATCAGTATAACTCAAAAATGATAATCATATTAAAACTTTCCGGCGCGGAGTAATGAAGTTTGTAAAATGATGAAATAGTTGACTGACACCGGATTTTAGGAACGAATTTATTTCAAAATAAGAACTGTAAAATATACGCATTTTTTTTTATTTATTTCATATGCATATTAGTAGATGTATGTTATTGTAGATGTTATTTGTAGATGTATATGATAAGTGCGACAAGGATTTGAAATTGAATTTTCTGCTATCACAAGATGCGTTCCTAAATAAACTAGTCATTGGGGGCCACCGTAATATTTACCCATCATGGATATGCATAATGTAACATAATGTGGAAATATAAGATCACAAATATCAAGGCAACTGATAGTCCGATCAACTTAATTCTTTATGAAAACTTTATGTTGCATTCATTCTTTAAAATAAATATTTCCGAAAAGTTTTACTTGCGCTTCATCAGAACGAATATTTCAAAAGTCAGAAAAAATAGTTCCGGATTACTAAGGTTACTGAAATTTAATAGGCTTTGTCGCACTCTTACATTCTAAGTACATACCAAATTTCAAGCCTCTATCTCAATTTGATCGGTAGATAGAGTGTTTAAAATCGTTTCTTGATGACGTCATAAACTTTAAATGCTCTATTACTGAATTGCGTAATAGAAGCATCCTTATAACTCCAAAAATTGTAATCATATTAACACTTTCCGGCGTGGAGTAATGAAGTTTGTAAAATGATGTAATAGTTGACCAACACGGGATTTTACGAATGAATTTATTTGAAAATAAGAACTTCCTGGAACAATGGAACAATGTTAGCAGGTGAATGGATTTCCTGGTTGCGTTGCAACTGCACATCCAAGCTATATATTCTACTGTACCTTATAAAAGAAAATTTTTAATTAAATATTCCTAGTGCCAGAACTTTTAAAATTAGGTTTCCTTGTCTGTGGACAGCGCCCGCTAAACAGTTCACTAACAGTTTACTACATCGGATTAAGCGTCTAATCTCCAATTAAAATAGTAGATCGTTGAACTGAAATTTGAATGAAATACGGTCTCATGAAAATTCGAAAAGTGTGGAAATTATGATCACAAATAACTCAGCAACTAATTAAGATGCATTCCTAAATAAACTAGTCGTTGAGGGCCACCGTAATGCCAATCTCAAACTTCACAAATGTTAACTTAATCGTAATACTTGTATGATTTTTTTTCAAAGCGCAGATGCACATGAAATAAGATCTTCGAATACTTTAAGCACTTGGTATGTGACCCCTCAAAGCCAAACCGAACTCATTTGTTTTCAGAGCAGAGAAGTGGCATAAGTCATGCATTTTTAAGGTTTCATAACTCGCTCATTTTTAGTGTTATTTGAATGGGACTTTTTTTTTTGTCTTACTTGTCAGTGTAATAGGAAAATTTTACTAAATATAACTTATAGGACCGGAGGATCGTATAAAAATTTAAATTTCGTAATTTTTGAAGAAATGTTTTTATTGACCCAAATGGCTTTTAAAATATTTTTACGTGATTTAAAACATTTTTGTAATTGGAACTATTGGTCTATGACAACCGGTTTAGGAATTAGCCATTGGACACCGTTAAGACTGGTCACCCTGTATTAATATGTATGTAAACTAAGAATAATTTATAACAATAAGATTTAAACCCCAATAATGTAATTTTTTAATTTTTAACATTTTACCATTAGGTAAAATGTACTCTGATGGTAACCTAATATAAGTAACCAAAGAAAATGTAGAAATGCAGAAATGCAGAATTAAAATTAAAGTTTACATTGGAGTGTTTCTCGATTATTAGAGGCTCTATTTATTTTTTTAAATTAGCCCAGATTCTCGATTATTAGTGATTCGATTTAGAATATTAAAATAGCTCACATGATCATGAAAATTAGACAAACCTTTCTTAAGTTTCAAATTAATCTATAATATGCATTTAAGAGCAATAGTGTATGAAAAACTATATCACAGTATATTATTAAATTGTCGATTTCGTTTGTCGATTGAGTTTTTGCGTAAGTTGGTTGTGAAACTATTGATATTTTTTATTAATTCAATGTGTGTACCGACTACTTCCGAAATATTACTGATTAATTAATCACAATAATCGAGAGGTACCGTATATTTCTACTTTATGACTATCACTAACAGTACATTATAAATGATTGAGCTTTATATACCAAAACATACGATAAATTAAATCTGCCCAGAATTAGTATTTTCCAAATTTTACTTTTTTAGTTACATTTCATTTTAAAACTAGAAAGATAGCCCGTCAAAACTGTCGGAATATGAGATAGAAAGATATATACAACACATGTGCAAGAATAGAGTTTTTCTCGCTTGTTCTTCCGTGATAGATGAAAATAACAGATTTTAAAAACGTAACTCATATATAAAAAAACTGTAATACAGTAGAAGGCCACTAATCCACACAGCTTGGTTACAAGTGTTACCAATATTAGGATTATATATATGGCTTCTTTATGCTAAATGAATTGTATAATTAAAAAAAAATGCGTGTGTATATCAATATTCCTTCTTCACCAAGGCCCCTAAAGTGGAAAAGTACCGAGAATTTAACTTTTCTGTCCGAAAGTGTACATAAAGAGCGGTACTTTTCAAGTATAGAAGCCTTGGCGAAGAAAGGAAATTGGCAACATATTTTCTGGCAAGTGTGACATAATTTGGGCTTCAGAAGTGAGATTTTTTGCCAAATGATATAAACAGCTATGAAAACAAAATTAATAAACTTTTAAGTTTATTTATATAATATATAAACATTATATTTATATCTATATTATTGTTGTTTTTTATATACAATTTACTTCTGTTTGTATACAAAAATAGTTAAACGGTTTCATTAAATAATTTGTTTAAATATTAAAAAAATACTTGCGTATATGAAACAGTGAATAAGTTGCTAGAAAATATGTTGCCAAATTTCATTTTCCCTATATCGCAAGGCCCCTCTACTGAAAAGTACCGAAAGCACATTAAAATCGGATAGTTAGGAGATAAGGCAGTTCAGCGCAGTCTATTTGGCTGTTATGTGATTAGTAGCATCAGGATGAAGATGTAAAGACGTACATTTTCGTATATTACCCTTTAAATTCTCACCCACAGATTTTGAAAAAAATTCTTAAAAGCGCAGAGTTTAAATTAAATTGCGGTGACCTCGATTGTGAAATATGAATGGTTTTAAATGGAAATTTCGCCAAATTAGCTAGCAATTGCCAAGTTGCCTTCATATATGACAACTTATTTTTTTTCTTCAAATTTGGTGATATTTCGTCAAATTCTGTCATATTTCGCCAAGTTGGTCAACATTTGGCGCTGCTGTGGTATAACTGCATGAGTAATCTTCAACAATTACTCATTAGAATGATGCGGTCCTACCGGAATTGTGAGGGATACATAGAGACATGGATTTTATATAAACAGATAATCTGCTTTATTTTATTTAAAATATTTTAAGAATATTTTATGTGAAAACACTTTCAGCCGGAGAAAATTTTTATGATTCAATTGAAATACTCAGAAAATACCGAAAGAAATGTGGAAAAAGAATGAATATGTAATCCATTAAATATATTCTAAGAAAAATAGAAAAAGAAATATTATTAAATTCTGGCAAATGCTGAAATCAGATTAGAGAAAATGTGTAACAGATTATGGGGTTATTTAAATTTCCTTTATTATGAATATTTTATTAGAGACTACTCGATGCAAAGATAAAATATCATATTCATTTTATATCTACTAAATTGCCTTCGGAAAAATCTCATTTCATATTTATAAGAGAAAGAAAAATCATGCAGCGAGCATAGTTTATGAAATACTTTTCAACACATTCAGAATATTGTAATAAAACTTACTCGTTTATGGTAAAAGATTATATTTAAGTAAACCAATTGTGAGAGGCAAAATACATTTGAAAATACGGTTTTACCAATTACCATCTATAGTGAAAAAAGTATTCGTATTGGTTTTAGAAACCCAGTATATGACCTACAATTTTGTATATAATACTTAGTACGCAAAAAATTATTTCAATTAAGAAACAGTTTAACATAAATTCCCCTTTTCAATTTCCCTTAATAAGTAGAAATGTACACAAATTCTTTTGTGCAGCACTGTATAAGATCTATAAAATTTTTACACATCAAGTAATACGCAAAAAGGTAGTTAACAAGGAAAATGCAAACCACAAATGAACTTTAAATATGTAGAAAAATCTATATGTAAAAGAACGTCAATTTCACCTGAAAATGTTAACTAAAACATGAATACATCAAATGATCCATTATTTTATTTCTAAAATAGGTGTAACACAATTAAATGGCTATAAGAATTCAAACTAATTTACAGAATTTAAATATAAAAGAATTAGACGGAGTTCCGAGTGCTTTCGACTAGATCCTTATCATCATCAAGGGTGAAAGGAGGTTTGCTGATTTCTTCCCATTTCACCCCTTGATGATGACCAGTGTTTGGTGGAAAACGCTCGGCCCTCCTGCGAATTCTTGTATATTTAACATCTGTAAATTGGTTTTAATGTCTTAAAGCCTTTTAATTGTTTTTTTTTACCTATTTTAGAATTAAAACAATGAGTTATTTGATGTATTCATGCTTTTAATTAACAAATCTGAAATTCCGTCAATTACGTTACAATCAAATTCCGTCAATTTCCGTTCAAAGACAGTATAGTAACCGAATTTTTTTTTTTGCCCTCTTTGGAAATAGACGATAAAGGTTATGTACACCCTATTCTATAGTAAGTATCTTGTAGTGAAACCCAATTGAGTATATCACTTTTAATTTGATGCAATAGTGTAACATTGTTAAAATACATTGCAAAAGATTTTTCCCTATAGACCGTAATAGAAACAGAATACTTTTGAGTGAATTTTTAAATGAACTTTAATTACTGAACACTTCACTTTCAATAGAGAACATGCCGAAAAAATCTTCAATAGCATACATTAATCACATGGAAATCTGAAAACTTTTGAGTGGGTTAGATCAAGGATTCACAGACGACAAGATGTACCGAACAAATAAACACTTTACAACTACGTTGCAAAATATTAAAAGGGACATTAATATTTCTTTTATAGCATGATTTTTTGAACAATTACTAACTTAGTTGAACAGTGGTTACGGAATCGATTTGTCTAGTCCATCTGTCTGTGCTCTAATCCCGGTAGAAATATTCAGATTTCCATGTAATCGGAATATGATATTGAGTTCTATCATGCCATGTCCGTTATGGAAAGGGTGATGCATAACGTGTGGTCAGTATACGGCGTGAAGAATAATTCAGACTATGGTGTACATAGCATTTATCCCTAATTTACAGATACACACAAGATAATTTGGTTGAGTACATCCTGTGAGAAACAACTGCTTTTCAATTATGGTTATGCATTTTTAATTTTAATTACTTTTTTGCACATTACTTTGTGGGCATAAAATACTTCTATAGATCATATAACGCAGGTGTAAAAAATAATTCGAGCACTTCCGATTATTGTAGTAAATTCCGCAGGGGCGTTTTGAACTGTGTTTTGTGTGTCCGAACTATACTATTTTTTTTATATTATGTAATACATATATACAAATCTATAAATCACATGCAACGCTTCTCAAAATAATTCGGGTTTTTTTCTGACCTTATTTGGTAATTTCTGAAATTGGGTTTTGAAATGTGTAATGCGTTTTCCAAATTTATTACATAGCCATTAACTTTCACTTTATTAAATGATGAAGTTTTGTTATAGTATTATGAATGTGTTATCTGTGTTTGATTCTTCAGTAGCCGAATCACCTCCGAAATTGAAGAATATCATTTTTGCTAACATTGACCTAGATAATTTTGAGAATTACTCAGGAGTTTATAAAATACCATTTATTAGAGCAGACGGGTCAAAGAATTACTATATTGGTATGACTAGCAGGAAATTTAAGTATAGAAAATAGGAGCATATAGCTGATATTAAATATAACAGAAAATCCATAGCCGTAGCAAGATTTTATCAAGAAGAAACCATCCAAATATATTTCAACGAAAGTAACATAGTGTTTTCCTCGAGTCTATACCACCCATAAATTATAAGAGAAACCATATAGATAGTAAAGCGCAAAAATTCAATATGTAACGATGCAGCATTATTTCACTTACCAAAAATATGACTCGAGCTACTCAATAATTATGAAAATAAAAATAAATTAAATATCCAAGTAAAATAAAAAAAAAATTACATGCATAATATGAAAAAATACGTCAAAGTTAGAATGATGGTGTTTCATAGTCCGTGAAGTTTTAGAATAGTTCTATTTATATATATATATATTTTTTTTTTTTTCAAAATGACTCGAAGTGAATCAAAAAATGTAAACAGTCGAAATAAACGAAATTTATTACTGGTTTTAAAGTTTTAATTTACACCTTTTGGCATTTGGAATTAGGATGAAAATAGCTAATTTTAGGTTTTTTAAAATTTCTGTAAACAGCTCGTGAAAGGCGAGTGCTTCTTCCAATAATAAATGACGTTATTCTGATGAGTAGATTTTAAGTGTTAGATGGAGTCTCTTTCGGTAAATTACGGCAGAATTGCAGTTATCTATTAAACAAGTGGTCCAAATATGGCTGCTCTCCCCTATTTCGCTTTGATACGATGGTAAATAAACTGATTAATACACTGTAAAAGCGACTTCATTGCGATTTCAAAAATTATGGGAAGAAAAAGAAACTTGTTTCAGAATTGCTTTTCTAAATCTCTGAAATTAGTTTCTGAAATTTCTAAAAAAAAGGTACTTTTCGGTTAGCCGGACGCCAGTGTTATATATACATATATACGTATATATATATATATACATATTTATTTTCATATATATATGTGTGTATATATAAAATATGTATATATGTATATATATGTATATTTACATATATGTATGTATATAAATATGTATATATAACAGTGGCGCCCGGCTAACCGAAAAGTACCAAAAAAAGATTTTCGGTAATAGTATGTAACTCGAAACGAATTATACATTTTTGGTAACGTTTCATGATAGTTCAAGGGATATACTTTATTAATGTTATTATTATCATTATTTTTATTATCACAGTGCAGTTTGTCTGGGGAAAATGGCAAGAATGAAGCAAAAATAAACAAGAGATTGTCGAAATATCTTATGTAATAAATCATAAATGTCAGATATCAACGCGAGTAATAAGGGTCAATGAAGCTGTTGGCAAATTTCAGTAACAACCCTAATTTAAATACGATCCATTTCCCTTCATTTATTCTCCTTTTGTCTTCTATAAAAAACCTTCAGTCCTCTCTTCTTATATATACACGTTATATATCTGTACGTGTAAAAAAATGGAAGACAAAGACTTATAATTATTGAATCCTTTAAAAAGTAAAAGTAAAAAAAAAAAAAAAAAAAAAAAAAAAAAAAAAAAAAAGATAGATAGACTTTTGAAACCTAAATTTTTTAAATTAAGTAAAAATATGACAGAATATATTTCAACTCACGACCTATAAAACACAGTAATGCAAATTCAATAAAATGTGTCTCAGCAAATACCTGTTATTTTAACAGTTTTTCATGCTACAGGAAAACTGTTAAACAAAAATAAAAGAACATTCCAATACAATTTAACTACAAGGGAAAGAAAACGTTTATTTAAACATCATTGAAATTATGTATCATAAAAAATATCTCTCCATTTATTTTTTTTCTTAGTACGAAAAAAAATGTAAAAAATGTCCGTGTTTAAAATGTCAAATTTAATGAACGAGTAAGAAAAAATAGATATTTCTTTTGTTAAAAGTATCACGCTGTCATGAAATATTAGTTGAAAAACTATTTTCAAATATTTTTACTTGTAGAATAAATCAACTGAAATAAATTACGATTAAATGAGTCAAACATAATACACATTTTTCTGTCTAAATAGCTTGAAATTTCTGATGATATGAACTGCATAAATAATGAGCGTTTCTACAGAGAAACGTAACGAAGGCTGAAAGGAGTATTCTAAGTACTATATCCGTGAGTTAATATTTTGAACGTATTTATAAGTAGATAAAGAAATATAAATCATGTTATATTTCGTCTTGTTTTCTGAACGTGTAACATCATGCATCTCACAAATTACAGTACAAAATGCAGATTATATAACAAATAAAACTTGTTTTACCGTACAAAAAGAAATACAGATTGGAGAAAAAGGATTGTAAATCGGCATATCAAATTTATAATTAGTCTTAATAAACATCAATTTGGAGTTATAAAAACGTTTTATAGTAAATAATTTACATAGCATATAAATTTAAAGTGATCGCATACTGATAATATTCATTAATATTTTACTAATTACCTTGATTAATATTTTAATATTCATATAAAGTATACAAAACAATATTTTAAAATTAATTAGTCATAATACGAATTCCCTATTTATTAATGTCATATATTAATTAAATAAAAAAAAATTTTCCTGAAAAAATATATGCTAAAATTTACACAGCAGGACAATAAAGAACGGATAACATAAATTAGCATAAAAGCCTAAAAAGACAACAGAACGAAATGAAAGACCAGTCAGGAGATAGACCTGGGTCAACGCAGTAGGACATGCATATATATGGCGAGGCTACCGCGGTGGGTCCGATTCTTCTTTTTTTACAGACCGCTGGAATCACGTGATGCTGGAATGCACCAATGAAGGTGTGCGAAAAGAGCATCACGTGACTCCAGCTGTCTATAAAAAAGAAGAATCGGACCCCCCGCGATAGCCTGTCTTTCTCGTTAGCCTCACATATATGGCATATGACGTAAAATGAGGTGGTCCTAAGGGGATGAAGCAGAGAGGCGGTGGAAGTTCAGCAATTCGGTAGAATTAATTACACGTGTACAGTGATTTCAACGACGGTTTTTTTTCTACTACCGTATGACATGGCCAAGAGGCAATCCACGAGATGTAATGTCCATTCATATGGAGGTTGGAAGAAGGTCGGCGTGTGACAAGTGTTGCAAAAGAGTTCAAGATCTCTCACAGCACCGTTTCATGAGCCTGGAGTGCATTTCAAACGATGAGAACCGATGTCCAAGCATTCAGCAATGGTCGCCCACAAGAAACAAGAACAGTGGAAGACAGTTATATTATCCTACAGGCGAAAAGAAACAGGCGACGGACAGATGGAGAAATCGCAAGGCAGATGAAGGAGACTACAGGACGTCGGATATCACGTTTTACCGCGGTTAAGAAGCTACACAAAGGTGGTCTATACGCACGACCACCAGTATGGTATTAACACCTGCTCTTTTTGTTAATAATGATTTTTTTGTTAATAAATAGTTAAAATTTTTAGCAACAAATGGCACTGATGTACAACATCGAAAATATCTGTACTATGTGTTGTATAAGCAGATGAGTTCATTGCACAACATCTTTCCTGAGATATTGCTCAGATTTTGCTTTAAGGTTCATTTACGTTCAAATACTTTTTCGAAAGTTAAAGAAATTGCATTCAACAGGAATTTGATACGAAAATTGATGTGTAACTGCTATGTTTACACATTCTTTCTTTGCATGACAAAGGTGTGTTAGTTAATATGTTTTATAAAAAGGATGAATCGGCAAGTTTAGATTTACTTTCTTATCGTACAATGCACGGAGTTCAAACTGGAAAAGGACCGATGACCGATACAAATCTAAAGGCTATGATAAAAAGTTTGAGGAAACGGGTTCATTACACAAACGTCAAAGAAGCGGGAGACCCCAAATATCTGTTGCAGTCGTAAAGGAAGTAGAACATGATGCCAGTACTCAATTCGCTTTATTATACCATAGCAAAACTATATAATCAATTTCAGCTCTACCTGGTGGCAAAAAGTGTAACTAATATAACATATTTTCATATATATATATATATGTAAATCCCACATGCTTCTAAGCATTTCTGTGACAACCGCATCTTTCTATTGCATATAGTTTACTAATTATTAACATTTTCAGTAGTTTATATAATGTATTAATCATTTTTCTCAAACCGGAATATCAATTTTTAGAATAATATCATTTCTTAATTAAACATTTTCAGTTATGTAATTGAATGCATATGACGTGCAAGTGTAAGAAAATAATCTTCCTTTTATGTTGTTAATTTAGCATGTATGTCTTGTGCGCGAAAATATTACTGTTAATTCATCGGGGTTGAACATGTTCTTAAGGGGACAACGTACCTTCATACTCATTTTTTATTTATTTTTAAATTGCACCTTACATACATTCAGGACACATTTTATTCATTATGGCTTGTATTTATCACACAAGAAATAAAAAAAAAATGGAGAAAAATAATTAATTTTCCTGATTATTTTAATCATTATCAAGAATATTCAAAATGTCCCAACCTCACTTGATTTTCGAAAACTTTTTTAATAGTTTTTATAATGTATTAATCATTTTATTTAAAACGGAATAAATTTTATAATGATATAATTTCTTAATTAAGAATTTTCGATTATGTAATTGAATGCAAATTACGAACAAGTGTAAGAAAATAATCTTCCTTTTATGTTGTTAATTTAGCACGTGTGTCTTTTACGCGAAAATGTTACTGTTAATTGAACAGGGTTATCTGTAGAACATGTTCTTAAGGGGACAAGGGACCTTCAAACTCATTTTTTATTTATTTTTTAAATTTCACCTTACATATATTCAAGACCACATTATATGCATTATGGCTTGTATTTATCGCACAAGAGATTGAACAAAAAATGGAGAAAAATAAGTAATTTTCCTGATCTTTTTAGGCATTATCAAGAATATTACAAACATAGACATGAAACTGGCTAGTGCCGAAAAAAATGAACTTTATGAACGAAGCCGATCGACGAAATTCGCAATTATTCCGCGCCCGATCAAGGAAATTTCCGATTTTTCCGCGTCCGATTGACGAAATTTCAACTTTTCCTCATGTGATCGACAAAATTCGTGATATTTTCGTGCCCAACCATCGAAATTCACTGTCTTTCTGACTTCGTCGACAACACTCCAAACTATTTCATTCCAGATCGGCGAAATTTGCCTTTTTTTGCCTCTGATCGAGGAAATTCGCGATTTATTTGCACCTGATTAACCAAATTCGCAATTCTTAACCGACTCCGACGAAATTTCCATTTTTTTCGTGCGGCAAATAGACAAAAATCGCCATTTTTTTCTCACGATAAACTGATGAAATTCACGATTGCTACGCAGCCAAGAAATTTCAATATGTCCGCGCATCATCCACAAATGAATATTCCCTGCCCGATCAACAAAATTTGCGATTTTTCTGCACCTGATCGATAAAACGCGCGATCTTTTTTTGCCCGACCAAGGAAATTCGCGATTTTTTTATGCTCGACTAAGCGAATTAGTGATTTTTCTGAGCCCAATCGACAAAACTTGCTATTTTTCCGTTCCTGATCAGCGAAATTTACGATTTTTTTTCGCACGTCACCGACAAAATTCGCAATTTTTCTGTGCCTGATTAACGAAAATTCCTATTTCTCCGCGCTTGATCGACAAAACTCGAGATTTTTCCGTGGCCAATCAAAGAAATTCGCGATATTTCCGAGCTTCATCAACAAAATTGGCGTTTTTCCGACCCGATCAACAAAATTCACGATTGAGCCCCATCGACAAAATTCGCTTTCCCGCACTTGATCAACGAAATTCGCGATTTTCCGCTGCAAATTGACGAAATTTACGATTTTTTTCTAGCAAGCTATAGCCAAAATTGAATTTTTTTCAGTTATAAATTGACGAAATTCGCGAACCACTTTTGGCTATAGGTTATGCATTCCTACTGTATAGTATAAAAGAAATGTAATCGATACGTTTTATAACAGAATTTTTATAACAAAGATTTTTTTTTAAAGTTTAATTTGAAAAATATCAAACTCTTATTATTTTGAAAGTTTTCTTTCTTTCTGTTCTTTATTTTAAGGAACATATTAACATCAATAAGTACATAAAAAATATTCAAATGTTACGAAAAGTTCATGTTATCGCAATTAAATATACTATATTTCGTAGAATAACGAAAAAATCAAGCTAAAGCAAAAAAAAAAAAAAAAAAAAAAAAGTATCATGTTTGAAGATTTTTTTTAATCCTCTAAGTGATGAATCTTTAATGAGAAAGTTTGCTCCAATAAAAAAGATAATGATACTGATTTATCCTTTAAATCCAGATTCATATAATCTTATTTTCTTTTTAAATAATATGTATCACATATTTTAAATATTTGTTTTTGTTCCTTGTTTTACAAAGACAATATTTTTCAAAGTTGCGTTCATTTCATGTCACGTGTGGGACAGTTTTTCTACCTATTTCTGCGGTTTAACAACACTATTATAGCCTCAAATTAAAACAGCCATCCTAATATTAAAATCTAGAGATTTTTTAAAATGCATAGTTTATGTTTTAACAAATTACAAGTCAAAGGATATAAGCGTCCCGCGCAGGACATCGAATGGCCCTGAAACGGGCAGATTACGTAGGTCTAGGATTTAAAATATTTAGATTTTTAAACTTATAAAGAGCCATTCCATTTCAAGTGTGGAACAGCTTTTATACATACGATGCGTATTCAAGTTCAAGGACTCCGATTTTTTTTCTAACTAACTAATCACCCGAAAACTATGAAACTGGTGTTACTTCTCGACGTAATCTCCCTGCAAACGTCTTCTTCAATAGCAATAGCTTCTTCAGCAATAGCAGCACGGCTGGTGAATGTGCGCCCACAGAGAGTTTCTTTTATTGTTGGAAACAGCCAAAAGTCACTACGAACCAGGTCAGGTGAGTAGGGAGCATGATAAATCACTTCAGAGTTGTTTTCACGAAGAAACCTTTGCGTAACGTTAGCCCGATGTGCGGGTGCGTTGTCTTGGTAAAACAGCACGATTTGCTTCAGTGATTTTCCAGTGGTCAAAACAGACTTCTAATGAAGCCTTCGCCTAGGCCATGGAATCATGGTGTCGACGTTGTGAAAAATTTACGTCCAGAAGTAACACATGTTTCATAGCTTCCCGGTGAGTAGTTAGTTCGAAAAAATTCGGAGGCCTTAGAACTTGAATGCACCTCGTATTACAGCTGATTTAGTAATACTATTGTATCTTCAAATTAAAACGACTATGCTAACTATAGTTTTTTTGAAAAATTTAAGGTATATTTTATATTTTAAAATCTGATAAGTTAATTAATATAGGTATTTATGTAAGCGTCACGTCCGGGACATTTTGTCCGTTTCTCATGGAATGGCCCATTATTATTTTTTTAATTGATTTTTTTTAAAATTTTTATTGCATCAGTTTGTTAATAAACCGAATTGTGTATGTAAATAGTTTTATTCTTATAAACAGATATTTTAACAATTGTCCTTTTAAATGAGATATAAATAGATTACTTAATTTTGTAATGAGTATAGATTGTTTAGAATTACCATGAGTTTCTTTAAATAATGACACTTTATTGAAATACAGATGGGATTCACACAATTTTGTAACGATTTTGATATTCAACAAGATTTAAAATTTAATGAAAAAATATGGTACATGAATTTGGAATGGGGTTTAATTATTACCTGCATCATTAATAATATTCTTTACTTTAAAATGTCACTAAAAAAGAACGATAGAAGCAAATGTATTTGCACTTTATGGTGAGAAATACTTGTAATCGATTATTTAAAAAAAATGTATGAAAAGCATGCTCTTTATTATTCTGTAAGTAAAATAAGCGACATAATTGATAAAAAAGAAAACAAGCGTCACAGTTTACATTTGACTGGGAAAAAGCTAAGAGGTTGTGTAACGACGATTCTCAGAATGTGCGTCACATGTGTGGTATGACGGGGCTAAAATCCCAAAACGTTAGGCAGGTTCGTGCGATAAGTAAAGGGCAGCTGACGTCACTGTTGGTCGAATTACTGCGGATCAGCAAGAAAAATCTGTCCGTTTTTTATGAATCCTACTGTACACATGAGCTAGGGGAATTTGATTGGTTTAACCTTCTCACCGCCGCGAACTGATATATTCGTTCACTAAGCTGCAGGTTTCAATGTAATATAAGAATTATTTAAATTAATATAATTCTACAGATATAATCCAGTTTTTAAAAAAATAATAAGTTATGATTAATACTCTCAAGGCTTATATGTCTATACGTAATAAAAAAATTACATCATGATGAAAAAAAAACATTTTTTTTTTTTAGCGTTTAATAAAAAATACAGAGAAAAAACATTACAATTTTGCCATTTTGCTTGGTGGTCAGGGGTTAAGTTTAACAGGTCTCTGATAATATTGACGGAAGTGTTTGCTTGTAAACACTCCCTTTCCTTATTCCGACCCAAATCACCACAGCCGATGAACTGTGCGGAGTGAACTAATCGAATTACTTCAGCACCCTCTGATTTAGAATTAATGAATTTCTATGCGGATAGGCGTCAAAGGTCGGTACAAAGCGAGAGTAGCAGACAAAAGTTTGCATACGCGGGCCAGATGTCCACTAATGAAAAATGTTCACACGATAAAAATTTATATACTGGGGTACGCCCCGCAAACTCTTTTTGTTTCTCTTATTCTCCGTAAAATACTTTTGGCTTACTTATCATGCAGTTCAATCGTGATTTTTCAATGAAAAAATAAACGCATTTTGGTATTTTTACCCGCCACAACTTAACGGCGTGATGAGGATTTTCAAGGCAATATTCCATCGTTCGAAAGTTTTTAAAATTCACGAAGGAGTGCAGACGATGCACTCAATAACAAAAGGAAGGATCATCACCTAAAAATTGCAAAATCTTGAGAAATAAAAATTGCCGCATCGTATTAGTAACGTCACGTACTCGGGATTATGCTGAACCAGGAAGTAAGTAAAAAGACTCATGTCATTCTATTACGTTATACAAAATTTATGAGATATGCGATTGAAAATAATCGTTTGATATAAATTTTAAAGGGTTTCCGTGTTTTTAAGTAAATAAAAATTCCCATAGTTTATATTAAAAAAACCATTCCTCCAGCATAAATTATGAAATACTTTCCAAAACTGCCAAAATATTGTTACAAAACTTTACAGTTTATTAAGGTGAAAATTAGAAAACGCATAACGCATGTAAAAACTTAATTTATCCGATTACCGTCAATAGCCGGAAAAATATTCTAGTTATATATATATATATATACATATATATATATATATATATGATCTATAGATTTGTATGTGTAATAGTACATAGTAGGCTAAAAGTTTGTTCAGTTAAACGTATAGCCTAGTTGAAAATTTCAATTTAGCAATTATCAATTTCCATCAATAAACGAACTTCAACGAAATAAAATTCAGATATTTTGTAAAGCCCAATAAATGATCTACAGACTTTATAAACTTCAAGTAATAAAAAAAATCAATTTAAAGACACATACCACAACTGAAAACGAAATTTCAGCAATTATTATTTATAGGTA
This sequence comes from Maratus speciosus, assembly GCA_963932465.1. Classification (NCBI taxonomy): domain Eukaryota; kingdom Metazoa; phylum Arthropoda; class Arachnida; order Araneae; family Salticidae; genus Maratus; species Maratus speciosus. The sequence continues at coordinate 136,412,495 of OZ010791.1, forward strand.
GTTCCGTAGCCAAATGTTTTGTCTGTCCCTATGCACAATCTCTTCTACAGTAAGCAAGCTCCTTGTAAATACATCTCAATGATATATATATAAATTTCAATATGTTTAAAATAATGTAATGTCATTAAAATTGTCCTAAAAAGATGTTTCACCATAAGCTGCAATGTAAATGAATGCTTTTGAGTATATTTGTAAACGAACAATAAATGCTGCACAGTTCATTTTCAATACCGAGCGTGGCACAGTTAAACCCAGTGAAATATATCGATTTCATAACAATCTAACTATATTTATTTCAGTTAGACCAAGGATAAACGGATAGAAAAACCGAATTCATAAACACCTTTCAACTATGTTTAAAAATGTTAAAAAGAGGTCTCAACTACAAGCATTAGCAAACAACTGATGGTGATCCGTGTACGGAACAACAATTATAAGGTCTCTAATATTCATATACTATCCTTACTACTTGCAAATAACAGCAACAACAAAAGAAATTTCAAAACGAAATTATCAATTAAAACACATAAGGATATTTTAATGTATTTTACAACGTATTCAGATTTAAAACGTACTTTAAATCACTGTTACAAAATAGATTGAAATAATTATATTTGACAAAAAAGTAATTTTTTTAAACAGTAATTTTTGTTTACAAAAAATAAAGTCTCGAAACTTTTATGCCATTTCTCGGTAACCAATTTTTTTCTAAGTTAAAATGAATAATAATTAATTTATTTAAATCCATTGTTTTAATTAACAATGCAAATTAAGTTTACTTATTTCAGGATTTAGTTATAGAATTTTTACTTCTTAGAAGGAGATAAAAGTTCTTATAGGATACAAAACGTAGATCCAAAGTATGTATATCATGATAAATCTGTTACTCTAGCAGTTCTAGAATACACCTTAGTTCAACAACAAATACGTAATTAAGTGTAATTGGATTAGGAGCTTCTGCAAACACAGATTGACGTTAGGTAAAGCTGTTGATTACCATAAAATTTCTGTATTTGACTGTATACATCGTCACTTATTAAAATATACAGTTCGTGTAACAGAATTTATATAATGGCAACATATATAAATGCTTTATGTTTATGTTTCTGTGTGCTTCGGTTATAGAAGATTATACGCATTACCTTTTTCATAAATATTTATACAATAGAATACGTTAAATAATACGAATTTAAATGTATAAATTTGCTAATTTCAGTGATTATACATTGTAAAACAGATTTGAAATATTTTGAATATTCGTTTTACTGAATACTTGTTCACAAAATCATATGTGAAAATTATGTTTAAAATGATAGTTAAATCTAATTTATTATTTCATGATTTTAATACATATAAATGAGACGGCGTATTTTTTTTTTTTTAAGAATTTATAATTTACAAGAAATTTTATTATCCTACTGATCTGTACAAAAAGATTAAATTTAAATAAAAAAGAGGAAATATAATTTTTATTAACCCCCTTCGCGACGAGCGTCATTTAAAAAAAAATTAATCTTTATTACCTGTTTTTCAAAACAGAAATTTCTGCCCAATTTATTTGAAAAAAAAAAATAGGCAGATTGAATAAATTAGGCAAAATTTACAATAGAAAGTAACTGGTGCAAATTCAGGATTCTGAGCTCATTTTGCGGCTCGTATACGTGACACTCGTCCCTAAGGAGTTGATATGTTTAATACTAGATTTATTAAAGGTAAAGTAATCTTTAAATATGTTTAATACTAATTTTATTAAAAGTAAAGAAATATTTAAAAATGTATCATACTAGTTTTATTAAAAGTAAAGTAGTATTTAAATATGTTTAATACTAGTTTTATTAAAAGTAAAACAAAATTTAAATATGTTTAATACTAGTTTTATTAAAAGTAAAACAATATTTAAATATGTTTAACACTAGTTTTATTAAAATTAAAACAATATTTAAATATTTTTAACACAAGTTTTATTAAAAGTAAAACAATATTTAACGTTTAATACTAGTTTTATTAAAAGTAAAAATATATTTAAATATGTTTAATACTAGTTTTATTAAAAGTAAAACAATATTTAAATATGTTTAATACTAGTATTTATTAAAAGAAAATTTATATTTAATTTAATTTCATATAAAAAGAATGATAACCTATTAATATAGGATATAATAAATAAAACTACAGAAAATTTTTTAATAACATATAAAATTTTCTTTCCACAGGATATTCCTAAAAATACGAATGAAAACCATGACTTCTGTAATAACAGTTATAGAATAAAGTATTTTTATACAATTTTTTGATTTAAGATTTTTAATTATTTTGTTACGCTTTTATGAAATGTTCTGCCTACATTTTGATTTCTTTGAATTTATGTAGACAAACAACTATTATTCGTTAGAATTTCTTGCGATTCGTTTACTCGAAATTTACATTTTTACTGCTTTATTCTGAAAAAATGATATGGCTATACATTCGTCAAAACAGTTTTGTGTTTAAATGTAAAAGTAAATATAGCTAAGGAATAGGGATATAGCCATTATTTTATCCAGAAAGTAGGTGCTTAATTAGAAATTCATGAATATATAGATATCAGTATTTAGCATTCTTGGAAAGGTGTAAAAATGCTATTAAATTTAACGCTTTGTAAGTAATATTACTAGATACATACCGATAAAGTCACAACCATAGATTTTTTTGAGGAACTTCTAACAAAATATGACATTAGGGTTTGTTAAGGTTGACTAACTGCGGCCATATCCAAAGCCTACGAGAAGGCAAATATAAAAAGAAATCTGTACAAAATGCATGATTTTTATAATTATCATTCATAGTGCTCCGAAAGAAAATCTCATTCAATAAGACATGCTACATATAACTCTGTCTTCAATTACGAAGAAAAATGTATGTATAGTTCAATATTTTAAGTAAATATGCATTCCAAATTCGTACAATTTTTTATACCTTCTTTCGAAAATATGCTTAAGTATGTAAAAAAGTATGGTGATATCACTAAAACTATAAATACGAGATGTACGTCTGAACCAGTTTAAAAATATATCTATAATTAAAGAAAAAACATGTCCATCAGTAATGTCGACGTCCAATCGACGGTAAGGACTGCCTGAATATTAAATTTCTTTTTTACTAGTAATTTTTTTAACTTCTTATAGCTATTAATAAATAGCTAAATTCATTTTTTACAACGACAAATAGAAATCAACCATCTCATTTCAATCTTAAGCATATCGCTCCACCGAATCTCAATTTTACTGATTTTTAGGGTTATAAAAATAATTGCGGCTCCGATATCATTGAAATTTCGATTATGATTATAATCAGATAACGGGTTTCAGTGACACAGATTTTTTCTGATGTAATAAAAGATTTCGCTTAATAAAGTAATCCAGATCTAATCTAGATTGCATTTCCAATCTCGAGTTAATCTACCAAAATTATTTAGTAATATGAAGTATAAGAAATAAAACTATTGGTTGAAGGTATGAAAGAAAAAATAAATTTAGTTAAATAAAATAAATTATAACTAGCAATTATAATGCTCCTATTGTGCAAATTTATATGCTGAAAATATAATAATTTTGTTTAGTGATTCTTTATGTATACTTACTATGAATAATTTTTTTAGCGATGAATAATCATTAAAGAGAGAAAATAATAGTGCTTAGGCCTTTTTATGTTATTTAAATATATACAGGATGTTTTCAAAATATTATGTCAAAAATATAAAGGCGGGTACAGGGGACCTTAGGAAGCAGATTTCGTATAGGAATATGGGGGCGAAAAAGCAGCGTTAAGGCTGTATAGGGCGCTGTTAAGTTCAGTGGATAAAGACACTTTGCTGTCTTGAATTGCAATTATGCGAAAGGATTTAGAGAAACATGCGTCAATACATCAATGCGCAGCTTGCCGACATGTATTTCATGTATAAACTGTGCAAGAAAATGGTGCGGCTGTTCAAAGGATGTACATGGAACGGTTTCCTAGAAGGAATTTTCCGGATCGGCGAACATTTTGTCGCATTCAACGGTTTTTTTTTTTTTTAAATTCTCAATTGCCGTTGTTTTCCCGGTCCGCTGGCTGTGGACTTGGCCGGATGGTGGAGGGGATTTTTCGGCGAGGATTTTTGCCTTTGCCTATTTGGTTGGTACCCTGGTTGAGTGTCTCTTTTTATGCCTTCATCGGGAGTTGTGAGCGAGTGGATCATTTTATGCCTTGAGGCGTGATACGGGCACTGTAATATATCGCAGAATTCCTTGCAGTGGTAAAAGCAGTATTATGCAGAGTATAGGAATGTCCATCGAAAGATCGAAAACTGTTGTACGTGGTTTGGATTGTGAGTCATTTCCTTGCGCAGCCACATACATGGAATACATGTTGGTAACCTGTGCATTGATATAACGACGCATGTTGCCCAAAATACGTGCGGGGAATGACGATACAAGCCAATGAAACGCTTGCATTCGTCAAGCTCAACAGCGCCTCCTACCGCTGCTGCATTGCCGCAACCACATTCCTGTACAAAATCTGCTTACTAATGTCTCCTCTACCTGCGTTTACTTTCCGGACATATAATTTTGAAACGCCCTGTATATCATTCGAATGTAGAGTTTTTCTAAACTTTTTATTGAAACTAATTATAACATTTAAAAATGAATTGAAAATCGTAATTACGTTAGCAATAAAAAATACCGTGCCGGGAATGAAACGCACTCATTAAAAAAAAATGTCATCACTTAAATTGAACATTTCATGATCAAAGACAACCAGCTAGAAAAAGCTGGAATGAAGTTGTAGATTAAGTAGCGTGTCTGGAAGAGTGCGTACATTTACAGCGTGAAGTGTTAAGTTTAGAATGGCTTTGTACATAACAGAGATGTGATATAAATTCAATAAAATTTGACTGATCGTTAAATACATGACGAAAACGAATTGTCAAGCACCTGGAAGAGCTTGTCAATCTAATTTGTCTTCATTTGTCCCTGTCGTCTAATAGAATTAATCTATAATTCTAAGAATATGGACTGTATCTATATTCTACCCTTATATGTTCTTACTCCACTTGTTAGATAGATTTGTGAGTGCAGCGCTATCTATTAGAAATTTAGTAACTATTTTTTTTGTATTAAAGAAAAAAAAAACTTAGGTCTATGAGAAAATGTTTAAACTAAACCGCACACACATATGACAACTACTTGATTTTTTTTATTGAATTTAAATTTTGAAAAGGACGTTATGACCCAACCTGCATTATAGTATAATATTCGGTAAAGAGCGGCTTTTACCGGCATGCAAAGTGTTCAGTAGAACAAGCACCTTGTACAAATTTTAAACTTGGCATTGTGCTAAGCGCGCTAAGACTGTAAGTCTCAAAGTTGCAATGCCCTCTTGTTCTGTGCTGCAGTTATATAGATAGATTTTTAATTATTATTTCAACTAATTAACGACACTTTTTTAGAAAATGATTATCCACAATCATTTGATGATTCTGCGCCGACTAAAGCTAACAACTAAAGCTAACAACGGGACTGTCCAAATATAAATGAATGCCCATTTTTTTAACACTTTCCAACAAAGTAGAAAAGTGTTTATGATTTCGGTTTGTCTATCCGTCTGTCCGTATTCCGTCACGCACTAACTCACGTAAATATACTCCGATTGCCCTGAAATTTTTGGATGTGATTGACATTTACCATAGCACGTTCCCTATTTCAAATGAAGTGTATAGCATATTTAGTTCATTTACAGTGGCATACAAAAGTATTCCGTTACATCGGCAACGGGAAATAACAGTTTCAAATGATTTTTAATGATGTTACACGCTTTCAAACGCAATACAACTGACATACATTTATGAAGTGTATTGCGTAGAATATGCGGTGCAAAGAATGGTTGTTATTCATTTACAGGGCCACACAAAATAATTCCGTTACATACTGATATAGGGGTGGAGGGTATTGTTTGTGGCGTATATTAATTATATTAAATTATTTCATACATAATGAAATTGATATACATCGCTGAGGTTTACTAGATCTTATTTCATGTATAATACAAACTGCATAGCAGGGAAACACAAAATATTTCAGATACTATATTGCATCCGAAGTACAGTACGTTAGCGATGATTGCTGAAAATGCATTTTAAATTATGATATGCGCTTTTATGTTTCATCATACGAGTATTTATGCATACTATACGGTGTGTATAAATACTATAATTCATATACAGGGCTACACAAAACAATCCGTAAAAGTTACTGGGTATGAGCGCAAATTGCTTAAATGTGTTTTTTAACTGAGTTATGCATTTGTACGCTGAACTGCATTTTGCTTACTGAAAAATGTGTGTAGAATATAGATAAAATGTTATACAGTGTCACGTAAAGTATTGAATACATGACCGTCTATAAATGGGAATTTCTTGAAATGTGATTTCAGTAATTTTAAGAGTGCTTTTGTAGAATTAAATTTTAGCTAAACAGAAGCGTGTAATAAGGGTTATACAAAAGTATTCAAATATGTTTCCATATATTAGTATAAATTGTTGAAAGAGAAATTTCAACTTGTTATGCGTTTTATTGCTAAACTAAATTTTCCCATTATATATATATATATATATATATCAACCTGCAGATCAAATACAGGGGTGTTCAAAATAATTGCAATACATATTTGGCTATGGACGGTAACTGCTGAAAGCAGTTTTTCAAAAGTTTTATGCGTTTTCTGAAATGTTTACTTAGTTATCTTATTTACTTTATTACCCTAAATAACGATGATTTTTTAAAGCATTCAGGAAGTGGTTGAAAGCGTTTCATAATCTATTCTTCACGCATGATTTTTCTTTCTTCATTTTTCCTGCTTCGACTACAGCACGCGCCCCTGCATTGCTGCGCTTCACACTGTAAAGTTATTTTTGTAGCAATACCCCACAGAAAGTCCGCAAATTAAAATTTGTGTGAAAACTGTGTCACCTAGGATAATCACTAATTTGTTCATAATTTTAGTTTTAAGTAGGTTCGGAAATAGCGGTTAGGATAATATATATTTGACGTGAATTTTTGTCGATATCTGATAAAATATAGTTCTTAAAATTAAAAAGAATAATTTTTGAGGTCGGGGTTTTGCGATCTTTTGAACGATATGCACAAAATTCTTTTTTTATTATTATTATTCAATTAACTTAATTATCCTCACTAAAGTTTTACTAAAAATATCTGAGAATGGCTATTAACCAATAAAAATATTTGTCAATAGCCGTGATATGATAAAAATAGTCAAGAAAATAGAGAAAAAAGGAATAGTAGAGAAAACGGCCGTGACAGGTGAAGAGAGAGCAGACGAGGGATCATATAATGTTTCCATCGATACCTTCTAAGTTCGGAACCAGGAAAAATGAAAATTTTAAACGTTTTTATTTATCATAACCCAATTTTGAGCTTAAATAAAATAAAATAATAATACAGCTTAATAGACTTTTACTTAATTAAAACGTGAATAGGTAAAACGATTTTAGTCCCAATATTGTTGAAATTTTTATTAACAGTCTTATTTGTTAGCTAGTACGTTTGCAACCTTGAACCGATGAAATAATTAAGATAACTCTAAAAGAAAGAAAAAAAACCCAAACAGATCGGAAATTTTATGTCAAACGTGTAATACGAGTTGATTTCGTACTGTAATTAGTTTTATAAATATTCAGACCTTGGTGCAATAGCTGTTGCAGTCTTATCCAAAAATGTATGAATACAAAGTTTATTCCGATTATATATCTTAAGGTTGTTTTTTTGACAACCGATTATCTACTCGATTGATATAGGCCCAAGGGGGGATTGCCCTCCGCGGGAGTCTTTCTCACGGAACATAACCGACATTAACGCAAGGATATACCAGGTTCGAAGAAGACCACGGAAAACTACGAACGATTAGGTCGGCGGGCGCGATTGGGTTCGAACCCAGTACCTCCCGTCTACCAGCTTTAAGAGCAGAACATCTCGGTCACTGGTGGGGCTATATATATTAAATTTATCAATACGAAAATAATATGTCGTAATCACCATGGCAACTTGGAATCATTACCTATCATGGAATATCATTGAATTTAGTACGTATGATGATATTTAATTGGTTGAAGAATACTTTTATTAATATCTTTTTAAGTTTTGATTGGAGTTTCGTAAAATTTGAAGTGACATGACTAAATTGTGCAACGTCATACATAGTAAATTTCAAACCGTTCGGTTGGGTAGATTTTGCGCTGGGTAGTATGCTACATATTTATAAAAATACCAACGCATCTAAAGAGTTGAAGATTAGTTTAAACAGGGTAAAAGGATATATGTAAGAGAAAGAAGAGGAATAACAATCATCTAATTATCATTTATCATCATCTGTCCCTTCTCAAAACTTTCAATTACTTATTATTATTATTTTCTATTCGTTAAAATAAATTAATTTAAAATCATTTATGTGGTTTTATCAGGATATATTATCAATAAAAAAAGTATCATAGAATTAAAATACACGAAATAGAAAATTTCAAACAGAAATGAAAATGTAACTAATGAAATAAAATTAGCAAAATATAAAAAGAAATATGATTAGGTTAGAAAATCAGATTTAAGAAAATGTGTAACAAGATTATGTGGTTACTTAAATTTCCTTTATTATGAATATTTTATTAGAAACCGTTTCATTGAATTAATCAAAATCATTTTTGAAGTTCTAATTCTTTCACGCAACATTTATTTCAAACCTAAAAAAAGACCATCAGCACTTATTATGAAATGGTTTATATTATATTTTTTTTAGACCATGATATTTTTATTTTTTAAATCAATTTTTAATATTGCTTTTATGTTCTATAATTTAATATTGATTTTGTTATTTTCAGAAGAAATTTTATAGGCTGACAGAATTAAAGATTTTATTTATTACATGCTTTCTTTTAACTTAAAATTATGTTTGAGTGTGGCAGTCAAAAATTGTGAGACATTTTTTACCAACTTCCTGTTGATATAGAGCTTTAAAATTTGGAATATTTGTATATTCCTAAAGACAATACATCAATTGCACATTGCATTTTTAAACTTCAATCCCTCAAGAGGGCAATTGGCGGCAAAATTAGTTAAGGGGACCGGGAAGCAAATTCACAAACACTCAATGTCCGAGCGCTCTTAACGCCAACCTCTGTTGCCAAGCGCGTTGGCGAGAAAATGAAATTTGACGCGCATGCATGCTGCAGTCTATTTTTAGTATCGTAGTTCGAAATCAGTTCGCATGTGCGAATATTTATATCCGCTTTATATGAATATTTTAGATACGCTTACAAAGTTCAAAGAGTTTTTTTTTTTTTTTTTTTTTTTTTTTTTAAGATTAATTAAGTCTACACAAATTGTATTATTGATTATACTAAGTCGAATATGGATGCTGTTAGAATAAGATTATTGCTACAAAGTAAGGATGCACATTCTAAATTAATACAGCACTGAAATAATCCCACAAATTCAATAATAAAGTAATGATCATGTTTAGGTTTTTTCTTTTTGTTATTCATCCTAATTAAGTAAAATTTTTGTTTTGTTTTAAATAAATTTGATAGCCGTACAGAGAAGAAAAGTAATTGAGCGTTTCATTAATGGATAAATATGGAAAAAAATAATAAAAAAGGAGAAATGGATAAAATATCCTAATATCTTTGAAATAAATGCAATTTTGTAAATGGCCATTAGTATATAAAATTCAAAGTTTTCTATTACTTTGAAAAAAAAATGCAAATTTCCTGCTTCCTAAGTGGTTTGATTATGAAGCATGCATGGAAAAGTTATGAAAAGTTAAAACTGTGTGGGGGTGGGGGTTCCATTACTGGTCAGGGGGCTATGCAAGCTTTTTTTCGGGGGGGGGGGGGGGGCACTTTGTGACAAGCAAAAGTTCTTTATGTGAATTATCTATATTTTTCGGAAAACTAAATTTTACAGCGAAAGATTACATCCAGTTACTCAAATTTGAACAAAGTATTAATTAATAATAAAGGCTTTAATTCATCCTGTAAAGTTTTGTTTCTAGTGAACTTGTTCTGTTTACAAAATGCACATTTTAAAATCTGGCAAAATAAAAAAAATAATTAATGAATGGTATGTTTTTATGAAATGTGCTTTGTGAAGGGGCCTATTTTATTAAGCAGAATTTTGTGAAAGGGCCTATTTTATTAAGCAGAATTTTGTGAAGGGGCTATTTTTATTAAAAATAATTTGTTGAAGAGGCCTGTGTTATTAAATCGATTTTTTTTTCGAAAGTGCCCAAAATAGGCCCCAACTTTTGCCTGGATCGCCCCCTGCTAGCTATTTTTAACTTATTATTAACCAGCAACAAAGCACCTATCTGAGTATAGACGCAACAAGCAAGTAAGATAATTATGGTAAATTTTCATTTATTTATGGTGATCACTTAAACAGAGCAGATTATATATTATTTATATTACTTATATTATAAGTGGAATATATATATATACATATATACTTATATAAATATAAGTTATATTTATATAACTTTTTTATATTATAGAATTGATCTATACGAATAAACATTTCACTTATTCACAATATACATATACATGCATATACATATCATAATTATTCAGATGAAATAAGGTCTTGTTATTGTAATGTATTTAGTACTTATGTTTGCACTAGATGGCAGCACATACTACGTACCTCTACAGAAATAAATACTTTAGCTTGGAATGGAAAAAATACAAAGTTATAGAACAGATCAGTAAAATTAAATATTTGACTTGTTCAATTACAATTATTCAGAAGATAAAGTAATGATTTAGTATTTCGCACTCGTATTCTTGCAAGTATTCCACAAACAAGAAATACACAGTTGAATGGATAAATTAATTTTTGCAAACGTATTTGTATGAGAACACACGCATGCGCGTCGAAGTTCATTTCTCGCCAAAGCGCTTGGCAACAGAGGTTGGCGATAAGAGCGCTGGGACATTGAGTGTTTGTGAATTTGCGACGGGAAAGGCCTATCTCCGCCATGCTAAATTCACCAACTTTCTACACATTTTTCTCCGAAATGGTGAAAGAAAGAAGTCTAGATTTTTTAGAGTAGTTAGAATAACATGATTTACGTATTTTAACAGACCATTTTCTTTGTAAGTGAAACTCAAAATTAGTTATTAATTATTTATTGAAATTCATTTTTAAATTAGCATTTTTGGTAAGTTGTCACTAAATAAAATAAATAATTCTCAAGAAATCATTAAATCCCTGTGTAAAAGTATACAATATAACATAAGTAGTAAAAAAAAATCTCAGTTCTTAATTTTAATAGATATTGAAAAAAAAGAATATAAACATGAAAAATCCAAGTTTTGAGAAAAAGTCAGTCAAAGATTTAAGTGGTCATTAAGCTGTGAAGTACTCTTACAAAGAATGAATAATTTCAACAATTGTTTTTTATACATAAACATGTGTGATACATCTTTAGAAAGATAGAAGTTGAAACTATTTAATGATATAAAAAAGTAAAAATCGATTTTTTGTTGAATTTTGCTTTCCGGTCCCCTTAATGATTGCGTTTGTTTTCCTATAGAGAAATCAGCATCGGCTACAACAATGCGTATTTGTTAAATATTACAAATGACAGGGCTATCAAAATAGCGCCAAATATTATCCAACTCGAAAAAACAGCGCCTAATTTGGAGCCAAACAAAAGTTACAATATATGAAGCCAACATTGCCATAGCTGGGTAATTTGGCAAAATTCCCATTTACATCCATTACTCTTCTATAATCCAGCTTATCATAATTTATTTTAAACTCCTTGCATTTAACGACTTTAAGAGTGTTCGACATTTTAGTGCATTTAAAAAACATAGTTTTATCTACATTTTTATGAATTTTCATGAAAGCATGTTTAAAAAAAACATTTATATATATTTAAAGCTATAATTTTGATTTTTAAATTTAGTAATTTAGTTTAATTGTTTACAAATACAAAATATAAAAAAAATGTAATATACGCAGGGCTTAATTTGCGAAGGAGCGTACCGGAGCTCATCTCCAGTACTTCTCTGTTTTTAGTAAATATTTAAATATTGGTCGGAATTCATCGGAGCTCCTAAATACAGTGCTCCGGAGCCCAGTGCTATAGCGATCCCGAAATACCGAAGCTTAAATTATACTTTCCTTTTTTCCCATCTCTAATTTTCGCATTATTTTCTATCAAAACACTCATATGTGACGCAATGTGTCGCACTGGTAGCAGATGGCGAGAACACGGAGTGTAAGTATGAAAATTTTTCTTATAAAGGTTTTTGCTATGCATTCCGCTAAGGTTGGGGGGGGGGGGGTGTCAGGTTCTGAGAAACATCAGCTATTAGAACTGTGGTTCTATATCACTTTTTGTCTTACTAAATTATATATTGTATGGTCTGTGTACTGGAAATTTTAAAGTAACATTCTTTCCTTGCCTGAAACTGGATCCGAGCAGGTGAATTTTACAGCTTGGATAGAGGGATAAAGATGGATGGAGAGGGGATTGCCCGACCTTTTGAGATGTCTGTTGCAGATGGGGAGACAAAAGAATACCCCGAACGAGGGAGAGAGCTAAGAATATGGTCAGGGTGGAAACCCCGGGTTTTACGTAGGGAAAAAAGCAGAGGGTTGCTAGAGTGGCGTCGCTTCTGCTGGGAGAAAGTGAATTGCAGCCTAGAGCGCAAAGTGGTAGGTTGTTCATGTGTATAGCTCTTAGACAGAGAGTAATGTTGAGTAAAGCTCGCCGTTCTTAGAGCCCATGTGTTGGGAGTTTAAAAGTAATCTCCGGAAACGCTAATTTAACGAGTGTAGAGTGAGAGTGATATAACGTAGTTTAACAGTACACAGCCAGGAATTACTGTATTTAATTTAATGTTGGACCAGATCACCTACACCCGAGTTTTTAAGTGCAAATAGTGTTTTGGGTGTTTTGTAAATAGTGTGTAAATAAACTGTCAATTTAGTTAATTGAAAAAGTTGGTCTTCATTTAAACGATCCTCTCAGAGCGTGACCGATATCACGTAATCATGTCGGTGGTGGCAGCATATAAATAGCAAAGGATTTTTTTTTTCAAAGTTGTGCGGACTAATGGGAAACTCCGACAAATTGATGGCAGCGATGGGATAGAATCGTCTGAGATTAGTGACCAGCAAGCCGTGTTGCAGTGTGTTAGTGCCGGAGCACCCAGTAGAATTCTTGCGTAGTAATGCCGGATCGTCGAACGGAATTTTAGAGAGATAACAACCAAGCGTCGAGTGGAAGTACAAAGTGTGTATGCCCTATCGTCGTTACAGTGAACCGAACAAGAGTGTTTGTGTCCTATCATCGTTACAGCGAGCCGAACTGAAGTGTTATGCCCTATCGTCGTTACAGCGAACCGAACTAGTGTTTGTACACTATCATCGCTCCAGTGAATCAAATTACAATGTGTTACTGCCCGAGTGTTGAATATCATCAAAGTGACTGTAAATTGTGAAATATTGAATTCCTCGTGCAACTACGTGTGAGCAGCTGAGTACCCCAGCAGGTAAAGTATAAGGTAAGGTGTTTTGATCATTTCTTTCTGCTGACATTCTCGAACCAAATGTATTTGTTGTTGTATAATTAATAGTAATTTAAGATAAATTGTCTAAATCTTGATAATTTATGTGCTATCAAATAATTGTGTTCAGATAGGTAGGAGATATTAACAACCATATTTATTATGGTTTTAAGAAAAGGTCATAATAGCTTGTGCTAAAATTGATTTTCTATTTTTTTTACTAACAATGGTAGTGAATAAAATCAATGCATGGTGTTAATAATAGTTGGAAGGAATAATTGAATTTACTTAAGTTTAAATTATTATTAAAACAATATTTAAATGAAGCAATACTGTTTTAAGTTTGAAGAGTTGATAACAAACGAGCAATACACATTTGCTGAGAATTTTAATTGGCTGGAAATAAATTTTGAAAAAAAAAAATGTCTCACAGTGAAAAAAAAGGATTACAAGAAAAACAAAAGTGAGGGTTTTGATTATATTTAAGTGTGAGAACTAGTGTTGAATTTTGAAATATTTTATTGAGGATAACTGTGGGAATTTATATGTGTATGTTATACAATTTTTCTTTTTTTTTCTCAATATTTTTATTCAGTTTGCAACGTATCAGTAGTATTATGTAAATTGTAGGTTATTATCTAATTTTATAAATTGGTATCTGTATTGCATAGTAATAAAATCGAAATTATTGTTTTTACTTTTTTTTATTGGAAGTAAATTGTGTGATATCAATGGTTGAAGAAAATCAGGTTATACTGTATGTTAAATTAGAAATATAATACATCGATTATCTGAAAGGTATTTATTAGTATAATAAGTGGAGGTAACTGTACTAAAGTAGAAATTTAGGAAATATTAATTTAGTAGGTTTAAATATTATTGCAGAGTCGTAATAGTAATCCGTTGAAGGTATGGCTTTCTTATTGAAATTAAAAAGGGTGGATCTTCAGATGATAGCCGAAGAAATGGGGGTTGAATTCACGGAAGATGATAGCAGAATGCAGCTTAGGAAAAAGATAATGGACAGCGATGGCTATGACGAGGGGGTTATTATGGAATTATCTAACACTGTGGAGTTATCTAACTAGTTGCGGAACGCCTAGAGCTTGAAAAGTTAGAAAAACAGGAAAAGTTAGAGAGCGAAAGGTTAGAAAGATAAGAAAGGGTTAAACGGGAAAAGTTTGAAAGAGAAGAGAGGTCTCAAAAATTGAGGATGGAACATGAATTAGAAATGGAGAGGCAAATGCAAGGTTCGGCAAATAACTCTAATGGGTCTAGGGAGCCTAATAATGAAAGTAACAAAGAAAAATTTATCAAAAATGTTAAAACTCTGTCTGTCAAAGTACCAGAAGGGACTGAGGGATGGAATTTATTTTTCAACAGTTTAGAAAGGGCATTCAAAACTAAAAATGTACCGGAAAACCAACAGGCCGAAATTCTACTAAATATGTTAGGAGAGAAGGCGGATAATTTGTTAATTTATACCACTAAGGAACAAATTGAGAGTTATGAGGAATTAAAGGAGTTAGCTCTAAGGGAACACGAGCCGACACCGAAGGCGTGTTTGGAAAATTTTAAGAAGGCTAGGAGGAACCAGAATGAAACTCATGTATTATTTGTATCGCGCTTAATAGCAACATGGGAAAATTATTGTAAGATTAGGGGTGCGGACTCATATGAAAAGGTCAATCAGTTAATAATTACGGATAAGTTATTAAACACGTTAGATGAGGAAACCACATCATATATTGGGTTAACTAAAATCGCTAAAGAATGTGACAATTATTTTGACGCTAAACACAAGTCTTATGCGGTTACGTATAACAGTTTTAAAGGTAAAGATAGGTATGTAATCAGTGAAAAAGTGAGACCGAGCGAGGATAGTAAAGTTGGTGGTAATTGGAGGCAAAACGGGAGTAATGAGATTAATTCTTTTTCAGATAGGAAAACTGATTTTAAGAAACCTAGTGATGATTCAGCTCCTAGATACTTTAAATGTAGTTTAAGAGGTCATTACCAAAGTTTTTGTAATAAAGGTAATAATAATAATTATTAATAAAGTGGGTAATGAGGGAAATAATAATGATAGTAAAGGGCGTGAACAGACAGCGGGTGTAAATAAGAATGTCGTGAAAGGAAACAAAGAATTACCGAAAGGGGCTATTGTGGCGAGGATATCGGCAAAGGGGGACCGGAGAACAAATGTTATTGGTGAGAAATTAAATAAACTCGAGAAAATTGAAGTTAGTGTACATGGGCAGAAAGCGAAAGGATTGGTTCATTCTGGATGTGAAATTAGTGTCGTTCATAAAGATTTGGTGCCGGAAGAGAAATTAAAAGGAACGGGTAGTATTTATTTACAAGGATTATTTGGTGGAGCAGTTAAATCCCCGTTGGTTAAATTACAATTAGCTATTCCGCAATTCGGACAAACTAATATAATTCATCAGGAAGTACTTTGCGCGGTGACCAATAATATTAATGAGCAGGTAATTTTACATCCCGAAGTGATAAATGAGTTGTCAGGGGTCAATCGCGATGAGCCATTGCTAGAGTCCCAACAATTAGAAAATTCGGAAATTAGTATTGATAACTCGAGTGAAAAGAAAGATATGAGTAGCGATAATTGTAATGTTTACGCAATAGAAACGAGATCGGGAAATTTACAAGGTCAAAATGCAGAAAAAACGGAAGTAGAGGAAAATAATAAAGTCATCGTTAGTAATTCAGATATGTTTAAGAA
Organism: Maratus speciosus; assembly: GCA_963932465.1. NCBI lineage: Eukaryota > Metazoa > Arthropoda > Arachnida > Araneae > Salticidae > Maratus > Maratus speciosus. The sequence continues at coordinate 136,428,841 of OZ010791.1, forward strand.
ATCCCAATTGGAATGCAAAAATTTAGAGAGAGTTTGGGAATTAGCTAAAATGGATAAAGGAGATTGTTATATTTTAGATGGTTTATTGTAGCATAAAGAAAAATGGTTCGGCGAACGTATAGCTCAATTAGTAGTGCCTAAAGTCAAAAGAGAAGGAATCTTAAAGTCAGCGCATGTGTCTAATGAGGGAGAACCTCACGCGGCAAAGAAAACTTTAGAGAGAATTAGGCAATCTTTTATTGGGAAGGTATGGCTAAAGAAGCAAAAAAGTTTTGTAAATCGTGTCTAGAATGTCAATTATCTAGAAAAGTGAAAGTGCGTGATAGAGTCTTAGTTGAGATGGCGGATGGTAGCAAAAAGTATGTATATCAAAATAAAGGGGAATTTATGGTCAGGTGTAACATAGTCAATATTGTTTTTGAAGGTGATGAGGAATTTGGAGACGTTGGGGAAATTCCTATTTTAAACCGGGAACAAGAGGTAGAACGGGACATAGAAAGGTTCGAAATAAAAGGGTTATCTAATAGTCAAGTCAAGGATATAAAGTCCATTTTGAGGGAGAATAAAGAGGTATTTATGGGTCCTGTGCGACCAGCGGAAGTAGGGGAGCACCGTATTGATTTGAAACCGGGTGTGGCAAGGAAAAAACCCTAGTTATATACTGTACCTGTTGCTTATAAAGAGGAAGTAGGTAGACAGATTCAGGAGTTATTAGAATTAAATCTAATCGATGTGTAAAATGCAGAAATTAGTCAGGCAATAGTTTGCGTGGCGAAAAAAGACGCAACTGTTAGGCTGTGTATAGATTATAGAGCTTTAAATTCAGTAACGCAGGTCCCAACATTTCCTAAGAAAGATTCTCAAGAAATCACGTATGCTACGGGGGCAGCTAAATATTTATCTTCGATTTATTTAATGAGGGGTTATTGGCAGATTAAAATGGCTGAGGAATGTAAACATTTGAAAGCTTTTACAACTCATAATGGGACTTATCAGTCGCGTACTATGCCTTTTGGTTTATCAGGGGCAGCAGCTACTTTCCAAAAAGATATGAATGAGGTCCTCCAAGCTCATCGGAGGTATGTGCAAGCACATATTGATTATGTCACCATTTTCTCATACACTTGGGAAGAACAATGTGAGCATGTTAGGGCTGTCATAGAAGAACTTAAAAATAGAAATTTTACGATTAGGATGGATAAATATAAATTTGGAAAGTTTTTAGGTCATGTTATTGGGGGTGGAACGCATGCACCTGATGAGGAGAAAATAGGAGCAATTAGGGACCTAAAGAGACCGAAAACTAAAAAGGAAGTTAGATCTTTTTTGGGATTAATGGAATTTTACCGATCTTATATTCCAAATTATGCAGAAATTGCTATACATTTAACTGAACTAACTAAAGGGAAGGTTAAAAATACTGTACCATGGGATGAAAGGGCAGAAGAAGCATTTAATACCCTTAAAGATGAGTTATGTAACGTGACGCGTTTGGCTACATCTACAGTAGGCCTGGAATATCAGCTTCACGCCGATTCTTCAGACCTGGCAGTAGGATGTTGTCTTACTCAGAAAGATGAAAAGGGTCAGTTTAAGCCGATAGCTTTTGCCAGTCAGAAATTATCAGGGGCTCAGCGTGCTTGGCCGAGTATAGAGAAAGAGGCTTGGAGTGTTCTCTTCGGGTTGCGGAAGTTTGAAAAATGGATATATGGATCTCAAACTGAGATCATAACGGATAATAATCCATTAAAATTTTTCACTGAAACAACCCCAAAGTCCCCCAAACTCACTACATGGGCTCTGGACTTGCAACGCTGGAACCTGAGCATTTCTCATCATCCAAGAGTGCAACATCTGAATGCTGATGCAATTTCTAGGCTACATAGGAAGAGCTGGAAATAACAGCCAGTTGCTAGCCCATCGGCATCAATGTCTAAGTAGTGGACAAACCTTAATTAATGTTTTTGGTGTATGTGTAATTGTATTTGAATCTGGTGTTTATAATAGTGTATTAGCATGTGTAGTTTTTCTGTAATAATAATATTAGGACACGATTCATTAGAGATGTCAGTAGATAATGTTCAGACACCTTGAAATATATATGTAATAATAATAATGAAAAAACCGGCAAAGAGACTATTGAACTCTTATGTGATATTACTATATGTTCGGGGAAAATTAGGCCCTAAATGGCATATTTTCCGCTAAGGGTTCCGCTAAGGGTGTCAGGTTCTGAGAAACATCTGCTATTAGAACTATGGTTCTACATTATTTTTTGTCTTACTATATTATATATTGTATGGTCTGTGTACTGGAAATTTTAAAGTAACATTCTTTCCTTGTCTGAAACTGGATACGAGCAGGTGAATTGTACAGCTTGGATGGAAGGATAAAGATGGATGGAGAGGGGATTGCACGACCTTTTGAGATGTCTGTTGCAGATGGGGAGACAAAAGAATTTCCTTAACGAGGGAGAGAGCTAAGAATGGGTTCAGAGTGGAAACCCCGGTTTTACGTGGAGAAAAAAGCAGAGGGTTGCTAGAGAGGCAGTCGCTTTTGCTGGGTGAAAGTAAGTTGGAGCCTTAGAGCGCAAAGTGGTAGGTTGTTCCTGTGTATAACTCTTAGATAGAGCGTAGGGTTGAGTGAAGCTCGCCGACCATAGAGCCCATGTGTTGGGAGTTTAAGAGTAATCTCCGGAAACGCTAATTTAACGAGTGTAGAGTGAGAGTGATATAACGTAGTTTAACAGTACACAGCCAGCAATTACTGTATTTAATTTAATGTTGGACCGGATCACCTACATCCGAGTTTTTAAGTGTAAATAGTGTTTTGGGTGTTTTGTAAATAGTGTGTAAATAAACTGTTAATTTATTTAATTGAAAGAGTTGGTCTTCATTTAAACAATCCGCTCAGAGCGTGACCGATATCACGTAATCTTGTCGGTGGTGGCAGCATATAAATAGCAAAGAATTTTCTTCAAAGTTGTGCGGACTAAGAGGAAACTCCGACAGCCTAACTACGGAAGTGAGTTGGAATCGAACTGTGTTTTCCCTTTTTTGATAAATAAATAACCTATTGAGTTATAAGCTGTTTTGTTCACATGACAAAGACTTTTTCACCCTTTTTTGAGTGGTTATTCTTCTTTCGCGCGGAAATTCGGTTCAAAACGCTCACTTTAACTCTATTTTCTGCAAGATATATTGCGTTTGAAAAAAACGGAAAAACAGTTCGATTACATAGCATCTATACAACAGCATTAGCCAGTTTCATGCATTTCCGAACAAAACTAAATTAAAGCTTATGTCATAAAGGTGCCCTTTTGGATTTGAGAACAGTCTTAAAAGTGGAATATTTCTCAGTTAAGTATATGCAGGTAGATATATTTAAAATGTTTTTTTTTTTTTTTTTTTTTTTTGCTAAAGAAAAGAAAGATGCGTTAAATTATAGATGCAAATAATATATGAAATATAAAATGCATTTTGGAGTGATGGCGGGGGAGGGAACGCTGTGGCTCTGGTATATACTATATAATGGGAAAATTTAGTTTAGCAAGAAAACGCATAACAGGATGAAATTCTCTTTCAAATATTTATGCTAATACATGGAAACTTACTTGAATACTTTTATACAACCCTGTAGTTTATCTAGAACCTTTATTACACGCCACTATTTAGTTAAAATTTAATTCAAACTAAAACACTCTTAAAACTGCTGAAATCACATTTCCAGAAATTATAATTTGGCCATGTATCCAATTCTTTGCCTGACCCTGTATATCATTTTATCTATATTCTACAAACATTTCTTAGTAAATTAAATGCAGTTCAACGTAAAAATGCATAACTCATATAAAAACCTCCTTTAAGCAATTTGCGCCCTTACCCAGTAACCCATACGAATACTTTTCTGTAGCGCTTTATATCAATTATAGCATTTATATACACCATATACTACACATAAATATAGTGAATCATAAAAGCGCATATCATAATTAAAAATGCATTTCCAGCAGTTATCGCTAATGAACAGTACTTCGGATACAATATAGTATCTAAAATATTTTGTGTTTCCCATATTTTGTGTGTGATATACACTTCGTATTATCATAAAATATTTTATAGTATGTAAACCTCAGCGACGTATATCAATTTCATTAAGTATGATATATATTAACATAATTAAAGTACGCCGCAAACAATTCCCTCCACCCTTATATCATTATGTACTGGAATTCCTTTTTATATCCCTGTAAATGAACAATAACAATTCTTCGCATCGCATATTCTACAGGATGTATATTTTAGTGCCCTTCATGAATGTATATCAATTTTATTCTGTTCGAAAGCGTGTAAAATCATTTGAAACGATTTTTTCCCATAGGCCGTAAGGTAAGCGAATACTTTTGACTGTCCCTGCAAATGAATTCAATATATTACAAACTTCATTACAAATAGGGACCGTGCTATGGTAAACATCAATAACATCCAAAACTTTCAAAGCAATCCGAGCATGTTTACGAGAGTTAGAACGTGGAAAGACAGCCAGACAAACCGAAGTCATAAACATTTTTCAACATTATTAAAAAGTGTTACCCCTTAAATGCCTGATTTTTCAAAAAATCATTGCAATAATGTTTTTCGGCTTTCATTTTTATAAATAAATCATGGGAAAAGTACTTAAAAAAAAATCATATTTAGTTTTAAGTATAGTTTACGTCTAAAAAACAGTTTGTTACTAATCGGCAATACTGGTGTTTAATGGAAAAAATAATTTCCCTCGACAAAATTCTATAATATTTAACAAACAAGAATTTCAGGAACTATAATAAGAAATAAATTTTACTTGCTCACTGCAGGTCAAAATAGAGTATTTCGCAAGCTTCCAAACAAAACAAAAAGAACAAGTAGCAACATTTGAAAAAATAAATGTATCTTTATTCTTAAACAGCACAAGTGTTGCCATCTAAATGTTGAAAATCTATTTAATAATATTTTCAGAATGTATTTTATTGCTAACATTAGGCATTATAGCTTCAATGTTATTCTAATAGTATTTTAGAGCCTAAATTGGGTATGTTGTCGAAAAGCAACACCAGGAATTTAAGGGTTAAAAAGGAAATATAAAAGTAAAATAAATGATTGCATATGAACTGTTTTTATTGTTTGAAAAACATTTTAATGTAGAAAGTAGTTATTAATCATATTTTATTTTTTAATGTCAATAATTACGTGATGTATGAAAACGTAGAAAATGAATTTACAATCGAAGAAAATTTAATAACTGATTCTGAATGTCTACAATAAAATGTTTAATTATAATCATAAACGGCAAAAAATGCATACATACTATTTAAAAAAAATAAATATACCAATTTGAAAAAGACTAAATAATTAGCATTATTAATTTTGCTTTTAAATAACAACGAACTACAATAGATGTATTAAATGCATTATTTGATTTAACAATTTCTCAAAAATGTCATATGTTATAAGGAATTCCTATTACTTTATAATTTTGTCAAATGTTAAATTTGAAAACATTGGTATGAAGGTATAAGGTTTTAAATAATAATTTAAAATATTATTAGCAATGAAAAAAAATCTTTCAAATGTTTCACTACTCTAATATGAAAAAAGGCATTTTCCAAGTATAATGTTAATTTTTAATCTGAAACAGTTTCGTAATATCATAATAATCGAATATCATATTTAACTCCAAAATAATAATGACGCTGTAAGTGAATAGGCGCTGTAAGAAAATAGTAAGAAGTCGTAAAATTCCACATCACTGTCTCAACACATTTTCAATCTCAAGTAACTGTAAATTAATGTTTACATTCATTTCACTATCAATGTAGGCATTAATCAGTCTCTGCGTCAGCTTTTTTTTCTTTCCGAGCGATGGCAGATGTTTTACATCACAGAATCGAATAGGAAAATGTCGGTCCTGAAAACAATACCAGATCAGTCTCTTTCAATATGTATAACATAAAACTATTCAATTCATCATCATAATATACAATACAGGAGTAAAAAAATTAAATTTAACTAGACTTACTTTCTGCGCTCCATAAATTAAAAAACCGTGTATTATTATCCGACGTCTTTCTCTTACATTAAAAAAAAGCATAAGCAAAGCTTACATTGTAGACTTCGTGATGTTCTGAACAGTTAACCTCCCGCGTCTATTACAAAAAGTTCTCTGTTTACCCTGTGGTGTCGTGCGCAGACGATTTTCAGATTCGTTTCAGATTAGTTTTAGCGGGTGTTACCATTTATTTACTTTTGTATACAATATTTTTGGAACTTACATGTGCAATAATTTTATGACACCGTCTGTAATTAATTTTTTTTTTTATTTGAATAATTTTCCAATGTATTTTACCATTTCTTTTTATCAGTTTTACCCCCCCCCCTTTTTTTTTAAAGTAAAGTTTGTTTTACAATTAATAAATGCAAAATACGTATCTTCTTAATAAATGAAAAGAGAGTGTAGAGGATAACAAAATTTTCTTTGTCAATCTGTCATTTTTTTCATATTAATTTTCTGCAGAATAAAACAATTTGTAAAATATGTTTTTTTTTTTTTTTTTTTTAAAGTCATGTCTCTAAAACACATATTTGAAATACGAATAATTAATCATATCATGGGTTTTGCATAAATTTTGTATTTTATTTAAAAATCTGAAAGAAGTAGAATTAAAAAAAAAATAGTTACTTAAAATAGGTACACTAACAGGAAAAAATATGACTTGAATGCAAATTATAAAGCAAGAAATGTACATATAACTAAACTCTGAAGACTCTTTCTACGTGCTCATTAAAAGCCGCAGACTTAAATGTAATAGAATTTTTTTAGTTTCAAACCACCGAAGTGTTTCGAATACCAGTGGTTGAAAAAAAAAAAATTCCTCCGTACAAGCTCAATAAGTAAAGTGCATAAATTTAGTATTCCTATTTGTAAATATGTTATCCAAATTGCTCCTGCACGTACCATTTTTCCGAGAAACACTTTTATAATAATAACAATAAGTGAAGGATTATTATATTAAATTGCAATGCTAGATAAAATTGAAATCATGAAAAAAGTATACTTTCACTGTTTTAGATATCAAATTGATAAAATGCAGCATGAAAATCTAGTTTGTTGACACTTGTACCGTGCATTTTCCTTTTTATCCACCCCCCACCCCCCCCACTTTTCGTGTCCGAATTTACTATTTGCTATCCACTAATATATTTTTCATTCCTTATGTAGCTGTAACTCGGGCCTGTTTAAAACATTTCTCTTCATTTTCAAAGATTTTTGAAGTTCATATTTTTGTCGCAATGTGACTTACAATATGGTGTTTTTTTGTCACATGTGTGGCGTGACGTACGTTATATGCAGTGACATAACAGTAACGTCACAATTTTTTTTAATTGCCAGAAAAAGAAAATTTTACAGTAAGTAACATGTTTTAAAGAATTTTTGTAATTTTTTAAAGTTTTCTAAGAAGTTCACATCTCAGTGACAATGTGACATCAGTGAGTGGTGACATTTTAGTCACAGATATGACGTGACCGCAGTGACTTACAGTGACGTTACAACGACGTCACTGTCACCATGCATGCTATGAGGGATGGCCTCAATTGACTCAAAACATTTTCCTGGAAGTGATAATTTTAGCTTCGTGAACAGAAAAATGTCACACGAGGCATACCAGGCGTGTTCGGTCCTTGGTTGATGACATTAGTTGCGTTTTTGGCCAAAAACTCTTGCAGAACAATGAGAAAAAATTGAGCGATTTCGAAATCAGCCGTGTGGCGATGCGTTTCAACTAAAAAATAATTGGTCATATCTTTATGAATGGACTTAAAAGATATGTGACATATCTTGAGTCAATTCTCTGTAAGACACATACAATACCTTTCAAGCACCACACTGTAAACAAAAACGGACTAAAATACGGACATTGTACTGGCAATCGAGACGGCAGTACATTTTTGAAGTTCAAAAATTACAGAAAAATTTCCGTTTTTCTGGAATTTGCGGGGGAAATTTTTCGTTACAATACGGAAATAATACTGGCGTCTCGATTGCTATTACAATTTCCATATTTTAGACCTTTTTTTTTTACAGTGAAGCGTCTTTTTTTTACTGCCACTTTTACTGCCCGAGAGAGACTGCTCAGACTAGGAAGTGAGTCTGTAGAGCATAGATTGTCCCTCCCGGTCCCCTTTATTGAGGTCTAAAAAAAAAAAAAAAAAAAAAGAAAAAAAAAAGGTTACAAATTTCAGCCGAGGCTGAGCCCGCCAATACGCGCGACAGAGGGCGGAGTGGTATATATAAGATATATAAAAAAAAGTTACATTAGCAAGCTTTGTGAGACAAACATAAGGACATTAAATAATGCAGTGTTATACAAAGTTAGACAATATTATACAAGTTGCTGCGACCAAATATTGGGTACTGAATAAGGGAGAATCCAAGTCTCTGTCTCAGTGATGGAGTAAAACTAAAGAAGTTGAAGATGTTTTTAAGCTTTGAGAGCAAAATCGGACGCGATAAAATATTTGCTAACCAACCAACTGGAAGAACAGGAGGACGGCGGATATGCCAGCGAGCTGTTAAAGGACAATTATAGAAAAAATGAGAGGCAACAGCATCATCACCGCACTCACATAGAGGAGAAAGGGCTCTTTTAAACTTGAAGAGGTATGCTCCAAAAGGACCATGACCGGTAAGGAAAGCTGTGGTGGATGGAGTGAGCAGCAGAAGATCCAAAGATACCACTGGGTCAAGATCATAGGTATATCTACCCTTATCTGAGTAGTCCCAGTAATCCTGCCATTTTTTCATAAAATGAGCGCGCAGATGTCTTTTGATGTGTGAGTGCGGTACTGGAAGTGAAAAATCAACTGATGGTTTAGCAGTTGCCTCCTTTGCCAACATATATGCCGTTTCATTTCCCAGGATACCCTTGTGGGCTGAAACGTAGCTTAAATAGGTTTTCCAGAGAAGATTTTTGAGAAGTGATTTAATCTCAATAACCTGGGGATTTGTTGAGCCAAACGAACAGATAGCCAACAGGCTTGAAAGACTATCGCTAAAAACTGGAGTTAAAAAATTTTGGTTTTGTTGAGAAATCCACTCTAAAGCTTTAAAAATGGCAAAGAGTTCGGCTTGGAAAATGGAATTATTGTTATCCAGCCTGCAAGACCAACGATGAGTCAGTTCACTCCATTTCGTAGCGCAGAAAGCTGCACCTACTCCGGTAACAGTGCGTGAGCCATTGGTGAAGACCATAACATTTTGAGTGGGGGAGTAAGAATTTATAGTCGGGTTTACTTATAGGTGGGAAGTCTCATCTGCCGGATGAAACTGCCAGCCAAGAGTCTTACGCTGAATCATCATTTGTGGAAAAAATGCTGTGAGATAGCTTCATTCTCCAAATGGATGATGTTGCTTTTAGTGAACTCATATTTAATGGTAATGGAAATGGAAGGAACACCTGTCAAGATATTGAGAGCATCACTGGAAATGGTTCTATATCCCCTAGAAATTCGCAAGAGAAACATCCTTTGTATATAAACTAATTTATTAAGTGCTGCTTTTGTAAGATTCCCCCCCCCCAAATAGATGCTCCATAAATGATAATTTTTTAAACAATAGTAGAGTACCAAATTTTTAGCATATGGCTTTTAATACCCCAAGATTTAGTGGTTAATCTTTTTGAGTTATGATAAAATTTTAGTAGTTTTATTTTAAGGTAATTAATATGAGAGAACAAGTTCAAGTGCTCATCTATTGACAATCCTAACAATTTAAGGTTAGAGACATGATGGACGCTAGTGCCATTTATTCTGATGGTGGGTTTCCTTTTAAGTTTATAAGGTTTTGCAAATGTTAGGGCTTGGGATTTATTAGTGGAAAGTTGCAGGTGCAGTGATTCCAGCAGCTGACAGAAAATTGGGAGAGCAAAAGCAGCCTCCAACTCCAAGTACAGACGCCGAAAACCAGAGAAAATAAAGCTGAAGTCATCCGCGAACCAAGTAACCAAGTATTTCGAATTCTGAGAGAATAATATTAGCTATGAGGAGCCAAAGAATTGGCCCCAGGCAGGAACCTTGAAGACAACCCTTTTTCTGTGGGTGGATAGAGATTCCTGCTCCCCAGTTAACAAGAATGCTTCTCCCAGAAAGATAAGAACGAATGACTCCAGCAATATTACCCGGACAATTTAGAATGCTAAGTTGGAGGAGAATGTCTCTCCACTCAACATTGTCGAAAGCGCCTTGAATATCAAGAGAGACCAGGGAAGTGTATTTGCCTTCACTAATTTTAAAAGCACAGGAAGTTAAGATTTCGGAAAGAGCTTTTTCGCATGATCTGCCCTCTCTGAATCCAAATTGCCTATTACTTAATAACTTGTTTGATTCGAGGAAAATAATAAGACGTTTAGCTATTAATTGTTCTAGTAATTTACCTAACACCGGAAGCAGTCAGATCGAGCGATAAGAGCTGGGTTCAGAGGGAGTCTTCCCTTGCTTAAGGAAATATACTACTTCCCCTTGTCTCAAAGTTAGAGGAAAATAATGGAAAGAAAGACAGAGATTGGCCCATTGGGTAATAATCTCTGGTAATATATTAAAGGAACGTTTGAGAATTCGGAAATCAATAGAGTCAGCACCAGGAGCTTTGTTATCCTTGAATTTGACAAGTGTGGCGCGAAGTTCCGCGTTAGAAAAAGGTTTATTAGAGTAATTCGAAAATTTGATGTCAAGATTATTATGGTTAAGATAGACTGTTTCACCAATAAGATGTTTGGTAAGGAATTCGAGATTATTACGTTTCGACGAGAAGCCCGAAGGCCGCTCTAGGAGGATTTCATCCGGAGTGAAGAACTTCCCAGAAAAGAATTTTTGTTCAACACCAAAGGGATTCTTCTGGTGCGAACAAAAGGACATCCAAGCTGCGCTTTTGGCATCAATAATAGACCGTTTATAAATGGCAGCTTGTTTGTTGTATGAGGATTTGAATTGTTGGATAATTTCCGGGGGTGAATTTAGCTTTTTCAAATTTTTAAGTTTTTTACGCAAAGCTGTTAGTAAATTACGTTTTGATTTTAATTCCGGAGACCAAAATGTAAAAACAGGTGCTTTGCGAAGATTTTTAAGGCGGAAGGTGGCTCGTATCGCCGTTTTTATTGTGTCTATTAGCAATTCTGTAAATATATTAAGCTCTTCTGTGTTAGTTATAGAATTCAAAGTCAAATTAAGTGTGTTTCGTTTGGATTTTAGAATTTTATCAAATGTTTTATAATTTCAAAATTTTGTATTGTATCTGCGTTGCGTGGCTAAAAGAGGAGTAGTTTGAAGAGAAAATTCAATGAACTTATGATCAGAAAATGTGTGTATATCAACAACTTGCCAGTTACGAATAAAAGTAAGTGCAATAGGATTAACAAGAGTATGGTCTGGGAATCCTTTTGCCACGATTGTGCCCGATTTATTTCTTTTAATGAATGTATGTTTACGGTTGTCAATAATAGAGATTGCGAGGTTGTTAGTGACGAGAAATTCAATGAAACTCTCCCCCCTAGCGTCCTCTCTGGGACTTCCCCAGAGCGGAGAGTTCGCATTAAAATCACCACCACATAAAAAAAGGTCTTCTTTGAGTAATTAGGTGCTGCCACTCTTGTAGTGAGTTATCCAAGTTAAGTGAAGGTGCAATATAGTTTGAGCCGATAACGATCTCACCTTCCGCCGAGGTTATGGAAATAAAAATACAATGGTCACCCGTGAAAAGATGATTTATAATCAGACTAGTATTCTGAACTATCAAGTGCGCGGATTGCTTTTTAGAGGGAAAAATCTTCCAGATGGTTGGAAATCCAAGCAAAACTCCTCCCCCACCGCAGTAGGCATCTTGTAGCAGCGCGATATCTATGGAGTTCTCCTCCATATGCCGCCCAGCTACAGTGTTAGCAACCTTGCAGTGGTTGAGGTTAATTTGCAAGAATTTTACTGAGTTTAATGGCGGAAGTTCCTGTTGTAGATTAGGTTGGATTAGCTTGAATATTTACCTTTATGATTCAGTGATGCCAAGGCCTCTGCTTTTTACTTTAAATAAGTGCCGCATTGGCGATCGTAGGCTGGGTGTTGGGTGTAGTCACCAGCCTTCCTATAATCACCTCCATGTCTATTTACTATGAGTCTACAGTTAACACAGTTATATTTACGTGTTGTGCAGTCTGTCTCATTATGGTTACCACCACAGTTCGCACACGCTTCTTCGTTTGGGCATTTTTTCTAGATGTGTGCCCGATTAATTGACAATTGAAACAGCGCTGTATCGAAATGTAGCGTTTTACAGTACATCTGTTGAACCGATACAAATCTTCTGAGACAACAACGTTATGGTATCTCTTCTGCAAGTACTTGCAGCACTAAATGGGAGGCTGCCTGTCCTTGACGTCCTTTGAGAACTTTTATTATTTTATAGTTTACAGATTTTCTTTTTAGACTATGTTGTAGTGCTGGATCAACTATTTGTTGTTTGTATAAGTCGAGTTGTTCGACATCCGTTTCTTTTTTATTTCCATCAGCTTTATCATGTGATTTTAGTGTTAGGGGGGCTTTTGGGGCACCAAAGATTATTATCCCTGCCATTTTAGGATGCTGTTCCTTTATTTCCATGAGTTCTGCTATATCTTCCACCTCTGCTAATTTGCTCTTTATTGTTTCTATATCTCGTTTGTCATTACAGGTTACTATCATTTTGTTATGTCTTGTTGATTGACAATCCATTTTTGGCAAGTCTTGCATATTTAGATTGTTTAACATCTTTTTCATTATGGGAAGTGTTACTTCATTACTCTTCGGGTTTATTACAATTGATGGGCGGTCTCTTGGCAATGGTGGAAAGTTCGCCATTTCAGCAAATGTGAAATTCTGCTGGTCATCACGTTGTGGCATGTCTGAAGCTTGTGTCACATTGGTTGCTGATTTTTGTAGAGCTTCTTGTATGGCCTTTGTTTGTTGCTCTAAATGCTTTTTAATTTTGCTTTGGTGTTCTTCTAAAAGGAATCGCATATCGTTAAGCATTTGCGCTTCTTTTTCAGATCTTAAATTTTCCATATAATTTATGTATTCTTTCTGGCTGTCTATGATGGCTTTAAATGCCGTTACTTCCATAGCCTTATTATTTAATATCTGCCTCACTTCCTTAAGGTTTTTTATGATTGGGGTCAGTTTGTCTTTTGTTGTTTTTGCCTGGGCCTGGGCTTTCAGCTGCTGCAATTGTTCATTTATCTGATCCACACTTTATTTTATCTGCGTCATGTCCTGCTGCTCTTCTATGATTTTTTGTTTTCTTAATTTCTCCAATTCCGTTTCACAATTATATGCTCTCTGCTTTAGATGATCTCGGTATAACTGAGCATATTCTTTACTATCTTTTTCATGTCCTTTTAAATGACAATACATCTTATTTATGAGTACCTCTGTTGTCATTTGGGATGCCTTCTGTTCGTCATAAGGAATCAATTTTTCGCATTTTAATGGTGAGCATTTGGTTATTTTTGGTGATTTTTGAGATTGCTCATTTGAATTCTTTCGCAGATCTTTAATTCGTTGTGAACGAAGTGGCATTGAATGTTCTAAGCTTAACCCGTCAGTTATTTCAGAACTCGCTAGTTGGTTATGATTTTCTGTTGATAACTCCACTTGTGTACCATCAACAATCTTATTTCCGTCGTTGTTAGATGAATTGTCGGTTCCAGACTCTGAATAGGAATTTTGAACGACTAATGAGTTATTTGGAGTGCCCTTTGCCAACATTTTATTTCTTTACTTTATTTAAAAGCGCAAACTTCTTACTTTCTCTCACTACAGCTACTTATATAATCATAATTTATCAATAAAAAGTACTCTCAGAAAATTACAACCAGGCATCACTAGAGAACAACTCTGATCTCTTTGAAAGAAAGGAATAATAGATAAGTGTAAAGCAAAAACCGGTGATCGAAATCAACGAAAATGACTAAGATAAAATTAAATCAAAAATGGGAAGATTAATTTTGTAGAATAAATTAAAAATAAATAAAATAAAATAAAAATAAAGACAGAAATTTATGCCGAAATAAGAGGGGGGTGGGATACACTCAATTGTGAAATACTTCCCGAGTTTACTGAAACGAGATTGTAAAAATAACAATACACTGAATAAATAAATATTTAAAAAAAAAAAAAAACTGATATTATAGAACTTTAATTTATTGTGAGTGTTCAAGACTCCAGAAAATAATATTGACTACTCCAAAAAGAGAGAGAGAGAAAAAAATGTCCCTCAAGGAACTGTTGCAGAAAAATGGACATTAAAAGTGGCTAATAAAAAAAAAAAAAAAAAAAAAAAAAAAAAAACATACAAATTAATACGCCAATCCTTTAAAAAAAAAAGGTGGAAAAATAAATTAATAAAAAAAAGAACTTCCGGTAAAGGCATAAAAATAAAATTATTAGCAGAACAAAAATTTAAAATTTTTTAAAACTGCAACAGAAGGGGGGAGGGACAATTCTATGAACTTTATAGAAAAGAGATACTTACAAAGTTTAGGCTATGGGATAGGCTTTAAAATATATATATAAAGATAAAGATAAGACCAGCCGATAAATCGCAGCCCTCCAAAAGTCAAAATACACCCTTCTCAAAATGCCTTACACGCAAGTGCGCGGAAGTCGGAATAATTTCGTATTTGTTCTTAATTTTTAGGGTAAGAATTCTCAGTGGCAGTCGAAATTCTCGTAGACTGCAAGTAGAGAGTTATCATGAAACCATCAGAGTTAATACTATGCGATTAAACAGTAAAACGACAAGTTAAGGTGGAAAAAGGGGGGGGGGGAGACAAATAATTGCTTTCTATACAAACTAAAAGAATAAACAAAATAATAAAAAAAAATTAAAACATTGTCAAGAAAGAATAAACGCTTATGCTAATTAATATTAACAGTTAAAAAAAATAAATAAATAAAAAGAACAAAATTAACATTAATATTATTACTATAAATTAATATTTTAGAAGCTAAAAGCAGACATTACAGATCTTTAAGACAGTTTATGCGAGGTTAGGGTTAAAAAAAATAATGGTAATAATAATAAATTAGTTTAAAAAAATATTTAAAAAAATAATAAAATAAAGCTTTTGTGTTAAATTGGGAGAGGTTAAGTTAATTTAGTTGCGAAAAGTTTTTAGTAGAGCTAATGACAATTTTAGATCAGGATAAGCGTCCTATATTTTAAAAAAAAAAGGGGGGGGGACTTAAGCCTCTTCGACGACTACGTGCCTGTCCATATTTTTTAACTAGTATTAGAAAAATAAATAAATAATAATAGGGGAAAAGAAAGAAAAAAAAAGAATTTAGAAGCAATAGCAGTAATTGTACAAGTCCATTAGAATTTTGCATGTATATTTTAGAATGAAAAGGCGAGGGGGATGGAAAAAAGATTAAGAGTCATTAAAAACAAGTATGATAACTAAAGTTGACAGTTTAACGATACCTTAATTAAAGGGGGTGGGGGACAAAAAACATAACAAGACACATTGTGGTTGTAAATAATGTGAAAAAGAAAACATGATTTTGAACAAATGGGATACATCACAAAATGTGAAATAATAACATTATAAAGAAAAGAAGAAGAAGAAAAAAAAACTAATAAACATAATGTAGCATCCTATTTACATTCTAAGTATTTTGAAGCATTACTCTTATTAGAAAAAATAGCTAAAGATATAATAAATACAGATAAAGACTAATACAACTCATTATAATGTACAACTTTCTGACTGAGTAAGAACGGCAAAAAAAATTCCTAAAAACATAAACTCAGTTTATAATCACAGAAACATTTGCATATAATTTATAATATGTATATTACACAATATAATGAGTAGGCGACGAAGACTACTGGATATTAAAAGTGAAAGAAACTAAACATTTCCGTAAAAAATAAAATAATTATTTATGAGTAAATTCATTAAACCCAACGCATTTAAAATTTATAGCCAAACTAGATGGCGCCACTAGCGCACGACAAACACAGCAAAGTGACCCTGGGATGGCTGCGAACCATCGACTCACAAAAGAGCTCTTTATAAACAAATAATAAAAATACTTTAGAACTTCCTAGCAAGACAAGATACGCGACGGGGCTGGGAAGACAGTTTGATTTTCCCATAAAAGTAGTTTGTTGGTTGAAATAAAGATAGTTTGACATCTCTTGAGATTTGTTAAAAATGTAAACACGCTAATGAAATGTCTATGGGTCACACTAAAGTAAAGTGAAACTAAAAAATACATGTATGGGGTCTATTCGAACACTCAACAAAAGTTAATTACTGAATAAAACTTTATAAAACACATACCGTAAGAAAGCTTATACATTTTTACACGTAACAAAGACAAAAATAAATGAAGATGAGTTCCGTAAATATATTTAAAATGTATGCAAACACAACACAGTTTCAACATTCCATCGAAGATGGCAAGTGAAAGCTCGACAGCATCCATTATTATAATTTACATAGTTCACTTAATTATCGACAACAATACATGTTTTATATGTCAAAGTGATTAACTTGACGTAATAAACATAAAAAATTTAATAGGTTTCATTTTATATATTGGTAAAGGTTATTCTTAAGCTCGGGAAGTTTGTCGAAATTCAGAAGGTCAAGGCCAATGCTGAAAACAATACGGATCGAGATTACGAAATTTAAATGCCTAAAATTTTATAACCACTGAACAGATTTCGACAATTGAGGTACCATAATCTACAGCTCGAGGTTACGAAAAGAAAGAGATCAGTATTATAGCTCTAGCTTACCTGGTTTCGGAGAAATTAGCCAGCCATTCTGGAGCTCATAAGGGCAGTGCTTCCAGGGGCACCAGTGCGGCCGGATCCCCAGTGCAGCGTCTTAATTTTATTGCTGCCAGATTTGTGCGCAGAAATAGGCTGATAATCTATCCATTAAAAAGTGATGCATAATTACAAAAATATGGACGCGGTACTTGTGCAAGCAAATATGGTAAAATTGTTGTTATAAAGTGGTAGGACAATAAAGTTGTGACACTAGCATCTACATTTCTGTCAGATAATGCGAAGGATGTTGTTAAAAGATGGAGAGAAAAAATATTCCACTTATATTGATGTATACATACCAGAAGTTGTGAAGTTCTACAATAAAAGAATGGGGGGGGGGGATCGACAAACATGACTTCTTACCGTCATTGTATGGAACTGCTATAAAGTCTAACAAATGGACACTTCGAGTAATATCTTATTATTTTAGTATGCCCATTATTAATTCTTGGTTAGAGTATAAAAATGATGCAAAGTGCTTGGAAGTTCCTTTGCAAGATCAAATGGATTTATTGGATTTCACATTTGAAATAGCAGAAGCTCTATCACACAAAGACCAGTCGCTAATCCGTATCAAACGTGGAAGGCCGTCATCAAGAAGCTCTGTTTCGCCAAAGAATAAAATGAATACTGCTAAGGTCTTCTAATGATATCAGATTTGATGGACTGAACCATATGATTGGGAGGAGTGAAAAGCAACAGAGATGCAAAATGGAAGGTTGTACATATAAAAGTACATGTTTTTGTGCAAAAATTATTTTTTTTTATATTTTCACGCCCAGAGAAATTGTTTTAAAGGATTTCATGTGAAATAAACTCATTTTATTCATTACCATGTCCTTTATATCTTACATAATTGTAAATATGCACAAAAAATAAAATTGCTCATTTTGAGTTATTTAAGCCTTGGTGTCCTATTATTAGATCACTTTTTAATTAGTTTACTAATTATCTAAATGATATAATTCTTCATATTATAGTTATTTATGTCTATTCAAGCTTATTTAAGCTGCAGTTTATTTTTTATCTGTCTCCAAATTAAATCAGGGCCGAAGGGGTTAATTTGTGTATTAACCCTTACTGTTTATAGCTATTCTTGCCATTACCGGTTTCTTTTTTAATGGGATAATCTCCTTATACCTCTGAAGAAATTTAGAAATGTCATCTTTGTGGCATTTCCAACATTTTGTCTTTTAATCTATTCATAATTGTGACCTTGTATATTTATAACTTCTATTGTATATCACTTTATATGTGACCATCGAACTCTTTGTACAATTACATTCATTTTCTTATGTTTTAAATCCAACTTTATATCAGTCACATAAAGCACTGACACATTTCCTCCTCATAGTCCTCAAATGTCATCTAAAATATGACAACTGATGAATCAAAAATTGGTGTTCTGAGCAGTGTTGCCAGATTTGACACTTTTTAAATTCAGATTATTTGACAGTCACCACTTTTAAAAAATAGTATAATTCGCCTTATTTTTCAGAATTTTTAATCTATTTTTAATTAGGCCGAATATTTCATACTCAGAAAAGCTGTGACAATCAACAATCTGGGGACAAAAAAGTCCCTAATCTGGCAACACTGGTTCTGAGTCATCAAAACACAAAGTGTCTTTTTTTTTTTTTAAGTTTCCAAAATTTTGTCCACTACTGTAAGAGGCCATTCAATTGCAAATCATATCATCTTTTTGTTCATGATAAAACTATTTAGAAGGTCGACTTCATAAAGATATTTTATCAACCTTTGGCATTTTAAGTAACATCAATAATTTTTTACAGCCTATCTGTTGTTTTTTAGGTAAATTTTACTTTCGCATGCGAAACGGGTAATAGATCCGTCAAATAGCTTTTATTTTATGAACGTTAACACTTTAGAGCACATAACTTTAAATTTATTTTTAATTATTGCAAAGAGAACGGGAACGCGTTTAGTTTTTTAAGCAAAACTGCGAAAATGTTTTGAGGACTAAACAGTTATTTTGTGAATTGCACATATAACGATTCTACAAATGGCTTTTTATAAATATATTTATATATATGTAGGTTTCAGTTTTTATTTTATTCAAAATTAACTTTTAAAAATATTTTTTGAAATTAATTTCCTAAACAAATATGAATATTATTAACTAGTGTCTTTTTTATAATAAATATATTTCTAGAAGCTTCTAATATGTAAATCCGAAATCACAGCTCAATATGTAAAGTAGTTTCTGAGGAATGCTTTAAAAACTACCCCCATCTGAATCTGCTTTGGAACGATTAACCCTCTCACTGCGCATCTAGCAATTTCCACGGGAAATTCTAAAGTAGCAAAATTTGTGGAAATCACGACTTCCGCGATCTTTTTTGAAGTCATATAATTCTATATTAAAAAAAGAATTATTTTACAATAAAATTTTATGTATTTTAACACTATAACATATGTAGATTTGAAATATGTAATAAAATAAACACTCAATTTTTTAAACTATTTTGATTAAAAAAAAAAAAAAAAAAAAAAAAAAAAAATACGCTGCGGCAGGGTTAAAAGTGAATTTAAACTTAGAATTTTTAAATTTCAAATCTTCATAATACCTAAACCATTTTAGGGTAACTCCGATAGAGTCGCCGGATATGGGATAGATGCCGCACCCCTTGTATTTCTTGTAATTATCGATAGATGGTCGTCAAACCCACAGTGTAGGTGCGCAATGAGATTATTTTAACCAGTGTATAGCGTGAATATCATTTCGATGTTTACTTGTAGAAGTACAATCCTTACTTTGACGTAAGTGCATGATTTCACAGTCGGAACTTTTAAACACATTATGTTTAAATACTTTCCATACACTAATTACTAAATGCATGCATGATTTCGAAGTCAAAACTAAATGTAGCGTTTGTATAGAGTACTCTGTGTATTATTACGCCCTTCCTCTTAGCTATGGCAGATAACTGTGTTGGCCGACGTCTGCAACATGCAAAATGGGATACATGCCGCTCTGCTATTCCGGTATACATGCCGCAGTTTCTTTTGTACGGGATGATTAAGTGTTATTATCTTTTCCTTTTCTTTTTGCACAGACTAAGCATGTTAGACATGTTATCAAGTTTACTAAAACCAAAGGAGAAAAAGGGGGAAAATAAAAAGTAAGAAGGGCAAGAAAGATGCAAGTCAAGATGATAATAATGAAAAATTGGATTACGCGTAACGCAGACGTTCTTTGCAAACTCTTCATAAAGAGCTTACAAAATTTGTTTCTGGCACCAGTAAAAAAGAAGAGTAATATTTGCTTTGTTTAATTAGAGCATTTTCATGACGATTTACTTAAGTAAAGGTAACTTCTTTTAAAAAAGTGATACCAACGATTAAAATTTATGTAAAAGCCACCGGTCCCGAAAGGGTTAACAAATAAATTATGTAAACACAATTTTCCTTTTTTTCGTTTCCCTTTCTAATACATTGATGTTACGTTGTTGCTGAAATAACAATTAAAATTTAATGCAAAAAAAAAAAAAAAAAAAAAAAAAAAAATAAGTCGATAATTTTAATAATGAAATTAGGCAACAATTATTAATTTAAAGAATCTAGTAATACGTTTCATTGTACTCATTTAGTCTCATTTTGTTAGTACATTCATAATTATAGTCCAGATATGAATATTTTTTGTAATATTTTTATTTATAACTTCATTCTGTTCTTATTACAAGCGCGGCATAACTACCGCACAAGTGCAGCGCACAGTGGATCAAAGTATAGGCGATGTCGAACATAGGATAATCACGATAGTATAAGCCTACATATATGATGTTTTTTGTTATATTTAGGTTTAAATGAGTAAAATAAATGACACTGAAAGTATCTGCATGGTTTTTACGAACAATTTCGTGCTTTTTTGACGCAAACAGTAAGTTTAGGGAGATGATGAATAACTAAAAGAAACTGGAAAAACAAAGCATGCAGCTTTTATTTATATCTAAATGACATTTGTGGAATATTTAAAGCATTTATTTAATTTTTAATTGACAACATATACATAACTCTTTAAAATTGTTCTACAAAACTGCAACATTCTACTGCAGCATATTAGAACTTATTTCAGCCCATATTTGTTATTATTGGGTTTGAGTTTTTTTTAATTATTTTGTAGTAATATTAATTTTATCATATTTCTTTTTTTATTTGAAACAAGATTATTTCATTTTGTTTTTTTTTTATTATAATGTTTTGAAATATGATAACAGATATTTGTTTATGTTTCTGAAAAATTTAAATAATGGTTTTAGTATGAAAAATCAATGCTTAATTTTGTATGTGAACAGTGTGGACTGATTGCCTCAGAAATTGATGGAGGAAATTTAAAGAGCGTTTAGGTATTTTTTGTGTAAATGCAAAAGATAGATGGCTGAAATCTGAACGAAAATTAGATCGTTTCAATAATAAAAACTATTCTTCACTTCAGTGTTCCTTTAGAGTTGGTAATGAGCTTAAACCATTTGAGGTTGAAAATTTGCAGAAATGAACATCACGAAAATGTTTTTCAGACGTAACCAAAACTCATGAAAGAAGACTAACTCAAAGTTTCAGAGAGGATACTTCTGGAGAAGCTAAATTAAGAAGAATCAAAGAGTAAAATTAAACGCGAATTCAGAAAAGAATTAGGTTTGCTAATAGATGTTAAACCAGGAAGTGGTTTGACACACGATGGAAACACTGTAAGGACATTTTTTGCTGAGTTTGAAAAGACAGCTGAGATCATTGGATTGGATAAAAAACTTACTAAACATTTTGCAATTATAATAGTGATCACCTGTGACGAAGTAATTAATGCCGAAAAATGTGGCAATTTCGCACTGGGAACAGCTAAACAATTTGCCTCAAAGTACGGTTGTTATTATATGCCAGCTTCTGTCCATAATTACTAACTCATGAAAAGGATATGATTACAAATTTTGCTGTTCCAATTGGATAATTATCGGAAGAAGCTGGCGAAGCTCGAAATAAAGGGTTTCGAAGGTACCGGGAGTCTCATAAGAGAAAAATAAGTCAAAGAGCATGTAATGGAAACTTATTGCACCATTTGCTAAAAACATCTGACGGTTTTGATTTCCAGTATTAGACACAAAATAAAAAAACATTCAAAGGAACAGAAAATTTCTAGAAGCATTGGGACTTTTACTTTAAAATATAACACTTTATCACTGACATAGCACCGCATCCATTTATTAGAGTACATTTAACACATGAGAGTCTTTGCGCTTTTCAGCATTTTCATGTAAACTTTTATATAACCCGAGATACGAGTATATTAAATTTAATTTTGCAGTTTAATGTTAAATTAGTTTTTTACATCATTTCATCTTAGAAATTTGTTGCAATATAATCTTCCTTAAAAAATATTTTTGTGTACAGCCAATTTAACATGTTTTCTGGAAACGGAAAATTACGTAATAGTCGCTTTAAGGCCATTTATTTCGAAAACGCGCAGGTTTGCGCAAAAAATCCTCTATACCACATTAAAATATAGGCTTTCAGGAATATCAGCATGTGTTTGAAATTTCAAACAACTTTAAACAATTTAAGTTACGCAATTTTGAAGATTATGAATCCGTTAATTCTATATGTGTTGTTCATAATGTAGAATGAGACATTCAATTTAATCAAAATGTAGTTAGTAGTGGTTTAAAATGTGTTTTAAGAAATTAATAATGATATTTTAAATGAGTTATTAGTAGAGGTTACTTAGGATTTATTTCTGAGCACAGCAAAAAGTCAGTAAAATTTCCAAAAAAATTCCTCTGCTGAAAGGTGTATATTCCGAGCTATACAAATACGATATAATTTTGTATAATTTAAAAAATAAACATATATTCGTATTTTGTAGATATTCTTTTAAAATATTTCATTGCAACAAAATTGCTATGTAATGTTTATTTTTTGGCTCTATGTTCGCATTTTCTTAAGGATTGATCCACTGTGCGGCGCTTCAGCCTGAATGTACGGGTGACGCGCCACAGTGTAATGTTTTAGAAAAAGATTCTTAAAAATATTAATAATTTGTTTTGATTTTTTTTTGTCGCATAATACGCGTTGTATATTTAACATTAAATAGCACAGCATGATTTTTTTTATTTTTATGTCCACCATGGAACTTTATACATCGATTCAAAAAAAATGTGCGGCATAAATCCCGGAAATACCCTACTGAATCTTTTACTGAGTAGTGATCGAAAATAAAATCTACAGAAAAAAATATACTATTAAAAATAATTGATCGCATTGAAAAATTAAAAATTTTGCACAATTTTGGAATGAAGACTATACCATATGCTAATGTTTAAAAGATAAATTGAAAGAAGATATATTATCGAATTAAATGTTTTTTTTCCCCTGACTTTAAGAAGCATAATAATTGTGTTTCTAAGGGGATAGGGTTAACCTTTAACGATCTCAACCATTGATATCTGGTATTCTTAAAAAATGAAAAATGAAATTATATATATATATATATATATATATTATCTGGAAGTATTAATAATTTCTTAAAAATCCTACATGTCAGTTCCAAAATTAGATTCTGTTTATTTTAATATCGAAATAATTTAAGAAAAATAAAGCTTACGACATTTTAATACTTCATTTAAACTAATTTTTTTATCCTATTCAATATACTTGTTTCACTGATGCAATGATAATTTTTATGAGAACTAAGTCCATTTAAATAAAAAAAAAATCAATACAAATTTAAGATACCGTCCTAAATATATTCGAATCTGCTTTTATATTATATCTGAGACATCGTTTGTTCAGAAAACATTAGAATTCATTAAAATAAAAATATTTATACACATATTTCAATGGATTTAGAAAAAATCTTTACATAAATATCCATGAATTTTCTCTCTTTTAAAGAATGATTTCGAAAGTATTGTGTTCTATAAAAAAAAAGAGAAAAATATTTAAAAATATATAGCCATAAATATATTTAAATGTGTTTACATTATATTTCTGACAGCGTTTGTTCAAAAAACATTAGTAGTCATTAACACACACACACAAAAAAAATCCACATATTATTCAATATATTTTGAAAAATATATATAACAAGGAATTTGGATAATTTTCTCTGTTTAAAATATATATATATCCAATGTGCAATATTTTGTGAAAATAGGAAAACTATTTAAAATACGTCGATGCATATTTCTTGAAATAAAAATATGAAGCTATGAATCTGAATTAAGGGATATATCACTATCATTATCATTTTTATCGAAGAATGTTTTCTCCTTAAATATTCATCATTTAGACGAACAGAAAATCTTCAAACATGCTACTTCTTTTTCTTTTAAGGATTTTGTTTTGTTTGTTTTTTTTGTCATATTTTCACTGAAAATACTTTTTATTTAATAGTTGATCATTTTAGATATTTTATATATTTTATGACAACATACTACTTATGGTATGAAACGCTTCTATAAAAAATGTGAAAAATAAAAATAGTAATTTTTTTTTAATTATATAAACTAAAATTGATATTAAAGAAGGATAATACATTTTAAATATCACTGGTCAACAAATTTGAACTTTCCCTCTGTCCTAAAACAGAAATTTGTTGTTTTATGCAGTTTTTTGTGTTGATTCCGAATCTAGTTTTAGATTTACTCCAGCACGTCAAGTTTGAGAGATATTTGCATAAATCAATTTATGAAAATGTAGTAAATTTTATGCAATTATTTGCAAATTTAAGGTATAAAGCAATATCAAACAAGGTTTTTCGTTTTATGTTATGATTACTACCTAATGTACTTCAGAGAAACGTTGTTTCTGAGATTATACTGACATGTGACTGTGAAATATTGTACCTAATTTGCATATTTTTCATGATTTTCTATTAATGTTTCTTGACGTTCACATATTTCTGCCGCACGAGTACGCTAATATGTTTCTAAACCAGTTTTTTGAGCTGATTTCAAATCTTGTATCTGTTTCCTTCTATCACGTCCAGTTTTTGAAAAAAGTGAAATTTTATTTTTTGGTCAAAACAGTCAGAAATTGTTTTTTATGATACTTTGTATGATAAACTACAACTAGTTAGGATAGATTCTACTACTTATTTTTTTTTTCGATTATATAAATTTTTGTTTATGTCTCTGATATGAATCCGACACTGTTCACCTTCTTGTCAATGAATTACACACCCCTTAAAAGCATCTTATATCAAACCTGCGTTAATGCCGTGCAAAAGTAAAAATTCATCTTACTTAAAAACTAGACATGACACAAGACAACAGACTGCAGATTTGAAATCAGCATAAAAATCTAGTCTAGAAAAACATTACGTCAATTCTGAGGCAACTATTTTAAAGTTGATAGTGATGTAAACATTACACCATTGAAAAATATGGAAATCATGCTTAATAACTGATAAATAAATGTTAAGAATATGCAAATCGTGACATTTATCTGAAGCAAATAGTCAAGTAGTCATTATCTAGAAAACGTAATTAGATGTGACATATATTATATCTAAAATTTGCATAAAATAGCACAAAAAATCTTAAATTTGCATAAATTTAAATATGCAAAGTTCTCAAGACCTGGACTACCTAGAGATAAAAGGAAAGGATATTCGGAATCAGCGCCAAAACCTGATCTACAATCAACAAGTTTTAGTTCTAGGACAAAACCACTGTTGTCCAGTGTATTTAATTAAAATTGTAAATAAACATTTCAATCTGACACAATAAATTTTAAAATAAACATTTTAATCAAATATGCTGTATACTATTACATTATCATTTTAATTAGAAACAACACTATTTAATATTTCTCTGTGAAAATGTGCAGCATTTTCTTAAATATATATGTTACGATCAATTGGATTAATCGGTTATTATTAATAATTACCAAATAATATCCAAAATCACCGGTTAATATGATTAATTTGTAGGAATTAATCAAATTATCCGGTTATTATTAATAAAATTAACAATAAAGTTCGATCTGTATGATACATTTCAAATCGTTTAACTTGAGATTTCTATTACGTGTGGGTACGTATGGTTACGTATGGGCAAGGCTCAGTTGAAAGGGAAAAAAACAAGACATTGGAAAGCTGTTACCCACTAGTCTGGAAACTAACAAACAACAAATTGGCAAAATATATAAAATTAATTTAATATATGAAAAATAGCGCATATCACTCTGGAATAGATCGAAGTATATATGATGCTTTATTTGACTATAAACTAATGTAGGTTGAAAAAACTATTTGCCAGTCGATACTGTGTTAGGAATTACGAGTGAAGGATATCTTGTTGTATAAGAAATTGGTCTATTAATGATATCCAACTGCATACGGCAACTTAAACTGAGGATGAGGATGCAGTTGCAATGAAGATAATAATATGGACGTGGAACTGGATAATTCTAACGAAGACTTGGAAGGAATTGTTCCAGGTTCAGTCAAAAACAGTAATAAGAATAAGAGTGTTGGCCAAATTGAAGAGGGACAACATAATTCTGAAATAGCAAAGAGAAAATAAGTTTCGGTAGTGTTTAAATGGAAGATTTTGAAGAAAAGAAGGAAAACTCTTTCAAAAGAAGAAGACTGCAAAAATATTCAAGAAGCTTTGAGCTTTGATTAACAGCCACTAAATAAGGAAGCGGAAAAAATATTACGGCTTTCGAAGTTAAAATTTCCAATTGCAAATGTAGAAGAAACCGTTCGAAAAAGAATACCAGAGTTAGATATGGATGAGGTTGATATTCAAAATATTATAGATGTTTCTAAGAACAATTAAAACTTATGTAAACTTAATACAAAATAAAGCATTTTAAATCAACTATACACAAGGAACGATTTTACGGTCTGCAAGGAAGTTTTAATTTTAGTTAAATTCGAGTGAATGAAGTAAATTTAAGAGAATGTTCTCGCAAGGTTTCCAAACTAGATGGTCAATGATTTCAATATTACAACTGCAGAAGTAATTGTAACTGAAGTTGCTGCAAATGTAAAAAAATCAAAACCCCATTGTTACTCAAGTTGCTTCAAATATATAAAAGAAAAAAGAACCCTTTGCAACTTGAAATGCCACAATAGCTCTCAGTTAAAATAAATAATTTGTTAAAAATGTAATAAAAATTTTAAAACCCTTTGTAGCTCCAATTGCCACAATAACACTTCGTGTCAATATAAATAATTTGCTACAAATGTAAGAAAAATAAAAGAAACCATTTTAGTTCCAAATGCCACAATATCCTTTCCTCCTAAAATAAATAATTTGCTAGAAATGTAATAATAATGTATTTCTAATGTAATTAGATTCTAATTTGTTGTTTGTTATAAAAATAATAATATTGCATTTGGAACCCTCAGTTCACTTTTGTATTGACAAGATGTATTTTCTTCATGTCTAAATTTAAAATTGTCTAGTTATGCTACATTCTTCTTAATATTCATTGCTATTATTTATTCTTTCATTATTTCAGTGATTAATTTTTTCACCTAATTGATTCAGTATTTATAAAAACAATGTTGCGCCAACTGATAGTAAACAAAATGTATTGCATAAAAATACACAATAATGTACGTATAAATGATTATGGAATGCACATAATTTGATGATTTACGCATATTTTTCAGCTGCATATCTTATTTATCTTACATATTTACATATCTTATTTAAATGTAAATGTACTAAATAAAACGTATGCAATTTAGTATATAGCTGGAATTCAGTTATGTTTGAAAATAATGGCCAGAATAATATATTTCGAAATTTTCAAGTTACAAAGATTTAACATCATTCATCACAATACAGCAAAATAAAAGAGATACGACGAATTAAAAATAATATTTATGTGAATATGCATAATCTTAATTTTTAAGTAAAAAAATATGTTTATTACTTTTTTTTTATCCTATCTACGTTTAAATCTATAATTCATGTAAATTTTTATGTTAAAATTTAAGCTCAGAAAATAATATTACAAGACATTTCAATATCTCGAAACACTTCAAAAGCAGCATACACAATTTAAAATTTATCCAACGTTTATTTAAGAATATAGCATGTAGGATGGATCCTCCATTCAACTTGTATTATGTTCCGTTTTACAAACTCTCATTACTTATTCAATTCATACTCTATCAGAATTTTAGTTATTCATATAAAATATATACCTATTATGTCTTTTCCATTTACTCGTTCAGTTGATTTATTCTCTATATAAAAACATTTGAAAATAGTTTTTGTCAGCTAATATTTCATGACGGCGTGATACTTTCAAAAAAGAAATTTCTGTATTTCCATACTTGTTCATTAAATTTGACATTTATAACTTGCATAGTTTTTATTTTTTCCTTTTTTACTTAGGGAAGAAATTTAAGTAAGATGAAATTTTATAAAATATAATTTTAATAACGTTTAAATAAGAGCTTTTACAAATATGTTATATTGTATTTCAATTACTTTTAATTTAATTTAATCGACATTCTGTAGTATATTTGATTTATACAAAAATAAGTATTTGGAGAACACATATTATTAATAATGAATCATACGTCTTTGTAGCTCATCAGTAAAATTATATTTTATTTCACTCATATTTTAAAAAAGTCTTTTATTGTAAAGAGATAAATATATAATGAAAAGCAATGTGATAAAGTATAGAAAATTTGCTTATTACGGATAATTTTTAGCATTAAGATTGTTTTTACACAAAATAATTAAAAAATTCATAAATGTAGGTATAACTTCACGTATAAAAGTATGAATTATATACAGGGCAGTATTCCATAATTAACCAAAAAACTTTCTTAAGCTAATTCCTTTATAATTTCAAAAAAAAAATATATCAAAGGAAAATCTCAAATTATATCGAATATAATACTGAATACATATATTTATTTTGGATGGGAGGTGGTGAGTTTAGGCTATTTGTTTTAATTTTGCGTAATTTAGAATTCGTTTGCTCTTGTTTCCGTTTGGTTTACCTAAAGAAGATTTATTAGATGAAATTAAAAAAAATTCTGCCTCAGAAATTGTTTAATTAAAAACGTCAAAACGTTATTAATTAAAACAATTTCTGTGTACCAATAATATCAAACATCCTTTTATTTGTTGATACAGCTAAGTATTATTTTTATGGATAATTGAAATTACTAAAACTGGTTCCACCACTATCTAGAGTGCCTATTGTAATAGCTGTGATCAGAAAGTAATCGTTTTATTTAACCCCTTGAAGGGCAAGCAAAAATGTCTCTAAATGTTGAATTCTCACTGGAATAATCGAAAAATTTAATCTGGAAAAGCCATTTTTTTAACGATTTTTCCCCAAAGTTAAAAATATAAAATATAGTTAAAATTTTCTGGTGAGAATCTTGTTTAAATTAGGTAGGATATATTTTATCCCACCGCCCCTCAAGGGGATACATATTACGAAAAATCGCACTGCAATCAAAACAGCGCTACACAGCAATGTATATTACACAGTCTTATCGAAGTTCAAAACAACTGTTCCAATACTGTATCCAGTCGATGTGCTGGCACTATGAAAATATTTTTGCAAGTGTCACGGTTACAGTAACGGCAAAATGTGATATCTTTAGTTTGTCAAAATATATTAATGTTAATATCAATGTTAATGCTTTTAATTTATCATATTTACGTGTAAAATATGTTTGTTGAGCATAGAAATGTGGTATTAAGAATTTATGGTCTTCGAAAAACGGATATTTCGTGGTGATAAAACCGATTAAAAAACTACATAAAATACTCGGAATTATCAAAAATTATCTTTCTCAAGTAACAATCAACTCGTGATTTCACTGCTAAATTATCTTGACTGATTCTCTGTGATGAATCACAAAGCGGCTACAAATCACCGAAATTTTCATATTGTCAGAAAGCGGATCGTATCAAAATCAGTGTGACGTTCCTGGTATTTTTTTTCCACGTCACCTGACTGCAAGGTGATTAGTAACAGGGATACTGTACCTGCACAGTTTTGTGACATTTTGGTAATTATACTATTAGTGAGGAAGTGTAACACATGTTTATGTTCAAAATGCTGTAAATTGTTAAAAAGTATTTGTCTTAAAAAAAAAAAAAAAAAAAAAAAAAAAAAAAAAAAAAAACTTTAAAAATAAATAAGTTGCTTGAGTGACATACACCAATGTCTCAGTCTATCAGAGACATTTGAAATTTTCTAATAAAAAACATTTTTATGCATTTAATATGAAAAATGCCCAAAATCTCATAATACTTCATTTTCAAATTTGAATTTCATTTTCATGTATTTGAGTACGCGGCATGGCTTCAAATATTTTTCTTTTGAGATTTTTAAAATACCTTTTTGACATATATATTTAAATAGTTAAGAAAATTATTTTATCATGTGTAAATCACATTCTTATGGTTAAAAAACAAAACAAAACAGACATATATATATATTTATTTATTTAATTGTAAGAACATTTTTAACCATATTTCCCTACAATTTTGAACTTTTTGCCTATTTTCCCCTAATTTTCTTACAGGTGTGCCTTTAACTGTAACCAGTAGAATATATTTAAAGTTAATCAGTTTAAGAAAAAATAAATAAAAAGTTAAATTTTTGTAAAAATATGATAAAAAGGAACAGTTACTTAGCATGTTTCTAGAAAAGAAATCAATGTATATTTCTGAAATTTTAATATTAATTTTATGATAAATACTATAATGACCGCCCATTAAAAAAAATGGATTTCATTTGAAAATTATATGTTGAAATTTAAACATTTGTACCATGTTGATATATTAAAAAAAAAAAAAAAAAAAAAAAAAAAAAAAAACGAGAAAATAGATTTAAATACTACAAAGCAATGGGGGAACGGACGCGGTGAAAAGTATTATGGTTTAAATTTATTTATCTTACTTTTATGAAGCATCGTCGTTTTGACTCCCTAAAACTCACAATCAAACTTATTTTTGCGCAGTTCTTTCGTACAGTCGTGGAAAAAGACGTAAACATTCCCTGCTAACTATGCAACGAGTGTTCGTAAAATAAAGTTACAGGTACCAGACGATTGGAAACAATGTCTACCTTTAAACGATGTATATAAAATTTGCTAAGGGGGGGGGTATCTACATATAAAAATGAACCCAAACTTTGTTTTTTAAATAGCAATACTCATGTTTGACTCAATAAATTAATTCTACACCGTTCAATCAGCCTAAATACAAATTTACATTTAGGGAAAGTGGGGACAGATGCCACGGTTTTACTTTTCTACTTGTAAAATGTACAATAAAGCAAAAAACAACAAACTAAGTACTAGAAATCATTAATTACCCTTAAACCCTAATCATTAAAACCCTTTAGAATCTAATTCCTATGTTAAACAAGTTAAAATCCTCTTAATAAAGCAGGCATAATTATTTCCCCAAAAGTCATTTTTTAACATAATTTTTATGTGCTAGGTAAGATGTCGCATTGGTTGAGGGACAGATGCCGCATGGAGAAGAAAGCTAGCCAATTTATTTATTTTAAAGAAAATAATATTTTTTATTTTCTCAAACTACTTAAAAGGAAAATAAATAGCAGCAAACTTACAAAAATTATATATGAGGGGCTCAAAACCACAGTAGGCCAAACCATTTTGGAAAAAAATGAGACATTCTGTTTAGAAGGTGCATAAAATCTATTGTATCCACTTCCACAGTGCACCAAGTCTATTTTCACATACTTTATCAAATACTTCTTTTGCACTTTCTAAAAGGACTATCTTTTTTTTTGTTGTTGTTGTTTTTACAAAATGACTTTGTCTGGTTGTGAAAAGTTTAACGAAAATGCAAAAGTGTAAGCAGTAAAACGTAAGGACAAAAATGAAAAGGAAAAAAAAAAACAATTGAATTTACATGAATGGATAGCGTAATTACTGGAAACAGTACACATAATAATTACAAAAAAGACATAAATCACTGGTTACATCCAGGCAAACATATCAGATTGCTCTTAATGTAAGTGTTATTTCTATTCTAATTAGTCCCTAGTCTGTTTAATTTTAGCCTTTCTTCTCATTCTTTGATTTTGTATTCCATCACACCACACTTGAAAAAGAATATCAGCCATTTTCATGTAGCTATTGATTGAATTTGATGCACTGAATCCTGTCCGTTTTAGACTTTGTTTCTTGATAAGACTCCAGACTCTCAGCACATTCAGAGTCACCAAATTCCAATCGAATCCGTCAGAATCCATAAAAGGAAAAATTTAATCATTGTCGGAAGATGACTCATATTTTAGTTTCTTCCTATAGTAAGGTGTTTTCAATTCGATCTTCCCTTCCTTTTATGGCACATTTTATTTCCGCCCAGCTGTCATTCTTTGACGCTTTATAGTTTCTTTTGCTTTTTATTTCCTCCTTCATTATTCTTGTTTATAATCTCTGTGCTTGTAATATTTGCATCATTATTTTTTTGTCTTCCTTTTGGTTTCTCATCCTTTCCTATAGGTCTTTTGACCAATGGGATAGACGATATTTTGTTTAACAGTTTAGATATTGAGAATTGTAAACGGCTTACGTTTTCCTGATTCACACATGATGAACCAACATAGTTTCTGAGAATATATTGATAAGTAGCAGAATGGGCTAATATACGTTCATTTAAATGTAAGTTCTACTTAAATCGCAGTGATGAATTTATTGAGCCAAAAGACAAAAATATATTTTACGGTTCCTATCTGCCCATTAACCTCGGTGCGGCATCTGTCCTATAGTGGCGGATAAGATGCCGCGCCGCCATTTTGTGTCATGTTAGCGACTCGAGAGAAAGGTAAACACATGTCTGTATTCCACGGGGATCTAATCTACAGTTGCAATCGGTTTTGGGATGGAATCCCTGTTTATTTGGCTTAAAATATGTAATAACACTTTATTAGAATAATTTTAGAAGCTTACCCCTCAGGTTCGAACCATAAAAACTGGCATAAATATGTAAATACTGACAATTAAGCGGTGGAAACGCATTCAACACAACACACACCACAGAGGAACAATACAAACTTATTAAATCGTTCTTTGCAGAGCTAGTGTCGCTCACACAATCTCTATGGCATCTACTCTACCGCGACGTCTGTCCCCACTTTACCCTAAGACAAATTTACCTTTTTTCAATACATATTTACAATACAACATAACATTTTCACCAATAAAAATATTATTTTATTCAGGGATCAAACTCAGGATTATTCATAGGAAAATGTCAATTGTCAAGATAATTATTATCATATAAGTGACATTTTTAAATGATATTTCTGAAAGATTTTTTCCCTGATCTGTTTAATTCTTCATTTTTTTCACTGCGTATTTTCCCTTTACTTTATACATTAGGTGTCTGTACTGCTCCGAGATAATCTTCCGTAATTGGGTAACCAGCCAATTGTTGTATTCACTAAAATTTTCAGATAATCGTTCATGAGTAAACGAACCATATTTGAAGAATCTAGTTTCAGAAAAAAATTCTGATTTTTTTTTCTTTTTTTTAATTAGTGATTTTCATACATTTAATTAAGTTTCTGATTTTCAGCAGATTGTGCGTTCCAAGTTATTTTGCTAAGTAGAATGTCAAATATTGTACAAGGAAATTTAATTGAATGCTTTTGACTAAAAATACATTAACATTGTAAAAATCGGTAAAATTTCAAAATATAGATTCGAAGGAAATTCCTTCTCATTCAATCTAAAATTACGAAGTATAGCATAAATTTACATTATTTAAGCATACTAGAAAATATTTCTTTTTAAACAAACCATTTTCTAGAATTCAAAACAGAAAAAAAATTTCTTTGTAAATTTTTGTAAATAATACTTTAAAACAAATCATACCACTGAACGTTTCGTTTTATTCATTAGTCTAGCTTTGAAGAGCTTTTCGAAGGAAATTTATTGCGCAGTACATTTTTCGTAAATTACATTCAATTATTCTTTATATGTTTAAACAAACATTTCACAGTAAATAAATATTATATATGAAGGAGACTTTTGGGAATTCAAATTGCAAGTATTTTTACTTGAAGTTCTTCCTATTGAAGTTATTAACACTTAATAATCAAGAGTTTGCTTCAATGCAGATATTTAATAAACATATTTCTTCTTTTAAGAACCGCGTCTGTTTGAATTGGCAGCAATTTATATTTAGTTCATCTTTAATTTCAATGCAGTCTCTTAATTTTTTTTTTTATATTTTAAGTTAAAGCATAATCTTTTAAACAAATCAATCAATGTATCAAATTTAATAGTTCATTTCTAGAATTATTTATAATCGATTAAAAAAAATAATTCGGTTCATTTATTCGTAAATCTTAAAGGATTTGTTATCAGCTTAACTTTCAAAGAAAACATTGTTATAAATAAAATTGTAGATTGCGATTTATAATTTTTTACATTGAAGTAAAGGTACAAAATTGAGAAAAGTAGATTAAATGTGAAATATACTTAGTATTAATTCTGTAAATATACGTCATTAGAAAAATGTTTCATTTTTTTATTGGTGGTTTCTATACACTTAAGCTTCAAATATCATTATTAATTAAAATGTATACTTCCAATATGCATCTAATTTCTGATTTGGTTTTTGAGTTCTTCCAATATTCGGAATGTAATTTTAATACTCTTTATTTAACACATTTATAAATGACTAATAGAGAATAAAAGTTTTTTACAAACTTGCAATCATACAATGAAAATAATTTTTATTTTATTTTATAAAACGAAATATTTTCATTTTAACTACTATCGGGCACACGATGCTCCAAATCGTCAAGCACATGATTTTGTCTGACTGTCAAACCCTTATTTTTACTTTTGAGTTGAGTACAATTGCATAGACGTCCCTTTCCGCAATATTGAATTTTATTGAAACAAATTTTAGTATAAATATGTAAAATCAAATTTAATTTATGCTTGCGACTGAGGTAATTAATTTAGAAAACTCTAAAATTTGTGAATTTTTTATCTTAAATGTTTGAATATCAGTTATGAAGACTGTAAAAAGTAAAACTCTTTTTAATATTGAGTTAATCTGCAAAAAGTATTTAATTCGACATTTTTTGCTCCTCTCCAGACATCGAAGTGTTTCAAAAATTGCATTAAAACGTCAGAATACATTTCTGAAAAGTATTCAAAGTCCCAACCTAGCGGACAAGTTCAAATAAACTGTAGTTCAATGTTCTTTACTCATAGGCTATGTAATAAATTAAAGTTTTTTTGGTAACGAAAAAAACTAAGTAACATAACAAGATCAAATCTTTCTGTAAATTAAAAAGCAGAAAACCATCGTTTAAAAATTTACAAATAATAAATAAAAAACAGCAAACAACTGTTTCGAATCTACTAGCTAGATTCTTCTTCAGCACTCAGTCGTTTCATCTTTTCATCTGCTTCTCCATAATTGGTTGATTTTGGCACATTCGCTACCCGCATAGTGTATATAAGCCGACGAGTCTCTGTCATTTTGCTCAGCCTAGCTTTTTCTAGCAGTCTTGAAAATCTCGCTAGTACATTCGAAACAGCTGTTTGCAGATTTTTTATGAATTATTTGTGCATTTTTAAATTTTGGCTTTTTAATATTCTTGTACTCATGCTTTATTTGGTATTTTTAATCACTCTGTAAAGTCTGGATCAAGTGCAGTTTTCTCACAAATGTCAATTGATTAACAGCACATTCTAAACTTTGGAAAATAATTTAACATTTATACTCATGAAATTTTAATGATTAAAATGTGCATTGAGTTTGATGTTTCACTTACCAAAACTTATATTAAAATATTTTTGTCATAGTATCGTATAAATCTTAGGATTCTCACCAGTACTGATAAAAAATTTAATGACAGGTGTAGAGTTGTTTTAAAATTAAATCTACAGATTAAAAATAGAAACCTGCATTGAAACAGAAATTTTACACCTATTTATAAGGTGTATGGTCTTTATCTGAAAAGTGGCTGTTTAAAAAAAAATGCGGCCCAATAAAATTGCCTCAAAAATCTCAAAATTTAGCCTAGAAGTACCTTATTGCTATATTTATTTAAAAAAAAAATAATATGAACCAAACAGTATTACAAAGTTCTTCAGATATTTTAATTTCAAAGCGCTTCCATTGATAAAATGTTTAAATAATTGATTGGCACCGGAATTTAAGAGTAAATTTGTTTGTAAATAAGAAAATACTATATTTCACATACATGTTAAATAGATAAAAGTCTATAAAAATGGCATCCTGGTGGCATTGTGGCGCTAGAGAATTAAAATGAAGTGGTTTCATAGACATACCACCGCCCTTGAATGGGTTAAAAAAGAAAATAAATTAGAATTAGAATTCATATTGTCAATATATATATATATATTTTTACTCTATGTCAATTGAAAATATAAAGATAAAGCATTAACATTTAGAAGAGTTAATGTTTAGTTGAATTAGGACAATTTTTTATACTTATTTTTAACTTCTTCCTGTAAAATAATAAAAATTAAAAATGTATTACCTTTGCTTACGGGAATTAAAAGTCTCATGAGGTTTTTAATATGTATTTTATTGCATTAGATTTTCTTATTTTACTGGTTAGTACATATATAAATGGATTTAGATCATTCCCTCACAATTTAAATCATTTCCTCATATTGAAATTATGAGGGAATGATTGTGAGGGAATGACGAAATACTTCTGAAAACTATGTTGTACAAAAGTGATTAGTCTTAAGTATATTTTCAGCTATTAAATATCTTTTGAAACGAATTTCTAATAATATAATAACATAAAAAGGAATTTGATTAGATTTTTTTTTTTTAAATCTATACTAGATGAGGGAATGACGCGTAATAAAAATACTTACATTGATCTAGTACTTCAAAGCCATATAATAACTATTCAAAAACGTTTTTGAACAAATAATAGATGGATACTTCACTTTACTCTTGTACAAACTGTCCTAGACATATATAAAGCATGTGCTACTTTCTACTAACAAGGAAGGTCTCCATACTGGGCATACTGAGAATATGTTGAAAAAAATGCTAGTTAAAGTACTCACGTATGTAATAAAGGATCAGTTAAAATTAGCGGCGGAATTACAGTAGAAAATCTGTAAAAAAATAAAATACTTTCGAATAATTGGCGTGAAAAGACGAAAGCGGCACGCAATTTGGCGAGCAGCACATTTCCTCGCCAAAAGCAAACGATTTTAATAAATCTGAAAATTGTTTGTTAATTGATTTTGAGAATATGCGGCATTTAATGAATTTAAACGTAAACCATGAAAGAATTTATTAATATTATTATTATTATTATATTTTGTATTATACTTGTTGCTTGTTGCCGATTTGAACGAAATTTTGCCATTGTTTTATTCTCCAATCCACATTTTTTTAAAATTTAAACGGCTTTATCGGTTATAAAAATAACTTTTAACGCCAGATGAATAATGCTGCCGCAATATATTTCCATACCAAAGCAGTTGTTTCCATAGCAACAAAGTTGAATCGACAGTGATCGATGGGGCATATTTTTGAGTTTGGAACAATTTTAATCAATTTAAATTTTGTTTTAAATTGTAAAATATGATAGTTAAAATTCGTTATAAGTACATATAAATATATATGACAAAACTATAGTTAAAACAAACTAAAAATGACAAAGCTAAAGTTATTTAAATTAAACTTATTTAAACAAATTCAACATAAAAAGTTTTTTCCTTAAAGAGTATTCGAGAAGCGTATTTTTTTAAACTTAATTTCTTCGCCAAACGGTGATAAGTTGCCAAATAAGCGAAAATTTCATGATTTTGTTACGGACGTTCTACCGAGGTTCCGCCAAAAAAATTTTTATAAACATATGTACCCATGGGAGAAGAACATTCTGTATTTTTTTCAGATTTTTCTGAGTATGCCCGTATGAAGACCTTCCTTGTAAGTAAATAATGGCAAATTTATAATTATGTGGGGGAATGACGACAAATGCTAGGGACGTCATTAAAATGTGCCCTAATTCATTCATTATATAAGATATAAATAAATGAAATGGCGAAATATATATTTAAGTGTGTTTAATGTATTGCGAAAAAAATAATTATAAATATACGTGCTGCGATGGCAGAGAAAGCATTTTCTTTCCTACATATGTAAATGGGAACATACATTAAATGTATCAAATTTCAACTTAAATAAGCAAATAATTAGTGTTTATATGTATAACTGATTAATATTGATAGTTTGAATCGTTTTTTTCTTTTTGTAATTTTGAAAATATGTCTTCAAGGACATGGGACATAAAATTGCCAATTTTCAGAGAATGACTCATATATGGATTCCAAGTCTAATTTTAAAGGTTTCTCTAACCTTAAATGTATTCTTCAGATTGTATTTTGTAGTTATAAATCTACTTGTGGTAACTAATAGGGCTGAATTATTTATCAATATATCTGTCATATACTGTTGCTTTTAAACATCGCAATAATAATATATAAGCTCTGACTTTGCTAATGAATCCCAATAATTTCTTTGTTTTGTGATTAAACAATTAATATTGTTTTATCCACACTGATATTTCAAACCTCAAAAAAGAGCTCCGGGGGTCTCGTACCAATATCTTCAATTCTGTCGTCTTCAATTCTCTGTCACAAACCAACAAAATTTATTTCAACTCATTATATCTCTTTTGATTATTATATTCAAATAAATAATGTCCCACTTTTACAATAACTTCATTTGGGTTTTCAATCATATCCCCGCCGTGAACCACAGATTTCAATATCCATTACAGATGAATACACTTATCGCTGGATTCTTATTCAGCTGCTGCTAGTGCTCCATACATACTTACTTACTTACTTACACAATGGTGCTAAAATCCATGTAGGATTTTGACCTCTCTCATTATACTTCTCCAGACCTTCCGATCTCTGGCCTTTACTTTATAATTTATAATTTGGTTTTCTGCAAAATCTTTTTCTATCTCTTTTATCCAACTCTTCCTGCGTCTACCAATACTTCTTTTCGCAATTAAATTACCACTATAAATCTTCTTGGTCCATACATATTGAAATATATTAAAACATTGAATGCTAGACAGAGGTTTATTGCAATTAATTTGGGAAAAAACATTTCTCTCCTAAAATGGGTGTCTGGAATCGGTGAAATATGTTATTTTCTCATTACCCCGCTGATAAATACATATTGCTTAAATCATTGAAATTTTTACGGGGAATTTCAATGGTTTACGCGAGATTAATGTTTTCATTATTCTAGTGAATTTTACCGTAAAATTAAATTTCTCTACAGTTTGTGTAATGTGTGTCAGTTATTCTGTGAACAAATATTCTTTGTTAAATAAGAGATACATTTTGCAGTATAAAACTGTTAAATAATATTTAACTCAAAAAAATGGAGAAAATTTTAAATTGTAAGTTTGAGGAGCTGAATGTTTGTAGTAAAACATAAGTTTCTCAAAATATGCGATACATTGTTTTTAATTCTTTTAGTCAACCACAGGTTCAAGTATTTTAAAACCTTACTTTGGTATTTTAAATGTATACTCCCAATAAATGTATGGACTATAATGCTATGCAATTCAAACAAGAAAATTTTATTTAAAATTTATCCCATACCTGTAAAACGATTTTCGCACTTTTGACTGAAAACAAAGTTTGGCCTAATTGAAAGAAAATTAATATTTTAATTGAATTGTGAAAAAGTTGTCTATAATATATCTTTAATATTAATTTCATCTTTTATGCAAAGAAATAGACGTTATAGTTTTTTTTTCTTCTGAAAAATATACTGGATTGTTTTTTGCAATAATAGGTTAACACGCCCCTGACCCACGAATGAAAACTCAACCCAAAATCGAAAAAAAAAAACCGACCCGAGCCACATAGAAAAGAATCAGTGCCAACCCATCTAGGTTTGGCTAAAATCTGGTTAGAAACCCGATGCAAGTCTCTAGATTGTACGGCCCCCCTAAGAAAGCTATCTCGACTTAAAATTCAAAAAACGGCATAAGATGCAATGCTCTAAAGCGTTGTGCTGCTTTTATACATGGTGTGTTCACAAAGTTTCAAGACTGGTCTGATAATTCAAAATTTATTGAACATTTTTGTACCGTGAACTAAAATTCTTCAAAATATGACCCTTGAACGTCAACACACCACTGCCAGCGTTTTTTCCATTGTTCATAGGCCCTATTAGAGTTCTTCGCACGAAAGGCTGTTAAGGGACCCCGTCGAAGCTGCCTCAATCGCTGGAATCGTGTCGAATCTCATCTCTTCACTTTCAGGATTTTCTTGAACCGGGGGAACAAAAAAAAGTTTCTGGGAAATAGGTCGGGACTCTAAGGGGCTTGCAAGCATTGCCACATTAAATATAGCCAAAACGCATGGAACACTCCAGAGAAAAACTGACCTATTTCGTCGCGTCCGACCAGACATCAGGAACGATTGGATTGTCCCCCACGACAATGCACCCTCTCACACGTCCATCGCCGCCGCCGAAGTTTTGGCTATCTTTAACGTAGCAATACAGCCGAAAACCACCTACAGGCCCGACCTCGATCCCAGGATATTTTTTGTTCCCCTGGATCAAAAAAGACCTGAAAGGGAAGCGATTTGTCAGGATTCCAGCGATCCAGGCAGCTTCGACGAGGTCCCTTAACAGCCTTTCGTGCGAAGACTTCTATGGGGCCTGTGAGCAATGGAAAATACGCTGGTAGCGGTGTGTTGATGCCCAAGGGTCATATTTTGAAGAATTTTAGTTCGTGATACAAAATTGTTTAATAAATTTTGAATTATCAGACCGTTCCTTAAATTTTGTGAACACACTATGTATGCTTTTTACTCGACTATCAAGAGGGTTATGTGTTTCACGTGTATTTGGGTATGTGGATTTCTTTATTCCCTCGAAACATCCCAACGGCTGGATGTATTTTAATGAATGAGGTCTCTATAGATTCGTGTTAACCGTCGGATAATTATAGGCTAGATTTTCTTTTTCTAAATTCAAAATGACGGCCGTGAAATATAAAATGGCGGTAGAGATGAAAAAAAAAATTCACGTACCATATTGAGTGACAGATCATTGGATAGGTCTTTGAAAATTAAGACGATGTTTCATTGACTATTGTACAGTCAGAAGCTCTGTTTAAATATTACTCTACACAACCTGGAAGTTGAGTAGGTAGGATCTCCAACTTTACTGCAACTCTAACCTTCATAGACATGTTATAGGCCTAATCAAAACAATGTTTATAGATAGGAACAAACAATTAAACACAACTTAAAAGTCATCAATACAATTAAATTAAAAAAAAACAGGTAAGTAATATAAAAAATAGCTTCACATTGATGAGAAATAATTATTTAGTTTGCTTTTTACTCAGTCAGGTTTTTTATTTTTTTAATTTAATTTTTACTTGTTTGTAATGTTTAAACAAAGCGATTGTTGACTGCCCACATCCATTACAATAAAGACACTTTGTTTCATAGTGGTGAAACCAATTTTACTAATTTCGGCTATCAATAGAAAGAATAATTTGAAGTCTCAACAAATAAAAGCTGTTTAATTAAGATTAGTAGAAAAAATTTGTTTAATGAAAAGCTTCAAAGAAATGAAGTAAAATTTTAATTTCCTTTAATGGATCTTCTGTGTAAAGCTAAACTAAAATTAGTACAAACAAAAACTAGACTACGTAAAATAAATTTTAAAAAACATTCTCCCCCCCCCCCTACCCCCCATAATCAATACCATCACCCACTCGAAAGAAAAAAAAAGAGAGTTTATTAAGTTTTATATTTGAAATAATTCAGACATTTTGAGTTTTCTTTTAATGGAAATTTTGAAAATATAAAGGGGTTCGCATAAAACTTTTTTTTTAAATATGGCCTGCTGCCTGTATCATTTCACCTATTGATACGTGAATTTTTATACATACAATTATGAATTTTTATATCATTTTATGCAAATAAAATTCATTGCTACTACTTGAAATTATCGGTAATAAGCAAAATTTTAATACTTTATCTCCTTACATCTTATTACATATTCATCTTATTACAATAATAGAAACTGATAAAATAAGAGTGAAATAAAATATAATTTAATTGATGAGCCACAAAGAAAAAATAATTCAATATAAATAATGTATTTATCATCAAAATACTTATTTTTGTGTAATTTAAGTATGCTACAGAATGTCGATTAAATTACATTAAAATGTTATTGAAATACAATTTAACTTAGCTGTGAAAGCGTTTATTTAAACATTATTAAAATTCTCTATCATAAATTTTCATCTTATTTAATTTTCTTCTCGAAGTAAAAAAGGAGCAAGTAAAAACTATACAAGCTATAAATGACAAATTTAATGAACCAGTAAGGAAATACAGAAATTTATTTTTCGAAAGCATCACGCTGTCATGAAATATTAGCTGACAAAAAGTTTTTTCAAATGTTTTTATATAGAGAATAAATCAACTGAAGTGAATTGCGAATAAATGGATCAGACATAATAGATATATATTTTGTCTGAATAGCAAAAAATTCTGATAGAGTATGAATTGAATAAGTAATGAGAGTTTGTAAAGCGGAACATAATGTAAGTTGAATGGGAGAATCATCCTACATGCTATATTCTTAAATAAACGTAGAGTAAATTTTAAACTGTATGCTTCTTATGAAGTGTTTTGGAATGGAATTGTCTTACAATATTATTTTCTGCTCTCAAATTTTAACATAAAAATTCGCATGCATTATAGATTTAAATGTAGATAGGAAGATAGGATAGATAAAAAATATAATGATATCTAGCTGTATAAAATTAAGATATGTATCTTCACATATGTATTTTTGAATTATCCGTATCCCTTTCATTTTGCTAAATTGGAATGAATGATATGAAATCGCCTTAACCTTTATATGGTGATGGGGGGGGGGGGGTGATGCTGTCCTAGTCCCACTATAAATCTTAACTTAAAATTTTTTAATAAAACATTATCCTGGCCTTTAATTTCAAAGATAATTGGATTCTAGTTAATTACTGTATTGCATATATATCAGTTTTTACATTTACATATATAGATAAATATGATATGTGAATGAAAAATATGTTTATATCGTCAAATTTAATTATTAGATTTAATAAAAATACATTAACAAATCAAGAATTGTAACATCTTTTGCATTAGAAGCTGCAACCAATGCCCAAAGCTTCAATTATTTATGTTCATTAGGCACTATTAAACTCAAAATTGCACTTCCGCGCCTACGTTAGTGTAGGAAATATTTAAATTAGATGATTGACAATGTGGTGCTCATTGGACGTATGTTGGAATTCTGGTCTGTAGTTTAAAGTGAATGTGGAATCTGAATGTGGTAAGTATTCAGTAGTAATGACTCAAAGGCATTATTTAAGCTAAGGTCAAAAGTGGCGAATAATTGGTAGAATCGAGGTAGGTCAAAAACAAATGGAAATCGATTCTTAAAGTGTCATATCAAGAGCTTTGAGCCGCTTTTCAAGCAGTGAATAAGTTGATAGACAGCCTGGTCAAGGGAGACAAAGAACAACAACTACATCCGAATATCGTTTTTTGTCATTGTGTCTCGAAGGAACCGGGAAGCGACTAAAATAGTTTTGGTTTCACACCTTCAGGCTGCAACAGAAACCCGAATTAGCCTTTCTACTGCAGCACGAAGGGTTAACGAGTGTGGACTGTGTGCTATAAAACCAAAAGTTTGTCTCACTCCATCTTCCCAAGGGGTCCGTTTAAACTGTTGCCCTCGTCAATATCAATGGAGGCAAGAAGACTAGGCTCAAGTATTGTTTACTGACGAGTCCAGATATACAGTCTGAACACAGATTCTAGACGTGTTTTAATCAGAAGAGATGAAGGAAGACGCAACTTGCTCTTTTCTTGTCCATGAAATATCCTGTACGAGCCCAGTCTTTTTGGATCCACTGAACATGACGAGGGCAACAGCTTAATCGGCCTCAATTGGAAGCTGGAGTGAGTGGGACACAAACTATTTATTTTCTTGTATAGAACCCACCCTCGTTAAGCCTTCGTGCAGCAGTAGAAGGACAAATTAGAGTTCCTGTGGTAGCCTGAAGATCTGACACCAAACCTCTTGTAGTCGCTTCGCGGTTAATTCGAGCCACAATGACAAAAAGCAGACTTCGGATGCAATTGTTGCTCTTGGTCTCCCTTGACCAGGCTGTCTATCAACGGATCTTGTGTTTAAAAAGCGGTTCGAAGCTCTTAATATGACAATTTGAACGATATTCAAAACTTGGGCGACCTCCATTAGTTTTTGGCTTACCGCCATACTACCAAATATTGGCCACTTTTGACCTTAACTTAAATGATGCTTTTGAGCCATAATTAATGAATACTGATTGCACTCAGACACTACAATTAATTTAAACAACACTACAGACCAAAATTCAATCATACATCCATTGCGCACCACATTGTCAATCATCTAATTTGCATATTTCCGAGGCTAACTTAAGCGCGGTCGTGCAATTTTGAGTTCAATAGTATTTAATTAGCATAAATAACTCCAGCACTAGGCATTGGTTGCAACATTAACTTAGTGAGCATATTTTTTTTCTAATTATCCTTTAATTTTCCTGACTAGTGTATGTTCAAAGAAAACCGGGAAATAATTTATTAGAATTGTTTTCATATTAACTTCATTAATAGTTTTATTTTTATTTTTATTTTTAGTAGTATTAAAGGAGATATGAATCAATTTGTTAATTAATATTTCCTGATATCCATTATCACTAGCAATACGTTTAAT
This sequence comes from Maratus speciosus, assembly GCA_963932465.1. Lineage (NCBI taxonomy): Eukaryota > Metazoa > Arthropoda > Arachnida > Araneae > Salticidae > Maratus > Maratus speciosus. Next base: position 136,473,573 of record OZ010791.1, read on the forward strand.
TATCTCTAATTCATACCTCAGATTTATATAGGAAGAAATCTTGAAAGCACGATTGATTAGGAACCTGAAGGTGGATAATTTATAAGGCATTAGGGTGCATGCATTGGACGGTATAACTTTTAAATCTGCGATAGGTTTTCGATAAACTGAACGAATTAATTCATTCCCTTTTCTCTGTAACTCAACATCTAAAAAAGGTAATTTTCTCCCTGTTTCTAGTTCAAAAGTAAATTTAATATTACTGCCAAGTTCATTTAACTGTTGTTTGAAAATCATTAACTCATCTATATTACCTCGCCAAACAATAAAAATATCGTCTACATAACGTAACCATACTAAAGGAACTGCCTCAGAAGTGCTGTGAATTTGAGAGGACGTAATTTAAATTCCGCCAGAAGGCCAGATATTGATGATTCCATCGGAGCACCACATGATTGTTCATAAATGACATTATCAAAAACAAAAAAAATACTTGAAATAATTAAGTTTAAACCACTCTTTAAAGTGTTTTTCATCGGCCAATCAAAGGTTTCTGTATTATCGATAAAATGTTCTAGGTTCTTGGTAACTTCTATTTTATCTATGGATGGATAAAGTGAAACAATGTCCAAACGTGCTAAAATACAGTCTTCCGAGATGTTGAATTTCTTGATTTTCTTAACGAAATCTGTAGTAGAGTGCATTGTAAATATGGAAGGAGGTAACAACTGTTGTAGTAGGGGAACGTATGCTTTTTCTAAGAAGTAGTTAGGACCTTGGCATTTTGTCACAATCGGGCGATGAGGACAATCTTGGTTATGATCTTTCATTTTGCCCACTAATCTAGGTATGACAGCTAGTTTGTTTAAGTTCAATCTAATTTTCATGAAATCCGGCCACGTTCTCTTTTCAATGATCTCTTTGGTTTTGTCACAAATTTTACGTAATGAGTTATGCTTGACGGTTTTACATTTAATTTTATCGATAGAATCCTGCATTTTATTAATGTACTCTTTCCTATTAAGGATAGCCAAGCGATTAGATTTATCAGTCTCTATTATGAAAATATCATTGTATGATCTTATTCTCTTAATGGTTTTAATCTGTTTTGCATTTTTAGATCTGTATGATATATTGACAGGAGTATTAGAAAGTTTATTAAATTTATTAGCTGCGTTAAAAAGTATATTCTTTACTTCTTCTCTGTGATCTCTAGGAGTCGCTTGAACGATATGTCCGCATTCAGTAATCACTTCGGTAACATTAGGATGTCTTTCGAAAATAAACTTCGGCCCAAGCAGTAAAACTTTATCTTCACGCTGAATAAAGTTATGATCAGACAAATTAACATATTCAACTCGTTTTCTATTTTTTTTTATTGGCGTTGTCCCTTTCAGTCTATTAATCTTGTTACTTTGTGTTATCATTTTCCTCTTATTTTGTACCTCTCTATAGTATACCACTTTTTTGAATAAAATATCAAACAGTGGAGGGGGGTAATTGCAATTCATTCTCTCATAGTCATCTTTTGTTTTAATAGATAAGATATTAATAAATGCATATTTTTGTCTGATATAAGATTTAAAAACTTCTGTTCAAACTGTTTCGCCTTATGTGTACAGTTATGATTCATAAACCAATTGTTCACTTTCAAAAATTTTGGAGTAATATTCAAATCCTTACAAATTTTAACGAAACGCATATTAACAAGCGCTCTGTCTAACGGCAACCTTTAATATTTAAAACTTTGATACGCATCCAGATCCGCTAAAGAGCCAAGATTAAAGGAAGTATTGAAGCAAAAAAATGAAAGGTAAAATGAAAGATCATAAACAAGATTGTCCTCTTCGCCTTTTCAGTTGCTGCTTCCTTCCATATTTACAGTGAACTCTACTACAGATTTTGTTGAGAAAATCAAGAAATTCCACATCTCTGAAGACTGTATTTTAGAAAATTTGGACATTGTTCCCTTTATCCATACATAGATACAATAGACGTTACGAAGTACCTAGAACATTTTATCGATAATACAGAAACCTTTGATCTGCACATGAAGAACACTTTAAAGAGTCGTTTAAACTTTATTATTTCAAGTAATTTTTTTAATATTGTTGATAATGTTATTTATGAACAATCATGTGGTGTTCCGATGGGATCCCCAATATCTGGCCTTCTGGAATTTAAATTACGCCCCCTCGAATCTAAAATTTTCAGCACATTTGAGGTAGTTCATTTAGTATGGTTATGTTATGTAGACGATATTTTTATTGTTTGGAGAGGTAATATAGATAAGTTAATTATTTTCATACAACAGTTAAATGAACTTGATGGTAATATTACATTTACTTTTGAACTAGAAACAGGGGGAGGATTACCTTTTTTAGATGTTGAGTTACAGAGAAAAGGGGATGAATTAATTCGTTCAGTTTACCGAAAACCTACCGAAGATTTAAACGTTATATCTTCCGATGCATGCACCCTGATGCCTTATAAATTATCCACCTTCAGGTTCATAATCAATCGTGATTTCAATATTTCTTCCGATATAAATCTGGAGGATGAATTAGGATAATTAAACGTATTGCAAGTGATAATAGATATCAAGAAAATTAATTAACAAATTGATTCAGAGCTCCTTTAATACTTCTCAAAATAAAAATAAAAATAAAAATAAAACTATTAATGAAATTAATATGAAAAGTGTTGTAGTAAATTAATTTCCCCGGTTTCTTTGAACATATAAAAAATCATTTTAGAAATTTTGGCTTATGTTTGATCGCGAAGCCGCCTCCGAAATTAAAGATGCTTTAAAATTATAAAATTGATCCTATTAATAGAGATCACCTCTCATGAGTTTATATGATTGGATTTATTAGGGAGGGATGAATCAAAAATCACTATATAGGTATAACCCAACGAAAACTCAATATCAGATGTAAAGAACATATAGCGGACATAAAATGCAATATAGGCAATACTGCTTTATCCCGGCTAAATCAAATAGAACATTAACATACTTTTTAACGAGAGTATAATAATTACAGGTCTAATTTTTATTTACAATTATTCATAAGAAAGTTCATTGAAATGTATTTAAGAGGTTCAGGAGTTTTTAACGATACATTATCTTTTCGTATGCCAAAGTTATGGGTTGAATGGTTTTACAAATTACGGCATCGCAACATAAAGAAAACACGAGCCATCGGGAAAATGTAGGGATCGTTATATGATTACTTGTTTATTTTCGATGATTTTTTCCATTTTTCATCTTCAATTGTAATTTTTTGTTATACATTCTGACGACGACTCAGAAACTGAGTTGAAATATGTAAATATAGATTTTTAATTTAATTTTAATGTGTTTTTATAACGTCTTTTAAGCAAATAAATATTTTAATATTATGATAATCATGATAACATTTTTTTTCAATTACATCTAGGAAACAAAAACTCATTTTATTGATAATGCTATCAAAGGTAAATAAATAAATAAGCGTATATATGTTAAGCTCTTAAAAATTAAAATCATAGTCACTGAAATCATAATAATTATAATTATTATTATATTTATATTGATTGAAATTTAAATATTGTATAAACGAAGCTTTTAAATCTTGATTTCGAATTACATCATTACGTCCATCATTTTTATCAAATTTTGACTAGGAACTGCAATTATAATCAAAAGTTCCTTAATTTATATTGATTGCCGGCAGATGGCGCCAAAGCAATGTTTAAAAATACAGCATAATCACACAAAGAACGACAGTCTTATTTAAAAAAAAAAAAAAACGATTAAGAATTAACTCTAATTTTCGCAAAATCATGAGTTCGTATTAAAAAGTGAAAAACGCATTTCAAAATGTTTAAATGCTTTAATATGCTTTTACAAATATTTTAAAAGCAGAATCCGATGTTAACCTGAAATTTTTATTTCATTAAATGCATAACAGTCGTTCATTTGTTTCGAGATTTGGAATTTGTAGTTCTAAATGAAACAGTCTTCGTTTGTTTATATCTGTTTATCCATTGTTTATAATAACTATTTATGTGTTGTCTATAATAGCTGATTATCCGCTATTTTTTATTTAGAATTTAAAACATTAGAATTGGGTAGTTTTAGAATGTTTCAGAAAAAATAAAAAAGGATAGATGTGATGCAAAGCAGATTATGTGCATATTTCTATAAGTTGAAAAATCGACAAACTTACGGCGTCTTGAATATGCAAAACATATCTGTGATAAGTTGCTTTTCTCAATCATGAGTAAGAACCGGAATCGTCACCTTAGCGTATTATATCTATACATATGTATATAGTACATCCTATATAAAATTTCCTTTACAGTAAAACTAGCTCAACCAGAGAAAGAGATGCGTTCCATAATCATAAATATCTACTTTGTATTTTTTATTTTCTATGCAGTACAAACAGTTTAAATGAACCACTTACTATTTTATTAGAAAATATTTCGTCGCAAGGGTTAACACTAGAACGGCGGTAGGGGTCATTTTGACACCTGAGTACTTTCGTCCGTTGATTACTTTTGTTTGCTTAGGCGAAATCGCTTGAAATTTTTTTACTTTTCCTAAATAGATAACATATATTTCTAAAAAGAAATTCAGTTTTCTAGATTGGTTAGTTTTTGAAATATGGGCTTGTATTCCTAGAACGGCGGACGGGGGTCATTTTGACCCCTTTTAGTAAAATACTCTTTGTACTCGAAGCTGCTTTTTTGCTATACTGTATGTTCGAGGAGCAATAAAAAAAAGGGTTTAGATTTGTATTCATTGTCGTCCAAGGTATGAGGAATACTATTTTGAAAAGAAACTATCTCAAGAGATATATTCAAAGAAAGAAAAATATTTTTTTAGGTTGGGTGAAAAGACAACAAGATCTAGCAGACTACAGACTGATAAATTTGCTGTTGCATCTGTAATGTGGAATAAATTTATTCGAAATTGCAAAACATGCTACCGACCAGGACAAAATATTACAGCTGATTAACAATTGTTCCCATCTCAGGATAGATATAAATTTACGCAATATATGCCAAATAAATTGGATAAATTTGGAATAAAATTTTGGAGATCTGTTGACATTGATACTAAATACCTCTTGAATGAATTTATTTATCTAGAAAAAGATGAAACAGCCAATCCTTAATTACGTTTATTGGAAAATGTTGTCATGAAATTAACAGATCACCATCTAAACGAAGGGAGGAATATTACGACAGAGAGCTATTTTACTAGCATCAAATTAGCAGAAATGTTAAAAGCTAAAAATACAACTTTGGTTGCACAATGAAAAAGAACAGAAGAGAAATTCCTATATCATTGAAAAATATGCGCAGTACTCTTTATTCATCGAAGATCGTGGTATGTGATAATATGACACTTACCATCTATCAAGCCAAAAGAAAAAAAAAGTGTTTTTCTATTGCGCTTATTACATTCTACTGTAAAAACTGAAGACGGTCTCAAGACGTTGCCCGATTCAATACAATATTACAACGCAACGAAGTATGGTGTGAATATCCATGATCAGATATGCCGAAAATACTCCTTGAAATCGGCTAAAAGACGATGGCCTGTACATACCTTTTTCAATATTTTGGATCATACAACTGTATACACCTGGATAATTTATAAAAGTGTAACAGGCAAGCCTATCAGTAGAAGAGATTTTCTACTAAATTTAGGAGATGTGTTCAGAATGGATTTTATGGTTTCAAAACTCCCAAAGATCTTTCCTGAGTCTTCAGAAAAAAAAAAAAAAAAAAAAAAAAAAAAACACGAAAATAAAATAGATATGAAGAGAAAAAATTTCAAGTACAGACATGCAATGGAAACAAATCTCAAGAATTTTGCGCACCATGTTTCAAAGTTGTGTGCGGAAAATGTACTGGAAAAATTCCTATTTTTTTTTTTTTTTGTTACAACTGAATCAATTCCTAATACGTGTGTACAATTTGGAGTATTATAAGCATTAAATAAAATTCAAACAGAATGCTTAACATATTAACCATTCAGCTGCACTTATAATGAAATAACGGAAACAACAGAACATATTTCTCATTTATGGATATAGTGAGTGAATCATTCAGCGAGTAAGTAGATGAAAATATGTATATATATTATTTTATAAATTGTGTTTTATTTTAGTTAACATTAGTTTTAATTTGTGGAAAGATTAATTTTAAATCGATTTTTACATTAAATTAATGAGTTTTTTGAATAGTTGTAGTATGATCCAATTAATTACCCTGTAGGTGTTACATATACAGTACTTTAAAAACTCAATAAATTATCGAGTAATATTAAATATAAATTATGAAATACACGTAAATTACATATTTTTGCCAATGTATGGCATTTAAAATTGTTTTAGCGTTGTTATTTCAGTAGTTTCATCGAGGGGTCAAAATGACCCCTTCCCGCCGTTCCAGTAGGTAAGATTTTCCCGCCGCTCTAGTGTTAAGCACAATGGTTATTTAAGAAACGTTGTGTAAAGTCCAACTTTGTAACAAGATCAACTTATTCGGCATTTCGCCGATTCAGGTTGGTCGCAATTGATATTAGGATCTAATAAAGGGCGGAATATAATTGACGGTAATTTTTATGAAATAAAACAATCTGATTAATTTCTGTAAAATATTCATTCTTTTTAATAAGTAAATTACATGTCAATTTTACTGTAAAAATCAACTTTAAAAAGAAAATATCTTACATTGTCGAACAGAAATTTTACATAGTGTAGTTTGTATGAAATCTGATGTGAATTGGTTACAATGATTTTAGCTATATGTATTTATTATTTAGATTATTGTGACAACTAGTAATGATTTGATACATTTTCAGTTAAACAATTAATCATTTTCGATGTTTAATTAGCAGCTATTCAGTATAGGAATATAATTACAGCTGTATTCTGAGAATATTCAAAAGTACATTTCGTATTATATATATTAATAATTAACGTATTATATACAATTATAAGTATTTTGCCTTTCGTCAAATGTCCTCTATTTTAATTTGATTAATTAAGAAAATTACTATTTTAATATTTCTTCTTACTTTTGAAAACTATTTTAAATGAACTAAATATGTATATTTTATGCAAAAACTATATTCAAATATTTGAAATAAAAAATATTTCTGTGGCTATAAAAAGAAAAAAAAAAACAGCGAAAAAATTTCGCTGAAAGAAAAAAGTATTATGTTTGAAGATTTTCTTGCCATTCAAGTCATGAATATTTAATGAGAAAATTTCAGTCGATAAAATGCTAATGAAAGTGATTTATCCTTTAATAAGGATTCATACATTCAAATTTTTATTTCAAGAACAAGTAATATAAAATTTTCGTTTTTAAAGTCAATTCCTACTCAGGTCATCAAAGAAAAAAATAATATAATCCCTTAAGCTAATATTAGTTTTTGCTGCATTAAAATATCTCAGTTGATGATTTTCTATAAGCAAGTAGATTTACAATGGAACTCTATGGGAATTTGGCAAAATATTAGAGATATCGCCAAGTTGTCCACAAACATGGCGGTATTTGGCGACAGAACAGGGTCCCCCCTATGGTAAACCCCTTATAGATATGAAGATGCATTAAATGTGTTCAATAACCAATGGCTGCCATTTATTTTCCCATATAAAACTAAAATTAATTAATTAAAGTTTAATTAATGAATTAATATTTGAAAAGACAGTATTAACATCAATTGTCATGCAGTACAAGTTTAAAAAAATTATTTCAACTTGATAGGATGAATAATAAATATTTTATTAAGGATTAAAAATTTGAACAAGATTATACATATAGGGAGAGTGTGGAATTAAAAAATGCATCGGCATATTTAAATTTTTGTTCCAAAATACTGTTCTTTTGAAATGAGGTTTTTTTAAATATTCAAAAAGTTTCTTATTTCAATAAAAGTAAAATATGTATGCTGAATGAACGCATGCTGTGAAAAAGACAAATGTTCATTAATCTACTAACATATAACATATCCAGAAACAATGAATTTAGTAGACTCCTTCAAATTCGCAAATCATAGGACCAGAGGATGTGCAGGTTTTAGAATTTTGCGGAATTCCGGTCACAAATTTGTTTACATTTTTTAAAGAGTAATTCGAATATAATAATGGAATTGAAATTATAATAAAAGCTTCAATAAAGTAAAACTAGTCGTTGGGGGAAAGCGTAATAGTTACCCATCATGGATAGGCATAATATAAAATATGAAAATAAAACAAGTGTAAACAATTTCGAAAATGCATTACAATTCCAAAATAAAATTGAAACGTATATTTAATTATTTTTAATACATAGTAATGCTCTGTTATTGAACTGCAGGTAGAACTTGATTATACAGTCGACCAATTTTGACAAATTATATAAATCGCCAAACTACTCGCAAAATTATACAAATTGGCATAATTTGTATTTTAAATAACGACAGAACAAATAAATTCGTAAAAGATTAATAAAAATACAAATAAAACGTTGGATTAAAAATTACTTGATGCCGCAACAAACACGTGTAATGTGTTTAAAGTAAACTGAATGTGACACTTACGATATGCCATTATTGGCATTTATTTATAGTTTGGCGATAGTTTTTTGATCGACGGGATAATCGAGTTGTACCGAATTGCATAAAAGAAACATCCTTATAACTCCAAAAATGATAATCATATTAACTAACAGTTTACTGCGTCGGGTTAAGCGTATCAATTCCATTTAAAATATATTTTTTAATTGAAATTTGAATGAAATATAGGGTTATGAAAAATCGAAGAGTGTGAAAATACGATTACAAATATCTCAACAACTAATTATCCAATCGACTTTATTCTTTATGGAAAATTTATGTTTTTTATTGTCTTTTATATTGACTCCTTAAAATAAAACATTAAAAAAAATATATCCCTTTTATGAGAACGAGTATTTCGAGAGTCCGAAATAAAAAAATTCCAGATAATTGATCTTAGGGTCATTCCATGTCAATTCAACCAAATTTTTTATGGTTTGTAACCCGACCCCCAGGGATTTGGATGAAACTCGGTGTATATACTAATTCTATCATGATATGAGTACATCAGAAAAATTTCCTTCCTAGACCTCATAGTTTGTAAGATAGGGAGGGGGGGGGGGGTCCAATTTTTGGATTTTTCTCAAATTACACATTTCTGAGTCTGTATTTTTAGACTGCAGTTCCATTTTCAAAAAATTGTTTCTCTGGATCTAAAATGCGAATCATCTTAAAATATCACAGTAAGTACATCAAAAGATGCAGATTTTAGTAAAAAAATATTTAAAAAATTAATTTTAAATATTTAGGGCCAAAAAATTAAACCAAAGTTGAATGTTATGGTTATTTTTTCAAATTTTTGTGATTTTACGAAAAATGCTCTACACAAAAAGGCAAATGAAATTTCCAATTTCTTTTTATTGTAAATAAAAGTTTACACTTTGGGCTTTCCAGTTATGAAATAAAAATGATGTTTTTCTCATGACTTATGCAACATTTTGCCCTGTTTTGGGAAACTGCACCAATCAAGAAAAAAAAATCTCCGCCTAATTTTAGCTGAGGTACCTAACTAACTACTGTGGTTCCTATGACTTGTTGAATATATAATTCAATGTTTCTTTCTTCCTTTCTTTTGCAAAGAAAAGTTTTTGCTTTTTTTTTCTTTCTTCTGAGTAAAAGGGGGGGGGGAAATCTATGACTGCAGTCTATCCTCCCTCCATTAAATTTTGTGCATAATCCTTATGTTTCCATTATTTATTCATTCATATATTTTCTTTTATTATTAGCATTTTTAAAAAAATTAAACAATCCCTTAATTTTGTGTTAACAATATAACTGTAAACAAAAAATCTTTTATTGATATAGAATAAGAAAATGCAATAATGACTTTTTACCCATCAAATTTTCAATATGTTTTTTTTTTCTTTGTGTGTATGTGTGTTTCAATTAAAATATTTTATTTATATTTAACATTCTTTTAAAACTTTCTATCTTATTATCTTGGATAATTTTAATCATTTTAAATATGTTTTTTATAGTTTAAATACATTATATTTAACAAAGCCTAGTTTATTTCTACAGTATGAAACATATTTTTACACCTGCCTTGTATAAACAAATTCTGACGAAGGCAGGATAAAATTAGTTAGTTAAGGCAGGTGTTTTCGAATCTGTTAATCAAATTATTATTAGTCTGCTGTTTCTCATAATAAAAGAGGGATCTATTATTCCTTGTGCTGCAAATGAAAATAATAGATGAATTTGAAGTAACTAATTATGCTGCAAGACAGTCATGACAACTTCTGAGAGAAAAGGAAATCTTGTCTGTGCCAGAAATAAGAAAAATTAAAGCCACAGCTACAGATCCAGAAACAATTGAAATAATTGAAAAGTTTTATAATTGTAATGAATATTGAAGAATCATGACTGGAAAAAAATGTAGTTAGCATTGCTAAGAATGTACTATGCACAAAAGCGATTGATATTATGTGTATCTACATGAGTTGTATTCTCCTTTTAAACAGGAATTTCCAAAAAACTTGAGAATTACAACTCTAGGTATTCAATTTAGTATTGGCAGCACTGTTCATTTAATTGAATTTGTGACAAGCTAAGTAAAATATTTGGAAAATGTTATTCCACTCTTTTAAAACGAAAGCTAAATCTAATTTCCTAAAAGAAACTAAAGCAAACTTTGGCCCTCAAAAAGCTATCGTTTTGTAGGATTTCAGCAAAAATTTTACTTTTCTTATTCAAGGTGAGGACCATTGGACCAAAGAAGCTGCACTCTTGATCCAACTGTTATCTACACTCTATCTCTCAGTATTAGATTATCAGCAAGCAATATACACATTTTATCTTATGATATGCAACATGATGTCACTCTCGTGTGTTTAACACAGAAGGACGTGATATCATTTGTAAAAGAGATATTTCCTGATGTAAAGGAAGTCCTTGACTTTTGTGATGGGTGCTCTGGCAATATAAAAATTGCAAATTTTCATAAACCTTTACCAAAATGAAGAGAAATTCCCCTTAAGATATTTAAATTCTCTTCTGGGGGTGGAGGGAAGGAGGGGAGATAGTCACCGATTTAATGTTTTAGATACTAAATCACGAAGATCTTCTAAGATACCAAGGTTTTGTTGTGTTATTATGTTTGGAGTTACAGTAAGATAGGAAAATTGACATATATATTAGAAGGTTCTCAATGTTGCTTGTTCATAATAAATATAAATTTTAAATTGTACAAAAAAAGAATGTTGCAAAATAAGTCTAAGTGATACTGCAAATGTACGTCATTTATTTCTATATTTATATTTAGCTCAGTTATATTTTTGAATTTCAATCTTTTAAATATAATTTTTATTCAGATTTTTTAGCTTTAAAAATTTGCATATAATTTATCAAATTCTTTATTTGTTACATAAAAAAATACAACAATCTAAATCTTTATATTATTTATAAGCAATTTTATTTAATGTATTAGATTTAATTAATGATTATTTCAATTTTAATAAAAATGAAGTTTTTCTCCTAGCTTATGTAAAAATTTTGCCCTGTTTTGGGAAATTGCACCATTCAAGAAAAAAAAAATATCTCTAATATGTCTAATTTAAACTGTGGTACGTAAATAATTAATTACTGTGGTTCATATGACTTGTTAAATTTATATAATATAAGAGCTTCTTTTTTTATTTACAAAGTAAAGTTTTGCTTTGTTTTTTCTGAGTAAAATGAGATAAAAATCTATGATTTCAATATATACACACCCTCCATTAAATATTGTACATATTCTTTACATACTGTCTTTGTGAAAGTATTTATAGAAATGCTATACCACTGAATCCAATGATAGATGAGCATTTATGTGACAAACATATGTGATAAGATTGAGAGCAACACAATTTCAGATAATGTGTGATATCTACCAATAACATACAAATTTTCTACTGTTATAAAAATGAATAAATCAGTCTGATTTTAAGGGTCCATTTTAGGAAATAAATCAAAATGATTAATAAATTTATATTTAAAATGTGCAGCAATTATTTAGGTAACACAAGCAAAGTTAAAGATATTTATCTCTTGATAGGTACAGCATCCCAAAATAAGTCAAAACTTTTGCATAAGCCATGAGAAAGACATCATTTTTATTTCATAAATAGAAAGCCCAAAGTGTAAACTTTTATTTAAAACGAAAAGAAATTGGAAATTTCATTTGCCTTTTTGTGTAAGGCATTTTTCGTAAAGTAACAAAAATTTGGAAAAATAACCATAACTTTCAATTTTGGTTTAATTATTGGCCTTAAATATTTAAAATTAATTTTTTAAATATACTTTTATTAAAATGTGCGTCTTTTGATGTACTTACGGTGATATTTTTAAGATGATTCTGATTTTAGATCCAGAGAAACAATTATTTGAAAATGGAACTGCTGTCTAAAAATGCACACTCAGAAATTTGAAATTTGAGAAAAAACCAAACATTGGACCCCCATATCTCACAAACTATGACGTCTAGGAAGGAAATATTTCTGATGTATTCATATCATGATAGAATTAGTGTATACACCGAGTTTCATCCAAATCCCTGGGGGTCGGGTTACAAGGTCTGGTTGAATTGACATGGAATGACTCCTTACTGATATTCAATAGGCTTTTTCCTATTATTACATACTAAATACACACCAAATTTCAAGTCTCTATCTCTATTTGTTCGGGAGATAGAGCGTTTACAGACACACAGACGGACACACACATGCACAGTGTGTGTGTACGGCACAGACGGACGACACTTTAAACATATATATATATATACATATATGTGTTTTTCGGAATCTCCAGTATCTGAAACGTGTAAATTCATATATTTTTTTTTTTTGTATTTTTAAAACAATTACAAGACTTAGTCTATACTACGTATGATGGGTAAGTACTATTAAAATAATTAAGTAAAATAATAAAGTAAAATAACAAAGATTAAGAAAAATTTTTAAATGATTCCAATATTAAATGTAAAGTTCAAGTAAAAAATAATGCTTAACTGACTACGCATAATAATAATGAAACATTTTTATCCACAATTATTCAAAAACCTTCACCTTCATATAGATACCCTAATAATTTACATCAAAGTCTTTAAATAATGAAGTTTTATTTCATGTTTATCCAAACTAATTAACAAAATATGTTTCATTAATACATAAATGTATTAAGTAAAAAGATCATAATCGTCATTGATATCAGTGCTATCTTGAATATTTTCGAAAGTAAATTTATACTCCTTTCATAAACATTCATGAGTTCAATCATAATAACCAAAATTACATCTCAAAATGCGTACCAAACGATATACATATAAAAAAAATCTTAAAATGTCGCCCTACATTATTGTAAGTCTTACTGATTACATCGAAGCAACGTACGGACTTCAGGCATTTGTGGATTTCAGAGTTGCGGATTTCAGAGAGTCTACGTATATGCATTATCCTCATTAAAGATATCTATAAATTCGAACGGTGTTGTTTATATATAGAATCAGAAAGAATTGCATTCCCGATATTTAAAGGAGCATTTATTAAGTATGTTTTTTTGCAGCTACTGATTTTCGCAAGCATTTCCGAGAAATATTTATAGCGTAATAATTAGTTTTCTTAGCTCAGAGTATAGATTTTTCAGGGAATATCAATTCTGAATTAAACATTTTCAACGAATATGTTTTACTGACAAAAATGACAAATTAAAAGCATTAACATTAATATTGAAATATATATATTTTTTACTCATGAATGTATGCATTCAGGCACGCAACTGAAAATGTTTAATTGAAAAGCTGTAACACGTTAAAAATGTATAATCCATATTAAGAAAACTGATTAATACACTAAAAAATTTACTCGGAAACGTGCGCGAAAATCAATGTCAGAAACAATAATTTTCTTTTGGAAAATGCCTCTTTATATATTGAAAACAGATTTGTTTCTGAAATTTGTAAACGTAAAAAAGTTTTTCCTACGGGAATCATGGATAACTCTGAAAAGTTTAGTCGTATTTTCCTACGTGGTTACATTATACTTTCATAGATTATGAAAATTTGTGTTTTTTACAGTGCTTGTACTTATCGCATAAATAAATATACATATTGCACAAATTATCATGAAGTTTTTCAGTTTTTCGTATAATACGTATGACAGCATTAAAACACTTATTCAGTTTTTTAATTATCTGTATAATATATGCATTATTTCTAAAAAAGGGCTTTTACAACTATTTATTATTATTTAAACGGTTATTTATATATATATATATATATATAGTATACAATTCACGAAGCATCAAAACATAAATCATTTAAGCTCTCCAGAACCAACTGAGAGTCAGAACATTCAATCAAAAGTAAAAGTCAAACCCAAAAAGAGAGCAAACAAAAAATCTATAACAAACTCGAAAAGCAGAACAAATAAGAAAAGTGTAACGCTTAAAATAACGAAGACAGTCTGCATGGCGAACGACTTGCATGCTGTGTTATACCGGTATCCCACATGTACTCGTAACGTCTTTCAAATCTGCCTAAATGATACTAAAACTTATTTGAGTGAGAAAAACATTGCTTAGTGCCAAGCGATACACTATTAGTAAAGCACTAATTAATCGACACTTATATCGAAATGAGAATACAGTGCTTTCCGGTAATTCTTATTATTTACATAGCTCAAAATCAAACGCATTAAAAGACTCATGGTATAATCATGTTCAACAGCGGTATTATAGTGTTGAACAATGTCATTGGCAATAATGTCAAAGCTAGAACTTAATATCTCTATACGTGTTAAAGCATTGATATAAATATTTTTAAACATAGAAAATGCACATTTGAAATGAAATGTAAAATTTTAATTATGTTAAAATCAAAATCATTCCTTTTATCATAAATACATGTGATCATATTATTGCCTTAGATTGTAATAGAAACATCCAGATAGTTAGCTCTCTTATGATTATCTGTAATGCGCTGAAACGGACGACTGTTAATGTTGTTAGGTTTATTCAGAAGTTAACTTATAGAAACGGATCTCCTGACCAGGCTTTTGCGGAATGTGATATAATATATAACAAAAGCAAAACAACTGATCATATAATAGCAGAACAGATTATAGTATATATACTTATGAAAATGTCGTACATTTTCAAATAGAAATATTAAACAGTGTTGTTTCAAGTTAAAGCGGTGGTGCGATGATATACATAATTTTATTTAAATATTTTTTTATTATTATTAAAGTTATTGTGACGCCTCGTAATATTTTCTTACATTTTCAATTAAACATTTTAGTCATTCTATCCCAATTTTTAATTCTATAACTTCCCATTACTGAAGTATAATTACAGCTGCATTTTATGAAAATACAAAAGTGCACTATGTATTATTTAAAATGTCTTGCGTTAAAATCAATTTTAGTTTTATATAATTAAAATAATTACCTATTTCTTATTTTTCGTACACTTTAGAAGAGTTTAATATCATCTGAATAGCCATAAAATATGTAAGATCTCCAAAATGATGAAATATTTTAAATAAAAAATATTTCTGGTGAAAATTGACAAAAAAAAATACAGCGAAACAAATTTATTAAAAGAAAAAAATAGCATTTTAAAAGATTTTCTTGTCATCTGAATGATGAATATTTAAGGAGAAAATTTTCTTCGTTAAAAATGGATAATGATAGTGATTTATCCTTTAATCCAGACTCATATCTTCATATTTTTATTTCAAGAAATATATTCATCGACGTATTTTAAATATTTTTCCCATTTTCACAAAATATTGTACTTTTGAAATAACTTTTTAAATAAAGAAAATCATTGAAATTTCTTGTTATATTTTTTTTTCAAAATATATTGAATAATATGTGGAAATATTTTTATTTTAATGAATACTAATGTTATTTGAACAAACGTTGTCTAAAATATAACATACACACGATTGAATATAGTATTTACGTCCATATATTTTTAAATATTTTTCTCCTTTTTTTTATAAAACACAATACTTTCGAAATCATTCATCAAAACAGAGAAAATTCCTGGATTTTTATGTCAAGATTTTTTCTAAATCCATTGATGTATGCGAATAAATATTTTTATTTTAATGAATTCTAATCTTTTCTGAACGCATGCTATCTGAAATATAATATACACAGATTCGAATATATTTAGGGCGTCTTAAATTTGTTTTGAATTTATTTTTACTTAAATGAACTTAGTGTTTATTAAAAATATGAATGCATCAATCAAACCACGATATTAAATGTGATTAAAAAATTAGTTTAAATAAAGTATAAAAGTGGCGTAAGTTTTATTTTTCTTTAAATTTTTTATATGTTAAAATAAACAGAATTTAATTTTGGAACGAGACATATTGGATTTTAAAGAAATTATTAATACTTCCAAAAAAAAAAAAAAATACACTTTTTAAAGAATACGAGATATCAATTGTTGAGATTGGTAAACGAGAACCCCATCTCCTTAGAAAAAACTAATCGGATGTGCTAATCCCTAAACTTTCTTCTATGTCATACATATTAATGCTTCATAATTCGTTATCACAGTGCCAAAAATAAATGGCAATTTATGCCCATTATGAGAATTCTAAAGATATGAAATGTCGTGCATTATTTCTTGAGGTATGATTATCGCTAAAATCATGTAAATCCAGCAAAATGCAGTTCAGCAGCGCCACCTATTGGATTATTTATACCTAAACCTAATCAGCAACAACTTATGTCAACGTTTGAGTAAGTACAGTGGGACGGTTTCCCCTAAAATCTAAATAAATACAAGGGATTTTGTAATAACCGAATTTTTATTGACATAAGGAGTCATACATATAAGATGTCACACTTTTTTCAATATGTTTGACTCCCCCCCCCCCTTTGTCCTAAAGTGTCACATTTCACCATACCCCCCCCCCCTCTTGTCACATGTCACGCTATGTTACATAAACATACACTTGAAGTTCAAAAACAAAGCATTATGTTATAGATCATATTTCAAATTTTATTTTGAAACTTTTAACTATGTGTTTAATGACATTTGTGAGCATAATAGAGGAGAAGGTCCAAATACCGGCTAGTGTCAAAATACCGGCTACTAGGTGATCTGAGAACTGAGCGCAGCGTAGCCTAGCGGTGATAGGCAGAGTTTGTAACTTTAATAGAGAAGAAATTTACGAAAAGTACGTCGCTGAAGTCCGTGTCATTTACAAATAGTAAATGCAAAAGTGTCGAATCTACATAATCTGGTACATCAAACGTTTTTCAGATATGTGTTTCTTTTTTTTTTTAAATATACTGATCGTATATTGGCTTGAATTGTTGATTAAGTTATTTTCTTGACATATTTCGCTCTCAATTGCCACGTGCACATTATTGGTATTTCATTATATGAATGAGAAATACCGGTTTTAACTTAAACATAGCAGTGGTCCAAATACCGGCTACCTTGTGTGGTCTAAATTCCGGCTAGCCAGTATTTAGACCTCTCCCGGTTGCTCTGCTTGAAGGGGAGGAAAATTAATTAATTTAAATAGTTCCATAATTAATAAATTAATTTAAATGGTTCAGAAATAGTTCTAGTCCCATTTCGCAATATGAAAAAAGCAACCTTGGCCGTAATTCTTCAGGACCGATACTGGTTACCGGATCACATTCCAAAAAATTGCTGTTTGACACTGCAAAACTGCTCATGATAAATGTGAAGAGAAAGAAAAGAAAATGACGCAGTAAACCAGGCGAAAGAGGCAGAAATTTGATTTTAACCCTCTCGCTGCGCAACCCGAGACTTCTTCGGGTAACGTAAACGTAGCAAACCCGAGATTTCCTCGGGGATGCAATTTTTCCGTCTAATTAACCCTCCTTGATTATTCCCACCAGATATTTTTTTATTGTAAAATTTGCCTTATTTAATCGGAGCATTTTCCCTGTTAAATTAGACAAAAATTTTTGTTTTGAAAAACTGTGACAAGAGATTAAAAATTCTTAAAAGACGCTTGTCGCGAAGGGGTTAAATACGCAATTTTTGAAGCTATTTTGATAAAACAATTACGCAGCGACAGGGTTAAAAAAGTGAAAATGGAAAATATCCAACAGAGGAAGATGATAAATTTGTGTCTTCTGCATGAGTGCTTTCTCTGTGGACAAGAACGGGAGAGGGGATTCTGGGTTCAATATTAAGAATGCGATATGTGGGTTGATAGGGACTATACCGACGCAAGGAGTGATATTATGTTTTTGATTTTTTCAGATAAAAGAATTTTCATTTCAATCAGCAAGCTTTTTTTTTTTGCTTTACACGTTAAAAAACAAAATTAGAAACATAATGTGAAGAAAACTGTGAGAGATAGTCGTAAAGAATTTTTAAATTTGACAAAAATATTTATTAAAAATTGCGTATTTTTTATGTGCATAAAAAATGTTATTAATCAATACAATTTATAAAAATAATATTCTTATTGCTTAATAATTGTCATTATCTCTATTTGTGTGATCTTTTGAAAAAAAAAAAATAGGTAGCCGGTATTTAGACCCCATTTTAAAAACTAAAAAATTGAAGAAATTCGGAATTTTGCTTTTTATAAACAGAAAACGCCTTTTAAACTGATTTTTTTTCCTCTAAACAGGTGTAAAGCATGTCAAAGTACCCTGCTGTCACTTTTTATTTTATTAATTTTGAAAATTGTATGATTTAGACTGAAAACAAAAGTGGTAGGAGGTATTTGGACCTTTTCCTCTAATAAAAATTATTCGTGTACTTATTTTGTTTGAAATAAGTTTAAGATTTACAACAAAAAACATAATTAATATACAACAGTAATAAAATATTAATATGAAAGAGCAGTTGAAGACAGTAGTATTTTGGAATTTGAAATGGAATTTAATATGTTTGGCTTTAAATGTTATCTTTACTGTATGAACACAAAATATTTTAATTTCAAAATAACTTTAAAATATAATCTTCTGATTTTTAATGCTTTTATTTGAACCAAAATGTGTGATGCCACACTTCTTCTTACCCCCTTGCCACAAACTGTCACCATTTCATGAACATCCTCACGCCCCCCCCCCCCCCCCCCATCCAAGCGTGACCTCATTTGTGTATGTCCCCTAATAATTACATGGGGAACTAGGAAGTGGCATTTCAGTTCTTTCAGAAATTTGTACAACGGTGCAGCAGATTTCACAACACAACTGACAATTGTCATTAATTCGAATAGCCCTAGATGTTATAATAGGGCGTGTCGATTTTTTCGACTTCCTTTTTCAAAAAATTCAAAAAAGAGGGGAGGGTAAAAAAGTTGTGTTTTGGTTAGCTATTCACAAATATATTTACATGAACTGGAAATTACAATGGTTTGCTTGGTAAATAACTACTTCACTCTCGTGAGATTTTCCCGTTTTATGTAAAAATCGCAGCAAACTGTCTTCTCTCAAGAAGTGCATTCTTATCACTATTTCTGCTTGTTTTTGTGCTCTAAGGTTAAGAATATACTTATATAATACTATAACATCTGTCAAAAAAAATTATTCCACTCGTAAAAACAATTAAACCATCAATACTCAATTGCAGCTGAGTGTATTTTTATTATTTTTTATTAATATCATACCAGTAGTGACATTTTCTTTTGTTCTTTTTCCAGGAAGAATTAATTTCTTCCACTTGCAAAGTATGAAAATTCGGAAATACTAGCAACATCAACTAAGATGAGTAATTTAATTGGAACTGGTCGAGAAATGCTGCCTTCCGAACTCCCAACTCTGCGTGATGTTCTAAGTTATGGGCTTCTGCTAAGTGAGGAGATTGGAGAAAATATCAGAAATTACCCAGAAGCCACTCTTCCAAAGGATGTTTATCTAAAAGTGCTTGAACAGTGGGAGCGAGCGAACAGTTCTTGTGTGTTGCCAATTTTAATTCGAGAATTACATTCCTGAAGAAGATAGAAGAAAACTGGGAAAAGGCCAAAAACATATCACTTGGCAGAAGGAAACTGGAAGTGAAAGAGGCTTTCATAGCAACGTTAGACAAGCTCTTTGACATCCCCAATTGCAAGTGTGAGATCAAGTTATGTTCAGAATTTGAGGGTCCATGTTTAGGTGGTGCTGCTTGTAAACATGAAGTGGACATCTCCTGCTCTTGTTCTAAGGATATGAAGATCCCTGTCAAAGAACTAGTGTTTAGTAATAGTCAAAGAAAGAAGGTGGGATCTGTTGGACAGCATCGAATTGGATTACCAGATCTACCTGAGCACAGAAGGCAAATTAAAAAGCAGAAGAGGCAAGATGATGAATTAACAAGAATTTCTGAATGTGAGCAGAAAAAGAAGGAAGAGTTAACATTACAAACAAATGAAGTTCTTTTCTTCGACGACGATGAAGAGCTAACTGATTTTACAGATGAAGAACCTGAAGATCATTAGAACATTCCATGTGATGATTCTGATGTACCTTCTACTTCAAGTACAAGTCAGTATAATACGTTACAATTGCGCAATGTTGCATTGCAAAGTATTAGGTAAGGTATTGGTCTCCGTGCTACAGCTGTCATTACAACAGCTCCATTTTTGGATGCTGGACTAATTAATGAAAGAGACAAGAGACTTGTTGTTGATCAAAATAAAGTAAAAAGAGCGCAAGAAAAAGTTATGAAATCACTTGATGATGCCCCACCATGTTCGCCGCACCATGTTCGATGCCCGAATGGCAATATGTATCTTTCTTGATTGACATCAAAATTCCACTAAAGTTCTGTTACAAGCAGATAACTCAAGTCATCAGTTTGCAAGTATTGTGAAAGAAGAGCATTACACTGTTTGCAGTGAGCCAGGAGGACGGTATCTTTGTCATTTTACTCCAGACGAAGACGTAACGAAAATGAAGCCTGCTGAAATTATTGCTAACCATCTTGTGGATTTTTTAAAGAAAAACAGCATTGACAAAAGTTTGCAGGCTACTGGTGGTGACTTAATGAATGTTAACACTGGTTGGGAAGCAGGAGTCATGCATTGGGTTGAGGCAAAGCTGAATCGTAAACTCATCTGGTTGGTTTGTGCTCTTCATACTAATGAGCTACCTTTGCGGCACTTGATCACTGAGTTGGATGGAAAAACTTTGTCTAACAACAAGTGCAGTGGTAAGATTGGCAATATGCTTGATACTGCAACAGAACTTGAAGTGAATCCCTCATTTGTCAGAATACCTTTTCCAGAATCATTGGTTCCATTGAGTAACACTGTTGTCAAAGATCGCTCTACAGATCAGACTTATGGTTACAGGATAACTTAGGCCATAAAGACAGGTGTACTTCCAACTGATCTGGCATTATTAGAAATTGGTCCTGTAAGCCACTCTCGGTGGTTAACAACTGCAAATAGAATTTGTCGCATATGGGTTTTAAAACATTGCCTTAAAGGCAACAACTTGAAGAAATTACAACTGCATTGTTAGTGTTTACTGTACCTGCTGGTTTACAATCAAATCGAAATTCTATTGGGTGGAAGGACCTCGCCACAGTCTTTATCAATTGAAGCTTCTAAAATATCAGAAGAAGGCAGTAGCAGATATAGTTTTGCCAACAATCCAACGTTCATCGTGATTTGCATTTAGTAAAATGGTGCTTCAGACACTTTTATGCTTGGAAGATCAATCAAAGATAATCGAATTAAGGAATGAAGATGATAATACACTAGGTGACCTATCAGTTTGACCTAGGAAAACACCTGCAGTAAATCCAAATGCAACTTCCATTTATGAACAGATAGACTGGTCGGAAAATGCATATGAACCTCCACTTACTTGTAAATTCAAAATATCAGAAATAAAGAAGTTTGTTGAAGAGCCTATTAAAGTTCCAAAGTGGCCATGTCATGGACAGTCCATAGTGAAGTGTGTAAAACAAGTAACAGAGGCTTCTGGCAAAGTATATATTCATGAGAAACGAGAAGGATTCATTAGAGGCCAGGAAGCAAGCAGAAGAATCATGTCTAGGAATGAATCGAAGCAAGATTTGATGAATATTGTTCGTTGAAGCTTTTAACTTTTTTTTACAATTTGTTGTCAGTGTTTGATAATAAAGACAAAATATAAATAAAATTGTTTGAGTTCATTAAACCATTTTTTGGGCAAATTTTATTGCCGTTCATATTAAGTTATGCCCTTTTTTTGAAAATTTCAATACAGATTTTAATCAAGCGCAAATTTACCAAGCTAAATCTTTATGAATACGAAAAAATCTTTTAAATTAGAATATTACACATGAAAAGGCAAAATTTTGAACCACCTCATTCACAAAAATCACGAATTTTTATTTTTGCCCTCCAAATTGACACTCCCTAATGTTATAAGAAACTCAGAAGAGTACGGGGAATAATTAAAATTTCTAGTCTATCACATAATGGGATAAATATTGATAGGCGACGACTTTATATTCTGTGTAGTGCTATCAATGACAGTAGTTGTAAATAGTACAAATACAATAATAGTATTATAATTCGAAAAGTATAGTCGGTAAAGTGGCCAGTTTCCACTCTAATGGCTGTTCCGATAACTATTTTATTTTATTTTATTACATTATGTTATTTAACTTAACTTGGTTTTTGTATCTAAAGAGGTATTTTTTCCAGCCATTTTTATCTTACAGCCTGATATGATACAATTATAAAAATTATGCACAAATGTGTGTTTCCGACGAGAGTAAAGCAGTTTAATATTTCAAGAACTTTATTATAAAATAATACATTATTTTTGAAGCAGTTTTCCGTTATCCCGTCATATTATAAAAAAAAATCCTAATTTCTTTACGATTACAACTGTATGCGGGTTAGAGCAACTTTTGAATTATGCGCCAAACAACGTTGGTAAAAGAGAAAATTAATCTGCAACAACGAAATATTTTTAAACACAATAAATTAGAAAGTATAAAATTTTTAGTACACTTTTTAGTAATGTTTTTTAATCTGGTTTAATCAATTAATACCACCATTTTAACTAAATTATTATTGTACGTAGGGAAATCAATAATGAAGAAATGTATTTAAAATATAGTAAATTTAAACTCGGCACCGAATAGTTACAATGTTTCGATTTATTTTTAAATTTTTCATTCAAATTCAACATAATATTTGCTCTGTTTGTGTTGTAACGCTGGCGGCTTAAAAGTGTGTATTTTAATAGATGAATGCCGGAAATATATCACAAATATTCATTTTAAGATTTAGCAGACACTTTCACTTCGTTGCAACTAGTATTTACAAATTTCAATTGAAAACAAAACGGAGTTCATTTAAGCTGTCTCAGGACTCTTAACATTGGAAAAAATAAAAATAAAGGACCATTTTCAACACAATTTTTTTTAATTTTAAGACACAATTTTAATTGTGATGAAAGATGTATGTGTGTTCTTACATTTCAAATATTCAAAAAAGTGCAAGATGTAGAGTTAGCATATACAAGGGGCTCCAAACTGACTGACATTTGACGAGCAGAAAATCTGCATAACAGATTATGCGCAGGATTACAAAATAATTTCCCTACTAGAATGAAAATTTCTGCACCTACTTATACTTCGGATTATATTAATTACCCTGACACTAACTAAATATGTATTTAAAGAATTTTTATATTTTTAATATAAAGTTGTATTTAGCCAATGCAAAAGTTTGAAAATTTCGACAATATAATCACCGAAAAAAAATATATTTTTTTAGACAATAAAAACGAAATTTTTGGTTCAGTTTATAGAGACTAGCATGAAACATATGTTTTAAAAATTTCATGGAAAAATATACAGAAGTGTTAGAGATATCTTGCGCGTGATGCTCAAAAACATCATTTGGAGGAAAATGACATCAAATTTCGGAAACGTCGCTTCAGCTATTGAGCGGGTATAATTCTAAAAGCCATAACATCTGTCCTGCTGGGAATTTCAAGGAAACAATTTTATCAAAACGTTCAGAAAAGATAGGAGTTTAACACCTAAAAAAATTAAAATTTCGAAAATTTTAAAGCTTTAAGAGTCCTAAAACCCCTCAAAGTCATTAATCGTCCAGTGGTTTAAACCAACTATAATTTTAATCTATAGTTAATTTAAAGCCACAAGATGGTTCGAAATGAAAAAAAAAAATATTGAAACTATTTTCAAAATTTTTATTCAAGGTTTTTGAAGAAAAGTTTGTGTTTGTTGAAAAATATAACCACCGAATAGCCTATACAATTCCGCCAAACTACAGAGTGAAAATAAGTACTTAAAAGTAAATGAAAAAATCACAGGTGTGACAGATTGTGACCACTGAAACACTTTTAGTACTTGAAAAGGGATAGATTTCTAAAAACAAACAAGTACAAATTACATTCATTGTATAATGACACGATTACAGAAAGATTTATTTTCTAATATCCATTTATAATTGAGTTTAACAAGGAGCAGTCATACTACACATCAAATATTTTTGAAATAATCACAAAAACAGAATATGAAAATACGTTTGAATTGTTTGTATACTTTTTAATTAATAATGCTATTTGATGTTTAAGTAAAAAAAAAAAATCAATAATTAAAAACTGAACAATTTTCTATAAACATTTATTTACAAAGCCAGATCTACGAATTGTTCAGCAGATTGTCTCTACATTTCCGAATTTCATTTCCTTACATCAGTGAGACGAATCATAATTCGCAATTCTATATTAAATTTATAATAATTTTTGCTCAGAATGTTCAACACATAACAAAAATTACTGATTTTACGAATAAATGAAGCAATTAAAAATATCATTATAAATAGTTTTTGAAATAAATTCGATTCTATAACTCTTTTGACATTTTTACATAAATAAATACAGTATTAGAATATATATATATATATATAAATTCCGAGGCTGCATTAGAATAAAATCAACTAAGTATAAATTACCCTCAGTACACACAGTCGCGGTGATAAAACGAAAATATATGCTTATTAATATATCTAAAATGAAACATACACAAAATTAACAAGTTAATGACTCCAACTTGAATGGTGTTGAAAATCTTCTAATTTCAATTGTTATAAGAACATAACTCTTCTTTATATAAAACTAGCAAACCCCGCGGCTTTGTTCGCGTAACAGTTGAAATATGCCAAGTGATACTTGCAGGACTATTTTTTTAATAGAAGAACACTTTTTTGAAATAATTCAAACATTACAAATTAAGCTACAGTTTGACTAAACATCATTATAAAAGTGCAATAGACATAAATGAGATTTAAGTAATAAGAAGAACAAAAACAAATTCCAAATAAATGATAATTTAGAAAGTATTTTGAGACTTTTATGTTCATTTCATACTCTCATTTCAGTATTCATGTGAAGTTTTGAATTTTTAAGAAACCATCTTAATACATTTACATCTTAAAATTAACCATCGTGTCAAATTCCAAACTTCTTGTCTAACAGTCTACCACCTCTCTGATGTTAGTGGCATCAACATAAAATGCCGAAACAGAGTTGAAATAGAATGTCTCGAAAAATGTTGAAACAGAGACTGTCACCATTAATTTGCCAAAATTAATCTTGAAATTGGTTGGTATTTCCTAATAATCTATAGAAAACGGAATTTAGATCTTTTTAAATGCTTTCTTGTTGTTCCTGCCAACCAGGTGGTAGTGACACCGGCATAGAATATAGCCCGTATAGGATCAGGGACTATCACTCTTGATTCGCAACCAATAACTTCTGTAATCGGTTTATTATTTCCTGAGATTCCATAGAAATCGAAATTTAGGACTCTTTTAGAATGCTTTTCACTCCTTCTATTCGCTTCACCCCTTTTTAAATTCGAATTTATTTTCGACTGTTCTTGGAGGACATTTATATTTTATAAGTAACTACAGTGCTATATTTAAAGTTTCTAGCCTCTTCATTACCGCAGAAATAACAATTTAGAATTTTTTTGTCTTTGCAACCCTCTACGGGTTGTGGTAACGACATAAAATATAGATTATGTTTGAGCTGATTCTATCACCATCAATATTCAACCTTTATGTTTGAAATCTGTTTCGCATTTCTCACGATTGCATAAAAATCGTAATTTAGAACGCTTATGGAACGTTTTTCGCTCACTTCATTCTTTTAAATTTGGAAATTCTCTTTCGAATATTCTTAGAAAGTATTTTCATCTTTGAAGTAATTACCATTCCAAATCTGAAATGTTAGACCACCTCGGTATCACAAAAACGCAATTTAGAACATTTTTTGCTCCTGTAACCCCCAGGTGGTAGTGACAAGAACGGAAAATATAGGATATGCTGGAGCGGGAACTGCAACCATCAATTTGAAACCATTACTTTAGAAATCGGTTTATATTTCCTGATATTGCGTAGAAATCGCTATTTAAAACGTCTTTGGAACGCTTTTCGTTCATTTTCACCCCATTTTAATTTTCAATTTTTAAGGAACTCATCTCAGAGAGTATTTACATCTCATAAGTAATTACCATGCCAAATTTCAAGTTTATAGCACCTTCAGTATATAAAAAATCACAATTGAGAACGTTTTTTTTTTTTTTTTTTTTTTTTTTAATGGAACCGAAAGGTGGTAGTGACGTCGACATGAAATAGATCCTGTATTGGAGTAAGGGCTGTCATCATCAATTTTCAACCATTACTTTTGAAATAGGTTGGGTACTTTCTGTGAAATTGCAATTTAGAATGTTTTTAGAACGTTTTTCATCCATTTTCACCCCTTTTAAATTTTGAAATGTTCATAGAGATAACTTATATCTTATAAGTAACTACCTTGCCTAGTTTGAAGTTTCTAGCCCCTGCAGTAATACCAAAAACGCAATTTAGATCTTTTTTTGCTCCTTCAACCCCTTTGGGTTAGTGGAACCGACATAAAATACAGCCTATGTTGGAGCGAGGGATGTCACCATCGTTTTCATACCGTTAATTTTTAAATCGGTTCGGTACTTCCTGAGATTGCGTAGAAATCGCATTTTAGAAAGTTTTTTAGAACGCTTTCGCTCCTTTTTACCCCTTTTAAATTTTGATTTTTTAGGAAATGTTCTTAGATATCATTTGTATTTCATAAATAACTGCCCCGCCTAATTTTTGTATTCTAGGCATTTCAGTAACACAAAAATCGCAATTTAGAATATTTTTTGCTTCTGCAATACCTAGGTGCGAGTGACACCGACATGAAATAGTGCCGGTGTTGGAGCAAGGACAGTTATCATCAATTTCCAACCATTACTTTTGAAATAATTTGGGTACTTTCTGAGATTGATGTTCTTAGATATCATTTGTATTTCATAAATAACTGCCCCGCCTAATTTTTGTATTCTAGGCATTTCAGTAACACAAAAATCGCAATTTAGAATATTTTTTGCTTCTGCAATACCTAGGTGCGAGTGACACCGACATGAAATAGTGCCGGTGTTGGAGCAAGGACAGTTATCATCAATTTCCAACCATTACTTTTGAAATAATTTGGGTACTTTCTGAGATTGCGTAGAAATCGCAATTTAGAATGTTCTTTAGAACGTTTTTCGTCCATTTTCACCCCTTTTAAATTTTGAATGATTTAGGAAATGTTCTTACAGATCATTTACATCTTATAAGTAACTACCATGCCAAGTTTAAAGTTTCTAGCCCCTACAGTATTACAAGAAACGCAATTTAGATAGTTTTTTGCCCCTTTAACCCCTTTGGGGTAGTGGCACCAACATGAAATACAGCCAATGTTGGAGCGAGGGCTGTCACTATCGTTTTCATACCATTAATGTTTAAATCGATTCGGTACTTTCTGAGATTGCGTAGAAATTGTCATTTAGAACATTTTTAGAACTCTTTTCGCGCATTTTCAACCCTTTTAAATTTCCAATTTTTAAAGAAATGTTCTTAGAGATTATTTATATCTTATATGTAACTACCATTCAAAATTTTATGTTTCTCGGCCCTTCAGTAATACAAAATCGCATTCTCGAACGTTTTTTTTTTCCTGCACCCCTTTTGGGGGTAATGGCACCGACGTAAAAGGTAGCTTATGTTGGAGCAAGGGTTGTCACCATCATTTTGACACCATTATTTTTTAAATCGGTTTGGTACTTCTTGAGATTGCGTAAAATTACCATTTGGAACGTTTTTTAGAACGCTTTTAGAGCATTTTCACTCCTTTTTAATTTCGATTTTTTTAAGAAATATCCTTAGAGATCATTAGTGTCTTATAAGTAACTACCATTCCAAATTTCATGTTTCTAGGCCCTTCAGTAACACAAAAATCTCCTTTTTAGAACGTTTTTTTCTCCTGCACCCAATTTTGGCCATTGGCACGGACAGAAGATAGAGCCTATGTTCTAAGTTGGACTAACACCATAATTTTGATACCATCACTTTTGGAATCGGTTCGATAGTTTCAGAACTTACCTCCTACAAATAAATAATTTTTACCTCTATATAATATTAGTATTGATATTCATGTATTGTGAAATGTTTATTTAAATATAAGCACGCTTTAAAGAGTATAATAGTGTGATTGATTACAATTTTAGTGAGCGGGAGTATTGCAAATAACTTTCTTTTGAAATGTTCGTCACAGAAAGACTAATGAATGAAACGCAAATTTCAGTGGCATGTTTTGCGTTTAAATTTTAATATCATGATTTACAAAGAAATTCTTTCTTGAGTTTCGAATTGTAGTACAGTGTTTGCTTGTTACTATTTTCTATTATTCTTAAATAATGTAAAATTATGCTGTAGTGTGTTATTTTAGACTGCATCAGAAAGTGTTCTATGGAATAATATATAGTTTTAAAACTTATAGTTTTTCGGAAAATTAATGTTTAAAATCTCCCATAAAATGTGAAATTTTAAACATTAAGGAATATTGATATAAGATGAAAATCCTTCACATCAATTTGAGTAGCTTATTTTTAAAAATGAAACAGTTATAATTTTAAGTTACAGATAAATATGGATAATTTTTATTAGTACAAAAGATTTACTTTTAAACCGATAAAATAATCAAGCGCAAGACGTCGATTACTTCAGCATCTTGTACACGCACAAACATACCCCCCCCCCACACACACATGTATGTACCATAATAGTAATCTAAATATTCGTGATAGTAATTTTCACAACTTCGTTTGCTGTTTTTCTCACATTTATGCTGTTCACGTGTGATTGCGAATGTATATTGTCCATCAAAAATCAGGAAACACTTGTTTAAATATTTTCTTTTCTGTGACTTCTCCCATATTGACCCATGAAACTCCCACTAATGCTTATTTCCCGTTGTTCTTTTTTACGCCAGCTATTTTGCAAAATAACGTGGTACCTGCAAACTAAGCACCAGATGTACAACTGAACTATGGAAAACTCGTCTTTTTTCTTGAAATTAACAATATATTACAGCGATTTTTATTGTATTAATAAACTTCGATGCCAGTAGATATCAAAAATTCTTACATAGATTTAGAACGTTATCCTAGATATTTCATCGGGTACATACCTAGTTGATATGGGAAAGATACTGGTGGGTTTTTTCCTATATAAAATATACAACCTAAGTCTTAGGTCTTGTATATTATTGTACATATTGTTAAGATATTCACGATGCATGACGAATGATTATTAAAATAAAATAATATGCCAAATTACACATATAAACTGTATTTTTCAAAACCAAATTTTTAATTAAACTATAAAACATTCATTAGCATAATAAAAGAATTTTATTTAGAATGATATCTCATAACAAGTGAGTAATAAACATTTTCTTCCCTGCTTTTCATTTCTTAATATATATTTATGATAAAATATAAATATGTGGATGTTATGATGATATAGAAAATTTCTCACTAAATAAAAAAAATTGTTTCCTTTGATTTCATTTGATTACATTTTCTTTTATTAAACTATATTGGGTTTTAGTTTTAAAAACTCAGAGTTTATTTAATTATTTATTTATTCTATTGATATTAAGAACTAAAATTTCTTCAAATTAGATAAATAAAATTTTCATTAAAATGTTTGTAAGATAAATTTAATATAGAATACAACATTTGCCAAATTCTTCATAGCACTTTTCAATTCAAATCCTTACCGGAAATAGTAATTTCCCATGTCATTTCAATTTCATTGGTGATAATAATTTTTTATAATAATTTTTGTAGTAATATTTTTCTACTTAACAAATTACGGGTAACAATGTACTTCAAGACTGCGAGTCGGTACCCTTCAAAATTCGGCACATTGAAGCAAACTGATAAGGAAGCTAGAAGAAATAGGGTATAATCCAAAGAAATGGTATAAACCTACAAAACATTTTGAATATAAAATAAATCCTACACCTCATAAACGAATTTCAAATATCAACTAGTATTTAAAGCTGTATATATATTATAATACAATTTCTAATAATCCGACTTTTCACAATTGACAAAAAATTTAATCATGCGTTTTATAATATATTGCTGGTGATTATACATAGCGCCTATTATTTCCGACAACATACCATTCGTTGTATAAAAATATGTATTTATTATGTATCAATTAATATAATTATGATATATGTTTCATACTGTAATGTTAGTATACACTGCTCAATAAAATTAGGGGAGCAAGCAAAACAGTGAAGAGAATAGTGCAAGACAGCCATGCATGGGCATAAAATGGATAGTACACGTGTACCAATGCGCAATACAGAATAAAAAGACGCAAAAAAATTTATAAGGGTACTTTTATTCTTTCAAAAGATGGGAAGAACATGAAAAGATGGTTTAGGACAACAATTTGGTTACATGTAAATGATAAAAAAAGTATTGTTTGGAAATGATGCAAGATTTTTAATATGGCGCGTGGTCTCCTCGAATAGCTAAGACTGCTTCACACGTGTTTTACATGGATGCGATGAGTTTGTTGATAAGACTTTGGGAAATACTGTTCAACTGCTCAAGAATTGCACTCTCCAAAACCCGGACAGTAAAAGGAGGTCTTGGTCTCGCAGCAATGCGTCATCTGAGCATGTCCCAAACATGCTCGATCGGATTCAGGTCAGGAGAGCATGCTGATCATTCCATACGCTGTATTGTTTTAGCTTCAAGCATGTTTTCCACAAGACGAACTGTATGAGCTCTGACATTATTATGCATGTAAAAAAAAGAAATCACTTATTGCTGCAACATAAAATACGACATGAGGTCTCAGTCTGTATCAATTCGGACAGTCAAAGTGCCATTCCGAATGATATGCAGACCCTTACGTCCACCTTTGCTGATTCCAGCCCATAGCATCAACTCACCTCGTCTGTAATGTGATCTTTTACGAACGCTTGTTGGATTATTTTGAGTACCTTTTTCTCTCCATGCCAAAACTCATCAGATGTCAAATCCAGACTGAATCGGGAGTCGTCTGTAAGCAGAACTTGTCTCCAACAACTTTGCTTCCATTCGATATTCAGTTGCCCAACTTTTTTTGCCGCACAGTTGCTTGAGATCAACGGAATACAGACCATTACCTTACGTGCATAGAGCCTGGTGAAGCCTATTTTGGATTGTTTGGCTCGACACTATTCATCCTGTCGCCAAGAAACACTGTTTTTACAGCAGAATAGCATTGCCTGCTTCGTATCGATGAGCTGTTAACAGGATATATCGGTCATCAGTTTCTGTGGTAGTACATGGTCGACCTTGCCTTTGTCGAGTCTATCGTTCCATGTGTCTTGGAATCGATTCCACAGCCTTGCATTGACACTTCTTACGACCCCAAAAGCGTCCGCTACACTTCGTTGTGTTTCCCCAGATTCAACTGTCCTGATAACACGCCAAACCATGGATTCCGTTAAATCACATTGTTGTGACATTTTCAAGTCACCCTTTTTTCAAAACACGAGCTGAGCAATTGAATTTTACAATTGAGACAGTGAAACAGACGCTTCTGCAAAATCCCCATTTCTACACTTATCTACTTTTCTACATTTCGACGTCATCAACTTTAATTTGCATGTGAAGTCTTTTTTTTCTATTTTCTACTACGCTTTAAATTATGGATGATTTATTTTGCGTTATTTATTGGTGAAAATATTTGCGTGATTTTTGTTAAAACCATGTGCTCTCCTAATTGTTTTGAGCAGTGTAGTTTGTTTATAGAAAGTGTAAAGTACACAGGCTTATTCATAGCGTGAGAAGTCGAAGCAAGAAGCAGAGAAAGATCACTAAGGATGACACATTAAAGATGCAACTTTCTAACATTGGATCCCTGTTATACACAACAAGATTGCGACGTTACAGCATGTATAAAGTTAAATCTACCATATATGTCAATCCCAATTAAAATTGGACTGCATTACAGAGCGGATTTAGTGAAAGGAACTTAAGATCTTTGGAAGATCAATAAGAAATAAGGTCCTTTCTTCGGGATTTAGAAAATGTGACCCCACTGTGGTCATCTTAGGTCACTTTGGAAGGTACTCTCGTGTTATCTGCAACACATGAAGATAGATTTTCAGTGCGGGTCTGTGTAGACCCACCTCTCTAAATTTTCTCCCAAAAGAGGACTCTTCTATCGAGGATTTATTATACGTTGTACTAGGAAATTAAAAGTGGATTTTTGGCAATGCACTCGATAACTTGATTTTGCGGAAATTTAGTTAAAAGAAATGGTGGAATGCAAGTTTCTACTCAATATTTAATGACCTTGGGGCAGTACAAAATAATAATATTTTAAAAGATATTGTATATTCAGAATGAGGATGTGATAGAGATACTTTCCCACTCCTGCCCATTTTGATTTCAAGAACAAAAAATCCCATAGACGAATGCTCCCACCTTATACGATACTAAAAAAGGGGTTTTACAGAACCAATCAAACTGATTGAAATAATATTTGGAAATTTATGTTTTGTGTCGGGCATCTTTTTCATAAAAATTAATTGAAAGGTTTATTAGATAATATCTCAATGACATAATATGTTTTCAGGTGTTTTAATTTCTAAAGTCTTATTTTCGTTTTTTTCAATACAACGTAACAGTATATTTGCGAAAAAAATATTCCTTGCATGAAGAATTACAAACTGAGGATTACTAATACGAAAATATATATAATCATTATAATTATTCTCATGTAAGTGGTAATTTTTAAATGTGATTTCTGAAAGAATGTTTCCATATTCCGTTTACTTCTTCATTTTGTTTCCGGCGTTTTGTCCCTTTACTTTATATCTTTGGTTTCTGTAGCTCTTCAAGCTAATCTTCCATTATTAGGTGAGAAGCCAATTTTTGTATTAACGAAAATTTTCACAGAATTGTCCATGATTTAAGCGAACCATTCTCGGTGAATCCAGTTTCACAAGATTAATCGCATTTTTTTTTAATTAGTGATTTTTATAAACAGTAAAACCTCGATTATCCGAAGTAATTGAGACCTACCATCTAAAATAGAGCAAAAGAGAAATAAGAATAAATTACCTGAATTTTAAGTTTGAAATTAAATACCTTTTACCTTTATCACAAAGGTTTGATTTTTTTTTGCCGCAGTTTTGATTGGCTTTTGTTTGAAGGTCTATCACGGAGTTTTTTAATATTATTAGTTCACTAGTATCACAGTCTTTCTTCTGCTCCAGCCATGCCAAACCTTTTTCAAAACATTCAAAAGCTTCAGATTTGCTATTTTGATTGTTCTCTTCTTTTCACTTCGCAGCTTACGAGAGCTCAAGTTAAATTCCAAGGAACTCTAAGAAATGGGATCGAAAATATTTATATATACTCGTAGTTCGGAAAAGATGGCTTGCACACAAGGAGTATTGAAAAAAAAAAAGTTTTCGAAATGGATTTTGTATACAAGGATGCTAAAAAAAAAAAAAAAAAAAAAAAAAAAAAAAAAAAAAAAAAATCTTTAAAATGGATTTCAGTTAATCGAGAGTTTTTGTTAAAGTGTTTGAATAAAAGAGATTCTACTTTATTTAATATTCTTAAGTTTCCGATTTTCAACAGATTGCTGTGCCAAATAATGTGCCAAGCAGAATGTAAAATACTGGTTGCACTACACGGAAATTTAATCAAATACATTTTACTAAAAATCAATTAATTTCATAAAAATCTGTAAATCTTCAAAATATAGATTAGAAGACAATTCTTCTCATGCAATTTAAATAACGACGCATAGCATAATTTTACATTATTTAAGCATAATAGAAAATATTTCTTTTTAAGTAACCACTTTACTGCAATTTAAAAACAATAAAAAGAATGTCTTTGTAAATCTTGGCATGCGACATTTACACACAAAACATACCCATGAAATTTGCCTTTTATTCCTCAGTCAACCTTTTAATATCATTTCAAAGAAATTTATCTTCAATAAATTGCCCACCACAGTTTTTATAAATAACATTTAAATATTTTTTAAACATGTTTATATCTAAACAAGCATTTCATAGTAAATAAATATTATTTATGAAGGAGACTGTGGGAAATTCAAATTCAAAATATTTTTACTGCATTCAAGTTGAAGTTATTAACTTGCTTATCAAAACCATGTTTCAGAGTACGTAGATATTTTAATAAGCTTATACTTATTCTAAGCACCGCGTCTGTGTGAATTGACAGCAATTTATACTTACTTCATTATCTTTTATTTCAATGCGTCACCTAAATTTTTATACTTTAATTTGCACTATAAATCAGCCAATGTTTATATGTAAAGGATGAAATTTTTAAATTCATTTCGAAAATTACTTATAATAGATTTAAATAATAACGTCGGTGCATTTACTCGTAAATCTTAAAGGCTCTGTTATGCGCTTAACATTCGAAGAAAACGTCGTTATAAATAGAAAATATGGATTGCATTTGATGAGTTTTCACATTGTTATAGATATACAAAGTTCCGAAAAATGGTATAAATATGATGAAATATTCTTAGAATTGATTCTGTAAATATGCGTTAATAGAAAGATGTTCAGTTTTTTAATTGGTGGTTTCTAAGTATTAAAGTTTCAAATAACATCATTATTTAAAACGTATACATTCAATATAAATATATTTTTAGGTTTTCTTTTTGAAATTTTTTAGTTAATATTTTTAATGTAATATAATTTATAAAGGATTAATAGAGAATAAAACTCTTTACAAACATATCATCATACTATAAAAGTAATTTGCACTTTTTTTTATAAATATGAAATTCTCAACTACTATGAGCCATACAATGGTCACAATTGGCGATATGAAACAATTAAAATAATAAATCTCTGTAAAAAGTCAGCATAAAATAAAAACAATACATAGGACGCGTTTCGAGCTAAAAATATTAACTGCTCGTCATCAGCTACAGTAAACCCGTGTCCGTAAGGGGACAAGGTCAAAAGTGAGGTGAAAGTTAGAGAGAGCTTGCAAAGAATCGCAACAGATGGCGATCCTTTCAGCTAGTGCCATCTGTCGCATTCTTTGCAAGCTCTCTCTACCTTTCAGTTCATTTTTGACCTTGTCCTCCTACGGACACGTATTTGCTGTAGCTGATAACGAGCTGTTAATATTTTTAGCTCGAAACGCGTCCTATGTATTGTTTTTGTTTTATGGTAATGGTCACAATTGCTGATAGATATGATTTTGTCTGGGTGTCAAGCACTTATTTGTACTTTTGATTTCTTTACAATTGTTAGGGATTTCCTTTCTGAAATATGGAATTTTATTAAAACAGACATTTAGTATAAATATATAAAATTAATTTTAATTTATGCTTGTGATTTTTTCTTACGTAATTACGTAATTCTAATAGAAAAATTTAAATAAACTTTTGCTCAGTGGTTCTTCAGAAACAGGCTATTGAAAAAAATGCGTTTAAAGTATCGAAAAACTTAAGTAACATAATAAGATCAAATCTTTTAGAGATGTCAGGATTAAGTTTAGATTTCTGACAAAAGTAAATTGATTGAGAGCACATTTTAGCCAAAGGATGGTAATTTAACACTGACCTATGTGAACATTTAACACATTAATATTTGCACTGCTTTTGATATTTCACATACCGTCAACTGGGCTAACTTTGGCCCATTAAATTTAACTTTTGCATAAGACAGAAAAAAGATTAAATATGATATATTTTCTTCATAGCTTGAGTTATCGAAAAAGTTTAGGTCTCTAAATATATGTAGTAGAATTAGCTTGAGGCTGTCAGCTCATTGTAAGTAATTCGGCAAGTTTCCACTGTGACAGCACCAGTGAAGCAAAAATTGTGAAGATGGTGAGAATTTAGTTATTACAACTTTCGTCTGCCAATCTGTAAATTTATTTATTTGGACCTTGGTAAGTACGTGTTACAGAGGTGCCAAGCTCGCGTTAATCTTCCGTAATGCGTGGATTAATTTAACCCAGTTTAACAAAGTTTCAAACCAGAAAAATTATTTGATGAATCTTTATTTATTTAATTTCAGTTTTCTACGCGGAACTTATTTAATTTCATCTCTGAAAAAAAATTCCGGTGCGAAATGTATTAAACCAGAGTTAAATTAACCCACATATTACGGAGGATTAGTGGCAACTTGGCACCTCTGGTGTTATTATAACGTCATTACTGTAGATAAGGCCTAATGTAGGATTATGCGTTTTTTTTTAGATAAAAATAAAAGCATTTTTTCTAAGTTCGAGTAACTTTGGCCCAACATTTGGGATAACATTTTCCCAACCAAGTATCATTTAATTTTTGTATATACTTCATGCCAATGCATAAAAAAAGTTATATTTTAAAAGAAGCTTTTTCTTATTTTGTTGAATTTAAACAATGATGTTTTAGAGGTAATGCTTTTGTTTATTATCGGTATACTTATAAAAATCGACATTTGTGATTATAGAAACAATGATTTTGCTGAAACTTCATCCAGTGTATTGGTTCCAACTGCATCAAACAAGAAAACTATTGACAAAGATGAGTGTAACGTTGGAAATATTGTTCTCTTGCGGTTTAATGACAATATCTATCCCGGAAGGATTACTTTGAAATCAGAGGAGGGTTGTATTGTTGACTGTATGGAAAAGAAGTTAAAGTGTTGACATTGGCGTTGGCCAAAGTAACCGGGATGGATGGTGTATTAATGGAAAGGTATTGTTACTTAATTAGTCCACCTAAACTTCTGTCTAAGATAAACCAGTATTCATTCCCAGACCAAGATAATCCACGTTAAGCAGTTTATGAGTTTTGTAATAATATTTTTATTACAATATATGCTAATTTACTGTCTTTTTACATGTCTACACTTCTTACCCTCTCCTCCCTCTCTTTTTCAATAGGGTAAGATTGGACCATATCATGGATTTGGCCCTAAAACATTCGTTTTAACACACGGACTAATGTTACCCTAATTCAAGGTGACAGTGGCGCAAAACTTTCAAAAGCACATTTTCGTAAATTTATATATATAACAATGTCTTCAAATTTGTTATAATGATGTGGTTCCATATGTTCTTAGCAAATAAAAAGGTTCATGATATTCATGTTTTAACTAAAATAAGAGAATGGAGATGCTGAACATGCCATGAAACAGAGAAATTTGGGCCAAAGTTACCTCAGTTGACGGAACATTAGAACATTTTACATACTTGATGTTTCACTCACCTGTTAAAACACTAGAGGAAATTTTTACCATAGCATCATTTTAAATGTATGGGATTATCATCAGTACTAATGAAAAGTTTATCTATATGTGAAAATGTATTTTTAAAATATAGCTACAAATTAAACAAAGGAACTTGAATCAAAACGGAAAGTTGGCACCTATTATAAAGTATATGTGGATTCGAATCTTACAGATTTCTTTAACCTTAGATGTCTTCGTCAGATTGCATGTTGTAGTTGTAAATCTGCTTGTCGTAACCGGTAGGGCTGGATTATTTATCAATATATCGATAATATACTGATACTTTTAAATGTAGCTTTAAAGATATTTAAAACCTGAATTGGCTGATAAATACCAATAACAGTAATATTTTTTTGCCGACACTGCTATTTCAAACTCCGAAAAACAGCACCGAATATCTCGTACCAATATCCTCAGTTCTTTTTTTCGTCCGATTCATGTATTTATTCATTGACCTGTTTCAAACGAACCCCAAAATTTACATCAACTTACTATTTGTCTTATTCTGATTATCTGCAAATACAGAATATCCCAATATATCTCAATAAATTCACTTATTTTGATCATTCCTATCCCCGCCGTACACCGCAGATATCACTATTCATTAGAGATGAATAACGCTTATAGCTGGTTCCTTGTTCAGCTGATGCTATTTTTCGATATATAGTGCAAGATATCAAGCACTGCTATATCATGGCAAATAGAATGTGGTTGAATATGTGCTAGTTAAATACGATAGCATTGATATTGAGTGATAGAAAGTCGTTCTCCGAATTATTTTTTAATAAAACAAATTCTGCTGTTAAAATGGGTGACTGGAATCGGGTAGATTGCGTATTTTTCGTTACCCCGGAATTACAAAATAGCCTGTATAAATACAATGAAATTTTTATCGTAAATTTTAATGAATTACTGAGATTAACGTATTCCTTGTTCTAGTGAATTTTATAATGAAAGAAAATTTCTTTATCGGGTGTGTAATGTCTCTCTGTTATTCAGTGAATAAGATTTTTTTTTTTAAATAAGTGATACATTAAAGAATATAACGCTGCAAAATAATATTTTACTCAAAAATTGGATAAAAAATTGAATTGCAAATTTTCGGAGATGAATTTTGTAGTAAAATATGTTTATCAAAATATGCGATATTTTTAAAATTTCTCAAAGTCAACAACAATTAAAGATTTTAAAACATCTTCTTGATTTTTTAAACGTATACTCAAAATAAAGCTCTTCACTAAAATTCCTCCACATGCAAACCGAACCGTATTTTTATTTTTATTTTTTCAAATTAACACGAACCCGATAAAATAGTTTTCGTACATTCGACATGAAGCCTAATTAAAAGAAAGTAAGTTGTTAATGCAATTAGGGAAGAATAGTCTAAAATTATGTCTTTCATATTTATTTTATCTTTTTTTGAGAAAAATAGACGTATATACAGTGTATCCACGAATAACCGGACCGACCTTTACTTTCGCAACCACTGGTCCTAGATGCATATTTCCAATCACAAAAATGGTTTAAATAAGGTAAAGAATTATTTTTAAAGCGATTTGGGTCAAGAAAAACATTTATTAAAAATTTACGAAATTTAAATTTTTATACGGCTCCCCGGTCCTATAAGTGATATTTAGTAAAAAATTACTGTGACATTAACAAATAAGACAAAAAAGTCCCATTCATCTAACATTAAAATTGACTAAGTTATGAAACTTTAAAATGCATGACTTATACCACTTTTTTGCATCTCAAAACAGATGATTTCGGCAATGCTTTCAGGGGTCGTATATAAAGTATTTAAACTTATTTCAAGGTATCTGCGCTTTGAAATAAATCGAACAACTATTACGATTGAGTTAAATTTTATTAGTTAAGTTTCAGATTAGTTAAAATAATTGTATTTTAACATATGTGTTATTTTTAAGGATTTGAGGGTATGATTTCTTTTTACAAAAATTAGGTTATTTTCATACAGTTTTATTTAAATTGCAACGATCGCCGTTTAAACGATCGCCGCAGTTTAAAATTTGTACTCGAACTTTAACTCACTTTCAAATGTACGATCGAAGTTACATTTTATATCCGACTTAAATCCGATGACAATGTAATATTATTATGATTTTCTATTCTTAACGTCTTATACATACTTATATTAGAGGACAACACAAAAAATTCGGATAGATTACCGTCAAGAAGTTTAAGAAAGAGTATTAGGTTAGATAACATAAACCTGTGATGATTGTGTTTATTAACATTTATAATTACGTTTTATGTAAATTTTAACGCTGGATGAAAAAATTACTCTCTTTTTTAACTATCATGTCAGGATTTTTAATAAATCGTAAATTTCAAGGCTAAAAATAACGAAAAATCTGATATGAAAAAAATAGATGTAAGACTTATTTATTAAGTTTATTTTTATTTAATTCAATAATTTATTCAATTTTTTGGCTTATACTGGGTTTCTTACAGCTAAAGAGCTCAGGGGTCCGATGAGGTTGGGAGGGGAAGGGGGATCAATTTTAACATTGAGCCCATAATGACCCACATGCAGGAATGACAGCTAAGCTCGGTCAAAATTGGCTTTGTGTTTATCTCGATACATTATTCCCACTGAACCATTCTTGCTGTTTTAGATGCAATTAGCTTGATCCTGATCCATATTGACCAAAAATGACCCACTAATCGAATTTTTTCGAGCATGCGACCTAACACAATGCTTTTCTCGAGCCTGAAAACGATGGAACACAAAATTTAGTGAAAATCGTTAGTCGTTTTCTTGATAAAATAAGCTTGACCCACGTTATTAAAAAATGACCCACTAACCGAAATTTATCGAACATGTAACCTATTTCAATGGTCTTTTTGTACTGCGAAACGGTATAATACAAAATTTTGTCAAAATCGTTTGAACCTTTTTGTGATACAGTTAGCTTGACCCCGACCTATTATCACCAAAATGACCCATTAATGGAATTTTATTGAGCATGCGACCTGCCCAATGGTTTTATCTTGTCCAGAAACTGTGTAAAACAAAGTTTTGTCAAAATCATTTGAAATCGTTGTTTTTTAGATACAGTTAGCTTGATCCTGGTCCATTAGGACCCAAAATGAACCATGATTGAATTTTCTTGGACATGCAACCTTGCCCGATGGTCTTATCAGTCCCGGAAACGGTATTATACAAAAGTTTATCAAAATGTTTTGTACTGCTTTTTAAATACAATTAGCTTGACCCTGACCCATTGTGACCCAGTAATCGAATTTTCTTGAACATGCGACCTAGCCCAATTGTCTTCTCGAGCTCGAAAACGATAGAATACAAAATTTAGCCAAAATCGTTTTAGCCGTTTTTTAGGTACAATTAGCTTAACTTTGACCCTTTGTGACCCAAAAATGACCCAATAATCGAATTTTCTCGAACATGTGACTTAGCTTAATTCTCTTCACATGCCCAGAAACGGTATAATACAAAATTTGGTCAAAATGTTTTGAGCACTTTTTTAATTCAATTAGTTTGACCCTGACCCATTGTGACCCAAAATGAACCACCAATCGAATTTTCTTGAAGACTTGACCTAGCCCAATTCTCTTCTCATGCCCAGAAATGGTATATTATAAAATTTTGTGAAAATGTCTTGAGTCCTTTTTTAGATTCAATAAACTTGCCCCTGACTCATTGTGACACAAAATGACCCAATAATCGAATTTCCTCGAACATGCGACCCTGTCCAATGGTCTTATCATGCCCAAAAATGGTGTTATACAAAATTTGGTCAAAATGTTTTGTACAGCTTTTTAAATAGAATTGGCTTGACCATGACCCATTGTGACCCAAAATGACCCGCTAATCGAGTTTTCTTGAACATACGACCTAACCCCAATGGTCTTCTCGAGCCCGAAAACGATAGAACACAAAATTTAGTCAAAATCGTTTAAGCTGTTTTTTGGATACAATTAGCTTGATCCTGACCTATTGTGACCCAAAATGACCCACTAATCGAATTTTCTCGAACATGCGACTTAGCCCAATGGTCATCTCATGCCCAGAAACGGTATATTACAAAAATTTGTGAAAATGTCTTGAACCGTTATCTAGTAAACGTAGCTTGACTCTGACCCATAATGACCCACCAATGGAATTTTCTCGAACACGTGACCCATCCCAATAGACTTTTCGTGCCCAAAAACGATAGATTACAATATTTCATCAAAATCGTTAGAGCCGTTATCTAGATAAGCATAGCTTGACCCACGGTGACCCCAAAACGACCCACTAATCGAATTTTCTCGAACATGTGACTTAGCCCAATGATCTTCCCGTAATCCAAAACTATACAATATACAGTTTAGTGAAAATCGTTAGAGCCGTTTTTGAAATTAAAAAAAAAAAAAAACTTGGCCTACAGTGACCCAAAAATGACCCACAAATCGAAATTTCTCGAACATGTGTACTAGTCCAATAGTCTGCTCGTCCCCGAAAATGGTTGGAAACAGAATTTAGTCAAAATCAATTTAGATATAATTACCTTGACCCTGACCCATTATAACCCAAAATGACCCACTAATCGAATTTTCTCAAACACGTGACTCATCCCAAAGGCCTTTTCGTGCCCGAAAACGGTAGGGTGCAAAATTTAATCAAAATCGTTAGAGCCGTTTTCAAGATAAAATTTACACACACACACAGTTTTTGCTCGCATTATAGTATAAGATAAGCCTAAAAGCTTACAAATGCCACTTAATTCAGTAACAGCGTAAAAACGATTTTGTAACTTAAAGTGTACCAAACTCTCTCGTTCAATGGAGATATGATGTAATGACGAATGTAATGAGTTTTTGAAAACAA
Organism: Maratus speciosus; assembly: GCA_963932465.1. Lineage (NCBI taxonomy): Eukaryota > Metazoa > Arthropoda > Arachnida > Araneae > Salticidae > Maratus > Maratus speciosus. The sequence continues at coordinate 136,516,111 of OZ010791.1, forward strand.
TTTAGCACCAGAGAAAAATCCTTTAGTTTCGCATCTAATCTTTTTATCAACTTATCAAAAGCAGGACTGTTCTTTTTCAGCATATGTGGCAGATTTACGACATATTCCCGACATGCAATTTTTATTTGCCTGCGGATGTAATAAAAAGGTATTGGTAACTGATATTATCCTAAAAGCACAATTTACAGTGGAATTAAAAAGTGGTGGATTAAAGCTTTTTTACTTGACGCTTCAAAAATAGAAACTCGTGAAATATCAAAACCGTAGTCATTAACACTGTTAGATCGAGTACAAAACATATAAAACAAATATCTAAACGTTATTGGCAATCGAAAGTCGGGAAATATTCTTAAATGTAAAAAAAAAAATAAAAATAAAAATAAAATAAAATGTATAGTCAAGATTTCTGTTAAAATTTTAAAATAAAAAATTAATTCCAAGAGACAAAAGCACGCATTTTAGCTATAAATACTCCTAACTATCATTGATCGAAATATTAAAAAAAATAAACAGAAAGGATTAACAAGAATGAATACGCATTATATCAAATGCATTCTAGAAAAAAAAATTATTACTGAAAAAATATAGAGATCCAGACTGAAGAAACTGTGTAACAGATTACAAGGTTATTTAAATCTTCTATATGGTGAATACTTTATTAGGAACCATTCGGCGGAAGAAATCAGATTTATTTTTTATCTTATAATTTGATTTCACGGATCTTTTATTTCTTTTTCGAAATAAGGTTTATCAGTTTTGTCACATTTTTGATATTTATTGATTTATACTAGGAAAATTTTATAATTTTTGACGATTCTTTTTTACATCTCGCTTTACTCCATTTTTTAATATAACATAGCTAATAAAGACTAAAATGAAAATAAAAAAGTTTTTTATTTATTGCTTAAAGTTAAAACATTTTAATATTTACAAATCTCTGATTTATACTGAGTTATGCACTAAATCGTTTTTTCGTTTTTTTTTTTTTTTTTTTTTTTTTTTTTTTTTTTTTTATTTAATCAAAAGGAATATATTACAACTCTTAAATATAGAAAGACAAAATTAATTTAAAATTGTGAAATAAGAAGAGTAGTTTTGAAATGTAAACAGTTATCTATTTATATAATACATTAGTGATGATACTGATTCGTGCTCATCCTAGAAAAGAAAAAAAAATCACGGCCATGATAGGCTTAAGCATTCCGGTGCCGTAAATAAGGCTTAAGGTTTTGACTCTAATAATCTACGTTGTATCACATCTATTCTTCTTTATTTTCTCTAAAACCTTCAAAAACTATACAATTATAATGCGTTAAGTTCTAAATTAAAATATCTAGGTACCAACAACAGATTACCGTATTACCGTTATAAATAATGGAAAGAATCCTTTCCGTTGCCATTCAGAAGCACAGATTCCAAATCTAGAAACAAATGATTGACACTTTGAACGTTTCATTAATCTTATTATTTCCATGTAACATCTTTTTCAGATTTTACAATATTATGTAAAAGACAATTAAATCCTTTAAATATTTTGAAATGCGTTTTTCATTTTTACCAACTGGCTTAAGTTTTTGTGAAATAAACAAGACAGCGTATCCATGCGTCGACTACGCTTTATTTCAACATTGTTTTGCTGCCATCTGCCAGCAATCAATATAAATGAAGGTACGTTTGATTGATATTTTAGTTTTTTATTAAAACAAAAAAAATGCAAGAAGTAATGATGTAATCCGCGATCATTTTTCAGATATTTCGTTAAATAATTTTTTAATTTCGTTCAATATAAGGTGAACGAATATTTTTAAGGTTTCGTTCATCTGACGAAACCCTATTCGTCTCGCTTCTCTGTCCGTTGGTCTTTCCGTCACAGAGCCCGTTCTCAGAAACCATATATTTTGGAGACTTGAAATTTTGCATACTTATAGCTGAATACCTCATATAAAACGACAAATCCTAAAATTTTGAAAAAGTCGGTAATTAACTGAATTACGGGCTAATTAACTTCTAAAATTAACCAATCAACCTTTTTAACAGAGGTACAAACGCATTTTCTCCAAATCAACGGAGTTTTATTTCCAATTCTCCTTAGGGTTACCAGAAAATGAGGTTAACCAGAGCGCAAATTAGCAATAAATGAATTGAACATTTTAAAGCAAAATCGTATCTCACAAAGTGTTGGCCCTAGAAATTTTTAAAAGGTATAGACAGACGCGAAAAAAAAAATTACTTTCATTTGGTATAAAGTTCATGTTTGTGCGATGTGTATAAGTGAAGATATCCACTAAAAATTGATCGACAAAAATTTAATTTCTTTATTTGGAAAGACAATGAAATGAGATTTCATTTCCCAAAGAAGCAGATGTCAGACATGGCGAAGACTATGGTTTTTGTTAGTGGGATATTTTAAGACGAAATTTTAACTTTGTAAATATTAAATTTTTTGATAAAAGTTTTTGGCATCCGAGCGGGAAATCACTCGCAGATTTCATACATACGCAGTTCAAAGCGATAGCTTAATTAGAAGCTGGGGTTATTAATTATTATTTAATTAATCGGTTTATTGCTATGAAATGCGTCGATTAAAATATAGAAACGTGCTTTTTTTAACCGCGGAATAATTTAAATTAGGAAATCTAACATTTTGCGTGGAGTTTTTGAATAGCGCTATGAGATAATTATCTAAATTATAACTCATTGATCATCAGAAAGTTTACAATTATTCATAACACTATTTTCGAATAGTAATTTCAGGAAATGTCTTAAATTATTGGTTAAGAGACCGCCGTTCGATCTGTTTGAAACTTTAAGATAGTTTATAACACATAGGATAAAGTGTAAAAATGAATGGAGTCTCATATTTTGAGGAGGGGGGGGGGAGCTAAATTTATTTTTAAATTCTTGGTTAAGACCGCCACCATCCCGACCCATGTATCTACGGAAAGACTGCGTGAAGGTGTTTCGTTGAGATATGCTTTTGTTAAGAATAGAGTGCGCTCCCTAGTGGTGGAATGTGGAACTAACATAACGCGATTTTGTTAAAATTAGGAAATCTAACAAGTCGATCTGTTTGAAACTTTAAGATATTTTATAACACATAAGATAAAGTGTATAAAAGAATGACGCGTGAAATTCCGAGGAGGGGGCGGGGGGCGCTAGATTTCTATTTAAAAAGTTAGCGTTTCTGACCACTTTAGGTGCCTTTTTTGAGCGAGTCTTGAGATATATGCTACTTATTTAATATAAAATTGTATAAAGTTTAGTTCCCACTATTTCCGAATATTAAATGCAGCAAATATCTTTATTTCTTATTAAAACCCCCACCACACCGAGTAACATATCTACTTATAGGTTGTTTAACGGAGTTTCCTTCCGATAGAGTTTTGTTAACCCTCCGACTGTCTTGGAAAAGGGCAAAATTGTAATGTTGTTTTCTCTGAATTTTGTTTTAAATGCTTAAAAAAACTTTGAACATTTTATAAAAAACTTAATAACGAATATGAATGCAATCCTTGGAAGTATTAATCATTGTCCAATGTATTAAAAATACATTAAATCAATAGAATTATATTACTTTAAATATTGCTTGTATTGCACTGAAACCTGGAGCTTAGTAAACGTATTAACACGGGCTTGTCAGTGAGGGGGTAATAGAGTGCGCTCCCTGGTTGTGGAATATGGAACTAACATAGCGCAATTTTGTTAAAATTAGGAAATATAACAAGGCGATCTGTTTGAGACATTAAGATAGTTTATAACACATAAGAAAAAGTTTATAAAAAATGGCGTGAAAAATTTCGGGTAGGGGGGAGGGGCAATAATTTCACTAATTGATTTATTTCTATTATATACTTATTTTAAAAGGCAGTCACGTGATGTGTCATTGCAGTATTCTTCTGAACGGTGTCCGATTTTTAAAAATACAGCATAAATGTTACTTATGCCAGATAAAAATGTCAGAAGTATTGATACCACTATTTCCGAATAGTAATTTCAGCACATATATTAAATTCTTGGTTAAGACCGCCACCTCCCCCGACCCATTTATCTACCGCTAGATTGTGTAAAGGAGTTTCGTTCAGATACACTTTGGTTGAGAATAGAGTGCACTCCCTGGTGGTGGAATGTGGGACTAACAGACAGCGATTACATTTAAAGTAGGAATTCGAACAAAGCGATCTGCTTGAAACTTTAAAATATTTTATAACAAATAGTAAAAGATTATAAAAAAAAAATGGCGCGTCACATACCGGTTGGGGGGGGGGAGAGGAAGGGGCGCGAACAAAATTTACAGTATAACAGGGCGTTTTATACTGTTTTGCGTGCGGTTTTTTGATGACGTGATGATAAAACTATTACATATTCAAAATCAAAAGTTTTATAAGTGTTCATACCACTATTTTCGAATAGTAATTTAAGTAAATATCTTAAATTCTTGGTTAAGACCGCCACTCCCTCGGCTAGCATATCTCTTGATAGGTTGTTTAACGGAGTTACGTTCAGACACAGTTTTGTTAAGAATAGAGTGCTCTCCCTCGTGGTGGAATGTGGAACTAACGGACAGCGATTTCATTTAAAATAGCAAATCTAATAAGGCGATCTGTTTGGAACTTTAAGACAGTTTATAACCCATAAGAAAAAGTTTATAAAAAATGGCGCATGAAATTTCGGGCAAGTGGGGAGTGGTGGAGTGGAAAATATTTCCTTTTTGTTCCATACCGATTCAGGTGCGATTTTTGACGGAGTCCTCAGATACATGCTACTTATTAAATATAAATATGCCAAAAATTAAATTACCACTATTTCTGAATAGTAATTTCAACAAACATCTTAAATTCTTGCTGAAGACCGCCACCCCCTCGAGTAACATATCTACTAATAGATTGTGTAAAGTAGTTCCGTTCAGATACGCTTTTGTTAAGAATAGAGTGCGCTCCCTGGTGAAGGAATGTGGAAATAACAGACCGCGATTTCATTTAAAGTAGGAAATCTAACAATGCGATTTGTTTTAAACTTTAAGATACTTTATAACGCATGATAAACAAGTATAAAGAAGTATGACGTATCGCATTTCGAGGGGAGGGGATTGAGGGACGCGAACAAATTTAGGAAATATAGCTGGACGATCTGTTTGAAACTTTAATATAGCTTATAAAATATAACAAAAATTTTAAACATCAATTTGGCAGATACCCGCCATGAGATATATCGTAGCATTTGGGGGGGGGGGGGAGGTAGAGGGCACGAACAAAATCAGGAAATATATCAAGGCGAATCTGTTTGAAGCTTTACGATAGTTTAGGAAGGGCTTGCCAAAATTTAGAAGGTGTTCCATGGCGATAAATGTACTGGACGTTTTGAAAGGAATATTAAAAGAAACCCCTTGTGCGATCTATGATCACACTTACCCACTTGTTATTATTATGATTTCTTTGATAAAAAGCAAATTTAGTTTTATTAATTTCTAGGAGCTTAACCACTTATTTTTTTAAAGATTTGTTTACATTATAAATAGAAAGTGTTTTTTCTTTTCTTTTAGGTAGCTTTCTTTACAAAAAGCTACCTATTGCAGCCGTTCGGAGGAAAGCGATTTAAAAAAATTTTGGTATATTTTCATCGATCATGAACCCCAGACCCCGAAACCACCCTCCGTTCAAAATTGATATATATATATATATATATATATATATATATATATATATATATATATATATATATATATATATATATATATATATATATATATATCTGACCTATGTCACACTGTAACTCTCGTATTTATGAACCGATTTGGATGTAATTCGGTGTGTACATAGTACATACCAATGTCTCGACCGAGTTCGTTGGCCAGCTTCATCCGCCATTTTGTTTCAAAATGGCGGCCATTTAAACATTTTAAAAAAATTTTAAATTTAAAATGTGGTACCAAAAAATTGAAAATGGAAAAATATTTTTTTCTTATGTATTTGACCTTTATACAAAGACTCCGTAGCAGTTTTTGTTTCGTCTATATCTTAAAAAATGGCTGAGTTATAGCATTTTGAATTTCTAGCGAAGCTGACATTTTGAAACGTCCTGAATTTTGTCACCCGATAAAAGGCGTATTTATGAACCGATTTGGATGTAACTTCGTTTATACATAGTACAGACCAATGTCTCGACCGAGTTCGTTGGCCAGCTTCATCCGCCATTTTGTTTAAAAATGACGGCCATTTAAAATTTTAAGAAAAATTTAAATTTGAAATGTGGTACCAAAAAATTAAAAAATTGAAAAAATATTTTTTTCTTATGTGTTTGACCTCGATAAAAAGATTCGGGAGCAGTTTTTGTTTCGTCTATATCTTAAAAAATAACTGAGTTATAGCATTTTGAATTTCTAGTGTGGCTGACATTTTGAAACGCCCTGATTTTTGCCACGTGATAACAGACGTATTTATGAACCGATTTGGATGTACCTTGGTGTGTACATAGTACATACAAATAACTCAACCGAGTTCGTTGGCCAGCTTCATCCGCCATCTTGTTTAAAAATGGCGGCCATTTAAAAAAATTAAAAAAAATTAAATTTAAAATGCGATACCAAAAAATTGGAAAATGAAAAAGAGTTTTTTCGTATGTGTTTAACCTTAATACAAAGATTCCGGAACAGGTTTTGTTTCGTCTATATCTAAAAAAATGGCTGAGTTATAGCATTTTGAATTTCTATTGTGGCTGACATTTTAAAACGACCTGATTTTTGTCACGCGATAACAGGCGTATTTATGAACCGATTTGAATGTAACTTGGTCTGTACATAGTACATACCAATGTCTCGACCGAGTTCGTTGACCAGCTTCATTCGCCATCTTGTTTCAAAAGGGTTGCCATTTTTAATAAAAAAATGTAATTTAAAATTTAAAATGAGGTATTAAAAAATTGGAAAATGAAAAAGATTTTTTTTATGTGTTTGGCCTTGATACAAAGATTCTGGAGCAGTTTTTGTTTCTGAAAATTTGTTCTTTTGTTTATATCTTAAAAAGTGGTTGAATTATAGCACTTTGAATTTCTATCATGGCTAACACTTTGAAACGATCTTGTATTTGTCTCGCGATACCACACGTATTCGCCTATTTCGATGGAAGAAAGCATGTGGATAGTATACATCAATATCCCGACCAAGTTCGCTGGCCAGCTTCATCAGCCATCTTGTTTCAAAATGGCGGCCATTAAATTACAAAATATATATATTTAAATGAGGTGCAAAAAAATTAGAAATTGAAAAAGGTTTCTTTCTTAAGTATTTGACCTTGATATAAGGATTCAGGAGCATTTTTTGTTTGTCTTTATTTTAAAAAATTGCTCAGATATAGCAGTTTCAATTTCTAACGTGGGTAACATTTTGAAAAATCTGATTTTTTGCCTGCGACAGCACTCGTATATATCAACCGATTCCGATGTGAGTGAGCATGTGCACAGCAATTACTAAGGTCTCGACCAAGTTCACTGGTTAGCCTCATCCACCATGTTGTCTTAAAATGGCAGGCACTTTAAGAAATTGCCGAATATTTATTTTATATTTGGCAGCCAAATATAAGTTACTTTAAATAAAAGCAGCTTGGATAAAGCTGACTAATTTCGCGAAATTCTCATTCATAATGATTTAGTATTGATAAAAATTAGTATTGAATCTCCTACATTCGGTTTCCACTTAATTGAGCTTCGTGTGTTTGAATAATATAAGTTGGCTTTTTTAAATTAAGGAATATGAAAGCTACCTCTTCCTCCCGGCACTGGCCGGAAGGACTTTTTTCTTTTTCAGGTGTGATTCAAATATACGTTTTTATTATGATTGCACTAGTAAGAGTGAAAATTTTTTTCACATTCTCTTATTAAATTGCAATTTTGTTTTCACTCTACAGTTATGTTCAAGTGTTTATATGTTAAAAATCATAATTTTATCTACATTAATGTAATTAATAGGGGAGAGTAGCCATATTTGGACCGCATCTTTAAATGGACCGCTGCAATTCTGCCGTTATTTACAGAAAGAAGGCCATATACCTCTGAAATCTTACTCATCAGAATGACGCCGTTAATGATTAGAAAAACCACCCGCCTTCCACGTGCTGTTTTCAGATAATTAAAAAATTCTGAAATTAACTGTTTTGATCTACTTTTTTCCTACTAAACGTAAGACTATACTTTAAAACTAAAGTAAGTTTTTTGTTTTCATATACATATCTAAATTCATGTGTTCATTGCGCATATTTTTCACGTGGATCTGATTGCTTTCCTTTCAATTCTTAGTCTTGAGATTATCTTCTTTCAAAAATAGCGCAGTTGCCTTAGTTGGACCAATTTGACTTGCTTAAATTTGACCAGATATACGATCATAAATTTGAAAAGAATGTAAGGAATTACGAGGGCTTTACGTTTTGGACTATACATTTTTTTTACAATGGATATCTATCTCCATGGAAGTTTTTTAATATTTCAATATATATATATTTTGTATATCTGGATCAATTTATTTATACAGTTCAGGCCTATATTGTCATACAAAAAAAAATGATGAGTCTGACACAGACAAACATTAAACCTGTAAGAAAGAGTTCAGTGACAGCAGAAGATGAAAAAGATATAAGATGCGAAAAAAGGAGTAAATTTAAAGCGACAGCAAGCTTGCTGTAGCTACAAAACCCTCACAAAAACCAAAGAATCATTAGAAATGTTATCGCCCTTGCCAAAATCAGTTATGAGAAAGTACAGAGTGAGCCAAAAACATCTGTGTTAACATCTTCGCCATAAAAAGTAAACCTTGAAATGGAAAAAAAAAGACAAAACAGAAGTTCTTAAAGCACAAAAGAAATTGGAACAACAAGTTTAAAAAAAGCGTAATTCAATTGGGAAAAAAATGATGGAAGGGAAAAACTACAGATATAAGGTAAAGAAAACTTTTATTGCAAAATAGTGTCTGATGATTCAGAATCCAAAAAAGAAAAATCAACACAGTGATGATTAGTTTTGCCTAATTTGTATGAAAAATAAAATAGCAGACATTATTCAGTGTTCAGATAGCCAAATATGGTTTGATGTTGTGGTCGCTGGAATAAAAAAATAACAAAAGAAATCCATGTGTAAGCCTTGCATCGCTCCTTATATGATATTCAAGTAACTGGCAATTAGTTCCACAATTTTTATTCTTAATTACTTATAACTTTCATTTATATTTTAAATAAATTTTGATTTAAAACAATTCAGACATTTCATTTTATTATATTTCATTTCTGTTGTTTTGTTTATTTCATTAATCACAAACTCTGCTTTTAATAAAATTAGTTATAATTCCTTCCCATTAAAATAGCCTAATATTGTTTGGTCCAATTTAGGAGACTGGGGGTCCAACTTATGCGACCAGTCGCAGAATTTGGACAATTTTTGATAAAATTTCAAATTAAAATAAACCTTAAGATTTTCAAAAACGAATTGTTCTAAGTATTTATTTAGTTTATAGATGATTAGATTGACCACGTTTAGTGATATTTTTTAGATATTCCAAAAATCAAGTGAGATACACCTGAAAATAAGCGAAGTGGTCCAAATTCGGTTACTCTCCCCTATATGTATTACATGGTACTGTATATTCCTTACATTTTAGTTAAATTTGATAAGAAATGTAAATTGTATTTTCAATACAAGCAAATGTCAAGTGGATATAAGCTAAGCTCTTAAAAATTTATAAAATTAAATTAAAATTTTACGAAGGAAATAATAATAATAATTTTGGTTTTTATTTATACGGAATGAATTTTTTAAAGTTACATAGATGAAGTTTTTTAAAAATGATCTTGATTTAAATCAATGCGCCCTTTATATTTCCTATTAAAAAAAATTACAAAAAGTTCATTAGTTTGTATTAAATGCCGATAGATGCCTCCAAATCTATATTTAAAAACTAAACACAAATCTTCTTTAATCAATCATTAAAACCGTTGATTCACTCCTAATATAAAGCGTTTTGTTGAGCCATTCATTACTGGGATTCATTCGTTTTTGTAAAAATAATACATAAAAAAAACTTGAACTGATTGAATATTTAATTTTAATGCTTTGTGAAATTTTCAGAAATTGCGTTCTACTTTGCTAATTATTATTATTGTTGCAATAAATACTGCTGTATGTTTTGTTGAATTGTTGAACTCTTTCAGAAATTTAATATTGGGTAAAAAAATATCCTTATCACTTGTGCTTGCAGAAATCATTGGTCATTTTTAAAATGTACTTTTCTACAATACAAATCCTTCAATAGTAAAATCTTCATTCTCTTTGTTTGTATGAAGTCTTTTGAAAATGAAACGCAAATCAACATTCCGTTATTTTTGACAGAGGTTATATACTAGTAAAAAAAATTACAAAAAATTCAAAATATAATTAATAAAATTGTTGCAAACACCACTAGATTCGGACTGTTACTTAGCTGAATTATGGAAATTATTATAAAAAAAATTACACTGAATATACAGATAATATGATAAACAATTAAAGTTTCAATTGTTATCTGTAATGAGTATCACTGTATCTTGAAACAATTCTAAGAAAACTACAATCAAAGTAGGAATCAATGTAAATCCAATTCATGGAGATAATCTGTGGCCATATTTTCACTAACAACTTAGTAGACACACTATAGCGAAAAAAAGAGAATGTGATAAAAATCACAGAAGCACTATTTATAATGGGGAAATAACTTCCCATTTTACAAGATAATACTACTATTAAATGTCTGCCTTCATATGATCTTTATATAATCTTAGGTTTCAACAAATGTTTGTGATATTTATTTTACGTATATTCAGGGTAAAAAATGTAAGTACGATATATATATATTTAATTGTTTTAGCTTAAATGCAAAAGATAAAGTGATGTTAATCAAGGAAATACGATATAATCTGATTAAAACACACATAATATAATGGAATAAATAATAAAGGAATGACTAATTACCGTAATCTGTAACTCGGAACAAAAAATGTTAACCCTATAGCATTGTCCCTAGCTACTTTTTTTACGAAAGTAGTCTTAGTTACAAAGCTTTGTTGAGTTTTATGTGTGAATGTGTTGTCCCAATTATAACATTTTTGTATGAACGATTCGCCCGTTCTGTCATTTATTTAACTTTCATTAATCGTGGATGAATCTGCAGGAATCCTCTTGTTACCATTATTTTATGCAGTAATCTTTCAATTAGTTTTGTATGGCCGAATAGTTGCTCTAAATGCAGTGATAGTGGTGGATATCGTCGGATTTTGTTGGGGCCCGTTTCTTGTTTATCATCAAGACAAGATTGAACTTTCACCAAGTAGTCCACGAGCCGTTATTCAGTGACATCCCAGTTTGTCTGATTTTGGAATTAGATTCTTCAGCTGACTTCGTTAATTATTTTAAAGGAAAATATACTGGATTTCACGTGGAATCCTTCAGCTAGTGACATTGCCTTATTCTGTAAATTGATCTATTTTGTGTTTCATGTGATATATTATAGCGAGATAAGCTTATATTTTCTTCTTGCAAAACAATAAACGTAGCCATCTCGTTTGGACTTAGTGTTCCAGTTTACTGAATTGCTTGTTGTCTACTTTTCCAGTTTTCTTTATGTTATTGTCCGAGCGTATAATTTGATAATCGTTGATTTAACCTCCTCGCTCCCCTGTGAAAGTCATTAACAATTTTAAATAAATCTATTTTAATTTCTGTCTTAAATCTAATTATTTAGATGACTGACCCGAAGGCTGCACCACAACCTTTATACTATTGTAAAAAAAGGAAATGAAATAAAAATAAGTTAAAACGTAAATCTCGTACGCAAACAGTCGCACTTAACGCACGTGAACATAAACAGCACGACGATATATTAAAAAGAAGTGCAACATATTCAAATACCAAACAGATTAATTTCGGATGCTTATTAGTTGTTTTTCATTGTCACTAATGTGCTACTACCGCTCCTATTATAGATTAAAGCTGTACAATCATGGGTACTCCACGAATCAGATTAGGTTAGAGCCAAACAGGATTTCTGTATAAGTACGATGAAAGTACTGCTTTTTATATAACTATTGGGCTCCGCCCCCTACGTATTACGCGCTCCAATCCCCGTTCAAACTCTAAAATTACGTCAATTTGACCGGCTTTAAAAAGATAACAGAAGACTGAATTATAATTATGACAAAAATACTCGTGGCGATCTGTCTGTAAACGGGTTTCCATTCATTTCCTTTTACTGAAGGATTTTTAGGCCAAATTAGCTGCTGTTAATTGCTGGTTTTGTTTTGAAGTAATTAATATTAGTTTAAAATTTGAAAATTAGCTAATATAAAATGAACTAAGTCAACATAGTTTTTGCTTCCCGGATTTTTGTTAACAACGCAATAAGAAAAATATATTAAATAAGAGGTTTTAAATGTAACGTTTTAACTCTGATGTAATGTTCACCAATCATTTCTTTCTCTTTGTAATATTTACCTGAAATTAATTTTACTATTAGAAAGGTATTTATTATTATTTGCACTGTCAATTGACAAAATTAGTTAAGAGGTCAGCTCGAAATGTGAAATAAAAATCTCGTGTACGTGTAAATATATTTTTTTTAATTTAAACTGTTTTTAAAGCATGTTTTAAACTGTTTTAACTGCTTTTAACACATTGAATAATTCATTATTTTATAGTTTTCTTTCTTTTTATATATCCACGTGTAAAAATAATTTTTATGATGTAATTTTCAATATTTTTGTGCTTTTAACACGTAACCATTTAATTCTAATTAAAAAGGCTTTTTTCTGTTTATAATAGTCACGTGTAAATATTTTTTTATTTAAAGGACATATTATTATTTGTAAAGTTTTTACAGTTGGCAACAATTTTAAATAATAACCATTTTTTTAAAATATGTAAAAATTACTTCTGGAAATGCTGAAAATTTCAATTTAAAATTGAAATAAACCCTCAAAAAATGAGTCAAATTAAAAAAAATAAATGCAGTCTGCACACCGTGAGTTTCTAACGTATAACCTTAGAAAAAAATATTCAATTCCTGTGTATAGTTTTTGATCCTATAAAACTTTTTTAAAGGAACAATTTTGGCCAACTTTAAGATTACATATCTCTTAAAATAATTATTCAATATAAAAACGATCTGCTTCAGCGTATTTATCAAGCATTTCTGTATAATAACCACCAATTTTCATATTTTTGTATGCAGTACTTTCCTTAATATTAGTGAAGAAAGACCTCTTTTCACAAAACGTTCCCGAACAGTGGCAGTAACAGCGTTAGTAACATTTTTTAGAATAGAGAGATGTCAGTTTTTTCCGTAAGTGGCTTTAAACTTATCGCCATGACCTTACAAACGAAATACCACGGATATAGAAAACCTAATATTTGGTTACAAACAAAAATAATTCACTTCACAAAGCCTAATTTTTAATTTGTTAAATACAGTATACGACAAATTATTTGAACTTCAATTAATCGAACATCCAGTCATCCAAAACTCTATGAACATTTTTTTAAATTACATACAAGTAGATTATTTTCTTTATTAGCAAAAGAAGAGCGTGCAAATCCTAAAATGTATTAAACAAACAACCAAAAAATGGAATAAAAAAGGGATAGTCGTATTTACGTGGCTTGTCTTACGTTAAACACAATTCTTTCAGTAATCTGATCCACCCACAATGAAAGAATTTCATTTAGAAAAAAGGTTTTCATCCAGAATTGTCCATTTCAGATGAAATCTTATACAAATACTACTTTTTCCCTTTTTTAACATGCGTATATGTGAGAGTTTTTTTTCACAGTGAAAAGGTACTTAAAGGATCCTCTATGTAATTTGTCCGATGATTACCAGAATTGACTTCACGTTGATTAGGAACCAAGGATAACACTTTAAAGAAAGGGTGCAATGAAAATAGCGCATCAATAAAAATGAACTTATTAATAAAAGCAAACGTTACTTATCTTATGAAATGTTTATAAAATAAACAATGTTTTAGTGTCCAGTACCTATGCCTTAATGAAGTGTGAAAGGAAATTCTCATACTACATACACACAAATTAAAAATACTATGTGTTATGCCATATGCCCTGTTTTCTGAATTTTTACGAATCCGAACTTCGCAAAACATGGTCGGAAATTGTTCAGCTACTTTACCTAGTTCACAACAAAATAAGATAGCCGAAATTTATTTTTGCTCCATATGGAGTTAGTTTCAAGATATGTCTTACTCTTTTCATATGCTACCTTTTACATTTTTATAATTTACAACGATCAACATCCATTCTTGTATTCGCGTAGAAAATATATTTATCAAGACGAGATGGAATGAATCCGTAGAAATTCATCAAAAGAAAGTATTTCTAGGAAACTGCCTCAATTTACAATAAACGTATAAACATAATTCCAATAAAGAAAATCACTATTGCATTCGTTAGTCTAACTCTTAAAACCCTTAAATGTCTGGTTTTTCAAAAATCAATTCAAAATGTTTTAAGCTTTTATTTCTTAAATAAATCATGTGTAAAATACGTTAATAAAATCATATTTTGTTTTAAGTATGGTTTTTGCCTAAAAAACAACTTGTTGCCAAACATAAACAATGGTCTTTATTTGAAAAAATAATTTTTCATGATAAATTTCTATAATATTAAATACACATGCATTTTAAGAACTATGATAAGGTATAAAATTTACTTTGTCATTGCAGAAAAAAATAGGATATTTCGTAAGCTTCTAAACAAAAGAGCACATGTAGCAAGAACTGAAAAAATAAATCTATCTTTATTCTTAAAAAAGAACTAGTGCTGTCATCTACATGTTGAAAATTGATTTAATAATATTTTCAGTATGTATTGTATTGGCAACATTAGGCATTAAATCTTCAATATTATTCTAACTAGTGTAAATGCCAGTCCTAGGACGGTGGGTAAAAATTGTGTTTTTCACTTAAAATTTGAAAAACTGATTAAAAAAAAATAATTGAAAATATGGAAGCGTTTAGATGAGCAAAGTTCGGCTAGTTTATGTTCTAATAAACACACAATTATATTTTACAATATTTCTGGGTAAACCAAGTTTTCCAGCTAATATACTATAACAAAATTAAGATTTCTTAACCCTCTAAGTGTTTGGGGCGTATTATTCCGTTCACTAAGCTCCAGGTTTCACAGCAATACAAGCAATATTTAAGATAATATAATTCTACAGATTTCATGAAAATTAAATACATTGAAGAATGATTAATACTCTCAAGGATTACATTCATATTTGTAATGGAGTTTTTTTATAATGTTGAAAGTATCATATTTTCTTAGCATTTAAAATAAAATGCAAAGAAAACAACATTACAATTTTACCCTTTTGCAAGACGCTCGGAGGGTTAATAAATGAAAAATTTAATAAATATGCAATAAAAGTGCGTAATTAAAACAGTCTGCTGCAACTATTGAAATAATACTATTTTTTTAATAACACTTTGAAATTGAATTTTTATCGTTTACCCCACCCCCCTCCTCCTCCCTCATTTTTTTTATTTTAATTTTTATTTTGATTAAAAAATAAGTATCGCGGGTTGAATACCATCCGTCTAATCCCCTAAGCTTCTGTCCTGATGCAAAGCTATGAATCAAAAATTATTAATTTTACTTTTCGTATAAATATTAATTTTTTACTTTTAAAATATGGGATACTTTTTGTTGTTGTTGTTTTCGTTTTTTAGTTTAAATTTATATGCACCTGTATATAGAAAAGGAAATTATAAGCAATGTGTAATTTAAAAATAAGTTACCAAATGCCAGGATATTATTTCGGGGAGGGTGGGGGGTGGCTAATCCCCTAAACTTCTGTCCTCCCGATGCATAGCTATACATAAAAAATTATTAATTTTACTTTTCGTATAAATATTAATTTTTTACTTTTAAAATATGGATTTTTTTTTTAAGTTTAAATTTACATACACCTGTATATAGAAAAAGAAAATATAAGTAATGTGTAATTTAAAAATAAGTTACAAAATTCCGGGATATTATTTCGGGGAGCGGGGGAGGCGACTAATCCCCTAAGCTTCTGTCCTGATGCGTTATTAATTTTACTTTTCGTATAAATATTAATTTTTTACTTTGAAAATATGGAATATGTTTGGATTTTTTTTTAAGTTTAAATTTACATACACCTGTATATAGAAAAGGAAAATATAAGTATTGTGTAATTTTAAAATAAGTTACAAAATAATAAGTCTAAAATATTTAAATTGATTACTTTTTTAAAAGAAAATCAGTTTTATCAATTTTTTTTCAGGGGAAAAAAGAATATTTTTAAAAATACCATATCATTGTTTTCCGTGATTAAAATTCCTTACATGTCGCAAAGAAAATTTAATATGATACTTATGCAACTTAATACTTGAAATAATCTCAAGTGACACTTGGCAATTTACTGATTTGTTAGGAAGAAGTGTCTACCACTGCTCAATTATCAGGATTAGTAACCTTGAGAAGTAATCGCGGGATTCTTGTTTCTTGTCAACCAATGGGAGAATGGAACCTTTCACTCTTGAGTCTCTTCCTCGGAGACTGGTAATGGTGTTATTACACGAGGACTCAAAGACGCATGGAAGCCCAGGCGTCTAGCGACAACAGCCGCCTCACGGTCCGTCTTTTCCAAGCATTTCATTGGCTGTTCCGGAAAAGGCTTTCCTATTATCAAATTTCCAAGCATTTGATTGGCTGTTACTGGCGACTCGCCGCGTTTCGGGCGTCAAAGATGCTCCGACAGAAAAAAGACGCTCTCTCTGCAAGCGACTCCCTTGGAGCCATAGGAATACATGGAGACGCCCGGAATCTGAAGCGTGTTTGACCCCTCGTGTAACAACACCATTAGATTGATGGATTCGCCCCGTCCTGCGTTAAACTGCCTTTTATTATATAGAGATAGTATTTTAGAAAACTTAACTGGGTATGCTGCCAAATTGCAACACACGGCATTTAAGGGTTAAAACAAATATTATTTTCAACCAAAGTTACCAAAACATTATTTTCATTAACTTAGATATTTCTGTGTATCGAAAAAAAAAAAACTAGTAACATCTAATCAAGATGAAGTTATCAATTAACGCTCTAATTTTTGATATTATGGAATGAAAAAGGACAATAATCACGTCACTTTGACACAAGATATCAATGATTTTTTTTAATAAAATCTAAGCGTAACATATTTTCACCGCCCCAAAACGTACATACCTATTTCTCATATTCATATTCATCTTTTAAAACTATTTTAACGAGAAATATCTTATTCATAAATATATTTCCATACCTGACGCGACATTTGCTAGCTAAACTTTGCATGCGAATATTCGTACTTGTGAGTTGAGGTTCTAATCTCGAAAAATTTCCAGAAATTTATGTCTTTTAGACGCATTCGTAGCAAAATATTTAGTTTTCTTAATGAAAATGTTCCTTTCTTTTTATTTATAATGCCATTTCCCTGCACTGGAGGATATCGACTCTGGGATTAGAATCTTAAACTCATTATCTGCAAAATGAAAAAATACTGTAATATAACACATTTAAGAGTAAATATCTATCTTTCCGGTTATTTTTTAAAATGTTTTTATTATAATGCGAAAATGGCATCAGTAAAAATATAACTGTGCAATTATTCCCTTCTCTGTAAAAATAAAAGTAATCGTAATGGCACCATACTGAAGATATTTCCATAAAAACTTTTAAAATGGGAAATAAGATATAAAAATTGAAAAATCTTAGCTAGTGTACAAATATCTAGAATGTATTTTCAAGTTTTTCCGTTGATTTACTTTTTCATATCAAGTTTCGAATTTTGGAAATTCTTAGCAAGCATTTACATCTTAAAAGTAGCTTCTGTACCAACTGTATTGCTAATATCACATTTTCAGAACATTGTTCCTGCAGTGTTTTAAATTTCCAATTTTTATAAAACTTTTCTGGGCATGCATTTATGTTTTTAGAGTAACAGTCCTGCCACATTGTTGCACATCCTCTTGATAGTTCCAAAAAATTGTAATTTAGAACATTCTAAAAACGTTTTGTTTACATTTTATTCTTTTACACCTCGCAGTTTTTAGAAACCATTCATGACGTTTAATTGCATCTTAAAAGCTATTACAACACAAAAGTCCTAGCCACAATTATATCATATAAATCGCAATTTTCGATTGATGTTTGCTCCTGTAAAAAAAGTCATGGTTGTTGTAGTGACATAAAATGTAGCCTATGTTGCAGTTGAGATGGTGACTAGCATTTTGTCACCCTTATTTTAGAAATCGGATAGGTAGTTCTATAAATTACCCCTACAGTAAAATAAACACACAAGTGTTACGTAAGTAGAATCCCTTTAAAAAAAATGCTTTACAGTTTATTTATTTCAAGAGAAAACAACAACCTTCCAGTCACTTCTGATTTCTGCAGCAAAAATTCAAAAACAGTAGCAGAGACAAGTCTAAATTCCTTTCACTTTGCTAAAGATCTTAGCAAACTCATTAAACAAATGTTTACAAAGCATACAAATCATTAAAAAGGATATGTTTGTTTTTAGTTGATTAGTTGCTTTTTCTTTATTCGCGATTTAGGTTAACCATGTATAATAATCCTTTTATTTATTTATTTTTGAGTTTTAATTCCATTGTGTTTATTACCCAGAATAAAATTATGGGTTATTTATAAAGTTTTTGCGTAAAGGGTTAATCTTACACTGTTAAAAATTTGCAGCATTCTGGCAGGTCATTTGACCGTTTTTTTCAGAAAACGCTTACACAACCGTAATTTTAACACTATTCTGACCATATTATTGGCCATTTTATGGTCAGAATATAGTTAAATTATGGTTATGAAACCGTTTTTTCAAAAAACGGTCGAATGACCTGCCAGAATGCTGCAAATTTTTTAACAGTGTGCGATATAAATGGATCGTTTGTCCTTGAAAATTATTTTTAAATAAATAAAGTATCAATTAACTGAGATAGAGTTTTGGGAACAAATTGCTTATAAATTGCATTTTTTCCCTCATAAAAATTTAAATTGTGAAATTATCGAATTAAAAAAAAAAAAACAATATAAACAAAATTTATTGGTTCATTCACTGCCAACGTCAAAATGACGTCACGTTTTTTATAGACATATTTTTGCTTTATATTATACCGACAGTTATGCCATCTGCCGTAATACACAATCTAATGTTTCGAAAAGATGTTCTACGGTCGAAAGCATTGTCATTTTAAAATGAAATTATGTAATTCATTACAAATATTTATAGAATTTACCATACTTTCGTGACATAAAATCCTTTTGATCTTAATTTTATTTTCAGTGGTTTAAAGTTGCATGCTAAACCTTCAACATGTCGATCATTTTCAGGTGTAAAAATAACTTTCAAAATAATGGGGAAGAAAATGACCATTTTCAATTAAAACAAAACTGCAGTGTTTCATTATAATTAAAGTAAGATTATGTATTTATTTTTATATCTCCAGCACCAAGATTAATGCTATTAAATACCTTATAAATTTCTCGTCTCTGCAATAAAGTGCTCTAATGGCAAAAGACAATGGACGTTTCTGTCTAGGAAAGCGTCGTTGCTTTTGACAATTTCGCATTATCATTCATTAAACATTTACATTTAGAAAAGTGGAAAATTGGGGTCAAAATGGACTAATTTATTTTTTTTTTCTGGTTAAGGGGTCTCAGGACTTTTAAAGCTTTAAAATTTTCGAAATTTTAATTTTTTAGATATTAAACTACTGTCTTTTCTGAATATTTTGGTATAAATGTTTCCTTGAAATTCCTATTAGAACAGAAGTTATGGCTTTTAGAATTATACACGCTCAATAGCTGAAGCGGCGTTTCAAAAACTTTGAAGTCAATTTTCTCCAAATGACGTTTTTGGGCCGATATCTCAAAAACTTCTGAATTTTTTTCATGAAATTTTCAAAACATATGTTTCATGTTAGTTTGTATAAACTGAACCTAAAATTTCCTTCTTATTGTTCAGAAATATATTCTTTATAGGTGATTATACTGTTGAAAATTTCTAAATTTTGCATTAACTAAATACAACTTTGTATTAAAAATAGAAAAATGCTTTAAATACAAATTTATTTAGGTTCAGAGTAATTATTTCAATGTGAAGCATAAGTAGGACCCAAAATTTTCCTTCTACTTGCAAATTTTATTTTGTAATCGTGCGCATTATCTGTTATGTCGATTTTCCGCTCGTTAAATGTCTGACATTTTGGAGCCCACTGTAAATTCTAATTATGCATCTTGTAATTTTTCAAAGATATGAAATGAAAGAACATACTTATATATTTCATCCCAATATAAAATTTTGTCTTAAAATCAATTACATTTTAAGATATTATATGTTGAAAATTGTCTTTTTATTTCGATTTTTCCAATTTTAAGAGTCCTGAGACCCCTTAAGATAATGGCACTTATGAATGTTAAAGTAAAAAATTTGGATCATTCAGAAGGGGCTGCGCTATAAAGTTAAAAAAGTTTTGCAAAGAGACTATAATTTCATATAACAATTGTCAATTTGTTTATCTGGTCGATTTATTTAACTAAGAATAAAATAAAGTGTTCGATTACAAATCACGTCAATATTCCTGTCTGTAATTGTCATGTTTTTCATTAAGGTGCCTTTTAAACGCGACGAAATTTAACGAAAAAATTCAAAATTTGAATTAATCTAGAATTCGAAATCTTTTTATGTATAAACATGAAATTTTGGATATTGATTAAACCGATTGTGCTTTGTAATATGTTGTCATTAGAAATTTATTAGCCTTTTACAGAATTCGTGTATTGTTGAAATTAAAATAGCTCTTTTTTTACTCCATAAATCATTGCGCCCATATCTTGAGAAAGTATGTATGGATTGTCATGAAATTTGGTAAAGACACTAAACATACATGTGTGTTTAAAGTTAACTACTTTTAGGCCAAAATTATTTCATTAACTATATAAAAAATATTTCTGTATAATATATATATATATATAAATTTTGTATTTTCAATGAATAAAAATATTCATAACTAAAAATACTACAATTGTAAATACTTAAAAGTAGTTCATTTTAAACACACATATTTGTTTAGTATCTTTCCAAATTTCATGGCAATCCATGTATACTTTCTGAAGATATCATGCGGACAATGACTTCTGGAGTAAAAATAAGAGCTGTTTTGATTTGAACAATACACAAATTCTGTAAAAGGCTAATAAATTTCTAACGATAGCATATTCCAAAGCACAATCTGTTTAATCAATACCGAAAATTTCATGTTTATACATAAACAGGTTTTGTAGATAGACTAATTCAAACTTTGAAGTTTTTGTTACTTTTCGACGCGTTTAAAAGGTACAAGACCCCTTAAGTCAGAAAGTTTTGCGTTGCTGAGCGGCAAAAAATATATTTTCGAGAACCGACTGAATGAAAATCATTTTAAAATTAGAAATAGATTGTTACAAAAGCAGAAAATATAAATTGATCATGGAATTTAATAAAAGATAGATAATTTAATTTGAAAAAAAGCTAAATTTAATTTCAAATCCAATAGCACTAGTAAAAATTGTTTGAGTTATAAGTCATACAATGATACTTTTTCTACTGAAATCAAATAGCTGTTCAACAAATATATTTTAATTTATGAGTAACAAAAGAAAACCTTTTCAAATTTAAGCTGCCAAATATTCACAAATATAATATAATTTAATTAATAATACATGTGTTATACTAGAATATATTTAAACGTAAAAAAGAAAAATAAACAAACTATTGAATTTGGATTTACAAAAATTTTAAATGCATATTTAAAAATTTCCAAAACTATGTATTATCAAATTTCATTAATTTTTCCATCAGATATGAAAATAAAATAGAATAGAAACTATTAATGTCATAAATGTCAAATTATCGAACCGTTACGGAAAAATAAGTTAATGGAATATTAGGTAACAAAAACATTTTTTTTTTTTTTTTTTTTTTTTTTTTACACGGAAAATAAAATAAATAAAATCAACTATGGTAAAAGAGTCAAACATGATTAAAATCTTGATATCTAACTGTTTTGAAAAGCTAGTGGATTATTCAAATAATTACTGCTAAACATTATCTATATAATAACGATAAATCAGAAAAATACCTTATAATGATACAAATGTTGTAAACAAATATATTTTACTTTATGTAAGGATGTTTACTTTATGTAATAAAAGAAAACTTATTTGAAAATTAGCCTGCCAGATATTCACAAATATATTGTATTCTAATTAAAAATATATGAGATAAACTGGCACAAATTTAAAAGTAAATAAACAAAAAAAAAAAAAATAAAACTATTCGATTCAAATTTACAAAATTTTTAAATGTATATTTAAAAATCCCACAAAATATATGTTATTAAATTTCATTAATATTTTCACCCTGTATAAAAGTAAAACAGAATAGAATGTATCCATGTCATAAATTTCAAATTTATCGAACAGGCACAGAGAAAAAGTTAATGAAATATTATCTGACAAAAACAATTTTTAGCATTTTTTATGCAGAAAATAAACCTACTAAAATTAATTATGATAAAAACTGAAAGTATGATTAAAATTATATTATCTAAACGTTTGGAAAAACTGGTGGTATGCAGATTATTCAAATAATTACAGCAAACAATCATCTATCTATATAATAAGGATAAATCTGAAAAATTAACTTATAGTAGTACATTTTGTTTCTAAAAGTATTTTAAATAAATAGTTATTATGCACTCTTCTCAAATTGTCAACAAACAATGACAGTTATTGTATTATTAAATGCAGCTGTTGCAGAGTACAATATTTAAATTTGTTATTCTGGTGAATATCATTAAAATAAAACTATTTTCACTATAAAATAATTGATTTTCATTATATTTTAGTGATAATTTTAGCAATACACTAAAATATTATATTTGTAGTATTGGCAATAATTATACAAACCTGTTTAAAAACGTGTATGTTTGATGTTGCATAAAAGCATTTTATCTTTTAGTATTACCATAAAATTATATAGTGATCGAAATATATTTACTCAAAAGTATAATGTCACAAATTTTATAAAGGAATATTTAGTAGAACAGCAGTAATAAAGAAGAAAATTGAAACATATTGAAATAATGAGATATACAAAAATTATCACAATATCAGTTATTACTTAGTTTAGTAAACTTTACTCTTAAGTATAGTCTTACAACGTTTCCCATGATATGAACGAAGTCTTTTAGTTCTAAATCTGTTATAATTAAATATAAAAATTGAATTATTGCTTTTATTATTTAGATTTTAATGCTGGGTTGCTTCTGAACAACAAGTTGCTTAATTCTTCTCCATAGAGTTTCTTTTGGGTTAAGGTCTGGGCTATTCCGAGGCTATTCCAACACTGTCATATTACTACAATGAAACTTATCTTTACAACATTAGCATGGAGCTGAATCTTGGTAAAATTTAAATGCTTCATTATTTTGGAAAAGATCACGTGCAGTAAGTTTCATTTGGGATTGAAGTATTTAATTTGGTGTATTTTGGGGCTTTCATATATTTTTAAAAAATCACATAAATGCTGCTACGCATTTAGATGTCGTAAAACCTCATATCATAATCTGGCTTGGTGATTTATGCTTACATGTAATGCAATTAGGATGGAAAACTCCAGTTTTCCTTCTTACGTATTTTATTCCATCACTGCCAAACCGGGAGATTTTAATCTCGTCAAAAAATAACACTAAAATATTCTTCGGCTGTTCAGTTAATGTGAGTTTTAGCCTACTTTAAACATTGAAAACATTGCTGGTTAAAAAAAAAAACTGCTTTTTGTTTAATGGACGTATTTTCTAATATTTAAACTGAAAGGCAACTCGTCGCAAAGGACTGAAAGGACTGTTCGTCGCAGACTGCAATTTGATTGCAGTCTCCGACGAACAGTCCTTCCACTCAACATCACATTAGCTTGCACACAATCACCTTGTATACATATAGATACTTCTGTCATCATTTGCTATTGTATACCTTTTGCAGCCTTTACCAATTTTGGATTATTGTATCATATTCTCTTATACCACTTCAAAAATTTATAAATACCATAAATGGTTATATTTACAACAATTTTCCTTTTAATTTCTTCCTCACTGTAACCTTATTCACTTAATAATGATATGCTACATCGCCTTCTACTTGACTAGTCAACACTATAAGCTCTTTATGTAATTTTCCTGTGTTGTACATCCAATACTAAAATCAATAACATAAACTATATTTATATGCAAACTTAATTGTCTTCCTCAGCGTCTTCCAATTTCCTCCAAAACATGACAACAGTTCAATCCTACTGTTAACTCGTTGCTAAAACAGCATAACATCTGATTTATTATCTATAAACTAATGCTCATTGACTGCAATGATATAAACGAAAGCTACTTAACATAAGCAAGTTAACATACGCAAGTTACACTTATTTTTTGTAGTTTAGTATTCTAAAACTTTTGAT
This sequence comes from Maratus speciosus, assembly GCA_963932465.1. Classification (NCBI taxonomy): domain Eukaryota; kingdom Metazoa; phylum Arthropoda; class Arachnida; order Araneae; family Salticidae; genus Maratus; species Maratus speciosus. Next base: position 136,540,697 of record OZ010791.1, read on the forward strand.
TAAAAAGTAATAATGAAACAAAAATTATTTGATAACTTTCTTGACTACTAGATTATCTTTCCACTGACACACAAATGTATGACATTATGTATACAAAACGTGGCATTATAAAGCATCAAACTTCAACAACACACCTTTTCAAAAAGATATCGACAATTTCGGCCACTACTATATATATATATATCATGTTGTAACAAAAGTTTCCCGCCACAGATAATATGGTCTATTGAAACAGTTCGCGTTTACGTGTTTGCTCATATTTTGTCAAAAGATTTATGGAATTTGAAAGAAAGATACTTGCTTTTTCACACTGTGTTGTGATAAGTCTAAAAAAATATCGATATCATTATGTACAAGGTGTCTGAAATGGAATTATTACGCTACCAGATTAGAACCATCATTTACATCCAGTTCTTTTGCAAAAAGTTAGCTACAGAATGTCACCGAATAAAGTATACAGCTTTAGGTACTAGTGTTGTATCATATGGCGGTCTGACGGTTTGGCGGAAGGGTGGTTATATATAAAATTACAGTTAATTATATATAGTATAATTAGTATTATGTAATGGTGATTTGGAGGAAAACTTCCGTTACAACCTAATATATATGTGTGTGTGTGAAACATTGTATAAAAGTTTTATTAAACTAGTGAAAGACTGTTGCTGGATGCATTAAATTCGTAGAGTACTGACAGATAGTGACAGGTTGTGTTAATTTTGGCAGTTGACAAATCCAATCAACTACATGAATTTGTTCGTAATATTTGAGATTTTCAAAGTCCAATCGAAACATAAGGATTCGTTTAGAAGTTGAATTATATTCCGATCGTCAGATTATACGTGTACATAGGCAGGATTTAGAAATCCGGTAGTTTCTCCAGAAAAACAGAGCCAATTGTCATTCTAAAACGTTTATTCATCTAAACATGAAACTGTGATTAAACAATTTCCACATTATGAGAACATTCGTAGATGCATGAATCGCTACATCATGCTAAGGATCTTAAACATCAAACTTAGATACTATACTAGGCTGTTAGACACCTGGTAACATAGTTTAAAGCACTGGAACAAGGCAGCAATCTGAGCTGCGACGTCACGGCAACTGGGTTTTGTTAACACTTGCTTAAGGTGACAGATTTCGACTTAATAAAGAAACGAACGAATCCGTGAGAGACACACTTCGAGCAGCGGGAACTAAACTAATGGCGTGAGAGAGGGCGTGGTTTAGGAGAATGAATTCCGGACCTGGCAATGTAAGAATTTTGAGTAAAAAGACTAGCGTCTCCAAAGGAGTGGGAAAATAAATTCGTGAAATTAATATTAAAAATAGCAAAATGGCTTTTACAAAAATTCGAAAATAAAAAACTAGCTTCTCTCAGAATATTATAGGTTTGGTTACTGCTAAAAAAAATATGAAGGGATTATAAGTTTTAGATTAAGATTTCAAATAAGATAATTATTAATATACGCGTTTTAAATTTAAAGGAAATTAGCTAGGAATAAATAATAGATATTATTAGGAAATAGAGAAATAATGAATATGCAGGAAACTTGGAATAATTTAAATGAATACTGTAGAGTAAAATTTTTATTATATATAGTAATGTGTTACATCAAGTTTCATCCTTTTTGGATAGTTTAGATATATGAAATTACGGTATAACATATTTTGATGAAGAGAAAAATTATGAAAATTATTAATTTTAAATCAAGATGTTTATAACTTTCAGAATCATTTAAATATTAATGCATTTATATTGTGCTCTAAAATTATTTAAAATCTAAGACGTTGTATATTTATAAGTGTAAAAAGAAGATAATTAGGAAATTAGCATGATTAATGATGAATGTGATAACTGATTTAAAATCGTGGGGTCCTGAATTTTAGTATTCGTGCGTGTATGAGATATCTATTCTGTCAATTCGTTAAGATTCACAAAGTATGCCTGACTCTCTTAAATATGATTGTCATGGTATTTATTGTAATTCTATTGGGTATTTGTGCTTGTGTAGTTGTTATATATTGTGCGTAAGGAGTTAGATTTGATGAATTTTCAAGAACCTCGCATTTACAGGTAAATTAGCCTGAATTTGTCCTTATTTTCCTTGTGTCATATGCAAGATGAGTTCGTCTATTAGCTGTTTGAACAAGAGTCAAAGGCAGTTCTGGTAGTGTGCTCAGTTTGATGTTTATGAATAAAAGATTTAAAATCCACGATTCTCATTTTTTTCGCTGACATTAAAGTTTGTATAGTGACAGCTCTATCGCTTTAGTACAGGGATTAAAGATGATATTTCACAACGAGCTGAAAGGGGCTTTTATTTGGTTCCTGGATATCCTTGTGTTTGATATTAATAAGTAGTTTGGTTAGTTTGGTATTGTTACACACAAACACACACACACACACACACACACATATATATATATATATATATATATTTTTTTTTTAATTTAAATTTAAAGATAAACGAAATTTAAATCTCAAAACTTCAAAATTTTAATAGAAATTATTTTTCTCAAATAAACTAAAATATTACATTGTTTTTTAAATGTAAATAAATAAAATATATATGCTATTTAAACATATTAAGAAAATTTTAGAAAGATTCACCACGCTCTATAACTGAACAAAGATATTTTAGAGGTAAAAGAATGTAATGACATTCATATAACTGACATTCTAAAGAAAATACCGCTTTAAAAATGAATGATTAGCATTATTCCTGGATGTTCTCTTTCATGAATATTTATTAGGTTTATTAAAAAAACGAAAAAAAAAATAGTTATTTGTTTCATTCATGAAAACTGATCATGGAAACCGTTAATGAAGTTGTCTCATTAATTTAAATTTGAAAATAATAGAATGTTATGCCTGCATAAATTTGTTTTTATTTATGGTCTGGCGGATATATAGGGTGATCCAAAAATCTGGAAATGTGATCTACTTTACATCTGTTAGAGATAACTAGACATTGTAAATTTCAAAATAATCATGAAATACGGTAGGAAGAAAGAATGTTTCAGAACTTAATTAATTTTCGATTTTATTCCGATCCGACTATTTCGCTAACATCAAAGGATTGTGATGTTTCCGAAATTGCCGACCCATCCAGTTTTAAAATTTTCCACTTCTTGAAGTCTTCATTGACTCTTAAGATAAAATTTGTCATCTCGATAATTGCGCATTTCATTGTAAAATAATAATAATAATAAATAATAATGATGCCGTTATCTTTAAAAGTAACTAAATCTGATCGAATGATAAAAGTATACTTATCTTGCTTTTCGTTCATTAAAAGTGTAATTTCAATGACAAAAAGGGAGACCATGAACAAATTATTGGTGGCACTCCTTGGATGAAACGTCGGCGAACAAAATATAAACAAAGCGCATCTATATGCAAATAAAGCATCACGATGGCAGACATCATGTAATGAGACGAAGTTTTAATTCCTACAATCAAAAATTCAAAAATGCATTTCTTATAGTATTCAGAAAGCGTTTCCTCTCACACCAATGGATACCCGAGTTCTTATGATACTTCTTTATGTATAACGCCAATTGCTTTGTTGCTAGCGTCACCTTTGTTTTAAAAAATTGGATATCATTATTTTCAAGGATTCTTCTTACTATATCTCACAATTTTATATTTTTCTATCTAATGTATGACTAATAATCATAAACATCTGTTTCAATTAAATATAACTGGCTCAGCTTTAAAAATTCAGGCGTGCAATTTTTTGTAATGATCTTGTTTAAGCAAAAGGGTAGTCTTTGATTAAACTTATCTATACTTCTATACTCCTATTATAAAGAGGGAAAAATTGTTTATTTGTAGGAGGTAAGCTCAGGAACTACCGAACCGATTCCAAAAGTAATGGTATCAAAATGATGGTGTTAGTCCAACTTAGAACATAGGCTATATCTTATGTCGGTGCCACTACCCGAAAGGGTGTGCAGGAGCAAAAAACGTTCTAAAATGCAATTTTTGCGTTACTGAAGGGCCTAGAAATATGAAATTTGGAATATTAGTTACTTATAAGATATAAATGATGTCTAAGAACAGTTCTTAAACAATTCGAAATTTAAAAGGGGTGAAAATGCACAAAAAGCGTTCTAAAAAACGTTCTAAATGGTAGTTTCTACATAATCTCAGGAAATACCAAACCGATTTAAAAAATAATGGTATCAAAATGATGGTGTTAGTCCAACTTAGAACATAGGCTATATTTTATGTCGGTGCCACTACCCCAAAGGGGGTGCAGGAGCAAAAAACGTTCTAAAAATGCGGTTTTTGCATTACTGAAGGGCCTAGAAATATGAAATTTGGAATATTAGTTACTTATAAGATATAAATGATGTCTAAGAACAGTTCTTAAACAATTCGAAATTTAAAAGGGGTGAAAATGCACAAAAAGCTATCTAAAAAACGTTCTAAATGGTAGTTTCTACGTAATCTCAGGAAATACCAAACCGATTTAAAAAATATTGGTGTCAAAATGACAGTGACAACGTTTGCTCTAAGATAGGCTATGTTTTATGTCGGTGCCACTACCCCAAAATGGGTGTAGGAGCAAAAAACGTTCTAAAAATGCGATTTATGTGTTACTGAAGGGCCTAGAAATATTAAATTTGAAGTATCAGCTACTTATTAGATATAAAGGATTTCTAAGAACAGTTCTTAAACAATTCGAAATTTAAAAGGGTTGAAAATGCGCGAAAAGCGTTCTAAAAAACGTTCTAAATGGTGATTTCTACACAATCTCAGGAAATACCAAACCGATTAAAAAAATAATGGCGTCAAAATGATGGTGAAAACCCTTGCTCCGACATAGGCTATGTTTTATGTCGGTGCCACTACCCCAAAGGGGGTGCAGGAGAAAAACGTTCTAAATTGCGGTTTTTGCCTGACGGAAGGGACTTGAATCGTGAAATTTAGAATAGTAGTTAGTTATAAGATATCAATGATCTCTAAGGACATTTCCTAAAGAAGTCGAAATTTAAAAGGGGGGGGGTCAAAATGCACAAAAAGGGTTGTAAAAAACGTTCTAAATTGCGATTTCTAGCAATCTCAGGAAATACTGAACCGATTTTAAATATAATGGTGTAAAAATGATGGGGACAGATCTTGCTCCAAGACAGACTATATTTTATATCTGTTTCCACTACCCCAGAGGAGATGCAGGAGCAAAATGAGCGAAAAGCGTTCTAAAAACGTTCTAAATGCCGATTTGTCACCAATATCTCAGGAAGAATCAAACTGATTTCAAAAGTAATGGTAAGAAATTGATGCTGACAGCCTTTGCTCTAACATAGATGCTATTTTAAGTCGGTATCACTATCACCTAGACGTTGCAGGAGCAAAAAAGCATTCCAAATTTCAATTTTTGTGATCGGTTGGGGCTAGCAACTTAAAATTAGGCAAGGTACATATTTATTACATATAAATGATCTTTAAGAACAGTTTCGAAAAATTTGGAAATTTAAAAAGGGGTGAAAATGCGCGAAAAGCGTTCTAAAAACGTTCTAAATTGTGATTTCTACTCAATCTCAGGAAATTCCAAAGCTATTTCAAAAGCAATGGTTGCAAATCAATGGTAACAGTCCCTACTATAACATAGGTTATATTTTATGTTGCTGTCACTACCATCTGAGGGTTGCAAAAGCAAAACATGTTCTAATTTGCGTTTTTTGCATAACTGAAGGGAACTTTGAAGTATGGCATGGTATTTAATTACAAGATGCAACTGCTTTCTAAGAACTGTCGAAAGAAAATTTCAAATTTAGAATGATGAAGTGAGTGAAAAGCATTATAAATTACAATTTTTATGTAATCTTATCAAATACCATACCGATTAAAAAAATAATGATGACAAATTGTTGGTGATAGAACCTGCTCAAACATAAGCTATATTTTATGTCTGTGCCACTACCACCAGAGGGTTGCAGTAGCTAAAAACTTTTTGAATTGCGATTTCTGTGATACTGAAAAGGCTAGAAACTTTAAATATGGCATGGTAGTTACTTATAAAATATAAATGCCCTCGAAGGACTGTCGGAAATAAATTAGAAATAAAAAGGGGTGAAGTGAAGGGGAGGTGCGAAAAGCATTCTAAAAAAGCCCTAAATTACGATTTCTACGCAATTTCAGGGAATATAAACCAAATATAAAAGTAATAGTTGCGAATCAATGGTAACAGTCTCTGATCCTACACAGGCTATATTTTATGCCGATGATTCTACCACCTGGGGTTCACAGGAACAACAAACGCTCTAAAAAAGGCCTTTAAAAGCTTTCTAAATTACGTTTCTGTGGAATATTAGGAAATAACAACGCTTGCTCCAAGATAGGTTATGTTTTGTGTCGGTGCCACTACCCCAAAGGGAGTGCAGGATCAAAAAACCTTCTAAAAATGCGATTTATGTGTTACTGAAGGGCCTAGAAATGTAAAATTTGAAATATTAGCTACTTATTAGGTAAATAGGATTTCTAAGAACAGTTCTTAAACGATTCAAAATTTAAAAAGGGGTAAAAAATGCGCGAAAAGCGTTCTAAAAAACGTTCTAAATGGTGGTTTCTACACAATCTCAGAAAATACCAAACCGATTTAAAAAATAATGGCGTCAAAATGACGTTGATGCCTTGCTCGAACATAGGCTATGTTCTATGTCGGTGACACTACCCCAAAGGGGGTGCAGGGGAAAAACGTTCTAAATTACTGTTTTTGCGTTACGGAAGGGCCTAGAATCGTGAAATTTGGAATGGTAGTTAGTTATAAGATATCAATGATCTCTAAGGGCACTTCTTAAAATAATCGAAATTTAAAAGGGAGTCAAAATGTGCAAAAAGCGTTGTAAAAAACGTTCTAAATTGCGATTGCTATGCAATCTTAGGAATTACTGCACCGATTTCAAATATAATGGTGTAAAAATCAATGCTGACAGATCTCGCTCCAAGTTAGGCTATATTTTATATCTGTTTCCACTACCCCAGAGGAGTTGCAAGAGCAAAATGCGCGAAAAGCGTTCTAAAAACGTTCTAAATGCCGATTTGTCAGCGATATCTCAGGAAGAATCAAACTGATTTCAAAAGAAATGGTAGGAAATTGCTCTAGCATAGACGCTATTTTATGTCGGTATCACTATCACCTAGACGTTGCAGGAGCAAAAAAGCGTTCTAAATTTCGACTTTTGTGATCGGTACCGGCTAGCAACTTAAAATTAGGCAAGGTACATATTTATTAGATATAAATGATCTTTAAGAAATTATCATTAAGTTTCGAAGAAATTGAAAATTTAAAAAGGGGTGAAAATGTGCGAAAAGCGTTCTAAAAATGTTCTAAATTGCGATTTATACTCAATCTCAGGAAATACCAAAGCTATTTCAAAAATAATGGTTGCAAATCAATGGTGATAGTCCCTGCTATAACATAGCTTATATTTTATGTTGCTGTCACTACCATTTGAGGGTTGCAAAATCAAAACATGTTCTAATTTGCGTTTTTTACGCAACAGGGGTGTTCTAACACTTTGCATGATGGCATGGTATTTACTTACAAGATGCAACTGCTTTCTAAGAACAGTCGAAAGAAAATTCCAAATTTAAAAAGATGAAGTAAGCGAAAAGCGTTATAAATTAAAATTTTTATGCAATCTTATCAAATACTAAATAGATTAAAAAATAATGATGACAAATTGTTGGTGTTAGAACCTGCTCAAACATAAGCTATATTTTATATCTGTGCCACTACCACCAGAGGGTTGCAGGAGATAAAAACTTTCTAAATTGCGATTCTGTGATACTGAAAAGGCTGGAAACTTTAAATATGGCATGGTAGTTACTTATAAAATATAAGTGAAATCGAAAGACTGTCGAAAATAAATTCGAAATAAAAAGAGGTGAAGCGAAAGCAGATGTGAAAAGCATTCTAAAAAAGTCTTAAATTACGATATCTATGCAATTTCAAGGAATATAAACCGATTATAAAAGTAATAGTTGCGAATCAATGGTAACAGTCTCTGATCCTACAAAGGCCGATGATTTTACCACCTGGGGTTTACAGGAATAACAAACGTTCTATAAAAGGCCTTTAAAAGCTTTCTAAATTACGTTTCTGTGGAATATTAAAAATAACAAACCGATTTCAAAATTAATGTTGGCATATTAATGGTGATAGTTCCTAATTCAACATAGCCCTTTCTGTTGAGAGAGATGATAGGACTTGGAATTTGACAAGATAGTTAATTTTAAGATGCAAGAAGATGGTTACTAAAAAATTCAAAACTTCAAATGAATACTGAAATGAGCGTATTAAATGAGCATAAAAGTTTCAAAATATTTTCTAAATTGTCATTTATTTAGTTTTATTAATTTAAGTCTCATTTCTGCCTAATGGAGTGTAATAATGATGTTTAATCAAACAGTGATTTAAATAGTAATTTTTAAATTATTCTTAAAAGTAATAAGTAAAAATTTAGTTAGTACATTTTAATAAAAATTAGACATATAAATATCACTTGACATATTTCAAATATTACGCGAGCAAAGCCGCGGGGTTTGCTAGTCAGTTATAAAATTGTACCTTTTACTCCGACAAAATGATCGAAAAAAAATCTTTGTGGCAACCTATATAGATAATTACATACACAATTTGTTTTACATATTTCCGAACTCTAATTATCGTTTTTAACTTTAAAATTAATGAAGACACTTTAAAGAAATATACTCTGATTCATGTAAATATTAGCAACATTAAGAAGAGTAAAGGAATCCCCCCCCCCCTCCCAGTTCGCATTCAAGTAACGCTGATTGAGACATTCCGAAATTTACAACTGAATTGGCCTTGAAAATATGTCAAGGATCGAACTAATGAATTTCTAGCACTTTTTTTTTTAAATTTGCTAGCACCTCACATAACAGATATTAAATCTGTTGAAAATCTCGTGAATACATCTTCCTTACAGTTTAACTCTTATCAAAATCCTAGGTTTAGATAAGGTGAAGTACGCTGTAATTGTGGCGGAAGAAAGTGATTGAGGCTTTATTTTCCGTTTAAATATTTTATTCTGCGCTGTAGAATATACTTAAGTTTGTTCAAATCTTCATTGAATCACACTATGTCTATGCTACGGAATTCATATTCATTTTTTAGAAAGTGCATTTACTTAAAGTTTGATTTTTTTTAATGAGCATTATAAACATGCTTTTAATTAATGTTGTCTTAACTGACATTTAGAGATGCATTTTAAAAATTTTGTGAAATGGATTTTTTCTTTACAAATCCACATCTATATCTTTTTTGACAAGTTTATAAACTTGAATATTCAATTTATTTTATGTACAGAATATTAATTTAATTTTGAGAAATATTATATTTCACCAAAACAATATCTGCTATGTCACTTAGTTGTATGGAAAATTAACTCTACATGTTACGCATATTTTAATTACAAGATAGTTGGACAAAAGTAATGATATGTATTTTTGAATTATGCAGCCAAACATGAGGACAAATATGATTATAAGATAATGAATTATGCAATTTTGTTTTTATACAAATGGGTGATGTGGCTGAAATTCGTAAATACACAAACGCTTAATTGATAAATACATTTTTGACATATATTTGAGAGCATGCTTATGTTAGTCAGAAAAAGTATTGTGGAGATTCAAGATTTCAATTCTGAATCGTGTATCGAAACCAACAGACTGCATGACCGATCTTTAGCTAAAATTTAAGCTAAAATCTAGGGGTTAAAAAAATTATCATGGCCATCATAATCCATGTAATAACGGAAAGAGCTAATCATATTGAAATTTCAGCACTGTGGTGACAAATATATCCACATATGTATGTTAAAAAACTTCGGCCATGAAACTAGTTAAGGGTGTTTTTTAAAATTGTGGTTTTGAAATTTGTAACACTGTTTCTAGTCACAGTCAGTTCGACAGCTGACAGACGATTTTTACTCGGTATGTTTTGTCATTTCACCATGAACAGACTTATTCCAGAACAACGCTTACAAATTGTGCAAAACATCATCAGTTTATTGAGGAAGACATTCGGTGAGCGAATAATTTAGCGTAATGGACCCTCGAACTTTCTCTCCCGTCATGTGATCTAACACTATTATATTATTTTTTGTGAAGATATCTTAAGTCGCTGGTCTAAGCCGATAATCCATAGACGTTGGTCCACTTGGACTTCAACATTCGCCGCGTTATTGCTGATATACAGCATCATCTTCTCGATAAAGTGGTCAAAAATTGGACATCCAGATTGAAATTCATTCGAGCGAGCTGCACCGCCCATGTGACCGAAATCATTTTAAAAGACTAATGGCATAGAATTGTTTATTTAATTATGCCAACAAAAGGGCCATTAACATTATTTTTATGTGTTTCATTTAGTTTTAAATTTGTATACCTCTAAAAAACACCTTTTACATTACCACTAATATGTCCACATTATTCATATATAAAAGTACTAAATAAAATGATGATTTATGTCTGCCGTGTATTCAGAATTAAAAATAAAAATGAAACAACATAGAGGTACCTGATGCGATCGAGTTTCCAGAGAATATTTCAACAAAATAATTAATCATTTTAGTTTTAAGTCATTACCCCCAAAACGTATTTTAATTGTGACATTTTTTGCAACAAATAAATTACGGCATAAAAAAAATAAGAATAAGAAATCCGTGATTTCATAGTATCATTTTTTCATATTTACGGAAATTCCAATGTAATTTGATGTGTCTTTCATAATGTTATATGAATTTCATAATACATTTTAGTGATAACACTGATAAAAAGTCCCCTCGAATTGTGAATTTATCTAAAGGTGTAGGATTTATCTTTATGTTTACACTGCAAAAACTCAGTAAGAATACGAATTCTTTTAGAATAAAAAAATAGAACATATAGTGTTAATGGAATTGACACTATAGAAATAAGAAAATAGTCTTAATAATTAACGAAAACTTCATAATGTAAAAAAAAAAATAAATCATTTCTCATTTTTTTATATTAGAGCATTTTAAAAACACCATTTGGTTATTAAATAAATAAGAGTGCATCATAAAATGTTTCAAGTTCTTAAAATAATGTTAAATACATTGTGCAGACGTTTTTAAGATGAAAAAAATAAAACCATTAAGTAGCGAAATATGAAGTCCGCATGAAATATAAAATTCAATGAAAGAGAAAACCGATGAAAATATTTCTCATTTTCTAAAATATATAGTCTCTAAGGATGCTTGAGTTCAGCGAAAGAAATAAGAATCGTACAAATGAATGCTTTCATTTTTCTAAGCATACTTAAGCTTCACAAAAATGAGCCTAGAGAAAGTAATGACACATTTAAATAATAAAATGAAAGAGAGAAAAATTTAAGTAATACATTTAAGTAAGTTTAATTTTTATAATTTAACCGACCAATATTAAGCAGGATTTTAAACAGATAGGATTTTTAAATAAAAGTAATAGAATACTTAAAGGGATATTACTGCAATTATTTTTGCAACCAAGACTTGTCAGACTCTTTTAAAAGACTTTGCAGCTAAAATATTATTTTATTATACAACTCCTATAAAAACTGTTTGAACAATGTGTATTTGTAATTTTATATATATGTGTGTAGCATTTGAATATGTGTATGTCCAATCTTTTCCAAGCGATACCGAAAAGAATAAATATACTAAAAGTATATACAAACACTTCAACATTACTTAAATAATAAAAAAAAAAAACACGAACCGCATACTGAAATGTAAAATGAATCATGGAAAAATATAAAGAATGTTGATGAAACATCATTAAAAGAAATTATCTTAAGCCAAAAAAAAAAAAAAAAAATCCAGAATAAAATATTTACTGTTATTTTTATTTAAATGTTGCCATATGGCGTCTTTTAGTGATAAAAACGATTGAGGATTTCCTTTATATATTATTTTGGGTCTTTCGAACGTTAAGAAATCTCAGTGTTTTTGTGTGATCATAATTCAGAGCTGTTTAAAGAATAAGCACACTATACATTTATAGTCTTACCTTCAGCAGATCTCACTATTTTTAAAGTTTAAAATTTTGCATGCCATATGAAATTCCTTGCTTTAGTAAATATTTAAGTGGAAACCACAAAAAGTGTCAATATAGATTTTTTTTAAAATAATGTTTTACTTTCACTCGAATTTTTTAAACATCCGGTATATTGTACACTGACCTCCAAAAGATAAGGTACAGGGACTGGATACTTTCGAATGCACACGTTTTGTCGAATATTTACAAAAATTATTGTCGAATTGTTCTTGAACTTCTGGGATGAAAAGAACATGCTTGATTTAATATTCCTTGGTGAAGATTTAGTCGGGAGGACAATTAGTTGGATAATAATAAATTTATTAATAAAATAATATTTACGATCACCTATGTAACAGAAAATGCTGGAAATGGTTTGCCATTGTTTTAAATGCCTATTTGGCTCTTTTTTAACGTTTGTGTGCATTTGTGTAAGCATACCACTCATATTCATGAAGATGTTATTGTGTCTGGGAAAAATTCAAAAGTTTTTTGCTTATAACATACAGAGATTTCAACCAAATTTATCACAACTTTCCGAAAAATTGCCAAAAAGTAGTAGCAACAGTATACTGCATATTAAAACATGAATATATTGAATATTTGATGAGATATGGGCATTTTTATGAGATAATGTTTAACTGCGCATGCGCGGAAGATTTCAAGATTTTTAATTCATAATTTAGTAGTCGGTATTTTGGAGCAACTTCTATAAAAAGTCCAGTCAAGTGTTGTGAAAACTTAGAAACATATAGTGTTCTGATTGAAAAGTTGTGCAAAATCCCTTATAATAAAGCTATTTTTAGGAAGCAACTCGCTATATGGACCCTATCTTTGTGAATTTCCGCAATATTTAACTGGACTCTTTATATAAGTTGCCCTAAACAGCTGACTACCAAATTATATAACAAAAATTTTATGATCTTCCACGCATGCGCAGTTAAAAATTATTTCATACAAATGTCCATATATCATCAAATATACAATATATTCATGTTTTAATTGCAGTATACTGTTGCTACTATACTTTGTCAGGTTTTTGGAAGGTTGTGTTAAATTTGGTTGAAAACTCTGTATGCTATAAACAAAAAACTTTTGAATTTTTTACAAAATCGTTAACATCTTCACGAATATGAGTGCCATGCTTACACAAATGCATACATATGTTCATCAGGACCGAAATAGTTATTTACCACAGTGACAAACCATTTCCAGCCTTTTCTGTTACATAGATGATCGCATATATAGTTTTATCATTAAATTTATTATTAGCCTCCTAATTGTATCCCCCGATAAATCTTCACCGAGAAATATAAGATCAAACATGTTCTTTACATCTTAGATGTTCAAGAACAATGCTCCAATAATTTTGATAGATATTCGACAAAACGTGTGCAATCGAAAGCATCTAGTCCCTGTACCTTAACTTTTGGAGGCCAGTGTGGTTCTAAATACAAGAATAGATCTTTGCATAATTAATGGTTTTTTTATATAAAGTTGTTCGTCATTATTCCTTATTTGTGAGTTTCTAAAAATGTCATTGATTAACATTAGGTATATGATTCAGAAAATCTAACATTTAGGAATTCTTCGAAAGACCACTGACTGCAGTCATAGGTTTTCATTGTAAACCAAGATTTCGCAATGCCAGATTTTTTTTAATACCGCGATTGGTAGAGGACACTATTATTGGTGATCGGTAAATAATTATGATTTTTTTCGATCCGATTTTAGCGTACATCGTATTTGTGAAGTTATTTTTCCATCTGAGAAAAAAATGTGTTCAGTCTGGGACTCTAACCTGCACTGGCGGAAATTAATTTAGGTTAAGCACTGTTTTTCAACAAAAATTTATATAAAGAAAATATTTTAAAATGAATGAAACTTCAAGGGATATATATAGTATGTATAACAAATGAGTTACAAAAATAAAATTTCATGCATAATATTAAACATAAACAAAAAGTTAAAAATGAGATTTTCTTAATATGCAAACATGGAAATTGATTTATGGATTATCACATTTCATTGGCTATTCCGAAGTAATGTGACAAAATGTTGCATAAAACAAGGTAACGTGACATGCACAGTAGACATAGAAAGCGTTATATATTAGAATCAATACGTTTCAGTCATACTTTTCATGATAGGTAAACGAAAAATGTTGTCTAAGGAAGAAAGAGCATGCATATCTATATCTATGCATATCTATGAGCATTCTTAGCAAATCTATGCATATCTATAATGTGGAAAATCTGTTTTGGAAGTTAATTAAAAGATCAATTGGTGTGATGCATAACTATAGAAAAGTTCCAGCAAATTATGGCAAAATTTTAGCATAAAAAGTAATCCACGGTTAAGTAAGAGAGAAAGAAGGGGGATTCTTCAACTTGCATCGAAAGCCGGTCACAGTTCAAAGCAGATTTGTGCAGATCTATGCCTTCCTGTTTCTCCTAGAAGAGATAGGCAAATTTTACATTCTTCATGGAGCTTGAGATGGTCGAAAATGAAGTTTGGTCCAAAGTAACTTCTGCGTTACAAGCAGATGCGTTTGTAGTATTGCGGGAAGTATATGGCAATGGGTGACGATTCGAAAAAAGTCATTTTTTCCGTCGAAGAAAATTTTAATTTGGTTGTTCCGGATGGTTTGAAGTATTATTGGAGGCATCTCCGAATGAACCAAAATCTACATTCAGCAAAAACTTTGGTGACGGAACTTTGATGATTTGGGCAGCGATAGCTTATGATGGCAAAATTGAAATCCTATTTTTAAACGGCCGCCAGAATACTTTTGATTACAGTTTAGTTTTAGAAAATTCACTTCTTCCATTTGCGTGGCAATATTATGGATTATATTGTATCTTAATTTAAGACAATGTAGGTATTCACACTTCAAATGCAATTAAAGATTGTTTTGACGAACTTAATATTATTCTTTTGATCATCCACCTATTACTCCTGATCTAAACCCCATCGAAAACGTTTAGTGACAGTTTGTTTGAATGGTTTATGCAAATGGGATGCAGTACACATCACTTGTAGAATTGAAAGCTTCAATCTGTGAGACCTTTAAATTAATTGATCAGAAATGCATTCAAAGTTTTGTTTTATCAATGCCATTTAGAAAAAAGAAACTGTGATGAATAAAGGCGAATTTACTGACTATTAATTTCAATTAAATTTGATACTTCATAAATCAAATTCCATGTTTTTATGTTACTAAAATCTAATTCTTGACCTTACGTTTTAGTTTATTAATATGTATGAAATTGTATTTTCCGAAATTATTTGATGTGCATAGCATGTATAATATATGAAATTTCATTCATTTTTATAAATATTATAGAAGGTTTTGTTAAAAAACCGTGTTTTTATAAATCAATTTCGACCAGTATAGAACCCTTGGCTTACATAACCAATGGTTTTCAATTTGAGCTATTTCGATGACACCCCAGCCAACACAATGTTTGCTCAGAACAATCTGTCATGATAACGTAAATAGAAGACAGCTCAAATGAATAAGCATTGACAATGCAGACCATGAATTCTGGGTTCGAGTCCTAACATGAACACATTTTCGCTGAGATGGAACAATTCATAATCATTTGAATTATTTGCAAATCAGATGTTTGCGTTCGAAATAATTAATTTAATACAACGCATTTATTTTAATTTTGAAACTGAAATTATAAATGTCAAACTCCAATATTTTTGTGAGATAGAGCTCTGAGAGTATGCATTTTAAATTAATGATTATCTTTAAATAAGAAGTAGTTTTAAAATATTTATTATTAACTTATCTTGTACTATTAATGGGTAACTAAATAGATATTGAAGCAATTTTTATCTAAGAGATCAATACATCTTATTTCATTAACAACAAATATCTTTACAAACACCACTTGCATTATTAATATATTTATCGAATTCTAATACATACCATTGTGTATAATCGAAGAACAATCAACTTAATATGCTTTTAAGAAAATTTATATATTCTAACCATTTCAATAAAGTAATCAAAGTGATGAAAGTGGAAAAAGAATGGGCGTAATTTATTTGTACTTTAATTCATTTTTCTCTTATATTTTCGCCTGCATACAGAAAATGTTTCGCATTTTTTTCTGAAATTGTCGTAGAATATTTCATAGCTGTTTCGATACACATTTTCGAATACATAATTGTTTACGAATAAAAAAACAGTTCCGAAATATTTATTTTTCATGGTTTTTATTTAATTAATAGTTAATTATACAGCAGCGAGTAAATTGAAAACTAAGAACTATAAGAATTTTGTTTAATTTTCAAAATGACAAATTACTAGATTGATATCTTGTAATTTAAAAGCAAATGCAAGCGGAATTTATATTTTACATACTTATTTTAAAAAGACTTAAAATTTATTTTCAAATATAACTTGATTCTATGAAATTTATGTTTTGTAAAAATATTTATATTTTTATATATAATAGAGAAATTTAAAGATTTATATGTGTATATATATATAAGTTATATAAAAATGTATGCTTTTACTATTCATTTAAATTATTCTAAATTGCCGGCATATTCATTATTTCCTTTTTTTAATACGCTCTATTATTTATTTCTAGTTAAATTCCTATAAATTTAAAACGAGTATCTTAATAATAGTTCTATTCCAAAACGTAATCTAAACTTTTAACTCCTTCATTAATTTTTATCGTCTACCAAACTGTAAAGTTCTGAACGCAGTTACTTATTTTCGAATGTTTATAAAAGCCATTTTTATATTTTTATTCTATTTCATCTCAATTTTCCCGCCAGCTTGACGACAACTTATTCACATCAAAATCCTTCCATTACCAGCGCCGGGATTCTTTTCTGTGACGTTTCTCGATCGCTCTCCATTGGCTGAGTGACGGATCGCAGTTTCATTTCCAGTCTCGTTCGTGATTTTGTTTGGTTAGCCTGAAGTTTTCATTTCAAAAGGATGTCATCCCCGCATTCTAATAAATATCTCGAGCATGAGCTCATAAGTAGTTTTTTTGTGCTGTTTGATTGTTTACATAATCTGTTATCTGGTGTCCTAAGTCATGTAGAATATTCATTTCGTTATTTAACATCTATTTCGCATGAATAACTAGTTCATTCTCAAGCGGGATGGCTCTGATTTCTCATCTTGTGGGAATTGATTAATGTTGGTATATTCTGATGAAATGAGCAATTCCCTATGACTACGTTTCTATGTCTTATTGGGAAAATCCCAGATTCCTTCATAAGCCTTTACTTCTTTCACCACTCATGATGCCTAATCTGCCTTGTATTCATCAGGAATAAATGAGTTTTACTTGGACTGTACCAATCTTATCATCGCTCCACAGCTGCTAAATTTCCACAGAGTTGACACCTCCACTAGCGATGCTTGCGCTAAGTGGTATGAATGCTATACAACCTCACCAACGGCTGATTAAAAGGTGGTACGAATCCAGTAATATGTCGTAAAAAGCACGACGTGATTGTTCGACTTAACCCATTAAAGAGTTTCGTAATATATATATATATTAATTCCATGTTTAAAAAGCTAAAATTGTATTATTCATAACAACTTTTTCTTCGAAGTTCTTTATGTTTTGTGTATAGCACAAGTGTAATGTATTTGAAAAAGATAATATCTACCCTATCTATATTATAAAGGACAAACATATCTGTGCGTAACGCATACGTCATTTTGCGAATGGCAACATTTTGAAATTTGAAATGAAATTTTGTTTTGCAATTTTCTCTACTGCAAATTTTTAAACTTCTAAACATAGTACCTTTTAAATTTTTACACCGTCGTATAAGGAAAAAAATGCTCTTTTAAATGCAATTTCTTTGAAAGCTATATCTAAATTAATTTTTGAGATATTAATTTTTTTGCAGTTTTTAATACCATTTTTCTTATCGTGGCAACAAAAGTACCTCATTTCTATTGAAAATCATTGAAAGTGTACGGAAAATAGTTGAAAATAGGAAATACTGTATTTTGTTTGTTGCCATTTTTCATAAAACCTGAAAAAATAGTTGAAAATAAAATATGGGCTATGTCAAGAATATTGTCTGTTATTCCGTGATAATGACGTCATATGCACACTTTTCTATAGACAAAATTTAAGACTGGGTTGTAAAAGTAGATTGCTTTAGCGGATGCAAATGACGTCATTTTATAAAAAAGCGTGTATTTTAATTCTTAAACCTGAATTATGTTTTGTAGAAGTGCGTCATTTTCACAGCGTAGCTGCTTTGAAATTCTCCACAGGTGAAAATGCTTCACTTTTGAAAATAATGTAATCGAAAGCACACGCTGATAAATGCAATGTTTTACAAAAATTTAGAATGTCTTTATAAAAGAGAGGTGACCAAATAATAGCGATTTATATTACAGAAATTGATGATTCTCGCCTGCATGGATTTGTTTCGCCGAGTTAGAGAAGCAAACAAATAATTCGTGGTTTAAAATAATATCGTGTTCCTGAAATTTTTGTCGAAAATTCTCTCGAATAATAAAATTTTAATACTATTCTTCAGGACATTCTACTATAATTTTATCAAAATAACATAATTTGCTTAATGTAATTTTTCCTAATTTTATATAATCTATATATTTAAAACACAAGAGTATTTTTTAGTCATCTGCCCTGATCTTTCTGCTGAACCAATTTTACTAATATACATTTTTTTTAAACTGAAAGCTCTTCCTTTGTGGATGTGATCGCACTATTTTTTTAAATATCCCCGCTTTTATATTTTAATTTTAAAAGCATTTTATGAAATTTCTTCAAAATGATGAAAATTAGATAGCTTTCATTGCTGCAGACAAGAGAGAAATAATGAGGTATTTTAAACTTTATTCATGCTATTTTCTGATAAAAATTCAAAATTGTTGATAAAAATTTTGTATACGGTTTAATGGCGCAAAATCCCATTAGGAGCAGAATATTATATTAGGGGCAAACGGAAAATGGCATACTGCTTTTGAAAACACGCATTTTTCCACATAAATTTTCTACATTGTTTTTCCTTCTGCATGCGTTCTGATACTAAGTTTCAGACACTAGGCGAAATGCTTATTTAAGTGAAAATGAAGTTTTATTTAAAAGAAAACGATCATTTTCTTAGATAAAACTAAGCCTTTTAACACAAATGCGTGTAAAAACACAAATTACGGAAATTTTTACTCTCCAAAATTGAGATTAGAATCTGAAATAAAGAGTGCGTCTGTTCACATAAAAGATGTTGCTGACAATCGTGACTTCAAGTTTTGAGTTAAAATGATTTTTAAATGATCAAACAAAATACAATTTTTAAAAAAATGATGAATATGGATATGAGAAGTGCGTATGCAAATTTTGAGAAGGTGGAAATTGCTGTTTTCATTCCGGAAATCCAAGCATAAGAGCCTCAATTGATAACCACATCCTAATAACTGATCTTTACTATATTTTACTGATTATGTATCTATATTATAAAGAACAAACGTATCTGTGCGTAACGCTGACGTCATTTTGCGAATGGCAATATTTCACGATCAAATTTCGGTCTTGAAATTTTCGCTACTGCAATTTTTCAATCTTCTGACCATCGTACATTTTCAATTTTTGTCGCATAGGGAAATAAATGTACTTTCAAATGCAATTTGTTTAAAAACTGTATTCATTGAGTGATGTATTATATTTTCTAAATTAATTTTTAAGCATGATCTTTTTTAAAGTTTATCTTATCACGTACCGGTTTCAATACATAAAATAATAAATATTTTGCACATAAAGCAACAAACATTTTTCAGCATTTGTTTCTGACTATTTTTGCATAATGAAATTAATACTTCCTTTATAAGCAAATAAAAGAATATTGAAAAAACATAAATCTAACATATTTGTAATTGTACAATTTAAATTTTTAGATCACCAAATAGGATTTTTTTTTTCAAATGGAATTTGTTTGCAAAGTTCATCTCAGTTTACTGATTGTCTATGGTTTTAAAAACAATTTTAAAGCATGAAATATTTTTTAATTTATCTATAACGCGCGGAGGTCGATTACGAATGATTAATCCGTTTGCCCTTAAAACAAAATAAAGAGTTCATCATTTTCTTACGGCTAATTTCCATTAAAAAAACTTCCCTATGAATAAATAAATAAAATAATATAAATAAAACACAAATTTATCAGACATGTATAAGCTCTGAAATTATCAGAATATAAAAGGATGCCAGAAATAGTAAAATCTTAGCATGTGGTTAATAAGAAAATATCGCTTTTGATAAATTTCAAAAATGTATTTGATTGTGTAATTCGTATTTTCCATATGAAAAATGCTTTTTTAATGTAAGTGGTCAATGTAAAAAAATTATTGCATATAAAAAAATTATTAGTTTTAAAAAAAAAATGTTTTCACCTATATTCTTTAACCCGGGAAGCCCGGGTACGATCCGCTAGTATATATAAAATTCAAATGAAACGAATTTATGAAACGGAAGTATGAATCGACTTATTAAACAACAGATTATGTTTCACGGCGATTTCTCCTATAATATCGAATACTTTGCGATGAAATTAACACCAAAAATCAATACTGATCCACAGATTTCAAAACTGGTATTAGAATTTTTAAATTCAAATTAGTTTTCGAAATATAATTTTTTTTTTCTAATTTTATATACATTTTTCTAATGATGGCAATTGAAATTTTAATTAAACAGATATTTTTTTTTTCGGATTTTAGAAAAGGTTACTATTTTAAACTAATTTGGCAAGAAGTTTTTCCTCCCTTAAATGTATGATAAGAAATGTATCATGTTACTTTTATTCATAATTCAATTTGTATTTCATTATCATTTTATTTAATACAAACTGAAATATTTAAAATAAATGGCTTTCACTTCTTTATTTTTTTAAACGAAATGAAAAGAAAAATATTAGGCACATATATCATATACGCACCGGGGTACCTAATTGGCGCCAAAATGGCTTTATTTTGGTTGACATGGTAACCCAACTATTGTTGTTTATTTAATAATAAATGTTTATTTACTTTATTTTCTCTTTTTAAATTACATAAATTGTTTTGTTCCATAGTTAATTATTTTTTTGGTTATTTTCATTTTAAAAAAAAATAATAGAAAATAATTAAAAACAAATACGGTACTACTTAGTTATTCCATCGACCCATTTCGCCAATTTATATAAATCGACAAACCACTCGCCAAATTATACAAATTGACATAATTTTTATTTTAAATAACGAAAGAACAAAGAAAATATCAGAACATTAATAAATATTCAAATAAAACGCCGAAATAAAAATCCCTTGATGACGTAAAGACACATATCTTGCTTAAAGTCAAGAGAATGTGACATTTACGATCAACCATTATTGGCATTTAATCTTATAGTTTGGTGATAGATTTTTGGTCGACGGGATAACTAAGTAGTACCAAAAATACATATGTAACTGGTATTCGAAAACGAGGTTTTCGCCAAATTTTCGTAAAAAAAATCACTCCAAACGCGGTGCGTATATGCCATCTGGCCAAATATTAAATGATGTAACAAACGATGACATGTAATTTCAACTTCAAAGCAATGTTTTAATTTACCAGTTGAAAAAAAATGCTAACTGACGACTTGAAAAATAGCTATTGGCGAGATTTGCACCCGGCTAGCATAACAGTGTTGGGGAGCCAACCATGTACCAATAATTCTTTGCGACCATAGAAACTTTTATGTAGTTTTATTCGAAAAAGAAATTTGATTTTTTAATCAAAAGGGAATACTTTCGGCACAGATATCATGTACGGACCCATATTGACGCGATTGTTTTCTGACGCCAATGTCATATACGCAACGGGTACTTAAGTGGCCGCCATAGTATCGTAATTTTGCTTGATTTGATAATGCGGATGTTGTTGTTTATGCTATTGGTGTTTTCCCCAAATTAGCGTCGGAAAAAAATCGCGCCAATATGGGAAGTATATGATATCTGGGCCAAACTTTGATATGAAAAGCGAAGGGATCAGAGCGTATTTATTTATGGCAGTTACATGACTTGGACTATTATAATATAGATGAAATAATGGCGATAGAATAATATTTGGTGACTTATCACCTGTACCTGGCTAACATTAAAGTACCAAAATGGCACCAGGAATATAAAAAGCGAAGTGGTTCGCCCGGAAATGTTGATAATAGTCACATGACTTAGGCTATTGTTATAGAAATTGTTTTAAAATACCGGGAGATAAAGAATCGGTACACTTAATTCATTTTATTTTAGCTTATTTTCAAACGTTTAACTGATCCTCTTTAATCAAACACGAAAACAACTATTGATGTCCTAACAGCAACTGATTCGGCCTTAAATTTTTTAAATCAAAAGAAAGTGAATAGGAACCCATTTACAGGGAGATCTGCACAGCTTTTTTCGGTATAACTCAATCTTCTATAATATTTTTAAAACCGATGAGATTAGCGTGTTTTTAGATTCTGCGGTGTCTGAACGGGGGTTGGCGAGCGTAGCTTGCAGGGGGCAGAGCCCCCTAGTCTAAATATAAACTTTGAAAAACATGCTCTTAGAATGGCCGTTCCTATGCTAAGGATACATACATTTATAATAATGTATTCGTGTCCTTTACGCATATTTATTAAGAATTTTATTATTTTTCGAAAATGGCTCAAAAGATTATACGGATTAATTTACACTTATAATTGGAATCACTAAACCATTTAACTATGCTGGCAATTTCTGTATATTTTCAATGACCCAATATGTATCCTTATGAATTAAAATGTTTACAATTGTTTTATTTAAATTCTTAACTACTCACATTTGTATACACTTCAAACATTTAATTTATATATTCCTTTTCTAATACATTGTATGAGAATATAGCCAACGATTATTTAAAGTTAAAATTTTATATTAAAATACTTTTTTAAAGCTATTACAGAAGATTGTAGAAGTTATTTTATTTACTATAGAAGTTATTGTATTAGTTTATAAGTTACTACTTTACTATTATATTCATTATCAGTAGCAATTAATTCATGTATTGTAAATACTAAATTAGTAATTACAAAATACAATTAGAACTAATTAATAATATTATGTAAATACTATTATTTACCATATGAACTAAATTAGTATTTGAAGAAAAAATATATATTATAAAATATAAAGAATCTGCAATACTAACGGTATGCATTTACGAAAATGAACATGAAAAATTTACGCTTAAAAATAAAAACTAATGCTACATTTTTGTGTCATTTACACTAGTTATGAATAATCAAGTTATTTATTTTGGTTAAGAGAATGTACTAGAGCTCATTTAAATGCTTTCTTTGGAAATTTTATTATTTTCCAACTAACACCAGTTGAATTCCGATAACATGCTTTATTCACAGAACTTTAAAAAAAACTTTTGCGAATGATTCTAAGTAGTTGGAGGCTTTTACGAAAATGTACACCATTCTAGCATTTCAGCTACTTAATTAATGTGGCAAGGGCGAAAATAAATT
Organism: Maratus speciosus; assembly: GCA_963932465.1. NCBI lineage: Eukaryota > Metazoa > Arthropoda > Arachnida > Araneae > Salticidae > Maratus > Maratus speciosus. Next base: position 136,564,317 of record OZ010791.1, read on the forward strand.
AAGAAGTGTAATTTATTTAGGCTTTAATTCATAAATCATTTATCTTTGAAGTTATTCATAGGAAATGTTTTTTTTTCTTTCATCAAGTTTCAATAGAAGCTTTCCTAATTTATTTTCTTTATCTATTTTTTAATTTTTGATTATGTTTAAATAAAAAGTGTTGCTGAAATATTTATTTTTGATGGTGGTTACGTATTCGATGATTTTTTGAAAAGATTCGAATGTAGGAAAAAATGAAATGAAGAGGATTATTATGGGATCTGTAGAATGATAAATTATCATAGTCGATAACCTATAAATGTAAAATTTTAATGGAATAGTTCCTTTTTTTTTTGCTTTTAAATACAGATATTTTTTTTATCAATTATACTTAGAACAAAAGGTTTTTTTTTCGTGTAAGATTGAAGGAAAATAGCAAAGTTTTAAAAGATCATATATACATATAAATTTTTAAATACACAAGTATACATATTTAAACAATCTTTAAGAAAATGTAACTTTATCAAAGCTATCTTTATTGCTTTATGAGTTACACAGTGCTTCATATTGTGAAGTACTCAGCGAAATATTACAAAAAAAATGATGAAAACTCAAATCATCAAATCTATTTTTATACTTTGTGAATTACGCAGTTCTTTAGAATATTACAAAAAATTAAAATGATAAAAACTCTGTAAATCATTAATCGATGCACATATAAAACATTTAGGATCTTTACGAGGGGAAGAAAAGTATTAAAATAGTCGGTTGACTGATTTATATTTAATTAGTAAATAATATGTAAACAAAAAAAGAGCAATTAATTGTTTTGTTTGTGCAAACTTGTAGTATCTGTTTATTAGAGCAAATGCCGGCCGTCCCCTCCACTGTAATTTTAACTATTTGTAGGCAAGTCACAACGCCAGTGATAGTAGAATTAGTAGAGTGTAGTTTGTGCCGATCGAGTACAGTATCGCCCGTGAATCTTATACTTCAAATCCAAGCCAACAAAAAAATCTGATCACTAAATCCACGATACAAAGTTTCTCTAGAACCATGTGGGTAATGCAATTTGACTAGTTATGTGAATTAAAAAAAATACGTCAATACAAACGATTATTAGTCTAACGCTTTTGAGAACGTATCCATGCGAGTATCATAAAATTCTGCATAACATGTCATAGAAGTTGTGCACATTTCACCAATCTCCTTTAGTGGTATCATGACAACGCCACCTAATACTGTTGCCACCCCCTGTCTCGATTACAAAATATATCAATGTATTATTGACGCTATTTATTGTTGGATCCTGAACAATGCTACCCGCAGATAACACATTGGTTCTTGGAATGGCTAAGGGAAAAGGAGCTTAACTTATCAGATTTGCTGCTTACAAACAATGGAAAATAAATATATTCTGGTCTAACTCATTTAAGAATACATCTATGCGAGTATCATAAAATTCTGAAAAATTAGTTGCTGAAGTTATGCGCATTTAAGTATTTTCTTTCAGTTGCACACTAATAATACATGATAATTTTGTTGCTATCCCCAGTGTTTCAACTAGAAAATGCTTCACTTTACTATTAACGTGATTTAGTTTTTGATTCTGAATAAGAATATCCGCAAAAATACGCTCGCATAATAAATCCTCATTACCTATATTCCTTTCTCTCCCAACCAGAGATAGAAGTTAAAAGGTATTTTCTAACTTTCACATTATTTTCTGGTGATTATAAGTTGCGCATCCTTATTGAAAATTAAATCTTATTCAAAAAAGCTTCACCAAACGAGCATAAACGTAATGTGTATCAGTATTTTTCTTAGATACAGTTTCAGATACATCTGCCACTAAAGAATTCAATACACTGTAATTGTGTAAAAAGACGTTATTGTGAGCAAAGGTCTGGATGCTATCGATAAAATATCATGGTTCACATTTGACGCAATTGGAGATTTTGGTCTCTTGTTGTAGATCATTCCTGAACAAAATGAAAACTGCAAACACATTTAATTTCTTTAACATATAAAAAACGGAGGCAAAACATTATTAACGATTATTTTCTTAAGACTTAGATGTTCATGCATGTTTTTACATATACGTAGGTGAGAGACGGGAGAGTTTACCCAATTTTTACGAAATGATATTTTATTTTTTAAATATTGAAGTTAGAATAAAGATTCATATATCATTTTATCCGTTATACAATTAGTTATCAAAATAAAATTGCGACATAAGCAAACATAGTATATCTAAGGAAAACCATTGATTTTAAACATGAAAAAATAATGGGTCAAGGCTCCCCACGTATGGGAGGCTTAGCCCACTATATTTTATATTGAAATATGTGTTAAGTGAAATAAATTGAGTTTTAAAAAAGGCAGAATAGCTTTATGCTACAGGATTTAATTATGATTAAAAGATATCTGGGAAAATGGGAGGTGTAAACAAACCTTCTTAGACTGATATCAAGGCACAGGAGAAAATTTCTTTTAAAGACCCACTTTTTTTACACTCGATCTGGTAACTTTAGATGCCACATGGTTTGTCTACATAACTTCCTAAAGTATTTTGATAAATGTTATGTTTTTTTTCCAGAGGAATGCATACCTAATATTTCTTAAGGCTGCAGCTTTATTCTTCAGTATTTTCCACTCTTTCTATTTATCTTCTACGTGTACTATTTAAATGAAACAAAAGTTCCTATCAACTATCCAATTTATGTTTCATTAAATATTTTTCTGCTTCTTATAGCAATTTTTCTCAGCTTCATTTAATCAGGTTTAAACATTTTCCTTCGTATCACCCCATTTTACTGTAGCTGTGTAAGAATAAATTTATATTATTTGAGAAATATAAATATCAATACTTTATTATACACAGTGTGTAACAAAAAGATTTTTAAAAGCACTTAATTAAGGAGCTTTGGCCATCTGGTCTACCCTTCCCATATTGAATCAGTCAAGCCTCCCTAGATAGCCACCTTTTAAAGTTTAGCACATGGTTAGGCAGCCTAAGAGAGACTGCTCAGGGCCGGCTAGGCCCGCCCCTTAGAGCTTAACGTCTCTCCCGGTATGTTCCCCGACACTTTGGGGCTCGTTAGTGAGTCCAGCCCTGTCCGGCCGTATGCAGACGGACAAGCACAAAAGGCTCAAGGGGCGACACCCACCCGCCAAGTGCGTTTATGCACCACCGACCACAAAACCCAGAATTTATTTGAAAAAGAACAAAGTGGGTTTACAAAAATTAGGCGAATGCCTTCCCGCCAGGAAAACGCCTGCTCGCGACAGAAGGCGGGATATAAGAACATATAAAGTAAAAAAAAATAATAAAAAACATCACTGATCCTGGCCGCCGGGGGATGAGACCCTCTCGCGACAAGGGGCGGCTGGAAGGGAAAAGAATGAATTGCGTGGCACAAGTAAGATGGCACGAGCAAATACTCAAGCGTCCATTGGAGATGTAATGATTTGCGTGGCACAAGTAAGATGGCACGAGCAAATACTCAGCGTCCATTGGAGATGTATCTCTTGATGGAATGGTCAGAAGCACGAGCAGAGGCTCTTGCGATCGTAGGAAACCACACATTGATGGATAGGAGAATTTACTGGAGCCTGCAAAGAAGACTGGATTCTGGTGCTGTTTGAAGCTTGATATGGTGGCAGTGAGACTGGATAAGCAGAACCAGGGTTTACCATAATTTTGTTAAGTACGTAAGGAAATTGTGAATGTGTTTTAATTAGTTGAGTAGGATGGTGCAGAAAAGGACGTTTTGGAGCCAATTGACTGGCAGTATGTCTGGACGCATCAAGTGCCAGCGTTGCGTGAGAGTACAACTGTAGTACGGATGACTTATAGTGCCATCTTCACCGCAGACGCAAGTGGCAGTGGATCTTACCTTGAAGCGGTCCAGATATGCCATGAAAGGGCCATGTCCTGTTAAGAAGCTAGTGGTGTAGGGTGTTAAGTTATATAGTGTGAGAGAAACTTTAGGAATTAGCTTATATGTGTGCCTGCCCTTTTTTGAAGTATCCCAGTGCTCCTGCCATCGCGTCAGTATCCTTGCTCTAAGGACCCTTTAGACGTATGACTGGGGCACTGGGAGGTGTGTGTATTGTTTCTTTCTGTGTGGCCTTCTTCACTCGGTTGTCTGCTTGTACATTGCCAAAGATACCTTTGTGAGCCGAGACGTGACCTAGTGAGATGCGATGTAGGAGATTCTTAAGTTTTAGTTTGATTTGCAGTACTAGAGGATGTTTTGTCCTGTCTGCCTGTATTGCCTGCAGGCCAAGGAGGCAGTCGCTGTAGATGATAATACTATTGCTAGAGTGAGATTCCACCCACTCTAATGCGTTTAGTATTGCGAACAGATCCGCTTGGAATACGGAGTTATTATCATCTAGCCTTGCAGACCACTGATGAACCACCACCGTGCCCTCCGTGGCGCAGAAGGCTGCGCCCACGCCAGTCTCTGTGCCTGAAAAATCAGTGAAAAGTGTGGTGGTAAGGGCAGGTGTGTAGGTGTTGCGTGTTGTGTTTACTTGAAAATGTGAAGTCTCCTCAGCGGGGTGGAGCTGCCATCTCCTGACTTTGTATTGCAATGTTGTGTTTGGAAAAAGAGAATCTATTACTGTGTCACGTTTTAGCTTCTCGTCATTCAATGTGTATAGTGCTGTTTTTACTTCTGCCTTTGTGAAACGTTTGTATTCGTGTGCTGTGAACAGGATATCCTGATTGTCTTGTTGGGGATAAGCCGAGGAGCCAAAGAGAGTGTGCGTCAGGAATTCCAGGTGCGTCAGGTTATTTTGTCGCGAGGTTTCGTGAGTTGTTCTTTCTAGACGTATTTCATCCGGAGTGAAGAACTTGCCGGTCAGAAATTTTTGAGTGATGCCAAAAGGTTTCTCATTGTTGCTGCAGAATTTCTTCCACGCCGCGCGTCTCGCCGGCAGAATCTCACGTTTGTAAACTGCTTTAAGTCTCGTACGACGTGCTGCAAGGGTCTTTACTTCAGGGGGATAGGATTGAGCAGGCGCAATGTTTTAATCTTGCGTCTGAGGGCTGTCAGTTGGTTCCTCCTCTTTCTAAGATCCTTGTTCCAGAATGAGAAAATGTGTGATTTTTGGACTGTTTTCAGTCGAAAGGAAGCATTCGCCGCAGTCTGCATGGTTTCGATTAAATTAGATGTGAAAGAGTTGAGTGTGTCTTCGTTGTGCACCCCTTCGAGTTGTGCTGAAAGGGATGACTTATGACTTTTAATGACGTTGTTAAATTTGCGAAGGTTTCCGTGAGTTGTGTTGTAGCGTCTACGTTGCGTGTAGAGTGGCAAGGTCATGTAAGAAAAGTGTATGTATTTATGGTCTGAGCCACTGTATTTGTCTGATACGGACCAGTGTGTTATTCGAGGTAGGGTGAAGGAATTTGTAATTGTGAGGTCAGGCCAGCCTTCTGCTATCACTCTGTCTTCTGTATCTCGTCTTTCGAAAGTGTCTTCAGAATTGTGCATGTTTGCAAGTGCCAAGTTATGGATAATTATGTGTCCTGACAGCGAGTCACCCGGGGCGTCTTCACGCGGACATCCCCAAAGGGATGAGTTCGCGTTGAAGTCGCCATCACAGATGAAAGCCTTCCTGTTTGTGATGGTGTGTTCCCATTCCGAGAGACATAGGCCAAAGTTTGCCGAGGGGCTTCGTAGCAGGATCCGACGACAATCTCGCCCTCCTTCGCCGTTATGGAGATGAAGACGCTATTGTCACCGGTAAAGAGATGGGTACATACAAGACTCGAGCTCCTGAACCAATGTGGGCGGAGAAGTTCCGAGAGGAGAACCTTCTCCAGTCCTTGCTGAAGATAGCGAGGTTTCCATCGGAGCAGTAAGCATCCTGCAGTAGAGCGGTGTCAATCTCGTTCTCTTCCATGTGGTTGATTGTGCTTACACTGGCTGCTATGCAGTGATTGAGGTTTACTTGGAGAAAATTTAGACGGCCTAAAGGAAGGGGTGGGTGGGGAGAAGGTGCTGAGGATGACATTGTATTGTGTATGTTACAAAAAAGTTTAAAACCTCCTACCTTGAAAGCCCACGTTCTGCTGCTGGCTGTAGTAGTCTTCCTGGTAGTAAGGTGAGTAGAGGTTCGGAGGTGGAGCATGACTCGAAAAAGGAAATTAACCTCGATGTGCAGGAGGATGTTCGCCCAGGAGTCCCGGACCAGAGTGGGAGGATGAAGTCGCCGGGTGAGGTGCATGGGGATTTCGTAAGGGAAGTTGGAAGAGATCGTTCAGTCTTGCCCGCTCTCTGTTATACTCGAATTTGAAGGTTGGGCAGTTGGAGGCAGAGGCTATGTAATCAGTTCTGCAGTGTGCATTGAAAAGGTTATTTGCGCGTCTACAATTCACACACGAGGGGGATTTGTTGTAGGTTGAGGATGGGTGGAGTTCTTCGCAAATTTCGCAGGTTTCTTCATTATGGCAGTACTTTGCTACGTGCCATATCGCTGGCAATTTCTGCACCTTTGGACTGTGGTGTGTAGCCGCAGTCTGCAGAGATTGTATCCCAGCAGTATGCCTCCATCTTGGATTACTGCCATGGCTAATTTTTCTGACAGAATGAGGTGCCAGTCCTTGCATGAGGTTCTTTTAGAAGAATCGGCTTTAATGAATCGGATTTCGTCTGGGTGGTAATCGTAAATTTCATCCAACGTCGAGGTAATATAAGTTATTGTTGTTCCGTCCGGAACTCCAAACAGGAATAGTTTTGTGAAATGGAAGGGTTTTAATGCTGAAGAATAGATCTTCAGAAATTCTAGCATGGGATTTTAGATCACTTAGGACGGCTTTCGTTTCTTCGGCGGATCGCAGAAGAGTTCCAGTTGTCTTCGAAGTCATTTGATTTCCAATACTACTTTTGGACAGGCGATATTTTGTTTTTCGAGCAGGTTTCTAATGGCCAGTCCGGACATGGAGCATTTCTTGCCCCTGACCACAATTGTTCGAAGATGAATCTCATCTCTTGGTCTCCGCTGTGGCTCCGCCGGTACTACCTCCTCTGTCGGTGAAGGGACCTCTTGCGGCTTGCCGTCCTGTCATTATAGAGCAGGGCAGGTTGTTGACTACGAAGGTATGCGTCCCTATCATTATCAATTCTTAATTTGTCTAGTCTGCTATGGAGACTTTCCTCAAGCCTGGCTACTATTTCTTCAGTCTTTGGGATCTGTTGGATCTGGCTGGCAATGTTCTCGTTTAGTGTAGTGAGTTGTTCCTTAAGGAGATCTGCTTTTAAGCGAAGCTTTTCAAACTCCTGTTTGGATTCCTGTACTGATTTTTGATTCGCGAGGTCTTGTTTTCTGATCGATTGGAGGATCAGTTTCACATTTTTCAGGTGGTCAGCAGATTCCTCTGTGAATGTGTTTTCGTCCTCTGACAGGACTAAGGTAACGAGGGATTTACCCTTGTTTGCCAATTCGGCAATGGAATATGTTTGGCCTTCTCCCATTGTGAGCAGCGATGGTACGTGAGAAATAAAAAATGGCTTTGAGAACTAGAAAGGCAGATTTAGTTTTAAAAAAATATTATAAATCAGAAGAATGATCCGCGGGTTGTGGGAACCCATCTACAGACCCCTGTGCGCCGTCCCGGCCTGTTGCATGCTTAGTTTTGGAATAGTGGGTGGGAAGGTAACGCGCCCTTTAGTCTGTGAGCCCCTGCATCTGCTCAGCACTGTAATGAGATATGTTAGGAGTTGTTTTTCGATAATATTGTTGTAATTTTATGTTAGGGCGTGGGGGTACTGGACTAGATGAATTTAAGGTGGGTTTGGACAAGAGTGTCGAAATATTCTAAGTTCCCAGTAAAAATAAAATTTTTGAAAAAAAAAATGAAAAAGAAAGTTAAAGCTCGAATTAAATGTGTATTAGGAGATGAAAAAACAAGTTTATTGTTGAAAATAAAGAATTTAATATTTTTGCTGAGAGTAAGTTAGTCCAGCAGAACACGGGAACACAGGATAAAGTTTAAAAATTTGCTGGACACAGGAACATAGGAGTGTGGACATTGAAGAAAAAAAAGGGGTTGGGAGGATTGGACTTAGATGAATTTTGAAGTGGGTTTGGACTCTAACGAAATTTAGGACAGAAGGGCCGTAATGTTCTAAGTTCCCAGTAAAAAAAAAGAAAGAAAGAAAAAAGAAAAGAAAAAAAATGAAAACGATAGTTAAAGTTCGAATGTAATATGCATTGGGAGATGAAATATCAAGTTTTTTGTTGAAAATAAGGAATTTAAAATTCTTACTGAAAATAAGATAAGGGTCCAGCAAAACACAGGTTAAAAATTTAAAAAGTTCTGCTGGATTCAAAGTCCCAGTGATTTTTTTTTCTCGTAAAAATTAAAAAAGAAAGTTAAAGTTCGAATTTAGTATGTATTTGGAGATGAAAAATCATGTTTATTGTTGAACATTGGGAATTTAATTAGTCCAGCAGAACACGGGAACATGAGGGAAAAATCTTTAAAAGAGGTGCGGGAGAATGAAGCATTTTTGAAATATTGTTGGACTTAGACAAATTACAGGCAGAAGGGACATACAATAAAAATGACATGTACACAAATTGGCTGCTAAGCCCGTCCAGAGACCACCGCCGGACACGGGGGAACTGAACAGAAGTGGCTAAGTCTCTAGAAAATCAAGTCTCAAGAACAACTTTTTCTAATTTGTTGAAATGGTGAGAAAAAAATACAAGCTTTATTTGCAATATGGGAATAATTTCAAAGTTCAGTAAATGAGAAAAAAATTCAATAACATGACAAACACTTTTAATTTAAATAAAAATGTGGTGAGATAAAATAGAAAATAAAGTCAGATGGGGAGAAAAAAAAATAGGTTTAAGTTTTGAAAAATAAATGAAAAACTGAGAATAAGGTAGAGTCCGAAATAAGCTAAAAACTTGTAAAAAAACAAAAAAAAAACAAAAAAAAATGTTCCTTTATTAGATAATTAGGAGTAAAATTAGACAACGTTGTCTCGATCGAAATCAGCAGCAATTAACCTGCATTAGGCATACTATTAGAATTAGGATGAGACAATCAAGAAGTGTAGCAGAACCCGAACCACGTGCTCGCTACGGGCCGCGAAATTCCAAAATGGAGGGCGAAAACCACAGCCAGGCGAAGCCCAAACACCCCACTGGTCACCAGGTCGCGTCCCTACAGAGAGCAATCTCTAGTGGTATGGGAAACATCCAATACTCCTTTTACGGAAGAAAAAAAAATTTCCTTTTCCCTTACTTCCCTTCTTTTTAATTAAAAAAATCCCTCTTTTTCTTCTCTTTTTTCCCTTTTTTAAAAGAAAAAGCCGGCAATTTTGAAGAGAACCTCACCGCCCCATTCAAATCAAGCCACCAAAACCAACCCTAGACACCCCGACGACTACCTAAAAAACTTGAATTAAAGAGTCCGAACCCAAGCCGCATTGTCCCAGAATACTATAAGCTTTCAAAAGAAGAAGAAAAAAAGCAATTTCTTTTTTTCCTTTCTTTCCCTTCCTTTTCCTTTTTTCCCCCTCCCCTCTTTTTGGCCTAATGTAAAATAATTTAAAAAAAAAAGAAAAATGTCAGTTTTTAAACGAATTTTAATCATTAAGAATAATAATAAAAAAAAAAAAAAAAAAAAAAAAAAACATACAAGAACATCGTTGAAAAAGTATGTACAATAAGTTATTTTTGTACCTGCTGCGCTGTCCATCAGAAATAAAAGTTTAACATTATATTAGAAAAAAAACTTCTTAAAGTTCCCCTTTTCTTTCTTTTCCTTCTCTTTTTTTTTCTTTCTTTTCCCTTCCTTTCCTTTTAATTTTTCCCCCTTCTTCCCTCTCTTTCCCTTAAAAAAAAAAAAAAAAAAAAAAAAAAAAAAAAAAGATTTTATTTATATGCAGTCTAATAAAGCGTTATGTTATTTTTACTAATTTGCTTTAAATAAGTAATTTGTTACGTCATCTCAATAAACGCTGATTTTTCATTGAGTCTAGTGGTAATTGAAAATAAAAAGTATTATTACCAAACAATCTTATTATGCTTGGCCATACAGAAAAGTGTGCAGTGGAAAGCTAAAGACACTCTGAGTATTATGGGGGGAAAGTAAGATTAATATATATATATATATATATATATATATATATATACGTATACACACATACATACATATATATACATACACACATACATGCGGAGGTAAAATAAATATTTAAACACTGTTTTTAAATTGTGAGAAAGCCGGTTACTTGAATGATTGCAATTAGATTGTATGAAGGTTTGTTATAAATCACCCCTTTTTGTCTCACAAACACTACTAGTCATAATCACTGATTTCTTAGGTTTTCTACTGGCTTTCAGTTTTCTAAGTTAATGATATTACACAATAAAAGAAAATAGTTAAAAAAAAAGACAGTAGCCAAGATTATTACTCTTTTTAACGTGGTTTATGTATTTTTACTTGGATTTTTTTTAACGATATTTCATTCACTTCCTGGTAATCAAAGGTTATACAAATTGTGCAAGCATGAGTGTTTTCGATGACAAAATAACATTTTAATATTTTGATAATTTAATTTTAAATTAATAATGTCTTTCATAAGGTGGTTCCAGGTGAAAAATTCTAAATATTGCTTAGTGTTAAAATTGTATTAGAGTCACAAGAAGAATGGAATTAATTATATGCCAAATCATGTACGCTAAAATATGCCAATTTGCTGTGAAACTGCAACAATATAAAAATGTAAATATTAAAATGTAAAAAAATAAAGTATAAAGTATGTAATATATATTTCTTAAATGCACTTTTTCGATAATTATTTAAATAATTTATTAATTAATGATTTTAAATTTAAAATGGAACAGTTAAAAATATTGGGAGGTAGTTAAAACTATGCTTTTTCCTTTAGCAAATTTTAAAGAAAGAAGCACAGGGAAAATTGCCTTAAAAAAAAAAAAAAACTAAATGCACTAGTTCATGCTTCTAATCGTAAATTAAAAGAAGGAAATTATAAGGGGTTTATTTATTTATTCCCCTTTAATGCCTAAACATTAAATTCTGTATTTTAACTTATTTGAATATTTTTTTTATAATAATTATGTGTATTTACGCTGATTTATATATATATATATATATATATATATAAAACATTAATGGGAATTGTAATTTTTAAAAATATATTTTTACATAAACGACCCTAAAGTAAAGTCTGAAAAAAAGGGCTTTACTATACATCTCACAAACCAAATCCCCCAACCCCGCTGTACAATATGCCTCAAAAATATCCCAAGCCAGTCCCGATTGCCCATTGCAGACAAGATGAGAAGGTATCAATCGCTTCCAAATTAGATACTAGTACTAGTTTTTTTTTTAGTACAAGCCCCTCACTCCCTTCAAAATTCAGTTGGAGAATCGGAGAAAGAAACAAGTAGAGGTAAACCTCACCCTTATCTCTCTCTCTAAAAGAAAAAAACACACACGACCAATAAGGCGGATACACTTCACCCAACTGCGCCCCCCGCCCCCCCCCTTCCGGAACCTCGCCTATGGGCCAACTAGCTGCTGGAAGGGGTGAGGAGACGCCAGCATGAGATATAGTTATCTTAACTGTCATCCCAAAGAGGCTGGACTTAGGGTAAATCCAGCGAATTCCAAGCACATGGTCCGGGTTTAAAAGCAGCTATAATAATGATTTAATTTTAAGTAGGAATGAACATTTTAATGAAAACATGAGAAATTAAATTAGAATAATATCTGCTGTTTTGTTGTTGATATTAGATTAAATTGTAGGCGATTTAGAAGGTGAAATGCCTAATGTTAAGTTATATTTTAAATACTAGCAAATGCAAGGGCCAGCAGAATTAAATGACTGAGGAATGAAATTATAAATTACTCATAACTTAATAATTAAAGGGCCGAGAAACATGCAACATACCTTAAACTGTAGCAGAGACATTCACACATCAGAATCCATAGAGGGCCCTCGACCCGCGGGTCTTGGGACGCCTTTATCCAAGCATTTTTAGGGAGCGCGTCTGGGACACGTCCGTACACAACCAAACGAAGGCCGATCATTAGCACATGGTTATGTTTAACCTAGTTTACTGTACAATCTTTAGCCTGGAAGGAAATCTGAATATTTCTACTTTACTTAAAACCTACCTACTTAAACGTCTATGATATATTTTATGTGAGAAAATCTTGCACTTTTTTTTTTTAATAAAAAATAAACTTTTTAAGCAGAAACACTTCACAATTGCTTTTTTTCATACCTGTTTCATTTATCCTCATGAAACAAAGACTATTGTTCGAGCATTTCAGTAGCTTTGGTTTCCACTTATTGTCATCCCTCTGAAATTATTTTAAATATGAAAACTGAAGGGTGAGTCAAGCCTCCCCTATGGTCAAACCTCACTAGTCTCCCCTGTACAATAAACGATTTTTGAAAGTAAAAGAGATAAAATATCTTTGATACACATTTAAAATAGATAATAATATAACTAAAGTTTCTTCTGTGATTACAAGTAACCGTTAATCATTTTCAGATTTTTGAAAATAGCAGCATTATTTTTATTTATTATCACGAAATAAAAAGGTTTCAGAATGAAATCGTGACATTTTGGTCAGTTCTCTATAAAATGACTCCAGCTTCTTCATGTATTTGTCATTCATATTTGCCAGTATCCGTTGTTTCAATTTGAAACTGTCATACACTTTTAAAGCAAAGAAAATATTTCTGTTCCCATACTTTTAAATCAAGCAATCCTTAAATATATCTAGGTATTACAGAAAATATACTATGTAAAAAGAGAAATAAAAGGAATAAACTTTATAATAATAGTTCTGCAAAACTTTGCTAAATGAAATCCTGACTGTTTTAAGAATTCCGTAAGCCAAATGGAAAAGAAAATTAAATGAAACTGTTACAGGATCGGCTTGTCAAGACCGGGTGTTTTTTATGAAGAGCTGAGAGTATACCATTTAAATTAGTATCAAGTTATGAGATTTATAGTCACATTGTTTAGTAAAAATTTCGATCTTCTAAAAAATACAATACAAAGTTACTGACTTAAAACACTTAGGCTGCATCAGATGTGTTTGTCACGTAATAAATTCGAATAAAATTATAAATTAATTATTTATAGATTTTTTTCTTCTACGATTCTGAAAAACTTTCTTTATCTTTAGAAACTATAGTAACGTATGTAATTTCGTAATTTAAAAAAGCATTTATGAAAACAAAATTTCTTTTGCTGTCCGTAAATTTTGAAAATTTTACGGAGTAGTTTTTACAGTGCATTAATCAGCTCTCTCAAACCAAAATATCCGTTATTTGAATGGCATCAAAACTCGAGTAATCATTTTACTCAGCAAAACAGAGTTTACGCATGCCAGAGTTACAAAATAATACAATAATACTAATTTTAATGTCACTGTTGCTGCTGTTAACTTAGCATGTTTATCTTTAAAAGAGTAATACAATGATTACTTGAGAATTACTTTGGAAAAAAAACTGCTATCCCGGGGTGGAAAAGATCATTAATACTTTTTTAAAAATCTTCTCAGAAACTTTTCCAAAAAGTGCTTCGCGCAAAATAATGTTTATACAAATTCATCGTTGAACACGTAGTTTCTGTAGTTTCTAAAAATGAAAGAAATTTTTTTCAGAATGGTGAGTAATTCGAAAGTAACTGATATTATATTTTCGGAGACGAAGAAAATTTGATTTCTTTTACAATGCATGTTTTAAAATATTGAAGAGATTATATAAGTATTTATAGTAGATAATAGCCTTTAAATTGGATATTTTTACTCATTTATTCATTTAATAAAATGAATCATTTTCTTTTAACACTGAATTCCGTTATAAGCAGGTTATGCCATCACAAATTTTACACAATTAAAAAAATATTTTTATTTGTAAATATATAACTCTTTTAATTAGTCATATAACCATTTCTCTAGGCATTTATTTTATCTTTCTGTATTTTATTGTTGTTCATTTAACTGTACAGACAGAGTTCTGTAATAGACAGTTCCAGATTAAGATTTTTTTTCAAACTGTAATCAACATTGTTATTAGTCCAGGCAATAGAGACCGTATAGGGACTCTACCTAGCAAAATTAATTGTAGTCCTGGAAATCGGCTTTCTAGATGTTTTTGAGTAGCTGGTAGCTGAATCCGAATTTGTAACTTCCCACCAAAATTTCCCCCGGCAACCCCCCAAATTTTGGTAAAAAGCCCCCCGCCCCCCAAAAAAGGTTTTTATTAAAAAATTCCCTTTTTTATTGTTTTTGGGGAAAAGTAGCTAGAAATTCAGAAAGTTGACAAAATTTTCAACAAATTAGATATATGACATTATGACTTAGGATGAAGGGGAAGGGGGGGATCTGCCTCGGAACATGCGTCGCAGTGCTGCGTGGACTAAGTTGCGCAATTCCACTTAACCACTCACATGTTTACATTAGCCTCCCCATCTTCCCTCCGAACTTTCTCTATAAGGTTTACTTTAAGCTTTTGGGGTCGCTGAATCCGATTTTTTTTAATAAAAACCTTTTTTGGGGAGCTCTTTACCAAAATTTGGGGAGGTTGCCGGAGGACATTTTGGTGGGAAGTTACAAATTCGGATTCAGCGACCCAAAAAACATCTAGAAACCGATTTCCAGTACTACCGTTAATTTTGCTAGGTAAAATTCCCTATTGCGTGGACTATATTACAAATATTGAATAAAAGAAACATCAAATATTTATTATTTAATCTTAATAATTTATTATTTATCAAATATTAATAATCAAATATTTATTATTTATTTTTATGTGTAGTAATATTACTTTTTAATCTACTTTACGTTATATAGATGTTCCTGTAAAAGGTCGTTTCTTTGAAATTACAATTCAACTACAGGGTGATTCAGATCGTCGGTGACAAACTTTAAGGATCGATAGAGCACACCTAGACGAACATTTTTGAATAGGGAATGTAGGGTCCCTGACGCGATGGTAAGGCGCTAGGCGCTTTCGAAAATTTGGGTGCCGAAATTCGAAACGTCATAAAAACTAGGGAAATGGTTAGATTTTCTTGCTTGTTGCGTCGAAATGATTCTGTTTGTTTAGACTTTCTTCAGTACCAATTTGATAAGCGTATCTCTTAAAACATGGATAGGGGGCGCTGCAGACTTTGGAGAGCTAGACAACAACTTTAAGCCCGTTATTTTGATAATTTAACACATGCTCGCCAAAGTTTATACTCTAACTTAAAGTTTGAACCCAAAAGTAGAGCCCTGCAAAAAGCGTAAGAGCCGGAATAAAATGTCAAAGTACAGGGTGGTCGAAACTCGAAGGCTCCTAGGAGATAAACAAACAGATTTCTTGACTTATGGCATGCATTTTCATGATTCTGTTTGCTGGGGCTCTCTGAAACTCAGTTGAACGGTACAAAAAGAAACATCGATAGGGGGCGCTTTGGGCAAAAAACATAATTCGTTGACATTTCGGACGCTAACTGGAAACGGGGCGCTACGATCAGTTAGAAACAAAACAAGAGAGTAATTTACTTATCATAAGAAGCTATTAAAACTGCAGTTTTTTTTTTTTTTTTTTTTTTTAACAAACATAGCTGGTTTCAATCATGCACAATGCGCGCAATAAAATTTACATAAGGTGCTTTTTGCTGATTTATGCAAAAGATATCGTACCATATCGATATGCAAAAGATACGTAATGCGTAGACGACAACGCGAGATGACGTAGTTGTATGCGCAGACACGTCTTTTGAACGTGCGGTACCTACTTAAGCTTCGGGTTAGTTGTCTGCAGATCGGTAGTAGGATGGAACGGTACACAAACTCTGAATTGGCTGACATGCATTTGGCGTATGGCGCTGCTGGTTGTAATGGACGAGCCGCTCAGCGGTTGTACGCCGAGCGTTACCCCAACAGGCAAATCCCCTGCCATGCCTTCTTCGCTCGAGTACACCAGAGGTTGTCCACAACGGGATCTTTCGACGGAGGCAGGCCTGAACGGGAGCGATCAGTGAGCACCCCCGACAACGAAGAGGCTGTGCTTAACCTGGTTGAGGTCAACCCAGGTCTTAGCACGAGAGATATCGCCAGACATGTTGGCATTTCGCAAGCAACTGCGTGGCGCATCTTACGTTCCCGGAATCTGCACCCCTACCACATCCAGCGGGTGCAGTTGCTCAGAGAGCAGAATTTTGGCCCTCGAGTGGAATTCTCAAGATGGTACTTGGCGATGAGATCCAGGGATCCCCGTTTTGTAAACAGCATTTTGTTTACGGACGAGTCCACCTTCAGCCGGGAGGGAATGTGGAACGCCCACAACAGTCATGTGTGGTGTGATGAAAATCCACATGAAACCAGAAGCCGAGCAGCCCAGGAGCGTTTCTCAGTAAATGTGTGGGCCGGCATTCTGGGGGATTGCCTCATTGGCCCTTATTTGTTACCTGAACGGCTGACAGGTGGAAATTACCTGATTTTCCTGGATCAAGTGCTGCCGCAGCTTCTGGATGAGGCGCACGTACCCGAAGGTTCGCGTCGCCAGATGTGGTTCCAGCACGATGGAGCTCCGGCCCATTACACGAACGACGTGCGTCTCCATCTAAACGAAAGGTATGGCCAGCGGTGGATCGGGCGTGGGGGTCCAGTTCACTGGCCTGCCCGATCACCAGACCTCACCTGCTTGGATTTCTTCCTTTGGGGTTACCTGAAGGCCGAGGTATACCATACACCTGTCAGCAGTGCTGAAGAACTTGTGGCGCGCATTGTGGCAGCTGCAGGGCAGATCAGAGATACTCCTGGCATTGTTGGAAACACACACTCCTCAATGCGACGGAGGTGCGAAGCCTGCATCATGGCCCAAGGTCGAAATTTCGAGCATCTTCTGTAGTGTTATTTTTTGTAAATAAATTTCCAGTATCATTGATGTTTTTGGTCTAAATTTATTCAGAAGTGTTGAGCAGAGGTAGAAAATGTGTTTTCATTATTACTAACTGATCGTAGCGCCCCGTTTCCAGTTAGCGTCCGAAATGTCAACGAATTATGTTTTTTGCCCAAAGCGCCCCCTATCGATGTTTCTTTTTGTACCGTTCAACTGAGTTTCAGAGAGCCCCAGCAAACAGAATCATGAAAATGCATGCCATAAGTCAAGAAATCTGTTTGTTTATCTCTTAGGAGCCTTCGAGTTTCGACCACCCTGTACTTTGACATTTTATTCCGGCTCTTACGCTTTTTGCAGGGCTCTACTTTTGGGTTCAAACTTTAAGTTAGAGTATAAACTTTGGCGAGCATGTGTTAAATTATCAAAATAACGGGCTTAAAGTTGTTGTCTAGCTCTCCAAAGTCTGCAGCGCCCCCTATCCATGTTTTAAGAGATACGCTTATCAAATTGGTACTGAAGAAAGTCTAAACAAACAGAATCATTTCGACGCAACAAGCAAGAAAATCTAACCATTTCCCTAGTTTTTATGACGTTTCGAATTTCGGCACCCAGATTTTCGAAAGCGCCTAGCGCCTTACCATCGCGTCAGGGACCCTACATTCCCTATTCAAAAATGTTCGTCTAGGTGTGCTCTATCGATCCTTAAAGTTTGTCACCGACGAGCTGAATCACCCTGTATATTATAAATTATGGGCAGATTTTTATACTAAATTTCAAGATCTATAACTTATTAATGAAACTTTATTCCAAAACTTTTGTTGTTTTGAAGAATTTTATTCACAAAAAATATGGTTCCTGACTACAAATTTATATGCAGAGGCCTATGTAAAATAAATATTAGGAGACAGCACACAGGGATGTTGATCATACCTAAACTGAGCAAAAAACATAATTTTTAGCTTTTCAATAATTAATTCCGAATTTAGCGTCTTTTACTGACCTATTTTTTATTATTCTTTTACTGACTATAAAAAAATCTGTTAATCTACAGATGTAAAGTTGCGTAAATCTGTATGCTTTCTAAAATATTATCTGTACACTGTACAAAAAAAAAAAAAAAAAAAAAAAAAAATGTAAACCTACAAAACAAGTTTTAGTAAAGCTACAAAAATCTGTAGATTTAAAAACGAATCTACAAAAATTACAGTAATCATGCTAAATCTTCACCTGTAACCCTGGTTGAAGTTATATAAAAAATTCTAGGCATCCCAGTTTCCGGAAAAAAATATTAGTAACCTTACAGATTTTTTGATTTAGAGTGTAGAAGTATATCTGTGGTATGCATATTTGTTGTTGCCGTTACATAAAAAGTTCGGGGAATCCCAGTTTCCTAGAAAAATTTAGTAACTGTAGACATTTTTTTTTTTACAGTGCAGTCGCTGAGAAAAGATTGCATTGCTTAAAATGTAATCTATTTTATTAAATATAATGTTTCAATAATTCGGGGATATTAATATCTATTAAAATCGCGTGGGTCATGAACTATTAGATTGAGCACTCCTCATGAAGCTTGGGTATCGTTTAACACTGTAATGAGGATGAATTACAATTCGTTATCGAAATTATCATTATTTATTTGAAATACCGTTATTAAACTTTATTTAGTATTACTAATATTATTAACAATATTTATTTCGAAAAATAGATAAATGCAATCGACACTCTCACAAAAAACTGTACATTTATGAGCGTTTGTCCTTCAGTGTTCACGGGCAACAGCCTTATTTCATTAAAAACAGTCTAATCCATTAAATAAGCTGTTTTATCCCTTAGAAAATTATAGGCAATCCACATATTCTTACAGTTCTAGCCCATCTGTTAGCAAAAATACGGTACGACCCCATACATTTTCCTCCACTAGGATGTATCTAATCATTTTAGTGATGTTTCGAAAAATAAAGTCACTTAACCGCGCCGTAACATATTCTTTTCCGTCAAAAAGCGATTCTGTGATGATTATCTAACATGCTAACGTGCTACGGAACAGTAAGTAAAGTGTTATTGTGTTTTAAAGTGCATTATATCCGTAAAATTATAGGCTGCTCAAAATGATGAGCACGGATATTTTTGTACGGGGTATGACTGAAATCTCTGCTGCCAACTTCATCCCGTAATTTTACAGGGATATTTTAAACAGTGTATGTAATGCATGATTTGTTTTATATTACAAATTTTGAAATGACTGGGAAAGTTAAGAAGATACAATTTAGGTCTTAAAAAATTATACACAATTTTATATAATGTACAAATCTTATTAAAATTTAATTGTTACGCATTTATTCTTCAAGAGAAATTTCCGATGATCATTTCACATCCGTAAGTGATTTTGGTTTTAAGTATAGTTAAAAACATTTAGTGAAATGTATAGAAAATGGAACAGAAATAAAGAAAATAAGTATAGCTATACTATTAATTTAGGATTAATTCCTCTATTGAACACTAAGGAATAAATGTAGTTTTAATTTTAGTTAACGTATTATTATTATCTCATTGGAAATACATATTATTAGATGCATTGAGCACAAAATACACTACTTGCCTATTTCTATGAAAATATTTCATATGTATATTGTAAAAGATAAACGTGTCTGCCCGTCAAGCTGGCGTCATTTTGAGAATGACAACACTTGATGATAATATTTCATTTTTACAGTTTTTTTAAATCTTCTCAACATCGTTCATTTTGAATTCTTACACCAACAATTAGGAAAAAAATCTACTTTCAAATGAACTTTAATTCAAAACTGTACATTAATTAACTGAGTTATTATGGTTTATTAAATAATTTTCAAGCTTGATTTTTTTTATTTGTTTCGCGTGCCGTTTCATTTACGAAATAAGAATAAGTAATTTTCACATAAAGCAATACAAATTGTTCAGCATTTATCTCTTATCTTCAGCATTTATTAGCTAATTTCCCATAACGAAATTAAAACTTCATTAAACAATAAATTATACAAAAACCACAAATTTATCATATGTGAATTGTAAAAAATTTAAAACTTTTACTTGCCAAACATGAAAAAATATTACTTTCAATTATGATTTGTTTGAAAGCAGTATCTCAGTTTACTGATTGTCTATATTTCAAAAAATAATTTTCATGCATAAATATTTTTAAATGTTTCTATCTTCCGTCCAGAAATAAATTTAAATGATTACGTAATATTAATCCATCCGCCATTTATCCTCTACTGTCGAGCAGCAGGGCAAAATTGTATTTTATTTTAGTAATTTTTTTAATGCTAAAAACGATGATTTTTTCAATAGGATACAAAAATCTTAGTTATCCATATGAATGTAATGCTTGAGATATTAATCATTAGTCAATGATTTTAAACAAAATTATATTGTCAAAATCATATTAATTTTAAAAATGTCTCTATTGGAGTGAAACTTACAGCTTAATGATCGGATATATCAGTTACTAGAGCTGATGAGGTTAAAGCAATGTAAAGTTTTCAACATTTATTTTCGTCTTATATTCCACAACAAAATTAAAACATTCCCTTTAAATATATAAATAAAATAATATAAATATAATATTAGTTTAACAGGCATGCAATTGAACTATGCGCGTAGAGCACTGGAATGCTCAGAAGAAAAAAGGTTACCCTAAGTAGCAAAATTGGCTAATAACTCCTAGCATGCGTCTAACACGGAAGTATCGCTTTTGATAAAATTCAAAACATTACTTGTCTGCCTAATTAAAATTTTATCTATACAAATAATTTTTGATGTCAGTGGACTTTATACAAATTATATTACATGTAATATATATATATATATATATATATATATATATATATATACATATATAGTATGCAATTAAAAGAAAAAAAATGTTTTAAATTACAACCCTTTGATCCCTGGTTAGATCCCCTAGTTTTCCTAAAAGGTATTCCTAAAGTTATTAGTCGAACACTGTACTGATGTTACATAAGTAAGTTACAAAACTTTCATACAGCGATTGTTTGCTGACTCTTCTCACATAAAATTATCTGGGTAATTAAAGTTGATTGAATATAATAAATTAAATCTAATGCATTAGCAGGTTTCTCTTCATTGCATTTGCATTAATTCCTTTATGTAGATACATTGCTCTGATTTATGTCTCTACTCTGTTTATTTTTACCTGTTGTTCCAACTTTAGAATATTAATGGGATATGAAATATGAGAATTTATCTCATTTATCAATCTTTCTGCAATCTCATTCATTATATTCAATAGGAATTCGAAAGTAACATAAACTTTAATTATTATGACTGCTTTGCAAGACCAGTTATTATTTGAAATCTGTAGTTTCTTCATGAAGCAATACCGTAAAGATTACTGTACATTTAGTCAAATAATTGTTTGTGGACGCTTCTCCAAACAGTCCCTAAAATCACATAGGTAATTAAAGTTAATTATAGATAACAAACTCGAACATTTGTGGTAACAGACACAGTTAATTCATTTATGTTTTGACAATGATTCATGTTTGAATTTCGATTAAATACACACGTTGCCGTTTCAATATTAAATATGTGCCAGTAAATTCTGAAGATACATCGCTCTATACTAAATCTGATATTTATTTCCATAGTCTCCCTAAATAATAAAGTAACAAAAGCATATCTTTGTTTCTCATTTAAGAATAATTTCTCTAGTCAACAGTATGAAATAAATAAACTTTTAATGTCAGTTAATGAATTTTTAGTATCTCATTGAAATATATATATATATATATATGTATATAGCTGCATTGAGAACAAAATGAACTACTTGTCAGATTCTCTGAAAATCTTTTACATATACAATTAGTCAGAATATTTGTGTCATATTTGTGTTAGGTAGCTACAGTGTAAAATTACAAAACACCAAAATTTATTTGTCGAATACTGTATTTGTGTTACGTAGCTACAGTTTAAAATTACAAAACATTTAGTGCAACAATCGTTTGTCGACTCTTCCCACTATTTGTTACTATAATTATCTTTGTAATTAAAGTTGATTACATGTAATAAACTAATCCAATGCTTTAACAGGTGCATCTTTATTACATGTGAATTAACTACTTTATGTATATACATTATTTTAGGTTGTGTCTGTACACTTTATTTTAATATCTTGTTTCAACTGATTGAAACAATTGAAAGAATATGAATAGTAAATGAATTATGAGCATTTATCTCATTTATCAAACTTTCTGCAATATCATTCCTTATTTTCAATCGAAATTTGAAAGTTACATAGATTTTAATTATTATGGCTGCTTTGCAAGTTTAGTTATTATTTGAAATCTGTAGCTCTTCGTGAAGATATACCGCAAAGATTATTAAACATTTAGTCAAGTAATTGTTTGTGGACACTTCTCCAAACAGTTTCTAAAATTACATAGGTAATTAAAGTTAATTCTAAATAAGAAACTGGAACATTTGAGGTTACGGACTCATTTAATTCATTAATATTGTGACAATGATTCAAATCATGTTTGTAGTTCAATTAAATATACATGTTGTCATATTAATTTTAGAATATTTGTCTGCAAATGAGGAACACATATTCTTTATTGCTAAATCTGATATTTATATCCAAAGGTATATCAAAAGGTTTATTATAATGTAAAAAAATGATTTTCACCAGTAAAAAAATATGTGTGAATTATTGAGTTTAAAAAAAAAGTAGGCAAATTTATTTTATTTTAAATAATCATGTATGTAATTTGATTTAAACAGAAACTGATAGTTAAATTATGAATTTTATTTTTTAACAGTACAATGCTCAAAGCGCAAAGTGGACCCTTTCGCCAAAATTCCTAGTCACATTAATTAGTCTCAACTGAAATTTTGTAGGATCATACATATAATCATTCTGACCTCATGAAGAACAGAGTAACTTATTAGTTACCATCGGAACTTTTCCTCAGAAGCAATAATGTAAATGAGACACAATATATTTTGCTAATAAAATGTCCTATGACACTTTCAACAGCAATTTATAAAATCATTCATTTAATCAGCCATGCTCAACCTCCGGTCAGCGGGACGCATATGGCCCAGCGGCCTTTTATGTGTGGTCCGGGACATATAATCATTAAACCATGTTTTAAAAATTAATTGAGATATACATAAAATATTAAATGTTATTTTATATATTTATAGTGAAAGAAATCTTCCTGTTATTCATAATTAATTTTACATTATGTTAAGACTTCAGAAGTGTCGTTTACCTAGTCAAAATGTCTTATTAAATGTAGTTGTATTTGAGCTACAGAAGTCTGCTAATCAAACGTTATTACAAATTAATGAATGCACTATAAGTTTATATATAAAAAAATAAATAAAAAGATTTTAAATTGCCCAAAAGACTGTTTTCCGAGAAAATGTCTTCTTATATTTTTCTTTTATTTAATTTTTTGTTTAAAATGGAATTTCTGCATTGTTATATATTATTACATTTTATTCTCGTTATATACCTGATACTGTTTTTAGGATTGAACATTTCTCCAGAGAAAATAGATGTCAAAAAATTTTGACACTACTATTTCCAAACAAAAAACTTCCAAGTGTATTTATACAACATTTGCCACAGAAATCTATCAAATAGCTTTGTTTTCCGAAATAACGATGTTAATATTTTCTGGTGACATTTCTCTCGAGACAATCGTTCAAAACTACTGATAATATTAACTTTGTTAAACTACTTATGTTATTTTACTATTGAAACTGCTGTTTTTTTTACCGTTTTTACTTTTTTTACTGATTGTTGCGGCACACCTACCAAAGCAAACTTATTTTTACAGCACGCGAGAAAAAAGTTTAAGTATGGCTGCACTCGATGTCAATAGTGGAGAAGTCCGTATACTTATGGCGCCTAATTTTTATTACTTTGCATACCATTTTTTAAATTTATGCTTTTGGTATATTTCCCTAATCTACACCCTGGAATGTTATTTTTTAGTGCAGACAAAATATTATGTAAATTGGCACCAGTGGTAACGATGTTCTATATATATATATATATATATAATAAACAAGTACATTTACTCTAACAGGTGAAAATAATTTATTTATGTGGTTGCATTAATTAGATTTATGCACTGTAAAAAAAACTAGTGTAAATTTGCCAGAACAAACTCAATCACAGTGAATGTGCTGTATCTTTCTTTGGTTTCCTGACTATATTAACATAGAAAATACAGTAGTTGCGTAAAATTAACAGCACAATGGCAATTGGGGCACAGGCAATTTGGACGCATTTTTTTACAGCACAAACTGCTGGCGTCCAAATTGCCAGCACATTGTACAGTTAATTTTATGCAACTACTGTATTTTCCATGTTAATATAGTCAGAAAACCAAAGAAAGATACAGCACATTCACTATGATCTAGTTTGTGCGCGAGATGAACAGTACTTTGTAGTGTGAAAATGTCGTTTTTTAACAGTGTGATTGCGGTTCTTTTAAATACTCGTTTTTCCGTAAAAAGTTTTGAATATTACATGTAAATAAATAATTCAGTTCAATCACTTTACATTTTGCCTACATATTTACTACCGAAAATACTTAAAACCGAAAAGCTGCAGAAATTCAAAAGTTATTCACAGAAATACATTCTATATAAAATAACACTTCTCAATGCAAAAAAAAGTATTAAAATAAAATTTATTTTAAATAAACATTAAATTTTCAAGTTTAATATTATCAATATATATAATCAAGTTTAATATAAAAGAATGAATTTTTAGCACAAAATAAATACAAAAGTTAATACTGCGCTTTCTCTTTTTCATAACATAAATTCACATTCACTGAAACGATAATATTCTAATAATTTTGTTCTGAGATATAGATATTTTAAGCTTGTTTTTGTCACAGTTAATAGAGACCATGGAGTAAGACCCACATTTTATACACCACCACAATTACCTTTTTTCTGCCCATGAGATGAGATTACGATACTGCACAATTCTGACCAATTCACGAAACATACGTTTATTAGATGAGCAGGGTACCTCTCTTTAGAAAGAATTCCATAAAACCAAAACAATGTATACATGAAATTATAAATTCATCTAAAAAAAATACAAGCATTATTGAATGATTTTTCTGGTTTTCTTGCTAATAAGGTTGAGGAAATAAAAGGTTTGAAGGCTGATCTTCATCATGGAAATTATGCTAGAAACAATATTTTTTTAAGCCGTGACTGTCACTTATGAACTACGTGCAGTCGTCAATGATAAATTACAAATGTTACATGATGAAGGTATTATTAAACTGGTCACTAATAGCAAGTGGGCAACTCTTATACTTCCAGTGATTAAGCCTAACGGGAAAATTCGTCTATGTAGCGATATTAAAGTAACGATAAATAAATTTCTGAAAACTGAAAAATATCAATTACCTGGGGTAGGAGATATTTTGAAAACACTAGGTAGGTTAATTAAATTTGAAAAACTGACTGACACAGAATTTGATTTTAATCAAGCTAATCTTCAGTTAACTATACATGAAAAGTCACAAGAACTGTTAAAAAATAATATCCCGAAATGATTATTCGAATTTCCAAAGTTACTCATGGGTTCACCTGCTATATGGGAAATAAAAAAATGAGCATACTTTAAATGGAATTAAGGGCATTAAAAATTTTATAGATGATATTGTGGTAACTAGTGAAAGAGACAAAATACACTTAAAACGTCTAAAACAAGTATTGGAATGATTATTTGAATACAGTATTAGGATTAACAAATATAAGTCATTTTTATGACTGGGGAATTTCCATATTGTGGTTGTGAAATTGATAAACACGAAATGCATAATACTCGAGATAAAATAGATGCTATTTTAAATACAGTGAAACCCCGATCTATCGTTCCCACATCCATCGGTTTCCCGCATTGATCGTTTTATTTCTATGGTCCCTGCACGAATTATATATTTATATAATGCTAACGAAACCCGCAGACATCGTTCTTCAAAAAGTCGTTTCCCCGCATTCATCATTTTAAAATTTTTCTCCTCACCAAAATTAAATTGAAGATCAAGCGGATCCATATGACATACAAACTGCAATTACTGCTTTATTCTAAAATAACACATTTGTGCTGTTTTAAGGGCAAATACAGGGATTAGCACTGATATTAAGACATGAATGTACGTGTAAATAAATGAATGAAGAACAAGTGCTCTGTTTGGAGAATGGGTTATTCTATTCTGTGTAAAGGGGAGGATGGATGCGTCCACTTCGGCCAGCTCCAGCTTGCACATTCTTTGCTACTCTGTTGTGTGAAGTTAACGTGTTTAATTTGAAGAGTGTGAGCTTTCAATTCAATGCGTTTTGTGAATTTTAAAAATGGCAAAAAAAAAAAATCCCTGCCGGCCCGGCCTACAGGCGGAGGTAGATTTCGAAGTTAAGTATACTAATTTCACAAACAAAAACCAAATCATGATTAGAGATAAACCCACTTTAACAATTTTATCTGGCCGCTTTTGACGAGTTTTTATTTCATTTTTTATATAATAACTGGTTTTATCAGAATCATGTTAGGGCGGTATTAAAAAAAAAAATACTTTTCCATGCTCAAAAACTCGAAATTTTCCGGCATAACTCCAGATTCATTTTTAATAGGAAAAACATGAAACTTGTTGACGTGATTTTTGAAGAGATTTATAAGCGACCTGTGTTTTTAATTTCCGTTTAATTAATTAAAACTTGATACATAAACAATTGTTTTCTCAGTAAGACAATATTTTTCGTTTCTAACACAATCGCTTCGGGAAATTCCGTTCAAAATGCTCACTTTGACATAATTTTTTTGAAATATATTCTGCCTCTGTCAAAAAATCGATCATTACGGTACATTATATAGTTTCTGAGTAAGCGAATCTACCAATTGGATGCGTTTGAGAGCAAAAATTAATTTAAAAATGAGTCAGAAAATAAGCAGTTTTGATTTGATTACTTCCTTTTACAACACAATCCGCTTCGGGAAATTCGGTTCAAAAGACCCACTTTGACAGCATGTTTTAAAATATATTCTGCCTCTATCAAAAAATTGACCATTACGGTACATTATATAGTTTCTGAGTAAGAAAAGGTACCAATTGGAAGCCTTTGAGAGTAAAAATGAATTGTAAAATGAGTCAGAAAATAAGCAGTTTGGATTTGAATACACCCTTACTAAGATGATTTTTTTCTTCAACCGCTATGTATTTTTAATTTGTTTTCCTGTAAGAATTGGGCCTATCCAAAACTTGCCTATATAGATGTTGTAGACAATATTAAGAAGATATATGATAAATTCATGGGGATTTTATATCTTTTGAATTGACGATGTTATGGATTTTTTTTTCTTCAAACGCCCTTTTTGTTTTCGTTTTTAATTTTGTTTGGCGGTACGAATTGGTCCTATCAAAAACTTGTGAATATAAAAGTTGTAGATAATGTTAAGGCAATTCATGATAAAATTATTTGGATTTGACATCTTGAGAATTGACGAAGTTATGAATTTTTTTCTCCCAAAAACCCTATTTTTTGCGCCCCTTGAGCCCATTTTTAACTTTATCAAAAATCTGTGATACGTAAATTTTTTGCCCTATTTTTAGAAGTAATAAAAACTTTAAACTGATTCGATATGTACAAAATTTAAGAAGTTATAGGGGTTTTTCTATTTTCACAAAACCCCTCCCTATTTCCATCCCCTTGGTACGATTTTGCCCATTAACGAACTCGACCGAGATTTTATGCCCCTTGATTTTATGTATTAGTTTGGAAGAGATTGGTGCTGAATTGTGGAAGTTATCGTGTCCAGAAGAAAGTGATATATATAGATAGATAGATACATACACACACATATATATATATATATATATATATATATATATATATATATATATATATATAAAGTTTTTTACTGAAGGTGGTTTTGGGCTCTATGGGTCATGATCGGTGTAGATCTGCAAAAAGTTTTCAGAAATTCCAACATAGGAACGACGCCAATAGGTAGTATTTCATACGAAATCTACCTAAAAATCCGAATTGTAGAAGAAATGTTTCTCGATAAGGTGGTAAGGTGGAGATAGATAAGGTGGGAAAGTACCCTTTTGAAAAAAAATTAACATCACTAAACGTTTAGGTATTTCACCTTCAACGCTGAATTCGATAATTTCGAAAAAGAAAGAAATTAGACAGCAGGCTGATAAGTATGGATCTTCTGTAAAAAAGAGAAAAACTAGCAAAATGTCTACTTACAGTGATTTGGAAAGACTTCTCTTCGCTTAGTACGAGCAGTCTCGTGCGTCAAATATTCCTGTGAATTGGAATATTGCTCGAAAGAAAGCACTTGAAATAGTTGCATCATATAGCATGGATACTTTTTCTCCATCAAATGGGTAGATTTCACGATTTATAATTCGCCATGGATCGCAGTAGTAAATACTGAAACCAAAGAATTGTGGTTCGAAAAACTTCCGAAGTTACTAGAAGGCTGTAAGAATGGTGAAACTTATAATGCAGACGAAACACGCCTGTTTTATATATGCTTGCCAGAGAGAATGCTAATGTTCAAAGGAGAATCTTGTATTGGGGTAAACATTCTAAAGAAAGACTTACAGTGTTACTATGCACAAATAAGGACAGTTCTGACAAACGAGTACCCCTCTTTATTGGTAAATCTGCTAGACGTCGATGCTTCAAGAACGTAAACAAACTACCAGTAATCTACAATTCGAATGCCAAAGCATGGATAAAAAATTATATTTTTACAAAAATTTCTTCATGATTTTGATAGATCAATCAGCGCTGAAAAAGGGAAAAATCATTCTATTTATTGATAATAGTTCAGCTCATTTACCAGATACGTCCTCTTTGAAAAATATAAAAGTCAGTTTTTTCCCAGCTAATTGTACATCTGTCTCTCTTGATGCCGGGTAATTAACTGATTTAAGAAATTTTACAGGAGATGGTTAGTGAAAAGATAATGGAACAAGCAAAATAACCCATTCCAAAAATAGACCTTTTCCACTTTCAGCATGGAATGAACTAACCTCTTCAGCCATCCAGAATTGTTTCGTGAAATATGGTTTTGTGCGGAAAACTGATGAAGAACGTTCAACAGAAGGGGAAGAAAATAATGATGAAGGGGGAGATAAATGCAGATGAAGAGTGGTTGCGTGTAGCAGAGGATGTATCGGGTGTGAAATTTAGCGATTATATTTCTATTGATCAAGATGTTTCGTCATGTGGTATCCTAAGCATAGAAGAAATGTGTGATGATGCAAAAAAATGAAAATAATGGCGAAGAAGCACATGATAATGTTCATGCCGATGAAGCTGAGCCTACACCAGTGCCAAGTCTGTCTGATGCAACTACGGCATTTGAAACTACGAACTTTTATAGATGCACATGAAATTATAGAAAATGACCAGAAAAATGTTGCACATCTCGAAAATTTGTTGTTTAATTAAAAAAAAAAAAAAAAAAAAAGCGAAAAACCCAATGTAAAATTACTGATATTTTAAAATAAATTTGAATTTTCCACAACTTTGGTTTACTTATTTTACAGTTGGAAAGTAACAAATTAGTATTTATTAGTATACTGTACACACTGCATGCATTAGTAATGCTTAAATATTATTTTTTTCGTATTATGATGGCAACCCGCATTCGTCGTTTTCCCGCATTCATCGTTTTTATTCACGCACCCCTTGAAAAACGATGGATCGAGGTTCTACTGTACTTAAGCCGAGTAAATAATTTTCGGGTTAAAGGTATTCTATGCTTAGTTACGTATTTTTCTGAGTGTGTACCAAACTGATCTACAATTGCAAGCTCTTTAAATAATTTAGTCAGAAAAAATGTGAAATGTATATGGGCTTCTGCATGTGAGCAAGCACCTAGGTGTATAAAAATCCTGAAAATTTAATTTTTTACTTTAAACTTAAATTACCTTTAATTTTTTTCAACAGATGCTTCTGAATATGGTGTCTCACCAGTTATTTCGCATGTGATTCCATATAACTCTCAAAAGCCTATTAGCTTTGTGTCCATAACTTTAACTGATGCAGGAAATCGGTATAGTTAAGTTGATAAAGAGGCGTGTCATCTCCATAGAAAATCCTGAATTTGGGTGGAAAATAAAATTTATAATATGTTTAATTTAAGGGTGTGATTGGAAAGCTTGACATTTTTATGTTATAATAAAATCGCAATAGAAATGCATTGTAAATTCTGTTTACAATGTAAGTTAAGTACCATTGTTGTCTTTTTAAAATCGTAATATTACATCAATTACACAATACAAATTACGCCAGTTACATGTGTAAATGTCATTTTTTTCTTTTTTATTGTTCAGAAATTAATTAAACAAGTTAGTGTTACAATTTCTCCTGACTTAAAATTGTTGAGAACATTATACAATTTTTTTTAACGGAATAGTTTTGATAGTTTTTACACTTAAATAAAGTCAGAAAAAAATGTTTGTCTATTTTATGTTACTTCCATTACATAATTTTAAA
This sequence comes from Maratus speciosus, assembly GCA_963932465.1. NCBI lineage: Eukaryota > Metazoa > Arthropoda > Arachnida > Araneae > Salticidae > Maratus > Maratus speciosus. Next base: position 136,594,769 of record OZ010791.1, read on the forward strand.
CAGAAAATTTTGGGACTAAAGGAGAGATTTAAATAATCTGAAGGTATTTGTGTATTAAGTCCTGAGAGTTCTTTATGTCCTGAGAGTGGATCTCTTATGACGATGACTCATGAGTTCTGCCACTGTATTTCTAATACAGCATATAAGAACAAAAATAGATTTGATAGTTCCAAGCGTATCAAATTTTATTCATGCTAAACAAAACAGTAAAAATTCTAAGGTTAAAACAAAAGAATTAATCAGAAAGTGGCGGTAAGAAATTATACTCCAGAAGACAAATGCAAAATGTATGCATTATAGCAAAACAGGGTAAAATACGTTATGAAATTCAAGTTGGTTCTAATATTTTGAAAAGACATTGTGATCAAATAGCTAACGTAGCACCTGAGATTTCTTCAGCTCATAATTCAAATTCTGAAGAGAGCGAAGCAGGGAATTTCAGAGGTGAAAATACAATTGTGAAAGAAGGGGACACAATATATACTAGTACTACATATATTCAATTTAGCTCATATTCTTCTGATGCATTCAAATACTTCAAGTTCTGTGTCAACTGACTCTTTTGACCCAAATACTTGAAATCCTAAACCAGCTGCTCTTATCTGATACAGCCGCTTCCAAACCCTACCGATCACAATAGTTCCATGGTTGATGCTGCTGTATCTGTAAAATTAAATATTTTTTTTCTCCACGGGTACTTAGAAGATTTCTAAGGATCAGAAAAACTCCTGCACGTCTGAGATACTAACCATAAGGATGAATAGCCGTCATACCTTTAGTTTGATATGAAGTCTGTAGATGGCAGCTTCACAAGATATGTTTTAAAAAGTCACACATGTAAACGAAATATTTTTCTGTTCTAAATAGTCTAGAATTTGTGATGACGTGTTGTACTCGTTATGTGAAAAAAAAATGTTTTATTATGTGTTTTATAGAGAGCTACATCATGTACACGTGCACATGTACACGATGTGTGACATGTACACTTAATTAGTGAAAAGTTACTCAATTAGTGTTTCAATACTTAATTAGTAGAAAAGAACAATAATAACTATATATGTTGAATATATATATTTATTTTTAAAAAAATATGCAGTTTCTGTAAAAAAAAAAAAGAAGTAGAGGAGCAGGAAGAAATAAAATGCAGTGGAAAATAAACTAAGTGATCAAGTATTTAAAAAAATAGTAGCCTTTAAAATATCACAGAAGTCCCACATAAATATTCCATTGCATAAGTAATAATTTGATACAAATCTTGAAAAAATTAATATAAATATCTAAGCAACCTGAGCGAACAGTGTAGTTCTATAATATAAAATTGTTTGGTTGGCTTATAGCTTGAAAAATGACCTTAAACTCTCGTTATTACATAAATAATCTTCAAGTTCTATCTGAAAACCTCTATACTTAATTCTTATTCAAAATGAGTATAAACTTTTCAGCATTTTAAAACTGAGTAAATAAAACTAATTTTAATGGCACGTATTTTCAACGTATAGAATATATCTTTAAAGTTATGCATTTCCTTCACATAGCACTGTGATTTAGATGACAATATATTTAATCTAAATAGCTACATGTTGACGTAATACTCAATAGTTGGGAAAATCATCCCGGTTATTAAAACTAATTACAGATTTCGAAGTAGCGCACATTCTGTAAATTAACTAGATAACTCATTTATAGGGATCCATTATTTAGATTTATGTTTATTGTTCTCTTAAAGTATTTCAGCGGAGACCAGGTGGCCATCATCACAGTTTCAGAATAATACGAGTATGTAAATTACGCAGATATAACATTACGTATACATAAATTATATTTGTTGTGTATATTTTTAATACCTGAGTGAAAATTTGAATCATTATTATTCACTAAAGGGAAACACAAGCTAACTCAAATTGGATATTTGTTAGTATTTTAAAACTAAACTTCTTCGAATAGTTTTAGTATTAAAAGAATGTTGTTTACAATTTTTCATATTCGTTTATTCCAATGTGTTAATCAAATTTAAAAATTAAAATTTTATCAAACGATATAAAATAGACTAGAATCTTGAAAAACATTAATCCTATTATTGTAAATCCAAAAACGTTGTCTGTGCTCATTATTGTAGCATTATCACAATGAATATTAATATTTCACTCTACTTCTACGCCATGCAACTTACTCTGAAAATTCAATATCAATATCCGTTGGAAATATTAATACATTTAAAAAATGTATTTGCTATCTACAGTTATTTATTTGTAAATATATCCTTAGATAATTTGATTTAGATTTAAAGTTTTCTTTTTTAATTTATGTCTATAACTTCCTTTGATTGGTATTTAATAGTTAATATATATATTTTTTTTATATATACTTTCAAATCATGCAGATACATTACATCAGAAACACTTTGTTGATTTATTTTATTATTCATTTTTTAAATGTGCAATGTACGTTTTTTGCGCTATAGCAAGTTATTCTCTTTTAAATTCTTGTATTTTTATAAAGTTAGATTCTTATTACATTAAGAATAAGAAATGGGAACTTGTAATATACGAACATAGAAATAAGTTACATAAAAGTTAAATACTGAAAACTAGAAAAATACAAAATTAATTATTGTCAAAATAATAATAAAATATCGATTTGAGTTTCAATAAAGCAAAGCATTGAAACATTACTTACAATAATGTAACTATTTCTTTTTTATTCCATAACATTCTATAAAACATAATGGTACGCTTTATAAAGTGCCATGATACAAAAATTAAATTCCGTCACATATTTTTTATTATAATTGTCAGTCATCACATAATAGCTTCTACTTTTCACATTACAAATAAAATTCTGCAGTAAATTAATCGTATGACATGAGAAAGCTATTTAAATACGGTAATCTCATTTTTCGTTATTAAAATTGACGTTTAAGATATGAAAAGTGTTTAAATCTGTCAAATGTAATTTATTTGAAGTGGCAAAAGTGACGCGTAATGTATTTCTTCCCTGCTGAATAAAAAAATATGATAATCTTCTTATATTATACAAATAAAATGTGTGTCTGGAATATTTACAAGTTACCATTTTTTCTGAATATTAATATATAGTGATATTCAAAATTTACTAATATTCATCATAGTGTTGAATGATTATGTTACGAACGGCGATGATATTCTGTAATCGGGACTTGTATACACTGTAAAAAAAAATTCTGTAGCTCTACAGATGTAAAGTTACATGCTTACTAAACTGTCATCTGTAACTGTACAAAAAAAGCTGCAAATCTACAAAACTAGTTTTTGTAAAGCTACAGAAATCTGTAACTTTACAAATGAATCTATTAAAATTGCAGTAATCTTACTAAAATTTTATCTGTAAACCTGGCTGTAGTTACATGAAAAGTTCTAGGCATCCCAGTTTCCTAAACAAATCTTAGTAACCTTACAGATTTTGTGATTTTCGGCGCAAAAGTGTGTCTGTTACATGAATATTTGTTGTTGCCGTTACATAAAAAGTTCTAGGAATCCCAGTTTCCTAGAAAAACTTTAGTAACTTTACAGATTTTTTTTTACAGGGTAGGGTATTTTTCGGTTACCATGGCATCATCCACCGCTCTCACGACAGCTGAAGTCTGTTTTTGAGACTGATAACTAAGATCGATTACACATTGGAAAAACAGTATGTGTAAAATTTTAAGTTAAAAATGTCATTGTCTCTCAGACTTTTAAAACGACGAAATGGATAACATTTTTCCTTTGGGTACGAGGTTACAAAGGTTTGTCTATTTGGGAATAACGTTGAGATTAGCGTTGTTGAAATGCACTGTGTTTTGAAAATTTACGCTTATATTTTATGTTTATATAGAGTTTTATATATTTTCAGGAACAGCTATAGCTTATGTGTGATTTATTTTCTTTATTTTATTTCACCATCATGGGTATTTTTTAAATGTAAATTGTTTATTTTAATTAATAAGTTTATACGGATATATATTTATCAAACAGTAATTACAAAATGAATCTGAAGTATTAGTGGTATTTAGGCCCATCAAGTGATCAAATATATAAAGAAACTTGCTAGCCAAGCTACTTTGACGCTGTATGATTCAGAATGTGACGTCACAGGAATATTGCCCATAACAAAAGTGTTTTAAATGTATCGTTTTAATATATGACGTACTTTTTACCATTAATTATTTTAAGGGCGAAATTAATTTTTAGATGACTTAATTTTTATTTCCGAATGCCACAACGTCCCAGAATTTTAGTAAAAACTTTTCCGTTTATTATGCAAGTGAAATATAGCTTTTTCCTATTTCAAAAATATTTTTTTTTTTATGAATTCCGATGTTATTCGCGCATTTCAACGTTTTATCAATGGAAGTGATTTTCTTCTAAAATGGTTAAATGGGTTTCACGCGTAATGATTTAATTATTCTAAGGTTTCATTTCTTTTTAAACATTCGCGTAATATAAATTTTTATGACGTAATTTTCTTCATTTCACACGATTAACACGGGATCATTTAATTTATTTTAAAGATTTGTTTATGTTTCTAATAGTCACATAGAACTACACTTTTATTTGAAAGGAAATAGTATTATTTGCGCTTTTTTTACAAATTGGCACCAACTGAAAGAAATGAATTTTTCTAAAAATGAAATAAATCGCCAATAAAAAAAATTAAAATTTTAATAAGAAATAAAAAAATAACACCACAAAAGATTAGTCAAATAAAAAAAAATAAAAAAAAAATACTCATTGCACGCCGTAAGCTTATGAAGCATGTCCCTGTAAAACTCGATTAAACTTCTATGCATTTATTTCGCAATAATTTCGTATATGTATTATTTTTGGGAAAATATTTTTCTGTACTCATTATCTCAGTTATGTAATATTACGTAAGTTGAAAATTCATTGAAAGATAAAATGGTGAATGTGGCGAATCTTTTTTTTTAACTATTTGGAAAAATGGTTATTGTCATCTATCAGGCTAGGGAATCAAAAACATGTCTAGCGTTTTATTGGTTGAATCCGCATTTTATTCGTTTTCTGATTGGTCTATACAGTAATCTGTATTTTCCCTTTACTTTCAACAGAGATTGATACTTCTGTTGCCACTATGACAAAAAAGTAATAAAAACTACAAAAAAAATTAATAACTGAGAAACAAATTGATATACAGCTTTCAAACAAATTGCATATAAAAGTGCATTGTTTTTCTCTTTACGACGGTGTAAAAAGTAATATTGTGGGATGTTTAGAAGTTTAAAAATGAAATTTCATTTAAAAATGGTCCAGGAATATTAATGTTTAATCCATGGCGTACGTAATGAATGACCAGCTCCGTAGAATTTAAAAATTTACAGTACCAAAAAATGCAATCCATGGCGTACGTAATGAATGACCAGCTCCGTAGAATTTAAAAATTTACAGTACCGAAAAATGTAATCCATGGCGTAAGTAATGTATGATCAACTCCGTGCGATTTTTTATGTCTTAAATTTTAGTCTTTGAAAAAATCATTTTCCAAATGGTCATTGTAATTTGCTAAATTGCATTTTTTAAACTTTTTTTTTTACCTTTTTTCCAGTAATATATATCTATATTTAATATATAGCAAAACAATGAATTTGTAAAATATCATATAAATTACGTTTTTCAGTTTTTGCGCATCTTCTATTTCATATAAACCAGATTCAGTGTTTTTATAACGTCTTTTAACTAAATAATTATTTTAATATTGTGATACAGATTCAGTTTATTAAGGAAATTATTTCTAACCTTCAAACAAGTTTTTACTGTTCAAATTTTATTTTCCATAAGAGAAAATAAAAATTTTCTGAAATGTATCTCTCATCAATATTACATAATTTTATGGATTACGAAAGTGCATATATTGCTTAGATAAAATATAAATGTTTAATTTCATAAAAATTTAATTATGTATTAATATTTAAATGCATATACTCATTAAAATATAAAGTTTCAACTTTTCACTGCACTTTTTGAAAAACTCCTCTTTTCACTTTTGTTTTACAAAAGATTTTTCAAGGAATAAAGTATAATTCCCCTTTTTCAAGTATAAAGTTCAACATTATTTTATAAATATATAACGTTACATATGTTAAGAGTTTAAATATTATTTTAAGCGTTTCAAAGAAAATAAATAAATGAAAAATGTTAATGCATTTTATATAAAACCCATTTAAAATTTAGATTAAAATAGCTTAATAATGTCAACAAAAATGTTCACTAAGCGTAATCATAAATATATCACATTTTAAATGTTTATTATTTAAAGTTTGTTTAATAATGGATGCAATATATGCCATTGTATGCTTTTAAATGATCTTTAAAAACACGAATTTGAATATTCATCTGTTCATTAATTATTTCGAAAAGAATATAAATATATATATATATATGCATTTAAAAATAAGCGATATTATAAATGTTCTGCGAACGTCTTTTATTAAAATGTAATCAAGACAGAATAAAGGTGAATATAAATAGCGAATATATTCGATGGAAATAAATGATGAAGCTTTTGATACTTTTATTTTTAAGTGAAATTACAGAATATTTTTGATTTAAGAAATAAATTATTGGTTGTTTTTTTAATTTACCTGCATCCTGAAGTATATTTAAATATTAGAGGAATAAAAATATTCTTCGAAGCAATTATCCTTTTAGTACCAGATGCGAGAAGCAAACAAATACAATAAACTATTTTATTCATTAACTTTTTATCAAAGTTTACGAAATTTTCGATTATAGAAAATTCATAAATTGCTAATGTTATTATGTTATTTCCCTTCAAATTGATTAGTGTATACTTTTGGGATATGCTGAAAAATGTAGCACATTAAATTTGAGAACGTAAGAGAGAGACCGATAAAAACGAGTAATTAAAATCGTCAAAAATTTTTGTTATCTAATTAACTATGTAAAACATGTTTTGGTATTATATAAAATTTTTTTTGAAATTTCATTGCTACTTATAAAAAAGTTATCACAATTATATTACTTTTAAAATCATACTATCAACAATGAATAAAATGACATTAACAATATTGAGAAAAATACATTTTCCTCCAACACACTTATCACAGATTCCAAAAAAATAGTAAAAAATAGCAGAAATTGAATAACAAAATTGGAATAATGGAAATTAGTAGAACGTAGACAGACATCCAAATCCCAATCCCAATCCCATCCAAATCAAGTCCCAAATGCCTAAAGTCCCACAAATAAAATGTGTGGTTTCATCTTCATATTAGCCATAAATTAGCAAAGAATATGAACTTGGGACAAGCACACACATAAAACAGAGAACTATATATATATATATAGGACCTCGGTCTTACAAAAAAGTTGAAAAGTTGAAATAACGTTTTGTTTCTGAATTAAAAGAAAAAAATATTTTTATTTTCTGATTATGTGTACGTTATTGATTAATTATTTAAATGATGATAATATAGTGTGCACTAAGTATATATAAATTCTGGCATTATTCATGCATTCAATTTTTAGCATACTATTAACGTTTTGCTAGCCGTATTTGATAAGTGGTAAGTGATTTACTTTTATAGAAAATTTAACCAGAAAATATTTCGTATTTTGGTTTGACAGTTAAAAAACAGTAATAATTTTCCACACTCTTACAGATGTTTAATTTTTTCACAATGTTTTATATATTTTTTATAAAGTGTTAGTATGTTCTATTACATTTTTTGTATCTAAACTGTATTATTTACTTTTTTTTCTTTTTTTTTTAACTAATGTTTCGAACGTAATTAAATATTTCCAATAAAAATAAAAGATAAAATACAGCAAAATAAAAACATAAAATACAGAAAAAAATAAGTACAGCAAAAATAAAAACATAAAATACAGCAAAATTAAAAACATAAAATATAGCATTATCAATTCAAAATTATTTACAGTACAAAATTATGTAAATATATAGTGTGATTCAAAAAATATCGAAAAGATAGGCTATCTCCTAAAATATTGCAACTAGGCACATACTTTCAATTGCAAAAGTTTCATAAAAGAGGCGCAAAATAGAAAGTTGCAACTCTATGGTGGGTCTATTTGAGAAAATAAAAAAAAAAAAAATAGTTTTTATACGGTCCCCGTAGAATAAAATTTCCAATTATGAAAATTTTATTTATCCATTCCTGAATCAAACAAAAAAAAAATCCATTTGATATCTGCAAAATTCACAGAGATATTAAAATCCAAAATCCGTAACTTACACTACTTATGCATACCTCTCAGAGACGCGATATCAGTTCATTTAAAATACAAGTTAGGGATTGACCATAAATTTACACATTATTAAGTGTCGATCTACGACAATGCTTTAACTTTTATATATAAAATAACAGCTTATAGATTTTTGCGTTTATATTTGTTTGAGAAATACGCTAGAGGTCTGCATGAGCCCGAGCTTTGCACCAGGCCCGTACTGGGCCGGGCCCATGTCTTTATTGTACTTAGGAGTGTCGGGCAGGCAATAAGTTTTGTAAAAATAGTAATGGCGATAATGAAACTTTTGTTAAGGGAATCATTGGAAATATATTTTAATAGATTACACAGAAATATTTTCAAAATTTAATTTTTGTTTTACAGCTTCAAAATGTATGATGCTTTTAAACATATTTTTCATTTATTCCAAACGACATTACTTTTTAAAAATAAATCTTTATTCGAATATAATATTCTAAAAGTAAAAATAATCATTAACGTTGCTATTGCGTAGTTTTTGAACAGATGTCAAACATTCAGGTGTTTTTTATAAATTTATTATTTTTTTCTAATGATTCATAAAGCAAAAAGAAAATAAATTTTTAGAAATACTACTCAGTATTGGTCGAGTACAATGTCGAAATTTGGCTTAATGAGGAGTAACACTTCCAAATCATACTGATATTTACACACTACTTCGGTAAATAACTTTGCATATCAAGATTACATAAATTAGCAGTGATGCATTAGGACAGTAAATAGAAATGAATTGCATCAGAATGTCACGAACATTATAAGCAGTGGCGTGGTGTCCGGTCATCGCTGGATGCGGCGATGACCAAGCAATATTTTAAAACTCTTAATAAGCTTTTAAAACTCTACGATCCAGTTTTAGCAGAACATTTGGAGTTCATGTATAAGTGAAGGTAAGATTTAAAGTTTCTTTTTTGATCATTCAACCATTGAATTTTAGAGCTAATAATTTTTCACCACAAACTTAAATAATATCAATGACCACCGAAAATTTTCACGCCACGCCACTGAATTATAAGATACATAAAGTTTAAGCCTAAATGACAAACATAATTTCTAAATAAGGCTAGGGCTCGCTATATAAATTGAAATAACGAGTGATCTAAATGGACGTCGGTGCAAATTACAATAAATAAATAAATTAAGTACAAGGTGGTTATAATTAAACTTCCCCTATAAATGGCATTCTACAGCGCAAACGGGTGAACGGAATGCAACGAAATTTGGTATATTGACTATACACGAGATGCGCTCACGGAATTTCGAAAAAAAAAATTTGTTCCAAAATGTCCACAAGAGGGCGCCCTTTCCGAAAAAAAAACATTAAATTGAACACAATAAACGACCAAAATGGAATACAGGAACAGTATTAAGAATCCAGAACAAGAATTATGAGTAAAAAATGAAAAACCGGCTGTTTGGACCGTTTATTGTGTTAAATTTAATGTTTTTCCGGAAAAGGCGCCCTCTGGTGGACATTTTGGATCTATTTTTTTTTTTCGAAATTCCATGAGCGCATCTCGTGTATAGTCTATATGCCAAATTTCATTGCATTCCGTTCACCCGTTTGCGCTGTAGGATGCTGTCTATAGGGGAAGTTTAATTGCAACCACTCTGTACGTTGTTTATACAAAGCATAATATACGCTTATTTGTAGCATTATCCTAATTCAGCCGCATGCAGTATGAATGAATCACGAATCTTAAGATTTATTACTTCATTCAACTGAAAGAGCATCTATGCGTAGGGGTAGCACGTCGCTCCAAGGCACAGACTTGTACTTATGTAATACGAATGCGCAGAAGTAAACATTTAATTGAAAATTACAGCTAATTAATAATTTTTTTGATAAAACGAATGTACGGTAACAAATGTGTGGCCAGATATCTTTTTAAAATAAGAATGATGCAATTTGATACAAAAGTTTGTTCTCACCAACTGTCGAAAGAAAACGATTAGCGTTTAAAATATATAGATATAGTAATGTGTTACATCATGTTTCAGATTTTTTGTAAAGCTTAGATATAGGGAATTTCATATAATAGCTTTTGATGAAGAAACTTATTATGAAAATTATTTTTTTAAATCAATCAGTTTATAAATGGGTTATAAAATCATTTAAATATTAATGCATTCAAATTGCACACTAAAATTGTTTAAAAACTAAAAAGTTGTATATTTGTTAGTAATTGAAAAAGAAGATAATTAGAAAAATATCATGATTAATAATGAATGTGATAAATAATTTTAAATCATAGTCTCCTGGATATTCTGTCAATTCGTTAAGTTTCGCAAAGTATGTCTGAATCTCTTAAATATGATTGTCATGGTTTTTTCTTGTAATTATATTAGGCATTTGTGCTTGAGTGAGCTTTTGTAGTTGCTATATATTGTGCGGAAGGGAAGGAGTTATAATTTATGAATTTTCAAGAGCTCTCATTTATCGGTAAATTAGCCTGAATTTGTCTTTATTTCCACTGTGCCTTCAGCAAGCTGAGTTCGCCTATTTGAACAAGAGTCTAAGGCAGTTCTGGCAGTGTTTTCAGTGTCGTGTTTACGAATAAAAGACTTAAAATCCAAGATTCTCATATTTTTACCCCTAATAAAGCTTTTATAGTGATAGCTCTATTATTATATTGCAGTTATTCAAGATGATATTTCACAGCGAGATGAAGTGGGTGTTTCTTTGGTTCCTGGAGAAATATAAGAGAAACTATTTTGATTTGAGCTCTGTGTTTGATATTAATGAGTAGTTTGGGAAAGAATTCCCCCTCTCAGTTTTAATGATTCATGCTAATTTAATTGTTACCGCTTTTAGTAAGATCTAACAGATCGTAGCCAAAAAATCATATTGTCGCTTTAAAATAAATTGCTGTTTTTTATTAAATTTTGCGGCATGATCTATTTTTAAGAATAATGCCCGGGAAAGATCGCCAAAGATTTAAACATGTTAAAACTTGACATTTAAATTTAGATAGTTAAACAAAACAATATGTAAAAATAAATATAAGTGTTTCATGTAAATATTTTTTTTAATCTAATTTTAAAGAAAAGTTAAATGTATCAGGTTGTAACGAAAGTTTCCCGTCACAGCTAATACGGGCTGTGCAAGCCTTTTTGCGTTGACGTGTTTGCTCATATTTTGTCAAACGAATTTTAGCATTTGAAAGAAAGAGACTTGTTTTATAACACTGTGTTGTGAAATTTGTAAAAAAAATATCGTTATGATTAAGTACAAGGTGCTTAAAATGTAACTATCATGCTACTAGATTAGAACCATCATTTACTTCCAGTTCTGTTGCAAAAAGTCAGCAACAGAATGTCACCGAATAAAGTGTACAGCTTTAGGTACTAGTTCTGTATCACGTGACACTGTGAAGACTTGGCGGAATGATGGTTATATATAAAATTGCAGTTAATTAAATTTATTATAATTAGTAGTATGTAATGGTGATTTGGCGGAAAACTTTCGTTACAACCTAATAAAACAAAAAACTTGAAACTATTTAATAGAAATTAATTTTCTGAAATAAACTAAAATATTATGCTGTTTTATAAATGGAAATAAATAAAATATATGTTCTATTTATACAGATTAAGAAAATTTTACAAAGATTCTCCAACATCTATCACTAAGCGGAACAAAGATATATTAGAGGTAAAAGAAATGCATGTATTTGACATTCTCAAAAAAATATCGTTCAAAAAATCAGTGATTGTTCCTGGATGTTCTTCTTCATGAATATTTTTTAGGGTTATTTAAAAAACGAAAAAAACCCTAATTATTTGTTTCATTCATGAAAACCGATCGTGGAAACCGTTAATGAATTTGCCTCAAAAACTTAAATTTGAAATTCATGCACTGTTATGCCTGCATAAATTTGTTTTTGTTTATGGTCTGGCAGATATAAGGGGATCAAAAAATTTGGAAATTTACTTTATTTTTCAACTGTTAGAGATAACTAGACATTGTAAATTAAAAAAAATAATAATCATCATAAAATACTGTAAGAAGTAAGAATGTTTCAGAATTTAATTAATTTTCGATTTTATTCCGATCCGTCTATTTCGGAAACATCTTAGGCTTCGGTTGTTTCCAAAATTGTCGACCCATTCAAGTATAAAACATTTCACTTTTTGAAGACTTTAAAGACAGTGAAGATAAAACTTGTCGTCTCGATAATTGTACATTTCATTGTAACATAATAATAATTATAAATAATAATGATACATCTACCTTTGAAAGTAACTGAATTAGAATAAATGATAAAAATATACTTATAATACCTTTGGTTCATTAAAAGTGTAATTTCAATGACAAAAATTAGGGACCACGAAAAAATTATTGGTGTCATTCTTTAGATGAAACTTCGGTAAACAAATGTAAAAGAAATACATTTATATACAAATAAAACATTATGCAGGCAAGAATCATGTAATGAGACGAAGTTTTAATTCCTTCAATCAAAATTCATAAATGTAATTCATATAGCATTCAGAAAATGTTTTCTCTCACTCCCAATACATACCCAAGTTCTTATGATACTTCTCTATGTATTTCGTCAATCACTTTGTTACTAGCGTCACTTATGTTTAAAAAAATGAATGTCGTTATCTTATATTATACTACTTACTGTATCTCACAATTTTATATTTTTCTATCTAATATATGACGAATAATCATAAAGATTGGTTTCAATGAGTACAACTAGTTCAGCTTTAAAAATTCAGGCGTGCAGTTTTTTGTAATGATCTTGTTACAGCAAAATGATAGATTTCGATAAAACTTGTGAGTTATAAAATTATACCATTTGATCCAGCAAGATGATCGTAAGAAAATAAATTGTCTTTGTGACAACCCGTATAGATAAGTACAAACATAATTTACCTTACACATTTTCGAACTATAATTATCGTTTATAACTTTGAAATTAATGAAGACACTTTAAAGAAATTTTATATAAATATACTCTGATTTATGTAAATAGTAGCAACATTGAGAATAGTAAAGGATTCCCCACACCCCTACAAGAAAAAATCGCATTCAAATAATGCTGAATGAGACGCTCCGAATTTTGCAAATGAATTGTCCTTGCAAATATGTCAATGATCGAACTAATGAATTTCTAGCACTTTTTGAAATTTGCAAGCACTTATACAACACATAGTATATCTATTGAAAATCTCATGAATACATGTATCTTCATTACCGTTTGTGCTCCAATCAAAATTCTAGGCTTAGATAAGAGTGAAGCAAGCTGTAATTTTGACTGAATAAAGTGTTTGCGGCTTTATTTTCCAATGAAAAATATGTTATTGTGTGCTGCAGAATACAATTAAGTTTTTTTTTAATCTTTATTGAATCCCCTATGACTATGCTACCCAGGTCAAAATTCTTGCTAGTACTAGCATCAGAAATATACTAGTTATTGCTATGTATTGCTTTGTCTGCTAGACTTTCATGCTAGTATATGCTTTACAATCCTAGCCAGCATCACATGCTATATAGCTAGCTTACACAGTAATAGCATGACAAGCAATATACAAGGATTTTATGCTTGTTTGCTGTTTAAGCTTCTTCCAAAGCATGGAGAGGTAGGTACCTTACCGTGCTATTATATGCTTTTTTTATGCTTAATAGCATAATATGCTATACTGCCAGCTTAGGGAAAAATAGTATGACAAGCTATGCACAAGCATTTTATGCTTGTTGTTTGTTTAAGTTTCTTCCAAAGAATGGAGAGGTAGGTACCTTAACGTGCTATTATATGCTTTTTTATGCTTGCCAGCATAAGATGCTATGCAGCCAGCTTAGGAAGAAATAGCATGACAAGCTACGTACAAGCATTTTATGCTTGTTTGCTGTTTAAGCTTTTTCCAAAGCATGGAGAGGTAGGTACCTTAACGTGCTATTATATGCATTTTTATGCTTGCCAGCATAATATGCTATGCAAACAGCTTTGATAGAAAACAGCATGACGTACTATTTGCCAGTAAGATGTGCTAATTTGCTACACATGTCTCTTTCCAGTAATGATGAGGTAGGTACTTAAATGAAGAATTGTGTGCTTGTTATTGCTTGGCAGCTTCAAATGTTTATTTATTTTTTTATTTTTTTTTTAAATATTTTTTTTTTTGTTTTAGATACTCGAAAGTATAAACTTTACTATGTTTTTGAAAATAGAAGAAAAGGAAATTTTAATTATAAATTAAATTAATTTTTCAAATCCGGGGAGAGGCAATTGCTCTCTACCACCTCCCCCCCCCCTCCCCAACAGAGAATTCTTAGTTTCTCTTTTATTTTAAAATAAGAGAAAAGTTCAAATTTCAATTTGTTTTTCAAAATAGGAGAAAAAAATTAGTTAAATTTCAAATTCGAGGAGGCTTAATGGATCACCTAAGCGTTCTTCCCTGAACGGAATATTCAGGAGTTTGCGTTATGGATGTTACACTGTACATTACAATTTTGCAAGATGTAAAACATAACTTCTATTTTTTAAATTAACTTCTATGGGGGTGGGTTAAATTCTATGAGGGATCTAACTTCTATGAGAGTCTTCTAGGGGTGCCTTCCCCAGCCGCCAATAAAGGATTTTTTTATTCTGTTTCATAGAATTTAAATATTCTAACTTACTCGAAAAAATGCTCGAAAAGAAATATCTTTAAAAAATGTAGAAAAAAGAAAATTTTGTTCATTAAAAGCTGAAATCCGGCTGGCCCTCTCCTGAATTCAATACTGTCTTAAATCACCCATTTGAGATTAGTTTTTAACATCTAAATATCAAAAGAAACAGAACTAAAAATTAATTACCAAAGCGGATATAGAAGAGTACCCCCCCCCCCTCTACAGAAAATTTTAAACTGATCTTCCTCTTACTGTTAAATTATTTTAGGTTACCTGTAAATTATAAATTTTCTATATCTTTAAAAATGGGAGAAAAATAAAATTTTGTTTATTAAATTTCAAAAGCTGGGAGGGGGGAGGGCTGTGTCACCGCCACCTGAATTAAACACTGATCCTTGAACACGTTTGAGATATTTTTTTAACACATAATCTTTAAAAAATTAACAAATAATTTCCATGGTATACTTAACAGGAAAAAGGCCCCTCCCCCTCTCCCCGAATTGGAAGAAAATTCCTCGCTGCACTTTCTCTTAGTATTTTTTCTTTTAAGTTTCTCGAAAAGATTAAATTTGCTATGTTTATTAAAATCAGAGAAAAAAATATTATTTTGTTAAATTTCAAAATCCAGGGGCGGTAGATTTCCTTTTCCGAACCACTACAACGTAAATTCAATATTGCCTTCGTCCACCCGTTTTAGATAAAATCTAAACATATAAATCTAAAAAAGACTGAAAAATAATTTCTATAAAAGTTTTATTGGGAAGAAGCCCCCCCCCCCCCCCTCCGGTTTAGATAAAATTTTAACACATAAATATATATATATATATATATATATATATATAAAACTGAAAATTAATTTCCGTGAAGGATTTTTTCGGAAAGAGCGCCCCCCCCCCTCCATTGTCCATCATAAAATTCTTAGCTGTTCATTCTGTTAGTTTTTAATTATTTTTATTATACAGAAAAAATAAAAATAAATAATATAAATAAAAATAAATCCGTGCTTTTCAAAAAGAGAATTTAGTCAGATAAATTTCAAAATTCAAGGAGCACTGTTTCCTTTAAGAAATAAGTTCATAAAAATCGAATTGAAAATATGTACAATTGACACCCCCCCCCCCTTCAATTAAGGAATTACTTTTAAAATCTTAACCCCATCCTAAATTGATAAATTCTATCCTAAATACACTTCAAAATCTTATTTTTCTGCAACAAATAATTATGACCATATTAATGAATTATAATAATCAAGTTACATTCTAATTATCCATTAAATATAGAAAAAACCCTAATAATGATTTAACCTTATTAATTGAAACTTGAGGATAACAGCATCGATAAATTCTATGTCTTATAAATAATCTTATAATAATTGATAACCCTCTATCTTATAAAAATATAAACACACAGTAGAATCAGCTCTACATCCATTACACACATTGAAAATCATTTACAAACACGACCGCAGTAGCGAAGTAAGTAAAGCATTTGGCTTCCGAACCGGAGATAACGAGTTCTGTCCTTCTCAGAGCAAAAGAAAAGCCGACCTAAGTTTCCCCTTCTAAAAGCTGTAGATACTTCAGACATTCTCCAAAGATGGCGCCACCAGCGTCATTTTTTTCTAACCGGGAGAACAGCAAAAGATAAAAGGAAGTGATGCTAAAAAAATAATGCTAGAATAGCAAAAATTAAAAGCAAGTGATGCTAGAAATGTAATGCCAGCATAGCAAAAATTAAAAGCAAGTGATGCTAGAAAATTAAAAGCAACTGATGGAAAAAATGTAATGATACACTAGCAACAAAAAAAAAAGTATCTGTTGCTGGTGAATTACTGCTAGAAAGCAGAAATTACAAGCAAGTGGTGGTCTTGATAGCTGCTAGGCCAGCAACATATTCAAGCAACACTACCTGGAATATGTATGCTGTCCAAGCAATAATGTGTTCCAATACACACCATGACTTGCTGATAATTATGGTGGAACCAGCAAATGTGTTATGGTAGTTTATGCTAGTTAACTTTGCTGCGATATAGCATTTCATACTTGTCTAGCAAACAAATACCAGCATGAATTTTGACCTGGGTACGGTATACATATTTATTTTTTAGAAAGTGAATCGACTTAATGTTTCAAAACTTTGGTTTTCAAATGAGCAATTTAAACATACTTTTAACTAATGTTGGGTTAATTGAAATTTAGAGCTGCATCTAAAAGATGAATTTTTTTTCACAAATTCACATCTATATGTTTTTTTACTTGTGTATAAACATACCATTTAATTTTTTTTAATGTACAGAATATTAATTTAATTTTAAGAAATATTTTATTTCGCAAAAACAGCGTCTGTTACGTCTCCTAGTTTTATAGACAATTGACTGTAAATGGTACGAATATGCTAAACATACGATAATTGGACAAAAGTAATTGTTTATCTTTTGGAATTATACAGCCAAACATGAGGGTAGATATGATTATAAAATAGGGAATATTTTTATTTGTTTTCATACAAATGGGTGATGTGGCTGCAATTCGTAAATCCACTAATGTACAATCTATAAATACGTTTCTGACATATTTGTGTGTGTATGCTTATGTTAGCCACAGAAAGTATGTTGGAGATTAAAGTATTCAATTCTGAATCGTGACATTCAGACAGCATGGCCGATCTTTATCTAAAATTTACGCTAGAATCTATCGCTTTAATAAACAATTAAATTAAAAAAATCAAAAAACCCGACTGCCTAAAAAGCGAACTAATTAAATATTTCTCATCAATGTGAAACTATTTTTTCAATTCCTATTGTTGGTTCACACTCTCCCTATACATATCTTGTTCAAATTTTCAATCGTTAATAAAATACTTATTATTCCTCCAATCAAGCTCAAATATTTTTTTTAACTTGTAGTGGATGATACTTGATGTTAATCCAGTTTTTTTTCAAATATTAATTGATTAATTAAATTAAATTAATTAATTTTCAATAACCGAGAGAGCCCTCTTCTCTATCAAGATATTTTAAGACCGAGAGATCCCTCTTCTTGATCATTTTATGCGCTACTCAAGAGGAAAGAAGTATGGGAGAAAAAAAAATTGTATTATTGACCTAAGTAGGAATTGAGTTATTTTTTTTTATATTACTTGTTCATATTACTTACCTATTTTTTTTATTTACTTGTATTGGTGACTTTTAAGTTGTGTTTAATTTTTAGTTCCTGTCTATAAACACTGTTTTGATGAGGTCTATAGATGTCTATGGCGGTTAGAGTTGCAGTAAAGCTAGAGATCCTACATACACAACATCCAGGTTGTATAATGTTTTAACAGAGCTTCTGACTGTAAAACAGTCAATGAAACTCGTCTTCATTTTGAAAACCTATCCAATGATATGCCACTCAATAGGGTGTGTAATTTTTTCGTCTCTACCGCCATTTTGTATTTTACAGCCGCCATTTTGAATTTATAAAAACAAAACCTAGCCTATAACCAGGCTGTTATGACGATTTGATAGAGACCTCATTCATTAAAATCCATCCGCCGTTGGGATCTTTCGCGGGTATAAAGAAATACACATACCCAGATACGCGTGAAACACATAACCCTTCTTTTCAGTCGGGTAAAAAGAAGATCATGATAGCCATGTAATACCGGAGGGAGCTAATTAAGTTTTTTTCATATCTTTATTGATTCGCCCTATGTCAATGCTACGGAATTCATATTTATTATTTAGAAAGTGCATCTACTTAAAGCTTTAAATTTATTTTTAAAGAACCCCTTAAACATACTTTTAATTACAGTTGGCTTAACTGCCATTCAGACCTGCACCTAAAAAACATTGTAAAATGGAAAATTTCTTTACAAATTCACATCTATATCTTTTTTGACTGGCATATAATCTGGCACATTTAATTTTAAGAAAACCGTAACGAATATTAATTTAATTGTAAAAAATATTTTATTTCACAAAATCAGCATCTGTTACGTCACCTAGTTGTATGGAAAATTGACTGTACATTTTACGAATATGTTAAAAATAAGGTAGTTGTATAAAAATAATGGCTTATATTTCGGATTTATACAGCCAAACATGAGGGTAGATATGATTATAAGATAGTGAATTACGCTGTTTTCTTTTTATACAAATGGGTGATGTGGCTGCACGTAGTAGATCCACGAACGTATAATCGGTAAATATGTTTTCGTTATATATTTGTGACCATGCTTATGTTAGTCAAATAAAGTATGTTGGAGATTCAACAATTCAATTTTGAATCGTGAATAGAAAGCGACAGACTGCATGGCCGATCTTTGGCAGAACGTAATGCTAAAATACAGGGTTTAAAAAATGACTATGATAGTCATGTAATAACAGAGCGAACAAATCTTATTGAACTTTCAGCACTGAGGTAAGAAATATATCAACAGAATACTTGTAATTTGCCATCAAACTAGTAAAGGGTGTTTTGTAAAGGTATGATTTTGAAATTTGCAACACTGTTTCTAGTCACAGTGAGTTTGACCGCTGACAGACGCTTTGTACTCAGTATGTTTTTCCATTTTACCATGAACAGACTTGTTCCAGAACAAAACTTACAAATTGTGCAAAACATCATCCATTTATAGCGGCAGACATTGGTGAGCGCATCATTTGGCGTAAGAGACCCTTGATCTCACTCTGCAGTCATGGGATCTAACACCAATGTATTATTTTCTGAGAGGGTATGTGAAGTCGCTGGTGTAAGCCGATAAACCGTAGACGTTGGACCACTTGGACATCAACAATCGCCGCGTTATTGCTGATATATAGCACCAGCTGCTCGATAAAGTGGTCGAAAATTGGACATCCCGCTTGAGATACATTCGATCCATCCGAGGAGCCTATATGCCCGAAATACTTTTAAAACACTAATGGCATAAAATTATTTAATTATGCCAATAAAATCGCCACTAACATTATTTTATATATTTTATTTAGTTTTAAATTAGTATATTCTAAAAAAAACACCCTTTACATTACGACTAATATGTTCCACATCATTCATATATGGAAGTACTAAATAATAATAATAAAAAAATCTGTGTCTGTCGTGTATTCATAATTAAAAATAAAAATGAAACAACACAAAGATAACTGATAATACGATCAATTTTCCAGTGGATATTTTAATAAAAATGATACATCAGTTTAGTGCAAAGCCTCATATGTATTTTAATTGTGATTTTATTGCAACAAATCAATTACGGTGCAAATAGAAAATAAGAATAAGAAATCCGTTATTTCCTGGTATAATCTTTTCATATTTACGGAACTGTTAATGTAATTTGATGAATTTACCAGAAAGGTATATGGATTTCATAATACATTTCTGTGATAACAGAGATAAAAGTCCCCTCGAAATGCCAATTTATCTAAAGGTGTAGGA
The DNA here is from genome assembly GCA_963932465.1 of Maratus speciosus. NCBI lineage: Eukaryota > Metazoa > Arthropoda > Arachnida > Araneae > Salticidae > Maratus > Maratus speciosus. Next base: position 136,615,090 of record OZ010791.1, read on the forward strand.
TTTACCTTTATTTTTACACTGGAAAACTCAGTAAGAATACAAATTCTTTTAGAATAAAAATAGAACATATAGTTTAATGGAATAAACACTATAGAAATATGTAAATAGTCTTAATAATTAACAAAGTTTGTACAATGTAAACAATTTTTTTTATTTTGCATTTTTATATTAGAACATTTTAAAAACACCATTTGGTTATTAAATAAAAAAGCCTACTTCACAAACTGTTTTAAGCTCTTAAAATAATGTGAAATACATTGCGCAGATGTTTTTAAGATGAAAAAAATATAAACAGTAAGTAACGAAACATGATGTCTGCATGAAATATAAAATTCAATGAAAGAGAAAACCGATGAAAATATTTCTTATTTTCAAAAATATATAGTCTCTAAGGATGCTTGAGTTAAGCGAAAGAAATAAGAATCGTACAAATGAATGCTTTCATTTTTCTAAGCATACTTAAGCTTCACAAAAATGAGCCTAGAGAAAGTAATGACAAATTTAAATAATAAAATGAATGGGAGAAAAATTTAAGGAATACATTTAAGCAAGTTTAATTTTTATAATTTAACCGACCAAAATTAAACAGATGGGATTTTAAAACAAAAGTAATAGAATACTTAACGGGATATTACTGCAATTATGTTTGCCACCAAGTCTTGTCAAACACTTTAAAAAGACTTTGCAGATAAAATTTTATTTTATTTTAAAACTCGAATAAAAAAAACTATTGGAATAATGTGTATTTGTAATTTTATAGACAACTTTGTTGCATTTGAATATGTTTAAGTCGAATCTTTTTTAAGCCATACAGAAAACAAGAAATATAGTAAAAATATTTACAATGAATTCAGCACTTAAAGAAAGAAAAAAACGAACCGCATTTCGGAATATAAAATGAATAACTGAAAAATATAAAGAATGTTGATGAAACATTATTAAAAAAAATACCTTAAGCAAATAAATACAGCCAGAATAAAACATTTGCACTATAACTTTTAATTAAATGCTGCCATATGGCATCTTTCAGTGATAAAAATGATTGAATATTTACTGTATAGATTTTTTTATATAGTCTCACACACTTAGAAAAAAACATTGTTTTTCTGTAACAGTAATTTAGAGCTGCTTAAAGAATAAACACGCAACGCATTCGTAGCCTAACCTGCAACACATCTCTCTGTTTTCAAAATTTCAAACCTTTGCATGCCATACGAAATTCCTTGCTGCGGTAGATATTTATGTGGAAACCACAAAAAGTGTCAATAATTAGATTTTTTTGTAAATAATGTTTTACTTTTACTCGGATTTTCGAAACATCCGGTATATTGTAGTTCTAAATACAAGAATAGATCTTTGCATAATTAATATTTTTTTTTTATATATATAAAAGTTGCTCGTCATTATTCCTTGTTTGTGAGTTTCTCAAAATATCGTTGATTAATACTATTAATATATTTCAGAAAATCTAACTTTTAGGAATTCTTCGAGAAGCAACTGACTGTAGCGATAGGTTTTGATAGTAAACCAATATTTTACAATGCCTGATTTTTTTTTAAATACATTTTTTGGTAGTGGATACTACTCTGGTTTCCAAAAATTAAGGAAAAATCACAAAAAGAGCGATAGCTCGTTTAAAAATGAACATTTTCGTATTAAATTTGCATATGTTGTTACCTAAAAGATGCAGAATAAAATTACAAAATTCAAATTAGTGGCGCTGCAATCGCATTGCGTCATGTGTGCGGAGCATGCTAGAGAGTACGGCTGCTGGTTTCGCTGTAATTATGAGATAAGAAAACTGAGATAACCAATTCATTTGGATAACCTCGAGGTATCATTTGTCCGCATAACTGCGATATAGAGCTATTGGAAGATTAGATGTAGGCCAAAGCCAGACAGAGGTGGCCAGATGACTAAATTTGAGTTCTTCTGTTATTCATAGGCTTTGGAAACAACTTCAAACCACTGGTTCGTCCTCCAGAGGGTTTAGCCAAGGACGGGCAAGAGCTACGACAAGCACCGATGACCGATATTTGCGGTTATGTGTGCAAAGTAATAGAACAGCAACCCACTCCTATCGTAGAGCCCCCCTTGTTGCAGCCACTGGAAGGTTGGCATCAACGTCTACTGTGCGTATAAAGCTTCATGAAGTTGGTCTTTACACGATGCGACCAGACATTTGTGTGCAGCTCAACTTATGTCACCGGAGGGAGCGTTTAAGTTGGGCACGTCAACATGTCCACTGGACGGCTGATCAATGGAGGCGTGTTCTCCTCACAGATGAGTTCGAGTTTATTCTACAAAGCGATAGTAGGCATTGATTGATTTGTAGAGAACAGGGAACACGTTATCATTCATCAAACATTCGTAAAAGAGATTCGTGTGGAAGAGGCAGTGTCTGTGTTTGGGATGGTATTTCTTTGGGCGGACGTACGAACCTCCATGTCTTTCCACATGAAACTGTGAATGATCACGCCTATAGAGATGACATTCTTGATGCTTATGTGCACTTTTATGCCGATGCAATGGGTAAACGATTTCCTGATAGAGGACGATAACGCTAGACCGCACAGGGCTCAAATCATAGAAGATTATTTTCAGCACCAAATAATTCAGCGCATGGAATGGCCAGCGCTATCACTTTACATGGATCCCATCGAGCATCTTTGGGATGCTTTAGAATGCTTTGTCACTGCTCTCCATCCCCTTTTCAGAACGTTGCCACGCTTACAACTGTTTTACAAGAGCAATGGCTCGCACTTCCAAGCGAACTTATCGATCGCATAATTGATAGTATCACACATCGCTGTATGTGCTGCATTGCTTCTAGGGGTGATCATAATCCATATTAAAGGTACATTTTCTATACCAAACTGACACATTTATTTTGTTCATTTTATAATTGTATTAATTTCTGAAACACCACAATCACATGGTAATTTATTTTAATGTTATTTTATACCATACTATGTGTTGTACATTGTGTCTCAGTTTTATTAAAATCCACTTGTAATATTTTGAGTAATTGTTACTTCAGTTGTTTTTTCCTTAATTTTTGGAAACCAGTGTACTATAGGTGATGTGTAAATAATTATGATTTTTTATCGATCCGATTTTTAGCATTCATCGTATTTGCGTATTTATTTTTCCATCTGAGAAAAAAATGTGTCTAGGCAGGAACTCGAACATAGAACCCTTGGCTTACATTGCCAAAGCTTTTCCATTTGAGCTATTACCATGACACCCCTGCCAATACAATATTCGCTCAGAAAAATCGTTTTGCCATGATAACGTAAATGGGAGATACCTCAAATGAAAGAGCATTGACAATGTAGGCCAGGAAGTCTGGGTTTGGGTCCCAACATGAACCCATTTGCGCTGAGATAGAAAAATCCATAAACATTTGTATTATTTACAGGTCAGATGATTGTGGTTAAAATAATTAATTTAATACAACGTATTTATTTTATTTATGAAACTAGTGTAAATGCCCGTCCTAGGACGGTGGGTAAAAATTGTGTATTTCGCTTAAAATTTGAAAATCTGATAAAAATGATTTACAATATGGAAGCGTTTAGATGAGCAAAGTTCGACTAGTTTGTGTTCTGTTAAACACACTATAAGCATTTAGAATACTTCTGGGTAAAGCAGGGTTTCTGGCTATTATACCATAACAAAATTAAGATTTCTTAATAAAACAAAAATTTCAAAAATATTCAATAAAACTTCGTACTTAAAAAAAGGTCTGCTGTGCTGCAACTATTGAAATACTACTAATAATTAATAATTTTTTTCAATAACACTTTGAAATTGTATTTGTATGGTTTAACCTCCCCCCCCCCCCGTCCCTCCAATATATATATATATATATATATATATATATATATATATATATATATATATATTTGTTTATTAATAAATAGGATAAATTTTAAAGTAATAAAACTCTCAGTGTCTTTTAAATCTGCCAATACAACTTATAGGCAAAAGACGAAAGATATTTTTATTCAAGGATTAGTTTTATAAATGCCTTTAATGTTTCCTAACCTTAATATTTTTATATATCTATGCATTTTTTAAATTTTTGTAAAACAAAGAAGAATCAAACATAGTTAATGCCAATTTTTAATAACTGTAGAAAATGTTTTTTGCTCGAAAAAGATGTTATATTAAAAAAAGTATTCAGACTAAAATTAGCCCCTTCCTTTTCAACTTATTTAAATGAATTTGAAAATCTTTTTTGGTCGAAAAAGATGTTACGTTAAAAAATAACCAGACTAAAATTAGCCGCTTCCTTTTCAACTTATTTAAGTGAATTTGACTAAATGAGTTTAAATATATGCCTCTTCAAACTTTAGTTTTATCAGTTATATGAATGTTTATTTACTATTATAATTTAAATATTTTTAGTAGTGTTTAGTTTATAATTTTAGTATGTATAGATCTCTTCACAACCAGATTTTCTTTTTTTAAAAATATAAATAACAGTCTAAATGATAAATACAAATAAAAATAATAGTATGAATGCAAAATATAAATAAAGAATTTTTTATGCTAAAATAAATATTTAAAATTTTGTTGTTATTTATTTAAATTCTATGCTTTCACATTAAATTATTTTTAAATACACGTAAGATATTCTGGTAATATTGTAAACGCCCCACGCCTTCCTCATTTGTTTTGCTATAAGAAATCAAGAACAAATTTCAAAAGCGGAGACGATTTCTTATTATTTTTGCTTACACTCATCTGACTGACTATCAGTTATTCTTAAGTATAACACAACTAATTTTTTTAGTAAATAAATAAATAACAAACAATTCTAGGAATGTGGAGCTAACTTTAGACAGACAGTCACTACAATTTAACGCATTAAAACACATTAAAGTCACTACAATCAAAAACAGGCATTAACGAGTTTTTCTTCTTTATATTAAAACTACATACATATCTGAAAAATTTAGCTTTTCAGGAAACAGTGAAAAGCATTCATTACACTTACCTATGAATACAAATAGCAATGGATACTATTTTTCATTCCTTTCAACGAAGCTTTTTGCCATTTGAGCTTTGAAAATGACACCCAAAGAACCCTTTGCAACCGTTTTGACCTTGTCCATTCTAGAAAACCCGTTTCTCTTGTGCGAGAGGGAGCGTGGGTCTGTTCTTGTCACTGGATAGGGAGACCATAGTTAATTTGCTTACAGAAGTTGATTTGCGCCGAAAGAAGTATACCTCCATGGTTTAATTTATTTTCAATGAATCAAGTGAATATGTCGCTACCGCTTGTTTACGTTTTACGCTAGTGTATGCTTTTAACTCGAGTTCTGAAATTGTTTTTCAACTGCACAAATCATTCAAATTGTGTTAGTTCTGAATAAATTGTGTTGAACAGAAGGGGTTTCAGGCAGAAAATATTTGTATTTAAGCAGATAAGTTTTCTCTTACACATCTCAAATAGTAATTAAGCCTAACGTGGCTCCATCTTATCGGAGAGTGGTAAGATCGATGGTTTTGCCCCGGATGCGTTACACTGCATTTTATTATATAGAGATTGAAGTAATAAATATGAAAAGCGAATTTGCTTGTGAGATATAGCTCTGTGAGTATGCATTTTTAAATTAATGATTATCTTTAAATAAGAAGTAGTTTTAAAATGTTTATTTTTAACTTTTCTCGTATTATTAATGGGTAAGTAAAAATATATTGAAATAATTTTTATCTAAGAGATCATTGCATGTTATTTCATTAACAACAAAGCTCTTTACAAACACCACTTGCATTGTTAATATTTTAGTATATTTATCGAATTCTAATACAAACCATTGTGTATAATCGAAGAAAATTAATGCTTTTAAGAAAATTTATATATTCCAACTATTTCGATAACGTAATTAAGGCGATGAAAGTGTAAAAATTATGGAGCGTAATTTATTAGTACTTTAATTCATAAATCGCTTGTAATTTCGCCTGCACATAGAAAAAATCTCGCATTTTTCATCAAATTGATGTGGAATATTTCATAGTGGTTTCGGTATCCCTTTTCTAATTCCTGATCGTTTACAAATAAAAAACAGTTTCGTAATATTTATTTTTCATGGTTTTTATATATTTATTATTTAATTATACAGTAGCGAGTAATTAGAAAAGCAAAAACTATATGAATTTTATTTAATTTGCAGAATGATAAATTAATAGATTGATATCTTGTCACTTAAAAGCAAATGGAAGGGAAATTCATATTTCACATACTTATATTAAAAAGACGTATTTTTTTTTTTTTTAAATATAACTCGAGTCTATGAAATTTATTTTTGGTAAAGAATATTTATATTTATGTACATGACATAGAAATTTAAATATTTATATGAATATATATATATATATTAATTTCATGTTTAAAAAGCTAAAATTGTATTATGCATAGTAACTATTTTCTTTGATGTTATTTATGTTTTGTATATAATAAAAACGCAATGTATTTTAAAAAGATAATATTTAAATATAAACTTCGAAAAACATGCTGTTAAAATGACTTTTTCTATAATATGCTAAGCTAAGTATCCTACGCTAAGGATACATACAGTTATAATAATCTATTCGTGTTTATAGTTATTAGATTTATTAAGAATTTTATTGTTTTTTGAAAATAACTCAAAAGATTCTACTGATTAATTTACACTGATAATTCGAATCACTAAACCATTTAACTATCCTAAAAATGTATTTATATTGTAAAGAAATGAACTTCTATGTTTTCAGATGATGGGGGAAGAAGTCTTCCTAAAGAAAAACTGAATACACCCAGGTGCATAGAAAGACTAGTAGACATTTTTCTCACGCTCTAGGACATTGTAAGTGATGATGGATTAGCACTTAGGACGTAGCACGCCCTGATAAAGGATATGAGATACATCTAAGGGTTTGGAGTATAGACCACCCTGTTTAGGTCTCGCAAAGGAATTCGCTAATGCCTAAAGGCATTGACAGAGATGGATGTTGAAAGTATTCTCACGGTGTCCGAAAGAGTGAAACTTTTTTTTCGGAGGAAAAGAGAGGAGGGGATCAGTTTGGATTTGGAAACTGGGGTGTGCGTTTGGCTCGCACGAACGAGGAAAAAAGAGATTTTTTCCCGGGCTGAAAGCACGAGAGGTGCCGAGTAAAATTGAGCGAAGCGCTCGGAACTTGTATAGGACGGCGGTAGACCTTCCTGTAAAAGCCATCCGACCAACGAACTTGCTGCTGGATGAGAAGTTCTAGAGTGAACTAATTTCCAAATTTGAAGCTACAAGGACTCAGTGTTTTATATAATCATATAAGTCAACAACCTACGCATTTAATTTATTATTTTTGTTGTATTCTATATATTCAAGATTTCAAAATAAAACTTTTGATTAATTTTGCATGGTAGAGAGAATTATTCCTCACAGCTACCGGTCAATTAGATTGATCGAGGAGTAAATTCGTAACAATATTTTGAACGGCCTAATAAGTACCATTATGTGTTCAAATATTTACAATAGTTTTATTCAAATTCTAAACTACTCACATATGTTTACTCTTCAAACATTTAATTTATACAGAGTGTATCTGAAATTCTTCAACAAACTTAGGGGAATGATAGTATTCATCAAGACGAATGCAACGGAACATGGGGTCGCAAATGACTTTTAAAGGGTCAAAATCGCAAAACTAATATAAATATTGAAATCTCGCATGCTGCGTTTCTGCAGAACTGGTTAGTAGCACGAAGCTGGTTTCCCTTTCACTTTGTGCATATCCGGGCTGAAAGAGATAACAAATACTTAGAAGAAAGGCAAAGAAATCTGTAAACAGGAATCCACATATGCAAATTTGAGCGTGTTCTCCAGTCGTTCCTCCGTAGATGTTCTCTGTGTTATAATGTTCGCGGTCGACACTTTGAACAGTTGCTGTAAAATATTTGTTTTCTCAGAACATCACGAGCTGTGTTTTACCTATTCTGTGCAATAAATAATTTTCTGGAGTGTTTCTTTCTTGTCTCAGTTTATCCATTTTCATTCGCATTGTCTCGATTTTCATCCCTTAAACGTCATTTGCGACCCCATGTTTCATTGCATATTTTGTTCGTCTTCATGAGTACTATCAACCCTATAAGTTTGTTGAAACATTTCAGATACACCCTGTATATTCCTTTCATAATACATTTTATGAAAATATAACCAACGATTACTTGAAGTTAAAACTTTATATTAAAAAAACGTTTTTCAATATATTACAGAAGGTTGTAGAAATTGTTTTTTTTTTCTATTAGTTAGTTTATAAATTACTACATTACTATTAAATTTATTAGCAATAGGAATTAATTCAATTATTGTAAAATCTAAATTAGTAATTACAGAATATAATTAGAACTAATTAATAATATTACGTAAATACCATTATTTACTATAAGAACTAAATTAATATTTGGAGAAATATGCATTATAAAATATAAGAAATCTGTAATACTCATGGTATGCATTTATAAAAATGGACATGAAAAATTTACGTTTAGAAATAAAATCAGATACAACATTTTTTATATCATTTACACTAGTTATGAATAAACAAGTTATTTATTTTGATCAAGAGAATGTACTAGAGCGCATTTAAATGCTTTCTTTGCAAATTTTAATATTTTCTAATTAACACGAGTTCAACTCTGATCACAACTTTTATTCATAGAACTTTAATACAAACTACTGTGAACTATTTCAAGAAGTTGAATGCGTTTACGAAAATGTACAGTCGTGGGAAAAAAAGTAAACACTCCTCCACAAATTATCGTAGAAGAAAGTTACTGGTACCGAACGATTGGAAATAAAGTCTACTTTTAAATGATGTATATTAAATATGTATAGGGGCCATCTACATATCAAAACGAAGCCAAAATTTATATATTTTATTCAATAGCAACACCCAATTTTAACAAGATATTTCGAATCTTCGGTTCAAACTATACCTAGAAATCAAATTTCAAATCATTTGAATAAGTTTTTGAATTATAAACATTCAAAATTTAGTGCTTCTAATGTTAAATTACATTTTAATATTTTTATTAATATCTCCTGAAATTATACTCTTAATGTGCCAATTTTTTGTGTAGCAATAATTCTAAAGCACCCAAACATAAGTACGTTGAATTTACAACTTTTATAATTTTATGATATGAATTATGAATTATCAAAATTATATTCGAAAAAATTATGAATTGCAACCTACATTTTTTTTTTTTATTTTTTTTTTTTTTTATGGATTTAGATTTATTAAGTCCTACTTTACGGAAATCCAAAATTTCGCATTTTTCTTCCAAGTAGTTTTTAAAATACGCTTAAAAAACAGCAAAAGGATGGTTTAAGGGGCCGTCTATGATGCAAGTGACTTGATATTTGGAAATTTCTTATGCTATCCTGTAATCTAGCAGTTTTCAATGACTGTTTGAGTGGCGCTTAAGATGCCTTGATCAAGAAGGGAATCTCTCGGCCAACAATCGAGTACCGAACTTCAATTTAGATACAGCCCCTAAAATACGCTCGTTTTAAAATAATTAATTTCTTGGAAACTTATCGTGTGAATTACATAAAAATTAGTTTTCAGGCTAATTGAAGGGTGTAGTGTTCATTTATGCTGTCAGAATTGTGTACTGCTATTGAAAAAAAAGTTATGGTTCGTTTTAATATGTAGATGACCCCCTCAGCAAATTTTATATACATCATTTAAAAACAGACTTTATCACCAAACTTGTGGTACCAGTAATTATCTTCTACGAAATTTTTTTGCAAAGTTACTAAGGGGTGTTTTCTCCCCCCCCCCTCACCCGAATGTACAGTCGTGAAAAAAAGTAAACAACCACTACTAACTCCCCAACAAATTATTGTAGAAGAAAGTTACTGTTACCGGAAGATTGGAAATAAAGTCTACTTTTAAATGATATAGATAAAATTTGCTTAGGGGGCCATCTACATATTAAAACGAACCATAACTTTGTTTTTTTCAATAGCAGTACACCATTCTGACAGCATAAATGAACTCTACACCCTTCAATTGGCCTAAAAACAAATTTTGATGCAATTCTTACCATAAGTTTCTGAGAAATTAATTATTTTAAAGCGAGCGTATTTTAAGGGCTGTATCCAAATTGAAGTTCCGAAATCGATTGTTAACCTAGAGATCCCCCCATCTTGATCAAGGCACCTTAAGAAGTCAATGAAGCCTGCTAGATTACAGTACAGCAGAAGAAATTTCAAAATATCTAGTCACTTCTATTATAGAGGGCCCCTTAAACCATCATTTTTCCGTTTTTTAAGCATAATTTGAAAACTACTTGGAAGAAAAATGTGAAATTTTGGATTTCCATAAAGCAGGACTTAATAAATCTAAATTCATCAAAAAAAATTGTAGGTTGCAATTCATAATTTTTTCGAATATTAATTTCATAATTCATAATTCATATCATAAAATTATAAAAATTGCAAATTCAGTGTATTTATGTTTGGGTATATTAGTATTATTGCTACACAATAAATTAGCACATTAGGAGCATAATTTCTGGAGATATAAATAAAAATATGAAAATGTAATTAAGTAAAATAATGCTAAAATGTGATAAAATATCTTTATTCAGATTGACGATCGTTTCGTCGCACAAACGGCGACATTTTCAAAATCATTTAAATCAAAATCGTTGGTGCGACGAAACGATCGTCACTCTTAATAAAGATATTTTATCACTTTTTAGCATTATTTTACTTAATCTGTTTATAAGTGATTTTTATACAAGTTTTTTTTTTTTTTTTGAAAATGTAATTTAACATTAGAAGCTCTCAATTTTGAATATTTATAATTCAAAAACTTATCGTACAAATGACTTGAAATTCGGTGTCCAGGCACAGTTTGAACAGAAAATGTGAAATATCTTGTTAAATTTGGTAATTGTCATTGGAAAAATGAAGTTTGACTTCATTTTAATATGTAGATGACCCCCTAGCAAATTTTAAATACATCATTTAAAAGTAGACTTTATTTTTAACCATTAGGTACCAGTAACGATCTTCTACGATAGTTTGTTGAGGAGTTAGTAGAGGGTGTTTACTTTCTTTTTTTTTCCACGACTGTGCATCGTTCTAGCATTTTAGCTTCTTAATTAATGTGGCGAGACGAAAATAAATTAAGAAGTGTGAGTTATTTATGGTTTAATTCATAAATCATTTATATTTGCAGTTATTCATAGAAAATGAGTTTTTTTTCCTTTCATCGAGTTTCAATAGAAACTTTTCTAATTTATTTTCTGTATCTATTTTTTAATTTTAGATTATGTTTAAATAAAACGTGTTGCTGATGTATATATTTTTGATGGTTGATACGTATTCGATGATTATTTGAAAAGTTTCGAATAAAGGGGAAAATGAAATGAATAAGATAATTATGGGATATGTAGAATGATGAGTCGATAACTTATAAATGTAAAGATTTAATAGAATAGTTCTTTTTTTATTTTTTACTTTTTTAAATACAGAAATTTTTTTTATCAATTATAATTTGAACAAGAGGTTTTTTTTCGTGTATTGAAGATAAATAACAAAGTTTTAAAAGATCACATATAAATATAAATTTTTAAATATAAATTTTTAATAGAATAGTTCTTTTTTTTATTTTTTACTTCTTTAAATACAGAAAAAATTGTTATAAATTATAATTTGAACAAGAGGTTTTTTTCGTGTATTGACGATAAATATTAAAGTTTTAAAAGATCATATATAAATAAATTTTTTTAAATATATAAGCATACATATTTACATAATCTATAAGAAAATGTAAGTTCATCAAATCTATTTTTATAGTTTGTGAATTACACAGTTCTTTAGAATATTACAAAAAAATTAAAATGATAAAAACTCTGTAAATCATTAATCGATGCTCATGTAAATCATTTAGGATTTTTACGAGAAGAACAAAAGTATTAAAAGAGTCGGTTGTCTGATCAATCTTTAATTAGTAACTAATATATAAACAAAAAAAGCAATATGTTGTTTTGTTTTTGCAATTTTATATTATCTGTTTATTAGAGCAAATGCCGGTCGTTCCCTACACCACAAGTATTAAATAATTGTAGACAATTCTCAACGCCATCTATAGTAGAGTGGAGTTTGTGCGCTTCGAGTTCAGTATCGCCACGAATTTTATATTCAAATCCAAGGAAACAGAAGAATTCATTCACTAAATCTACGATACCAAATATATGTAGAACAGTGGGTCAATACAATTCGACTAGTTATGGAAATTTTAGGAGAAAAATTTTAACGTCGATATGAGTATTTATTGGGCAAAAGCATTTGAGAATGTATCCATGCGAGTATCATAAAATTCTGCAAAATGTGTTTCCGAATTAGTGCGTAGCAATTAGTTCACGATTCTCCTTTAGTGGCAACATAATAATGCCACCTAATACTGTTCCCCTTCCCTCGATTACAAAATATATCAATCTATTATTAACGTTATTTATTGTTTGATCCTGCATAAGGGTACTTGCAGATAACTCATTGGTTCTTCAAATGGCTAAAGGAGATTAACTTATCAGACTTGCAGAATGCGAGCAATGGAATTCGATTAGGTGAAACAATTTTAAAACGAATTTGTTATTAACGTCAAAATAAATATATTCTGGTCTACCGAATTTAAGAATGCATCTACGCGTGTATCATTAAATTCTGAAAAATGAGTTACCGATGTTGTGCGCATTTCAGCATTCGCCTTCAGTTGCACACTGATAATACACGATAATTTTATTGCCATCCCCAATGTTTCAACTAGAAAATGCGTCACTTTACTATTAATGTGATTTAGTGTTTGATCCTGAATAACGATATCCGCATAAATACGCTCGCATAATAAATCATCATTACATCTTCTCCTTTCCTTCCAAACCAGAGATAGAATTTAAAAGGTATTTTCAAACTTTCAGGTTATTTTCTGGTGATTATAAGTTGCGCCTCCTTGTTCAAAATTAACTCATAAAAAAATCCCTTCTCCAGAAGACAATAAACGTAAATGTGTATCAGTATTTTTATTATAGTAGGTGTTAGATACATCCTCCAAAAAACGATTCAAAGCACTGTAATTGGGTAAAAACACGTCAGTGTCAGTAAACGTCTGGATACTATCGACGAATGTCATATTTCACAGTTGACGCAGTTGGAACATTTGGTCTCTTGGCGTTGTTTATTCCTCAACAGAATAAAAACTGGAACTACCCTTTATTTTTTTTTTCCTTTTCGCCGTCCGAAGGTTTTCCTGTATTTTAGTAAGCTTCTAAATTCCAGGATAAATATGTGTATTAATCGCTGTTTGATGCTATAATATCTTTAATATCACTTCTTTCTACATATGTTTCAAAATAAAATTTTGTTTAAAATATTTTTGTATACGGCCATTTTAACACGATTTCTAGAAACAGAAAAATACGGGCCAGCCGATTAAAGGGTTATGAAAAATAAAGCCAAAACTTTATTACCAGTTAAAATGCATTTTACTATTAACGTGAATCAGTATTTGATCCTAAATAAAGATATCCACATAAATATGCTCTGATGAGAAAGCATCATTACCTGTCTTCCTTTCCATCCCAACGAGAGATAGAAGTTAAAAGGTATTTTCCAACTTTCATGTTATTTTCAAGTGATTTTCAAGTTCAGCCATATTAATCAAAATTATCTCCTATTCAAAATACTTTCATCAATAGACTATAAACGTAACGCGTATCAGTATTTTATTATAGTAGGTGTTAGATACATCTTCCACTAAAAGATTCAATACACTGTAAGCCGTTAAAATTACGTTAGTGCGAACAAAGGTCTGGATACTATCCACAAATGTCATGTTTCATATTAATACGTGGAAATTATTCCAGAGGGAAACATTTGCCTTGCATGCAATATTTCAAATGAAAATTAAATTTCAAAGTAATTGCTTAATAGGCACAAAGGTTATATACAGGGTGATTCAGCTCGTCGGTGACAAACTTTAAGGATCGATAGAGCACACCTAGACGAACATTTTTGAATAGGGAATGTAGGGTCCCTGACGCGATGGTAAGGCGCTAGGCGCTTTCGAAAATTTGGGTGCCGAAATTCGAAACGTCATAAAAACTAGGGAAATGGTTAGATTTTCTTGCTTGTTGCGTCGAAATGATTCTGTTTGTTTAGACTTTCTTCAGTACCAATTTGATAAGCGTATCTCTTAAAACATGGATAGGGGGCGCTGCAGACTTTGGAGAGCTAGACAACAACTTTAAGCCCGTTATTTTGATAATTTAACACATGCTCGCCAAAGTTTATACTCTAACTTAAAGTTTGAACCCAAAAGTAGAGCCCTGCAAAAAGCGTAAGAGCCGGAATAAAATGTCAAAGTACAGGGTGGTCGAAACTCGAAGGCTCCTAGGAGATAAACAAACAGATTTCTTGACTTATGGCATGCATTTTCATGATTCTGTTTGCTGGGGCTCTCTGAAACTCAGTTGAACGGTACAAAAAGAAACATCGATAGGGGGCGCTTTGGGCAAAAAACATAATTCGTTGACATTTCGGACGCTAACTGGAAACGGGGCGCTACGATCAGTTAGAAACAAAACAAGAGAGTAATTTACTTATCATAAGAAGCTATTAAAACTGCAGTTTGTTTTTTTTTTTTTAACAAACATAGCTGGTTTCAATCATGCACAATGCGCGCAATAAAATTTACATAAGGTGCTTTTTGCTGATTTATGCAAAAGATATCGTACCATATCGATATGCAAAAGATACGTAATGCGTAGACGACAACGCGAGATGACGTAGTTGTATGCGCAGACACGTCTTTTGAACGTGCGGTACCTACATAAGCTTCGGGTTACTTGTCTGCAGATCGGTAGTAGGATGGAACGGTACACAAACTCTGAATTGGCTGACATGCATTTGGCGTATGGCGCTGCTGGTTGTAATGGACGAGCCGCTCAGCGGTTGTACGCCGAGCGTTACCCCAACAGGCAAATCCCCTGCCATGCCTTCTTCGCTCGAGTACACCAGAGGTTGTCCACAACGGGATCTTTCGACGGAGGCAGGCCTGAACGGGAGCGATCAGTGAGCACCCCCGACAACGAAGAGGCTGTGCTTAACCTGGTTGAGGTCAACCCAGGTCTTAGCACGAGAGATATCGCCAGACATGTTGGCATTTCGCAAGCAACTGCGTGGCGCATCTTACGTTCCCGGAATCTGCACCCCTACCACATCCAGCGGGTGCAGTTGCTCAGAGAGCAGGATTTTGGCCCTCGAGTGGAATTCTCAAGATGGTACTTGGCGATGAGATCCAGGGATCCCCGTTTTGTAAACAGCATTTTGTTTACGGACGAGTCCACCTTCAGCCGGGAGGGAATGTGGAACGCCCACAACAGTCATGTGTGGTGTGATGAAAATCCACATGAAACCAGAAGCCGAGCAGCCCAGGAGCGTTTCTCAGTAAATGTGTGGGCCGGCATTCTGGGGGATTGCCTCATTGGCCCTTATTTGTTACCTGAACGGCTGACAGGTGGAAATTACCTGATTTTCCTGGATCAAGTGCTGCCGCAGCTTCTGGATGAGGCGCACGTACCCGAAGGTTCGCGTTCCCAGATGTGGTTCCAGCACGATGGAGCTCCGGCCCATTACACGAACGACGTGCGTCTCCATCTAAACGCAAGGTATGGCCAGCGGTGGATCGGGCGTGGGGGTCCAGTTCACTGGCCTGCCCGATCACCAGACCTCACCTGCTTGGATTTCTTCCTTTGGGGTTACCTGAAGGCCGAGGTATACCATACACCTGTCAGCAGTGCTGAAGAACTTGTGGCGCGCATTGTGGCAGCTGCAGGGCAGATCAGAGATACTCCTGGCATTGTTGGAAACACACACTCCTCAATGCGACGGAGGTGCGAAGCCTGCATCATGGCCCAAGGTCGAAATTTCGAGCATCTTCTGTAGTGTTATTTTTTGTAAATAAATTTCCAGTATCATTGATGTTTTTGGTCTAAATTTATTCAGAAGTGTTGAGCAGAGGTAGAAAATGTGTTTTCATTATTACTAACTGATCGTAGCGCCCCGTTTCCAGTTAGCGTCCGAAATGTCAACGAATTATGTTTTTTGCCCAAAGCGCCCCCTATCGATGTTTCTTTTTGTACCGTTCAACTGAGTTTCAGAGAGCCCCAGCAAACAGAATCATGAAAATGCATGCCATAAGTCAAGAAATCTGTTTGTTTATCTCTTAGGAGCCTTCGAGTTTCGACCACCCTGTACTTTGACATTTTATTCCGGCTCTTACGCTTTTTGCAGGGCTCTACTTTTGGGTTCAAACTTTAAGTTAGAGTATAAACTTTGGCGAGCATGTGTTAAATTATCAAAATAACGGGCTTAAAGTTGTTGTCTAGCTCTCCAAAGTCTGCAGCGCCCCCTATCCATGTTTTAAGAGATACGCTTATCAAATTGGTACTGAAGAAAGTCTAAACAAACAGAATCATTTCGACGCAACAAGCAAGAAAATCTAACCATTTCCCTAGTTTTTATGACGTTTCGAATTTCGGCACCCAAATTTTCGAAAGCGCCTAGCGCCTTACCATCGCTTCAGGGACCCTACATTCCCTATTCAAAAATGTTCGTCTAGGTGTGCTCTATCGATCCTTAAAGTTTGTCACCGACGAGCTGAATCACCCTGTATTTTTCCCTATATTGGCCTTCGCAATTAAGCAATTACTTTGAAATTTGATTTTCCTTTGAAATATTGTATGCAAGGTGAATGTTTCTCTCTGGAATAATTTCCATGTATTAATATAGTTTCTATCGATGCTGGGTTTTATTATGTTTCGTGTTTCTGTGTTTCACGATAAAAATTCCATATTTTGCTGGGTTTGTAGCCTCTCCAACATATAATACTGAGAAATTTTCCAGGCTGGGTAGCGTTCCATGTGGTTTAGTCGGTAAAAAGTCAGTGAGCTATACTGATGGGCCGGGGTTGGGTCCCGGAATGGAATGTTTTTCACTATGTTGGCCTTTGCACATATTAAGCAATTACTTTGAAATTTGATTTTCATTTGAAATGTCAAGTTTCAATGTTACGCTGTTAGGGGATTTGGTCTCCAGGTGTAAATCTATCCTCAACAAAATAAAAACTGCAACCACTCTTTATTTTTTTACCATATAAAAAATAAATCCAAAACTACTTAACAACTATTTTCCTAAGAGTTAGATTTCCATATATATTTATATAGATACGTATACACAAAAAACAATTAATAAAAGTAAAAGGAATAAAATGACTCTGATACACATTTAAAATAGATAATACTAGAACAATGTAATTTTTTGTTTGTGATTACAAATAACCGTTAAACCTTTTGAGATTTTAGAAAATATCAGTATTATTTTAATTTCAAATCACGAAATAAACAGATTCCAGAATGGAATAGTGACATACTGATCAGTTCTCTATAAAATGACTCCAGCTTCTTCATGTATTTGTCATTCAGAATTGTCAGTATTGGTTGTTTGGATTTGAAACTGTCATACACTTTTAAAGCAAAGAAAATATTTCTGTTTGCAATCTTTTGAATCAAGCAATATTTAATTATCTGTAGGTATTACAGAAAATATACTATGCAAACAGAAAAATAAAAGGAATAAACTTTATAATAATAGTTCTGCAAAACTTAGCTAAATGAAATCCTGATTGTTTTAAGAATTGCGTAAGTCAAAAGGAATCAAAAATGGAAATTTTACAGGACCAGGTGTAGCTTGTGAAGACCGGGTGTTTTTTCATGAATGTCTGACAGTAACCCGTTTAAATTAGTATCACATTATGAGATTTACAGTCAGCATGTTAATAAAAATTTCGATCTTCTGAAAAATACAATACAAAGTTACTTACTTAAAAAAACTTTTTAAGGCTGCGTCAGACGTGTTTGTCACGAATGTAACATGTTTGTATTTAAACAAGTAACAAAAGAATTACATGAGGATTACTTTGAAAACACTGCTGCCCCAGGGTGGCAAAGCTCATTAACCCTTTAGCGAGCGGTGTCCATAAAACAGGACACCTAATTTTAAGTATATTTGCACCAGGAACATTTGATTAAAATTTACCTTTTAAAAAGTACGGTATAATAAATATGTTTTAATTTTCTAATAAATTCTTTAGTAAATTCCTTTTTCAGTCCAACATTTCATCATTTTACATACAGAATTAAATCGCGCCGTATAAAGTTAATACTTTTTAAAGACTGCTCTATACTAAAATTTTTATATCTTTAAAAATGGGAGAATTTTTTTTTAAAATTAAATTTCAAAAGCTGGAAGGGAGGATAGCTATGTCACCACCACCTGAATTAAGCATTGCCCCCTTGAACACATTTGAGGTAATTTTTTAAAGCCTAAACTTTAAAAAATGACAATCTATTTTCATGGTAGACTTATAGGGAAAAAGTCGCCTCCACTCCCCGAAATGGAAGAAAATTCATAGCTGCACATGCACATTCTCTTAGCATTTAATTATTTTAAGTTTCTCGAAAAGATTAAATTTACTATGTTTATTAAAATATGATGAAAATATTAGTTTGTTAAATTTCAAAATCCAGGGGCGGTAGATTTTCTTTTCGGATTACTATAACGTAAATTCAACACTGCCTTCGTGCACCCGTTTTAGATAAAATTTTAACACATAAAAAAAAAAAAAAAAAAAAAAAAAAACTGAAAATTAATTTCCATGGCGGATTTTATCGAAAAAGCTCCCCTCCCACTCCCCCATCGTAAAATTCTTAGCTGTTTATTATCTTAGCTGATATCTTAGTTTTTAATTATTTTATATACAAAAAAAAAACAAAAAACCGTGGTTTTCAAAAAGAGAATTTAGTCAGTTAAATTTCAAAATTCAAAGAGCAGTGTGGCATTTAAAAAATAAGTTCATAACAATCAAACTGAAAATGTGTACAATTGATTATCCCTCCCCTCCAATAAGCACTAAAGATTTAAATCTTACCTCGCACTTGAAAATGATAAATTCTATCCTTAATACACTTCAAAATTGTTTATTTCTCTGTAACAAATACATTCTGACCATATTCTAGCGATTCGTTAAGCAAAGAAAATTCCGATAATGAATTATATTAATCAACCCATATTCAAATTATCCATTAAACAGAGAAAAAACCCCAAGAATAAATTATTTTATTAATTGAAACCTGGAGGATAACAGGATCAATAAATTAACCTTCTACCCCATAAAAATATCAACACACAACAGAATCAGCTTCATCACCCACTGCATGTATTTAAAATCGTTTAAAAACATGACCCCAGTAGTAATGTAAGTAGAGCGTTCTGCTCCCAAACCGTAGATAGTGAGCTCGGTACTCCGCGAAGGAAAAGAAACCCTACATAAATTTCCCCTACTAAAAATTGTAAGTACTTCAGAAATTCTCCAAAGATGTTGCCACCAGCGTCTTTTTTTCTAGCTGGAAGAACATCAAAACGTAAAAGCAAGTGATGCTAGAAGAGTAATGCTAGAATATCAAAAATTAAAAGCAAGAGATGCTAGAAAATTAATGTCAGCATAGCAAAAATTAAAAGCAAGTGATACTAGAAAAGCAAATATTAAAAGCAATTAATGGTAGAAATGTAATGCTAGAATAGCAACAAAAAGTTTCTGTTGCTTGCGAATTAAGGATAGAATAGCAGAAATTACAAGAAAGTGGTGGTCTTGATTGCTGCTAGGCCAGCAAGATATTCAAGCAACACAAGCTGGATTATGTATACTGGCCAAGCAGTAAAGTGGACAAATACACACCATGACTTGCTGGTAATTCTGGTGGAACCAGCAAATGTGTTATGGTAGTTTATGCCATTTTACTTGCTGGGATACAGCATTTAATGCTTGTCTAGCAAACAAGTACAAGCATGAATTTCGACCTGTGTTTTGCAGATAAACCTACAGCTTAGTGATCAGATATATACACTGGCCTCCAAAAGTTAAGGTACAGGGATTGGATGCTTTCGATTGTACACTGCTTGTCGAATATCTACGAAAATTATTGGCGAATTGTTCTTGAACTTCTGGGATGTAAAGAACATGTTTGATTTCATATTTCTCGCTGAAGATTTAGTCGGAGAACAATTGGAGGGCTAATATTAAATTTAATAATAAAATAATACTTGCAGTCACATATGTAACAGAAAATGCTAGAAATGGTTTGTCGCTGTCTTAAATAACTATTTGGGTCCTGCTCAATGTTCGTGTGCAATTGTGTAAGCTTAGCATTCATATTCGTGAAGACGTTATTGTGTCTGTGAAAAATTCACAAGTTTTTTGTTTATAGCATATAGAGTTTTCAACCAAATTTAACACAACTTTCCGAAAACTTGACAAAGAATAGTAGCAACAGCATACTGCAGTTAACACATGGATATATTGAATATTTGATGAGATATGGGCATATTTATGAAATAATTTTTAACTGAGCATGCGTCAAAGATTTCATAATTTTTATTCATAATTTGGTAGTCAGCTATTCTGGGCAACTTCTATAAAAAGCTCAGTCAAGTATTGTGAAAACTCAGAAAGACATAGTGAGCTGATTGAAAAATTGTGGAATATCCCTTATAATAAAGCTATTTTTAGAAAGCCACTCACTATATAGCACCAATCTTTGTGAATTTTCGCGATATTTGAGTGGGATTTTTATAGAAGTTGCTCAGAATAGCTGACGACCAAATTATGAAATAAAAAATTTGAAATCTTCCACGCATGCGCAGTTTAAAATTATTTCATAAAAATGCCTATATCTCATCAAATATTCAATATATCCATGTTTTAATTGTAATATAATGTTGCTACTATTCTTTGTCAAGATTTCGGAAAGCTGTGTTAAATTTGGTTGAAAATTCTGTATGCTATAAACAAAAAACTTGTGAATTTTTGCCAGACAGAATAACATCTTCACGAATATAAGTGCTAAGCTTACAATTGCACCCAAACGTTGAACCGGACCCAAATAGTCATTTAAAACAGCGACATACCATTTCCAGCATTTTCTGTTACATAAGTGATCGCAAATATTATTTTATTATTAAATTTATTATAAGCCTCCCCCCCCCCCCAATTGTCCTCCCGACTAAATCTTCACACCGAGAAATATGAAATCAAACATGTTCTATACATCCCAGAAGTTCAAGAAATATTCGCCAATAATTTTCGTATATATTCGACAGGCTAGTGAACAATCGAAAACATCCAGTCCCTGTACATTAACTTTTGGAGGCTAGCGTATGTTACTATAGCTGAGGAGGTTAAAGCAATTTAAGGTTTTCATCGATAGTTTTCAGCTAATATTCCACAATAAAATTAAAACATCCCCTATGAATATATAAATAACATAATATAAATATAATATAATTTTAACAGACATGTAATTGAACTAAGCGCTATAGTTGCTAGAATTATCTTTGTAATTAAAGTTGATTACATATAATAAACTAATCCAATAATTTAACAGGTGCATCTTTATTACATTTGAATTAATTTCTGTAATGATCAGAATCAAAAAGGCTGCCCTAAGTAGAAAAATCGGTTAATAACTCTTAGCATGCGTCTAATACAGAAATATTGCTTTTGATATATTACAAAACTTTACTTGACAGCATAATTGATATTTTTCAGATAGAAATGCTTTTTGGTGTTAGTGAGTAACACAAAAAAATATATTACATGTAAAAAAATATATACTAGAGTTTTCAAATAAAAGAAAAAAATGGTTCTTACATTTATCCCTGGGATCACGGGTTAGATCTCCTAGTTTTCTTAAAAGGTATTCCGAAAGTTATTAGACGAATACCGTACTGGTGCTATGTTGCTTAACTGTGAGTTACAAATCATTTAGTACAGCCATTTTTGTTGACTCTTTTCACATTTGTTGCTAAAATAATCTAGGTAAAGTTGACTACATATAACAAATTTAATCTAATTGATAAACTGGTGCCTCTTCCTTACATTTGCATTAATTCGTTTATATAGGCGCATTATTTCGATTTTTGTCTTTATTCTGTTTATGTTTACATGTTATACCAACTTCAGAATATTAATTGTATCAGAATTATCAGAATTATATCTCATTTATCAAACTTTCTGAAACACATTTATTATTTTCAATAGAAATACGAAAGTAACGTAAAGTTTAATTATTATGACTGATTTGCTAGCTCACTTTTTTAAAAAATCTGTAGTTCTTAAATGAAACAATACCGTAAAGGTTACTATACATTCAGTCAAATAATTGTTTGTATGCGCTTCTCCAAATAGTTTCTAAAATCACACAGGTAATTAAAGTTAATTATAGATAACAAAATGGAACATTTGTGATAACAGACACGGTTAATTCGTTTATGTTGTGACAATGCTTCAATTCATGTTTGGAGTTCAATTAAATACCCATGTTGTCGTTTTAATTTTAAATATATGTCAGTAAATTCCGAAGATATATCGCTCTATACTAAATGTGGAATTTATTTCCAAAGTTTCCATAAATAATAAAGTAACAAAAGCATATCTTTATACTTTTCATTTAGGAATAATTCCTGTATTCAAAAGTACGAAATAAATAAACTTTTAATTCAAGTTAATGAATTTTTATTATCTCATTGTAATATTGGGCTGCATTGAGCACAAAATGAGCTAGTTGTCATTTTCTCTTAAAATGTTTTATATATACATTTAGTCATCATATGTGTGTCATATTTGTGTTATGTAGATACAGTGAAAATTACAAAACACTTAGTGCCGGAATTGTTTGTTGACTCTTCCCAGTATAGTTGCTAGAATTATATATTACTTATACATTAGAGATATATATATATAGAATTATATATTATTGTATATACATTATTTTAGGTTGTGTCTAGACACTCTGTTTATTTTATTATGCTGTTTCAACTTTAGAATATTAATAGGATATGAATTATGAGAACGTATCTCATTTATCAAACTTTCTGTAATAATTTCATAAGTTATTTCAACAGGAATTCGAAACTAACATAAACATTAAATATTATCACTGCTTTGCTATCTGTGTTATTATTTGAAATCTGTAATTCCTTCATGGAGCAATACCATAAAGATTACTATACATTCAGTCAAATAATTGTCTGCGGACGCTTCTACAAACAGTTTCTAAAATCACATAGGTAATTAAAGTTAATTATAAATAACAAACTGGAACATGTTTGGTTACGGAATCAATTAATTCATTTATGTTGTGACAATGATTCAATTCATGCTTGGAGTTCAATTAAATAACATGTTGTCGTAATAACTTTCGAATAACTGTTTCTAAATTGTGAAGACATATCTCTCTATGCTAAATCTATAAACCAAAGGTTTCATAAAAAATAAATTAACAAAAATTTTTATCACCACTAAAAAATCATACTGTGTGAAATAAAGATTCTATATAAAAAAGAAGGCAAATATATTTAATTTTAAATAATCATTAACTTAATTTGATTTAAACAAATAATTATATCAAAATTATGAGAATTATTTTTAAACAGTGCAAGGTTTAAAACGCATAATGGAACCTTATTCCAAAGTTTCTAGTCTCATTAATTAATCTCAACTGAAATTCTGTAGTATCATACATTATAATAATTCTAACACCTTGTACAAAACAGTAACGCATTAGTTGCCCTGTTTTTTGTTTTTTTTTCTCAGAAGCAATAGCGTAAATATGACGCAATATATTTTGCTAATTAAATGTTCCATGATATTTTCAACAGCAATTGATAAAATCATTCACTGTAAAAAAAAAAAAAAACGAAATTTTTACAGTACAAAGTACTGTTCATCTCGCTCACAAACTCGATCACAGTGAATGTGCTGTATCTTTCTTTGGTTTCCTGATTATATTAACATTTATTAATGAGGGGAAATTTGAAGCTGAGTGACCAGCCCCCTTATAGTACTATATTTTGTATAAATAATAATTTGATACAAAAATGGAATAAATTAATGTAAATATATTTAAGAAACAAGAGCAAACAGTGTTGTTCAATTATGTAGAATTGTTTGGTTGGCTTATAGCTTAAAAAGTTAAATGGCTTTAAACTCTCGTTAGTTTCATAATTAATCTTCAATTTCAATCTGAAAACCTTTATACTTAATTCTTATTCAAAATTTGTATAAATATTTCAGTAATTTAAAATTTAGTAAACAAAATTTTAATAGCACGTATTTTCAACGTACATAATATATCTTTAAAGTTATGCATTTCCTTCACACAGTACTGTGATTTAGATGCCAATATATTTAATCTAAATAGCTACATGTTGACGTAATACTCAATAGTTGGGAAAATCATCCCGGTTATTAAAACTAATTACAGATTTCGAAGTAGCGCACAATCTGTAAATTAACTAGATAACTCATTTATAGGGATCCATTATTTGGATTTATATTTATTGTTCTCTTAAAATATTTCAGCGGAGACCAGGTGGCCATCATCACAGTTTTAGAATAATACGAGTGTGTAAATTACGTATACATAAATTAGGTTTGTTATGTATATTTTTTATAGCTGAGTGAATACTTGAAACATTACTATTCAATAAAGGAAAGCACAAGCTAACTCAAATTGGATACTTGTTAATATTTTTAAAACTAAACTTATTCGAATAGCTCTAGTTTTAAAAGAATGCTGTTCACTATTTTTTATTTTCGTTTTGCCAATTTGTTAATCGAAGTTGAAAATTAAAATTTTAACAAATGATGTAGAATAGGATAGAATCTTCAAAAGCATTAATCCTATAATTGTAAATCAGCAGAACGTTGTACACATTACTATAGCATTATCACAATGAATATTAAAACTTCACTCTATTTCTATGCATTCTAAAACTTACTCTGAAAATATTATGAAATAATATTTTCAGTATATTTTCCTTTGTAAATATTATTGAATCTAAAATCTATATTTGCTATTTAGAGCTAGTTATTTGTAAATATTTCCTTATATAATTTGATTAAGATTTAAAGTTTTTTTAAATGTATGCGTAAAGCTTTCCTTTCTTGGTATTTAAAATTTAATACATTTTTTTTATACTTTCAAATCAGACAGATAAATTACATCAAACATATTTTATTGATATATATTTTTTAATTATTCATTTTTTAAATGTGAAATTCACGTTTATGCGCCTATAGAAAGTTATTATTTTTAATTTCTTGTATTTTTATAAAGTTAGTTTCTTATTATTAAATTAAAGATAAGAAATGGAAACATGTAAAATTCAAACCTAGAAATAAGTCACACAATTGTGATATACTGAAAAGTACAGTGAAAACAAATCTGTAAATTTACTAAAGTTTTTCTATTAAACTGGGATTCCTAGAACGTTTTATGTAACGACAACAATAAAAATTCATGTAACAAACATACTTTTGCCCCGCAAATCACAAAATATGTAATGTTACTAAGAAATTTTTAGGAAACTGGGATGCCTAGAACTTTTCATGTAACTGCAGCCAGAGTTACAGGTAAAATTTTAGTAAGATTACTTTAATTTTAGCAGATTCATTTGTAAAGATACAGATTTCTGTAGCTTTACCAAAATTAGTTTTGTAAACTTGCAGCTTTTTTCGTACAGTTACATATGGAAATATAGTAAGCATGTAATTTTATATCTGTAGAACTACATTTTTTTTTTTTTTTTTTTTTTTTTTTTTACCGTGTAGTGCACTGTAAAAAAAATCTGTAAAGTTACTAAAGTTTTTCTGGGAAACAGGGATTCCTAGAACATTTTATGTAACGGCAACAACAAAAATTCATGTAACAGACACACTTTTGTGCCGAAAATCAAAAGAACTGTAAGGTTGCTAAGATTTTTTTTGGGAAACTGGGATGCCTAGAACTTTTCATGTAACTGCAACCAGGGTTACAGATAAAATTTTAGCAGATTCATTTGTAAAGTTACAAATTTTTGTAACTTTCCAGCTTTTTTTCTAAAGTTACTGATGAAAGTTTAGTAAGCATGTAACTTTACATCAGTAGAACTACAGATTTTTTTTATAGTGTAATATACAAAATGAATTATTGTCAAAATAATAATAAAAAAAATCTATTTGAGTTTGAATAAATAAAACAAAGCATTGAAACTTTTCTTACAATAACATAACTTTTTTTTTTATTATTATTCCATGTAATTCTATAAAAATAAAGGTAAATTTTATAAAATACCATGCTACAAAAATTAAATTACGTCAAATATTTTTATTATAATTGTCAGTCACCACATAAGAGCTTCTACTTTTCACATTACAAATAAAATTCTGCAGTAAATTAATCGTATGACATGAGAAAGCTATTTAAATACGGTAATCTCATTTTACTTTATTAAATTTGACGTTTAAGATATGAAAAGTGTTTAAATCTGTCAAATGTAATTTATTTGAAGTGACAAACTGACGCGTAATGTATTTCTTCACTACTGAATAAATAGAAAGGTTTTTATTTTTATATTATACAAATAAAATGGGTGTCTGAAATATAATGCATTTCAGATTTTATGTTTAAGTCACGAGTTTTTGCTGAATATTAATATATAGTAATATTCAGAAGTGACTAATGTTCATCATAATATGGAATTATTATATTAAGAACATCGACGACATTTTGTAATCGGGTCTCATGCTATTCAGCTTGAATAGGGTATTTTTTTGGTTACCATGATATCATCCACAGCTCTCGCGAGAGCTGCAGTCTGATTTTTAGACTTATAACTAAAATCAATAGCACATTCGAAAAACAGAACGTGTAAAATTTTAAGTAAAAAAAATGTCGCTTTCTTTCGGACTTTTATAACGACGAAATAGGCAATATTTTGCTTTTCGGTACGAGGTTACAAAAGTGTGTCTATTTGGGAATAACACTGAGAACAGCGGTATTGAAAAGCACTCTGTTTTGAAAATTTACACTTATATTTTATATTTATATAGAGTTTTTTATATTTTCAGGAACAACTATAGCTTATGTGTGAATTTTTTTTATTTATTTTATTTTACCACTATGCTTATTTTCCATGGTATTTTTTAAATGTTAATTGTTTATTTTAATTAATAAGTGTATACAGATATGTATTTACCGAATAGTAATTACAAAATGAATCTAAAATATTATACGCGTGCATTTAGTTGTATTTATGACCATCAAGTGATTAATTACATAAAGAAACTTGCTAGCCACGATACTTTTATGCCGCGTGATTCCAAATGTGACCTCACATGAATATTGTCAATAACAAAAAAGTTTTAAATGTATCGTTTTATTATTTGAAGTAATTTTTAGCATTAAACCTTTGAAGAGTGGTAGTAAATTTTTGGACTACTTAATTTTAATTCCTGAATGCCACAATAGCGCCAGAATTTTATTAAAAATCTTTCCGTTTAATATGCATGTGAAATATAGCCTTTTTCCTATTTACAAATAAATTTATTCGTGAATTCCGGTGTCATTTGTGCATTTTGACATTTTAAAATGGAAGTGCTTTGCTTCTGAAAGGTTTAAATAGGTTTCGTGTTAAATATATTTTTATGACATAATTTTCCTCATTTCACACGATTAATATGAGATCATTAAAATTATTTTAATGTTTTGTTTATGTTTTTGTTGTCACATAAAAATACACGTTTAATTGAAAAGAAATAGTATTATTTGCGCTGTTTTACAATTTGGCAAATATAGAAAAAAATTACTTTTATCTAAAAATGAAATAAATCGCCATTGAAAATATGAAAATTTTAATAACAAATTGAAAAAAAAAAGCACCTCAAAATATTTATCAAATTAAAAAACAATTACTCATTGCACACCGTAAGGTTATGAAGCATATCCCTGTAAAAGTCGATTAAACTGCTAGACATAGTTTTTGTTCCTATAAAACTTTTTAATGGAACTATTTCGCCCCACTACAACACTAAATAACACTTAAAATATAAGTTCTATTACAAAAGTGTCTGCCTCAGCGTGTTTGCTAAATATTTCTCTATAAAATTACCAATTCTTACAATTTTATATGCAATAGTTTTCTTAATATTATACTAGAAAGACATACGGTCACAAAAATTTCCCTTACTGCGGTGACAGAGTTAGTTACTTCTTTTTATAATACAGAGAAATGTATTAATTTTAGTTAGATATTTTAATTTTAAGATTATTTTAATTATAATTTTAGTATTCTGCAGCAAACGATGCATATTTTAAGACAAAATATTTATGTATGAAATATCAAGTTTTTAAGTTTTCAGTAAGGGATTACATGATGTTCCAAAAAAGAAAAGCCAGACAAAAATTCAGCTTTCATTTTAATGGAAATGCAATCTCTAAATATGGGTATTCATATATACTATATAATACGAGAACTTAAGTGCTTTTATTATTTTTCAGGCAAAGTATATATATATATGTATATTAATATACTCCTCCGTGGTGTCTCTACCTTGCCGTGATGGAGGGGCTTGTGTGCACCAGTGATCCGGAGAGCTATGACGGCGGTGGCGTAGCTACTGGTAGGGCGTCCCAAGCCGAATTGGTCGAAGGGTAGGTGCCAGACGAAATCTGACACCCTGGTCCTCCAGGTTGGGGTTTATGACAATAGGCCTGCTCCATATTTCATGTAAAAACCCCTCCTTGCTAAAAAGAATCTACAAGAATAATAAACCGGATGCTTCTAAAAATCAACGACTAAGGCTGCGGACAACGACTATGATTATGGCTACATGGAATATACAGGGTATTAGATCAAAATGGATTGATGTAATGAGAGAGATTAATGCGATGAAAATTGATTTGATGGTTTTAACAGAGACTAAGAAAAAGGGATCAGGAATTGAAAAAAATGGAGAATTCATTCATATATATTCAGGAGTTCCAAAGGAAGAAAGAGCAAAACGATGAGTATCAGTTTTAATGAAAAGCAAATTTAAGAGACATCTCAAGAATTTTGACGCTGCGGATGAAAGAATTCTAAAGATTAATATGGATATTTTTGAGACAAGAATTACTATTTTAGGAATCTATGCTCCGAATAATGATGAAATTAATGAAGTTAAAGATATGTTATATCAAAAACTGCAAAAAATCACTGATGAAATTGGAGGAACAAGAGAAATTATAATGATGGGTGATTTCAATGGAAGAACTGGATGCAGTAAGAGAGATGATATTGTTGGTGAGTTCGGAGAGGATATAGTCAATGATAATGGAGAAAGACTTATAGAATTTTGCAACACTAACGACCTAAGGATTACAAATGGCTTCTATAAACACAAGGATATTCATAAATATACGTGGTATCAGCATACTAGACAACTAAAACCGATTATTGACTATATACTTATTAAGAAAAGGACCCAATTAAAACTATTAGATGTTAGACTCCAAAGAGGAGCGGATTGTCGCTCAGATCATTTTATGGTCAGAGCAAGACTTGCATTTCCTTACTCGACTAAGCTAATTAGTGAGGAAAGGAACTATACAGAGATGGAAGATATTGATGTCCCAGAATACATGTTGGAAGGATTGACGGAGGAAAGTACAAAAATACTCTTTCAAGTAAGATTAGATGAAAAATTAGAGGAAAGAAATTATACGAATACAGCTGAACTATATCAACATTTTAAATTAGCTTTACACCAGGCTGCAAATGAAGCATTGGGACAAAAAAGAAAGGGAAGAACTTCCCCAAAAAATGTTTGGTGGGACGAAGACATTGAAAAGACTATAAAACAGAAAAAAGAAGCCTATATTAGGTGGATGAGTTCAAAAAAGGAAGAGGATAGACAGCTTTATAGCACTATTAGAGAAGACACTAAGAAATTAGTACTAGAGAAAAAAAGAACATCATGGAAAAAAAATACAGAGAAATTGAGACATATATAAGAGGGAGACGATGCATAGAGGCATGGAAGTTGTTAAAGAATATTAGAAAAGCAAGTAATAATTCATGGCAAGGAATATCTGTGAAGGAATGCGAAGAATATTATAAAACTTTGCTTACAGAAACTAGAAGTGAGTTTCAAGTAAATAATTCTGGTATTGACCTTGTGGGACGGCCTATGATGTTGGAGCTTGAGAGGGTTAAAAAAGCAATTAAACATTTAAAAAATCAAAGAGCAAGTGGTCCCGGAGGAATATCTGCAGAGATGATCAAAAATGGAACTGAAAAATTTTTCAGATTAATTGCACAATTATTCGAAAAATGCTTAAACGGAGAGGTAACACAAGAAGAATGGAGGATTGGATATTTAACATCAATATATAAGAATGGAGACCGACAAAAATGTGAGAATTACCAAAGCATTACTGTATCAGCAACGTTTAGTAGATTATATGGACGAATTTTAAAAGATTTCATTGAAGAAGAAATAAGAATGAAGGAAAGTGAAGAGCAAAGTGGATTCAGAACAGGAAGATCATGTATGGATAATATATTTTGTCTTAAACAAATTGTTGAAAAGGAAATGGCAGTAGGAAGTCAAATTCATCTTCTATTTATAGATCTTACGAAAGTATATGATAATGTTCCAATCGCAAAATTATGGAATGTATTAAATGAAATGGCTATAAATCCAAGTATTATTAGAGCAATTCAAGAACTTTACAGACAATAAAAAACAAAGATTAAAATAGGCCAAAGTTTATCAAAAGTTTTTATAACAGATAAAGGACTTGGATCTTGTATTTCCCCAACACTTTTTAAAATTTATGTTGAAGAAGCATTGAAAATGTGGAAGAAGAAATGCAGAGGAATGGGACTTAATATGAATGGAACGTCAATTTTTAATCTACAATTCGCAGATGACCAAGTTATAATTGCAAAAAGTAAAAATGATTTAGAGTAAATGACGGTGAAAATTAAGGAAGTATATGAGAATTGGGTACTTCACTTGAACGTCAGCAAGACCAAATACCTATGTATAGGAGGAAATGAGACAGACCTAAATCTAACTAATAACATAAGAATAGAAAGCTATAAGCATTGCAGATATTTAGGCATAGACATTAATAGAGAAGGAAGAGACTCACAGGAAATTAAATACAGAATTTATCAGGGGAGAAAGACTGTAAAACTATTAAATTCTACTTGGTGGAGTAAGGAGATTTCTAGGAAAAGAAGGTATAATATATACAACTTTATTGTAAAGAGCATATTGTTATATGGAACAGAAGGATGGAGAATTATGGAGACAGAACGAAAGAAACTAGCGGCAGTAGAAATGGATGCCCTAAGAAGATCATGCAGAATATCAAAAATAGAAAAAATAAGAAATGACAGAATCAAGGAAATCATGAAAATAAAGTGAACCATATTAGATGATATCCAAGAAAAGCAATTAATCTGGTATGGTCATGTCAAAAGAGTGAATGAGGAGAGACTACCTAAAATAACATTCAACTATGAAACAAACAAAAAATGGAAACGGGGAAAACGACGAAAGAACTGGATGCATGATATTTCAAAGGCAATGAGGGATAGAGGTCTGGAAGAGGAATGGACCCTTGACCGGAAGAAATGGAAAAAGACTCTTGTAGATTCTTCGGATGGCGACATCTGACGTCATAAACCGAGTTTATATATATATATATATATATATATATATATATATATATATATTAATATATAGCGAAAATGTGAATTTGTAAAATATCATATAAATTACTTTTTTTTTGATTTTGCGCAACTTCCATTTAATATAAACCAGATTAAGTTTATTAAGGAAATTATTTCTAACCCCGAATAGGTTTTTATTGTACAAATTCTATTTTCTTTAAGAAATAATACAAAAATACGAATTTTCTGGACCATGTTTTCAAACGATATTATATACTTTTGTGAATTATAGAAAAACATATTTTGCTTAGAAAAAATAAAATTGTTTAATATTATAAAAATATAATGGTTTATTAATATTTAAAATTATATACTCATTAAAATATTAAGTTTCAACTTTTCACTGCACTTTTTAAAAAAACTTGTATTTTCACTTCTGTTTTACAAAAGTATTAAAGTATAATTCCCCTTTTTTAAGTATAAATTTCAACATTATCTTATAGATATTTAAAGTTACATACGATAAGAATTTAAATATTATTTTAAGCGTTTCAAAGAAAATAAATAAATATAAAATGTTAATGCATTTTATATAAAACCCATTTTAAACTTAGATTAAAATAGCTTAATAATGTAAACTAAAATTTTCACTAAGCGTAATCATAAATATATTATGTTTTAAATATACTTTATTTAATGTTTGTTTAATAACGGACGCGATATATGCCATTACCTGCTTTTTAAATGAACTTTAAATACAGTAGTTTGAATATTCTTCCGTTCATTAATTATTTCAAAAAGTATATATATATATATTTTCAAAAATAAGCGCTATTATAAATGTGCTGCAAACACCTTTTATTAAAATGTAATCAAGGCGGAATAAAGGTGAATATAAATAGCGAATATATTCGATGGAAATAAATGATGAAGCTTTTGATATTTTTATCTTTAAGTGCAATTACATAAGATTTATGACTTAAGAAATAAATTATTTGTTCTTTTTCAGAATTTCCCTGCATCGTGAAGTATATTTAAATATTAGAGGAATGAAAATAGTCTTCAAAGCAATTATCTTTTTGTACCAGATATAAGAACCAAACAAATGTAATAAAAGTGGTATATTTTATTCAGTAGCTTTTTATCAAAGTCGGGGAATTTTTTCGATTATAGAAAAAAACAAAACATAAATTGCTAAAGTTATCATGTTGTCATCCTTTAAGTTGATTAGTGTATACTTTTGGGATATGCTGGAAAAAGTAGCACACAAAATTTGAGAACGTAAGGTTGCTGATAAAATGTCTAATTAAAATCCTCAAACATTTCTGTTACCTGATTAACTATATAAAATAGGATTTGGGATTATCTGAAAAGTTTTTTGAAATTTATTCCTACTTGTAAAAAATTTATTAAGTTTATATTACTTTTAAAAGATTACTATCAACAATGTGCTATAGAATTAAATAAATATATATAGAGAGATTGAAAGACCTCGATCTTGCAAAAAAGTTCAAATAACATTTCATTGCTTAATTAAAATAAAAATATTTTTTATTTTCATATTATTTGTACGTTGACTTACTACTTAAATGATGATAATGTAGTGTAAACCATGTATATTTAAATTCTGCTATTATTTATGCATTTATTGACGTTTTACTAGCCGTAAATTCAACTAGTTTATTTTTATAGTAAATTTAACCAGAAAATGTTTCGTATAGCTTTTAGACAGTTAAAAAATAATAATAATTTTCCACACTTTTACAGAATTTTTTTTGTTAATGCTTACTGATATATATTATAAAATGTGAGTATGTTGTATGAGATTTGTGGTATCTAAAATGTAGTATTTATTTTTTCAATTAATGGTTCAAATATAATTAAATACTTTCAATAAAGAGAAAAGATAAAAGACAGCAAACATAAAAACAAAAATACACCAAAAATGAAAACATAAAATATAGCATTATCAATTTTAAAATATTTAGAGTGCAAAACTATATAAATACATGTATTTCACAAATAATGTATTTCGAAAACAAACAAATATAGTTTTTTTTTTTTTTTTTTTTTTTGGTAACCTAATGCATGTTTGGTTGAAAAACTGTAAGTATTTATATGGACGACACAAATAAATAAGTATTTTTTATATTCGAATAGGAACTTAAAAGTCCCACTGAATTTCGTTGATAACACACACAAAATGAAGAACTTGCACAATAGTATTAAGTGTTCGAAAGCAAACTCGATTTAGGGTGTGAAGTGTTTTTACTTTCTTCTATCTTTACAAGAAGAAAGCATTGGATTCGTGGAATTTTTCGACTTCCGGTTTTCAACGGATTTATACGTTTTAGAATGCCCTGAACACGATTTTATGGTTTTTAGAAAATATATGTCTGTGAGTCTGTCGCTCTGTCACTCTGTCACTCTGTGAGTCTGTATGTGACAAAAATTTTGTGGGTGCTCTATCTCAAGAACTAATGCACATATTTTCATCAAACTTCAGATTTAGTTAGCGCTTGACATGAATTGACGTTTTATATATTTTGGTGTAAATCGTTCCACAGATGGCGCTGCTATGCGATCCCGGCAATAGCTTTATCCCAAGAACTAATGCTTGGATTTTCAACAAACTTCAGATTCAAGTATACCTTGATATCAGTTAGTGCTGTTTATGTTTTGGTGTAAATCGCTCAACAGGTGGCGCTGCTATGCTACATTATCAGAATTTCCGCTATAGCTCTATCTCAAGAACTAATGCACGAATTTTCATAAAATTTCAAATCCCGATATACTTTGATATGAATTGGTGCTAAATTGATGTTTTTTCTTGTACTATTTAAATGATTTCATTGACCTGATTTATATAGAAGAAAGTTTTGTGATGACCACAACATACTATTTTTGTTGTTGATGTTGCTGTTGTTGTTCGAGAAAGAGACTTTAAGTCACTTTTCTTTCAAATGACCTCCCTGAATGCATCCATCTTTTAAAAATATTTTTAAAACCGTCAAGGGCATAAAAAATTACGAACCGGCAAGAACTTAAAACCTATAAGATTATTTATATACACTTCTGTTTAAAGGAATTATTTCTGTTTAAAGGAATTTCAAAACTGCAAGCTATTAATAACAAAAGGAAATATCTTTAAACTACCAATAGAATATTAAAAGCATACAAAATCAGTGATAAATGTACAATACTAAAAATACAAATGTAATTTACACTACATATATAAATTTTAAAATATATACAGGGTGATTCATAAATATCAAAACAATAGGCTATTTCCTTAAATATTACCCATAGACCCATACTTCCAATTGCAAAGATTCATAAAATAAGGTGCAAAATTTAATGACATAAGTTGCAACTCCATGAGGGGTCTATTTGAAAAAAAAATACGAAAATTAAATTTTTATACGGCCCCCTTAGTGTAAAAATTCCAATCACGAAAACTTTCCTTATCCATTCCTGAATTAAACACAAAAAAATGTATCTTCATATCCGCCAAACTCGCAGCGTTATGGCCGTTTAAATAATTCATTAGGTTTAAAGGGATTAGACACAAATCGAAATGCGTGCAAACCAAGAAACAGTGTTACTTTAGAGTTATAGGAAACATGTAAAAAATATATTTGTTGAGTTAGAATTTTCTTTTCTTTTTTTGTGATGGTTAACCATGTAATTTGCAAACAGAATCACATCCTAATATTTCTCATAAAGTCTTTAAAAGGTTTAAATGATTAGTATTTTTTGTAAGTGGATTTAATTTAAAATATTTATAACTCGAAACATTATTCATCGGATTTCAAATTTTTTCATTTAATTAAAGAGAAAAGTATAATTTTAGTTTTGTTTTAGGATTTTTTTAAATATTAATTTTGAGAATATTAAAAATATTTGTTTAAAAATTATGTAACTTATTTAAAAGAAAATCATATATTCAAAAGTAAAATTTTTTTCAAATTTGCCGAAACAAAATTAATGTAAAATAATCAAAAAAGACATGTTCCAAGTTTGCACCATTTTTATTTACGATTCTTGACTTATAATAATTTAAAGACGTGAAATGGTAAACAGAAAAAAAAAACAAAAAAAAAAAATAATACATCATCCAGTAAAACGCATTTAAAGTTTTAAACATTGATTGGCTCCTAATAAAATGTTTAAATGCTTTTTTAAAAATTGCCCGTGAGAAAGTAACTTCTTTCTGTAGCTGAAACTTCCGATTCAGTTTAACTTTTGCCTTTTCCACCTCCTTTTTGTACTATTTAAATGTCCATAAATAAATATTAAATGTGTAATTTGGAACAATGCTTTTTCTAACATGCCGATTGAGTTTTTCATAATTTTAGCCCTCACAAATTCAGGCTTTTTACCGTCCCGGCGAGGCCGTTAAAAAGTCTGTATTCTGGAGCCGAAACGGGCCAGGCCCGGGATTAGCGATTTTTTTCTGAAGTCTCGGCCGGGCCTAACGTCTTTTTTTCATACCGAACCGGGTGTTGGTGTGATTTATGACTGCCAATTATCTACACGAGGGATATGGACCTAAAAGAGGGGGAGTGCCTCCCGTGGAGGACTTTCTAAGGGAATCTAACCCGAATTTACGCAAGGTTCGAATTCAAGGTTCGAATAAAACCACTGAAAACTCCGAACGATTGGGCTGAAGGGCGCGATTGGGTTCGAACCCAGCACCTTCCGTCTACCAGCTTTTAGAGCAGAATCTCTCGGTCACTGGTTATACCGAACCGGGACTGGCTTTCTTATTTCTATGTCTCCCCTGGGCGAAATTTTCAGTGCCGGTCTCGAGGCAACGCGTATTAAAATCATTATCTCTGACTGACCTAATCCGTGCAAAAATAACTAAAATTTGGCTCAGCCCAAAAACTTTTACAACAAATGCATATATTTTTAATTGGCCATTATTTTACAATAAAACTTTAAAATTAATATATTTAAAGGATAGTAGAGTTTAAGGCAAAAAAATTAAAATACAGTAAAACTAGTGAGAAAAATCTGCCTATGACCGGAATCCTTACTTAATCGGAAAAATCTGTTGATCCATGGAAAATGAATAAAATAATACCTGAGAAAAATAGACTACATTTACAACTTCTAAAAAGGGAACTTGTCTAACGCTTTTTTTTCCAATGTGATTCCATCTTAAGGGGTCTTGTACCTTTTAAACGCGTCGAAAATTAACGAAAAACTTCAAAGTTTGAATTAGTCTATCTTTAAAACCTTTTTATGTATAAACATGAAATTTTGGATATTGATTAAACAGATTGTGCTTTGTGATAAACTACCATTAGAAATGTATTAACCCTTTACAGAATGTGTGTATTGTTGAAATCAAAATAGCTCTTTTTTTACCCCATAAGTCATTGCGCGCATGATATCTTGAGAAAGTATGTATAGATTATCATGGAATTTGGTAAATATACTAAACAAATACGTGTGTTTAAAATGATCTACTTTTAAGTATTTACAATGGTAATATTTTTAGTTATGACTATTTTTATTCATTAAAAATACAAAATTTAATTTTTTTTTTACGAAAATATTTTTTTTTATATTGTTAATAAAATAATTTCAGCCTAAGAGTAGACCATTTTAAACACACATATATGTTTAGTATCTTTACCGAATTTCATGCCAATCCATACATACTTTCTCAAGATATCATACGCGCAATGACTTATGGAGTAAAAAAAAGAGCTATTTTGATTCCAACAATACACAAATTCTGTAAAGGGTTAATAAATTTCTAATGGTAGCATATTACAAAGTACAATCTGTTTAATCAATATACAAAATTTCATCTTTATGTATAAAAAGGCTTTGAAGATAGACTAATTCAAACTTTGAAGTTTTTCGTTAATTTTCCACGCGTTTAAAAGACCCCTTAAAAGATTTTACTTTATAGCATTTACATTGTCTCCAACACATGGAATATGGATTAACGATATTAAAGGAGAAGTGAATCATTTACATATAAATAGAAATTCATTAATAAAACAAATAATCACAGCTTTTGGCGCTTCTTTATAAATAATAATTTTAAACATGAAAAAAGAAAAGATATGATAAGTATTTTTGGTCAGAACTCCTCCATACGAACAACCTTTAACCATATTGATTTAAAAACTATGTAGAAATTCAGTCAGGCGGGTTCAGGCTACGATTTGAACTTTTATCCAGGCAAGGCCGACCTTTTTTTCCTATGGGTCGGTTCGGGACCAGACCTAGATATTTCGACCCGTGCAGACCACCAGCATACTTTGAAAACAGATTTAACGTAAAATCTATACGCTGCCTATTTTATGTCCAAAGGTGAGGCACTGTCTTATATCGACTTTTAATAATGTACAATTTGTGGATGATCCCTATCTTGCATTCAAAATGATTCAAAAACTCGTCGTTTACAGGCATTGATAAATGGTGTAAGTCACGAATTTTGGATTTTGATATCTTTGCGAATTTTGAAGATATCGAGATGAATTTCTTTTGTGTTTAAATCAGGAATGGTTAAGGAAAAATTTCCTAATTGGGAATTTTACTCTACGGGGGCCGTATAAAAATTTAATTTTGATATTTTCTCCTATAGATCCCCCATGGATTTGAAACTTATCTCATCAAATTTTGCACCTTTTTTTTACGAAAGTTTGCAATTGGAAGTATGTGCCTAGGGGCAATATTTAAGGAGATAGCCTATTGTTTCGATATTTATGAATCACCCTGTATATAACTTTACCAATACTTTTAGAGTCCATATTGTCCTTTACAGTTTACGTATTACTGTAATACTTCAAAATAAACTAGTATTGCTGAAGTGTTAGTATCTCGATATATTTCGTAGAGCATCCTTTTTATTGTATTGAAATATCTAAAGTTTAATAAAATCCTTTTCTACCAGTTTTAAAGTTATATCATTTCTTTTTTCAATAGTTATCAGACGTCTAAATTCACATTTTTTAATCAAAAAAGTACAAATAAATTAAATATTAAAAAAAGGGAAAAATAAGACGATTAATGATACAGCAGTTTGTGAAAGTGGATTATATATTTGTATGTATATGTTTGCTTGTGTATCCGTGTGTACATACATTATGCTCAGAGAAAATCTACCTGAACCCTTTAACGTGGTGTTTAGGCATACTGAAGTATGGTGTCTTCGATTGAATATGAAATGTTCTCTTTTGTATATAACTAACTTCTTTAGAATAGCTAAAAGGTAATTTCTTCTTCTATGGCCAGCTTAAATATGGAAGAATAGATTGCAGGTACTGGGGTGGAATTATGAAACAGATGCACTTGTACTTCAAATATAAACTAAAATCAAGTATTCTTAATGTGTCCAACATCAGAACCATACAGAAAGCATGATTCATTTCAGCCGATGATGAAGAAATTGAATATACGTTAGTAAGTAAATGAAGTTAAGTACCTTACCCTTGACCCTAATTTCTTGAGCATAGTTTGTCGATGCTTTTTTGACAATAAAAGTAAAAAATAATTAAAACATTTTTATGTAAATTATTTTAATGAAACGTGATAAATTTTGCTATCACATAATGAAATTGTACAAAAAATAATAAACGACACATACTTTGTGACCAATGAAATCCATTCTTTGCAAGTTTTTTATGTTCCTAATGTTTTACGCAATGAGTAAGTCTTACTACTTTGTTGGTCCTCTTTTGGCAACGTAAACATGTCTCACTCTTCTCGGATTGTTGAAATTAATCTTTGGCACTCTGAAATTGCAATTTTTTGCCATTCTTCAAAAAGAATTCTTATCAACTGCTGATTGTCACGTGGTTTTCTTTTCCGAACTTCCTTCTTTAAGTACCGCCACAAATCCTCAATAGGATTGATGTCCGGTGAATTCGGAATACAATTTAGCACAGAAATACCATTTTGTTGAAACCAGGATTTTGTTGCCCTAGCTGTATGCGGTTTGGCTAAGTCTTGTTGAAAAATATAGCTCGATTGCAGGCCAAGTTGTTGAATTGGAGGCAACAACGTGTTCCGCAAAATATTCCGATAACATTCTGCATTAATATTCCCGTCATATGGCATCATTTGGCAGACGCCAGAATCACCAAAACGTCCTCAATTTTGAATATATGACGGAAACTTGCTCTCTTGTTTCATTTTGGGTTTAAAGCTTCATTTGCTTGCCGTACAACCGGACGACCGATATGTCCATATAAAACTAGAAAAGGTGATTCATCAAACCATATAACACTTTGCCATTGCTCATCAGTTCATTTTAAGTGATCCACAGCCGACAGACAATGTTTCTTTTTTGAGCAGGAGTTAACATTGGCTTACGTTTGCTTTTGTAAGATTTGAAGCCCATTTTATGCAATCTTTTTGTAGCCATTTTAAGAGTCACTGGTCACCCTATGTTGTCTTGATAGGGATGTCTTCTGTCATCGTTCCTGATCTGCTGATCATTACCACTCGACGCAACATTCGGTCGTCTCGGGCCGTTGTTGTTGATGGGCGACAAGTACTGTTTCTTGGCTGTATATCTCCGGTTGCAACGAAGGTTTTCAAAACATAATCACTGTTTATTCAGGAATCATCAAATCTCTGCCTATTTACCTCAATAGACACCCATTATTTCGTTTTCGATTATCTATTTCCGCAGCTCTACCGTCAATCTTTTACCACCCATTCTCTTCTTATGGATTGATTTGAAACCGCTCTTCTTTTAAGCAACCTGTGCCACCAGTCCCAAATGTGAAAATTTGTATAGTAGGAATCGACGAAAATTTTCTTTAAATGCACGTGTGCTATACAACAGGACTTTCTATTTTTAAGAGGAAATGTGTTTTACATACGCAAATCTGATTGTGCGACTTTATTCAATGACTTTATTCAGCGACTTTATTCAACTTTTTTTTATTCTATGCAATTACTTTTAGTTGACTGAAATTTCAAGATTTTAGTTGTTTATTTAAAGAAAATTAAATTTAAGTTGTCTTTCTTTGAAAAACTTTTAAACTAGTTCGTAAAAAAATAGACCCACCGGTAAGGTATTTGGAACATGTCTATTATATTATCCCATTCAGGGTGCACAAAGCATTAAAGGTAACGGTGGTGACATTGAGCATAACTGACCTCAGTGCCATAGAAAAATCTGTATCTTGCTGACATGTATTAGCTTTATTAGTAAATATGTGTCTACCTTATTATTCCACACTTCTGCATGCAATTAGTAACCTATTTAGCACCTTCGCGACGAGCTTTAATTACATTTATTTTAATCTTTAGTTACTATTAATAACATTTAGAAAATCTTAGTTTATTTCCTCGCAGGATTGTTGTAATTAATTAATGCGAAATTTTTTATTAAAATACTAGCTGATACGCCTGGTATTGCCCGGCCCTATTATAATAACCTTAAACAAATCTCAAATTTGTATGATTTTATATCTTCGGAAAATCTTTCAAAAGAACTCAGTTCGGGTGCCGTACTACCTTTAGCAGCATAAAAATTACTTCTATTTAGGGGCCCAATGTTTTGGACAGCGATTATTGTGTTCCAACCTGGGCTCCCACTGCCTTAGGCAGGGTACATCAAGAGTGCTCCATACGCACCTTAGACGATCGAAAATCAAGTTGAAGGAACTAAAGCCCATAGTTATTGGGACCTTAAAACTCAAGTAAGGAATACGATTCCAAGAGGTGGAAGGTGCCTTCCCTTGTAAATTTAACGAATTGCCTTTAACATTACCGCGATATTTAATTTACGCATGCAACCCCCCCCCATTAAATTTAAACCATTACCTTGAACAATAAGGTGATTTTTAGTTACGGCTGTAATGAGTAAATGTAACTTGATGCCGAAAAAGAAGATTAATGTTCAAAATTGGTAATAGCTGGGGTATAAAGAAATTTTTAGTAGTTTATAAA
Source organism: Maratus speciosus (assembly GCA_963932465.1). Classification (NCBI taxonomy): domain Eukaryota; kingdom Metazoa; phylum Arthropoda; class Arachnida; order Araneae; family Salticidae; genus Maratus; species Maratus speciosus. The sequence continues at coordinate 136,656,687 of OZ010791.1, forward strand.
GCAGCCCGAGGAAGATAGAACTATGTTAAAAAATGCAAGAGAAACGGATCTTTTTTAAAGAAGCTGCACCAAGGGCCCCATGTAGGTGATTAATATTAAAAATTTCTGATAGCTGAAGTCTGATTTTTTTTTTTTTTTTGTCGTTCATGTAGTGGCTGGAGGACTTAAGAAATTGTTACAAAAGTCTAGTGAATCTGACCATTTTTAAGGGACATGTAATAGATGCCTAAAATGGGCCACCACATACTTGAGAGTGCGTCCCTAAGATGAAAAGAATAATAATTAGTGCTATAGATCTCCAATTAGTTAGAATTAAGCATCATTAGAATAAAAAAATAAAGAAAGGCGAAAAAAATGGAGGAAAATGCTTAAAAAGTGCCCTAGATCGCCAATAACAATATAAGGATACTGACATGAGGAGAAGAGTCAATGAATTAATTTTAATGTTATACATTGAGAGAGCGACACAATTAGGAGGCGAAAATGCATGCCGCAATAAAAGTTTAAGGGGCCGCGGATCGGGGCCTAAGGAGCCCTAGGCGGCCAGACTCTGAACTAGAATGTCGAAAGAGGGAAATGCGAAAACTGCGTACTGCAATAAAAGTTCAAGGGGCCACGGACCGGGTCCTAAGGGGACCTAGGCGACCTGGCTGTTATCTGCAATGTAGAAACAGGAAAATAACTAAATGGACAAAGGCCTCAAGAAGAAGATCGGATTAAAAGAAGGGAAATTTATTACCAATTTATTTACCAAAAATATTCAAAATACCCTGTATCAGGCCCGGAGAGGACAGGTTCATAACTGGTCAGAAGAAATGCGAGACTAAGTAAATGAAGTTCCTCAAAAACGAAGAAGATTGGATAACAATGGGGCAAGTTTTTAAAAATTTAGGGCATAAAAACATTAAGAGGGGTAGTTGGCCCGGCTCTTAAAAAATAAAACAAACTGAGCTTCAAGTGTATCAGGACCAACTTTCGGCTATCCTCACCAACTTTTCAGACTTCTACGTGCGGTAGATATCACTATCCTTCGCACAAAGTCACACACACACACACACACACACAGACAGATAGAAACAAAATTGGTTTTCAAATTCAACGATTTCCTCTATCTAATGCGGTACGTATAGGCGTAGCTCGCAGCGAAGGAGCTAAACTTGTGATGAAATATAGATATTTTGTACTTAAGGTCTTAAAACTAACGTTTCAGGGCTTACAGTAAAGTTAATTTACCGAGTAAGACATCCTGTTGTACTACATTGAGGATACACTACAATATTGTAATTGAAGTTTTGTAATATCTAGGCCAAATTAACAATTTTGAGCTGGTAGCGTAGTACGCAGACTCATCTCGCACCCCATAGCCAGTACAAATTACTTAAGATTTACACCTATGCATATAGATATCGCCGATAAAATGTTAATGATGATGTACAGGAATTTAGTGTGCATATTACCTGTACCTGTGTGTTAGTGTGCACCTAGATGGATATTTTGTTAAATAATTAGCAAATATATATCAATGGATAGATAGAGACAATTCTTTAAACTTGCTGTTGTTTCCTTGCTAAGTAGAAACATTCTCTTATTTTTTCAGTGATTTTATTTTGTCGAAACGGTTAAACGTGTGATATATTTGGCTATATTTAAAACACAGATTTTTTAAATACAACAAAAGACATGAATTATAGACACTTTTTATAGAATTCGATTTTGTACATGCTAAAAATTGCAAACATATAGGGTAGGGGAGTACACAATGAGACATGGTACACAGTGAGACAGCGGACTATATGACATATAGTTGTAACTTTTTCTTCAAACTGGCACAAACACATAACGGCCTCATGTTATGCAACACGTGGATGTAGTTTCGGCACTACAGTTACTCGTCCGAGAAAACAGTAAAAAAATCTTTATTTTATAGTGGTTAAAGTTAAATAAACGTCTATTTTAGAATTTATTTATTTCAATATGACATATATTTTCTTAACCAAACTTAGCTATATCTAATAATAGAGTATTTCGGCAAATCAGACATAAACTTTTTAAAGCGATGAAATTGATGTATCAGATGTGGCATTCATTTTGTTACAACGTAACGAAAGTACACAGTGAGACACACAGTTGTGGTACACAGTGAGACATGTCTTATTCTGTATCTACTATGTGGTTCTGATGTTAAAGAAGTTATTTATTAATAAAAGATTTTTTTTCCCTCTTTCTCTTTCTCTCTGTGTGTGTGGGCGTGCGATGACTAGGGAAATTTACTAAACGTAAGAGGCTGAAAATTTGCATGAAGGTAGCCCAAGGTCTGCCATTGTCCACCCGAGGCTCATAGTTTTAATATTTTGAAAATCTAGAAATATTAATTAGAAATCATAAACTGCAGAAAATTATTGACACAGTGTAAAAATGTATGATTTATGAAAATATATACATCGTCTCACTGTGTACTACTTTTGATACACAGTGAGACAATTTTCGATACTCCGTTATGCTGCTTCTGTGATTTTATAAATAACTTTTTTAAAACCATTTATACATTAATGTGTAGCGGATTTGTGTAGCTTAAAGATGTAAATGAGTAAAGATGTAAAAGATAAAATTTTTTCAAAAGAATAAAACTCGTCGTCATTTGTTAAGTAATAATAATTTTCGTCTCACTGTGTACTACCCTCCCCTACTTAAAAAATATATCACGAAATGAAGATAAACTTTATTGAATTCTACTGCGAAAAATGATGCGCTTTTCTAACTATATCTCCATTCTATTCTGCAAAAGTTGTTTTGTTAGAAAATAGAATTATTTTAGATATCTATATCAGCATGTTTGTTACAAATATGAATTTTATAAATAAGAACTTTATTGTATTGTGGATTAAAACTACATTGGATTATAAGTTTTGACAAGGATATTAATCTCAACAATATATCTCATTTTATTACATTTTTGTATTATGTAATAAAATACAAAAATCTTCAAATTTAATTTAAACTTCCTGCGAGAAAATTTGAAATTTTATTGGATGTTGCAACCTCTTAGTCATGAAAACGCTTGTGGCTATGGATTAAACAAATTCTCTGTTTAATAGAAAACTTTAGCTGTGTTCAATTACGTTAATAAAAAAAAGGGATATCACATCAATATTTATATTATATTCTTAAGAATAACAAATATTTGAAAATTGTAAAAAAGGAATATTAAATTTAATGAATTAATCCTATCGAAATTAAACAACAAAATCTCTCTATTCTGAAAAAAGGTAACTACCGCTGTCACCGCCGCCGCCGCCGGTTTTGAATTTTTTGTGACCGGAGGTCTTTCTTTGTTAATATTAAGAAAAATAATGCATACAAAAATATGAAAATCGGTAGTATTATACAGACATGTTTTATAAACACGCTGATGCAGACAGTTTTCAAATCGAAGAATTATTTTAAGAGATATTTAATGCTAAAGTTGGGCAAAATCGTTCCACTAAAAAAGTTTTATAGGAGCAAAAACTATGCATCAGAATTTAATAATTTTTAGATCATTTTATACGTTATAATTTCCCGGTGTGCAGAATTTATTAATTTTTTTTAATTAGACTCATTTTTCGAGGTTTCATTTCTATTTTAAATTCAAATTTTCAGCATTTCGAGAGATATTTTTTACTTATTTTAGAAAATTATACTAATTTAACCTGTTGCCAACTGTATAAACAACGGAAACAATAATGTTTGCTTCAAATTAAAAATTTATTTACACGTGACAATTATAAACAGAAAAATACTTTCAAATTAAAATTAAATAATTGCGTATAAAAAGCAGGAACTTATTGAAAATTACTTCATAAGAACTATATTTACACATGAAGTTTAACAGAGAAAGGATATTGTAAAATAATAAATTCATTAACATGCGTTAGAAGTCTTAAATTGGAGAAATTACGTCACATTTACGTCACATTACACTTATTATGTAAAATGAACAAAAAATAATATTGCAAAACAGTTTGAATTTAAAAATTGCGCTAGAGATTTATTTGATATTTCGATATGATCTTTTCCACCATTTTTGCTGGGACAGCGCAAATAATATTTCATTTCTAACAAAAGAATTTTCAGGTGAATATTAAAAGGAGAAAGAGAAGTTTGGTGAAAATTACGTCAGAAAGAACTTTTTTTTCACTTTGTTAAAAAATAACGCGACACAAAGACTCTGTTTACTTATTATTATTATCATTTTATATTAGCTTATTTTGAAATGTTGTTACACGTGTCTACGTCATCAAGTTATTTTTAATTCGACGTTTTATTTGTATTTTTATTAATGTTGTACTAATTTATTTGTTCTTTCGTTATTTAAAATAAAAATTATGTCAATTTATATAATTTGGCGAGTGGTTTGACGATTTATATAATTTGGCAAAATTGGTCGACGGGATAATCAAATAGTACCGCAGCGGATTTGGCGTTAAAATTCCCCAATCAAAGAGAAATGAATAGAAATCTGTTTATAGGGAGATCGCCACTGTTTTTAAATTATAATTCAATCTTTCGAAATCTTTTTAAAGCCGATCAAATTAGCGTGCATTTAGAGTATGCGGTGTCTGGACGGGGGTTGGCGAGCGTAGCTCGTAGGGGGCCGAGCCCCCTAATAATAGTATATATTTTTACTATTATTAGGGGCCGAGCCCCCTAATAATAGTAAAAAGAAATAGCGTTTATAATGTACTTAACTGAATTTTTAAGGAGTGTTAAAATTGGAAAATTTTAAAATTTTCTTATTTTTTCACCTTTTTTCCAGTGTTTTCATACTATTTTTATTTTTATATATCGCAATGATTCCATTCAAAATTGCATTCCACATATTTCACAAAGATTTTGAAGTGGGAGAATCTTATTTTTCAAAAAGAAACGCAATAACAGTTTGAGAATTTTAATATTGATGAAAACCACATACGGTATAGAGAAAAAACTTATTTGCCTTTAAAAGGCCACTTCAAAAGCAGAATTTGTGATTCTGGGAAAAAAAGAATGGCGATGTTTTCTTTACAGTGTTAGAGATTGTACAAATTCTATGTATGAGTGCATTTATCCAGCGAAGACAATATTTAGCCTATTTTTCTGTAGGAAAAATTCTTTGAATTCAAGCCTGTTTGCATTTACAAAAAGATACTTAAAAGGTATTTTAAGGTACTTTATTAAAGGTATTAAAGGTACATTATTAAATGTATTAAAGGTACATTATTAAAGGTATGAAAGGAACATTTTTATATTTTTTAAGGATTTTCTTCTTTCATTTTTAATTAAAAAAAAAAATCGGCTTTTTCCTCAAAGTTTGTATTTGACGGATTAAACAAATAAGACGGATGTATGTTAATTGCGAGATTTGTAGGATGCTAGCGGTAAAGAAATGTTCGTATTTTGTTACATTCATCTACAAAATATTTCTCCTACAAGAGTGTCTACATAACATTTATAGTTATTTATACAGGACAGCATAAAAAAATACGAATGTATGAAGCATATGTGTGATAATTGTGAGATTTGTAGAACGGTGAAAATAATGTCAACAAATACTCCAAACAAAACTCTTTTCCTACAAGAGTGTGTATGTAGCGTTTATAGTTATTTATACAGAACCGCACAACATGATACGAATACTATATGAAATGAATATATAATAATTGAAAGATTTGTAGAACGCTGAAGGTAGTGTAATTTTAGTATTTTGTTGCAGTCATTTCAAGAATGTTTTTCGTTCAAGAAGATGCATATTGTATTTATATTTATTTCAAAAGATCGACAGATTCGAAATACGAATGTATGTCAATTGCGAGATTTGTAGAACGCTTATGGTAATGAAATTTCAGTATTTTGTTGCAGTAACATACAGCATTTTACCCTCTAAAAACGAGTATATAGCATTTATAGTTATTATTATAGGACTGCACAGAGGAATACGAATAGGGGAGAGTAGCCTAATTTGGACCACTTCGCTTATTTTCATGTATAACTCACTTAATTTTTGGAATATCTGAAAAATATCACTACACGGGGTCAATTAATTCATCCACTAACTAAATAAAACTTTAGATAATTTTCTTTTTGGAAATCATAAATTTTATTTTAATTTGAAAAATTTGTCAAAAGTGGTCCAAATTCAGCAACTGGTCACCTAAGTTTGACCACCAGTCTCCTAAATTGGACCAAATAAAATCAGGTTGTTTTAATGACTAGGGAATATAACTAATTTTATTAAAAACTAAGTTTGCGGTTACTGAAACAATCAAACAAAATAACAGAACTGAAATATAATGAAATCAAATATCTGAAATTAAGAGCAACTATTTTAAATCAAAATGTATTCAAAATATAAATCAAAGTTATCAGTAATTAAGAATACAAATTATGAAACTAATTGCTAGTTACTTGAATATCATTTAAGGAGTGATGCAAAGCTTACACATGAATTTCGTTTATTATTATTTTTTTCCAGCACACACAACTTGGAACCGTATTTGGCAATATGAATACTGAATCATCTCTGCTGTTTTATTTTCTTACAAATCAGGCAAAACTAATCATCACTATTTAGATTTTTCTTTTTAGATTCTGAATTATTAGACTTTTTTTTGCAACAGAAGTTTTCGTTACAATGTAGTTCTCCCCTTTCATCATTTCCTTGATAATTGCATTACGCCTATTTTTTTAAACTTGATGTTCCATTTACTTTTATGCTGTCATAGCATCCTTTTAGTCGATTTTTTGTGTTTTTTTTTCATTACAAGGCTTACTTTATATGGCGAAGGTGTTAACACAACTGTTTTTTTTGGCTCCCTCTGTACTTTTTTAAAACAAAATTTAGCAAAGGATATAATATTTCTAATGTTTTTTTGGCTTTTGGGGAGGATTTGTAACTACAGCCTTATTGCAAGTCCATTTCTGTACAACTTACTCTCTCCTTTTTATTTCCTATATCTTTAACAGCTTTTGCTGTCACTTTTTTTTTCAGACAGCTTGTCCGTGTTTTTTTCAACATTTTTAACATTATATTATAAAAGTGTTTAAAAAATATGCTCTATTGAAAAATACGCTACGATTAGTTATACGCAGACATTACATATTCAACAGTATTGAATTCACCCCCCTCCTCCCGGTAGGCTTGAGGTTTTACGAGTTTTAACGGCAAAAAAGTGTAATTTCACCCTCCAGAACTGTAAAAAGTCTGCCCTTCCTAGTGGAATCGCAAATATCCTCCAGGAAGAAAATGTTTGAATTCAACTCTGTAAACCAAATACTTCGTAGGAATAAAGTATTCAAAGAAAATAAATACAAATACATACAAGATAAAAGAAATTGCAAACAAAATTTATTGCATAAACATGTAAAAATATTTTTTTGTTTATATAGGCCTAAACTGTATAAAAAAATTAATCCAGATATACCCCCCCCCCCCCCCCCCCCACAAAAAAAAAAAAACTTGCATGGAGATAGTAATCTATTATAAAATATTAAAAAAAATTAAAAATTAGTGTACAAAGTGTACTGTCCTTGAAATTCATTACTTAATTTTCAAAATTTATGATCGCATATCTGGTCCAATTTAAGCAACTTAAAATGGTCCAATTATGGCAACTGCGCCATATTTTAAAACAGATAATTTCAAGACTAAGAACAAAAACGAAATCAAACAAAGCCGCGTGAGAAATATGCGCAATTAACAGATGAATTTATATATGTATATGAAAACATAACAACTTACCTTAGTTTTAAAGTATTCACTTACGTTTAGTAGGAAAAAAGTAGATCAAAACAGCTAACTTTAGGTTTTTAAAACTGCCTGAAAACAACACGGAAAACAATAATACAATTACTGTATGAAATGAATATATAATAATTGAGAGATTTGTAAAACGATGATGTTAATGTAATTTTAGTATGTTTTTACAGTCAACTCCAGAATGTTTTTCGTACAAGAGGGTGTATAACGCATTTATAGTTATTTATAAAGATGAACACAAAATAATGGGAATATATTTTAATTGCGAGATTTGTAGAACGGTAGTGGTAATGAAATTATGGTATATTGCTATAATAACCTTCAGTCTGTATTTTCTTTAACCCTCTAAGTGTTTGGGGCGTAATATTCCGTCCACTAAGCTCCAGGTTTCACAGCAATACAAGCAATATTTAAGATAATATAATTCTATAGATTTAATGAATTTTAAATACATTGAAGAATGATTAATACTCTCAAGGATTACATTCATATTTGTAATTGAGTTTTTTTTATAATGTTGAAAGAATCATATTTTCTTAGCATTTAAAACAAAATGCACAGAAAACAACATTACAATTTTACCCTTTTGCAAGACGCTTGGAGGGTTAAAAATGTATAGATAGTTTTTATAGTTATTTATACAGGACCGCACAAAATATTACGAATATATATGTTAATTGCAAGATTGTTAGAACGCTGAATGTAATTTAACTTTAGGATGTTGTTACAGCCATCTACGTTTTTTTTCCTTCAAGATGGTGTATATAGCATTTATAGTTATTTATACAGGACCGCACAAATTAATACGAATACATGAAAATAATATATGTTAATGGCGGGATGTGTAGAACACTGACGGTAATGTAAATTTAATATGTTTTGACAGTCACCTACAGAAGGTTTATTCTTTTAAAAAGTGTATGTAGCATTGATAGTTATTTTACAAGGCCGTAAAAAAAGAATACGAATAAAGCCTGTCTATAAAGAAAAATACCGTTAAGGCCGTTCTCCAAAACATATTTTCCTTCGCTCAACATCGCAATTTTCTAACACATTCATAGACTCATTTTAATACAATTAACCTCTTCGGACCTGGTGTATCCTCTATGATACAAATCAGTACAAATTGTTTCCTGTATATAAATAATGATTAAAAAAATGAAAATGGTGTGAATGGAATCCTGAAAGATAGCCGAACTAAAGCGAAATATCAATTTGTTTCTTATAGTGCTTTTTTCGGCCATAAAATGGGATTTGAAAATGACTTGCAGCAAAAATGATCGAAATATACAAAAACGAAAAGTAAATAATTTTTTTATACGTTAAAATACCACATGTAGAGTCCATTAAAAATAAAAATTTATTAAATGCATAATTATTTAATGTTTTTCATTATTTTTCCCATGAAAAACAAAACAAAATATTCTAACAAATTGTCAAAAAATGCACTTATTTAGTCCTATGTGTCATATATATAAAATTTTATGCACAAAAAATAAATTAAATGTTTTTTTTTTTTTTTTTTTTTTTTGCTTTTCAATCATCCTACTTATCATCCTAGCGAACATAAATTCATAACGGAAGTAAAAAAATATATATATATATGAAAACAAACCCTGGGGTCTGAAGAGGTTAACAGTTACGAAGTCATGATGATTGAAATAACATAATATCAAATATCGCTTTTGATTTTTCCATAAATGTATTACATCTCGAATTACATTCGACTGTGTCCTATGGCTGTCTGTTACTGTCAAGTCCGGAAATTAGGTTCAAAATACCCATTTTGACTATAACTCCTAAAAAAGTCTTTTGAATTTAATAGAAAAGGGAGACACTCTAATCACTTTTCAAATTTCAGAGGAAGAGCATCTGCTGATTCTATGCGTTTATGAAGAAAAATGTGTAATTAAAAATATTATGTTTCATACAGATATTTAAATATAAAAATAAATAATAACTTTTTTTACTATAAGAATCTGTTCCTTATGCATTAAAGTTATGCAATTTTATGAGATTAAATGCATAATTAAAAAAATAACCGAATTAAATCTTGCATGCAAAATAAACGTATATTGTCTCCCTATTTCTTAGATGCATGTCTACTTAAAGTTTCCTTCTTTTTTTTTAACTACATGCATATAAATGTTATTATTCTATTTGTCAAAATAATCTGTTCTGTTGTTTATGTTCAAAAAATACGTGCAACACTACCTATTTCAGACATAAAAATGTTTAATTCCTAAAGTAATAAACGGTCCCACAGCAATCGTCTTTCTAAAAGTTTTTTTTTTCTGCTATTGACCACCTGACTTCATAACTTATTTCCAAGTTTCACAAGCACATTTACTTACTATGCTTATGCTAGTAACGGAACTAAGAAATGATCACCTGTATGCCAGGATACTAATACGAGAACAACTGATGTCGAATTCCTAGTGTCCGAACAAAAACTTTCAACTTTTTCCATCCGGTTCCTTTCATGAACCACGTAAGTAAAGTGTTTAAATTTTGCTTCATTTGATTCTGTAATAAATTGTTGCAGTAACGAACAACATTCCAAATTAATGATTCGGTACTTTGTATCAGAGAGAATACTCGTTAAATAGTAACGAATATAAAAAGCACAAAAAACTACGTTTATAAATGCACAAATAATACATGAAGAAAATTCATGTATTTTTTGTGTATTTTTAAACGTTGTTTTTTCTGTTTTTAATATTATTGTTCAAAGGCTTAATTTGCTATTTTTAAGAAACGGATATATACGGTTTGCAACAACTCTATTTGTATTTGGAAGTCGGTACATGAAATAGTGTTACCAAATCAGGAAAATTCTGCTTTAATGAGATTAATATTAAAAGTTGCGAAGATAATGAAGAAGATTAAATCAATTTTCCAGGTGTAGTACTTGTTAAATGTAAGCTGCTGGCTCTTTACTATTCATACTTAGGTTCTTCTCAATTGACGAGAACAAATAGAAATGAAAAATAATTCAAAAAGCATGTCCATGTACCTTAATTCATTTAATATGTAAATATGTTTAATACTTTAACTTTTAGTGCCTTTATTAAAATTTTAGTAATTAATATTGACAATGTGTATAGAAAATGTCTTGCACACATATTTAACCTTCAATTTTTAGGTGCGTTTGTAATTATATAAATACGTAGCACCTATAGTCGTCGTTCAGTCCGTCTGTCTGTCTGTCCGTCCGTCTGTCTGACCGCATATAACAGAGCAAAAACTACCCAACCGAATGGCCTGAAATTTTAAATATATGATTGTTGCAAAATTTTGTCGAGCCATTTCAAATTTTATGAAAATCGGATGTATAGTTTAATTACAGGGACAGTCAAAAGTTTTCCGTTACAATACGGCCAATAGGAAAAAATTATTGCAAGTGCATTTTAATGATTTTACAGACTATACACTTATGAAGTGCAAAAAAATATACATTCCGTACAACATGGTGTGCAAAAAATAATTATAAAACTAGTTATAGTACGAATGCACCTCATTTGCCACGTTTGACGAGCAATTTCAAACTTGTTTAATCATCTAAAGCATACTGAAAGTCAAGCATAAATATATATGTACTGTTCTATAATTTCACATGCTATACGATTTATGCAGGCATAGAAAATTTAGTTAGTTAAACTTACTCATTAGCACAGTTGCCAGTTGATCTTTCTCACACATACAACACTGTTGAAATGTAAATATTATTAGACTAAAAGCGACACATTAAACATGGTTTAATTGTATACTAAGTTTACGTTCTGCCTAGCAGCCGTGGAAATCACTGAACCAATTATAGTTAATTGTGATACAGTTTTATTTAGATCAAAATAATTGTTTAAAGTCTATGTAGTAATCATTTTTATAAATTTGGTATAATTTGTAATATTTTTTCTGTTATACAATGCATTGAATTTTAGCAATGTGATAAAGAATGTACTGTTATACAATGAATGTTGTTCTAAAAAATATTTAAAGATAGAATTTTTGTAGATAGAATAGCTGTAGAAATACATATATATATATATATATAAGAGAAATATTTCATTTTTTCTTAAACTAACTTATATATAAGGTATCCTGAGGTAATTCTCAGACAGGGGAATGCGGGATAATTAACAGACAGCAGTAATACTCGCACATTAATCGGAATCTGGACAAAACCGATTTCATTTTAGTTAAATCAACTATTTTTCTATTCTAATTAGTATTTTCTTAGTAATTAGCAGCTTAATCTGTCTTGTAGAAAATTGGTGTCTTAAATGCTATAAAAAATTTAGTTTAACTTTTTGTTTCACTGATTTCAAATTTCAATTTCTCGGGTGTAGCAATTCTAGCACAAATGCTACTTCGTTTTTGGATCCTAGGGTATGTTATCTTTTTGGGAACAACGAAGCAACGTTATTTGCGAAAAATCATCTCGGAAAAAAACAGAAGTAAAAAAAAAGTGTAGGTTTTAAGAAACACCGGGGTAATAATCATACAGCCTTTGGGGTAATTTCCAAACATTAATATGTGTTACAAAATGTGTTTTGAGTGATCCTAAATGGTAAATTATTTATTTGCGAGTAACTTAAAATGGATTGTACATTAAAATATAACTTCAACAGGCCATCTAAAAGTTAAAATGAAAATACTGGGTGGAGGTTAAGCTAAAATGGAAGATGTCTGGTGAAATATACAGATATAGCAAGAAAGTGATAGATGCCATTTCAGAATCAAATATGTAATATATGCTGTATATTATGACCAAACATTCCATCTCGGGACATGTGCAAAAGCAGTTCCACAAAGATGACTATGAGAAAAATCTGTTGGAAGTTGAAATTAAATTGTTAAACTGGCTTGGGGATGATCGATATTGGTGTTGGATAAAAGATCAAGTTGAAATTGTTGCCAAGTCCTTTTTTGTACCTATTAAGACTAAGCCTGTTGATCCTTTGCATGTTAAAACTATTGAAGATGTGAAAGAATTGTAAAATAATGTTAAAAAATTTACAGTGATAACTTTACTGTCAAAGAAAACTAAAAAAGGTAGGCCTGTCGAAATTAGGGCTGCGTAAAATTTGTATTGTAATGTGAAAAAGCAGGTTAGGCTACTAAAATATTTATTTATTTATTTATTTATTAAACGAAATGGGTGTCGGTTTTATGTTCTTACTTAATGTTGATTTTTATTCAACCATCAAAACTGTTTAAAAAGGTCTGAAATTATTTACTGATTTACATAAATTTGTATAAAACAGATATAGCTACAATAGATATGTGTGAAAAAGTATCATATAACTTATTTTTATTCGCGAAAATATAATTTTTTTTCAGGTGTACAGTTACAATTGCGTTTTCATGCCATTTTTTCTGTATTCAGAATGGTCCAATAAATACCCCATTTTATGATACCCATTTTATGATATAACATTTTTCAATGGTATCTCTTAATTGCCGTAGTTGGTGTTCAAATCTGACCTTTAAATAGCTTCACAATGGAAATCTGTATTCTGTATTATGTATATATCTGTATTCTGTATTGGAAATTCTGTATGGAAATTCCCCTTTAGGTGTCTGGAAATTACTTCAAATCACGGCGTATCTTTCAGACAGGATTTTATTAATTTTGTTGTTTATTATTAATTCTCATTATCCGAAAACGCTTCAAAATAATTACCAGGCATGAAAGGAGTTTACCAAGAAAAAGCTAAAAGTAAGTCATTGATTACTGAGTAATTGCGAAAGTTTTGTTTTTGCATGAAAATCACCCAGGGTACCCTAAATGAAAAAAAAAATATATTTTAAGTTATTTCTATTATTACTATATTAATGTTATTTCAACGATAATCAAAAATATTTGATTAAGTGTAGAAAGAGTTCACACCCAGTTTATGGTTAGTTTTTTAAAATTACGTAGATAAACAACGCACGAAAAATGAGGCAACCGAAAATGGATTTTGTTTTTTACTTCTGCAGATTCCGTGATCTGCGAATAAAGAATCAATAGATAAAGGGTTCCAATACTTCTGGGTTCCCACACCTGGAAATAAAAATTGGATGATTTAAATTTTCATTTGTCCACAACTTTTATGTAAAATCAACTCGTCATCTGAATCTTTAAAGTGAGTCGCTACATACTTCCATTGTTCTCAATATAATGTCAAATAAACAAATTGAAGAGAGTTGCCAGTCGAATTTTTTAAATAGCTAAGAATAGAAAAATTAATCGATTTATTGATAAAAACGTTTCTGAAGAATAGGGTGCCGTTATATGTGAGTAGCCGCACACCGAATATAAATTTTGAACAGTGCACACGGACAAACGAATCTTAAGAATAATTTAAGAATTTAAATGGAGAATTCCTTAAATAAATCCTAAATAAGCAGATGATTTTTATTTAACATATTGCATTTATCAATGTAATATAAATATTTTATTTCACATAATTTATACAATAAGTATAAAAATGTAATCAGAGATGCAAAAGACAACATTTTAATGCACATTTATAAACATTTCAGAAAATGTTAAAGATAATTTCGAAGTTAAAAAAATAAAAATTGATCAAATTCGTTAATGTCGCGATCACATAATATCAAATATAAGCTATTTTCGCACGTGAAAAAGAACACATTACAGGATGCAGTGACCTTGCTTCATTAAACCCCCAAACATATATGAAATGTATTAATTGAATTACGCTATCACTGTACCACATGTTGGAGTGTTTTGCGCACATAAAAAAGCATAACTGGATACAGCGAATTGGATCATTAAAAAGTTGCAAGAAATACATTATTACCGCAATTACTATATCACAAACATGAACGCTTTGTGCGCGTGAAAACCAATAATAAGAACATAACTGTAAACAGCAAACACTTTGTTCAACAGTCTCAATAATGCATGAAATTCGTCAAAGCATTGATCACAAACGAAGGTATGAACGCTCTGCTCCCGTGTAAACCAGCAAAAACATACCTGGATGCAGTGACCTAATTTTGCAGCAATCTTATAAATGCAGGAAAATTACCAAAGCCGCAATCACTTACGCATGTATGAGCACTTCGCTCACCCATCGCCGTGAAAAAAATAATCATTCAATAAATATAAAACAAATATAATTATATAACAGAAATTATTATATACTATATAATTAATTATTTTATATATTATATAAAATAAATACAAATTTATTTTTTTAAATCTAAAATCACTATATTATTTAAAGTTTTCTCTGGAATTTATTTAAGTGATTTAAATAAAACCTGACTTTACTCTGCTTTTGTATGAAGGTCTGGGTTATAATATTTGTCATAATAGCTCTTTGTTTGTATTTCTTTAACGCAATGATTTAACAAGAGAATATAAATATAATCAACTTTTAACTGTCTTTCTAAAAAATTTAGAAACTTTCATTTAGCGTTGTAGTTATTCTGATGTTCCATAAAGTCAACACACAAAAAGAGTACTATCACAAAATAACAAAAAAGCCTGCACCATTCTTTTTTAAATAAATATTTTTATAAAGAAAAAAAATAGAAACGCAATAAACAAACGAAATCAAACAATAAACCATCGTTAACTTTACCGAAGACGTAGTCGTCGATTTCATACTAAAAGTCTGATGCAAGAAAGGCATTTTTAAAGGAAGAGGCATTTATCACCTTTCCGATATTACCTAATACTGGTATGACACGATACTATAATTTATCATATCATAATACATGAGTGATTATTTCAGATTATGCATAATGAATCTTCAATAGACGTCCTTGTATACAGTTCCTAGCATAGTCCTGTATATGATTTTGTTTACATTCTACAAACATCTCTTAATATACTAAATAACCCTGCATAACATTATTTTGCTAAATAATTCTTTTTAAAAAGATGACAAAAATGCCAAATTTCAGATTTTATTTTAAAATGTTCCTTAGTATTTTTATACCATTATCCCCAAATTTTGGAACGATTCGATAAACAATAAAGGAGATACGCGGCATTCTCACAATCTTTTAAGTCCCTGTATAATATTGTTTTATTTTAGTACATATTCTTGCGTTTTTTGTTAATTTCATGTACTGGGGACCATTCCATTGCATGATTGCATAACAATATTAACAAAATAAATAAGTTTTGCACGATGTTGGGGGTCCAGATACCATGAAAACTCCTATAGCGTCCCGTGTACCTGATTCTGATTTTTAAGTTTGGAGCTGTCTGTGTAAAATTGTTTCAAGAAAAGAAATTCGATGTAATGTTTTTTTTCCAAAACTGGGACAATTGTTTTATATAAATATGAAGCAAATTTAACCTTCACACATTTTTACGGTTGATATTATTTTTTGAACTCTGTCTCTGGATTTTAGATTCCGTACTTGCTAAATTTATGCAGAAAATCTCTTCAGATGCAGACTCAGAATTTTTTTTCAAGTTTTTTCTCATGCAGAAGTATGCTAGAGGAAGAATGTCTAAACTTCTTTGACAGGAAATTTACTGTAGAATTTAAATTAGCATTTAAATATCAATTTTAAGTATCATGGCTTTATTAGTAGTCTTACCATCCTCAAGGTTTATTCCTGCACTTTTAAAGATAAATTATTTTTTAAAATTTCCCAGCAAACACAGAGCAATCGGTAAACAATCGGCCGACAGCCTCTTTGCCGTTACCGACGGTATCAGCACGATACCGGCTGCCGTACCGGTTCCGTATCTTTTTCGACACGCCGGGCAAGAGACACCCGACAGTTAGGCGCACAGCTGGTCCGGTACCGGCAATGCCGATAGCACCGTCGGCATAATGTTGTGCCGACTGCACACCGACAGTTATCCGCACACCTACCGAATATGGTCCGGTATCGGTAACGCCGAGATATCGTGCCGACCGTAGTCCGCATACATATCGAACACGGTCCGGTACCGGCAATGCCGGCAGCGATACTGTGCCGACCGTAGTCCGCATACATTTCGAACACGGTCCGGTACCAGCAACGGCGGCAGCGATACCGTGCCGACCGTACCGCGATAACTATCCGTACTACTATTGTCGAATATGGTCCGATATCAGCAAACATTAAAATGCCGAAAGCACCCCCTTTGCATGGGTGCTAGCAGCAGGGCGTGGGGAGCATAATCTCAGCTTTATTTTAATAATTTTTTTCTTAAATCACTTTTTTTCTCAAAATAATGATAGTTATTTTTTTTTAGTTTAAGCAATCCCAGCTTCCTCTCGTTATTATATTGACCTCCGATATTATAAAAACTGTTTCTGCAGATACAACATATATTAAGCAGGCATTAATTGTTTTCTTTTGCCTTCTTCAAAAGCATTTTTCTTTGCTTTTGTACAAGAGTGATTTGCTTTAGAAAAGTGTCTTTTTCCGTTTTAGACATTTTTATTCACCATCTTGATGACAGTATTTCAATTTTCATTTTTCTAAATTAAATATAACCTTTTCTTCTCATGGGCGCTAGCACCAGAAATGGTGTGTGTTTTTTATGTGCAGCATTTAAGCTGCATCCCCCATCTCAAATAAGAAACTTTTCCACTCTTCATATTTTATGAGCTAAATAAGCAGTTACATTACAGCATATATTAAGCAGGGTTCAGTTTACTCATTTGCAGGGTTTTCTGCCTCATGCAAAAGCATGTTGCTTTTGCATTAGTTAGGTGATGTTTTTTTTTTTTTTAGAGCATTTTTGAATTATTACCATAATTCCATTTAATATCCCAAACCTCATGTTTCTAAACTATCCAATAATTATTTCCTCGGCCAACATGTTAATAGAAATATCCCTTTTCATTTTAGAGATTTATTTCTGCAATACCAGCATAATGATAGTAAATAAGTGTGCAATTATATACAAAGTCTTACTGTCTAAAAACTTTATATCATTTGTAATGAGATTTTTTAATTATTTTTTTATATACATTTTGACAAATCTAATATAATTAATTGAATTTTACCTGTTAACCTCTAGGCAAATAAGAGAATTGACAAAATTCTCACCTATTTTTTTCATTAAAATGCCTATTAATTAGCTTCCTTAGGGGTCATCCATATATGATGTCACACTTTTTTTCAATATTTTTGAGCCCCATCCCCCCTTTTGTCACAAAGTGTCACACTTCACCATACCCCCTCCCTCCCTCTTGTCACATGTCACGCTATATTACATAAACATATACTTGCAGTTCAAAAACCAAGTACTATGTTATAGATCATATATCAAATTTTATTTTGAAACTTTTAAATATGTGTTTTAAGGACATTTGTGAGCATAGTAATAAAAATGATTCGTGTACTTATTTTGTATGAAATAAGATTAAGATTTACAACAAAAAACTTAATATATAATAGTAATAAAATATTAATATGAAAGAACAATTAAAAACCGCAGTATTTTGGAATTTAATATATTGGTCTTTTTAAATGTACTGTACTTTTACTGTATGAACACAAAATACTTTAATTTCAAAATAACTTTAATTTCAAAATAACTTTAAAATTTAATCGGCTGATTTTTAATGCTTTTATTTTAACCAAAATGTGTGATGTCACACTTCTTACCCCCTCCTACCCCCCTTGTCACAATTTCATGAGCCCCCCCCCCCCTCCAAGCGTGACATCATTTGCGGATGGCCCCTTAATAGTTCATACAAATAAATGAAAGGAGAGCAGGAGGACAAAGATAAATTTTTGTCAAATAAAATTTTTTCAAATCTAACAATTTGAGTCTGAAAAGTTATTTCATTGAATGTTTGTTTCTATGTTATTACTAATTAATTTCTTCTACTTAATAAAATTTCTGATTTTATTAGATTTGGAAAAAGCTAGATTAGCAGCTATGATTTCTGCAAATAAAGAAATTATTTTAAGAATGGCATTTGAATTATCTATATTCTTAGACTCAGACTGGTTGAATATAAATAAATAAGTTTTTAGAGTACCCATATTTTACTTTTGATCACTTTAATGAAAAATAATAAAAACATTTGTTAATGTACCTTTACAATATCTACCAACTTAAATAGCCCTACTACATGATATTTTTACGTTAATAATTCAAAAAAATACACTCACATAGATGCCAATCTTCCTTTTTTACTTTCTTCTATCTTTACAAGAAGAAAGTATTGGATTCATGAAAATTTTCGAATTCCGGTTTTCGACGGATTTACACGTTTTAGGGGTCAGAGATTCCAAAAAACATGTTTTTACAAAATGTCTGTCTGTGACTCTGTGAGTCTGTCTGTCTGTCTCTCTGTCTGTCTGTCTGTGTGTATGTGACACAAATTTTGTGGGCGCTCTATCTCAAGAACTAATGCACGGAATTTAACAAAAATTCATATTCAGTTAGTCCCTGATACAAATTGATGCTGATTAGTTTTTGGTGCAAATCGCTCAACAGGTGGCGCTGCTATGCTGCCTTTTTTACGATTTCCGCAATGGCTCTATCTCAAGAACTAATGCACGGATTTTCATGAAACTTCAGATTCAGTTAGTCCTTGACAAGAATAGACAATTTAGAGATTTTGGTGCAAATCGCTCAACAGGTGGCGCTGCTATGCTGCCTTTTTTTACGATTTCCGAAATGGCTCTATCTCAAGAACTAATGCACGGATTTTCATGAAACTTCAGAGTCAGTTAGTCCTTGATATGTCTTGATGCTGATTACGTGTTGGTGTAAATCGCTCAACAGGTGGCGCTGCTATGCTGGATTTTTTACGATTTCCGCAATGGCTCTATCTCAAGAACTAATGCACGGATTTTCATGAAACTTCAGATTCAGTTAGTTCTTGACATGAATAGATATTTTGTATATTTTGGTGCAAATCGCTCAACAGGTGGCGCTGCTATGCTGCCTTTTTTACGATTTCCGAAATGGCTCTATCTCAAGAACTAATGCACGGATTTTCATGAAACTTCAGAGTCAGTTAGTCCTTGATATGACTTGATGCTGATTACGTGTTGGTGTAAATCGCTCAACAGGTGGCGCTGCTATGCTGGATTTTTTACGATTTCCGCAATGGCTCTATCTCAAGAACTAATGCACGGATTTTCATGAAACTTCAGATTCAGTTAGTCCTTGACAAGAATAGACAATTTAGAGATTTTGGTGCAAATCGCTCAACAGGTGGCGCTGCTATGCTGCCTTTTTTACGATTTCCGAAATGGCTCTATCTCAAGAACTAATGCACGGATTTTCATGAAACTTCAGAGTCAGTTAGTCCCTGATATGTCTTGATGCTGATTACGTGTTGGTGTAAATCGCTCAACAGGTGGCGCTGCTATGCTGGATTTTTTACGATTTCCGCAATGGCTCTATCTCAAGAACTAATTTACGGATTTTCATGAAACTTCAGATTCAGTTAGTCCTTGACATGATTAGACATTTTATATATTTTGGTGTAAATCGCTCAACAGGTGGCGCTGCTATTGGGCATTTTTTGCAATTTCCGCAATAGCTCTATCTCAAGAACTAATGCTTGGATTTTCAACAAACTTCAGATTCAGGTATACCTTGATATCAATTAGTGCTGTTTATGTTTTGGTCTAAATCGCTCAACAGGTGGCGCTGCTATACTACATTTTTCAGAATTTCCGCTATAGCTCTATACAAGAACTAATGCACGAATTTTCACCAAACTTCAAATTCAGATATATTGTGATATGAATTGGTACTATTTAAACAATTTAATTGACGTGACTTATATAGAAGAAAGTTTTGTGATGGCCACAACATACTAGTTTTCTTTTCTCCTCCAAATGAAATTAATATTTCAAACGAAAATTTTATTTAATGAATATATACATACAACTATGTATGTCATGGAAGGAAAGATATAATCTTTATTAAACAAAAAAGTATATATATCTGATTTTAAAATAAAAAAAAAGATGGTTAGATCATATGATACTTTGCATGTGCCCAGAGTGGCATTTTTGCATTTACTCCTCCCCCCCTCCCATAATATTCTTTTTAATTCAGCAATACTGTAACTTTGAAATCTGTTTGCTCTTGCACCTACATTTATCAAAGATATCCTCTCAATGAAACAATGCTGCGTTAAAATGATAAAGTGAGAAAAAAAAAATTACAAATATTATACATATGGTTTTAAGTACTTTTGTATCTACACCATTAAAAATGCCGAAAAACAACTGTACTTTATAGCAAACGTACCATGAGAAAAAGTATCTAACTAAAGGTAAAACCAAGTTTTGCATAATATATCGCTTTAAGACCAGGCTGCTTTATGAGTGTCTTTGAAAACAATGATATAACTGAAATTTGCAACTGATATTTCACTATCTGTTGACAAAATTCATATAATATAGTTTCTATTAAAATTACAGGAATATATTACAAATGAGACAGTTTTGGCACAAGCTTAATTTTTTATACCAATACTTGGGCTCAAAGTGAAAATTTTATTTATTCACAAACTAAAAAAGAAAAGAGGGGGAAAAAACCTTGCTTTTTAATACACAAAATGTAGTCTAAATTTTTTTAAATGGTTTAGAATCACGTAAAAATACTTTCGAAAGAGAATTGAATTGTTATCTACAGGAGAAATATTTTATTAGATTATAAAATTTTTGCAGTCAGTGTTAGTAATATAAATAAGCTGTATATAATTTATTGTCTATCCACACTTTATGTTTGGTCCTTTTCCACAAATATTGAAAGACAGTTTCTGAAATAGTTGAGCAATAATTATCAAGAAGGAGCTTGGTGCAATATAATAGAAGTGTAAAAAATAACATTAAATACACGAATTTTTTTTTACATTTTTGGTGCATTTAACGTTATTTTTTTACGCTTCTATAGTTGAGAATATTTTAAAATAATAAGAATTGTGACGCTTACCAAATACTGTTAATAGTCAGATGTAAATAACAAATTTGCTATTTTAAACAGATTATAAACTTTAAAACATACTTATAATTACTTAAAAGGTGGCACAAACATATAAAGATATTTAAAATCTGTTAAATAATATTTTTATATGTTTCTGTCACCTTTTAAGTAATTATAATATGTTTTAAAGTTTATATTAATAACAAGGTGAAAATTCCTTCACGACACTAGTTTTTTTCTAATACAGTGTTTTGACTCGATCACAATAGCTTTTGCTGAAGAAAAAAAAGATGAAAATAAGCATTGCTAGTTAAAAGAAAAAAAGACGAAAACATATCTAAAATCAAAAACAATTTAAAATTCTATATTTATTTAAATCATAATCCATTGAAGATATTTAAAAAATACATAAATTAAAATAACAATTTAAATCATCTTCATCACACATGTTTTTTTTAAATCTTTCCAGCATAATGCAACTGTCGTCAAAGCTGTAGGCACTTCCTTGAATTCTCAGTTGGAACATATAGCAACTGAAAGAAAAAGAAAAAGAAAAAAAATTAAATAAACTGTATGTTATCCTAAATATGGACAGTTATCATACATAATTCTGTATAGATTATTTGTGCCCGATATGTTATTTCTTTCGTTCAACAATTAAAGTGTCACCTCTAAAAAATAATGTTACATTACAGAAGTCAGCCATAAAATGAAGCGCAGAAGTAACATTGTATGGTTAAATATTGATAATTTCCACTGCAATTTTTTTAACTTTTAAACATCGCACATTTTCAGTTTTTACATCTTTGTATAGGTATGGGGGGAAAAAGTACTTTTAACAGCAATTTTTTTGAAAACTGCATCAACTCATTTTTGAGATATTAATTTATTTTTATTTTTTTTTGTAGTTCTTATTATTGTTTCAGTAATTAATGGTAGCAAACAGGGTTGGCAAAGTGGACCCAGACCAGAAAACCCACCCAGGTTTTTCTGGGTAGGTCCACCAACAAAAACCCGCCTGGGTTTTTGCTAAAAATCATTTCTGAGTCTACAAATCTCCCCTATAGTGTTTAGAAATACAAAATACCTTTTAAGCCTAAAACCTAGGTGGATTCTTTTATCAAAATTACATAAAAAGAAATAAATAAAAATCAGTCGTATTTGTGGTAATCAGGTGGTAGTTCTTTTCAGAATATTTATTTATTTATTTAATATATTTCAAATGATTTACATAATGTAATGTATTTAAAATTATTATAATTGATCTTTTTTAAAGTTTACCTATCAAAATCACATTCACTTTGATGTTTATGGTAATATTTATAAATCTTTACTAGTTTTTCACACTGCCTGTTCCGCAATTTAGACCATATGAATCCAAATGTAGAGAAAATCCTCTTGATGGAAGTAGAGCTAGATGGAACAGAACACAGAGATCGGAAAAAAAATTTACAAAAATCAGAATCTAACTTGTTGTTTTTCCTTTTCTTTAAGAATTTCCCACTATTATGAAGCTGAAAACTGAGGCACAATATTTTCTAAGAAAAGTGATTTGTGATTTAGGAAAATAGTCTGTCTTTAATTTTAAATCGCAATATTGCAGGTAACCACTCTGAATGATACTGCATTATCCATGCTTCAGCTTTTTCCTCTTCCATTGAATTAAACCTTTCCCCTCTAAACTTTGCATCCATTGTATTAGCTAAAAAATGATCAAGTCCGATAATCTGTTTGTAGCGTTTCAGTATAACTTCCTAGTGTTGTTTCAATTCTTCTGATTCCATCAATTTCTTCCAAATCTCAACAGAACGAGATTTATGTATACATGAGATTCATTTCAAAGGAGGAGCCATGCAGTACATGCCCAGCATGCCTGCTATACAGGGCCATAGGCAGTGGGAACCCTCTTCGAGGTTCGTTCGAGCACACTTGGCCTTTTTACAAGATTTTGCACTGCGTGCGCAGCACGCCACAGAGGGGGCTCGTTCGCTTCAAGATTTCATATTATAGGGTTCCCAGTAAAACAAGACTGGCAAATTCCCTGACTTTCCATGACCAAATCTCGAAAAATTCCCTGACCAAATTTCAAAAAATTCTCTGATCAAACGGGCCACAACAAAATTTGCTACTTATTTTCACAATCCCTTGTTAAAACTAGAGATTTTTTTTCTGTGATCGTTCTTCAAATTTCTAGATTTATTTATTTTTTTTTTGCAATCGTTTGATGAAATTTGTGATTTTTTTCACGAGACTATTTGATGAATTTTGTGTCATTTTTAATTTTTTCTCCAAGACTTTTTAGGAAATATACGTAAATTCCCTGACTTTTCTTATATATTTTGAAATTTCCCTGACTTTCCATGATGCTCGGAACCCTGTATAATTAGAGGCCCCGATAAAAGGAGGGGCCCCGCTAGCGAGCAAAGCCAACTAGTTTAATTATTATAGTTACTAATTATTATACAGCAACTTTAATTAGTATAGTTACTACAAAAATAAAAATTAATTATTCATTATGACAATTAAAATGTATTTAAAAGCAATAAGATGAGAACTCACTTTTATCACTTAATAGTATTAATAATAAATATTATTTTACAATATCAGTTAATAAATTTATTCTGATATTAGTATTAAGTTAATACTAATATTGGAATAGAATAAATTTATTAACTGATATTATAAATAATATTAATTAGTAATAAATACATCAAATGAAATTTAAAAAATGTAACTTAATATGTTTTTTAACGAATACACACATATATTATATAAATATACAGAAAAATAAATAAAACCCACAAAAAACTGGATTTTTTTGCCAACCCTGGTACAACTGAAGTACTCCAATTATGTTGAAAGTAAAAATAGTTCATTACTATATCTTTTAGTTGCCATTTCTCATAACAACTAACAAAAATGTAATGAAAATACATGCTCTTTAAAAAAAAAAAAAAGAATGATTTCTGATAAAACAGAACACCATAAACCATATAATTAATTTTTAGTGTCCATAGTAATGCACCAAACAAATGAAGGCATACAAATCTTTAGATAGCGGATTTTATTTTTGTAGAGTTTATGACACCGCTTTTTGTTGGGTTTCTGTATTAATTTGTGATAGTGACATATGTATATTTTTCTATAGATGTTGTTTAAGACTATATCATCAATTTGGAAATCTTTAACGGATGCAAATGACGTCAATTTATATAAAATAAAAGCATCTATTTTAAGTCTTAAAACTGAAATATGTTTTTTGTAGAAATCCATCATTTTCATTCCAGCAGCTTAAAATTCTTTCACAGGTGGAAATGCTTCACTTTTTAAAATAACGCAATTAAAATCACACACTGATAAAATGCAAAGTTTTAGAAAAAAAATAAGAGGATTTATAAAAGAGCAATGACCTTTAGGGTAAAGTAATATTTGTCAGCGTTCGTAATCCTTGTGGTCTGCTGGCCCAAGACCACGAAAAATTCAATCGGACCACTAATTAGAAAATTTAGTGGAAATAACTGGTCCTCAAGGACCAGTAATTTTTAATATCATTTTAGAAATTTTAGGAAAATCCAAACACTTAAACAGGAATGTGAGCCTTACATCAAAGCTTAATTTTTAACAAAAAAAGTAACGGAGCCCTAATATTCTGCAGTGCTAATAACCGTAGCTTAGCCCCCCCCCCTCTCCATCACTTCAATCTGCATATTGATATTTCATACATTATTTGCAAAATTTAAAGCATTTTTTTTTCTTTACCAAAATAAAAGTTTTAAATATCTATCTGCATACACTTAGGTTGTCAACTATTTCACTTTTATCCCTCTATCTGAATAGAAAGCTTTTCCTAATTTTAATGTTAATTAATTGCAGAATTCTGCAATTAAATATGGTAAGGAGTATAATTAAGAAATTCTGTTAACCAAAAAAAAAAAAAAAAAAAAAAAAAAAGGGAATAGTTTGCAGGTAAGTGTTTTTATGAAAAAAAAGAATGAAATTTAAAGAGATTAATATTTATATGCTGTAGAATCGAACGAAAGTTTTCAAATTCCTATAAAAGGTTCATTTCTTAAACTGTAATCGATTCCTTCCTACCCAAGCCAAAAGACTGATGTAAAAATTGAGCCCGTTTCATCTCAATCTCCTATATTAAGTGTCCTATTATAGCAGCCCTATCCTACGTGTGCGATACATTACATCACATATAAGGGTTTTGATAGAAAAATATGTAAAAGTTTGGAGATGGGAGGGAAAGGGTAATCTACGCTTCGGTTTTTTGGAAGCACTGTTTTACTGTGCTCTGGAGCCCTGTAATTTATGAGCTCTGGTGAATTCCGACCAATATTTAAATATTTACCAAAAACAGAGCAGTAAAAGAGCTGAGCTCAAGCACAATTTAAGCCATGCCTTGCATAAATGTAATTGGGCAGAGGGCACTATAACAAAGAAATGTCAAAGTTTTTGCAATAAAAGTAGCATAATTATTCTGAGCACTCTTAATATTTAAAAATCAAGCTGATTTTTTCAAGACACAACAAGCTATTTTTTTTACTTTACAAGCAAACTTTTTAATATATAAATAAGCCAGTAAGCCCACAACTATTTTGGCCAAGGGGCAAGAAAACTACATTTTGAATAAGGAGTAAAAAGGGTGCACTCGCTTTTTTTTTTTTTTTTTTTTTTTTTTTTTTTTTTTTTTTTTTTAAACCAAATGGCAAGCAGGTTGCAGCACTCCCATGAAAATATCTAGGGTAATCTCTCATCAATGGCTACCTCTACCTCTAAATATATATGATTAGATTATTTATTTTAAAGTTTTTTACATTAATATACATTTATGATAAAAACAAAAGGCAAGTAGAATTTGATATGTTATATAAAAAGAATGCACAAACCTGAATCCGTGAGGCTTAATTTTTCTGTCTATGGGACATTTGTAGGATACTCCATTTACAGTGCTGTCAGCAATAAGTAAGAGACCTTAAAATTTAAAATAAAATAAATAATGATAAGTCACAAAAGAAAGATTTTGATTTTTTAAAAAATCACTATTATTTGCAATGCAATAATATAATAACGTAGAACGCAGTTCATTGCAAAATCATTTTTCTTATTAAAACGTTAAAATATGCAGTTACTTTATGACTGTAACGCCTTGATATTCTGCTTTAAATAACTCAGTTTAATTCAGGCTTCAGAAAAAAAAATTATGTCAAACAGTATAAACAGTTATGAAGACAAATCCAATAAACTTTTAATGATTCTTTATATATGAATTATATGTATTTAAACAATTTATATATGTCGTAGGCTAATTAAGAAATCAGGCTCTTTGCAAAGAGCCCAACTAATTGGAGAATCATCTTACTTTTTCCAATTAGCCTGATATTTTCCAAGCTTATTGCAAAGAGCCTAGACAGTGTTAGGCTAATCGAAAAATGACCACTTATTTCCAAATCAGGATGATTTTTTAGGCTTGTTAACCCAGAACCCGAAAAATAAATTACAACAGATCATACCCCGATGCGAGCAAGACAAAATAATTTTAGTCTACACGCATCCCGATCCGAACCTGAAAGTTTCATTTAAAAAAACCTGAAATCTGGCAACTGACCAAAATATTGCAAAGAACCATAATTGATCCGATCAAAACAAAATATTTTCTGTGGACATGCAACCCGCCACGAACATAAAAATTGAATTTGAAAAGAATTCCGAAATCTGACCCAAACCAAATCTGAACCTGACAGAAATATTCCAAAGAACCATAACCAGATTCGAGCAACACACACTAATTTTTGTTGACATGCTACCCGACCAGAACCTCTAAATTCCATTTGAAAAAAAAATCCGAAATCTGTACTGGACCAAATCTGAACCTGACAAAAATATTCCTTTTAACCACCAGATCCGAACAAGACAAAATGATTTCCATGGGCACGCAACCCACCACGAACCTAAAAATTTCATTTGAAAAAAAAAAAAAAAAAAAAAAAAAAAAAAAAAAAAAAAACGAAATTTGTACATAACAAAAATATTCCAAAGATCCATATAATCCAATATGGGCAAGGTAAAGTAATTTTCGCGGACACGCAGACCGGCTCAAAACTAAAAATTCCATTTGAAAAAAACCCAAACCAAATCAGAACCGAGCAAAGCAAATTAATTTCTGTGGACACGTAACGCGACCAGAACCTAAAAATTCCATTTGAAAAAACCCAAAATCTGACCCAGACAAAATATTCCAAAGAACCATAACCGGATCTGAGCAACATCTGCGGACATGTTATCCGACACGATACTTTCCATTTGAAAAAAAAAAACCCGAAATCTGAGATGAACCAATTCTGAATCAGACTAAAATATTCGATTGAACCATATCCTGGTCCGAGCAAGACAAAATAAATACTCTGGACACTAAACCCAACACAAACCTAAAAATTTCATTTGAAAAAAAAAATAAATTGGACAAAAATATTCCAAAGATCCATAACTGGGGAAGGTAAAATAATTTTTGTGGACATGCAAACCGACCAGAACCAAAAAATTCCTTCTGAAAAAAACCTGAACCAAATCTGAACCTGACAAAAATATTCCAAAGAACCATAACCCGATCCGAGCAAGACAAAATAATTTCCGTCGACAGGCAACAGGATAAGAACTTGAAAGTTCTAGTTCAACTCAATCCGAAACTTGACCCGAACCCGGGTTATGGTCAATTTTTGTATTGATTTCAAATGTAACTTTTACGTTCGGATCTGGTTGAATTTCGACAGAAATAATTTTGTCTTGCTCGGACCGGGTAATGGTTCTTTGAAATATTTTTGTCGTTTTCAGATCGGGTTCCAGGTTAACTTCAAATGGAATTTTCAGATGCTCGTCATATGGAGTGTACACAGAAATTAGCCTTGCTCAGATAGGGATACGGCCTAATGTATTTTTATATCAGGTTCTGGTCAGGTTTCGGGTTAACTTAAAGTAGAACTTTCAGGTTCAGATCGGGTTGCATGTTGAAAATTATTTTGTCTTGATTGGATCGGGTTATGATTCTTTGGAAAATTTTTGTCAGGTTCAGATTCGGTTTGTGTCAGATTTCAGGTTTTCTTCTAATGGAATTTTTAAGCTTTGGTCGTTTTGTATATCCATTGAAATTATTTTGTCTTGCTCGGATCGGGTTATGTTTTTGGGGGATATTTTTGTCAGATTCAGATTTGGTTCAGGTCAGATTTCAGTTTTCTTCAAATGGAATTTCTAGGTTCTGGTCAGGTTGCGTGCCCACAGAAATTATTTTGTCTTGCTTGGATCGGGTTATGGTACTTTAGACTATTTTTGTCTGTTACCATATTTGGTTCAGGTCATTTTAAGGGGTTTTTTCAAACAAAATTTTTAGATTCAAGTTAGGTTGCATGTCCTCTGAAATTATTTTGTCTTGCTCAGATCGGGTCAAGGTTCTTTGGAATAGTTTTGTTGATTATCATACTTGGTTCGGGACATATTTTGGGTTTCTTCAAACAAATTTTTAGGTTCGGATTGGGTTGCGTGTTCACAGAAATTATTTTGCCTTGCTTGGATCGGGTTATTTTTTTGGAAAAAAATTTCGGGTTCAGATTCGGTTCGTGTCAGATTCGGGTTTTTTTATAATGGAATTTTCAGGTTCTGGTCGTTTTGTGTGTCCACGGAAATTATTTTATCTTGCTAGGATCGGGTTATGGTTTTCGGGGATATTTTTGTCGGATTTAGATTTGGTTCAGGTCAGATTCAGGTTTTTTCAAATTGAATTTTTAGGTTCAGGTCGAGTTGCATGTCCACGGAAATTATTTTGTCTTGCTCGAATCGGGTTATGGTACTTTAGGCTATTTTTGTTGGTTCTCATATTTGGTTCGGGTTTTTTTTCAAACAAATTTTTTAGGTTCGTTTCAGGTTGCATGTCCCCGGAAATAAATTTCTCTTACTTGGATCAGGTTATGGTTCTTTGGAATCATTTTGCCGGGTTCAGATTTGGTTCATGTCAGATTTCGTTTTTTTCCATGTGTTGTATTTTTTTTTTTTCGTGTTCGGTCTCGTTATGGGTTAAGAAGCCTGAAAATATCACACTGATTGAGAAAAAAATTTTCCATTTTTCCATTAGCTTAACGCTGTCTGGGCTCTTTGCAATAAGCCTGAAAAATATCTGGCTGATTGGAAAAAGGGGCAGCCTAGGCTCTTTGCAAAGAGCCTGATTTCCGAATTAGCCTACGACACACACACATATATATATATATATATATATTATATTGTAGATATGCCAAAAATGGACACCCCTTTTTTTCTTTAATAACTATTTTTTAATTAATAGTTATAATTATTATATTCCAATTTTTTCAATATTATATTAATCTATTTAATCATTGACATAGTCTCATTTCCCAATATTAATCAAAATTTTATTGTAAATAACGGAATTATATCAAAACATCCAAAATTCCAGTAATAGACACCCACAAAAAAAATAATAGATATAATTGTTTTTTTATGACTATTTAGAAACAGAATTTAATAAAAGGATACTAATGAAACAAAATAGTTATTTTCAAATAAATTTAACAATTAGAATTTCAATAATCAGGGACGTGTGAAGTGGGGAGCGCTCACCTCGGGGGTGCCAAATTTATGCTACAAAACCCTTTGGAACAGATGTGTTATTATCCCGGAGTCCACCATCTTGGATTTTTGTCTTGGCTTGAATTAAAAATTATTTTTTTATTAATAGTTATAATCATTATATTCCAGTTTTTTCGATATTATATTAACCTATCAACAATATTTAACCATTGGCGACATTACTACTTGGCGAAAAAGGAGTTTTCATGCAAGAAAAAAATCCAAGATGGCAGACCCCGGGATAATAACACATCTAAGCCACCCCTTTTTTTGTAAAAAGAATTACGTATTGGAAATGTTTTCTCAATGAAAGTAAGTTCATTTTTCGTTTCAAAGGTACATGTGCATAACATGGTCCCTTACCCTGCACCCAAATACAAAATTTACGAATAAGGACTTCTTTCTGTTCAAAACTTGTTTCAGATTTTATCTTAGTCTCTTTCCTTAACCTTCTCTTTTCTAAGTCTGTAATTTCCATTCTGTTCTTGTGATAAAAACATACTTGCATAGGGTTTTCTTCTGAGAATACAAAAGGGTTGTAAACTGCTATACTGTACTGTTAGATACATTTTTCCCACACTCATTTCCCAGATTCTCTTTGTCAAAATTTAAATGCAGTTTTCTCTTATGTTACTTAGTTGTTTGGAGTTTCTGAATTAAAATTAAACATAAAATTCCAAAATAAATTCGAAATATATATTCAATTGAATTTATTTCTGTTTCTGCATTTTTCAAATTTGTGACACATGTCACAAAGTATCTGAAGGGGGAGGGGAGGAGGGGAATTGAAACTTTGCCCTGGTGCAGTTTTCTCTCATGTGCTTGGTGCTGACAATAATTGATAAAATTTTTGTGAAAATTATTCACTGTTTAAGTTAATTATTGTGATTATCACAAGAATTGTTTTTATTTAAATGGGGAGGGGAGGGATTAAGCACTATGAACCCCTCTTTGTCTGTGCCCTTAAACAATATTTTCTGCTTCCTGACTGGTTTGATTGCCAGATTATAAAACATGCAAGGCAGGGATATAAAAAAAAAGAATAAAATATTGAAATTTTATTAACCACATAAAATAACTTAAAAGCAGCTAATTATAAAAGTTTTGATGTTATTACATTTTGCTAAGTCTAACCTAAAAGTGAAATTTGATTATTTAGGTTTTCAGTTAGTAATTCAAAATGTTTTATGGACTATAAACATTGCTGAAATTGCATTTTTAGAACCAAAAACATTGAAGGGTGTCCATTACTGGCACATCTACCCTTCATTGCCAAATTTTATTCTCTCGCCAAGGCCCTTACACTGGAAAAAATAATAAATATGCAATGCCCCAGTAGCAGAAATTTCTCCAAGTGTCTGCAACAGATACTTCAGGGGCAAAACATAATCTGCAGATAAAATATTTTTATAACTGAAGCGTTAATTAATCAAACAATCACTTACCTGTAGCGCTTTTAGGCATTTTATAAAGTTTTATTAATAATAATAATAACTTTTTGTATTAAGTTATAAAGAACTAAATATAAGATAAAGTAAAATAAAAAGGTTCGATGAAAAAGAATCTGCAAAAGAGGAAAGAAAATCTTCGACGCCCATCTCCCGTCTCGAACTTTCTGCTACCGGGTGCAATGCCAATTTATAACTTTTATTTTAAATAATGTGTGATTAGTATTGAACTTTTAAGAAATATATATACCACTGTAACACAAAGAGGACTACATGTAAAAATAACTTTTGAGTTTTGACTAAACAAAACAAGACAAATGCTTTGGCAGTTTAACATCCTTTTAAATTAATTAAATAACTGGTCAGATTTTGTCTTCCCATAAAGAAATTACAAAAACTACCTGGGCAGAAAATTCTCAAAGTGTTTGCAACAGATATTACAGGGGCAGAAAATAATTTGAAGGTAAAATGTTTTACAACTAAAGCATTAATTAGACAAACAATCACTTACCTGTAACGTCTTTATGCATTTTTATTATATTAAACTTCTGTTCTATACACATAATACTATACTAAGTTATTATTGCAATAAAAATGCACATAAACATGCAAAAAGAAATATTATCAACAAAACAAATACATAAAATAACATATTTAGACATTATATAACATGTAAAACAGATATGCTGGTAAAGTAAAATATTATTTACCACTATTTTTATTCCCCATTATTTCCTTTATTTATACTATCAGGGATCTATTTAGCAAGAAATTGGGTCGTTTAAAGGACACTTCTCAAAATTCCAGTTGCAGAAACAGTGAAGCACGGAAGCGGGCGCTGCAGATTATTTTAAACCTTGCAGATTAATTCACCAACTTAAAAAGAAATGCTGGGCTTAAAAAATGACTGAAATTTGCTTTTAGTCTCTAGATTTATAGTATTTGTTGTATCCTTTTATTTTCTTTATAAATGGAAATTTTGCTTACTTTAAGTGTTTCTGTTATTTCTTATGATAGTAGGCTTATTGGGTCGCAGATAAATTTTAGTTTGCTGCAGACTGACACAGAAAATTCTACTTCTGGGCACAAAATTTTTTATTTCAAAACAGGGCCCTTTGCTAAAATTTTTATTTTAAAAATAGGACTCTTCACAAAACTTTTAAACTTAAAAATAGGTCTTTCACAAAAATTTTCCATTTCTAAGCTGAATCTTTGTCAAATTTAATCATTTAAAATAAAATCTGACCAGTCACTTTTACCTATGTAAAGAAAATATGTGTATTTTACATACATAGGTTAGATGCACCAGTTTTGGCCACATTGGATCAATTTGTCCAATATTTAGCGTGTGAATTAATGCTAACAAATAATAGGCATTCTTACATTTTAAGCAAACTCTCTTTTATCATTTAGAATATAATTTGTTTATTTTTTGATAAAATATGACTTGCAAAAAAAAAAAAAAAAATGTGTGAAACTGTAGTGTGTGCTTACATGTATTAAGATTTTTGCTTAGCTGACAAGTTTTCAGAATCTTTCAACATTAGGCACTTATTGGGTTCTATTTGTTCTGAAACAAATTGCTATTAGGTTTTATGAGGTAAGCTTTCTCTCTACTGCAATTTTACATTTAATTTAATTATTTTAACAGTTTAATGGGGGGGGGGGGGTGACCAAAACTGGTGCATTAAATTTGCTATATGTACCAGTTATGGCCATGGGGGTGGCCAAAAAGGGTACAACATTATGTTCCACTTTTGGCCACATGATTCATTATAGAGGGAATTTTGGCCATTTAATAAATTTAAGAACATCTGGAAAAATCAATTTAATTTTGTTTTATATAGTAATGGCTTCAATAATAATAATAATAAAAGCAAGGCTAATGGCAATTCTTATAAAAGAGATTTTGTTATTCTCTGTCCAATAGATAATTCACTTTAGAAAGAAGGACATTGTGCTAGTCACTAAAGAATGATATTGCTAAAGAAAATATAGTATTGTGTTTAGTATTGATAAAACAAAAGGGGGGGGCGATATGTAATGTTTAGATGTGATAAACTAAAACATAAATTTTGAAAGATTTTACAACTTATAAATTAAAAAGTTCAATAAAATTATAGCATGATTTAATTGCTTGTATTTTTCCTAAAGAAATGAAGAAGTTCCATAATTTTTGCAATATTTCAGGCACACGGATTTAGAAATACTAAATATTGTGAAAATCTTTACTAGAGATATCTAAATACAAGTAAGAATGTATTTTACATTATTTAAAAAAAAAAAAACACGATTCCTTTTACCAAGTTTAAAAGAGATTCTGTGCTATTCAAAAATGGACTAGAGGGAACACTGCTCTAAGATAGGAAGTAAAATTAAGGCCATTCAAAATGTAATGTCAGCACTACAAGCTAGCAAAGTTTTGGAGTAACCCGTTCTTGCCTTACATCACAAGTTTGCAGGACAGACACCACTTTTCTCTAATAATGTTGAATCTCAAGTAGTAGATCTAGGTACTAGGAATTGAAGTTAAAAATCAATTCGAAAAGTGGATTTTAGATGTTGTCAGAATACTATTTTCTATAAAAATGGAATAACTTTTAAGATTCTGCCCAGAAAATTATAGCCGGCAAGATAGAAACTCCATTTCAAGATGGAAAACCAGGTATGAAATGGTATGATTTGCTTTTGAAATCACACCCTAAAATAACTTGCAAAGAAGCAAGGTATTTAAATAAGGCACAAGCTAATATAAATCAAAAGATTATTTCATAACTTTTTGATGAAAATCAAAGAAAAATCAGAAAATGCTTTCAAGAAATATAACTCTTTGATGAAGATTCAAGTGTTCTAAACAAGCCACAATCCATGAATAATTATAAAACTGATTAAATAGTTAATCTTTATGTCCTATAGGCACTGTTGTCCCTTTTATTAATCAAATTTAAATATATTTTTTGTTTTTTAATTGAAATTTTCAGTTAAAATCAATATAAGTCTATTTTATTTGATGTTTTTATCAATTCATAAAGAAATTTGCAAAATT
Source organism: Maratus speciosus (assembly GCA_963932465.1). Lineage (NCBI taxonomy): Eukaryota > Metazoa > Arthropoda > Arachnida > Araneae > Salticidae > Maratus > Maratus speciosus. The sequence continues at coordinate 136,691,474 of OZ010791.1, forward strand.
CTCTTAATACAGCAAACAAATATATGTGTGGTAAAATAAATGTTGCATAAAAATGCTTTATTTTTAATTATTATCAATTAAAATGTTTGTTAAACTACATGATATTGGGGTGGCCAAAACTGGTGCATAGAGATGGCCAAAACTGGTACAAATTGGAATAAATTACTTGATGAGTTATTACTCACAACCTAAAATATTCTGTAGAAAGTCATTATAGTTAACAGAAAGACAATTAAATTTACTAAAGAATGATGTTATTATGATTTAATATGCTTCAATCGATCAAGAAATGTAAAATTTCTATTTCAAATTTTCTCTAAATGTGGCCAAAACTGGTACATCTACCCTATATATCTTCTTTAAAATGTATTTTATAGAACCTGAATATAATGATTATTTCAAATTCACAATATTATGACTAGATTTTTCACAAATGTAAAACGCTGTTCACAACTCCACAATTTTTCGTCTTAAAACAGAATCCTTTACAAGTATTTTCATCTTAAACAGAATCCTTCACAATATATTTTTTTTAATCTAAAAAATTGACATTTGACAAAATGTTTTTGCTCCATTGAAAAAAACCTCTCGCAAATGTAGTAATCTTTAAAAATGAAATCAGATCTGTCAAACAGCTGAAGCCGACAAAGAACCTATTATCTAGCTTTTTTGTACATAAAAAATTCTTGTTAAAAATAGATAATAGAAACCTTAATACAACGCTACTTTCAATTTCATAATTACACAAAAACAGGACCCTGCGAAAAATGTGGACAGACCGTTGCTTATGTTTAAAATCTATGCAAATATGAAAAAATCAGATATATCACAAAATTTGCATGTGCATGCATTATGAGCACGAAATACAATTAAAATATAAATGCATTTCAGTTTAGTGATTTTTAAAGAAACTTTTTTAATTACGCCTTTATTTTTCTTTCATAAAACAAGAAACAATGATAAAAGATGAACACACAATTATTAATAGTTTTGTTACACATCTTCAAATCATTTTTTAAGCTAATAATATTATTTTGTTAATACTGTTTTATATTAAAAGTGTTTTTGTATGTTACATATAAAATCTGAAAAAGCACAATATGTACACATTTCGGAAATTTTATAATTTAAAAAGATAATTTCCCAAAATGTTTTATCTTTTTAGCCATAAAAATTTTACCTTTTCAACTTAAGAGGCAAAAAAGGCTTTATTTTTGGTCCCTTCAACTTTAAAATCAATTGGAATCTGCAGAATAATATCATAATGAATATTATCATATTAAATGAAATAAACTTGACTAGTGAAAGTGCTCAGGGTTCATTGATATATATGTCCAATATTTATTTTTAAAATATCAAGATTTTTAATACTTTCGATATTTTCAAATATTTAATAGGGTATACAGTAATGGACACTTTTAAGGAATTTCTTTTAAAATTATTCTTTTATTAATAGTTATAATTATGATATTCCACTTTTTTCAATATTATATTAAACTATCAACAATATTTAAAATCATTCTTATAGCCTCATTTCCCAATATGAATTGCAATTTAATTTTAAATAACAGAAATACTATATTAAAACACTCAAAAACCCAGTAATGGACACCCCTTAAAAAGTAATAAATATAATTGTTTTTATGACTGTACTTAGAACCAGAATTTAATAAATACTTACTAATGAAAGAAAATAGTTATTTTCGGATAAATATAACAATTAGGATACCAGTAATTAATAAAATATTTCTGATAATCATTTACTGTTTGCATCAATTATTGTAATTATCAGAAGATCGATGTTTTAATTATTTTAGATGGATAGTTTAAAATATTAAATATCAGGCAATTAAAAAAAAAAAAAAAAAAAAAAAAAAAAAAACTTTTAGAATATTAGTGTTTAGTTTTGTCTCACTATTTTTAGCAATTAATCTTTCAGAGACTACTTGATATATTATTTATAATAATATTACAAATATTAAAGAAATGATATTGTGAGTTGAATATTTTAAATACTAAATAAAATAATTTCAAAATAAAACTGTAGAACTGATATTTGAGGCCACTGATCTGCAGATTTACGAATTTTATGAATATTACCCATAACTTTCATTAATATTACAATTTTTTTTCTTTTTGTTTACCTCTGACAAGTCAGAGGTAAATATGCAAAAATTTAAGACAGAAAATAGATTTTTAATAGCTTCTGTAACTTAATTGTTTTTATTTAAACGGAGAGGGATTAAGCCCCATGAGCCCCTCTTTGACTGAGCTCTTAAACAATATTTTCTGCTTCCTGGCTTGTTTGATTGCCAGATTACAAAATATGGAAGATACATATGCATAAAAAAGCATAAAATATTGACATTTTATAAATCACATAAAATAACTTAAAATCAGCTATTTATAAAAGTTTTGGTGTTATTACATTTTGGTAAATATAATTTAAAAATTAAATTTGATTATTTAGGTTTTAAGTTAAGTTAAAATATTTTATGCACTATATAAACATTACTGAAATTGCATTTTTAGCAATGTCTACATGGGGCGTCCATTACTGGAAAACGACTAATTAACCATCCCAGTAGTGGACACCCCCTCTTAAAACCTTAAAAATAAATAAAATTTTGTAAATGGCCGTTAGTATATAAAATTCTAAGTTTTCTATTGCTACTCAAACAAAAACATTCAAATTTTGAAAGAAAATAAATAATATATAAATCAATTAACGAAGCCAGCTCTTAGCCTCTTCATTAAGATTTTCACAGAAAAACAGCGGAACTTTGAAACCTTATTTTTGCTTCCTGATTGGTTTGATTAAAAGTGTCAACAATAACCCAGTTTTATAAAACATGCAAAGGGGGATTATAAAAAAAATAATTAAAGCTAAATATTTATTAGTTATTTTTTTATGAACCAAAAAACATCAAGGGGTATACATTACTGGCACATCTACCCTATTTAGATTCATGTATTATTTTGTATATTTGATATTTATTTTTTAAATATCACTGTGCAAGATAATTTTGATATTTTCAGACAAAAGAAGTGTAAATGAAATTTTAAACTGTTATTTACTATCTACATAAATCATAAAGAACTTTTGTCTCGGACAGTGACTTTCTTAGCCAAAGGCAAGAAATATCTTTTTCCGAGCTTTTAGTTTGAAGCTTTTATTTTTAAATTTAGAACTAATAATTATGTGAGATGATTATTTCAGAACAGCCATTGAAACATAAACTGTCTAATTTAGATAACTGTCAGGTGGGGTAAAGTGGTCAGGCGGGGTAAAGTGGTCATAATTCATAAAAAAGGTCTAAAATCCTGACTAATATAGAAATTTGAATAATATTTTTTTAAATTTTAGATTTATTAAGTATTGATCAAAGTTTCTCACTCAAAAAAACATTTTTAGTAACATGCTTGAGCCACTGAGCACTCATTTTGTCTGTCTTTGTTACACCTTGTTCTTTTAACTCATTAATTAACTTTTCTGCTGCATTTTGTTTATCCCAAATTTTGTTAAATTGACAGTTCAGAAAGCTCTTCACATATCTCAAGAACATATTTTCATTTATAGCTAAGTTATATTTATCACAGATTTTATTTCATAATAGTTTTAGTTACATGGGGTAAAGTGGTCATAGGGTTAGGCTTAACTTATAGATATTTGATCTGAGTTAAATTATTCATTATATACAATGCCAGTTTATTAAATACTAATAATTATTAAAAACTAACTGCAAATAGTTATTATTTAATAATAGTTTATAATATGGGGTTAAAAATGGTTAGGTTTATTTTTTATTATGTTCAGAATAGTGAATGAATTAACTAAGTGTAAACCCGAATTGCTTGCAAAGGTTACATCAACTAATTTAACAACCAACACATTAACTACTTTTTCTTATACTTATACTTGTATTATATAAGAAAATGGTCCACAAGAAAGTCCTGAAAGAATTTTTAATGTTGATGAGGCTGGAGTGGATATGAATAGCCAAAATAGTCCAATTTAAAAAGTTTTACGCAATGCAATGCATTATACAAAATTCAGAAACCAAAGGAAAGATAATGTTTAGTGTTCCTTTTGGTATATCAGCTAGTGGTTATTACATTCTTCCATTCGTAGTTTATGAGTGAGTATATGGGAATTATGGATAAAGGATGGTCATGCAGCAGCATTGTATGAATCAAGGAATCTGGCTAGATGCAGGATTCTGTACTTGAATCTTGGATGAATCATTTTAATAAGTAGATAGTACACCGAAAGCTTACAAAAGCCTGCCCTTTTATTTATGATTGTGATGGACATAAATGAATTATGATGCTGTGAAAATAAGCTATCGACATCACATTATAATACTCTGCCTACTACCTCATACTAGTCATAGTCTACAGCCATTAGATCTAGGTGTATTTTCCCCCATTAAAAAAAAGCCTGGAAAGGAATTTTAAAGAAACAGTATCAAGAAAGCCGACTGCAAAATATGTAAAAAAAAAAAAAAAAAATTAAAATAAGCTACATTGGCAACATTATCTACACTCATTTCAGATGTGAATAGAATTGTTAGACATAGTTTTAATGGAAAAGGAAATGTGTCCAGTCCAAGATCAGGGTAGTATTGACAGAAAAAACACTTGCATTATATCTGCAAAAATAACAAGAGGAATGGGATACTTAAAAGTTACTTAAATTTCTAAGAGGTAAAAAACAACAACAAAATATCCCTAGTCAACATTCTCTTTTGAATCCATTTATAATCACTAAAGATGACATTTCAAACCATATCTATCGGACCTTGAGTGTTGCTAAAATATGAAATGAAGAAATCAATAAAGCTATTTATTGGGAAAAAACATGATTCTTTTTCTTAAAGTATGTTAAAAAAAATCCAAATTTGGCAATCATTATACTTTTCCAGAATCAGATGTGATCAAAATCCTTGAAAAACCAAATTTTAACAACAAACAATTTTAACATTACAAATTTACACTTTAATAAAATAAAATTGCAGATAACTTATTATAAAGGTTGTTTAAAATGTTTGTAAATAATAAAATGTCACTTTTTATTCATTAGTTTACTTGTTTATTATACTTTTTCAATGTGACCACTTTACCCCATGCACTACTCACTTTACCCCACCCCCTGGGGTAAAGTGGTCATAAAAACATGCCTGGAAAAATATGTTATAAAAAGGTGTTATTCCCCAAAAATATTTCTGAAATGGATATGGATGTACTCTAGAGTAATGTAATGTAAAATAACACCCAAAATTTTAGAAAACATCACAGAAATTCTAATGTTTATATCCTCTGAAAGTTTGAAAAGCCTGTTTTTATGACCACTTTCCCCACCTGACCCTATGTATACAGCTTCATTAGAAAACAATCGTTTTTGATTTTGGTTTAATTGTGTCTAAACTGTACAACACGTTAGGGAATAAAAAATAAGATAAATTTACATTTATGTTAAAATTCTTCAATTAAAAAAAAAATTTCGTATTTAAAATTTTGTTTATAAATTTCTGATTTCTTGATATTGAAAACTATATTATGTATTTTTTTAAGTGTAGTATAAAGCAAATAGTATCTGTTTTCAATTAGTTGATCTTCAGCTTTGTTCTAAGTGATAAACAAAGGAATAGAGAAATGCATTTTTAGAATATTGTTAAAGTTTTCAATGTTAAGTTCAGTAGGTTTTAGTTTCTAATTTATAGTATACTTGAAAATATTTATTGTCAGCAGTGTGTTGACTAGTTTGAAAATCTCGGATCTATATCAATCGGATATTTTTGAAATTATAATGATATTTACGAACCCTACTAGTGATGTGAGAAAAAAAAAATCAAGTTTAGTTATAGGGTAGATGTGCCAGTAATGGACACCCTTCCAGTAATGGACACCCCTTGATGTTTTTGGTTCATAAAAAAATAACTAATAAATATTTAGCTTTAATTATTTTTTTTATAATTCCCCCTTGTATGTTTTATAAAACTATGTTATTGTTGACACTTTTAATCAAACCAATCAGGAAGCAGAAAATAATGTCTCAAAGTTTTGCTGTTTTTCTGTGAAAATCTTAATGAAGAGGTTAAGAGCTGGCTTCGTTTAATTAATTTATGTATTATTTATTTTCTTACAAAATTTGAATGTTTTTGTTTTAGTAGCAATAGAAAACTTTGAATTTTATATACTAATGGCTATTTACAAAATTTCATTTCGTTTTAAGATTTTAAGAGGGGGTGTCCATTACTGGGATGGTTAATTTGTCCTTTTCCAGTAATGGACACCCCAAGTAGACATTGCTAAAGATGCAATTTTAGTAATGTTTATAGTGCATAAAATACTTTGGCTTAACTGCAAACCTAAATAATCAAATTTAATTTTTAAATTATACTTACCAAAATGTAATAACACCAAAACTTTTATAAATAGCTGCTTTTAAGTTATTTTATGTGATTAATAAAATTTTGATATTTTATTTTATTTATTATTATTTTTTTGTGTAGTACATATATATACCTCACATATTTTATAATCTGGCAATCAAACCAGCCAGGAAGCAGAAAATACTGTTTAAGAGAGGCGTCAAAGAGGGGCTCATAGGGCTTAATCCCTTTCCGTTTAAATACAAACAATTAAAAATCCATTTTCTGCCTTAAATGTTTCCTTATTAAAAAAATAAATAAAAATGTAATACTATTAATGATAGTTATAGGTAATATTCATGAAACTAGTAAATCTGCAGATCAGTGGCCTCAAACATCAGTTCTACAGTTTTATTTTGAAATTATTTTATTTAGTATTTAAAATATTCAACTCACAATATCATTTCTTTCATATTTGTAATATTAATTATTATAAATGATATATCAAGTAATCTCTAGAAGATTGTTAAAAATAGTGGCACAAAACTAAACATTAATATTCCAAAACTTTTTTTTTATTACCTTTTAAATCCACCACTGTTTCAATAATTTGATAGTTGTTATTGTCTGATATTTAGTATTTTAAACTATCCATCTAATAATTAAAACATCGGTCTTCTGATAATTACAATAATTGATGCAAACAGTAAATGATTATCACAAATATTTTATTAATTACTGGTATCCTAATTGTACATTTATTTAAAAATAACTATTTTGTTTCATTAGTATGTATTCATTAAATTCTGGTTCTAAATACAGTCATAAAAACAATTATATTCATTACTTTTTATGGGGTGTCCACTACTGGGCCAGAGGGTGTCCATTACTGGGCTTTTGGGTGTTTTGGTATATTTATGTTATTTAAAATTAAATTGCTATTCATATGAGGAAATGAGGCTCTAAGAATGGTTAAATATTGTTGATAGATTAATATAATATTGAAAAAACTGGAATATAATAATTATAACTATTAATAAAAAAATAATTTTTACAGAAATTCCTTAAGGGTGTCCATTACTGGCACATCTACCCTATAATGAATAAATGAATCCCGAATAAAATTTTCCTTTAAAAAGTAAAATGCTATTTTATTTACTACAAAAAATCCCCCCATCCCCCCCCCCAAAAAAAAAAAAAAAACAAAAAAAAAAAACAAACAAAAAACACATTATTGGAAAATCATACTTTTTTCAGATAAGTAAAATAAGTAGGTATAATGTTTGTGATTATCGGGGCAAGAAATCGACCTTTTTATTGTCAATAAATACTTAAAAACAACAGCAAAAGCAAATAAAAGTAATAATATAAGTAAGAAAACAAATAACAATAGATAGAATCAATCTTACCTGATTTTCCTGGACTTTTTTCAATTTCTTTTTCCTCGTGCAAAATTCAACTCTTTCAGTTCAGCCATCTTTCAAGAAACAAAACAAGACAACCCTCCTAAGTAGCCAAGTTTCTCTAGCCAAGACCAAAGCGACCGCTTTGGCCAAGACATCCTGCATGGCCTCCTGGCGATGCAGATTTGGCGAGTTAGCATCGAATTACGCACTTGTCGCGCTGCCATAATGTTGACATATTTTTATTAATTGAACATCTCAAACTACAATAAAGCCTATGATAACGGAATCGCTGCGAACAGATAACAATTCCTTTGTAAACAGTTTTTAGTATTAAGAGGTACAATTGTGTGGCACTCTTTTTGTCATCGGGGCGATGAATGTTTTCCGTTTAAGACAGATTCCATTATAAACAGGTTCCGTTTTCACAGGTTTCCAGTATGTTATATTTTGAAAATTGATCAAAAACTGGTTAATTTATGAAACACATGAGGTTTGAGAAACTATTTATTTTTGGAATAAGATACTTCAGCGTTTTGGTGGATTTTCATTTGATATTCATCTAAAGTATTCATTATCTAAGACCTCCCTCACTGTTATTTCCATTTTAAATCTCTAGACCCTCCCCCTCTTGGCACCAAAAAAAAAAAATTAAAAATCTTTAATTTAAAAAAATCATCGTTACTTTGTTGTAAAAATTAATATATGATAAATCATCTAAATCCCCCCCCCCTCAGCATTCTCTGAATTTCCATTCGACTCCACCCATCTACTTTAAATACTATTTTATTTAAACCGTTTAATTTTTCAATATTTCTCTCACATTTTCTACTTTCTCCTAAATAAATATTAAATCATCATCAAGTAAATTATTCCCTTCCATTTCTTCTTCCCCACTTTACTCACCCCCTCCCCCCTCGGCACCCAAAGCCTTAAAAATCTTTGGTCATGTTCTATCCCATTTGTTACTTTGTTAAAAAAAAAAAAATAATAATAATAATTCATCAGAATTCTCCCTGAAATGTTAATCTCCCCAGGGCCAAAACCAGCCTTTTTTGCGCCCGGGGCAAACATGAATTTTGGCGACCCCGATCCCCCTTTCTTCCTCAAAGTATATTTACAAAGAGAATTTTACTAATTTTCTAATGGCCGACTTATTTTAAAATTTAAAATATGTAATCATAAAATATGTAATACTGAACTACGTAAATTGAATGTGACGTTTGTTGCAATTATAGTTCATTCACATAAAAGAATTCGCATGTATTACCGGCTATTTACAGTGTTTGCTTATACAGTAGAGTTCCGATTATCCGAGTCCCGCTTAACCGAGTTTCCGCTTTAACCGAGTTACTTTCTTCTGATGGACTGATGGATTTCATTATTATGAAACAGCCATTATAAATGAAGTGTTAGGGCAGTCGTAAAAAGTTTGAACTCTGATTTTCTGGTCAGAATGGTGAAAAAAATGGCATTTTTTTTTTTTTTTTTTTTTTTTTTTTTTTTTTTTTTTTTTTTGCAAAAAAAAAATTATGGTCATTTTTTCCCCCATTCTGACCAGAAAATCAGAGAAAAAAATTATGGCCATTTTTTCCCCCATTCTGACCAGAAAATCAGAGTTCAAACTTTTTACGACTGCTCTTTCATCTTCACCTAACACTTCATTTATAATGGCTGTTTCATAATAATGAAATCCATCAGTCCATCAGAAGAAAATGATCGATTCCAAAGGTATAATCTTTCACTTGGCTCCAATTGGCTCTGGCGCCCGGGGTACATGCCCCCCTCTGCCCCCCCCCTTAGATTCGGCCCTGAATTCCCCCCCCCTCCCTCTCCAAAAGAAAGAAAGCGGCTTGTACAGTATGGTTGTTCTCACGTCTAATATTTTTATTTAAAATTTGTGCGAAATATTGAATACATTTTTAATTTCATTTTGAAAAATTATATCATTTTTTTCACAACACACTTTATTTAGAACATGGAAAATACATAAACATATAAAAGCGGAATATAATACTAGTGGGGTTTTTCCGATAGTGTTAATTTCCCGAAGGAATAGCAAAAAAAAATATAATATACATTATTTAAAAAACATGCATTCAATATACTCTTATCAAACCTCAAACTCGAAAAAGAAAAAAAAAAATGTCGGCTAAGTCTAAAGATTCCGAATTCGGACCGATGTTGGCAAATCTAATCGGGCCACTATCAGAAATCACATGTCGGTCCTGCGTCACTTGCCGGTGTAAGTCGCTTGCCGATATATAACCATAACGGGACCGATAACGGGTAACCGGCAGTCAAAAAAGCAGATTCTTGGGTATCAGTTGCCGACATTCTGCCGACACTTCACCGAAACCACTGTGTTGATGCCGATACTGAACCGACACTGCCGGCTGCGGTCCGATCGTGTGCCGAAAGGAGTGTGTTTGCTGGGTTAATCCAATGTAAATAACTGTTTCTAAAAATCAATTAATATTGTGGCTATCACTTAGTCTTAACATGATTTGCCTAAAAAAACTTTTCCTTACCGTCCCATCCTTACCATCCCCTTTTTAACAATACCATCCTTTTTTCCTATACTATCCCTTTTTCTTTCCTTACGTCCCATTTTTAACACCCCTTTAAGACAATGTTATACCAAAATTTTGTACTAAAAATACTACATTGTATTATTTCTTATTTTAATGTCCTGTGGGTACTATGCAAATTCGTTATAAATTAAAATTAAGCAGGAAATGGAAAGTTATAGTGGTAAAATTGTAAGGAAAATTAAACTAGCAAATTTAACTTAAACCTCAGTTAAACAAAATAAATTTCGCTGCTGAGCAGTTTTTCTTTATTTTGAATCATTAAGACATTCGTCTATCATATTAAAATGTTATTGTAGCAAGTTTAATTTCACCAGATTTTTATTCTCGAAAGTCAAAAGATTGTGAGAATGTCCCATGTACTTAATAGGGTGGGGTGAAAAAAACCGAAAATAGGAAAATCAAAATGTAATACCTCGCAAAAGTGTGGTATGGTCCTTAGCAATAAAACTGCACAGATTTTGCGATTCAAATTTTCTTTTCCGGTGCCTCTTAGCCCATCAATCTTTGCGAAATTCGTCAACAATGGCTTGTGCTACTCATGAATCGAAATAAACATAAATTTAGAAAATAAAAATTCGTACAGCATAAAAATTCTGTATGGCACGTAATTATATGCCAGCAGAGTTTTTTTTTTTTTTTAAATCAAGTTTTATTTTACGATGCCCCCGTCAACCCCACCTATTTTTGCGAAATTCGTCAAAAATGACTTGTGCAATTTATAAATCGAAATGCACATAAAGTTGGAAAATAAAAATGTCATACCGTTAAAAAGTTACATATGGTACGTAACAACAATCCTGAATTTTTTTTAGAAATCACATACTATCTTCAAGTGCCCCAATTATTCGAATTTTCAAAAACAGTTGCCGTAAATTCCCTTTTATCGTTTGTACATGTATAATAGAATTCCTCACAAAAGAAGCAAGAGAGCAATACAAACATTTTATCAGTTAAAAGTACGCAAACAATTAAAGTTCAAGAATGAAAAACTAACAATAAAATATTTTAAAAGTGTTAAAAAAATTAAAGTTCAATTAAATCAGTCTGTGCTATTCAAAACAAAAAATTAAATATTCGACATGTTTTGGCTTGGTGTTTAATACTGGTTCTGTTGGAGTTTTGTAACCTGAAAATCTGACTTAGTCCCAAAACTGGCATAATGGCTCTTGACCATACTCAACTTTTTGCGCGGATTTGTAATTTGAATATCCTATTTTTTCACGTCACCCTAATACTTAAGTAATAAAGATTATATTTAACATAATTTGTGAAATGTTTAAACTCATTTTCGAAATTTTTTATATTTTCATTTTAATCGTAATGCTACGGCTTCTACGATAATTCAGCAAATTGTCTGAAATTGTTTAAAGAGTATCTTTAGGCCTTGTGTGTGAGAACTTAGTATTTGAATTTTGATATGTTTGTCCCTCTAAAAAATAGCTAAATACATGTATTTTCCCGCGTTTTTTCTATATACAATCACTAATTATTTTTTTCCTGATGATCTTAACTAATCAAAAATCCGACACTTAGATTTACAGAAAAAAAGTAATCTGAATAAAGGATAAAAAAAAATATATTTCTAAATATAAAAAATGATAAAGAAGAAGGCACTTTAAAATTGTTAAAGTTAAAAAAAAAAATCAATCTTTAAAAAAGTTATTGCTATATTGAGAATTTAACACATGTTATGAACTACTATGACTATGCTTTATTCAAATATAAATGTAAAAGTATAATATAGGTTGTAGTTACAAAATAAATTCATCATTTCAGCATGGATGAGAAACAATTAACTCAAATTTCGATCATTAAAAAGCAAAGTCTCCAGACGCACACCTTAGCAAATAATCTTAGCAACAATTTACAGTTATTTGCATAATCTGGCTTATTTAGGAAATAGAGTGAAGAATAATTTACTCTTTAATATAAAGGAAATTGCAAGCCTGTTTGTTTACATGTGTTATTATGCTCTTTAGAATAATGCAAAAAAAAAAAATATTCGGTTCAAGTATTCGCTAAAATGCATATTTCTAATAAAATTGCATAACTAACTTTATTTATTATTGTCAGTTGTATTTAAGTATTGAGATTTTTGGTAAAATATACATAATTGAGTGGACAACAATTTGGCAATATCTATTGGAACGTAACTTAGCGGATAATTAAATTAGTTTTGCATTTAACTCTGGTTATGTGTGACAATATTGTTTCATCACCTCTATTGTTTGACATCAACCCTCAAAATTTACTCGATTACATGAGTTTAGAAAGACTTTATTGGATGCAATACGTTTATTTTTGTACAAATTTAAGTTATCGATTTTTTTTCCGTGTTAACGGATACATGCATGCATCTGGTCTACGAAATGAAAAGGCGGTGAAAATGAGATCATTTTAATTTTATTTAAACAATTCAGCTTTATCAATATGCTACACTTTTATGCTTAACTTTTCTTTTAAAAATGATAGTTACTCTGTTTTTTGTCTGCATTCCAGTTAATGCATTTTTGACGGCATTTATTCTGCTAGAATTCGAAGAAGGAAAGTAGTCGTAGTAGAAATGCCACAAGAGGGCGTTTATTATGAAGCATAACGTAACATTCCATGTGATTGTACACTGCTCAAAACAATTAAAGGATATTGCAGTTTTAGGTGGATTTTGTATCTGGTAAACTATTTAGCTGATTGATACATGGTCGACAGACATAGTAGGTTATATGAGAATAAATTACAGATGTTTGGCAGAAAAAAATGCATTTTATTGCGCATTTGTGTACTAAAGGAAAAAAACACAATTTGTGCATATGAGAAAAAAAAGAATAAGAAAAGGTGTTTTCTTCAAAGAAAATCATTTTCAGTAGGGGGTATGGTTTCCACGGGCGGCCAGCAACGTTGAACACCTTTGAGGCCTGGACTCAATGAGGCTACTAATGACGAGTTGGGGTATTCTGCCCCACTCTTCCAGAAGAGCTCTTTCCAGTTCTTGGAGAGTTTGTGGGGGTTGTTGGCGGCCAGAAACTCGTCTTCCTAGAGCGTACCAAACGTGCTCGATTGGATTCATGTCTGGAGAACACGCTGGCCATTCCATTCGAACGATTCCTTCCTCGAAAAGGAAATCCTCCACCAGGTTTGCACGATGTGGCCTGCAGTTATCGTCCATTAAAATGAAGTTATCTCCGATTGCTGCAGCGTAAGAGACTACAATAGGTCTGAGGATTTCATCCCTATATCGGCGACCAGTCAGAGCTCCATCTCGAATCATGTAGAGGTCAGTGCGCCCGTCAATGGAGATGCCACCATACACCAACACTCCTCCACCGCCAAATCTGACACTTTCGTGCACGAACGCAGGATTATTCCTACTGCCACGGTCCCTCCAGATGAAAATACGCCTATTATCCGGATGCACAGAAAAACGGGACTCGTCAGAAAACAGAATATTGCTCCATTCATTTCTCCTCCAGTTGACATGCACGGTTGCCCACTCCCTGCGGTCGCGACGATGCCTTGATGTTAATCTAACACATACCATCGGTCGGCGAGCATACAGACCTATAGCATGGAGCCGGTTTCGGACAGTCTGAGTTGAAATCGTGGTGCCTGTAGCCGAGCGAATGTGTTGTTGGAGAAGAGTAGCGTTCATGGTTCGGTGTCTCCGAGCTGTTAACGCTAAATACCGATCTTCATTGGGCGTTGTTGCCCGTCTACGACCTTGCCCTGGTCTTCAGCCTGCACATCCACTCTCCAAAAAATGGTTCCAGATCCTGGAAATGACACTTTGTGACACTCCAATGGCTTGCGATACTTCGGCTTGAGTTTGGCCCCCTTCTAACCTACCAACAATTCTCAAAGCTTCTGAATCTGTCAAATGACTTCGCTGAGACATCGTACTCATCGAAACAAAGCAATCACTGAATGCCGATCATCCTTGTCTTCATTCTCTTTTATCCAGTTGAAAGTCAAATTCATTCGCTGCCGCTGAAGCGACGTTTTTGACGTCGAACTCAAAATTTGCATACTCCACAGTTTGAAAACCAGAAAAATTTGCATTTGTGATTCTCTTCTTCTATTTTCGACAAAAAAATTTCGTTTATATCTTTATTTTATATAAAACTTCAAATATCCTTTAATTGTTTTGAGCAGTGTATTTAAGCTACCAAAACTACATATGGTCAAGCTCAGAGGTTAGGCATTCAAGGACTAACAAGCGAAAATGAACCACTCAAATATTTTTCATGTTAAATGGTCAATCTTTGCAATCATTGTAATGCTCTAAATCAGTGGTGTTAGATTAGAAAAAAAATATTTCATGTGGTCATAACGGTCTAAATTCCTTACCGAAATGCACTGTAAATGATCACAAAAAGAACTGCTTCTTAATAGCTAAATTTTTCTCAAACGAATAATATAATACAATATTGCAATAGCATTCGCATCGTTTTCAGCAATGCGGAACGACATTACAGCTGAAAGTCCACATTGTTTTTAAATACAACGTAAATTTCACGATTTTGTTTCATTCAAGGTTCAGTTGGAAAAATCGACCACCGCAGTTGGGGTAGTCTGCAAGTGTATATATAAAAACGCTATTCTTCTGTTGCATTTAACTGACAAACAAACAAAATAAATAAATAAATAAATAATAAAAAAATAAAGGTTTTAAATTGCAATATTAAAATATATATGGCTGTAACATTATTGAAATGTAATGATCTGAAGCGCGATGCTTCACATTATTTTAAGTTGACACCTCAAGTTGAAGAAAGGATTAGTTAAAAAAAATTAACCACTAGCCACTATTCCCTCTAGTCTAATTATTTATTTAAGAGAAAGAGAGTTTTTCTTATCTGGATATTTTTCTTTAAAAAGGGTTAAAAAAAGAGAAAAATCAGAATGTTTTTTTCATATACTTTAAGTCTCAGGAGCTAAACCAAGAGTATTTTTTGTTACAAATCTCTTTTCGTTAAGAGAATCTAAACACCTTTAATTTCACAGTCTTTTTTTGTATATTTTTTAAATAAATATGTTGAATTCTTTTTAATATAAAATATACATTTTCTTTTGGTATTTCTTGTACACTTTTATTTTCTTAAAGCTTTAAAAGTTATAAAAAATATCGAGTAAACGACGTATTTTACATTATTTTATGAATTTAAAGGAGGCAACATATATACATATAAACATAAATACATATATAATACATATATACATAAAATGTGCATACGTGAAAGAAGTTACCAAAGATGTCTTCGTCTTCAAATACTTGCTTAAAATAAACTGGATTTATTAGTTTATTTAAAAAAAATTATAAATTACAAATACAGTAAAAAAAAAAAATCTAATTTGATGTTTACATACTAATTTCTATTTTCTTACTGCTTAATTAGTGCAGTTTCTTTCAATAAAAATAACTGTAATTTTTAACTATTTTAAAGAAAACATAATTTCATATTGACATATTTCGCAGCACATTAACAAAAAGTTATTTTCGACCATAATTTGGCAGTAATTACCTTCAATTTACATATATTAGTATAAGTTTTGAATACAGTTTTTTATTTCAATATTTTATAACAGCTACAAAAAATTCAAAAATCTTGTTTAATTCTAAAATAATGTTGTTCACGAATTATTGCTTTTACATGAAAATTTCTTTAGTAAATCGTGTCTGTATCTATAATTTTTAGTATTTTTATCTGAATTTTACAAAACATTGTATCGTGGAGTAGGAGATTAAGTACTTGAGTCTCAGTGCATGTAAATATACTGGTATTACTATACCGTTTACTTCTATTAAAGTCAATTTCAGCAGCAACTCTAGATAAGCAAACGTCTCCCTACTGGCAATTATAATAAACAATCAGCATTATTACATTATATTTCAGAGTGTCCTTTAACAACACATTTTTGCATCAAAAATCCCTCATCCATGTATTGAAAGATTCGTTTAAATAGCTACTGTATGAGGCAGCTCTCCGGGACAGAATTTCAAAATTTATGAATATAATTTTATATTAATAAATATAAATTGTAAATCTATATTTAACTCGGTTTTTATCCTTTGTTTGCGTTTTCTCATTGTATACGTATTACTTTGACTGTCTATATAGATATGAGCGGATATGTGATATATGCATGCAAGTACACATATGTAACACACACATCTATGCATATCTATATTATAAAGACAAACATATCTGTGCGTAACGCACACGTCATTTTGCGAATGGCAACACTTCGAAATTTGAGATAAAATTTTGGTTTTGCAATTTTCTCTACTGCAAATTTTTAAACTTCTAAACATCGCACATTTTAAATTTTTACACCGTCGTATAAGGAATAAAATGCTCTTTTAAATGCAATTTGTTTGAAAGCTGTATCTCAATTTATTTTTGAGATATTATTTTTTTGTAGTTTTTAATACCATTTTTCTTATCGTGGCAACAAACGCACCCCATGTCTATTGAAAGTCATTGAAAGTAAACGGAAAATAGTCGAAAACAGGAGGTACTGTACCTTTTTGTTGCCATTTTCTCACAAAACCTGAAAAAAAAGTTGAAATTAAAACATGGACTATGTCAAGAATATTGTCCGTTATTCCGTGATAATGACGTCATATGCATACTTTTCTTTGACTCACGCCGCCATTTAATTGCCGGTATGAGAAGAACGATTGGCCACGCCGCGTGGGCAACAATCGCTCATTGGTCAAAGTGGGAAACAAAATGCTTGACGATTTAGCCTGTATTATAGGAGCCCTACTATAGACGAAGTTTAAGACTCGATTGTAAAAGTGGATTGCTTTAGCGGATGCAAATGATGTCATTTTATAAAAAAGCATATATTTTAATTCTAAAACCTGAATTATGTTTTGTAGAAGTGCGTCATTTTCACAGCCCAGCTGCTTATAAATTCTTCACAGGTGAAAATGCTTCACTTTTGAAAATAATGTAATCAAAATCACACACTGATAAAGCGCAATGTTTTAAAAAAAAATTAGAGTGTCTTTATAAAAGAGAGGTGACATGAAAATAATAGCGATTAATTACAGAAATTGATTATTCTCGCCTGGATAGATTTACTTCGCCAAGTTATGCACACAAACAAATAATTCGTGGTTTAAAATAACATCATGTTCCTGAAGTTTTGGCCCGAAATTCTCTCGAATAATAAAATTTTAATGCTATTCTTTAGTAGGACATTCTACTGTAATTTTATCAAAATAACATAATTTGCTTAATTTAATTTTTCCTAATTTTATATAATCTATATATTTAAAGCACAAGTGTGCTTTTTAGTCATCTGCCCTGATCTTTCTGCTGAACCAATTTTACTGATTTTTTTTTTTTTTTATGAAAGCTTTTCATTTGTAGATTTGATCACACTATCTCTTTTTTTTAATAATTCCACTTTTATATTTTAATTTTAAAAGCATTTTATGAATTTTTTTCAAAATGTGGTAAAAATTTAGATAGCTTTCATTATTGCAGACAAGAGAGAAATAATAAGGTATTTTTATTTTTATTCATTCTATTTTCTGATAAAAATTCAAAATTATTGTATAGGGTTTAGTATCGCAAAATCCCATTAGGAGCAGAATATTATATTAGGGGCATAATAACGGAAAATGACATACTGCTTTTGAAAACACCCATTTTTCCTCATAAATTTTCTACATTGTTTTTCCTTCTGCACGTGTACTGATACTAAGTTTCAGACACTAAGCGAAATGCTTAGTTAAGTGTAAATGATGTCATATTTAATAGAAAACGATCATTTTCTTAGATAAAACTAAACATTTTAACACAAATGCGTCTAAAAAACATAAATACGTAAATTTTTACTCTCTGGATTTGAGATTAGAATCTCAAGTAAAGAGTGCGTCTGTTCACATAAAAGATGTTGCTGACAATCATGACATCAAGTTTTGAGTTAAAATGATTTTTAAATGATCAAACAAAATACATTTTTTTTTAATGATGAATATGGATATGAGAAGTGCGTAAAAAGATGATTTTTTTTTCATTCCGGAGTACCAAGCATAAGAGCCTCAATTGAAAACCACATCTTAATAACTGATCTTTATTATATGTTACTGATTAAGTATCTATCTATATTATAAAGAACAAACGTATCTGTGCGTAACGCTGACGTCATTTTGCGAATGGCAACACTTCACGATCAAATTTCGGCCTTGAAATTTTCGCTACTGCAATTTTTTAATCTTCTGACCATCGTACATTTTCAATTTTCATCCCATAGGGAAAAAATTTACTTTCAAATGCAATTTGTTTAAAAACTGTATCTTAATTGACTGATGTACTATATTTTCTAAAATAATTTTTAAGCATGATTTTTTTTTAAGTTTATCTTATCACGTGCCGGTTTCAATACATAATAATAATAAACATTTTTTCAGCATTTGTTTTTGACTTTTTTGCATAACAAAATTAATGCTACCTTTATAAACAAATAAAAGAATAATATTTTTAAAAAAAAAACACCAATCTAACATATTTGTGAAAGACAAATTAACGAAATTAATACTTCTTTTATAAAAAATAAAAGAATAATATAGAAAAAACACAAATTTAACATATTTGTAATCGTACAATTTAAATTTAGATCACCAAATAGGATTTTTTTTTTCATATGGAATTTGTTTGCAAAGTTCATCTCAGTTTCCTGATTATCTATGGTTTTAAAAACAATTTTAAAGCATGAAATATTTTTTAATTTATCTATATCGTGCGGAGCTCGATTATGAAAGATTAATCCGTTTGCCCTTAAAACAAAATAAAGAGTTCATCATTTTCTTACGGCCATTAAAAAAACTTCCCTATGAATAAATAAATAACATAATATAAATAATACACAAATTTAACAGATCTGTATAAGCTCCGAAATTATCAGAACATAACAGGATGCCATAAGTAGCAAAATCTTGGTTAAATAACTCTTAGCATGCGACTAATAAGAAAATATCGCTTTTGATAAATTTCAAAAATTTCTTTGATTGTATAATTCATATTTTCCATATGAAAAATGCTTTTTTAATGCAAGTGGGCAATCTAAAAAATTTATTGCATACAAAAAATTATTAGTTTTCGATTAAAAAAATTTTTTCACCTATATTCTTTAAACCCGGGTATTATATATTCCCGGGTACGATCCCCTAGTATATATAAAATTCCTTTGAAAAAAAAAATAAAAACAACGAAGTTGTGTGTCATTGAAAATTTTTAAAAGCTATAACGCTGTAAATTCTTATCCATTTTCAACATTGCGTCCCTTCGGTGTCGATAAAATGAGTACCAAGCTTGCATGGGAACTAAACACCGAGGGTCTCACGTTGGGTTGACCACCTGGCCGGGGCACATGCAGCATAGCACCTCGGGACAAAGGGTCAAGTAAACAGAGATGGGCACTGTAGGCCCTGACCCTTCATGGATCGTATAGACACAGGTTTAGTTTTTTTTTTTTTTTTAGGTTTTCCATTTATATATTTATTTCTGTTAAGGGGCAGATCACGTTGACGTTAAAAAATGAATTCTCACAAATTTTAGTATGGATACATTCGAAAGTTACATATCCACTTAAAAAAAAAAAATTACAAAAATACCAATTAGAACAGAAGTTATGGCTAAAAATATCTTGTATAAAAGCATTTGCTGTAATGTTATAAGCCAACTTTGAAGCATTTTTCTAAAAAATTATTTTTTTGTATTGCGTGCACTGTCATTTAAATTCTAACTGTCATAGAACTTTAAAATTATGTATATTATTAGTTTACATGTGTTAGTTTATGCTGAACTTCAATTTACTTTGGTTTTTGTCACAGAAAATTGTGGATTGAAAAAATAAATATACATTTTTTGATGAAATTAAGTGAATATGATTAGTGTTTGTGGGTTCATTGTTGCAATAACTACAATGGTCAGCTGGTAGTGGAGGCACATACGCACGATCACTTATGAACACCCACAGGTAGAAATCACATGGCGTCAGATCGGGTGTGTGTCTGAACAGAAATTCTTTGCTAATCAAGGTGTGAAAAGAACTGAGCTATAGACTTGATGTGGGTCCTGTGACGAAAGGTGTTCACATTGAACACTTGAAACTTGTAGGTAAAACTATTTGTGTTGCTCTTTCAATTTATGTATTAATTATAATTTTAAGTTCTATGCAATAAATTCTGCCAAGCGTTAAAACCTCGATATTCATTTAGAAACACCCTGTATATATAACATGCCACATGCAAAGAAATTGTCAAAAGTACTACATGTAAAATTTGAATACTTTTACTTATACTTTAAATAATATTAGTATTCAGGACTGCGTACAACAAATTCTCGATAGGACTTCTTGTACATTTTATATAAGTACCACAGTCCACACAATTCCAAGCTTATCGCAGCAATTCCATTGTCAAATCGTATGTTGCCATGGGAAGAACCGGTGCACATTTTGAGTTGTCTTCAAAATAACTGCGCTTAATTATTTTATTAAGAGTTTGGAGTTACTATTGCTTGTTAGGTTGAATTTTTATATGATCAACTAAACCATATTTTCAAGATTGGAATCGGCCATGGGTATAATAAGTATGCTGTATGCTGTCCATAAAACAATCAAGAAGCTCAATAGTTATCCCCAATGCGGTCAGTTAACCCGTCCTTTTTATAGAAAAAAATTATATTACAACAATGGTTAAAATATGAAGGAGAATTTTTAATAGATTCTTAATTCATCTTGTTGCGTCCCCCACAATAAACCTGTTTACAGCTATTACAAAAAAAAAAAAAAAAAAAAAAAAAAAAAAAAAAAAAAAAACAAGATCTAATAACAACTTTGTTTCATTCTGGTGTTTATGAAATACCGATGCGACTCAATACTGTTTTTTTAACATCATATATTTGAATGACAAAACGAAAGCTTTTTTAAAGAATTAAAGAAAGTAAAATGGATTTAAAATTCAATAGACAGCCTACAGCTCTATCTATATTAACGTTTAAACGCAGTATTAAGTTGGTTAATTTCGAAGATGTAAAAATTTTTTCTAACTATTCCAAGGCCTTTTAAAGAACTTATAAGAGAATCCATTGAAATCCGTCTGAGGAAAGGCGAAGTTTTTAAAGACATTATCTCTTTTCAAGTTTCTAATGTTTGTTTCAATGTTTTGAAAGAAATACATTTGCAAAGTTAAATTCAGTTTTCCTGTCTTTGATTATAATATTATATTCTACCAATATATGGCGCCATTTCCGATACAATATTGTTTTTGAAGTTTTATTGATCTTTCACAGAAATGTTTTCAGTTTAATGTTAGTGACAGTGACTACGATGTGTGTAACGTAAGCTCTGTATAGGTCAAGAGACCCCTTTTGAATCCCTTGTTAGAATAAGTTAGAAACGTTTGGTATATTTTGAATGTGTGTTTAATATTAATTTGATATATGTAGTACGCTTATGAGTATCTTAAGGGTTTTCTGTCATTGAATTTGACAGCGTAAGTCCAAGTTTTTATTGCATTTTTGATTATTTGATAATTACATGATGAAGTGAGGAAATATCTTAATATTCAATAAACACCCACGAAAAAAAAGAGGATGAAGTAAGTTAAGAAAAGAAGTGTTTTCCGATTATTTTAAATGTTATAGACCGATTAATCTCTGAGAAAAATTGCGTTCAAAAGAATATCTTTGTAACGGTGCTCGCGAAAAACGGATTTATCTTGCTGTTTGCTATCATTTTGGCATTTTATCCATCTTGCGGCATATCTTAAATTACTGAACAACACTTTAATTAAGTAAGTAGTAACTCAATTAAGTTTGATAAAAAAAACGTCGTTAAATTCCTCAGGAAATTCCCAGTGTGATTTTGATGTTATGTTGAAATTTCAATCCTTTGTAATCGCACTATTGTTTATGAATGATACGCTGTAACGTTTTGTACCATATATTTATGTAGATTTTTTTTTAAATAATTTAATAACTTTTACATTGCATATATATAGTTCTATAGAAAACCAAAACTCGTGTTTATTTTTTTTCATTTAAAAATATGAAAAATAAATTCATTTGGAATCACTCTGCTCTGTAAATTTTAATTTGGGGTAATTATATTTGAAATATTAATTTTCAATATCTAGGAGGTAATTATTATTAATTGCGAACATTTCAAGAGAGTTTTATGTTATATAAAAAAAATCAAGAAACTCACATTTCCATCACTTAAGAGCTAAATATGAATAATGGATAATGGATAACTACAAATGCATCATTTAGCATTTCAATATATTTTTTATGTTAAATATCTGATTGCTATATATTATTTTTGTTCAAAATATTGTTTGGGATTTTCTTTCATTTTCAGCCTACACTTATTATGATTGAAGGGAAATGAGGATTAAATGCATACTCTTTGGATTTTCGGTAACCCAATTGCCACAAATCCATTGAAGACAGATCTGGGGCCCTTGACTGCCACGAAAATGTGAAATAGCGGGAGATAAATCTGTTACCATACTGTTATGTTAAGAAACGGTAGTGGATAGCATCATCTCGCATCCACATGGCGTCAGATAGAGCATTATCCTGTTGCTAATTGGGAATTACGAAAGTAGTAAACATTTCTAGATAGCGAGCACTCGTTACCGTACACCTTTGTAGACCTGCAGCTGTAACCTCTTTTTAAAAAGTAAGTGCATAGTATGAGGGTGTTCTTGTTGTACAACACTACACAGTCGCTTTTTTCTTTGGGTAACGGAAGTGCAACCACACCATGGGTATTAGTAACTGTCTAGTGCACGCGGTTCTATGAATTAAAATTATTAGATCACAATTGATGCGCCTCATCCGTTCACTGAATATGTAAAGTCTAGCTATTATTCTCGTCATACCGGATGCGTAATTCATTCGCATAATTCAGACATTGTTACTTATCATCCGCTTGCAAAATCAGGACGAACTGTAAGTGACAGGGAGACTTGTGGAGAACAGAACGCAGAATCTTGCGGACAACAGAATTTAACTACTGCAGCACGCATGAAACACCAGATGTACTTCCAAGAAGAGCTTCGTTTATCTTCTCATGGATGTTGCGGCCTAAACAATTACCAAAGATCGCCTAGACCGATATCGATCGCATGTGCAACCAGTTTCTTTAAATTTCTGTATCAAGTCCGCCCAGCTTTTATAGTATACTGTACAGTCCTCGGCGTAACCAGTGGTTTCTACGATAGATACGCAATGCCTCATCGGCATTTTGTCCATAATAATTCTTTACGATCTCCCCACGTTCTTTCCTGTAAATAGCATGTTGTCAGAATGCAAGAACTCAAAATATGCGACACTATTTTCACAGTGTCATATATTTCAATTAGTGACAAGACGTCAGTCATAACGGTGTCTTACTCTGAACCAAGAAATATGTGTACAATTTACTCTTTTCCTTGTTTCGAGGAAGATTCAGTAGGCTCAGATAAGAGCCGAATACTCGTCTGAAATGTGGCAAATTAGAAAAGGATATCATGCTCTGGTGAGTGATACAGTTCTTTTCTGTTTTCGTCTTAATCTATGTATAAACGGCGATTTTGTTGTTACAAATACCATTCCAAGACTTTGTTTTATCATTTTCACTATAAAGATAACATTTCAATAAAAACATATTTGTTGCCTTTTGAAATTTTCGAAAATTAACTATTGTAACCAAAAATGCTAGAATTTAAATGTTGATTTTCATATGCTTTCTTGAGCGCAAACCTCAAAGTACTTTAAACCAATATTTCATTCAGTTTCTGTGAATAGTATGATAGCTAGAGGCTCATATATCGGTATCTTTTTTATAATCGTCCTGTATATATATATATATATATATATATATATATATAACAGACAAAGTGAATTGAAAATATTTAACAAACGACATTCAACTATGTTCTCCTTTTTTGAAATGTATCATTCGAATGAGAATAATCTCAAACAGAAATTTGTAGACAATGTTTTAACAGCATTTATTTATCAGATATTGTTTTCATACGTTTAGGATTAAAAATGAAACATGTTATATATATTTACAGTAAAAAAAATGAAGAAGGCTATATTTCAAAATATATTTATTAAAAGATTCTTCAAATTACTCGAGTGCAATTTTCATCGTTTAATATTAAAATAACTTGACACGTAACAATAAGACCATGTCAGAAATTTCAGATTTAATAAAATTTTCAGGACAAAAAATATGGAATACAAACTTGCTAGCAAAAAACCATATTACACAATTGGTAATGTATTAAGAGATTTAAATTTCAATATAAGTTTAAATATATCAGAAAATGGTTAAAAGAACAAAGAATAGATTTCAATTCACAAAGATGTTGTGAAACCTTTTAATATTAATATTAAGTAATAACGTACAAATAATATTATAAGCTTTAAAGTATAACAAAATGTGCATCAAGTGGTGAAATATATAATTTCTTTTGATTATCTTTCTTAGGCTAAAAAAATAGACTCATGGCTAAATGTACTTAACAAATCTGTAATTTAAGAAAAACAATCCAAATATTCACAGGCTACATCTATAAGTGAACAGTTGTTAAAATTGAAATATTAGAGCATATTGCTTTCGCATTATAAATATTCAAATTGATCAACTCTGTAAGCAGTTATAAGATCAGGATATTTTACATAATTCTATACAAGTAATATTTACATGAACATATTTCACTTCTGGTTTTTCACAGACTTTAGATGTTCTGCTATAATAATTTTAGAACTTAACTATTTTTAGATGGATATATATCTGTGTTCCTGTATAACCCTCTGTTGACGTCCTGTGAATTTCACAAATAACTTGTTTGCTGTGACTCATATAATGATGAATTACTTTACATTACAGTTAGTACTTCATTCCGCATAGCACTATGATGGCAGGGTCATTAAATTATGAATTTGTGACAGTTAATTCGGTATTACGTGAAGTGCATTTTATCTCACTGTGACATAAATGTAAAGCCAGCATGGTCATTTTAAGAGCCGAGATTCAGTAGGCGTGGATAACAGCTGAAAACACGTCTCAAATGTGACATAATTAAAAAAGAGTGTCATGTTGTGGTGAGCGACATACTTTTTCTTTTATTTTTAGTCTGTAAAAATATCTTGTTTGCTCATACTGACTAAGTCATATACTGATGATGATGAACCTATTTTCAGTACAGTAATTACAATCCTGAAAACAATTAAAGGATAATATAAGTCTTATAAAATAACGGTGTAAGCGAATTGTTTTTGCAGAAAATGGAAAAAGAGGATCAGAAATATAAAATTTTCTCATTTTCAAACCTACGAATATCCCAATCAAGATCGATATTTAACGCTAAGTGTTCGGAGACACCGAATTTCGAATGCTACTCTTCTTCAACAACACATTCACTCGGCTACTGGTACAGCAGTTTCGACTCAAACTTTCTGGAACTGGCTGCAACTGGCCTGTAGGTCTCAATGAATGTCCCAATACTGTGTTCTCTGACGTGTCCCGTTTTTCTGTTCTTCCTGATTAATTAGCTAAATTTCATCTTGAGGGCAAAACTATCTTGCTAAAACTATCTTGCGTTTATGCAAGGAAGTGTCAGATTTAGCGGTGGATGAGTGATGGTCTATACTGTTATCTCCATTGAAGGGCACAACGACTTACAGATCAATCGAACTGGAGATCTGACCAGTCAGCGGTATAGATATGAGATTCTGAGATATACTGTAGTCCTTTACGCTGCATCAATTGCAGATGACTTCATGTTAATGGACGACAACTGCTGGCCGAATCGTGCTCACCTGGTGGATGATTTCCTTTTCGAGTAAAGAATCATACGATTGGAATTGCTAACGTATTCCTCGAACGTGAACACAGTAGAGCATGTTTGGCACTTTCTGATTTGCTGCCCATCTACTATTTCATAAATTCTATAAAAACTGGAAAGACATAACATCAAAGCTCCTTATTAATAGCCTAATTGACTCTATACCTCTAAGCTGTTCAACATTGCTGTACTTCCGGTAAATCATCCCCCCCCCCACACACACACACTAATAAAAACAATTTTCTTTGAAGAAAACACCTTTTTTATACTTTTTTTCTCATATACACAAATTGTGTTTTTTTTTTTCCTTTTGTAACCAAATTCTCAATACAATGCAATTTTTTTACTACCAAACATGTCTAATGTTATTCTCATATAGTTAACCTTTTGAATCCCATAATAGCCGAAATCATCCGAGAGCTTTGAATCCCATAGTAGCCGTCTCTAGCTGAAAGGATTTTCCTTCCCCTCAAGTGGTTTGGTGGGCCGTCAAAGGGGTGGTCCCTCTCAGTGACGGATGGGGTATAGTGTCGGCATTTCCGTGCAGTACACAGAGAGAGAGAAAAAAAAAATCAGTTTTACTTGAAAACTATCATTTGCATGTCTGCATATTTCGGAATAGAAATAATTTTAATCCGCAAATTTGAAAGCCTTTTTTAGAATTCAGATATTTCATTTATTCATAAAATGAGCCTCTTCTGCAATCATCAGATGGCAATAAAAGAAAGGAGTAAAAAAGATGAAATAATAAGTCAGAAAACATATATTGTTTTTCAATATTACTATAATTCATTTTATACTGAAGAAGGGTCTTCTATTATGGACTCTTGAAACAGTTACATGCTAAAATAATATTAGAAATTTATTGTTTTCTTTTTCACTTAATTTTACTTATCATGTTTTCATCTCAATACCATGGATTTTATATGCATAGCAGTGTTCTGCGATGGAATATACTTTCTAACCTGCCCCCCCCCCCCACTATGTGCCAGTGTTTTTTAATAGCATTTTTACACAAAAATTTTTAAATACTATTTTTACACACAAATTTCTAATTATTATTTTTATAATACGAAGTATCTGATTTTGTTATTCTTCAAACCTTATCATTTTTATACGATAATAAACTGACAGAACTATATCGAAATTAAAATACTTTTCTATGATTTTCTAAAAGTTTGATTAAAAAATCGAATAAACCAACAATAATAAAATAATAATTCAATTAATTTCCTGCCTGCAACGGCTGAGAAAAAAAAGGACACATCCAAGGTCCTGATTTTCATTAAAAAAAAAAGTATACGACTCTAATCCATAACGAAGGAAAGAGCTAATAGAAAAAATAAAATAAATTTAATGAAAGAAATTTGGCCCGGACGTCTGCAGACTTCTAATTTAATGTTCTGCCTATTTTGTTGTTATGAAAAAAGACAAATTTTTCTTAACCTAAAAAAATATAATATAAACACAAAAGCAAATATACAATACCTTCTTCTTATTTACCCCCGATTCCAAAAAGAGTTCTTTATTTTTAGAAACCTCAAAACACAATGTATTTTCAAGATTTGTGAAGACTCAATATATTATTATTATTATTATTATTATTATTTTGCTACTAATTTTCGAAAAGTTTAGGAGTAGTTTTACAGTGTATTATTATTATTTTTTTTTTCAAAGCAAAATTTCGGTTTTTAGAATGCTATCCATTCTAAGTTAACATTTTTAGCTGCGTAACTGAATTTATACATCATTTTTAATTTTATTTTTAATTTTAGGTTATGTGAATGCTTTAGTTAACATACGTATAAGTTATGATAATTTTCATATATAGTAGTATATTTTCCAACTATAATTATTTGAAAGATATTTTTCTGGGTAGTTAGGATTTAAAATTCAAAATACAGTACTAATATACTGTTTTTTAGCATTACTAAGTAAATGAAAATTTACATAGAAATGACATAATTCTATAAACATAAAATGTATATTTGTCTGGAATTTCTAGGCAGGGCCCGACTAGCAAGTTCCTGTGCCCGGGGCACATTCAATTTTTCGTGCCCCCTTAGATTGAATGATTTACTGATACTAGCTTTTTTCACATATTACATACTTATTCGAAAAGTGTCAACTCAAAAAATTAAGTTTCCGGAAAATTGAAAAACAGTTCCAGAAATAAAAATAAAATATTTTTTCCATTATTTATTGAAATGTGCTTTTAAGCATATATTGAGATATATTTGTGTCATTTCATCGGATTAATATCTCAAACATCACATTTTTTTTCACAGTTATGATTTTTTAATGGAAATTTAGATGAAAGTATGATAAAATTTTGTCCCCCTCAGAAATTTCATGCCCAGTGCACAGGCCCCGGGTGCCCGTGCGATAGTCAGGGCCTGTTTCTAGGGGAAGAACAAAACACACAATAAACAAAAAGTAATCTTTGAAAATTTTCTGTCATTGTGTTTCTTTTCTTAACAGGCGTATCTGTAAGTGAAGCTGGGTGATAAACGGAGGGATGTACCACCTGTCGAAATTTGACGAGAGAGAGAAAGCAGTGTGTTGTCTATTCCACTACTGACCTCGTAAAGAAGGGGGGGGGGGGAAGAGGAGAATTTTCGGCTATTTCTTTGGGATTCTAAGGTCATTCTGTATTTTGTAGCTTGGGATCTAAAGAGTTAATATGAGATACATATAATCATAATAATCTACGATATATGCATACTAATCTACGCATGCAGATTATGTATCAATGATTTAAAAAATTCCCCACCTGCAAGATCAATCCATAACCTCAATATCCTGTAATTGTTTTCAGCAGTGAACCTATTCCCGCAAAGCGCTGTGATGGCACATCGTCTTTAAATTGTGGCTTTTTGACAGTTAATTAGATATTACATGAAGTCCATTCGATCTTCCTCTGACATGAATGTAAAGTCATCATGGTCATTTAAAATCCATTCTAATAAGTTAAATTCTAACCAATTTGTGCAAAACATGACATTTATAATGAATCTTCATTGGGCCAGATGAATCAGATTTTCCTCGACCAGACCCGAACTTATTCTGCTATTATTTGTGTTAGTTATGCAGAAGTTGAAATAGATTCCCGTACCGGGTCGTGTGATCAGATTCTAACTAACACTGAAGCGAATTTATTGTATCCACTCGCTTCTATTACCTTTTTAAATGCGGCTAGAATTCAGATTAGAATCTTGCATCGGGTGAGGCTTCGATTTATACACGAATGGATCCCATTTTCGGTTTATATAAAATCCGGGTACTCATCTAGATGCCGGAGTCTTATTTGAAAACGATCTGCAGCAAAGAAAAAAAATTCGGTCGACTCAGTACTGTCGTGTCATGGCCGGATAAAATCTAGTAACCGACCCCGATTCCACATTGTCCCAAATGCATAATTTTGTCTGTTATAAAGGCTTAAAATAATTTTTTTCTTCAATTTTCTAGAAATATATCCTACATCAAATGTCTGTGTGTACTATTGCCATATACAATTACTTAATGCTTCTTTTATGTTTTGTTTTACTCATGGACTAATATTTGATAAAAATTAAATGATGTCTAATGAATAAAATATCAGATTCAAATTTGGAAGATTTTTCATACTTAATGTTAAATCAAGATACACCGATTAATAATTTAAAACTCACTTTTCAACAAAGCTTAAAAAGTTTGGAAGATTTTAGATATTGCCTTTTTTTATTTTTATTTTTCTAAGAAGTATCGTGTACCATTATTTTAATAATTATTAAAAATTATCAATTTACTGAAAAGGAAAAAATTGTAAATCTATTTTACAAGAATATTTGAAAATGCTCCCTGCATTCTAATTTTTAAATTACTTCTCCATTATCTTTCCTAATGTGTTACATTTAATGTCTTTACTAAAATATGCATGCATCGCATGCATGATATGCGTGATATGCATTTTAATCCCTGGAAAATTACTGCACTAAATAATATTTTTTATATTTACATGTATATCGCATTTTATTCCATGAAAAAATTATAAGGACACGTTGGAAAATGTATGGATGTAATGGATATGTATTAAAGTAATCATCAACTGAAAACAAAATCAAACACAATCTACTGCTCGTAATTAAGAAACATTAGGAACCTATTAATAAGAAATAAAATTTATATAAAATTTATAAATCACATATTAATAGAAATACATGACGTGTAACATGGAAAAAATCATAAGGACATAATGAAAAACGTCAGGAAATAAATTAATATTCTGCAAAATTACAATTTTTCAATGACCCTTATTTATCGTGCAGTCATTGACCCTGAAAATCCAGTTTAAGTTTGTTTAGAAGTGTTTTGTCACGCTAATTCGATGGATGATGTCAAATCGTCTATATTTCAATATTGTGTGTCATGTTTATATTCTTCTCTAGTTATGATGACCCACAGATTTTCTGTTGTGTTTAAATCAGGGCTTCTTGACAGCCAATCCAAAAGTTGGACAGAACTGGCCTCGAACCATGAACGTGATGCACGAGACAAATGGCAACTTGCATTGTTTTGTTGAATAAAATATTCACCACCTGTGATAATCGGTGCTTCAGGCAATATATTTTCAGCTAGCATAACCACATATGATTCTGACTTGCGTTTTCGAATATACACGATTGGTTTTGTTGTATTGACCGCAAAGCCTGCCAACACCATCACAGAACCTCTTCCAAATCGGCGTTTGGAAATAAACAGATTTATAATTTCACAAGTCATACCAATAATCGCCAAATTAATTTTTTTTCGTCCGAAAATACCATATCTTTCCAGTGAGATCCAACAGAAACATGTTTCTTAGCAAATTCCAGTCTAAGATTTTATGTAGATTTGTAAGTGGTAGACGTGAACGTATTCTAGATATGTGCATTGTGACTCTATTCAATTTCATCTCTATGCAATTTCAAGACCACTCATTCCATACTTCCTGTAAGCAATGATTTTTCCTTTATTTAATTTGGATAGTCGTGTGCTTTTTGGCATGATGAAGAACGAGAGAAACTGAACAATCTTACTTGCGCAACAGTTTTACGCTACTTTAAACAATCCTATGATATTACCAAATATGTAAAATTTTGCTTGCGATTTCAAAAGAAACCGCGTGTCTTTATAATGTTTTCCAAGTTGCAAACTATTAAAACATTTTAAATTCATCCCTTTTAATATTTTTTTTCAAATGTTCAACTAAATGTATGTTTGACAATATTCCCTTTCAAGCGGGGCCCCACCAGTGGCTGAGAGGTTCTGCTCTCGAAGCTGGTAGACGGAAGGTGCTGGGTTCGAACCCAATCGCGTCCGTCGGCCTAACCGTTTCGGAGTTTTCGTGGTTTTCTTCGAAACCGTGTATTCCCATGCGTAAATGCGGGTTAGGTTCTTTTAGAAAGACCCCCCATGAAGGGCACTCCCCCCAGGGCCTATATCCCACGTATTGATAATCGGCCGTCATAAACACAAACCAAACCGTTTCAAGCATTTTAATCATACAAATATTTGCATAATTTTCTAGCCAAGCAGCTCCTTCATTATCCTTTTCGCTTGTCCTTATTGTTATTAAAACTTCTCAACATAAATGTAAATAAAACGGGTATTTTAAATTTAAAAATACAAAGAAGAATTGATTTAATAAATATATATCTATGTATATATATATAATATTATATGTTTTGCACATTTTCGCTTTTTCTTTTCATCTTTACCAAGCATGAAAGCATAATTTCATTGTTATCGCAATTCATTGATATTTTAGTAAATATTCTAACACAAAATAACAAGAGCGTATTTTTGTTTGTCAATTAAATTAATAAAATGCATTAAATTAATAAGGCCATTAATGAATTTAATAAATGTTAAAATTAATATAATTAATTATATTTTTTACCGCTATATTTTTATGCTAAATATAATATTTTATAACTCAGTGAACACATACAGTAGGAAAAAATATTTGCACTTACAGAAAGAGTGGTTAATGTTTTAATTACTTGATACTTGTATTTTATCTTAAGACGTAATATAAAAAAAAATGTGCGTATAAAGTTATCTAAGTTTAAACTGATAAAATTTAGAGCATTCAAGAAATCTAAAAAAAAAAAAAAGAGAGAAATACTGCATGGCTAACAAAACGTCATTTCACATAATGACCAAAAGAATTTTTTTTTCAAAATTCAAATATTTACACGATGTCCCTGAACTCATACACCAAACAAACTGTAAGAGATAATAGAGGACACTGCAACAATCATTTATTGTATAAGTATCTATGGGCCCATGTCACGCGTTGAGGCACCAAAGCAGGAAAGTGACATGAAAGGAATTTTTAAAGTTTTCAAAATTGAGTGAACCAACAGTAATACAATTCTTGCAGCGTCAATGAAGCAATTGGCATATAGATTCAAAGATGCCAGTTGTTTCAAGTCGACGTGTAACAGCAACAGTTATTGAATTGACATGATAGTCAATAGAGTTAACTTAGGTCGCATAAATAACACTCTTCAGATGTCCCCGTAAGAAGTAATCGAATATCGATAAAGAGATGTAGAGAGCCAAGGGACTGGTGCAGCAAGCCAAGACACGTAGTTGTTACCGTATTTTTCATCAAATAAATGTCACCAGAGCTGCTTCAAGATGTTACGATATTCATTCGTAAGCGACTTCAGTTTCAATATAATGGGTCATCGTCCCATTTCAGCACTGTTGTGCGCAATTACCTTGATACATATATTGAGGCTGGATGATTTTGGGCTGCGCATTATGCTCCAGTAGGATCTCGCCTCTTGAATATTCATTGCTTCTGCACATATGAGTGAATTATGTTTGAATATGTACGCCTATCAATCTATCGTCACTTCCAGGCACGTATTACTGCTGGTTCGCGCATTTTTGAACACTTAGTGTAAACATAGCACTTACCAATGACTGTCAATAAAATATCATTTCATGTCTATTTCCTATTTTTTATCAACGCGTCACAGTGTCCTGTAACGTCAGTTGAAGGATATCCCGTATGGACCTATTCCGTGGATATTGATATTTATTTCTACAATGGAAAAATGTCGACGCCTTCTTCTGTTATTAAAGCTAGTAGTTTAATAGTGACTAGATAATAATGGAACATAGCAGACCTAATTTAACAAAGTTATCGAGTCCCCACTGAGGCCGATTTTTGTTATACTTTATTAAAAAATATATTAAACTACTAGCAGACCCGCCCGGGGTTTTTAAATAATAACCTTAAACAAAACTTAAGTTTGTATGATTTTATATGTTTGGAAATTCTTTTAAATGAACCTAATTTCGGAGGCCCCCATTGGTTTCCGCACTGTCTAATGTGTTCCCATCAAACTTCTTTCCGAATGAACCTGTAATCTAGATCCACACTACTTGTGGCAGCATTTACCTGCACGTGCCGGAGATAATGGAAAACCATTTGATCAAACAAACTTCGTGAAAATCAAGCCCACAGAGTAAAAAAAAAAGCATCATCAATGTTAGAAAATGTTGGTAACTAAAGTCTAAAATAAAATATCATAATACAGAAAGTAGCTGAATTGTAATCTAAGTTGAAGGAAACAAATCCCGTTGAAATTGGGCCCTTAAACCTGAGGAAATAACTTGCCACCAAGAGGTGGAGGATACCTCCTAACCTTGTAAATTTCATGAATTACAGTTAGCATTAACACGATATTTAATAAACGGGTGAAATCCCTTATCTAAAGTTACCTTTAAATGTAACGCGATTGTTAGATTACGGCTATAGTGAGTAGACGTAAGTTGATGCTGAAAAAGTAGATTAATATTCGAAAAATGTGGCAGTTGAGGTATAAAGAAAGACCGGGCCCAGGAGGCCAAGGTCTTAACTGGAATGTAGTTGGGTATAATAAAAATTTTTAGGGGTTTTAAAGTAGCCGGAAGAGGCTAAAACTATTCTAATGAAAATTGCAATAGAATAGGATAGTTTTTAAAGAAACTACAGCAAAGGACCACAGACGACGATTAATATTCAAAATTGGTGGTAGCTGAAGTCTGCAAATTTTATTTGTCGTTCATGTAGTACCTGGAGAACCTAAGAAGATGTTAGAAAAAAAATCGTGAATAGGACCATTTTTAAGGGAGCTATAACAGGTGCCCAAAAGGACCCAACTGATAGTTGAGAGCAGGGGCCTAACATGAAAGCACGTTTAAATATTTTAGTACTTAGCGTTTTAGATCTTCATTTAGTCAAAATTAAACCTAGGGTATGAAAAAATCATTAGAATAATATTTTAAACAAATGAGCAAAAATGCGATAAATTCGTAAAAAGGGGACCTAGCCCAATAAAAATATGAGGGTGCTGGTCTAGGGGAAAGAGTCGACTCAATTCTAAAATTATGCAATGAAAAGTTGAGAAAATTAGGGCGTAAAAATGCATAGCACACAAAAAGTTTAAGGGGCCCCGGACCAGGCCTTATAGGACCCTGAGGGGAACCAGGATTTTAACTGGAATATAGAAACTGGGGACTAACTAAATGGAAAAATGGTTCCAAAAATGAAGATTGGATTAAGAGGGGCAATTGTTAATAATTTATGGTGCTAAAGCTTCAAGGGGCCTTGTACCGGACCTCAAGGGGGAACGGACATAAGTGGCATGTAGCTTGGTATCTGAGGACTCTAGAACTATGGTAAAGAAAATTGCAAGGAATACGGATAATTTTTAAAGAACATGCCCCAAGGACCCCAAGAAGATGATTTATATTCAAAATTGGTGGTTCTTGAAGTCTGAAATATTTTTTTGTCGTTCATGTAATAGCTGAAGAAACTAATATGTTGTTGAAAAAATAACTAGTGAATCGGATTATTTTTAATTGAGTTATAATAGGGGGCCCAAAGGGGCCAACTGATAGTTGAGAACAGGGCCCTAACATGAAACATGTTACAACTGTTTAATAGATAGCATTTTAGATCTACAATTAGTCGAAATTAAGCATAGGGTATGAATTAATCATTAGAATATAATTTAATAGAAATGTGCAAAAACTTAGGGAAATGCTTAAAAATGGGTCCCAATTAAAAAATTTGAGTGTTTGTCTACAGAGAAGAGTTCAAGACTAAACTTTAAAATTACGAACTGCGTAGGTGAGAAAATTAGGGCGTGAAAAACGCATGGCACACAAAAAAAAATTACGGAGCCCTGTACCGGGCCCTACGGGAGCCTAGACGGGCCCATGGTCTTAAACAGAATGTAGAAACGGGAGAATAACTAAATGGAGAATGAATCTTATAAATGAAGATCGGATAAAAATGAAGCATTTTATTAAAAATTTAGTGCACTAAAACTTCAACGGGCCCAGTTCCGGGCACATTGAAAGGGTGCCAGGCTCTTAACTGAAATGTAGAAATAGGGTACAAACTAAAAGGAGAATTCACACCAAAAACGAAGAAGATCGG
This sequence comes from Maratus speciosus, assembly GCA_963932465.1. NCBI lineage: Eukaryota > Metazoa > Arthropoda > Arachnida > Araneae > Salticidae > Maratus > Maratus speciosus. Next base: position 136,727,170 of record OZ010791.1, read on the forward strand.
ATAGAAAAGAGGCATGTTATTAACAACTAGCTGAACTAAAACTTCAATGGGCCCTGTGCCTCCAAAAGTAAGCAAATTAATCGATTGTAGATGGTTTCTCGAATATCTACAAAAATTCTTGATAATTGATTTTGAACTTCGAGGTTGTATAAAACATGTTTCAGTTCATTATTTTCAGTGACGATTTATTCGAGGGAACAATTAGGTTGCCAACAGTAAATTTAATAATAAAATGTTTTCAATCAACTATGTAACAGAAAAGGCTCAAAATAGTCCGTCACTTAAGCAAATATCTATGTGGGACGTGTTTAACGGCAGTGTGCATACGTGTAAGCACAGCACGCAAATTCGTAGAGGTGTTAAGAATTCTGTGAAAATACAAATGTTTTGTGTTTATAGAATACAGTATTTTCAACTAAATTTAAGACCACTTTTCAAAAACTTGAAAATAGAACACTAGGAACAATTAACAGAAAATAAAACATGAATATAGAGAATACTTATTGAAATTAGGGCATCTGTATGAAATAAGTTTTATCTGCACACGCGTTAAAGTTTCAAAATGTTTATTTCATAATTTGGCAGTCAGCTATTTACGGCAACTTATATAAAAAGTCCAGACAAATATCGCAAAAATTAAGAAAGATAGGGACGATGTAGTGAGTTGCCTTCTATTAGTAGCTTTATTATAAAAGACTTTTCACAATTTTTCAAACAGCTCAATATATTTTTGAGTCTTTTCTTTTACGATTTGCTTGATATCTCCATACTGCAGTCTATGAAAATAAATTGAATCACACTTAATGTGCAAGATGTTTATTATAAGCATTTATGCTGGTTTAATTTTTGTTAATTTTTTTATTAGTGGGGGGATGTGGTCGCTGATATACTATGGAAATTTCAATGAACATTATTATTTCACCATTACTAAAGTATGTGTGACCTTTGGAACCTTTTGATTTGTTAAATGATTGTCCTCCAGGTTTGTGAGTGAAGCTACATATAAAGATAGTAATATTAAGAATTATTTTTACAATAATTTTGTAACAGTCAGAAACTTTCTCATAGTTTCACAGTCAATGTCTTCCGTTGCTTCTCCTGGAAAACTTCCATTCTTGAATTGCATAATTTTGCGTATGGCAAGTTGTGCGGAATTGCGGTTAAGAAGTAACTCCAGTTTGAGATCTTTTCTATTTACGACAAACTGTAATGCACATTTTATAGTACTATTAAAATTAATCATATTTACGTCACTAAAGCATTTTCTTATGTATTGCTTTTATAACGATATTAAAATAGTTAAATATTCCATAATATTTGTTTTAAACATGCCTTAAATGTAACTTTTAGTCAAAAAATTGATTGTACATGTTTTTTTAAATGATAAATTTGGTTGAAATAGATAAAAAAATTACATATATACCTATATTTTCAAAGTAACAATTAACAAGCATATTTTTATATGCATATACGTATGTCTGATATATAAGAAAAACTATCATTTTCTTTATAGCTACTTAAATACATTTCGAAATCATGCCAAATATCAAAATATACCATTTTTTTACTCCTTTAGACATAATGGCCAAACTTCAGAAGAAAATACTTTCTTTGCCATATTGCAATGGGATAATAGGTAATATCAATTTCTGATTACTGCCATCTCAAAAGAATTTCCCCGAAGGCTATTTGTTATTTGAAGCTTTAATTTTAACTTTAGTTTTGGAAAATAATAAATAATAGGAATTTGAAATTTGAGTACTTTTGATAAACAAAAATGCTTTCCTAACATTAAAATAAAAGTAAGCATTTAAGATAGTAATTTGAAGAGCACAATGTTGTAAACAAAAAGCTTTTAAGAAATTGAGAATGAAAATTAATTTAATTATTTGTGTGATTTTTTATAGATAGTTCGAAATATTTACCATGTATATGGGAATAATAGCTTAAGAAAAATAAATCTAAAAATATTTAACACATTAACGCTGCTATTCACTCAGCTTCCAAAATCCCCTCGGTAATGAAAGAAAAATACTTTTTATCGTGCGCGCATGCGCAGATAATATATATATATATATATATATATATGTAACGGCTCATATTTAGTGAAATATTTAATATATTTAAGTTACAAATAACACCATATTGTTCCTAGTGCATTTTGTCAAATTTTCTGTAACTGGCGTTAAATTTGGTAAAAAACACAGCATGATATAAACAATAAACTTACAATAATTTTTTGAACAATTAAAAAAAAAATCAATATATCTCCATGAATACACATTCTATTCTTCCACAAATAAATTCATATTTTGTACAATGTCTATATATCCGCAAGCTATAGCGATAGATCATTTTAAATATTATTATTTTTCTTTGATTTTTTGCAAGTCCCCTAATTGACCTTCAGATCAAATCGCCGTTGATAAATATGAAGTTGCACATATTCTTCAGAATCCTGAAGTTCCAATAAAATCCGACGAAGGTACCTTCAAATATTCAACAAAATGTCTAAAATTGAAAGTGTCCGGTGATTAATGGTGACATAGTGTATATATATGTGTGTATTTTAAATAACAACAAAGTGTCACTCAATATTTGATATTATTTTTTTAAAACCCATATTTAAAATTCATAGAACCGTAAGATGAAATGTTGCGTACTTTATTTTTACTACCCAGTTAAGGATTATTGTACTGTTTTATATCACGATATATGCGTATTAAAATTGTTAAAATAGGAAAATATATGCCCATAGCTCCCAACTTGTACGGATTTTTGCGACCACTAAAATTTAACAGGAATTTCGGCCTTATTTAATTATCAATATTTACTGAAATTCGGCGATTGATTTGGGGAAAGTTCTCTATTAAATTTTACTGGTAGCAAAAATCCGTACAGGTTGGCAGCTATCTATGCCGATCAATTGGCGATAATGTGGACAATAATGTTCTGTAACAGATATAAAAATTATCACAGGAAGAAAAAATGGCCACTTATTAAAATGAGAATTCAGAAATTTCTTTTGTTCTTTGTATGGGTCAATATCTGAAAATTGGACAATTTGCGTCCACTGTCAATAATATTTCATTAATTATACTAAAACCAAAATCTGTAAAACGTAATATATTGTAACATTTATTATATCAATTACCAATGATAAATGATAAATGGGCATATAATGATGTATAAATAATTAGTTTTAATCTTTAAACAATCGAAATCATCATTTCAGTCCCTGACCCCACGTACAAATATCCAATATTAAATGTATGCTGTAAACATTTCTATAAATATTATTAACATTTGCTATTATATATTTATAAATATATGTATAAAGTATGGGAAAATATAATTATCTTTTCTTAGTATAAATTGTAGAGTAAAATATTGTAGTAAATATATTTTCCCTGAGGCTGACCATCATCTCAGTCCCTCTAAACACACATTTAGGTTAACAGATACTAGGTCGCTCTGGCAGAATCGTTTCCATAGCAACTGCAACTAAAGTCAACTAGCCAACATGGATGAAGGTAAGTTGTTTTTCTCTTTGTTTCATATTTAGAAATATTTAGTTTTTGTTCTGAACAGGGATGAGTATTTTTTATAGCATCATTTATGTCCCCTTATTTAACTTTTTATTTATAAACAAAAAGTTTATTGCAACTTTATTTACGTAACATACAAATGTCAAATGGCATATTTAATAATTTACATATGAGCAAAATGATTCAACAAAATGGCTGTGCAGCTTTTAAGACAAAAACATCACCTCAACCTCCATCCTCTCAGTCCCAATTATTAGACACTGATTATTATGTTAATAGATAATTTCTTCCATAAAAGTTTATCCTACGCATAAAATATACGTCGATCTCAAAAGACTACAGCATTTAACTGATAAAACATGTATCATATAGTATATAATAGTAATTGGAAGTTGGTACTTTAATTTAAAAAAAAAATAAAAATTCTCGAGAGAAATTTTCCAGTTTTCAGATATTGACCCGTATAGCCCGTATATGTAGGTATAACCCGTATACCCACAGAGAGATATTTATGTCCGAAAATATTCTTCCAATTTATAAGGAGGTACAAATTTTTTTTTTAAATATATCTAAGCTGTCATAATATAAACGTAGCATAATATAAACGTAATTTTAAGATATTTTGTGAATATAAAACTCCAAATCATAGGAAAATTTTGCTTCACACAAAAGTAATTTAGGCAAGGAATAGCAAATTCCTTCTTGGTGTAAAAGACAATATATATATCATGGTTTCATTCTAGAATTATATCAGAAACATATATTTTACAGAACAATTTTAAGTTTTAAAAATTTGAAGTGACTGATGTTACTGTAATTGCCATTCAAATGTTTTTTGAGGTATTTTCCATTCGAAGTAGAAAGTACTCTTAAATAACAGTAATTATGTATTACTTGGTATGTCATAACGGTTTTCGATATGCAACATTGGATACCAAATATAAGTATTAGGCATAGAAGTTCAAGTACCAACACATATATAAATCTTGTTTGATTACGAGAAACGTATTATTACTTACAGGCTCCACGAACGTTTTTATTGTGGGTCACACTTATCATGCTAATCATACTTATGTATATTATTTTATGGAACTTACCAATATCATATGTTTGGTACATAATGATTTTATCAAAGTAAATAACCTTCGATTACAAAAAATCCATTTTTTCCAATATATACTTTTCATTGTATTTTTTAGAGTGCAGTAACACCGACGACATACGCATTTTTACAGAAAGGATTTTTAATATTCTTATTTAAGCCCAGCAATTGGTTCAAACAACATTTTCTTCGGGAAATGCACTGTTAAAAAAATCTGTAAAGTTACTAAAGTTTTTCTTGGTAACTGGGATTCCTAGCACTTTTTATGTAACGGCAAGAACAAAAATTCAAGTAACGGACACACTTTTGCTCCGAAAATCAAAAAATCTGTAAGGTTACTAAGAATTTTTTAGGATACTGGGATGCCTAGAACTTTTCATGTAACTGCAACCAGCGTTATAGATAAAATTTTAATAAGATCACTGTATTTTTAGTAGATCCATTTGTAAAATTGCAGATTTCTTTAGCTTTACAAAAACCAGTTTTGTAGATTTGCAGCTTTTTTGTACAGTTACAGATGATAGTTTAGTAAGCAAGTAAATTTTCATCTGTAGAGCTACAGATTTTTTTACAGTCTGGGAGATAAAATATTCACGATTTTTAAAGTTACTAAATACTTTCACACACCATTCAATCGAATCTAAATTTATAATATATTCTGCCAGTGTAACTCTGTGCAACTTCTTACACATTCCAAATGATTCATGTATTTCTGTTCATGCAAAATAACTTGGGTTTAGAATAAACTACATTAAGTAATGTGTTTTTAATGACAGTTCTCAGCATTAATAAGTGTCATCCCATGACAGTAATTTTGATTCATAGAATTTACATCTTTCAAATACCGTAATGATATTTTTGAGCCTCCCAAAATGTTAAAAAAGATTGATATAATTTATTTGAATTATTCATCATAAAACATAATAATTTTTATATTTACATGAAAAAAAAGCTTTTATTCTTCTGTGCATTAGCATTTTGCTACAAGTTCTCACATCTTTTCATCTTTTTTCACAGGTAATGACAATGACTGATGAAATGATATAAACTTTTGTTCTGTATTTGAGAAAATCTTAAAGTTGTTGTGAATTATGCTTGAAAAATATTATTATATAATTCATTATATTTAAGTCTATGTAACAAATTTTTCAAAGAATAATGATTGATAGTTATGAAATATAAGCTTTTGTTCATATTATTAATAGAAATTTCTTTGGTTTCATGATTTAGTGTAAATGATTTATTTTTCATTTTAACACAAATAAATGTCAAATTTTCTTAAAGGTAATTTGGTGTAAAATAATTTTATGTAAAGCAAACTTAAAATTTTTTAATTGTTTATTTCAATTTAGTAGACATTTCATATAGTAAGAAATTACTTTTTGAGATAATATATTCAGTTTTTTTTTTCATACAACTGTAAAACAATTAAAATATCTTTAAAAGTTATTAGCTAATATAGTAGTTATCTAAAGCAATATACAAATATTGTAATAAATATTGAATATTAAGTATAATAAGATTATAATGAATATTGTGTTATATCAGTTTCATTTTTAGGGTTCCGTACTTAAAAAATAAAACACAGCCATTTTACTAATAAACTATGGAACCTGGACATTTCAAACTGAGGGAAGTAATAATGAATTTTGACCCACATATTTACAGATTATTAAATATTCCCAAATATAATTAGGGAAAATGTAGAGGGGCTAATTAAGTTTCTTGAAAAAAAAATATTTTATTTGTATATCGTGTGGGGCATCCCATGAAAGCATTCATATCTTTGAACTCAAAAACACATTTATTTTAATTTTAGATATTATATTTCAGAGATATGGTCGAAAGTGTAGTGCAAAAATATGTTCCCACACTTCTATTTCCGTATCTATCGAAACTAAAATTAGGAAAAAAATAGAGGTAGTACATGTTAATTTAAACCTTGCAGGAAAACTATAGCAATTACCCTAGGTCACATAGTTTTTGAGAAAAGTGCATATTTCCGTTTAAACCTTACAATCACGGGCGGTTTGGACATTCATAATGACTGGGGTGGTACTTTATGTATCATCGGTTTTTAAAGCATAGTTAACAGCTTTAAATGATATATTTGTGTAATATAATGCCCAGTAGCAGTATAAATGCAATAAACGTCAAATTTTAAAGTCAAACTAATTTAATCAGAATTTAACACATAAATACTATGGGATTCGCCACTACTTTGAATTCAGTAGATCTCTCAATACGCCTCCCGTGTATTTAAAACCTAATTAAAATCCTATATGGAAAAACGCGGCATGGACCAAGGCGACATTGCGACTTCCTTTCAAACGCGCTTAGCACGTTGCCAAGTATAAACTTGGAACAAGGCTTTTGTTTTATCTACATTGTAAGTAGAAAAGAACATTACTTCGCTGAATTATAGTTTTGTTTTTTTTTACAAAGTCTTATTTTTCTTTTAGAAACGATTTTCTATTATAATACAGTTAATAATCCATACATGTATTGTACGGAACCCTCTGAGTGCGAGTAGTACTCGTACTTGACCGTTTATTTAGATCTTATCCTTTTTTAAATATTTCTAGATAACTGTTTTTAAACGTAGATAGATGACAATGGGTATTGCACAAATTATCTTTTTTATTAACTGAGAACAAGGAAATATGCATTTAACGTAAATCCACGTGTAGTTCTAGAACGAATGTTTCAATTTTAATAATTCATTTTGGTTTAATAGAATATCAATGATGGTTATTCCAGAGACAATAAATGACAATAATAAAGTTGAAATGGCAGTTCGATGAAATGCCAGTATTGTTCAGTTACTGAGTCGAAAGCAAAAGAAATTCATCGGATTGTATCTGCAATATCTGTCTAAATTCTCATGATATTCAATGGAATTTTCATGTAAGTTTCTGTACTTAAACATTTCTTTTGTTCATTGTTTATATCACAGAGAAATCATTTTGTCCAAAAACATTATCTCTATTTGTAAGGAGGTGTGAAATGTATTATAAAATATATATAAGCTAGTTGCAGTAGCTGCGGTATTTTTTACTTTTAGAATTTTTCTTAACAGCTTTGTATGCTGATTCACGCGAGCTTGAACCTATTTCGCGATTTTCACAACAGGGTTTGTATTCGTCGGTGAGTTTGTTTTTGACAAACTCAAAGGTTGAGTCCTCATCATTGCGGATGTCAAGCAGGTTATTAGGGGGTCATATGAATGTGGAAGAGGAACATAATAGCAGCGCACATATGTGCCAATTGGCTATTTATTCACCTATGGCAAAGAGCTTATTTTTCAGTGACAATATATTTTTTATGTAACCGACCATGTCGCCACACTCACTTAATTTTTGCGAGTACAGCTTTCAAAATAAAAATAGTTTTGATGACAGGTATGCTCGTTGATCGACCAATTTTAGCGCATTCCGCTCCTTTTTCACAGTATTGAGATGCTTCACACATATAATTTGCGAGTCCTCTAAACATAAGTTTATTATGGCTTTTGCTTTCGAATTATTTTTGATCGAATCTGCCGTTTCCGGTACTGGCGAGTCGGCTGTGACCATGCCGGACAAGTCCTCTTTTAACAATTGCATCTCTAATTTGAAAGACCAATTACTCTAATTATTGTTGCTTAATTTTTCAATAAGTGCAATTTCTTTGCTAGCAACCATTTTCAATATTATGTACTACTTTATATAGATTATTTGTGTATGTGTAAGTGTTATTGTATATTATATAGTACCGCGTAATTACAAATCTAATGCGGCTGTGATTCGTATTTTTTAATCTACTCACTTCACTAACTAACCCAGTAAAATACTATATATGTCACACACAATGATATATTTTTTCAGAACATTCACTATTTCTTTCTAATTCTGTATTTCAATATCTATATTCAGTATTCAGCAACACAATGTTTGTATCACAATATTTTATCATATAATGTTTTCATTTACTTGAGTTACTATATTTAATACGTTTTCATATATTTTTCATACATATATATTTAGCCCCCCGTACGGTATGCTATTTCTTTCTCCCAGCTATTTTTTTGTCATTTCCAAGAAATAACGTTATTTTACAGAAACCAGCCGTAAAACAAAGCAGTACGATTAAATACTCTATAGCAATTTTTTAAACTTCTAAGCATCGCGCATTTTCAATTTTTATACCATCGTATTGGGGAAAAAAGTACTCTTAAATGCAAACTGTTTGAAAACTGCATCTCCATTAATTTTTGAAACATTATTTTTTTTTTTTGTAGTTTTTGGAGCCATTTTCTTAATATTGGCAACAGAAGTAGTCCATTTCAGTAGAAAGTAAAGGAAAAATAGTTCTAAAATAGTAATTATATATTTTTGTTATCATTTTCTCATAACAACCGAACTCTACATGTAATCTACCAATAAAGTACGCAGAATAATCTGCCTAACAGAATAATCTGCATACGCTGGATAATCTGCACAGTCAACAAAACTGATAAAAAATCTTAATGTTTTCTTTAGAGAATTTGTCGGAAGGTCTCCCCTTCCACAGGCAGATGGAGTGGGGGAATGAACAAAAACGAGAGATAAAAAAGATTTCGGGGATGTCCAGTAAGGACCCATTGAGTGCTCAATCTACGGTTAAACTTCTATACCTATATCCATTTTCAGGTCAACATTTTTCAACACATTTCTGTAGATAAAAAAAGCCCAGAGCGTAGACTGTACATTTTATTCAATTAATGTTGCTATAGTTTTTTTCTTTGTTTAATGAGAATAAATGTAAATATGTAGGAAGTAAGTACGTCTACATTAAAATATTCATTTAAGGCTGTTCTCAAATCAAAAAGAGCAACTTCCTGACATAAGTTTTAATTTATTTTTGTCCAAAAATGCATGAAACGAGCTGGTGTTCTTGTTCAAAAACTATGTCGTCGAACTGTTTTTTCCATTTTTTTTTTTTGTAAATCCAATAGATCTTTCAGAAAATAGTGTCAAAATAGACGTTCTGAACCGAATTTCCGCGCGAAAGTAGAAAAATAACTCAAGAGCGCGCGAAAAACGGGTTTGTCACGTGATCGAAATTGCTTATAACTCAATGGGTAATTGATTGATCAAAAAATGAAAAAAAAACAATTCAATTCCAAATAACTTCCTTGGCCAAGCTTTCCAATTTTATAGCTTTCCGTTAAAAAAATGTATTTGTAAATGTGTCAGAAAATTTTGCGCTCGTTGATCAGAGCATTTAAGAACAGCTTTAAATTTAAGGCCCCACCAGTGGCTGAGAGGTTCTGCTCTCGAAGCTGGTAGACGGGAGGTGCTGGGTTCGATCCTAATCGCGCCCGTCGGCCTAATCGTTCGGAGTTTTCGTGGTTTTCTTCGAGCCTTGGATTTCCATGTGTAAATATGGGTTAGGTTCCCTTAGAAAGACCCCCACGGAGGGCACTCCCCCCGGGCCTATATCCCTAGTGTAGATAATCGGCCGTCAAATATCAACCAACCTTAAATTTAAATGTGCAAATATATTAATATAAATAAATTAAACTGAAATAATAAACTTCCAAATAAAACAAATTGCAATAGATTTACATGACGATACGTGGAAATTAAAAAAAATATTTAATCAAATTTTTTATAAGTAGATGAAAAATAACTTTCAAATAATCAGGAAATTTAAAACATTTAATGATGTAATATTTCAAATTTTAAATGCTTAAAATACGCACAGCCAACAGAGTGTCCAATCCGAGACTTGGACAGTTTTTCTTTCTGTTGGCTGTATGCATTTTAAGTTATAAAGAAAATCAGTAATTAAAGAATAAAGGTTTTTTATAGTGATTTTTAAACGAACATTTTTGAATCGTATTCAAAAAACTTTTGACTTTCCTTTTCAGAATTTCTATAAAAAAAAAAAAAAAAAAAAAAAAAAAAGCAAGTCCTAAGACTTATAGAAATATAGTGTGAAAAACTGGAAGGAGTTCAAATGCAACTATCAAACTTTGAAGAGAATAATAATCAATTAACCATCTGATATCGAAATCATAATTTAAGCATGATTAATGATTGCGGAGTTAAATTTAATGATTTAATTCATTTAAATGGTTTGCAGATTTTAAAAGTAAGAATACTTAATTTATAAATTTTCCGAAACGTTTAAGTTTTCTTCAGAATCATATGGCAATTTTCATTTTTGCGAGATCATTAAATAAACAGTTTTGTAAAAATTTTTTGAGGATAAATGAAACAAAATTCATTTATCAACGTAACCGAAAGTTTCAGCGCACGCATTTTTATTAATATGTAATTTCATAACTCAAGCGGAAGAATATATTTTCCATGGTTTCTAATACGACTTCTACTTATAGAAATTAATGACTTTTTAAGGTTTTTTATAACATCTATAAAAATGGATGTTATGTGTAAAAACCAAAAAGAATTCACAACGATCGAAATGAACTTTACGGTCTGTATCAATAGATCACTCTTCGATTTTGATTTACGAGCAAGGTTTTTAATTTTTATTTTTTTAATTTAAAGTAGGAACATTACATTATGTGTGATATTTTGGGACCGAAAAAAAATCTGAATTAATTTCTTAAGATTATTATTTAACAATTTGAAAACGCTATACGGGAACATACTTTAAAACATTGTTACCAAATGCGGCAGTTATTTTATTGAGAAATTTCACAACAGAAAATTTATAAAAATATTTTTCTTTTTTTTTTTTGTTCACGGAAATATAAATGCTCATAGTACCCAAAAATAACTAAAAAAAATTTCTGGGGTGAACTTAGAATTCCTTAACAAAAATTTAAAAAATGACGCATAAATGTGTCAGCCTGCCTGCACCAACGCCCCCTAAATACGACATAAAGTTTATACACGCGTTACGAATACGTCACACAAAGCAGGCAAAAAAAAAGAGAAAAAAATCGGACAACTTGCATGTTTTGTATTATTTGTCTCGTGGAATTATTTATTACAATTAGAAAATAAGAATTTATAATTACAAGAGCCAACAAAATCGAAATATGCAAGTTGTTTAATTTTTTATTTTGTTTTGCTTGCTTTGTATAACGCTTTCGTAACGCGCGTCAAGGCTTCTATCGTATGTAGGGGGTGATGTCCGTACAGTGCTAATATAGATGTAATAAAATTTTATAATTTTCCTTTCGCAAGATATATAAATGCAGTGATATCATAATACATGCAAGTAATGTGAAAAATATACATAGGTATAATGGATAATAATAAATTATAAAGTTTTTAAACATGAAAATTACTTTCACATGTATTCGAATGCAGGTTATACATCTCTTAATCAGGCATTTTCATTAATTAAAAAATATGAATATTTAAAATGCTTTCTGTGTTTTTTGAAAACACTTTATGTTCGATTATTGTATTAAAAGAGTTTAACACACAGAAAGGTATAACCCGTGCTTGAATTTTTTTATTTGCTGCCCATGACACCTTTGCGGATTTAAATCAATATTTAGAAAGATCTTTGTTTTAAAATGACATAGGCATGTTCCTTGCATTGCATTTTGAAAATATTTATTTTTCCTTTGACAAACTCGATTGACATTATAAATTGCTATATTGTCATTTCTTATTGTTTCAGTCTGAATTTCGGATTCTAAAATGTGAAATATTCAAAAGAATCGTTTCGTTACATCACGAAATAAAGCAATTTTTGTAAAACATGTTACCATATCTATCTTCACTATACTTGTTGTATCGTAAAATTATTTAAATATTTATGTATTCTATATATCTCTGCATATTCAATTTATTACCTTGCATGTGTGTCATGGAATGTGTAATATACAGGGTGTCCGGGCTAAACGTATCCAAAAGTTATGTCTTCTTTTTACCGAAGTACAGATTAGAATTTAAAAATATATATTTAAAAAAATAGCAACTAACAAAGTTTTAATATCAATAGACTTCGATGCGTACACCTTTGGTAGCACGACAAACGTCTAAACGGTAATCCACTTTTCCTCAACTGTTTCGAAGCATATCAGGAGTTACTAGAAAAATTGCTTCTAAGATACGCTTTTTACACTCCTCCAGATTTTCAGTTTTTTGTTTCGTTCAATGTTTTAAAATCTCGGAGGGGTTTCCAATCCATGGAAGAAAAGCCTATTATATTCTAATGGGTAGTTCCGTAATATTCATAACTTTTAGATACTTATAGCCTAGACACCCTGTATAATGATCGAAAGGGAAATACGGAAATAATAATGAAATATGAGAATCTAAACTTTGATTGACTTCTGTAAAATAGTTTCTTAAAATAGGTGTATTTCTAGTGATAGTTAGGTAAGTGGAAAAGGGGGCAATATATGTTGAGATGAAAACATTATTTATAAATCTCAAAAGTATCCTTCCTTCAGCCGAAAAAAATATGTAAATTACCTGACGCGAATGGGAATTCCCTTCAATTTAGGCCCCTTGTGTCACCACATATTTAATCCGCTGTTCCTTCAACTGCCGAAATTACTTCTGGATGGCTTCTTCTTGAATGGTGTTCAACTTCGTCGCACAGTGGAGTATTTGACTCGAAATCCTGGTCAAAAATATTTTTCGATGTAAATATAGTCCGATTGGCTTGAAATTCTTCGATTTTATTGGGTATTACTATGGAATGTTTGGTATTGTAAATGAAGTCTATAGCCTTTACGGTTCTATAGCCTTTACAGAGACACCCAAAAGAATTCCCTTACATTATGGTCTATGGGGAAAAATCGTTTTCTCTGTATTATAATGATATCACACATTTAAACGTGCTGAAATTTATATACATCATTAAGGTGTACTAATGCACTTATTGTAGAATATGGTGTGCATAGAATATATCGTTCATTTACAGGGACACACAAAAGAGTATGGCTGAAGAATAAATTTAACTATTGAAGTCTATTACCAATAATTGCTGGAAGCGCGTTTGTAGTTGTGATATTCGTTTTAAAATACAACATTTTTTTTGTATTACTTAGTGTGGATACATTCTATAGATCATATACAGGACTGCACTAAACTTCTCAAGTATATTTCCGTTTATTCACGGTAATGGCTGAATGGACATTTTTTACTGTGCTGCTTTTACATTTAGCGTACTATGACGTATCCATACAAATCCATAGCTTAGTTTAATATTTTATATCTTAAAAGCTGACTAAGTGTAAGTAAGATTTTAACACCTCACATAATAATGAACATACATTTTATAAATATTTTGACAATTAAGAAAAAAAAGAGTTACCATTTAAGAAGAGCGCAAAGAATTTAAAATATTAATTTAGTAAGTAGATATTTTAAAAATACGCATAAATCACATGTCCATTTACTTAACATTAGCGAAGGGAGTACGGAAATTGAGCTACTTGTAACCTTAATTATTTACTGTTTTTAAGAGGAAAGTAATTGTTGATAGGTTTGTCTTATTCACTATTTATGTTTAATTAAATGTATTTAATTTTTCTATATAAAACTTATTATTTACATTTAAAATGCTTATTACATTTAAATTACTTTTAATAATAGTTATTGCATTTAATTTATGTTTAATATTGTTATATTTAATAATAGGTTCAGTAAAGTGGAGTCTATACAGTATAGATTGCTAGTAATTGAATGTATTTAATATATTACCAGTTTCAAAAGGATTCTTCACAACTCTTCTTCCTCTTCTTCATCACTCTCTTCTTGGTTTTTATCGGGACTACCATCAGACCTTGCTGGAAGAAGAAGTTGTAGGGTCTCGCTACTGTATGGCTTGCTCTTTTTAGTTGATAAACGTAATTATTAGAAAATATGAAGTTGCTTATTTTCACGTACATTATAAAACGAAAATTTTAATTAAATTTTGTTGGTGCCGTTTGTCAGTTTTGGAATTAAAATTAGGTGTCCCTTTTTAAGGACACTGCCTTCGAAAGGGTTAATTCCCTCCTTTCTCTCCTTATGTTACACACATGGTCCCCAAGAACTAATTAGGGAACCCTTTTTCAATAAATAACTATATACATTTTGAAGGCGATCGGATATTTCTATCAAAAGATATCGAGTTGTGTGCGTATGTACGTACCTACATACGTACATATGAACGTACGTACATACAGACAGACAGAATATGTAGGTGCAAAAGCTCTCCGGTAATATCCTGTGAGCTAAAAACCTGCAATACGACGGTAAATATATAGTTCTTATCTCTTCGATTTGGTGGCCGCAAAACAGAGCATTTAAAAAGCCATCCCGAATATATATATATATATATATATGGCAACAATATGCGGAAGAATTTTTTGCAGAAATTCACACTACAGACTATAACTAATACGGTTATAATTCAAACATGGCGGTGCAAATCGCGGCTCATATTTAAAAAGATTTCGATATGTATAAATTAGAGCAAAAAACGCTTTAGAAATTAACACTTTTACACATTTAATGTTTTTTTTTTATTACATTAAAAACGAAACTGTTTAAATTAACACATAGTTTAACATTAAGCTCTGTCCGTTGTTAAACACGTAAGCCCTGTTTAGTTTCAATTCAACAATTCATTGAGCCACAAAAAAATTATATTTAAAGAAACAAACAAACAAAAAAAAAAAACAAAAAACCACGTTTTGTCAGAAAGAAACTTCCTCTTCAGCTGAGGCCAGGAGCCACCGGATATAACTCAGGTTTCTAAAATAGACATAGATAGATGCACCAATTAGTCAGCTATTAAAAAAATATGATTTTTAGAATTGTTGACAAAATTTTAATTTTTGCATTTTTGGCCAGGTTTTGGGTTCAAACACTCCTTTGTGGTCGTCGCGTTTTGTATATCTCATCTCTACTAAAAACAAAGGAAAACTTTTACTGCGCCTCCAATTTATGAAGTGAAATGAAGTCTCATGGAGCCATGTCTGGAGAGTATGGAGGTTGGCGAAGAACTGGAATTCCATGTTGCACTAAAAACGTCTCATATGTGATGAATGAGCCATTGATGAAACTTACGACACCTTATGAATCTTATGGATCGTTTC
This sequence comes from Maratus speciosus, assembly GCA_963932465.1. Classification (NCBI taxonomy): domain Eukaryota; kingdom Metazoa; phylum Arthropoda; class Arachnida; order Araneae; family Salticidae; genus Maratus; species Maratus speciosus. The sequence continues at coordinate 136,742,864 of OZ010791.1, forward strand.
GCTTAGAGAATCACCAAGCTTTGATAAAATTTGATGCAGTATCTTTGCTCAGCTCGTCTACCCATCGTTAGGGAAATCAAAATCCAATAAAAATCATTGGAGCGCATCACACGGCGGCCAACAGGGAACGACTGGCTCACTGAAATTCGGGACAAAATTCAAGTATGCGCTTTAAGCTCTCATTCCGATGTGCACAGTGGCGCGCCCTTATAATCACTACTGTGCGCTGAATAAATCAAAGTCGGACAGTTATCAGACAGAACTCGTCGGAATAGGTCGCAGTGAGTTAGTTCAATCAATCCATTCCTCTTTTTTTGTTCACATCCATGTGTAGATATTTTAACAAAACAGTGAACATAATAACAGTTCGATTTCATAAATGTTCCTGTCGCTAGGTGCATCGCTAGAAATGTACTATAATTCGGTCGGTAGCACCATATGTGTTAAAAGATAATCCTTTGAAAATTTCGCAAATCTACATACATTATTATTGCAGTTAATAACAGAAACCTGGGTTCGCGTGGGTAATTTTTCGTGATAAATGAAAAAGACTTCATTTATCAACGTCACCGACAGTTTCAGCAACCATATTTTTTTAATGTATAATTTCGTTATCTAAGAAGTAGAATACGTTTCGCATGGTTTCTAATATGACGTCTAATCATGAAGAATAAATGACTTTCAAAGACATTTTATTACATTCTTAAAATGGATGTTGCGTAAAAAAAACAAAAAGAATTCAGAATGATCAAAATGAACTTTCTAGGATATATCAACTAACCGATTTTTTATGTTGACTTACAAATAAGTTTTTTAAGGTTTGTTTTAAATTTAAAACATTAACTTTAGGTTATCTATTATATTTCGGAATCTAAAAAAACGAAATTAATTTCTTAAAACGATATGTGTATTAATACGGACCCAGTAAATTTTATAAATTTATTTTCTCAAGATATCAAAATGCAGTTATAACATAAATGGAATTAATGAGAAAAATATAAACACATATAATAATTAATAATAAATTGTAAAGTTTTGAAACACGGAAATTACGTTCATATGTATTCAAATGCAAATTATATATTTTAAAGTGGTATCTCCAATAATTTAAATGCTAAATTTTAAAATGTTTTCTGTGTTTTTTACAAAGTACTTTATATTTGACTGTATCATTAAAAGTGTTTAACCATGCTAGAATTTTAATATTTGTATTCAATGGCAGTTTTTGCGGATTTAAATAAACATTTAGAAAAATCTTTGTATAAAAATGACACAGGGAATTTTCTTGCCTTTCAAAAATAAAATTTCTCCTTTGACACAGCTTCAATGACAGTATAAATTGCCGTATTGTGGTCTATTTTCATTCCAAATTTCACTGTACTTTCAAAAATGTGAAGTGAGCAGACGAAATGCTTCGTTATCTCAGGCAATATGACAATTTTTGTTGAACATATTACCATAGTTTTATTCACTTCACATGACGTTTTGTAGACTTATTTAAATATTCATATATGCTATGTAAATCTATGTATTATATTTCTCCTCTTGGATGTGTGTTATGAATGTGTAATGTGATTGATTAAAAACTAAAAATGGAAAAGATAATGAAGTATGAAAATCTTATCGTTGATAGTATTCTGTACAATAGTTTGTTATTTGAAATTATAAATACAAGGTGTATCTAAAGTAATTATCAGAACTGAAAGAGGGATAGTATATTTTGAGGCAAAAAGATTTTGTATATGAGACGACGGCCGCAATGATATTGTTCAATCAGTCCAACCTGTATTTTCTTCCCTGCTCATTTAAGGGCAGTTGGAAGGTCAAAACCTAAAATATTTCTAATTTTTTATCTTTTAATATTTTGAATCTACTATTTCTCCGCTTTCTACTTATATATTAGTTTTGTGTCTACGGCAACCAGAAGTTGGAAAATTTTTAGTAATTCTGTTTGATTAGATACTTTACTACTAATGCGTTTATTTACTTTAAGCTTTATATTCTCAAAATGTTGTTTTTTTTAACTTCGATGTACCTTTTTCAAAAAATATTATATATTATTCTTTGAAATTTTGCTTTAACATGCTATACATATCCCTGTTTAATCTGAGTTGAATTGTTTAAACTCGCAAAAAGAACCTTTTTTATTATCATCATTATCTTTAAAAAAAATTGCATGATTTTTTTTTTCATTTTCAATGTGGTTTCTACTTTAGATTTTTTGAAAAAAAATATCTGAGCTTTATTTAATTATAAATTTAACTTCAGATTATTCAGAATTATTTATTTTACGCATAAAATTTTTTCCAAGTCCATATCTTAATAGTTTATGAGAAAGGTACATTAATTTAACATGGCAAGGTACACATTCCGACTGCCCTTAAGCAAAACAGTGGATAGAATAATTTTTTTCCCTATGAATTAAATTTTCACCTAATACATTGATAGAATTACTCTGTAATTTGTTCAGTGACTCCATATGAATTGTCAGAAAACCTTCCTAATTTTGAATGGTCTTTTTCAGTTTTAGATTGATAGGTATTATGGCCAGTTAATCACCTTCCTGTGATTTTTTAGTGTTTCACAGAATGCAAAGATATTCTGTTGAAAATTTCGCTAAACTATCTTTATTTTTGTTGCAGTTATATCCGGAAGCCTGAGTTGGTTTGGTTTGTTTTGGCCACTCTATATTTTTCATAGAATATCTCTGATGAGAAAATTTTATTCTGCAGAAGAGTTGATTTTCTTGATAGCTTCTGACTGTCAATATACATATCTTCACAGACGGTTCAAAATCTGATCAAGGGACGGGATCCGCTTTTTGTGCATTTAAAGAGAATTCCTTAATACATGCGTGGAATGCTCGTCTTTTCGTAGAGAATTCTGTTTTTCAAGCTGAACTTTTTGCCATTAAAAACGATGCGGTTTGGGCGGATTCGTTTGATTACAAATCATTCCTAATCTCTTCAGATAGCATCTCAGGTTTAATGACTCTGCAAAACACAGATACAGTTGACTATATGATTTCAGATAATCTAGGTTTAATACACAAATCCAGCAAAATTTTCCATTTTAAATGGGTTAAAGGGCACTCAGGAGTCACAGGGAACGAATTAGCTGATATAATGGTAAATAAGGCAATAGAGGTCACATTATACTTCCTTCCACATCCGGCTTCTCATTTAAAATATAAATTACAACAGAAAATTAAAAAAAAATGAATGGCAGCAAAGGTGGGAGAATGAAGGCACCGGCCGCTACACACCTAACTTATTACCAAGCGTTCCTGTTCAGTTTACCGTAAATAATCGTTACCTTCTTTTTTTCACAAATCACGGCCCTTTCCAGAAATATCTTTACGACATAGGTAAACGTGATTCCCCTCTTTGTGTATGTGGTCTCCCCTCCACCTCACTTCACTACGCATTGGATTGTCCTGTAAAAACATATTATCACGTTACAAAACATAGAACTGTGGCGATTCGGGATTGGATTAATTATCTTAGTAAAAGATCTGTTTTCATGAACAGAATATCAGCACTAATGAGATTTATAGAGAAAAAGGAAGTCATTTTTAGAAATAATTATCCATACCTCTCGGACACTTCTTCAGACGATGTTTTATGATTTTTTTCCATTGTAAATATTTTTCATATATATTCATTAAATATTATTATTAATAATTTTTATTATTATTGGTATTATGGTTATTGCAAGTAGTGTTTTTGTTATTAATATTTTGTATTTATTATATTTCGTCATGTTTTGAACAAGGCAGCTATATTGAGAATCTTACAGTTTTTTTTTAAATTTACTACAGCATAAATATAAACAGTGAACATTTCTTTTTAACTGCTGCCAAAAGGATGGACTAACAATTAGGTTTCGACCGTCGGTAGGAAAAAACTCAATCAGGCTTGCAGCTTGGAGCTACAGTTTGGATTTCCCTATCCCTTCCCTTTCAAAAATATTCTACATATTATTCCATTGTACTTAGTTGTATAATTCCATTCTTTACAAATTTCTTTCTTTTACTTTGTCATTGAGAAGTTTCAATTTGCAAAACTTTAATTATGAAACACCTTTTTCTTTCTACGAAAATAATTGCAAAATCATCCACATATATTATTTTCCCTTATCTCACTTCCAAATGCTTAATGTGTGAAACACCGAAATAAACTCACAGTAATTGTGTGCCGCAACTGGACATGAAACAAACATAATAAAAAAGACTATATTGGAATGCATATTTACAAGGAGTAATTCTCTGACTGCCTGACCTGGGCAGAAAAAAAAAAAATGAATTTTAGGAAAGAAGAGAGCCGAAATAAAGCCACAATACCTATTAGTGTTTGTGAGTAATTCCCGACATTCGAGCTTCTTCATGTCAACATGTTTATGACGTCAGGAAGTTTTTAAATATCTGTTCGATTTCAGTTGAACTTCGTGCAGGCTTCAGAAGGATGTATTTTCTATTTCTCCTGCAGTATTGAAATAGGAAAGGGAACTCAGCTATCTAAGTTTGAGAATGACCAGAGAATAACGTTTAAGAAACAAGGTTATTCACTACGACAGATATCTAAGTGAATAAAGCAATCTAAAATAGCAATAGACAATTTTTTGTATAAAAAATTGGAGACGTACAGTCGTGGGAAAAAAAGTAAACACCCCCTACTAACTCCTCAACAAATCATCATAGAAGAAAGTTTCTGGTACCGAATGATTGGAAATAAAGTCTACTTTTAAATGATGTATATAAAATTTTCTTAGGGGGTAATCTACATATTAAAACTAATTCTAACTTCATTTTTTTCAATGACAATACCCAATTTTAACGATATATTTGAAATCTTCGGTTCACACTATGCCTAGACACCAAATTTCAAGTCATTTGAATGATAAGTTTTTGAATTATAAACATTCAACATTTAGTGCTTCTAATGTTAAATTATATTTTCATTTATATCTCCCGAAATTATGCTCCTAATGTGCCAATTTTTTTTGTGGTAATAATACTAATGTACCCAAACATAAATAAGCTGAATTTGGAATTTTTATAATTTTATGATATGAATTATGAATTATAAAATTAATATTCGAAAAAATTATGAATTGCAACCCACAATTTTTTTGATGGATTTAGATTTATTAAGTCCTGCTTTATGGAAATTCAAAAATTTCACATTTTTCTTCCAAGTAGTTTTCAAATTATGCTTAAAAAACGGCAAAATGATGGTTTAAGGGGCCGTCTATGATGGAAGTGAGTAGACATTTTGAAATTTATTCTGCCTTACTGTAATCTAACACGCTTCATTGACTCATAGAGTGGCGCTTAAGGTGCCTTGATCAAGGAAGCGGCTCTATCGGTTAACAATCCAGTACGGAACTTCAATTTGGATACAGCCCTTAAAATACGCTCGTTTTAAAATAATTAATTTCTCGGAAACTTATGGTACGAATTGCATAAAAATTCGTTTTTAGGCTAATTTAAGGGTGTAGAGTTCATTTATGATGTCAGAATTGGGTACTGCTATTAAAAAAACAAAGTTAGGATTCGTTTTAATATGAGGTGACCCCCTATGCAAATTTTATATGCATCATTTAAAAGTAGACTTTATTTGCAATCGTTCGGTACCAGTAACTTTCATCTACGATGATTTGTTGAGGAGTTAGTAGGGGGTGTTTACTTTTTTTTCCACGACTGTACATGCAGAAAAATGACTTTCAGGCAGGAAAGAGATGTTGTGTGTCGTCTTTCAGGAGGTGGTATTTCCGTAAGACAAATGGCTAAACGAATAACATCCCAGTGATAAAATCAAACTCTGTCATGATTTGTAAGGCGACAAGAAACTTGCGGCACAAAAAAGGGAGACAGCAACCGATGATGAAAACTATGCAGAAGCAAAGAAGTGTTGACTGGGCCAAACATAATCAAACATGGAAGGACCAGTAGCGTTGTGTCATATCCTCAAAAGGGAACTCAACTATCTAAGTTCGAGAAAGGCCATATAACAGCATTTAAGGAATAAGGTCATTCCCATCGACAAATATCTAAGCAAATCAAACGATCTAAATCCGCAATAGACAATTTTTGGAAGAAGGGCAATGCATACGTGTATAAAAAATAGGGGACGTACATGCCGAAAAATGACTTCCAGGCAGAAAAGAGATGTTGTGCGTAGTCTTTCACGAGGTGATATTTCCCTAAGACTAATGGCCAAAGAGTATAAAATCTCTGTGATAAAATCAAACCCTGTCACGGATTGTAAAACGTACAAGCAACATTCAATAGAAAAATAGGAGACATCAACCCATGATGAAAGCTAGTTACAAGCAAAGGTGTGTCGATTGTACCAAACATAACCTGTAAGGACCAGTGGCATCGTGTGATATTATCAGATGAAACAAAATTTAATTCGGATGCCCTGTACGGCCTGGCTTTCTATTGGCATAACATGAGGAGAAAGATAAATTTTTCTCAAAAAGACGGCGAGATATAGGCTCTTTAAGGGTGTGGGGATGCTTCAGTTATGGTGGTAAACGTAAGCTAAATTTTCCCTCAGGCCGCAAGAAGACTACCGATTACCAATAAATGCTAGAAAGCGATTTACTAAAATTTGAAGAAAGAATTAACAGTCTAAGTTGTATTTTCCAGCAGGACAACGCATTTACTCACGTTTCAAAATCCTGCTGGGAATGATTTTTGGATATTGTGTTGTATGACCTGCCCTTTCGCCTGATTTCAATCACCAAGGAAAAGTGTGGGGTAACCACAGTAGTTCTGCATAATATTCCAATGATAGACATTTATAATCTGCGGCAGAATTGAAAGCCGCCATCATTGAAGCCTGGTGTAATATTTATGCTTCTGACTTCCAGGGATTGGTAAATGGAATGCCACATTATATATTTAAAGTCAAATATAAGAATGGCGGGTATATTGGATATTAACAGTGGTGGTAACTTTTCTCCTTCTTTTTTTCAACATTAATTTTTTTTTCCGTGCCCACGTGGGGCAGGGATCGTGTTACTCCTAGCAAAAATGTATTTGCATATAGACTTTATTAACGTATTTGTGTCCTTTTTATCGGTTTGTTTCGTATCCAGTTACTGGACATAATCACGGTGGATTTTTTTCTGTGGGACGCACCTTTTATATACGATAAGTTGAGCTTATTATGTGGACATTCTTCAGTGACTTTTAAAAGTTCTATAAACCAAATAGCCATTTAAGTTAGTCTAAATTTTGATTTCAATGAAAGTTGACTTTTCAAGTGGTTAACTCAGTCATTGAATTATCATGGGATTGTATTTTTAATTCTAGTTACGTAGAAACACGCTGTACTGCGTTTGCAATTTACAAGATATTTCGAGATTTTTCTGAAAAAAGATATTTAATCCCAGGCTAAATTTTAAATTAAATTTAAAATTAATTTAATATATATATTGGGAGTACAAATTAATTCGGTCCGTTTTCAATAGATGGCTCTGGCTGATTTGTTTACTGAATAATGATAGATGTTTTTGGCATTGTTAGAAAGGATTGACCTTTGTCAACCATATTCAGTCAACGAAGCTTCGAGTTTTATACAACAAAATTGGTTTTCTGAGCATTCAATATGTCGAGTTTTGTGCTAAATAAACAACATTTGCGGGAAGTTTTGATTTTCTTTTTTAATTGGAAGAAAAGTGCCGCTGAAGCGCATCGATCGCTTGTGGAAGTATATGGTGAATCTGCGCCATCTGATAAATCATGTAGAGAGTGGTTTCGACGCTTCAAAAATGGTGATTTTAGTGTCGAAGACAAGGAGCGCCCGGGCCAGCCGAAAAAGTTCGAAGACGCCGAATTGGAGGAATTGCTCGTTCAAGATCCGTGCCAAACGCAACAAGAGCTTGCAGGATCGTTGGGAGTCACTCAGCAAGCAATTTCCGTGCGCTTAAAAAACATGGGAATGGTTCAAAAGCAAGGAAATTGGGTCCCATACGAGTTGAAACCGCGCGACGTTGAAAAGCGATTTTTCATCAGTGGACTGCTGCTCGAACGACAACAAAGAAAAGGTTTTTTGCATCGAGTTGTTACCGGAGACAAAAAGCGGATACAATACGATAACCCCAAGAAGAGAAAATACTATGCTCGGCCTGGTGAATCATTGCCATCAACGTCAACATCAACGCCAAAGTCGAATATTCATGGTCTGAAGGTAATGCTGTGCGTTTGGTGGGATCAGACTGGGATAGTGTACTATGAGCTGCTAAAACCTGGCGAAACAGTTACTGGCCAACGCTACCGACTGCAATTAATGCGTTTGAGCCGAGCATTGCGTGAAAAACGGCCAGAAACCATCGAAAGGCTCCATGTGGCAATTGTCGTTAAAAATTACTTGGAAACGTTGAAATGGGAGGTCCTACCCCACCCGCCGTATTCGCCAGACATTGCTCCTTCTGATTATTGGTTGTTCCGACGGATGCATCACGATTTGGCTGGACACCGCTTCACTCACCGATTCATGGTTTGCATCCAGAGAGGACTCATTTTTCAGAGATGGAATCCGAAAATTGCCAGAAAGGTGGACAAAGGTTGTGGCTGCCGATGGACAATACTTTGAATAACATGTTTTTTCATTTTGATAATAAATAAAATGTTTTTTTAACGAAAAAAAAACGGACTGAATTAATTTGTACTCCCAATATATATATATATATATATATTATATATAAGGAGTAGGATTTACAGTATAGGCTAGTTGGAAATTATGAAAAAAAATGCATTTGAAATTTTAATTGTTTACCCTGCACAATTTTTGTGATGTTCATGCAGTTATAGTAGAGAGCTTTTACGAAAGTGTGAACACATATAAAAACATATAAAATTTGTTTGGCAAAGAGGGCTGGGGAAAATAACTTGGAATGCTTTGCTCTGTGTTTCACTTGTTAAGTCTGTAATTACCTTCAATTTATTTTTTTTTCTGTTTGCTTGCCTAAATATTAGAAACACGTAGTTTAGGATTATTCCAATGTTCTATATGAGGCCATTAATTAACATTTTAATCAAATTCGGAAAATGGTATTTAATAATTTTGCAATCTTTCAGATTTTTCATAATAATTAGATAAATGTCGGTGGAAGATGCGTAAATGCTTTTTACAATACATTTTTTAAAGAAGAGATAAAGTAAAGCATCATTAAACCCATTTATAGATCAAAATGAGACCAAAGATAGTTTATCCACTAGTTTGGGTAGCAAACGAAAATCGTCACATTGAATTAACTCAACTTTATTTTTATATTCTCTGTTTTTATAGGAAAATGGCAAAAATAGCTATAATTATCCAAATTTTGGCCTTTTTGTTTTTATTTGTAGCAATGCAGAAAAGTAGCTGCCATAATTATAGTAATTTCCAAAACATTTACTAGAAAAATAATATTTATGAAACGAATTAATGTTACTAAATAACCACAATTATTATGATATTCTCGAATCTATGTGAATTATTGATGTTAGTTTCATCGCGCAGCCATCGTATTCTAGGAGAATTAGATGTAAAATAGAAATGACCATCAGATATTTGATACAGCGCAATCTGAGAAGCGCGGTCCATTTCCAATCGCTAAAAGTACCATAGATAATAATTTTCTTGCTTATTATTGAGGGCCAAATTTTATTTTGAATACGATTACACTATACTAAGTTTTTTAATTATCATTTCGGTTTCAAAATTAGGGGAGAGTAGCCGAATTCGGACCACTTCACTTATTTTCATCTGTAACTCAATTAATTTTAGGAATATCTGCAAAAGATCATTACACAGAGTCAATCTATTCATCTACTAACTAAATAAATATTTAGATCAATTTCTTTTTTAAAATCTTAAATTTTATTTTAATTTGAAAAATTTGTCAAAAGTGGTCCAAATTCAGCAACTGGTCGCCTAAGTTGGACCAAATAACATCAGGTTGTTTTATTGACTAGGGAATATAACTAATTTTATTAAATGCAAAGTTTGCGATTAATGAAACAATCAAACAAAATAACAGCAATGAAATATAATGAAATCAAATATCTGAAAATAAGTGTAATTGTTTTAAATCAAAATGTATTCAAAATATAAATCAAAGTTATCAGTAATTAAGAATAGAAATTATGGAACTAATTATCTGTTACTTGAATATCATGTAAGGAGTGATGCGAAGCTTATACATAAATTTTGTTTTCCAGCGCACACAACATGGAACCGTATATGGCAAACTGAACATTGAATCATTTCTTCTATTTCATTTTTCTTACAAATTAGGTAAGACCAATCATCACTGTCTAGATTCTTCTTTTTAGATTCTGAATTATTAGACTTTTTTTGCAACAGAAGTTTTCTTTACATTAGGTTTCTAGTTCTTCTCTTCCACCATTTTCTTACTAATTGCATTACGCTTATTTTTTTAAAACTCGATGTTCCAATTACTTTTGTGCTGTGAAAGCTTCCTTTTGGTCTTTTTTTTTTTTCATTTCAAGGTTTAGTTTATATGTCGATCATGTTAACACATCTGTTTTTTGGCTCCATCTGTACTCTGATTTAACTGAATTTGACAAGGAAAATAACATTTCTAATGATTTTTTTTTTTTGCTTCTGGGGAGGATTTGTAGTTGCAGTCTTGTTGCAGGTCAATTTCTTCACAACTTACTGTCTGCATCTTGTTTCCCATATCTTTAACAGCTTTTGCTGTCACGGGCGTTTTTCTTCCAGACAGTTTGTTTATGTCTTTTTCAACATTTTCATCAAGGTTTGAGATTTTATGCCTTTTAACAGCAGAAAAGTATAATACCACTCTCCAGAACTGTAAAAAGTCTTCCATCACAAATATCCTGCAGGAGGAAAATGTTTGAATTCAACTCTGTAAATCAAATATGCCGTAGGAATAAAGAATTCAAAGAAAATAAATACAATTACATACAAGATAAACAACATTGCAAACAAAGTTTATTGCATAGACGTGTAAAAATATTTTTATGATTATATAGGCCTAAACCGTTTAAAAAATTAATCCAGATATACAAAAAAAACTTGCATGGCGATAGTAATCCATTATAAAATATAAAAAAAATAGTGTACAAAGCGCACCGTCCTCGAAATTCATTACTTATTTTTTAAATTTATCATCGCATATCTGGCCAATTTAAGCAACCAAAATTGGCCCAATTATGGCAACTGCGCCATTTTTTAATACAGTTAATTTCAAGACTATGAACAAAAACTAAATCAAAGATATCCGCATGAAAAATATGCGCAATAAACAGACGAATTCATATGTGCATATGAAAACATAACAACTTACCTTAGTTTTAAGATATTCACTTACGTTTAGTAGGAAAAAATTACATCAAAACAGATAACTTTAGGTTTTTTTTTAAATTGTCTGAAAACAGCACGTGGTAGGAGGCTGCTTCTTCTAATCATAAGTGACGTCATTCTGATGAGTAGCATTTCAGCGGTAGATGGAGTATCTTCCTGTAATTAACGGCAGAATGGTAACGGTCCAATTAAAGCGGCGGTCCAAATATGGCTACTCTCCCCTAATAGTTTCAAGGTAAATCTTTTATCATTTAAAAATATTCCATAATCATGTCCATTACCGATCGGCATGTTTTGTAGGAAGTGGTCTGTCGCAGAATAAATTTAATAAGCATTTATGTTCAGTATAATAAACAAAAAGACATTTAATATCATAATCTTAGACAGTATTACTTCAACCTAAAAATTTTAATAATGTATAAAGTATTTAAAAATATTTATTGCTTTCTATTTTCAAATTTACAGTATTGAAAGAATAGCATTTTTTATTTTATGCATTTATTCAATTTCATTTTATTCGCACTCAAAAAAGAAATATATTACTATATTGAAAAATAGCAGAAAGCGCAGAAGGTAAATAATTTAAGGATTGGTGGAAATAAAATTTGTAAAAGATATGTGATGATAATAAAAATGCGTAGGTGGTTAGAAAATTATTTAAATCCATTGTGTGCTGCATATTTATCAACACCATAATCTGTGAAAGAATAAACTCAGCTTTCTATTTGTTTAAGGCGTTTTATGAATGCATTTTAACACAATGAGATTTTATAAAGAATCCGTTTTTACAATGAAGATAGAACGAATTCTATTGAATGAACATAAGAAAGAATGATAAGCATTGTGAACTTTCCTAGATGGTATAATATTCCATTTCTATATTATTTAAATAAAAAAAAAGTTATCTCAAATCAGTACTATATTTTTTGCTAAAAGAGGAAGAGTTTTGGTATTATTTGAACAGATTTTTACTCATCTGAGACTATATTTTTCTTTCTGATTTCACTGTTTCATAACTACAGAACCCAAATACACGCACACACACACACATATGAGTAGAGGGTGGACGGTTTTATGGTAAACGGTGTATTGTGGCGGCTGACAGAAAAAAATGAGATTTTGCTTGTAAAAATTCGATAAATATAAGTTTGTTTTTATAAATATAACTATAGTGAAATATTTATGAAAGATAATTTTATTGTTATGTTATCGTTAGATTTAAGGAGTATATAGAGGCTTTTGACACACACTTTTTATATTCCAGGAAGAGAAAATATTTTATCAGATAAAAAAAAGCAAAAAATAAATAAATAAATAAATAAATAAATAAATAAATAAATAAATAAAGCCAACTTAAAATTAAAAAAAAATCTAATTATTCGATTAGAACCTAATATCATTAGCAGAAGTACTTATGAATCTTAAAGCACCATTTAGTAGCGGATCCTAAATAATAAATGAGATACATAAATTCGGTAAAGCTGTTCTATTTTATTGATGATGGTGATTTTTTTCCGTTTATTTCCCACTCTTTCATTTATTAAAATGAAATTTGTTATAAGAAATTTTAGTTATAACAACCTGAGTCTAATTTTTGGTGTATATGACAATTGAAAATGATCACTTTTATGCAAATTTTTATATTATATTATATCATAAAAAGCCTTAAAGATAAGCTACACATGATATCATAAAATCGCTAAAATGTAAACCGGAAATAAAAACATAGATCCAGAAGTTACTAAACCCAGTTTGGCCTATTAATGTTCTTTCTGCAATAGAAAAAAAAAAACACCTCATAAAGGAAAAGGGAAGTGATAAGAAAATCAATGCATAGGAGGACACATCAATAAAACGCCATTGTGTTGCATATTTATCGAAAAAGTGATCAGTGGAACAAAAGCGTTTTTAACCATTATGTCAAATTAAAAGGTATCTTTAATGCTAAAAAATAAAGTAATTTTTCCATCAAAATCAGGTAAATATTAGATAATGGAAAATATCTAAATTATTGAGTATTTCTTATTATATAGTAATTCAAATGTTTTAGAACTTTAAACAAGTCTGTCTTGATCTTTTCTTTTATATCTTTTTCAGTAATATGCGTAGTAGATAATGTTTTCATCGATATCCTTTTAGGAATATTTTTTGGCTTATTAAAACATATATTATTCAGCATATTTTTGTATAATATGAGAAGCAATTTAGGTTGCAGAACATAGGAATACACATTTCAATGTTACATCATGAGTTGGAATTTTTTTCTTAAAATATAATACGAATTCTCTCCATTTTCTCCATTTTGTAGTTCAAAGATCAGACGATCAAAAAAAAAAAAAAAAAAAAAAAAAGAAAAAAAAGAAAAATTCTAGTGTGTAACATATGATTTAAGTATTAATACAGCTTTATTAAACATGGATATTATTCATTTTAAATGAAGCGCAACGTACCGATGATGCTCGGAGACTTGTATTTACTCACTCCAATCTGACAAGGAAACGAACACTATTTCTCGCTAATACTCGGCAAATTCATGTATAATTTATTATTATACATCAATACTTTTTTGGGGGGAGACGGGGGTAATGACGTTGTCATGGTTTACAAAAATTATATCTGTGGCGTGGATAATTAAAGATCAAAATTTTAATGTAATTCGTAAGTGCAACAATCTCCTGTAATAGGAGAAGGGATATATATACTGCATATACAGCGTCTTCTGTCTGTGCGATTTTAAGTTTTTTTTTCTTTTTCTTTCTTTCTTTAACCACGCCAAAAAAAATTCCCATTGCTTTGGGAGCATACTGGTGAAATTTCAGGTCATTTGGATCAGTAGTTCTTCTCCTATAGGATTTTACTTTCACAACTTTAAAAAGAATCACCCTGTGCATGCTCACTTTTGTCATAAATGTGATAACAATGCAATTTGTTTAAATATTTTTAGAAACATTGTTACATTTTTATAAAGAAAAAGAATGCTGAACTCTATAATTTGCATTTTAAAACGAGTACTCGCTATTATAGAGTATTTCGAAAAAAAAACAAACATTCAAAAAACGTTTTCTTTCTAGGAGATGGATAAAATGTATCAGCTTTTTTTAAATGGATGGTTACTTTATCATGCGATTTACGAAAAAAGCTATGGATACGAAGTTCTTTTTTCTTCTTCTTTGTTTTAAGCTTTTTAAAGCTATTTCGTGAATATAGTATAAACATTAAAAGAAAATTTTCTTATAACTTAATATAAAAGTTATTTTGTGAAACGTTTTTCTCGCCAGAAAAATATACATAAAATACGCATGTAAAAGTGTAAATGGCTGCAAAAGTGTAATTTTAATGGCTTATCTTAAATGTATTTAGAATTGAATTATCTTTAATTATATACGCATTTCCATTTTAAAGGAATTAAATAATAATTTCCTAAATATGACGTCACTTTACTTAGTAGAATCGGAAAGCGTATTCATATCTGGATTCCTACTTTTTGAAAAATCCATGTAAATAATGTTATTTTCATCTAATCATGGTAGCATTCATTTTTATGAACGACAGTAAAAACTTCCATTAAGGAAAGTATTTTATAATCTCTTCAGTCCACTTGCTCGTCTGATATCAGTTTTCATTATCTTTAAATCTAAGCTTTATTTGCAAACCATACGAAACAAATTTTCGCGAAATTCGACGTCATAAGTATGCATATTTTGGATTTTTTCAGTTTTGTTAGGGGAATCGTATATTTTTCTGTTACAGGCAAGAGGTAAAATGCACATACACATTTATACAGGTGCAATATTTTATTACGATTGCGTCAAATTAAATTACTTTTTTCTTCTAGTTGTTTAAACGATTTCTGGGCGCAAATGCACATTTGCGGTAGTGTACTTGACATAATCCAAATATTACTTTTTAGCCCCCGGAACGGTATGCTTTTCTTTCTCCCAGCTTATTTTGTCTCCAAAAAATAACGTTACCTTACAGACGCTAGAAATAAACAAAGCAGATGTATTATTGTACAATTAAATGCTCCATAGCAATTTTTTTAATATCCAAGAATCGCATATTTTCAATGTTTATACCGTCGTATTAGAAAAAAATGTACTTTTAAATGCAATTTGTTATTTGTTTGAAAACTGTATCTCCATTTATTTTTGAAATATTAATTTTTTTGTAGTTTTTAGCACCATTTGTTTAATTTTGGCAACTCAAGAACTCCATTTATATATAAAGTAAAGGGAAAATAGTCAAAAAATTACAATTATTTATTTTTGTTGCCATTTTCTCATAACAACCGAAAGAAAATGTAATTAAAATACGTGCTATTTTGAAAAAAAAAAAACAATATAAACGAATAATTTCTACGAATAATAAAACATGGAAACTATATTTAATGGAAACATATAAACTATATTTAATTTTAAGTATCTGTAGACCCTTTCAGTGTGACGTCAGTCATGACGTTTTGGTTGGAAACTGACTCCAAACAAACGGTTGCTATGCGTCATTTTTTTAAAAATATAAATCGTGGAAAATGTTACCAGTACCAATCAAGTATTAAAACACTTAGATGTGAGATATAGATATACGATATAGCTGCAACACACAAACAAAATATAAAATACAACATAGCAACCGTTTGTTTGGAGTCAGTTTCCAACGAAAACGTCATGACTGACGTCACGACGGAAATCGTCTATATTAATGTTACAATCACATGAATGCCTATAAATAATTAGATAGCCGTTTTTTTTTTTTTTTTTTTTTTTTTTTTGTCTAGTTTTTTTTAATGACGTCATCTTTTTGCTGCATTTGTGTATTATTTTGAGATAGTGACATCCTATGCATGCTTTACTGTAGATGTTTAAGTGTGGATCGTAAATGTGTAATTCTTAAGCGGATGCGAATGACGTCATCTTATATAAAATAAAAGTTTGTGCTTTAAGTCTAAAAATTGAAATATGCTTTGTACTATTTATATATACATTTACTATTACATGTTTTATTTATATGTACATGTACTATTTAATAAATTTTTTTTCATCGGGAGTGACACTAAATTCTGGAAAAGCAGAATTCCTGTTTTCTAGTTTTTTCTTTTTCTCGGAAAGACCGGATAGTTAACATGGTAATAGCCGGAAAATTTTCAGATATTGTGGTGCATATGTATAGAGATCCGCTACTGTGGCCGCCATAATTTTCAAATATTACATTTTGGCTTATTTTTCTCGAAATCCCAGATAGTCAACACGGGGAAATGCCGGACGAGTCGCTAGTATTAATAAAATAAATTAAAATGGTTAAATTGTTTTAATAATTCAAAAGTTTGAGGTAAAATACGTGTTAGCCGCATTTTCAACATTTTAGAGATGTCCACATTCTAGTTTAAAAATAGTCGCTCACAATAGATACTTTTCGACATTATTGAGGGCAAACCATGCACGATATAATGTCTAAGGTCTAAGATATAGGTGAAAAAGTACTTTGACAAAACCGAAAAATATTAACTAAATAAAAATTTAAAAATAATACAAATTTAATTTAAATAAAAAAGAAAAATGCAAAAATATAAATTAATCTTAGTATAAACACTTCAAGAATAAATTGAAACTATTAAATTAATTTCATTAATTAAAAATAATTAATGAAATTTTCATCATGTATAATGACATAAAATTGATTCTAACATTTAATTAAATATTAAAATAATTTTTTGGTATACTAAATTAAAATGTACTAATTAGTAATTTAAATCGAAATCCTCAAACCCAATCAAATTGGATACATACAAAAAAAAAAATATATATATATATATATTTGTTATTCAAACACTAGAATATCTTACGAGATAGCACTAACAGTATGACTTCCAAGGTATATCGCCACATATCGCAAGATACTGCACACCAGGACGTACTCACACTCAGGAATTTGAAACCTGATTATATCCTGCAGTCTACTTTTTAGGAGGTCCTGATTGTGTCATTTTAGTATCTTCAGGAATTCGGTGTCACTTGTAGCAGGTGAGAAGGTATTACGAAGCTGCGGTGCTGTATGGGTTTTAAACTTAAAGGGAAAAAAATCGATTAAACAATTAAGGTTAATACTTAAAATGTATGATTAATGACCACGAAATTAAATTAAAACATTTAAAATATTTATTGTATTTTAAGTATCATTAGTTAAACTGCTCATTGTAAAACATTAACTGTAACGCTTCCTCAATATATAATTTTAAATTATGCAATCATTAATTATAGGCGAAATCATTAAATTGACAATTTTGAGCTACACATTTTGATAAAAAATTAAACTATATTCACTTATCAACGTCACTGCTTGTTTTAGACCTCAAATTCTATTAAAGTAAATTTTCCGATTGATATCGAAGGAATACATTTTATTTGTCTTCAATTTTGTCATTTCCATATGTCGAATTAATGAATTAGAAATTATTTCTTTCATGGCTATAAATTATTTTTTTCTCTTGAATAGACAGTGAATAATTTTAAAAAGTACATTATAATTAAATATGAAAGTTTACTTGCATAAAAGGTGCAGGCAGTATAAATGCGTGATGCATAAATATATCCATGCCATGCTGCTAATTTTGCTCAAGCAATTATAAAATGGTCTGATGATAACTTGGTCAAAAATGAGTCCAAATTGAGTCATGAGTAAAAATTGGAAAGAGAGCATTCCAGTCTTAATACATACAAACATTGAATTAAACGATTCGAAATGTAATGCTATTAGATGCATCGCTCTACAGCAAAGAAAAAAAGTTGTAAATTGCACGACAAATGTGGCAAATTAGGAGCGTTCGTACTATAACTAATTTTATAAATATTTTTTGCATATTGTACTGAATGTATAGTTCAGTGCACTTCATAAATGCATATCAATTTCATTCTCTTCGAAAGGTTGTAAGATAATTTAAAAGCACATTTTCATAAAATTTGAAATGACTCGACCAAATTTCCAAGCTATTATATATTTAAAATTTCAGACCATTCAGTTAGGTACCTTTTGCTCTTTTATACGTGGAAGGACGGGCAGACATAGATACAGATGGACCGAAATTAGGGTTGAATGTAGGAGTAGCACTTTCTTGAATTGAGACTAATTAGAGAAAATCTATATTACTATTATCCGCTGTCCCATCAAAAGTTAAGTATGTAGGTTATAAGTAATGCAGAAATATTAAGCTTTAATTCCAGGTTTAAATATTGTACAGAATTTTTTTCTAAAAATAACCGTGTGCTATACTTTACAAAGTGGCTATGTGGGGAGGCTTGATCCAATCAGCGCAAGTGAGGGTGAACTAGCTGGTCAAAGCTTCTTTAATTAAGTGTTATTGGAAATCTTTTTTATTATACACTGTACATAATGAATGTTTAACGGTTATATTTCTTAAACAATGTTAATTTATTCCGTAAACCTACAGTAAAATTTGCTGATATGAAGGAAAATGTATAAAATTGATTAAAAGAAAATGTGAAAAATTGCTATAGAAGCAAGAAAAATGAAATGTAAATTTGAAAGTTGATAATAATTTATATTTCGTTTACTTAGTACCAATAGTAGATAAATAGAAAGAATGGAAAATACTAAAAACAATGACAGCAACAACCTTAAGAAATGCTAAGTGTTCATGCCTCTGTAAAAGAAAATAACATTAATAAAAACACTTTAGGAGGGTATGTAGACTAATTTCCCCAAGATTAACACAATGGGGTGAAGCCAAATGACGTGACAACTAGATTTGCCAGGTCGAGTGTCACAATAAGTGATGTTTAAAAAGAAATATTTCCCCTGTGCCTTGAATTCCGTCTAAGCAGGTTTATTTACGCATCACATTTTCCCAAATAATTTTTAATAATAATTAAACAATGTTGGAAAAAGTTGGAAAAAAAACCCCCGTAAAATCACCCGACAGATGGCGCTGTATATGCAGTAAAACCGGGAGACGAGCTTGCGCGCGACACACGCACAGTGGCAATAAAAACCTGAAGCACGCACACCTCGTGTTCATTATTCTGACCTCAATCCCTGCGATTTCTGGCTCTGGGGGTACCCAAGAATGCTGTGTATTGTGATGGTTTTTCGAGCTTAACTGACCTGAAAGCACGCATTGTGTACCAGATCCACAGCATCCAGCCGGATATTCTTTGCTTTGTTGGGAAACATGCGGTTTCACGTTTCCAACTCGTAGCTGAAAACGGAGGACAGCACATTGAAAATCTCTTGTTTTAGTCGTACAATTCCGTAAAAATGCTTTGCTCCATATTTTTATTTCGTTCTGTTTCTGCGAAGGTGTTCGCAGTGTCTTTACCCAATTACTGATTCTGTATGTTTTTGATATGCATAATAAAATGTTCTTTTTCTTGAAGTGCCGTCCATTGTTTTCCCCCCACTGACGATATTCTTTGTTTCTGTGAGCATACAGCGCCATCTGTCGGTGCAATTTAAGTTTTTATTTTTTTTTATTTATTTATTTATTTTTTTAACAACGCTAAAAAAATTCCCAATGCTTTGGGAGCATACTGGTGAAATTTCAGGTCATTTGGATCAGTGGTTCTTTTGTTATGGGGTTTTACTTTCACGACTTAAAAAAAAAAATCACCCTTTATTTTACTTATGTTGCGATTATATTTTGATGACTGATTTTATAACGAATAAAATGACACATAAAACTTTATTCTTCGTTCAACATTTAAAAAATAAAAAAATCATTTAAAAAAAAAGGGTCAAACCTACCCAGTCTCCGCTATACATAGATGAACATTTGAAGGGAGGGTGGTTTCCGTGTCTGGGGATCATGATCGGAGAAAATATACCAAAAGTTTTCAGATTTGCTTTCCTCCGGACGGCTGCAATAGCGAAATACTGCTATTGCAGTATACACAGTGCAATAGCGGATCCCTTTTTTGTAATGAAAGCTATCTAGCAATTAAAAAAATAAAAATGACAGTTTGTGAAAAATCCTTTATCATTCAGATGCTTATATAAATCTACTATAAATCAGCTAACTATATAGCCGATACCTTACAGAATGTATGATATCGCAGGTATCTTTATGAATTTTCGCAATATTTGACTGGCTTTTTTACATGAGTTAACCTCAATTTCTATATTGTGAAAAATATATTTTGTTATCTTTAGGGAACCAGAAGTTCTTGGTGTATGGTCATATTTCATTAAATATTTAATGTATGTATATTCTAATTAAATTTTTACTTTTTAAATTGCAGAAAAATTGTTGCTATTGTACTTTGTCAATTTTCAGGAAAGTGGAATTATATTTTGTTTAAAGTCATGCAAGCTAATAACACAAAACATACGGAGGTTTCTTCCATTTTTAAAAACATACCATTATAGTTCTACGAATACCCTAGCTATTTTTACACAAATAAGCACAAAACATACCTAAGATCGATGTAATTATGTGCTACAGATACTGTAGATTACGAGGATTTTATTTTGAAAGGTAATTCAGAAAGTTATTTTATTGACGAAATTGTTGCTGCCCCACTAATTTCCTTTGTGATAAAAAATTACAAAAATTAATTTTGCATTACAAATTTACTGAACTAAAGTAAAAATGTGCTGCTAAAAGTTAATAATAGTTCTAGAAGTAACACTTGAATAGTTTTAAACGAAAATCGACATTTAATGAGGACGTTGATTTTATATGAATTTATTCAAATATTTTATATACTAAATAAATTTTCTTTAATTCTTTAAATAGTAAAAATTGTTAAACGTCTTCTTAGAAAACAAACTCGTTTATTTATTTTATTTATTTATTTTTAAAGTTTAAAGTATTGCACAAAATTAACATTCATATCTTAAACAGTATTCTTTCTTTAAAAACTGCACTGAATATGAACAATATAAATTCGATATTAGTTGAAGAATATTATGTGCTCAGATATACTGAATGACAAATATAGTCAACTATACTTCATGGGTAAATATTGAAACTTATAAAGAAAATCTGCAAATAAAAAAAAAGGGTTTTAAAGATTTTTAAATGAAATTTTTTCATTTTGTTGATAACTTTTCTTTTTAATTTTCTTCTCTCAATTTCTATTAAAAACTAAACACTTTAAGTCATAAAACTTATAGAAATATACTATGAAAAACTGGAACGAATTCAAATGGCACTTTTAAACTTTGAGGAGAATAAGAATCGATTAACCATCCGATATGGAAACCATAATTTAAACATGATAAATGATTGCGAAATTAAAATGCATAATTTAAATCTTTTAAATGGTTTATAGATTTTAGTGGTAATAGTACTTAATTTATATATTTAATCGAAATGTTTATTTTTTTCAGAATTATATAATAATTTTCATTTTTGTAGGGTCATTGAAATGGCACTTTTGTCCAAATTGTTCGTGATAAATGAAATACAATTCATTGATCAACGTAACTGACACTTTCAGCACACACTTTTCATTAAAATGTAATTTCATAACTGAAATACAATTCATTTATCAACGTAACTGACACTTTCAGCACACACTTTTTATTAAAATGTAATTTTTTAACTAAAGCGGAAAAATAAATTTTGGATTGTTACTAATATGATGTCTATTCATGAGGATTTAATGAGTTTAAAAAAAAATTATTACATCCATACTAAGTCGTAAATTGCAGGTCAAACGTGGCAAATAAGGTGGTTTCGTACTATAACTAGTTTTATATATATATTTTTTTTTGCACCGCATATTGTACAGAATGTATATTTTGGTTCACTTCATAAGTGCATATCAATTTTATTCTCTTCGAAAGGCTGTAACATCATTAAAAGGCATTTGAAATATTTTTTTTCCCATTGGCCGTAATGTAACGAAAACTTTTTGACTGTCCCTGTAATTAAACTATACATCCGATTTTCATAAAATTTCAAATGACTTGAAAAGATTTAGCAACAATTATATAGCGGAGACTAGGGAGGGTTGACAATATGGGAGACTTGACCCACTCAACAGTTTTCATATTTAAAGGAATTTCTAGGAATTTAAGTTTATATTTAAAGGAAGTTTTATCAATAGGTGTCAACCAAAGCTACTGGAATGCTTTAACAACAGTCTCTGTTTCATACAGATAATCGAAATAGGTGTGGAAAAAATCAGTTGTGAGGCGTTTTCAACCTAAAGGTTGTGTTTTTTAGAAATATTTTGTAAGCTTTTTTAAGATAAAATATATCACAAAAATTTAAGTAAGTATGTTTTAAGTAATGCAGAAATATCGAGCTTTCATTCCAGGCATAAAAATTATACAGTAAGTTAAGCTTACACAACAATGCGCTATTCTTTAGAAAAAACGCAATGTGGGGAGGCTTGACCCAGTCAGTGTGAGGGACGGTTGACCAGATGTTCAAGTCTCCCTTAACATATTCACGACCGAAACGAGAATTCTCGTTTTCATTCAAAATACATCATTGACTAAGGGCGTCGCTCTACCTTACAGAAAATGCATTTATATCATGTTGTCAATATTTTTTTAGATTGTAAGACATTTTATATTAAATTCGTAATTTGAAAGATATTTACCGATATATAAACTTAGGAAACAGTGCATTCTATGCAAAAGTTGGCAATGCGTTTTGTACATTTACCACAAATAAGTGCATCTCATTTTAAACAAATATCTTGAGTTTTATTTTAACATTATGAAATATGACCACGGACTTGCTTACGCTAAATCTGTAGATTTTCATCGTTTTTAGTTGTAGCTTCTCACCCGAATAACACTTAATTTTGCTGAGGGAGAATACACTTTTCTCGCAATTTTTCAACTAATTAGTCAACTAAGAATAATTTGCCATCTACAGATAGAATTTCTTGTTTAAACTTTCTATACAATCCAAACTTTGATAGTAGCAAAATCCAAAATATTATATAATACATCCACTGGCCACCTATGTGAAGCAGACTTGACAGTATATATCCTGGTCAATTTGGTCAATTGCATCTACACCGAATATAGTTGCATTGCAGTAAGCGGCACAATATCAGGTAGTTTTTTAGAATTATCTAAAATTTATGTTTGGATGTAGACTGCTGAGCAACAAAAGGTTTATCTTTTTTATCTGGTAAACAGTTAGGCTTGTGAATTTATTAGTTAGTGCTGTAATCCCATGCAATTCCGATTTTGACATTTATACAGAGACACCTCGTATTTCTCTTCTTGAGCGTTTTACAGGTCTTACACAGTTGGTGTTTTAGAATTTCATTGCATTTGGAAGCTTTATCAGCCCTGGTGTATAGTTAGTTTTTTTTAATTTCTATGAAATGATTCTAAATATCAGAAATCAAGGCAAATGTCTCTGCCTCTAGATGATTTGATCGGAATGATTTTATACCGAAATATAAGAATCTCATTATTTCTTGAAATTTGTCTTTGGCATTGTAACATTACGACATCTATACAGAAGAAAACCAACTTAAAGAAATCTTCTAAATATGTGTTGTAATTTTCAATTGCATTTGACGCCTCCTTTACACTGATGTCATTACTACTGAGAAAATGCATCTCTTTTTTGTCATTTATGGATAAAACCATGTAACCGGTCAAACTGATAAGCTTTGCGATTCTAGGTATACACGGTTATAATTGGGAACTTATTTAGGTTATGCGTTTTGAAATTTGATAAGTTATTACGTAGCTTACAATATTAAAAGTCAGAAAACGAAATATTTTTTAATTTAATATTTTTTGACCGGTGGCAAATTAAATCTTCATTCACGTCAAATGGACCAGCCACGCGGCTCTATGTTTTTAGCGTGTTTTAGTCTTAATTAAATTTCAGCTAATTAGTATCATGTATTGAGATAATGGGTAAAATACAGGACTTTACAAAATTATTCAAGTATGCTTCCAACTATTGGTAAAAATTGCTCAGAGTGAAATTTCAAGCTATTAAGCGTTTTTAACTTTTTACAAGATAGTAAAAAAATGTTTATGAATTCCGTTTGTATGTCCGTCTGTCTGTCCGAACTCTAATTCGAGGTAATATTGTTGGATTGCTCTTTAATTGATATATGTTATTGTGATTTTCTATACTATGTTCGGTAATGAAAATAAAGTAAGTAGCTTTCATAGCTTATTTACAGATACACATACACTCAAAATTATTCCATGACATTATTGTCTATTTGCCATGACATTAAATGTCACAATTTTTAAAATACATAGCACCTATAGTCGGCGTATGGTTTGTCCGCCAGATTTCCCACCTGTCCATATATAAAAGCGCAAAAACAACCCAACCGAATGGTTTAAATTTAATATATATAGTCGTTGTAGAAGTTTATCGAGTTATTTAAAATTTTATGAAAATCGAATCAAAACTAAAAACATATTAAGAAAATTTTTCTTCATTCATATAAATTTTATCATACGTAATTAATTAAATGGTATCCCCTGATATGTAATAATTCTAGGTTGCCATGGTGATCACGCCATATTTAAGATGGAATCATATTATTTCCGTATTACTAAATTTAATACATATAATAGCATTATCTTTGTACTCATTCATGTTTTAATAAGAGTGCAACAGCTATTGCACTAAGATCTGAATATTTAAAAATTTAGTTATAGTACGACCACACCTCATTTGTCATGATTTGCGTACAGTTTTCTATTGGTTTAAAATGTAATTTCATAACTTAAGTAGGATAATACGTTTCGCATGGTTTTTAATATAATGTCTACTCATGAGAAATTAATGACTTTGAAAGACATTTTAGTATCATAAAAATCAATGTTATTTGTAAAAACCAAAAATAATTCAGAACGATCGAGATGAACTTTGTATATTATATCAACGAACCACTCTTTTATTTTGACTTACAAGAAAGGTTTTTTTTAAGGTACGTTTTAAGATTAAAATATGAACATTTTGAACATTATGAACAAATTTTCAGTTTTCTACGATATTTCTGAATTGGAAATATCGAAATTGTTTTTTTTAACTTATTAGTAGACAATTTGAATATTAATATAAATGAAGTAAGTTTTTATAAATTTGCTTTCAAAAATACCTTAATGCATTGAATATAAAAATGCTATTAATGTGAAAAATATACATACATATAATCGATAATGATAAATTAAAAAGTTTTAAAACATGGAACTTAGCTTCATATGCATCCGAATAAAGGTTATGTATCTTAATAAGACATTTTAATTAATTAAAAATACGAAAATTAAAAAAAATGTGTTTTTTAAAAAGTATTTTACATTTGACTGTTTCACTAAAAGTGTTCAACACACAAAAAGTATAAAGAGTTCTAAAATTTAAATATTCGTATTTTCAATGACACTTTTTGTGATTTAAATCAATATTTAAGAATAATCTTTGTATTAAAATGACAGAGGCATGTTCCTTGAATTTCGAAGATAAATTTTCTCCTTTCACGCAACATGAAAGACAACATAAATTGTCTGTTGTCGTTTCAATTTTCACCATAGTTTCCAAAATGTGAAATATGCAGACGAAATGTTTCGTTATATCACGTAATATAACAATTTTTGTCAAACATATTACCATAGTTATATCGACTATATTTGAAGTTTTGTAGATTTATTTAAATATTCATATATTCATATATCCTGCATATTATATATGAGGATATCAGAAGCCAAGGAGTACAAGTGACAAAATATCGATTTGGAGTAAATTGAGTTCAAAGATAATTGATGTTATAGTTGAACATGAACAATAATTGACTGAATTGAAATAGGTAACTGCTGCTTGTTTTACAGTGCTCTTTGAACTCTTATTATTTAAAAAAAAAATGAAAAATGTAGGGTGCAATTTTCTTTAAATTTATAATTAATCAGTATTGATCATTATTCGGCAAAAGATGTTGATCTCTAAAACTCAGCACATAATTAGAAAATCACTTATATTTCTTTACCTGAAAAGGGAAAAGCTTATTTCTATGTCTTCTGTGCACTTAGTACAATTTTTTTCAATTTTGTCACTTATGCACTTATTTTGTCAACCCTTGGCTTCTGGGGTCCTCATTTCTTCTCATAGTTGTGCGTCATGTAATGTGTAACATAAATTGATTGAAAACGAAAAATGGAAATAATACTGAATTGTGGAAACCCTATCGTTGATGGTATTGTGTACCATTGTTTGTTATTAGAAATTTAAATTCAAGGTGTATCTGAAGTGATAATCAGAAATGAAAGAGAAGATATTTTGAGACTAAAACATTTTGTATAATGGAGCACGGCCGCATTGGTATTATTCAATCAGTCGAACCTACATTTTTATTCGTACTCATGTGTAGATATTTTCGCAAAATAGTGAACAGAATAAAAAAAATCCTATCAATAACATTTTTATATACCACATTTATAGAATTACATTGCAATTCCGTTAGTATCACAATATGAATTGTCAGCAAACATTTCTAAATTTGAATGGTCAGTTTTCGTTTGATAGTTATTATGGCCGGTTAAAGGCCTTCCTGTGATTTCATAATAATTCAGAGAATGCAAAGATACGCTGTTGAAATGTTTGCTAAAGTATCTTTATTTTTGTTGCAGTTATTAACGGAAGCTTGGTTGGGATAGTTTTGGCCATTCTATATATTTTATAAAATTCCTATATTGAGAACCTTGTATCCTAAATAAAGTTTATTAGTCTTGATATGTTCTGACTGCCATTTCATGTATACTCTATATATTTTTTTACATTGTACTTAGTTGTACCATTCCATTCTTTACAAATTTGTTTTGTTTTGTTTTGCCTTTGTCAATTTTTAATTATAAAAGAATTTTTCTTTCTACGAAATTAATTGTAAAATTGTTCACCAATTATTCCTTTATCACTCCCCACCCCATCTCCCTGCTTATATGTATGCTAAATTAAGCATATTTTCTGGACATCCTTCACTGACCTTTAAAATCTCTATAAACAAAAAAGGCATTTCAGTTACTTTTGATGCTGTTGAAAGTTAACTCACTCATCGAATCATCATGATATTATACCTTTTGATTCTACATGTATTGTGTTACATTTCTATTTTATAAGAGCTTTCCAGACTCTGGTGAAAACAAATATCTAATCGCAATCTAAATTTAAAAGTATTTATAATATTGTTTTAAAAAATATATTATAAGTAAGGAATGACATTTACAGTGTATGTTTATTCAAAATTATGTGAATAATTTTGCATTTGATTTTTTAATTGATTACCTTTCGCAAATTTCCTCATTTTTATGCAATTACAGTTGAGAGCTCTTATAAAAGATGGGATATATATATATATAAGAAATAAAATTTGATTTGTAAAGGGGACAATAAAAAGAACTTAGAATGATTCTCGGTATGCTTCACTTAAAAAGCCTGCAATTATCTTTAAGTATTTTTTAAACTTTTCTAACTCATAGAAGCGCATAGTTTAGGATTATTCCAATGTTCTATATCAGGTCATTCATTAACATGTTCATCAAATTGGGGTAAATAGTGTTTTGGAATTTTTCAGATTTGTGAAAATAAATGTTGATGGAAGATACATAAATGTTTTTTATAATATATGTTCAAAAGAAAAGATAAAATAAATCATTTTTAAACCAATTTATAAGAACAAAATAAAACCAAATATATTTTATCCAATAGTTTGGATAGTACGTAACAATCGTGACACTGAATTTAACCAAATTGATTTTAGGTAGATTTCATAAGAAAACCTATCTATTGCAGTCGTTATCATGGTGCAACTTTTGAAAATTTCCTTCATAACTTTTCATTATATGATTGCAGGAACACAAAATGTGCTAAATTTTGCCTGCACGATAAAAGTCGTAGTTATGCACGGGCCGTCTAGGGTTAAAAGTTCTTAATACCACCTTAACATAATTCTGGTAAAACTAGCTCTTACACAAAAATGAAAGAAAATTTAAACATTTTTCGTTAGGGCAGTTACCAACAGTTTAAAAAAAACACAATAAAATTCTTATAATTACTTTTTTATTGCAAGATTTTCACGACGTGAAAAAGGAAAATGATATAGGTTAAGGACCATACAGAGGCTTTTAAAAGTCGTATAAGATAAAAAAGCAAAAATAATCCAACTTGAAAAATCTAAAAAACAATCAATTATTCAAATAGAATTTAATAAAATCATAAGTAGCTTTAGAACATACTTTAATGGCAAATGCTAAAAAAATGAGGTATGAAAATTCAATAAATCTGAGCTATCTTTTTGATGATGATGAAATTTATCCGTAATTTATTAAAAAAGTGAAATAAATTTTAGTTATAAAACTTGGCGTTAATTTTTATTTGTCATTATGCCAATTCTAAATTTATTTTATGAAATTTTTTATATTATACTACATAATAAGAAATATTAAAGATAATTAGAAATGCACTAAAAAGTAATCCAGAAATTAAAAAAAAAATTCCACAAATTTTAAACCTTGTTTGGCCTATTAATGCTCTTTCTTCAATAGAAAAAAATACCTCATAAAGGAAAAGATAATTGAGAAGAAAATCGATGCTTAAAGGACACATCAATAGAACGCGCCCATTGTCTTGCATATTTATCGAATAAGTGATCAGGGAAACAAAAGCGTTTTTTAACCATTATGTCAAATTAAAAGGTAACTTTAATGCTAAAAATAGGTTATTTTATTTATCTTTATGTGATACATTCATTTTCCCTTTCAAAATACAGGTAAGTATTAGATAATGTAAAATATCTAAATAATATTAGTAAAGTACTTTTTATATTGTAGAAATTCAAATTTTTTAGAGGTTTAAACAAGTCTGGCTCAGTCTTTTCTTTTATAATATCTTTTTCAGTAATATACATAGCAAATAATGTTTTCATCGATACTTTTCCAGGTATATATATTTTTTAGATTATTAAAATATATATTATTCAGCATATATTTGTATGATATTGAGCAAACATTTACATTGCAGAGAATGGGAATACAGATCTTTAGGTGCGTTCGTAATTGTGTATATATACGTAGAACCCATAGTAGTCGTCTCATCCGTCCGTCTGTCTGTCCGTCTCTCCACATGCAACATAGTAAAAACTACTCTGTCGAATGGATTTTGAAATTAATATATATGCTCGTTACAGAATCTTGTCGAGTCATTTGCAATTTTATGAAAATCGAATCTAAACTTAAAGAGATATTAATAAAATTTTCTTTATTCTATTAAATGTTATCAAGCGTAATTAATTCATTGATATCCCATGATATGTAATGATTACAGATTGCCATGGTGACTACGTCATATTTAACATGTAGTCATAATTTTCCCTACTACAGAATTTAGCATATATAATCGTAATAAATTTTCTATTCATGCATTTTACCATGCATTTAAGAGTGCACCGACATATGAATATTTATAAAACTAATTATAGTTCGAACACATCTTATTTCCCATATTTGACATACAGTTTACGACTTGTTGAAGTTTTTGAGATGTCCGTATTCTAGTTTTAAAATATTTGCTCAGAATATATATTTTGGACATTATTGGGAGCAAATGAAACATAGGTGTAAGATCTAAGATCTAAGGTATATGTGAAGAAATACTTTCGACGAAATTGAAAATAACATTAAACTAAATAACAATATAAACTATCATAACAACAATGTTACTTAAATAATATAATGTTAAGGTCAAATTTTGGTATACTAAATAAAAATCTAATACTTGGCAGATTGAATCAAAATCATTAAAATAACAAACCGAATCAAATGGAACGTATTCAAAAATTTTAAAGAAAATCGATTTGTTTTTCTAGCCCGATAATATCTTACATGATATCGCCAGCAATGTGACTTCCAAGGTGTATCTTCACGTATGTGAACCCATAATCAGGGTTGTCAAGTTGTACGTTTTTCCCGTAAGTTCTACCATTTTTATCATTTTTAGGCTGATCGTATGGTGTATGTTTAATTTTGTATAATACGACGGTTTCTTCTGTTTTTCTACTACATCTTACATTTGATAGTTTCAAAAAATTTCTGATTTTCAGTTTGCTTCAAATCGTCACCTTTTCACGAATAAAGTTATACACGTGAACATCAAATGTAAAAACGGCTTGTTTCCCATCAGAATGACAAAAATCTTGAGAAAGTAGTGTGATATTAACTGCGCATTCACGAACTATTGGTTAGTTTAGATCGTCTACAGTCAACAATATTATGGACTATACGTATCTACATCATAAAATGTTTAATTTAGTATATCTATATTTTAAATTTTATGATATCGTTTAATTTATTATCTGCTTTTTAGCTTAAATACAAATATTTATTTTTTTAATGATGCCCATTACTAAAGTTTTCATGATCATCATTGAATTGTAGGATATTTTGATTTATTTTTGTCCTTAAAATTTCAATTAATTTTTCATTCATAATGAGATATATTACTGCAAAATTAGTTAAACAGTGTTAATATAATAATGTAATACAAATACAGTTGAAAAATAATGATTAAATCGATTAATTAATAACCTCTATTTTATACAAATTCGTTACTTAAAACATTACTGGCACATTCAACATAGTATCGTATAAAAAAATCCCTGCCGGCCCGGCCAACAGGCGTAGGTAGATTTCGAAGTTAAGTATACTAATTTCACAAAAAAAACTAAATCATGATTACAGATAAACCCATTTTAACAATTTTATCTGACCACTTTTGACGAGTTTTTATTTCATTTTTATAGAATAGCTGGTTTTATCAGAATCATGTTAAGGCAGTATTAAAAAAATGCTTTTCCATGCTCAACAACTCGGAATTTTTTGACACATTTTCAGGTTCAATTTTAATAGAAAAAATATGAATCTTGCTGAGGTGATTTTTGAAGAGCTTTATAAGCGTTTTTATTTTTTGTTCAATTAATTAAAACTTGATTTATAAACATTTTCTCAGTAGGACAATATTTTTCGTTTCTAGGACAATCGCTTCGGGAAATTATGTTCAAAATGCCCAATTTGACATAATTTTTTAAAATATATTCTGCCTCTATCAAAAAATCGATCATTACGGTACATAATATAGACTATGAATAAGAGAATCTACTAACTGTATGCGTTTGAGAGTAAAAATGAATTTAAAAATGAGTAAGCAAATAAGCAATTTGGATTTGAATACACCCTTAATTGGATGATTTTTTTTTCTTCAACTGCGATAAATTTTTAATTTGTTTTTGCTGTAAAAATTGGTCCTATCAAAAACTTGTCTATATAAGTGATGTTGACAATATTAAGAAGATATATGATAAATTCATGGGGGTTTTATATCTTGTGAATTGACGGAGTTATGGATGTTTTTCTTCTTCAACGCCCCGCCCTTTTTTGTTTTCATTTTTATTTATTTATTTTCTTTTTTTGCGGTACGAATTTGTGAATATAAAAGTTGCAGATAATATTAAGGAGTTTTATAATAAAATTAATTGGGTTTGATACCTTGAGAATTGGCGAAGTTGTGAATTTTTCTTTTACCAAAAACCCTATTTTTTTAGCCCCTTGAGCCCATTTTTAATTTTATCAAAAATTTGTGATACATAAATTTTTGATCCTATTTTTAAAAGTAATAAAAACTTTAAACTGATTTGATATGTACAAAAATTAAGAAGTTGTAGTGTTTTTTCGCTTTTCACAAAACCCCTCCCTATTTTCATATCCTTGGATTGATTTTGACCGAGATTTTATGCCCCATGATTTTATGTATCAGTGTTTAAGATATTTGTGCAGAATTGTGGAAGTTATCGTGTCCAGAAGAAATTGATATATGTATATATATATATATGTATATAAAGTTTCTTACTGCGGGTGGTTTTGAGTTCTATGAGTCATGATCGGTGTAGATCTGCAAAAATATTTCAGAAATTCCAACATAGGGCAGAATGTAATAGGTAGCATTTCATACGTATTCTACCTAAAAGACGATAAAACGACAAAACCAAAACTATTTATTTTAAATAAATATATTCCTTTTTTTCTGAGACAAACCTGACAACGCTAGTCGCAAACCATGATGTAAACAGCAATTTGGATCAAGAGGAAATCCAGAAGTCTCTTCCTTAGGATGTCCTGATTGTGTCATTTTAGTATCCTGAGGAATTTGTTGTCACCTGGAGCTCATGCGAATGTCTTAGGGGCTGCGGTACTGTATGGGTTTTAAACTTTAAGAGAAAAAATCATTTTGATAATTACGCTTAATATTTAAAATGCATGATTAATGACCACGAAAGGATTTAAAATTTTAGTATATTTGAAATGTCATTAGTTAAACTGCTCATACTAACGTAAACGTGAAGGAAATATGCATGCGTGATGCGTAAATCTGTCCATTCCAGTATGGGCTACAACGTTGGCTCAAACAATGATAAACATATTTGATAACTTGGTTTTACGCGAGTTAAAACTTGAATAAAAAAGTATTGCAGTTTTCATATATACGGACACAGAATTAATCCTTTCGAAATATAATACTATTAGCTACTCGCTCTAAAGCAAATAAAAACTAGTCATTGGGGGCCACCGTAATATTTTCACATCATGGATATGCATAATATAAAATATGAAAATAAAACAAGTGTAAACTATTTATAAAATGCATTGCAATTCCAAAATAAAATTTAAACGTATTTGTTGACAATTTGTTCGGTAGATAGAATGTTTAAAAATGTGGCTTGATGATACCATAAACTTTAAATGCTCTATTACTTAATTTCGTAAGATAAACATCCTTATAACTCATAAAATGATAATCATATTAACTAACAGTTTACTTCGTTGGATTAAGCGTCTCATTTCCAAATAAAATATATGTTTGAATTGAAATTTGAATGAAATACAGTGTCATGAAAAATCAAAGAGTGTTGAAAATATGATTAAAAATATATTGGCAACTAATTAGCCTATCGACTTCATTCTTTATTGAAAATTTATGTTTTTTTAGTGTTTTTTATATTCACTCCTTAACATAAACAATTTCGTAATTTTTTTTATATACCGTTTATCAGAAAGAATATTTCGAGAGCCAGAAAAATCTGGATAATCGAAGTTACTGAAATTCAATAGGCTTCTTCTATTTTTTACATGCTAAGTACACACAAAATTTTAAGTCTTTGTCTTAATTTCTCCGGGAGTTAGAGCGTTTCAGGTACCCAGAGATACACGCATACAGTTAGATGGACGGCAAATTTATTTTGCTAAAAATAAGTTTTCTGGAGTCTCCAGTGTCTCATTTGTGTAAATCCTTCAATTTTTTTTCGATTTTTAAATTGATTAAGAGACTTACCTTATACTACGTATGGTGGGTAAGTAAAACCGGTGAAAACTGTTCTTCAGCGGACATGTGCTCATTAACTCTTAGACTACAAACGATGCATTCGAGATTGAAACAGCACAAATTTGTTCTGTATTTTAACTTATATACGACTATTTCAGTGCAGCAGTGTTTGACATATTTAATTACTAATTTAACCCTTACTTTCATGAACCGTTATTTAATCATTACTGCAACTTGGATATTCACGGCAACGTTGTAAAGGTGTTAATGTAATATTGTTCCTAATGTATACACATATGCCAAAAGGTTCTTTTATCCAATCATATTTCACACTACATTTGACAGCTTAAAAAACATTTTCCACAATTATTGGATAAATCGAAAGTCACTTTCACAAATTAACACATGCTGTATTTTCAGAATTCAGCTTACCATTATGGAAGGTATAATGAGACTCACATCTTGAAATTAAAGGATACGTTCCACACGTTTCATTTCCATTTTTTGGAAGTACTAAGGCATAGTATAAGATCGTTTAAGGGTTTATATTTACCACATCTTAAAGCACAATATAAAATGTCAAATTCAAATTCTATTTGATTTGTAATAGTGAAAAATGAATATTTTAAACAGATAAAAATTCCTGGCAATATATCAGGTTCACTTTATCCTAAAAGTGTAAGAGTTTGTTATTTATATTCTCATGAGTTGTAAACTAGAAAAATATTGACTTAAGTGTGTACAAATTCAAATAAATACTTATTGAACAATAAAGAAAAATAATGTAAAAATTGTTTTAAAAATGTCGATTTAGTTCAGTGTTTAATCTCATGTACAGTCGTGGAAAAAAAAGTAAACACCCCCTACTAACTCCTCAACAAATTATCGTAGAAGAAGGTTACTGGTACCGAACGATTGGAAATAAAATTTACTTTTAAATGACATATATAAAATTTGCTTAGGGTTCCATCTACATATTAAAACGAACCATAACTTTGCTTTTTTTCAATAGCAGTACCCAATTCTGACAGCATAAATGAACTCTACACCCTTCAATTAGCCTAAAAACGAATTTTTATGCAATTCGTACCATAAGTTTTCGAGAAATGAATTATTTTAAAACGAGCGTATTTAAAGGGCTGTATCCAAATTGAAGTTCCGTACTGGATTGTTAACCAAGGGAGCCGCTTCTTTGATCAAGGCACCTTAAGCACAACTCAAGGAGTCAATGAAGCGTGTTAGATTACAGTAAGTCAAAATAAATTTCAAAATGTCTACTCACTTCCATCATAGACGGCCCCTTAAACCATCATTTTGCCGTTTTTTATGCATAATTTGAAAACTACTTGGAAAGAAAATGTGAAATTTTTGAATTTCCATAAAGCAGGACTCAATAAATCTAAATCCATCAAAAAAATTGTAGGTTGCAATTCATAATGTTTTCAGCATATTAATTTCATAATTCATAATTCATATCATAAAATTATAAAAAATGCAAATTCAGCTTATTTATGTTTGGGTATATTAGTATTATTGCTACAAAAAAAAATTAGCACATTAGGAGCATAATGTCGGGAGATATAAATGAAAATATGAAAATGTAATTTAACATTAGAAGCACTAAATTTTGAATGTTTATAATTCAAAAACTTGTCATTAGAATGACTTGAAATTTGGTGTCTAGGCATAGTTTGAACCGAAGATTTGAAATATCTCGTTAAAATTGGGTATTACTATTGAACAAAAATTAAGTTTGGATTCATTTTAATATGTAGATGACCCCCTAAGAAAATTTAATATACATCATTTAAAAGTAGACTTTATTTCAAATCGTTCGGTACCAGTAACTTTCTTCTATGATGATTTGTTGAGAAGTTAGTAGGGGGTGTTTACTTTTTTTTCCCCACGACTGTACCTAAAATTATCCCTAAAATGAACACTTATTATACAGGGTGACACATAAATACCGTGACGTGATGAAAATGTCAATTTATTTTAATGTTTTCACCCATTTTTCAGATATATTATTCTTTTATTCGTGTTTCTCGCGCTTTTTTCTTGTGTAATTGCTATTTAAATTGGTATTACTTCACTGTTTTGAAGAAAAACTTATGGTGCAAAGATGATAGGCCAGCCATCCTCCCCCATCACAAGAGGGAAATGCCAATTCCTGTGATCGCCAAATTGCACTGGAAACAAGTCTATCGTGCCGTAACATGTTTTAAAGAGACAGGAGGGATCAAAGGCAGTCAACGAAGTGAAAGAACGCGAACCACAAGGACCTTAGTGCCCTTAAAATGACCAAGAAGACGATCCAGCGAAATCCACGAAGAAACATCCACAAATCGGCCAAGGAGCACAACGTCGACCGCGAATTCATGCGAAGACATGTCAAAAAAGATCTGCAACCCATCGCGTGCAAACTGGCGAAAGGACGCCATCTCACGGACCAATTGAAGGCGTCAAGGCTCGAAAAGGGCAAGAAGATGATGTCCGTGTGCCCCGGCTCTGAATCGGTATTTCTTCACAGACGACAAGAGTTTTACGGTTGAACTTTCCGGAAGTGGCAGATGCAACGCGAGTTGCTACTCAAAGGTTCTCCGCGCATCATAAATGTGGAAAAGGTTCTTTTCCCGCAGTTTGTGATGGTGTGTTTGGGAATTTCTGGATTGGAAAAGGCAAAACTCGTCTTCGTTCCGAAAGGCGTCAAGATCAACTCAGAGATGTATCAGGAGCTAACTTCGGAAGATGCCGTGATCCCCTGCGCCGAAAAGCAAGCGAAGAACATCAACTGGATGTTTCAGAGGGTCTGGCCGATTACCTACGGAGCGAAGAATGCGCTAGAGGGGTGCGAGTTCAATCTCTTCTGATTTTGGATGAATGGCGTTTGGCCCTCAGTCTCCTCTGACTTGAACACTATGGACTTCGCTGTTGAGGGATCCTGGAGCAAAACGCCTGAGAAATCAAGAAGAAGTCCTAGGATTCCTTGAAATGTGCTCTGGAAAAAGCCTAGGCGTAAATCACGCTGGAAATAGTCTCAGCTATCTTGAAGAATTTACAGAAGAGTCTAGACGCCTGTAATACCGCTGGAGGAAACCATTTCAAATTATCTTGTTTCTTGTACAGAATTTTCTCCTCTTTCTAAGGTGAAGAAAACTAGTTGTTTTGTTCATTCAGTGAAAAGTTATGTCTTTTATCTGCGTCACAATATTTATGTGTCACCCAGTAGCGTTAATTTAACACACAGAGTGTTTCCTATTATAGTTGATGTGTAGAGTTCATATACTGGCCGAAAACAAGAGATATTAAACATTCATTCTTTAGTGAATTTCTTATTTGAACCAAAATATGAATGCTGTTTGCTGCAACATGTTTTCTAAGTTTGTGAAAAATGGAATGTTAATATATAATGTTAATCAATTTTTTAATTCTTTTTCAGGAGTTAAATTACGCTCGAAATTAATGAATTAGATATGTGTTCACCGATGATGCTGGGATTGTTTGTGTCTCATGTTTCACTGCAGCCTTACCAACATATGTGGGATGTTTTACGCAGGGCATTATCCTCGTAGCTTAAATGGCAGAGAGCATTTGGAGCGCTATTCCAAGGTTTCCGTTTTCGATTCCCAGTTTAGATATTTTTCACATTATTGGTTCTACGCTTCGTTAGTAGTGTGATAAATCACGTATTAGAATGTTAATGTTTCTGGAGATAGGAAAAGTTTTATATTTAGTAATAGCTTATCACAATATGAGTTCAATTAATAACAAGTTGGAAATTGCTCGTCAAACGTGGCAAATGAGGTGCGTTCGTACTATAACTAGTTTTAAAATTATTTTTTGCACCCCATATGGTACTGAATGTATAATTTTTTGCACTTCATAACGTGCATAGTCTGATACATCATTAAAATGCACTTCCAATAATTTTTTCGGAACACTTTTGACTGTCCCTGTAATTAAACTATACATCCGATTTTCCTAAAATTTGAAATAGCTCAACAAAATTTTGCAACAATTATATCTTTAAAATTTCAGACCATTCGGAAGGCTGTAATATCATTAAAATGCACTTGCAATAATTTTTCCCATTGGCCGTAATGTAAAGAAAAACTTTTGGCTGTCCCTGTAATTAAACTATACATCCGATTTTCCTAAAATTTGAAATGGCTCGACAAAATTTTGCAACAATTATATCTTTAAAATTTCAGATCATTCGGAAGGCTCTAATACCATTAAAATCCACTTGCAATAATTTTTCCCATTGGCCGTAATGTAAAGAAAAACTTTTGACTGTCCCTGTAATTAAACTATACGTCCGATTTTCCTAAAATTTGAAATGGCTCGACAAAATTTTGCAACAATTATATCTTTAAAATTTAAGATCATTCGGAAGGCTCTAATATCATTAAAATCCACTTGCAATAATTTTTCCCATTGGCCGTAATGTAAAGAAAAACTTTTGACTGTCCCTGTAATTAAACTATACATCCGATTTTCATAAAATTTGAAATGGCTCGACAAAATTTTGCAACAATCACATATTTGAAATTTCAGACTATTTGGTTGGGTAGTTTTTGCTCTGTTACATGCGGACAGACGGACGGACGGACAGACGGACAGACGGACGGACAGACGGACGGACGGACTGAACGACGACTATAGGTGCTACGTATTTATATAATTACGAACGCACCTAAAAACTGTATATTCATACGCTACGACACTGTGCTCTATGCATACATATATATCTCTACAGTATATTTCTATTACTTTTATCACAGCAGACAACTATATATGTATATATATATATATATATATATATATATATATATATATATATATATATATATATATGTATACATATGTATACATATATATATATATGTATATGTATATGTATACATATGTATATATATATATATATATATGTATATGTATACATATGTATA
Source organism: Maratus speciosus (assembly GCA_963932465.1). Classification (NCBI taxonomy): domain Eukaryota; kingdom Metazoa; phylum Arthropoda; class Arachnida; order Araneae; family Salticidae; genus Maratus; species Maratus speciosus. The sequence continues at coordinate 136,781,476 of OZ010791.1, forward strand.
TATATATATATATATATATATGTATATATATATATATATATATATATATATATACATTATATTTTTTTAATTTTAGCTTAAACTTTTTTAATCAGAGATTTTAGAAATCGAAATGCAACACAATTTAAATATGCTATTAAGCTAAATTATATCATGTTATTTACTGAATAAATAAAAAAAAATATTTTAGTACGTTATTGTATAAAATTGTGAGTTCAAAATAGGTAAAGCTAGTCCGTTAAAGTGACAACGCACTATGCACGTTACTTACACTTTACGTTAGTGCTTCACACTTTTTCAAACTCGCAGTTTTTTTTTGTCGTTTGTGCTAAATATTGATATACATTTCAATGTATCATTCTATCTGTCATTTTATTACATACGTTGAACATTATAATTATCCACCTAATTTAATGACAAAGCGCAATGCTGAAATGTCAAACGGTATATAAAGCAAAAAATCATGGTCATATTTCCCATTATATCCTACAAGTTTCAATAATTTTTATGTAATAAAGGCAGCGCTAATTCGCCAAATTTCAATTTATCTCCAGTGATTTTTATTATCAAAGATCACTGATAAGAAGTACTGACAATTTGGGTAGATTAAAATGTTGCCAAAGCTGCTTATTTATTTAAACGCCTTATTTAAATCTGCAGATAAAAGTTTATTTTTAAATGCTGAAAAATTTATTTGCTAAAAATGGCCAAATCCTGAAAGCAAACTATTAAACATTTATTGTTTATGAAACAGGAATTTTATTTTGGAATAAAAATGTTATTTTCTGAATAAAATATACATTTTATAAATTGAATACCAATAATTAAAATGATAACTTTAATTACTGCAAAATAATTCAGGTGAGATAACTTGAATGCTTCAGAAATATTCAATAAAAGAATATATAGAAAAAAATGTTTTGAACATGCAAACAAATATATTTTCTACCAAACTGAAAAAATTGTTTAAAATTCATCAACAATTTTTTCTAAAAGTAAAAATGTGTTAGATGGTAAGATACGCGTAATTTAAATAAGTTGAAATTGAATTATGAAACGCGTATTTTCTTTGCATTTTGCAAAAACTTCTCTTCTAATTAGAGAATTTAACTTTAAGATTTAAAATTTGTTTAGTGTCGTATTTATTCATTATTATCACGCAAGATAAGTTTTTACAATATATTTTTCGTTTAAACATTTAAATTGGGATATATATTTTTTTTCAATTGCTAAATATTCTGTTTTTTTTTCAAGAACTAAAGCTCGCAATTCTTTAAATAAAACATGCAACGTTTTATCTCTCAAGGTAAAAAAAAAAAAAATGCTGAGTAATAAAATTTGTTCTAATTTTAAAACTACTAGTTTCATCAAAAAAAGAAAAAAAAATTAAATAAACTGTTAATATATTAGTGTTTAACGCTTTTAAAACTTAGAGGAAAAATTTCATATTTACTTCAAAAAATATTCTCTCCGGAATTATAATTTTTCATTTTGCAAAATTACGTGTATTTACATTTCTCAAAACAAAAACTTACGTGAAATGAAAAATAACTATTTTTGCAGTAAAATTATCTTCTAACTATATTGTTCTACTATTTACACTTCATTGTTCAATAACATTTTAAAAGAAAATACTTTTCAAGTTGGTTAACAAAATCCCCGAACAAAAGTAAAATCCCAAAATGTTTATAGAAAAAAACCCAATATATATCTATATATATGCAGGGTGATTAAAAAAAGATGGGGAAAATTATAAGAGGTGCTAGTACACACCCAAACAAACATTTTGTATCAAAGAATGCATGGTCGAAAATTAAACGTAAAAAAGTTAGAGGGCGCTAAAAGTTATGTTCTTATACGAGGCAAAAACACACAATGAACGATTAATTTAAGTTACGAAAACAAATTTAATGGCATTTGATTACAATAAGTGCTCAAAACATTGACCGGCAGCTGTTATGCACGCAGTACAACGGCGAAGAACAGATTGGCGAATTTTCTGAAACACACCAGGCATATCGCGAACTTCCCCTACAGCAGCCGAAAGCTTGGCGACAAGTTCTTCTGCGGATTCAATGGGAGTCTCATACACAAGAGCCTTTAGCTGTTCCCACAAACAAAATCGAGACATGAAAGATCTGGCGAGCGCGGTGGTGCCTGGTGTGTTTCAGAAAATTCGCCAATCTGTTCTTCGCGGTTGTACTGCGTGCATAACAGCTGCCGATCAATGTTTTGAGCACTTATTGTAATCAAATGCCATTAAATTTGTTTTCGTAACTTAACTTAATCGTTCATTGTGTGTTTCTGCCTCGTATAAGAACATAACTTTTGGCGCCCACTAACTTTTTACGTTTAGTTTTCGACCATGCATTCTTTGATACAGAATGTTTGTTTGGGTGTGTACTCTCACCTATTAAAATTTTTCCCATCTTTTTTTAATCACCCTGTATATATATTATGTAACAAATAAATGGGTTAAGTCGTACAATCACGTCGTGCTTTTTACGACATATTGCTGGATTGGTGCTCTATTTTAATCAGCCATTGGTGAAATTGTATATCAGTCGTACCACCTAGTGCAAGTATCGCTATTGAGGGAGTCAACACTGTGGAAATTTAGCAGCTGTAAACCGATAGAATACTTCAGTTGACATATTCAATCTACTCTATCGGCTGTTGATACTGGTGAGATTGGTAAAGTCCAATCAAACAACCATTGATTTATGATACACCCAAGGCAGATTAGGTCGCTTGAGTGGTGAAAAAAGATGATGAAGAAATCAAGGGTTTTCCCAATTATAACATAGACCGAAGTCATTGGAAATTTTTGGTTTCATCTCAGCATATCAACGTAAACAATTCCCACAGCGTGAGTATTATCAGAGCCATCATGCTTGAGCACGAACTAATTATTCATGCGAAAATGTTCTTAAAGAACGTTCTTAAATTTTAATATTCTACGTGACTTTGGACACCAGATAACAGATTAGGTAAACAATCAAAATGCACAAAAAATCCTCTTCTGAGCTCATGCTCGATAGTTTTGTTAGAATACGCGGGGGAAAACCGATTGAAATGAAAACGTCAGATTAACCAAACAAATTCATTAGCGAGACACGAAACTGCGACCCGTCACTCAACCAATGGAGAGCGATCGAGAAACGTCATAGAAATGAATCCCGGCGATGCTGACGGAAGGATTCCGATATGATCAGGCTGGCGTGAAATTGAGATGGTCGAAAATAAATATGTAAAAATGGCTTTTATAAATATTCGAAAAATAAAGTAACTGCGCTCAGAATTTTTCAGTTTGATAGCTGATAAAAATGAATGAAGGAGTTAAAAGTTTAGATTAAGTTTTTGAATAAGACTATTATTTAAGATACGCGTTTTAATTTTATAGAAATTTAACTAGAAATAAATAACAGAGAGCATTAAGAAATGTGGAAATAATGAATATGTCGGCAATTTAGAATAATTTAAAAGAATAGTAAAAGTAAATTTTTTATATAACAGATATATGTTGCCGATGGTAATAACATTAACTATAACTAAAGTCAGTGCTGAACAATTTTTTGATTTTTAGCATAAATCTTAATCCATAGGAATATAATGCTAAGGACACCACAGACTTCGGCATCGTACACCCTGAATTTCTGTATGATTTTAGATTTTTAAACGAAAATCAATCCAAACTAAACTAGAGTTCGAAGGCCTAATGCGTTCGCAACGTATAACGATCGTGTGTAGACCGATCTAAAATGTGTCGATTTTGTATTTTTTTAAACCCAATCTTCCCAAACGAACTTAATGCTATTTCCACCTTGCATACTTGAATTTGTATGATTTGACATTTTTAAACGATTCAAAGAATCATATGTTAGGGAAAACTGCCTTCGCCCGAACACCGGGATACAGCGCACTCCCCGGTCGCTTTTTTTGTTTTCAAACGAACGTCGAATTTGTTGAATTTTACATTTATTAAAAGAAAATCTTTCCAAAATATATAAGATTACTATTATATGAAATGGTAATTTAATTTTTGTCATTTAGATTTGATTTCACTCCTACGAGGGACTGCTCTAAAAAAGAAACCAAGTCTGAAGAGCATAAGTGTCCCTCCCAGACATGTCCTGTGGTACCGGGGAAATCCAATCGCGAACAAGGCAAAAGGTTTTACAGAAGTGGGCCATTACTGCCAGAAACCATATTTCTCACGCGAAACTGGGCAGCGAGATCAAGATGAGGTGGTAGAAGCTTGTGAGTGTACCAGAGAAATCGTGAGAAGGGAAAGTTTCTCTCTCACAGTGAAACTCTGCGCGCGACAGGGAGCAGAAATTGAAAGAATGAGAACTAACTTTTGGGTTTCCTGCGAATAGCGGCATGTTAAATGTGTTCAAAAATCAGAAAACTTAAAAAGATATCGGAAAACACCAAACCAGCCTCTAATCGAACGTTTTTTGAAATATTAAATACTAATGTTCTTTATTAAAGAAGAAGATACATCATTAGGGAAAAAATAGTCCTCAAAAGGTTTCTTTTCTTTTTTTGTTTGTACATTTAACAGGAAAGCGGCTGCGGCAGTTTCAGTTTTTTAAAAAAAATGTAAGAATGCAAAACTCACACTAATCGAAGTAGAGGAAAAATATTTTTTGAGATAGAAAATGTTATTATTATTATTCTTTGTAACGATACTATTAGATTAGAAAATTAAAGTGGTAATCTTCCTTTGTAATTATACTGGGGACCCGGCAATTGACTTTCTAAAATTAGCTGCACGCTTCGTTTTCGTGTGTGAAGTAATAGCAGAAGGTCATACTTTAACGGATAGGCGGAATAGGAATAAAGAAGCAAGCACACCATTTTGTGATGGCCATTATTGTTTTTAAATTATATCGCAGGTAATATGGAACAAAAGACATAATTGAGTCGTAGGATCATTAGGACCTGTTTTCGTTTATACTCATCAAATTTTGAGAAATTGAGATTTTTCAAGCAATCAGAAACAGGCATACGGACATGCAGACAAACAAAAATTTTTCCGTTATTATTATTATGTTTATACATGCTCAAAATAAATTGCACGTGCATGCACACATATGTATATATACAACAGAAATCAGATAATAAGTTAAAGTAAACGATGAATCAGTTATCCTTGTTTTTTTATTATTATTATTATCATTATTCTTATTGTCATAATTTGCCATTAAGGAATATTACGATTTTTTAATATCCAGTACAGAGAATGGTAGAAAATAATTTATTCGAAAAATAATAAGTACTTTTTTTTTGGAAAATATTTCACATTAAAATCATTTAAAACTTCATCATTATAGATGCCTCAAAATTGCTTTTTTTTTTGACAAAAATGAATTGAAACCTAATTAAATGTGATATTCTGTGTACTTAAATTTTTACAGTAGGAAAAAAAAGTCGAAATTAGCATTTTTTTTTTTTTTTTTATAAAAAATAATTTTTTTAGAGAACGTTAAGTAAAAAGTATAGAATATATTTACCGTAAATTCGTTGAAAACGCCATTTTTTCTGCATATTTTATAGCTGAAATATTTGAAATAAAAGAGTAAATAGTCAAAATAGAAAAAATTAACGTCTTATGTAGTTAAATTCGTGTCATGGAAATATTTTCTAGAATGGTTGTATTTATTTTATCAAATATGTTTCGTTGAGAGCCTCTTCGAATCGCTTTAATTTAACTATACCTGCGTCAATAAAATCAATTAATAATCATAGCCTCCAATGCAAAGACCGGTTTTCTTGATCAGGGCCCATTAGGTTCTATGCAGCATATATTCCAGCCATTTGATAAAACTAACGCTGGACCCTCATTGTTTTGTTCCTAATCTTTGAATTACAAGAACTATTAAAACAGGGTTTTTGTATTAAAAAATAAATTTATGAATATAAATGATCTTTATTATTATTAGAAATTTTTCTTTGCTTAAATTTATATCATGGTAACAAAATTAAGTTTACTTAAAATTTTCTAAAGCAAAACAAATTTATATTTATTTAAAACTTCATAATGAAAAAAATAAGTATTCTAGAAATATACTCTTAGCTAATGAAAACATTATCCTATATATCTTATTATAAGTACGACATCAGTTTATAAAAATAAAATATTTTAGCAGCCAAAATTTGATTTCCTAATCCTACATATATTCTATTTAAAATTATTTAGCCTTAATAAACATGACACAGTATAAATTTATTAAATTCCGATGTTTCTAATTGTTTATCGTCATACATTACACTTAAATTATTTTCTGGGGAACGATATCAACATTTCCTCAGTTAGAATAATAGTATGAATATAATTAATTTGTACGGAAGGGTGATAAATCTAAACGCCTAAATATGAGCAAAATATTGCATTTTGTGTTATATTAATGATATTTACACGTTAATTAGAATGCCTAGAGTTTTGTTCTATGTAATAGTTTTAAACTTATTTATCCGTTTATATTTTGGAAGTAAAAATATCATCTTTACCTGACATATATATTTTTTAAATTTATGTGAAGTAATCTTATGTATTGCTGAAGTATTAATATCGTTTGATTGCAGTAAAATAAATTTTTCACAGAAAAATGAAATTCCTTCTAACCTTTGAATTCCATAGTACAAAATCGTAACGACTAAAAAATTGGTTTCTTTATCTTTTTTCTTTGTTAAAAGTAATATTTATACCTATGCAGGATATAAATTTCTTGTAATGATATATTCATCTACTGTACAAAGTATATATCATGGAAGACGATAGTATTCCGAGTGATGCAGCCTTAAGCCTAAAATCGTGTATCGTATCGTATCGCAGAATTCGTAGATGGCGGAACTCACATATACAGCTAACTCGACTTCAAAGAAAACGCGAAAATCTACCTTTCAATAACTCAGCAAATACAGCTCTTATTATTCTGAGTTTTTTATAACAGTCTTATATATGCAGTCTAATCCTTTCTGATTTTCTTACATTTCTACCTGCAGTATATTTTAAGATCTAAATACCCCTTTTTAAAGTAAAAGCGATGCTACAAATTCTTAATGTCGTTTTCTCAAAAACGGGCCGGGCTATTTTCTTTAAATTTATATATAATATGAATCTATTTGAGGTGAAGTGAATAACACTTCCCTTTCTTCTAGGAAAGCTCGTCTTATTATTTGATAATTCTGACATTTTCGTTCCCCGTTAATGCGTAAAACGAAACCAGTCAACCATTCAGAAGAACTTAATCTCTCTGGTACTTTTCTCTTCTGCGATGAGGGAATAGGTTTGACGTCACATCGTAAGTGGGAGTAGCCGCGATCCATCTGACCAATGAATGCGAAGTGCTGTGGGTTTCAATAGCTAGGTAATCACTTTTGTTTGTATATTGGTTAGCGAGCAGAAATTCGCTATATTTATGATTTAGAGTTTAAATTCGTCGTCTCCTTATCGATTTGCAATTAATTATTGTTCTGAAAGAAAATAAAATATATGCGTCGTTTTTTCACTTATCTTTTTCAGATTTTGAAAATACTATAGTATCGTGGATGAAAGAAATTAGTTCGCATGCTGATTTCACTTAGGAATGTAACGAATAGTGATTTAGGCCAAAGTTTTAGGCCAAATACCGAATATTCGGCGGCCGAATACTGACTTAAAAAATTATTTTAATTGTTTTTTTTTTTCAATTTTAAAATAAAAAATTAAATTAAAGACTAATTGAAATTAATTTTTTGTTTAAGTTTTCAAAAATTATAGCAGCTGAATGTATTTTTTCTTTGTAATATTTTAAATACTTTGATGCCAATAAGACAACATATGACTTTCAAAAATATAAATAATAATTTAATTCATAATTTTTTACTTAATCCATAGATAGTTCTAGTAATTTATATGTATTTTATCTAAAATAGAAACTCATGACCTCTGTAAAAATGAAACTTTTTTTTTCTTTTTAGTAATATCACCCTCCCCCCCCCCCCCTCAACAACAACAAAAAGAAGAAATTGCATGTGTCCTCTGTCTTTTTATATCCTTTCTCATTCAACTCAAACTAGGTAAATTTACATTTTGTATGTAAAGAAAAACGTTTGTTTTCTTAAATTATAATTATTCATTCCATTAAAATACAATTATTCTTTTCTGCTACCAAGATATAGTTTTCTCTTTTCTTTCTCTCAAATTTAACAAGCCCCTCATAATACTTCCTCCACCCCATATTTCACAGTGAGATGCCTCCTGAAGTTTATATAATATCATTATATGCAGTTATTTATAAGTTGTCATGAAGCTTTAAAATAGAGTAAGTATTATGATTTCCTTTTCTTATAATAATTAATGTATTTAGATATAATTTTTTAATATTATTATTTTTTTAAATATTTAAAATCCCATTTTGTTTTGATTTTCTGGAACTTATTTAAGCAAATATCTTAGAATATTCGGTCAAATATGCAACTATTCGGCAGAATATCTAATTATATTCGGCTAAAGGTATTCGGCCGAATATCTGTTCAATATTTGGCCATGTCGAATAGGCCGAATACCGAATAGTGGTCGAATATTCGTTACATCCCTAATTTCACGGGATGTTGTTTTGCCAGTTAGCATTGACAATTAGCCAGGATATATAGTAAAGCTCAAAATCTATAGATAATCTCTAATGCATTAAATCAAAATTTTTTTATTAAATGTTGATGAATTTGATCAAAGAAGAAAATAAGGGAAATGCCTTTTTGTGACTTTTAATGGATAGTTGCTTTTAAATGTTTCAGACCATGCAGCAATCCTATTTAACAAAATGTTCATAAATAGCCTATATTAAGAAATATGCACAAAGTTAAAATTAACAACGATTGTAGATAAAATGGCAATAAAATCTAAATATTGCCACATGGCAGAGTTTTGCATTGAAGGTACAATTTGGAAAATTTTAAATGATATACGTGGGTACAAGGAATTCTGTCTCAGTACTGATTTCAGTCTTTAATAAAATCTAAACATTGCCACATGGCAGGGTTTTGAATTGAAGGTAGAATTTGGAAAATTGTAAATGATATACATGGGTGCAAGACCTTCAGTCTCAGAACTGATTTCAGCCTTTGAAATATTTTTAACCGATATTTAATTCTGCTCTTTATACTTAAATAATAGCTATTTACTATCAAACACTTTTAATCACTTTGTTGTTTTGTAAAAAGTTATTTTTTGTCAGAATGCAAGCCATAGAAGACACATTTCCTTATTTACATTAGCTTATTTCTAATATTCAGAAATTTTGTCGGTCTTGGCTTAGATGAACTTCTTGCACCATGATAATACATTAGCCTGTTTTATGTTTTACGTCCCCTTTGTTTCATTTGTGTTTGTAATATTTTTGTAAACTTAGTCACTATAGCATAGAAAGTAAGAGATAAACACTTTTACACTGCTTATGATACACAATTGTAGATCATTTCAAAGTTAGTCCCTTTACTATAGAAAGAAAGAGGTAAACACGTCTTCTCTGGTTCTATAGCTGATTATCTGTCTTATACATATCTGAAACTAGAACAAAGAAAGAATATTAGTTAAACAATGTATTTCGTTTAGTTTCTAGATGAATGTATGTTAAAAAATTTCCGCTGATACTCAGGCGATAGAAAGATATTTCTATGTTTTTACTGGTTTAAACCTATTTCTTACTATTTTCTCACATTTACATAGTCTTAGAAACTGATTAAGGTTAATAACAATATTATAATAAAACTTTCTTTAGAAATACTTGCAAAAAATTGTTTAAATGTATTTTTTTAGCATGATCCTTTAAGTATGGTTAAGATTGGTTTTTAATTTTCTTTTATTATCTCTTTTTATTTAATATTTCCCTTTTAAAACCAAAACTTATTTAGAAATACAAATCTTACTAATTTTCTTTAAATATCTTTATGGTCATTGATTACAAATCGACAAACTGTCGTAGCTATGTAAGACGACGTTACTTTATCTGGCTCAGATAACAGAACCATATGTTTTCTGTTACACATCCAGCTGGCAAAAACTGATACTACAATTTCCATGAACTGATTTTGGTGGTAGGTGCCGTAATCTGTAGGATATTTTCTTTAAGCTATATGTTAAACAGATAACCACAGTAGTATATCGTTTAAAAGTTAACGTTTTCCTTTTAATCTCTTGTGAGCAATTTTAGCAGATAACCTAATATCTCTTATTAAATCAGAATGCTCAGCATAATTGAATAATTGAGGGACATCATTCTCTATATTACATTAAAATGTCATCAGCAGTTATGTTTGAATCATATTCATGTGCGTTATCAAATATGTCTTGTAAAATAAGATCAGAATTTGTAAAACGTTTGGTACAAAAAGTAAAAAAGGGGAAAATTAGGTACACAAAGACTTATTGGTTTTTAGACTTATAACCACTAACATCAAATGAGTAAAATACGAATATTATCAGTGTGATACTCAGGTCTGTTCCATACCAAATTTGAATGCTTATTTTGACAGCTGGACGTCATTACTAAATCGTATACCAGAGCCCATAGTCTATCCTATCCTGATATCCGAATTTCGCTACAAAACTCGAGAAATACATCGCTATAATGGAACTCATATTTAATTTTGGAGGAATGACGTAAAATTCTGTTATGAAAAAATGCTTTCTTATTAAGTAAAATGAAGCAATATAATTTCAATAAGCAAACAATAATATGATAAAATTATAAAAACAAAAATATTTTAAATTTAAAATTTTTATATATTTTATATATTTATATTTTTATGTTTATATATATATATTAGATATTTTTTATATTTCTTTTAATTTAAAATTTAATTATAAAAACAAAAATAATTCTGTATTGATAATTTTAAATTGAGCATAAAAAGCATTAAGATCATCTAAAATTATAAAAATAAGATTTTTTCAACATAGACCTGCGTATATAATTTCGTAAAAAATATGAATATGCACTCATATTTAAAATGTATGTGTACATATTATAAATATTATGTTAAAAAATTCACTTTTTTCGAATTTTTATTCAATTTTAAATTATTAAAAATTAAAAAAATATGACTCATACATGATTTTAATTTATAAAATGTTCTTTTTTAACTTACATAAGTGCTTAAGTATTATTTTAAGTGATTCAATCTAAGTTAATATATTCAAAAGTTAATGACTGTAATGTAAACTTTAGAAACATATTTCGACTTTCGATTAAAATGGATTATTAATCTAATCTAAAATTTTCACTAAACGTAAGTATCTTAAATATATTACGTTTCATATGAAATTTCTTTATTAATGAACGTCATAGATGCCATTAGCTCTTTCCAAATAAAATTTTAAAATTCTCTCTTGCTTATTATTGTTGTTCATTAATTATCTGCAAAAGCATTATTTAAAAATGAAGCGCTATTATAAATATCTTTCGTTCACCTTTTATTAATATGTAATCAAGCAAAATGAAGGTGAATATAAATAAGTAATATATTCGAGGAAAATAATTCTTAAATCTTTTGATATTTCTTTATTTAAGTGCAATTACTTAAGATTTATGATTTAAGAAATAAATTTTTACTTCTTTTCAAAATTCCCTTGAATAATATGTTTTATTTAAATATGAGTGGAATGCAAATACCTTCAAAGCATTTATCTTCTCGGTATCATATCCGTTTTGCAGAAAAAAATACATTAACAATAGATTTCATTCAGTAGAATTTTATCAAAGTTGATGGATTTTTAAAAGAACGAAAAAAAAATCGGTAATACTAATTTGATATCACTCTTACATGTAATAGTATAATAGTGTGTAATAATAGTACAATAAGCGTAAAAGTGTGTAATAATGCTCTGTGAATATTCTAGGAATAATCTTTCAATTACAACAATCGTTACATTATCTTAAAACAATAATCTTTCGATCTGCAGGATACGAGGAACTTTGAAAATAAGCCAAAATATGTTATTATTGTTTAGATAGTAAACATTTTAAAAGTTAAAAATCACAAAAAACTACCGGAATGACATTTCCAGAAATTATCAGTTATAGACGGACATGTATCCTTCTTTGCGTGACCCTGTAAATCCTTTTGTACACTCTTAAAACGAAAGAGCCAAAATAACTCAAGTTGAGCCGAAATCCACTCATCTCATGACTTGAAAGTCAGCTTCTCATAAAGAGTTGAAACAACTCGAGTGAATGAGTTGTTTTTAAGCAACTCATGATTGAGTGATCTCTATTTTACTCATACTTGAGTGAAATCAACTCAATGAAGGTAAAATCCAGTAGCACTTGGGTGATTTGTAACCAACTCATACTTGAGTGAAATTGAGTCATTTAAGACTAAATTCAGTCGCACTTGACTGATTTGTAATCAACTCATACTTGAGTGAAATGGAGTTATTTAAGAATAAATCAGGTAGCACTTGAGTAATTTGTAACCAACTCACACTTGAGTGAAATTAAGTCATTTAAGACTAAATCTGGTCGTACTTGAGTGAAATGGAATCTCTTTGAGACTAAATTCAGTAACACTTGTGTGATCTGTTGCCAACTCATATTTGAGTGAAATGAAATAATTTAAGCCTAAATCCAGTACCACTTGTGATTTATAATCAATTCAAACTTGAGTGAAATGAGGTCATTTCAGATTTAATCCAGTAGTTCTTGGGCAATTTGTAACAATTCATACATGGATTAAATCAACTCATTTAAGAGTTCATGCAATGAACTCTTAAATGATGTTCTTAAAATGCAAAATCCCGAGTGATTTTTAATAAACTCATTCATAAGAACTCGCTCAAAATTACAAAAAAAACCTTGAGCGATTTCTAATTAACTGATTAAATAAAATCATGTCATTTTAAATGAAATTCAGTAACCTGTGATTGATTTTTATCAATGAAATTCAAAATAACACAGAATTCTTGCCACATTTTCAAATTAAAATAATAAATAACTAATTTTATATTCCTTCATACTGGTTTATATAATTGTATTACTTTTTGATTGAAAAAAAAATATGATTTATAAGTAAAAATTACAATTAAACCAATCTTAAGTATTTAACGTAAATAAAAAAAAAAATTGAAAAAATATCTAAATGTAAACTTGAAATCACCAAGGAAAGGAAAAATCCCAATGACAACTTTTAAAAGCTGACTTCTCAAATCCAAAAGGGCAACTTTCTGACATAAGTTTTAATTTATTTTTGATCGAAAATGCATGAAACTAGCTGGGTGTTCAGAAACTATGTAATCAAGCTGCTTTTTTCATTTTTTTGCAAACGCAATACATCTTTCAGAAAATAAAGTCAAAGTGGATGTTTTAAACTTAATTTCTGCATGAAAGGAGAAAAAACACTCAAGAGCGGGCGAAAACGTGTTTGTCATGTGAACAAAATCGTTTATAACTCAATAGGTAATTTATTGATTTAAAAAAAATGGAAAATTCAATTCCAAATAGCTTTCATAACCAGGCTTTCCAATTTTATATCTTTCCATTAAAAAATGAATTTGTAAATGTATCAAAACGTTTTGTGCTTGTTGAGCAGAGCCATTAAGAACAGCCTTAAGATCCTACACTAGTCGCTGAAAAAGTATAGAAGGGCGATTCCGTGCAGAGAGTCACATGTAATGAGGGCTTTAATTTTCATTTATTTATCAAATTTTAATGCTAATTCTGATTTTAAGTGGTATGGTAAATAAGTTATAACCATATTTTTTAGTTTAAATGTGTGGAAATAAAACTCCCAGAAATATATCATTAAATTTCATTACGCAAAATGTGCTTTTTTCCGAAGTAGGAAAAAAGCACATTTTGAGTAATGTAATTAAATAATATACTTCTGTGAAGTTTATTGCCACACATTTAAATTTAAAAATATGGTAACTTATTTACCATACCACTTAAAATCAGAATTAACATTAAAATTTAATAAATAATAAATAATTGAATAAATGCAAATTAAAGCCTGCGTTATGTGTGTGACACTCTCCATGGAATCGCCCAGAAATGATGGTGTTAATCCTATGGAGAAGTTATTTTCAAATACATTGTTTGGATTTATATATATATATATATATATATATATATATATATATATATATATATATATATATATATATATATATACATATAATTTTTATTTTTTTTTGGGGGGGGGGCAGCCATAGGATCTTTATGCAGGCTTATTTTTAATTTTGCAATTTTGGTTAGTTTTTTAATACAGTAGACGATTTTACGAACTGGTGTACTGGTCCCGCCCAGCATCTCGCTGAACTAATGTTACTCCCATTTACGAACTTTTGACTTTATGAACACATATGAGCCCCATCGAGCATTTACTGTATTAAGATATCAATTTTAGAATCAGTTCCGAAAATTAAAGTATTTAAAATAAAATATAAAACCTAAGTTAAAAAAGTAAAAACTAGCCAGCATATAGATTGTCTTCAGCTATCATATGCAAAAAGAAGCCTGTACAAATATTAAAATCCAAGCAAGATATTTGAAAATAACTTCCCCGTGGAACTAACATTATCACAAGTGTTGTCACACTGCTATTGTTAGGCTGTAATAAGTAAAACAAAATATTTCAAAAAAGATAAACACTAACCCATTATATACTTTGTTGTAATTATCCCTTGATTTAATTCACACTACTTCTTAAATTGACTAACATTTAAAGAAATATTAATTGTTAAGCTTTTTTATGCTAATTAATTAGCACTTGCTAAATGTCAATTTAAAGCAGTTCATATATTTACAAATAAATTATGCACCAAAATAACTTTAGAAATGGATCAACTTAATTCTTTATATCATTTAAAACATTTGTTGAAACTTGAAATTATGTTCAAGTATAACTTTAAAATTTAGCTACTGGGTTAGAAGGAACAATGTCTTGATTGGATAAATACCAACCTATTAGGTACTATCTTGCAGTTATTCTTTTTTAATCTTGTTTTGTTGCAATTGACCATTGATTTTATCCAATGTTTCTTAAATCTACTAACTTTTAAAGAAATGTAAAACTTTAAAATGGCATAAGATTGTAGCTTTTTATGCCAAAAGCAGGAGCCAAATATGGAATTTAGAATATCGTTGGGGAAAGAAACAACATTATTTACTAACAATTTTATTGAACAAAAAGAAAAAACAAATGTAGCATTGTTAGCAATTTTAACAACAGATGGAGTGTTTTGACAACACCTTTAACTGGACATGTAAATATTTTTATTTAAAATTTTCTTGTCAAGACAAGAAAATATGTATTCTTCTCTGCTGAAGATCCTTGAGAGATTCGATAGGGTTGTTGAATTCCACTCCTCGCAGCGGAATTGCATTCCTCCATGAGGTCACTATTCTCCTGTGTTAAAAGAAAATATTGAAATTAAGTTAAATAGCAATAATTGTAATGCAAAGGATTATGAATCTTTTAAAATATTAGTTTTTAGATTAAAGTAAATATAAATAAATTCTTAAAGTCTTAAGCAACTTCTTAAAATATTGTTGAACATTCACCTTTGTTACCATTTTCAAAATGTATACAAACATATCTTTTTAAACAATAATTGGGCGGGGGGGGGGTGGGAAATGAAACTTTAAAAATTAAATTTATTCTAAATATGAATATATATATAAGGGGTCGTTCCAAGCAAAATTTAGGGCCCTTTCACAAAAATCTAATAAAATAGGCCCCTTTGTAACATTCTTTTTCACACAAACTGTTTTAAAATGTGTGAATTGTAAATAAAACCAGCTCACTGAAAACAAACTTTACCAAGGGGATTTAAAGAAGTTTTGTCAAAGTCTTCATTTAAATTTGAGTAACATGATTTCAACTTTCATTACAAAATGTTATTTATCACAAAAATAACTTACTTTTCACAAAATGGGCCCCAAAAATAAAAACCTACACACACACAAAACCGCCTCCCCATGCATATTCTTAAAAAACATACACTAAAACTTTTAGCTTTATATAAAGTTACACCACTGAAAATTCGGCTAATTGTGAATAAAATGGAAAATGAAACTATCTGTGCAATCACACTTACCCACTTGTTTATCATGTTACTTCTGATTAGGGTGTAAAAAAATCATGATTTTTTTTAAAAAAATAAAACAATCTGATTTTTTTTTTATTTAAATCTGATTTTTTTTATTTTTTTTCCTGTGTTAAAATATTAACATCTACCAAGAATTAAGCATTTCAAAAATGAATAACCCCCCAATTACTAACATAATCTATGTTTTTTTGCTTTAATTAATAAAATTTTAATTATGTAATTATAGAAATTACAAAAAACTGCAAATAAAAAATTTCTTTAGTAACATACAGCATTAGGTGCATTAATATTTTATAATAATTATGTAAACCAATATTAAATACTGCTTATATTTTAAAGTTATTGATAAATTGCATTTAATTTTAAATTGATGATACAGATTAAATTTTGTAATTATTAAACAATTAACTGTTTAATTAAGAACACAATCTACATTTTTGAAAAAGTGGTTGAAAAAAGGTGATAAATAATAGTTTGATAAATTCATAAAGCAGCCAGTAATTTTACACAGGTTTTAAAGCGTATGTCTATCAAATTGATCAAAAATTGTAGCAATGTATACAGCAAACTTACGCATAATTTATAAATAGAGTACAAAAATTGTATTTTTGAAATTTAAATCAGATATTTTCCCCCACAACATTAAAATATTTGAACAGCTACTAAATATTATAATGTATTAAAGTTATTTAACATTTAGTTAGATTTTTTTAAATGTATAATAACATCTTTTTACACAGTTTAATATTGTTATAATTAACAATAACAAATATTACATTTTTTACAAGTGATTTAGTGATCGTTTTCATTATTGATTATCATGCTTTTTCACAACATTTTAAAAAATCAGAAAATATGTGATTTTATCATCTGATTTAAATTAATTGATTAAAATCATTGACACTATTGCTGTGTTTATTGTATATAAAATAATAACTTGATTATTAAAAGGAAATTATGACATTGAAAGTTATATTAGATTTAAATATTTTTAAATTAAATGCTTTTTATGTTTGTTAGATAAAAAAACATGGTTTTTACAAACTTACTGTACTTAAAATTTTTCACAATACTCAGGAATTATACTTGGAAACAATTATTTAAAGCTTTGTTTTGTGTATTCATAAGTCACAATAATTTGAATACTTTTTTATGTCATTTAAAACAGTAAAAAATTTTTGATTTTAATCAATGATTTTTTTTTAAAAAAATCACTTTATTAAAATCATGATTTAAATTGTTGACACCCTACTTCTGATACAATCTTAAAATAAATTTCTATTTTAAAAACAAATTTAAAAGGTCTTAAGCAACATTACAAAATATTGTTGAAAATTCCCCTTTGTTGCCATTTTCAAAATGTATACATTGGAAGGGGGGGGGATGAAACTACATTTAAATTTATTCTAAATATGAAATGTTTTATTACAACAATGATGTTTAACCTTACCCCATAAAATCTAAGCAGTCAGGTGGCAATTTTCTTCCAACAGTCAAATGCATGTCATGTGTCAGAGATACATGTCTAATTTAATACAGTGTAACCTCGAAAATCCTGTATCAGGACTAAGACTAGATTTATAAAAATTCTGGATTTCACAAAGATAATCAAAACTTTCACTGTTTTTAATGGTACCTTTAATCATAATTTAATAACAAAGTTATAATTATGTAAGAAAATGAAAAAAATAATATTGAAAGGCTTACTTTCATTGAAATTTACGTTAAAAATTTTTCTATAAACAGTGAATTTTGAAAATTCAATTGCAATTTTTTTTTTTTTTTTTTTTTTTTTAACTATTAATAAAAATGCTTTTCATATTAAATACATGTTAGGAATATCTATTTCAGAAATACAGACTTGTTTTTCTAACTTGCATAATGATATGACAAAATCAAATTTTATATGCTGTTTCATGTTATTGGGCAAATGTATCTGACTGATAGACGATACTAAATAAATGAACTAAAACTGCATAGCACTGCATTCCAAACACATAGGAAACCTGGTAGCAGAAAGTTCCTGACGGGTGACATGCGTCGCAGATTTTTTTTCCATTGGATTTTTTTCCAACTTTATATTATGTTTAGTTCTTTATTATTTATTACTAAAACTTAAGATTATTATTAATAAAAATTAGTAAAATGCTTAAAAACATTAAAAGTAAATTTTCTGCTATTGGGATAGGAAAGATGGATGCTAGGTATGAAGTTTACTAATATGAAAACAGATTTTTTTTTTCCACATATGTATCTGTAAGGTCACACTGGCCCAATACAGTGTTAATTACTAAACACACACACACACACACAAAAAATGAAATTCCATGACAAAATCAAAACTTAAATATATTTAAGATTAATATGTAAATTTATACCTTTCTTGCTGATAATACACCTCTTCAGGATTATCACGTGTCTCTTTGATAGTCCTCTTTGTTGGTACTTCTTTTGGGCTGGTGTTAAATTTAACCTCATTGTTGCCATAACCTCCATTCAACCATAGCAGCTTGAGTGATAGGATCAAAGTATTGTTCCTAAAATGAAAATGTGCAAAAACAATGTTATCGATTTAAAACGTTTAAATGATTTTAACTTAAAATTTCAAAACAGACGTAATGATGAGTTCATACGAAAGTGCCTGAAACATACAAAAATCGGAAATTCATTTCCCTGCAATTTACCCAAGCAATAAATTGGGTTGGGTTGATTTTTGACGGCAAAACTCTTGAGTTTTGTGCAATCGAACAGTAAAATTCGCGATATCTTTTTGTGTCTAATTAACAAAATTCACTATTCGTCGCGACCTTTTGACGAAATTTGTAATATTCTTCACCAAATAAGTTTATCGATATTCCCGATTATTTTTTGCGCAATCTTTTGACGAAATTCGCAATTTCTTTCTGAACTCTTTACGAAAATAGCAATTTTATTCAACAACCAATTGAAGATAATTACCATTTGTTTCTGAGATATATGACAAAATATCTGGTATTTTTCCATGATCATTTGAAGAAATTCTCAATTTTTTTCCGCGACTGATTCATGAATTGATTTAGGGAAATTCGCCAAAGTGTTGCAGAAAAAAACAAATTTTGCCAAAGAGGTACAGAAAAAAATTTAGCCAAAGGGTTGCAGAAACAAAAAAATTTTCCCAAAGGGTTGCAGAAACAAAAAAATTTTGCCAAAGGGTTGCAGAAAAAACGAATTTTGCAACAGGGTTGCAGAAAAAAACTAATTTTGCCAAAGGGTTGCAGAAAAAACAAATTTTACCAAAGGGTTGAAGAAAATTTTGTCAAAGGATAGCAGAAAAAAACACAAATTTTGCCAAAGGGTTGCAGAGAAAAAACACAAATTTTGTCAAAGGGTTGCAGAGAAAAAACACAAATTTTGCCAAAGGGTTGCAGACACAGTTGTATAATATAGACACACGCGCAGAAGATTTTCCAAAAATTCGGAACCTTGCAGAAAAATTTGTAGAAAAAAACTTATTTTTGTAACTTTTTTTTTTTTTTTTTTTTTTTTTTTTTAAAATACCAAAAAATTAAAAATATTCTCTATATTATAATTTCGTCAAAGAATCGTTAAAAAAAAAAAAAAAAAAAAAAAAAAAAGAATTTTTTAAAAGCATTTCTAAAAAGCCTGAATTTGTCAAAGGATCGTGAAAAAAAAATCCCGCAAATTTCGTCAAAAAATCGCAGAAAAAACTTATTTCATCAATGGATTACGGGAAAAATATGAATATCGCTAAAGGCTGAGAAAAAAGCACGCATTTCGTCAAAAAATCGCAGGAAAAATGCAAATTTCGTAAAAATATCGCAGAAAAAACGTTAATTTCGTCAAAGGATCGCGAAAAAAAGCTAATTTCATCAAAGAATCTTAGAAAAATGCAAATTTCGGCAAAAGGGCTCAGGAAAAAAAAAAATTTCTTAAAAGCATAGCGGAAAAGCCCTAAATTTTGCCAAAAGATTCTGAAAAAATGCAAATTTCATAAAAGAATCGTGTAAAAAACTACTTTCTTCAAAAAATCGAGAATTTCGTCAAAAGTGTTGTGAAAAAAGCGAGAATTTTGTTAAAAATGCATGAAAAAATATGAAATTCGTCAAAAGATCGTAGGAAAATGCAAATTTCGTCAAAAGATTGGGAAAAAACTGATTTCGTGAAAGAATCGAAGAAAAATGTGAATTTCATCAAAGAATCCAGAAAAAAGAGAATTTTATCAAATGATCACAGAAAAAACGAGAATTTCGTCAAAGACAAAAGGAAAAAACATGATTTTTGTCAAAGGGGCGCGGTAAAAACTCACCAGTCTCTTTAATGATGATACCTATGAATGGATACCTCTTCCTAGAAAAGGTGATTTTGTTGTTTCAGTAGCAATGTCACATTATTTCTGCCCTTCTTATGCATTTTTAGCTGGGTTTTTTTTTTTTTGACCAAAATAATTATTCTTTGATTAATACTAATTATTTTTAATTTAAATGGTAATTATTTTAAAAATACTCTTTTTAATTCATATTGTTAAAATAACATAACACGGTATTTTACGTTATTAAACATTAAATTAATGTGCAGATAGTTTTTGACCCAATATTTATGCACATAGAAAGTTTTTGGTTTTATACAAGTCTGGTTGCAGAAAAAACAAACTTTGCCAAAGGGTTGCAGAAAAAACGGAAGTCTCTTTAGAAAACAACATATACACAAATATCTACGTTTATTATAACAGGGATAAACTTAAAAAAATATACCAAACTAACTTTTGAAAATTTGGGTTTAACCTGAACCCAACTTGCAGGAATTCACACTCAGCCTCAAATCGACCTGAACCGATTTTTCTTCCAATTTTTCCACTTTTACTGTTTGATTTTAAAATGTTAATTCATAGAGGAAACCATTAAATTTAAAATTTCATTATTAATAAAAAGTCTTATTATCCTTTAAATAAACTCAAAGCAAGTTTTTTTTTCCAATATGAAATTTACTTATAAAGAGCTTATTTATCAAAATGTAATTGTTTTATTAAATATTATGTAAAGTTGTTTTTAAAAATAACATTTTAATACCTTAAACCTTGAAATAAAAAGTATTCGGCCAAACAGTTACTATTCGGCTAGCTCAATATTCAGTATTCGGCCAAAATCACTATTTAGAGCATCTCTAAATCTGACTTGCTACTTTGAACAACATTCATAATCTTCAATTTTAATTTTTAGCTTAATTGTTTACATATCAAATACCTACATATATGAATTATGAATCACTGCAGGATTAGTATTAGTTTTTGCCACTTACTGAAAGAAACTAGTTTCTTCCCTGATGATATGAAAAAGTAAAATGTTTTAAAATTTTACTGTTGTATGATATATTTCTCAAATCATTTTCATTTATTAATTTTTTTAGAATATGAAATTATGGCTAAATTGATAAGCTGGGGAGGGAGGGGGGGGGTGATTGTGGCTTCATCATGAAAAAATACCAAAAATTTTAGCGAAGACAGTGTTGACTAGGGATGCACCAAATAGTGATTTTGGCCGAATACCGAATATTCGGCCTAGAGGTGAACCGAATACCGAATATTCAGCCAGCCGAATAGTAACTGCTAGGCCGAATACCGAATATTCGGCCTGCCGAATAGTAACTATTCAGCCGAATACCGAATATTCGGCTTGTCAAATACTTTTATATTTCAAAGTTTAAAGGCATTAAAATATTAAATTTTAAAACAATTTTACATACTATTCAATACAGAAACTTATATTTTAATAAACAAGAGTTACAATTACAAGTAAACTTTATACTGAAAAAAATCTGCTTTGAGTTATTTAAGAAGAGGATAGTTATAAAACTTTTTAAATTAGTAAAATTTTAAATTTCGTGGTTCTACTGAGAATTAATACAGATAAATAAAATTTTCTTAAATTCTAAAAGAAACATTTTAAAATCAAAGTTTAATAGTGAAAAAATTGGAAGAAAAATTGTACAGTATCATATATTATTTGTTTGTCAGGAAGAGACTGAAGTAAAAGTAAACAAATATTACAAATCAATTCAAATTTTATATGGTGGCAACTTAGCAAGAATAATTGTTCTACTCCCTTTAATTTAAGCAAGGAAGCTTTTAAATACATCCTAGATAGGTGTCTGGAGTGTACAATCATTTTCAGAGATTCTAAAAATTGTTCTTAAAATCTTAGCAAGAAACAGATTATTTGCTAGACAAAATTTAGGAACTTGCATTTGTACATAATTAATTTCTATGAAAATCCTCGTGATTGGTTAATTTTCTTACATAATACTTAACAAACAGCAAATAAATAATGTAATAACATTCTCTTTTATTTAAATATGATTCTGTTTCTAATTATTCTGAATATCTTTGTAAGTTGATTGTTAAATGTAGAAGTTGTATAAAGTTTTTAAAAATATGTTTAAAAAATTTTCCTTAAGTATTCGGTTTGGCGGAATATTTCAATATTCGGCCAAACCGAATATTCGGTAACATGGCCGAATACCGAATATTCGGTGCATCCCTAGTGTTGACTAGAATAAAAGGACTGTTTTTACTGCAAAAACTTTATGTCGTCCCCCCCCCCCCCGAGATCCTTTGACAAAATTTTTTTTCATGATTCTTTACTGAAATTTTTTTAAGTTCTCTGGCGATATTTGCATTTTAATAAAATTAGTGCTTTTTAACTTTTGACAAAATCTGTATTTTTTTCCTGCCCCCGTTATGTGAAGATACTTGCGAGTTAAGGCTATTCATATTGTTATGGGAAGGTTTTTTTTGCTAATCTTATTTGCATTTCGACATTTTGAATTTTTTTTTGGTGGTGGTGGTCGCGCATTGTATATCTGAGCTTGATCCTCACGGCACCTGTTTACTTTTCCGATTTTGATTGCAGAATTTTTATTTTTTTGAGAAATTACTTTTACCTTTCAGAATCTGTTCTAAAAGGGAAAGTATTGTCTAAAAAATAAAATAAAATTCTGCAATCAAAGATTAAAGTAAACAACAAGGGGCACTGTGAAGATCAACTATACAATGCCGCAAACAAATTGCAAAATGCAAATGAGATATTAGAGATAAACCTATACCTATTTTACCCCGTGCTTCAGAGTAAAATGGATATATGCTGGTTATAGTTGAATTACAATATAATTAATGTGTAAACCATTTAAGAGTTTTGTACTTCCATCCTCTGAATCATATATGTAAACTGGGGTGAGGTAGGAAGACAAAAACCTGTCCCTTTCAGTTTGTTTACTTTTTTTTCTTTACAAATAAAAACACTTATGAAACTAATAGAAATAAGATGCAAGTGCAGACAAATCCTATCCTAGCCCCCTCCCCACCCACCCAAAACTGCTCCCAATTTTCACAACATCAGTTTACGTCCATGCTCTGAATCATGTTCCTAATAGTGTTTCATTTTTAAAGTTTTTTTTTTTTTTTAATTTAATGCAGTTCAAAAGCAGATAGATATCAGCATAAGTATCTGTAGGAAAAAATGAGAAATTAATTAAAAAATATTTTAAATCAAAAGCAATTTATAAAGTTAACTAGCTATAAGTGAATGAAAATTTATATACAAAATGTATACAGTAATGACCGGTGCAGCTTGGTTGAGAGACTTCCTAACAATTCAGGATGCCTGCACATCAGCAATGTCGTCTTTCTCAGGGAAGACATAAAATATTCCGGCAGATTACTTTGTTGCAAACTTTACAGTGTATTTATCTTCATCAGGGATATCAATAATAAGAACTGTAAATTCTTGAACAGACTTCTTTACACCGAATTTCACAAGGACCCAGCCACCAAACATTGGATTCACTACAGCAAGAACCTTTGGTTTAACTTCCATGGGTTGCTTCGATTCTTTTTACTATTTGTCCTCTTTTAATCCACCCAATTTAATAATTTAGTATAGTTAGAACATGTGTTTTAATTTAATTTATGTCTGAAAATATGATACTTTAACGTGATTTTTGAGAAATTGTCAATTAACAGCGATTTTTAATGTTACTTACATTCCAACATGCAGCGCAGATAACAGATGTTCGCGACTAATTTATAGCATAATTTCACATTTAAGCATAGGATCAATAACAATTTGCTCTCAAAGGTCTTTCAATTTTGATCCATCTTCATACATTCATATCTTGACAAACTCTCATAGAAAAGATGGACTATAATACCTATTTTACCCTATGTGACAAGAAATCAAGGTTGGGTTTAAGCCATCAAAAACCAGTTTTTGACGTGACATAGGTTTAAACTGCATTTTAAGCGTCAAAAACACCAATATTTAAATATGCTCAGAACAACAAAAAAAAATTGTTAGTATAGCTAGATACAGCACCGCTTTTATTTAATGATAGACACTTTAGTTTTAGTATTTCTTTTACTGATCAAATATTAAATTATAATTTTTTTCTTTGTTTATGACTAAATTGCCAAATTTTTATGTGGATTTTTAGCATACTTGGTTGCTTTTCTTATTTAATAAATATGTATATAGAGATAGACAAACTTTTTGTAATAATAAAGCATTTAACAAATGAAATCAAACAAGATTTTACAAAAATAGATTATATATCAGGGGCCGATCCAGGCGAAATTTGGGGCCTATTTAGGGCCCCTTTACAAAAATCTATTTAATAAAATAGGGCCCCTTCAGAAAAATAAATTTAATAAAATGGGTCTCTTCATAAAAATGAACTTAATAAAACAGGCCCCTTCGCAAAATTCCTTTTAATAAAATAGGCTCTTTTGTAACATTCTTTTTCATAAAAAGTGTTTTAAAAATGTGTAATTTGTAAATAAGATCAGGTCACGAAAAACAAAAACTGTAGCAAGGGAATTTAAAGAATATTTTTATTCATAAATTCTTGGTTCGAATTTGATTCACTGGATTTCAACTTTCATTGCAAAATGTTTTTTTTTCACAAAAATATTATAAAATTCACAAAATTAACTTACTTTTCACAAAATGGGCCCCAAGAATAAAAACCGGCACCGACCCCTGTATATATACAGTCTTTAACAGAAATATTTTCTTTGCAGCATAAATATTTTTTTTTTTTGGGGGGGGGGGGGGAGAGAAAAAAGATACAGAAAAACAACAATAAAAATGATTTTATCATGTGTGCAAGAAGTCCATCCAAGCCAAGACTGAAAACTTTTCCGAATATTAGGTATAACCTACTGGCGATGGGCTAGACAATCTCAATGTCTTGATTTATGGCTGAAAATGGATTTTTTAACAATAAAAAAGAGCAATTAAAAGTTTTTGCTAGTAAAATTGCTATTATTTCAATATAAAATATAATTTACAACCAGCCAAAAATCTTTCCGAGACTGAAGGTCTTGCACCCATGTTTATAATTGTGAAAAGAATTTAGTGATTGGTTATACCAAAATTATCTTATTTTTTATTTAAATCTTTTGAAATGAGGGACAAATGAATAATTCACCATACCAGTAAGAAAAGAAAAAAAATAGTATGCTGCTAGTTTGTTTTTACGAAGTTTAAATATTGCCAGATATGTGACCATTTCATTCACACTTTTAATTTTTCAAAAAATTTTGTGTGGTAAAATAATAATAAAAAATATACTCATTGTACCCCGGCTACCCCTATTGTCAGGAAGGTAAATTGGAAAATATAGCTCTCGGAAAATTGAAAGGGAATTGCTGAAAAGTGATGGTGAATGGGTGCAGTAGAACACTGTTTATGTAATTATTTGAATTCTTTTACACAAATAGTATTGTATAGAAATAAACTATTGTACTTCTAAGGAATAAAACTGACTTTTGAAAATATAATTAGATTGAAAAAAATGTATAAGTGAATACCAACCTTGAATTAAAATTCTGTATTTGGAGAAAGAAACAATTCTCTGGAAAATTTTAGGGAGGAATTCTAGTAATTTTTCACAAAATTATTTACTACAAATTATAAAACGTAATTTTGTTTGATATGATTTATAGGAAAAATTATTTTTACAAAATACTTAGAACTGTTATATCTGACAAAAAGTTTCGTCACACGAAAAAGTAAACTTTTATTATTTTCACCTCCCCCTACCCTTGCTTTAACATGACGCTATGATCAGCTTATTTATTTATTTCTCAACAAAGTAATAAACAGGACATTTTAAACGAAAATAAATAAGTAAAAAATAAAAAGGCAGAATAATTTTAAAATATAGAAGTATTTCTAAAATTAGCTGCCTGCAGCGTGACGGAGGGAGAATGTGTTACAACGTGCATTAAAAATTATAAATTTAAATCATTACATGCAATTCCACTAAAAAGTAAGGATAAATTAAATGCTTTTATAAAACTTACCGAATAAAACAGACACATCCTTTCGTTCCTTCTTTAAGAAAACTTCTTGAATGTTTACATATTTATCTACACATCAGCGTCCATCTTGAAGCAGGCCGGAGACACGATAAGACGAGACGAACGAATCTGAGAACGACTCGCAAAAGAGCGGCAGGAAACGAGCTTGCTAATCAAGTTGAGCTGTTTTATGGTCGCTCTCGTTGAGTAAAATAGAAGAATAAGAGCTTAAATCAAGTTGAGTGAAGCGTTTAAAATCAACTCATTCACGATCCAATAAATTAGTGTTCATTCTTGAGTAGGCAAATCCACTCATTCGTTTTAAGAGAGTATATGTTCTACAAACATTTCTTAGTAAACTAAATGCGGTTCAGCGTAAAAATGTCTAACTCATTTAAAAATCACCTTTAAGCAATTTGGAATCATATCCAGTAACCATTACGAATTCTTTTGTGCAGCCCATTATATCAATTACAGCATTTATACACACCATATACAATGCATAATTATAGTGAAACATAAAAGCACATTACATAATTAAAAATGCATTTCCAGCAATCATCGTCCTGTACTTGAAATAAAGACCATTTTCACACTTCTTGTACAAATAAATAGTGTAAGTAACATTTTATAATGAAACCAATGCTTTTTCCTCAAAACAATTTGCATAAAATCTACTGATCATTCAAATGTGCCTCGCGTTTTAATTGTTGCTGAAAACTATTAATACCTGTAACTGACAATCTTGATCCATATTTAATTTGACAGACAAAAATTTAAAAAAGACAAAAAACTTTCACGAAACCAAATTTTTATACAAAATGCACATGTTAATAGGCTTTATTGCTAACTTTAAGAGCTTAATAAATTAACATTAAAACCGAATGCCCAAGTTTAGTGTAATACTTAATTAGAATATCCCTTAACGCTATATGAAATTTTAAAATAAAATAAAATTCAGGGAAAAATTTAATAATGTATAATTGCGAAAATTTTATATTTAGAAAAATAATATTAATTTTTGCATTTACCTTTACACGAACTACGAAAATACGAAGTAATATAAAATACGCATTGTTACAAGTATAAGCCAAAATATTAATGGGATTTTTTAACAATAAATTTTAACAAAAGATCTCGAATTTTCATTTCTGCTCTATTTAGAATGTTAACGATCCCTTTAGCATTTTAAAATCAGAGACGTGCGGGTTTGAATTGAGTGTCTTTTGGACTTTCTGGCAAATCCTTCAATACTAACTGCCACTGATACATACAAATACAAAATATAGAAAAGTTATTTCCGAAAGGACAGAAAAACATATAAAAGATTAATTTAACTTGTTTAAAAATAAGATATTTATCCCAATCCGAAACATTTCCCCAGCACTCTGAAAAGGATAAACGTTTAGACCAGAACTACCGATGGAAATCGTCAATTTGTTAAAAGTCTAAAATATTACGTTTGTCTGATGAACTAAAAAGACAGTAATTGGTATTGCATAAATAATTTGTTAAGCGTTTTGTATTAATTAGAAATATTTGTGACGTGCATGGCCAATAAACCGCTCTAACAACAATGATGTTTAAGATGATAAAAATTATGGTCATAATCTCATGAAAACTTCAAATAATTTTCCCTGGTTTATGCATTACGGAAGCACTTATTTAGTATACTTTTGGAAATTCTATAAAAAAGTATTTAAATAATGGTAATCCAAAGTGTATGGAATTAAAATAACACTGACGTTATTTAATTAATTATTTGGTATAAACTTAACATATTTGCTGGAGCACCATCTATGTACTAAGTGGCTAGTTTACATTTGTAATACCGAAAATTCTAGTAATTATTCGCACTGCATTTTTTAATTAAAAAAAATTCTACTTATACATTATACTTATACATTTTATTAAGATTAAATCTAAAAACTCTCGTAAATTCTGCGATATTTATGGTATGTAAAAGGCGGGAAACAAAGGCTATCTGTGAATATTCTAAATAAATATAAAAAGTGAAACATGACAAAAATTATGAATTCTGAAATACTTAAAAAACTATATCATTATTTTACACACAAAATGGAATTTCAAGAACGAAATTTACTTTGTTTTGAATTGTACCACGTGTTTGTTAGCAAAAAAAAAAAAAAAAAAAAATCTTACATAAATTTGATAAATAAATTAATACGTATTTTCTCGGATATATAAAAAATAAAATCGAAAAAAATAAATTTAATTTTCAATGTATTAAAATTAACATAAATACGAACGAAATTAAACAATCAACTCTTTCAAATTTCTGGAAAAACGTTATTTATCTTTAAAAACCTCGAGATTTAAAGAAACAGTGAGGGAGATCATGTATAAAAAAGTTCATGCACGAAGTCTACTGTGCAACAGACATCGACGAATTGACGAAACAGACACTGATTCACCTGTAACAGCTGACCAATGTGCTGCCAACTGTCTAGATGAAATTGTACGGTTTGTCAGTACCATGGAAACGCGTGTCTACCATCGCGCGTCGAAGTCACTATTCGGGGTTCACTAATATTTTCCGAGTTGTCGATCCTCGTCGGTCCACTCCTTCCAAATCGGATAATTCTGCTGCTGTTACGCTGCATATGAGCTGCTATTGCACAACAGGAAAAAATTGCTTCACGAAGGGCAATGATTCTCCCGAGTTCAAACTCCATCAGTTGTTGAAATGTCACCTTCTTTCGTCGATGAGGCATAGTTACGTCTCACCTAACGTTTATATACAGATAACCATTGTTGTGTTTGGATGACAGGTAGAAGAATAATACTGTAAAGTTATTTTTAATATTGCCAATTAATAATCCAGAAATCATTTTTTAGGATCAATCGTATAGTGTTATAACATTTTGTTGTGGCCACAAAAGACCACTTTGACATAACAGTCATTAATTAAAATAATCTGAATTTACTTATCATATATTTGATAATTGAGAAGAAAAAAATAAAAGCAAAAGCATTACTTGTACTGACCTGAACGAACAGAAAAATGATGGATACATTGTAGAAAGGAAATAAACCGATGACAAATCATCCTTGAAAATTTTTTATTTATGTAGAAAATTCTCTTGAAAAGACATAGAGCATTATCGTAGAGTACAACGCTTATTCTTTTAGAATTTAGATGTACTTTTTTATGATGAAACACATACAATCAACGTTTATTATACGCTCTTACTAGAGAAAATATAATCATTTATTCCTTTGGGGAGTGTGGAGGTACAAGTAAAAAGAAGTGAGGCATTTAGAAGATTTTTTTAGCATCGAATACCACAACTTCTAACGCAAGCACCAGATGAATAAAAAAAATAGCAGTACGACATGCTATGCAGACATACGATAAAATTCTAGCCACTTTTATTATCTGAAGAATCGTCGATGCATCACGGAAAACCGTTGTCAAATCTGAACTCAAATAGAAGAAAAATAAGTAGCCGATCACTCCTTCTAAAAAATATTCCTTCATTTTACTACTTTCTTTACTCACACAAGATTATTTTCAGAGGAAACAAAGGCAGGCACCATTCTACATTAAAAACCGAACCACTCTCATGATAGTGCGCACATGAATTTTCATAGAACGGCAAAAAAGAAGCCATTCTGCATTGAAATCCCAACTCAACTGACTGCGCACGAGCTCTCCGAAGAAGAGGAGTAAAGGGGTTGCTATAATACTTGAAACACGCCAACTTTGGCGGAACGAACATACAAGCGCCCTCCGTTGGCATAAAATGCAATGCTAAAGCATATAAAAACTGCTTTAAATTAGAGGAAATTTTATAGATTTCACTAAGATAAGATGCCAAACAGTAGTAAAGAGATACGAATTTTTGAAATTACATATTAAACTTATTTAAATATTATTGGTTAAGGGGCGGAGCTACAAAAGGAAATGGCTTCACAAATAGAAAGTTGTGGAACTTTACAGATAATTCTTTTACCGGAAGTACAGATTTCAAGACGACGTTTATGATTTAAAATAAACGAAATGCAACGCCAGAAAGAAAAACTTACAGGGGAAGTTTGAAAAAAAAAAGGAATTAAAATAATTTTAGAATGCGAATATTAAAATTAAATGAATACAAGATTTAAAAAAATATTTTCTAAATGAAATTAAATAAAAATATGGCAGTGGTTGTAAGTAACAACCACAACCATAGGCAACTTTCAACGCCCCGCTACAGCCGTGTATTTATACAGTTTCAGCAACAGTGCAGAAGACGCTTCTCAGCCCACGCATACGTAGTAGGGTGGAGTGAAAAAACGAAATTTGGAATTTTGATTTTGGATAGCAGCCAAATATTGCCTTTTATTACATCTAATATACGTGCAGAATTTTATGAATTTTGAAAAACTTCTTCAGGGCTCTACCAGAACCTTTATATTTTCATTGTTTCACACAATGGGTTCTTACCATAAATTGTACATTTACAGGATTTTATGGTAATCTCGTTTGACATTTTTATATTAGAAATGTTTAGTGTAATTCCTTTTATTATTTTTAAACTTTAAGTGTCTATTTTAAAATATTTGATTATTTTAATATATTCACACAATGGGTTCTTATCATAAATTGTACACTTACAGGATTTTTTTGGTAATCTCGTTTGACATTTTTATATTTAAATTGTTTAGTGTAATTCCCTTTATTATTTTTAAACTTTAAGTCTTTACTTTAAAATATTTGAAACGTTTTATTGAGTTTTAAAAATTATTTTTTTCTTCTCATATTTAACCCGAGAGTAGTCGCGACATTTTTTAGAACGTTAGTAGTCGCGTTCCGTCCATTTGCCGCCGTTACCAGCAGGCCGAAAACAAAAGGGAAACTTGCCGGTGTTATCAGATGATCGAAAACGGATAACGTAGGGTGAAAATATTGACTGAACTTTAAAAGATTAGAGCAATTATTCATTCTACAACATTTTACAGCAAATTATTTATTTCGTTTAAGTATATATTCAGTTGGCATCTAGATAAATGTTTTTAATAACTTTTTCTTCGTTTTGGATAAATACTTAAAAGTAAATAGTAAATGATTTGATTGAATTTCTGATGTTACTATGAATCAATAATTAGTAGGAAAACATTTACGAATATAAATCTAAATTTGTGATAGGTTTTTTTTTTTTTTTTTTGAAGGACAGAATCAGAGTCATGTAGATTTTTATGATACTCCGGCACTCTATATCCATTTAATAAAATAAAATTAATAAATTTAGCATCAATATATTACACGGACATTAAATTAAACAATTAAACTGAAAATAAAAATGGATGCTATGGACCTATGTCATGCAACAGAAAATCAAATACAATACCAATAATTCACCAGCATATTATATATGTAATAAAGGAAAAGGTAAAAAATACTTAATTTCGAAATTATAAATGTAAATGTTGTAACTACGTTTTATTTATTTATTTTGTGGGTTGTCTGTGTGTATGAGGGCGGAGATGAGGAAAGGATTTTATGATCTCGAGATTTTATGATTAAATCCATTTTTCAAATTAAATGTACGATTTGTTGTTTTTCTACTTATTTCAGGGTGGGAGCAGCGCCCTTGAATAAAAACTCTGGATACGAACTTCGCTTATATAAAGTAAATAATAAGTTATTGAAATTATATATTTAATTTAAGTACATTTACAATTGTAGATTTAAATCCTAAGATGGATAAATTATTTTAATTAATGTAATCACTGAAAGGTTCATCTTAATAGGGATGTATTTTGCAGCAACTATTTAATTAAAGTAAATATTCAACTGTACATTTCATAATAAGGTATTAATGTTATAATTTATTGTTTTATAATAACATTCATTAAAATAATAAAAACAATAAGAAAATTTTCTCCGAAATTATAAATACGCAGCAATAATTTTATTTAAATGAATTTTCTCTCGTATTCTGGAAAACATTGTTCTGAAAAATAGTTTGAACAATTGATGAAGGACAACAAATTTAAATTTGTTAGATATCGTCCCCAAGCCTCTATTGGATTTCAATAATAATAAATAAATAAATAAATAAAACATTTTCTGCGGCATTGTTAAAAAAATATATTTTTACTTACATTATAAAAATTTAAAAATAGATAAATTTGAGAAAAATACTTAAAATATTTTTTTAAAATCATAGTATAAACATTCACTGAATTATCCAAAAGAGATTTTTATTTGCTTAATTTCTAACCTACATTATAAAATTCTCATTATTTTTCTTATTGTACAAATAAATTATATGTATTCTTCGCAGATATACATACTACATTTCTGAGAAAATTCTTTTATCTTTCAAATTTGTTTTATTGTACAAAAACGATACTTTTCAGATTTTGGAGATACGGCAATTTTTTTACTGATTCCCACAAAATTCTCTTCTCTCTATATTAATATATGGAAATTATTCCAGAGGGAAACATTCGCCTTGGATACAATATTTCAAATGAAAATCAAATTTCAAAGTAATTGCTTAAAAGGCGCAAAGGCCAACATAGTGAAAAAGATTCCAAGCC
Organism: Maratus speciosus; assembly: GCA_963932465.1. Classification (NCBI taxonomy): domain Eukaryota; kingdom Metazoa; phylum Arthropoda; class Arachnida; order Araneae; family Salticidae; genus Maratus; species Maratus speciosus. The sequence continues at coordinate 136,814,478 of OZ010791.1, forward strand.
GGGACTCGAACCCGGGCCATCAGTATAGCGCACTGACGTTCTACCGATTAAACCACTTGGAACGACACCCAGCAAGGAAAATTTCTCACTGTTATATGTTGACAAGGCTACAAATGCAGCACAAGATGGAATATTTACCGTGAGCCACCAACCTGGGGCAAACACAGAATATAATTAAATCCAGTATCGATAGAAACTATATTAATATATGGAAATTATTCCAGAGGGAAACATTCGCCTTGGATACAATATTTCAAATGAAAATCAAATTTCAAAGTAATTGCTTAAAAGGCGCAAAGGCCAACATAGTGAAAAAGATTCCAAACCGGTACTCGAACCCGGGCCATCAGTATAGAACACTGACGTTCTACCGACTAAACTACTAATCTACCGACTTTCATTGCTGGGTATCGTTCCAAGTGGTTTAGTCGGTAGAACGTCAGTGCGCTATACTGATGGCCCGGGTTTGAGTCCCGGCTTGGAATCTTTTTCACTACGTTTGCCTTTGCGCCTTTTAAGCAATTAATTTGAAATTTGATTTTCATTTGAAATATTCTCTTCTCTCTTTTTTAATGGTTTAGTAGTGTTATTGTCTGTTTTCTTTCATTTATATGTTCCGGTAATAAATGGAAAGCAACATCTTTCAAATAATGATGATGAATTTCCCTCTTTTTCCATATTTAAACGATTATCAATTTGAGAATTTATTTTCGCAATATTTGACAATGAAAAAAAAATGTAAGTGACCATCCATCAGTTTTTTGTGCGAACTGACTTCACAACTAATATAATAAAACAATTTTAAGTCACATTCTAATAGTAAAAAAAAATACTCTATGAACGGGTAAAATAGCAGAAAGAAAGAAAGACGGAATAACAACAGGTAGAGAGTCCGTACTTCGAAGAAACTTTCCCCACAGATTTCGCGGAAATGGGAAAGGATGAACATGAGGGGGAAAATTCAACTAACGCAAGGGGTCGCAACGCGGTCATTTAGACCGATTGAAACTGAAGAATGCGATAAAATGCTAAGAAATAGCAGGAATGACTTGCAATTTTACTACACAAGAGTGTGAACACTCATGGTGAGCTACGCGGAATTTGGCTATCGTAACTTTAATGGGAAATGAGTTACAGGAAGATAACGAATTTCGGGCGAGTAAAAGACCAACGCGCGACTATTAACGGGTTAAATAAGTGCGTGTGAAAACAAATCGAAGTTTACCATTACTAGAAATGCAATTGAATATCACCTATTTGGTGCCCATTGAAAATTAAATAAAGCTGTTTTGCCAACAATGGCAGATGGCGAAATATTATTTTCATGACAATAATTAAAACGCAATGGGAATGGTAAAGATCCACCAAAGTCAGAGGTAATTAAAATCCTGAGAGAAAAGATCAAATAAATTTGGAAGAAAGCATCAATTACTGTAGTTTATTAGAGCGTATTGATCAAATGATAGACAACAATTTTTGTGAATACCAGAAGCTTATTCGATCACTCAAATCTAAAAGAAATTATGGACTATTTGAGACAGATTACATCGAATAACTATAAGTGAAGAACAAGTATCTCAGATTGAAATGTGAAATTCACTGATCTGGGGCACATTACTCCATCTTCTGGATCAGAAAATAATACTGTAATACTACGTTTTAAAATATTGCACTGAAAACAACTTAAACCTTGATAAACTTATGGCTGTAGGTTGTGACAGAACAACTGTAAACACTATGAGAAAGAATGTGCTATTAGATTTTTTGAAACAAAGATTAGTAGTCCTTTGAAATGGTTAATATGCCAGCTTCATGTAAACGAATTGACATTGTGTCATTAATTTTCTGTACAGGCATTTTCAGTTCGTATTGGAAAATCTTTGGATCAATGTGAACAATAGACAGTTGTGGAATTTATTAGCCTGCACTTGTTTCTCAGAAATGAACTGTGGAGAGTTAAGTACAAACCAAAATTATTTTTACGACATGTGTCAAATATTTTTATCTTGCCAATGCTCTTTATCTGGTAAATCACAATCATTGTAAAATGTTTCACTCTAGATGGTGGACAGCTGCCCATTGACTACTTAGATTGTACATTGAAAGCCAGAATCCTTCCGAAAATCTGCAGATTATAGCTGAATTTGTAATGAAAGCATATTCACCTATGTTATTTTATATTAAGAAAGATTCTTCGTGCAAAAATGGAGCTCAAAATGTTTTTTTTTTTTTTAATTAAGTTGTCTCGCTATTTCAGGGAACATTTAGAGAGAGCTTGTCGATCTCGTCATTCAACGAAACGCATACATCTATGACTGAGAAAAAAAATTAATTGGGATGATAACTGAGGAAAGAAAGCACGTTCATATTAAAGGCAAGGGAAATGGAGTGTTCAACAAGAAGACAGTTTCATATTCCAATATTGACCATCAGTGCTATAGACTATATTAACATTACTGACTGATAAGAATGTGAAATCAGATCATCTCGCAATATTAATAGAGTATCAAGAGATGAGATGAAAGTTCTCATAAAAAGATTGGAAGTCCCAACTTTTCAATTCCGCAAGTTTCCGTCTCACATCCAAACAGTTGAAAGATTCGTGCCATTAGTTACTGAAGCATCATTAGCGGTAGTAGGAGTAAAAGCAAGGGAGATATATATGCGAGCAAAAATCAAATCACGAAAAATAATGCCTAGTTTTGATACCAAAGGCCAATATAAATTAGAGTGAAACGAATGATCATTTTACAGTACATCGCATATATTATTTTTATTATATTGCTATACGTTCAGAAAAATGCCTTTCCTATATTTTTAGAGAATTATATTTTATGTATATTCGAAAAATAAAAGTAAACTGTATGTCTAATTATTTTGCTTTTTCTTTATCTTATTTGCGACAATGTAATTTATATTTTAAAGACACGACAACAATTTGATTGTTCACAAGTAATACTTTAATCAGTCATTTTTTACGAGTTATTTTAATGAAATCAGAAATTTAGTAAAAAAATATTGTTTTTAGTAAGTTATACTGTATGGTGAAATCTTGGCTTTCCTCGTATAAAGGGCATAATCTTTAAGAGCTGGTAGAGCCCTAAAGATGAATTCCAAATGAAATGAAAATTTAACCTTATATTTTCTGTGCAGAAATGCAATTTTTTAGACCTATCTGAAGAAAAAATTCCCCAAAAAACTTTTTGGGGTCATTTTCACTCCAGTTTTCTTCGCAGTGACTCTGAAATTGGAATCATTTGCATAATACACTATACTCTGCCGTCTCTCAAAGTGTCAGCTCAATCGCTTCATTCCTTCATTGTGTTCCAATTTTCACAAGCATGAGTGTATATTTTCGCATATAACTTTGTTTTGTTATCGTAATTTCTTATATTTCTAAAAACTTTATCGCATAATTTAATTCTTTCAGGAAATGAAGTATATTCTATGGTCTATGGATACATCTAGATAATTTGATGAGTTATTTTAATGTGGATTTTATATGATAGATTTGTATAAGAATAGCGTTAAATGGATACACTGTATTTTTGAAAAAAAAATTAAACTGTGAAATTACAATAGGAAAAATTCGCAGTTTTACCAATTTATTGCAATTTTTAAATAAACATGTTGTTTAATATACTTGATAATATTTAATAAACTGTATTTTAAAATTTCTTTTAAAATTAATAAATTCCTAGAATTAAATAGTTAATTCTACAACTATACGAATTCCTTTTCCATACAAACACTGCTAAAAATCAAATAAAAATAAAAAAACTCACAAATTTTATTTATTTTTTACGAGAAGTCATTTTCTGGGAGCTAGTTGAACCATATTAGAAATGAAAAAATCATTATTTCAAAAATAGTGTTTTGAAAATAGAAGTTTCAGAGATTTCCAAAAACACGAGGTCAAATGTAAACTAAAATTACGGTTGTTTTAAAGATTTCTACAACAAAAATATAACTAAAGAAACATCCCATTTAACATACAAAATATCAAAATGAAAATCCCCTAAAGCTAATTATTTAACAAATTATTTTGCTTTAAAAGATTATGCCCATTTTCCTACACATATCCATTTTAACACACAAAATGTTACACAAAATAAATCCAAGCTAAAATGAAATATTTATCGGGAACTTGTGATACACTGGTTATGGTAGATGCATTTTTGTATGGAAGTTTTACCAATAAATCACACACAAATATATATAGATTTTCAAATTTCACAAATTTCAAAGTATGATAACGCAGTGATTTTTAATCATACAAGATTGTGAATTTTGCTGTATTAGTTGTGGAGAATGAAGGAAATAGTTCTAAATGCACTTTATACGACCAAAGTGAGTATTAAAATGTTAAATGTGTACATTTTTGAAAATAAATTGCAGAGTATTTGTAATTTACATTTCTTTACGTATCTCTAAAAGGTAAAATATTAAATCAAACTTTAATCTTCTTTGGAATATTCTGCATCTATCTACCTTTCTATCTTGTTATATATGTATATTTGTCTTTGTTTGTGTAGGAACAGATCGGCAGCTATACAGGGTGCCCGGTATCAACGGTGTCCAATAGCTAATTATTAAATCGTTAGTCATAGACATATAGTTCCAATTACAAAAATGTTTTAAACCAGGTAAAGAAAAATTTTAAAAGCAATTTGGGTCAATGAAAACATTTCTTAAAAAATTACGAAATTTAAAGTTTTATACGGTCCCCCGGTCTTATAAGTTATATTTGGTGAAATTTTCCTATTACACTGACAAGTAAGACAAAAAAAGTCCCATTCATATAACACTAAAATTGAGTCAGTTATGAAACTTTAAAAATGCATGACTTATGCCACTTTTATGCTCTGAAAACAAATGAGTTCGGTTTGGCTTTGAGGGGTCACATACCAAATGCTTAAAGTATTCGAAGATCTTATTTCATGTGTATCTGCGCTTTGAAAAAAATCGTACAAGTATTACGATTAAGTTAACATTTATTAAGTTTCAGATTGGATAAAATAACATATGTTTTATTTTTTAAGGACTTGAGACTGTTTTTTATGATTTCTTTTAACAAAAATTATGTTATTTTTATAAGTTTTTATGTTAATTCAACGATCGTATGTATGTTTTTCCAGTTCAAAATTTGTACTCGAACTTTAACTCACTTTTAAATATCCGATCGAGTTTAAATTTTACATGCTGGCGCAAATCCAATAACAATCTAATATTATTATGATTTTCGGTGGTTACCATCTATACTTATTTTACAGGATAACACAAAATATTACGGATAGATTACCGCCAAGAAGTTTAAGAAAAAGTTTTAGATTAGATAATACAAGACTGGGATTGTTGGTTGTTTTTAACTTTTCTGTATTTTTTAGCACTGAATCCGAAAATTACATTAATTTTTAACCATCATGTCAGGATATTACGCAAAATATAATTTGTCCAACTTAACGAATAACAAAAATCGGATACTATAAAGTAGAGGACATGGTTGTGTTTTTTAACTTCTGATAATTGATTTTTACGTACTTTTTAGCAGTGAATCTGAAAATGACCTTCATTTTTAACCATCACGTTAGAATTATTTTTGCAAATCGTAAATGTGTAAGTTAAAATATAGCGAAAATCTCATACTATAAAGCATATGTAAAACTTTTTTTGTTTTACTTTATTTTGTTTTGTTTTATTTTATTCAATAATTTATTCGATAATTTTGTTTATTCTAGGATTCTTAGAGCTAAATAGCTGAATGGTCCGATGAGATGAGGGAGGAGATTCAATTTTAACTTTGAACTTTTTAACTTTGAAATTTGCGGAAAATCCTGATGTGATGGTTAAAAATGAAAGTCAATTTCAGATTCAGCGGTACAAAATACATAAGAATCAATTATGAAAAGATAAAAAGCATGACATAACCCAACTTTTGCAGGCTAGTGTAAACTAATAATATTTTAAAATACGTATCGTTTTGTAAAGAATTGGAGCTGTTAATTTAGCATCATTTTATTTAACAAAAATTCTGTTTTTTCTTTCTTCTTAAATGTTTATTACAAATTGTATATTTTGCATTAATATGTCAGAATGATTAAAGATTTCAAATTTATATTGCAATGTTAATTTTACTCTCAACCATTTTTTAATATATCTGACGAAATTATATTTCGACTAAATTTGTGAATGACCCCCAATTTTCAGCAAAAAATATGCTCCAACTTTAAACAGCTATTACTAGGTCAATTTTAATCGGAGAATAACGGGACTTTTTGTATATTATTTCTCAGTGTAAAAGGAAAATTTTACTAAATAGAACTTATAAGACCGAGGGACCGTATAAAAATTTAAATTTCGTATTTTTTTTTTTTTTTTAAGAAATGTTTTTATTGACCCAAATCGCTTTTAAAATATTTCTTTACCTGATTTTAAACATTTTTTGTAATTGGAACTCTATGTCTATGACTAACGGTTTAGGAATTAGCTATTGGACACCGTTCAGACCGGACACCCTGTATAGAAATATCATAGATAGCTCCTTAGATAAATAGATTTATGAATAGATACAATCATTTAAAACTATTTAATTTTTAATCATATTGATGAAGTCTCTTAATTTTTGCTTTTTTGAGGTTCGCTATTTTTCGGGAAAAGACAAAGTACACACTGGAAAAATTGGTTATTGGATGGTGCTTTAGATATTTTCCATGTCATTAACATGGAAAATATCTAATTAACATTATTATTTCTGAAAACTAAACCTCGACTTGTTTAATCAAAGAATAATCATGACGATTAAATTAATCAACGGATAGTATTAAAAAATAATGGAAAAATTAACATGCAAATTTTCCAAAGTACAGTTACGCTACTGTGTTAGCACTGCTATATATTTATCTATTTTTACAAAATCATTAAATTATAATATTTTTTAGAATAGTCATAAAATACATACTAGCTATATTCTGTAGAATTAGATTTTGTAACTACTATCCATAAACAAATATCTGACAAAATGAAGATAAAACTTTATTCAATTTTCTGCGAAATAACAAGGAATTTTCTTATTCTACATTCTCTATATTCAAAAGGATGATTTGTAAGGAAATAAAACTATTTTTCAACATATCTATTAGCATGTGTATTGTAAATATGAAGTTTAGAAATATGAACTTTGTTGAAATCTGGATTAAAACTGTATTGGAGTATGAGTTTTGAGAAGAATAATAGTTTTATCAATATATCTCATTTTATTCAAAGTTTGTGTAAGGCATGGAAACAAAATAAGCTTCAAATTTAATTTACACTTCCTTTGATAAAAATTTTAACTTCATAGCATGTAGTTATTTCTTACTTGTTAAAACGCTGCTGGTGGAAGTGCATTTTCCAACGTTTCATTTTAATAGAAACACGCATCGCGTTAAATTAGGATAAAAAATCATACAGAATAATATATTTTTTTTTTATAAAGGTAAGTATAACGAATTTGTTTTAAAAATTAGAATAAAAGAAAAATTTTAAGTATATTATTAGGATAAAGCTGGATTTTAAAGAAAACATTAAAAAATATTACGTTATCATTAAGAAAATTATAATTTTCTAAAACCACCTTTTGTTACTTTTGTAAATAGTCACCTAAAGCTCAATGTATAAATTTAAAAACTTTTATTCTTAGGTTTTAAGACTATCGAACAGCAACAGCTATTAATTGTGGACTAAAATGTTTTTCATTGTTGATCTGTAACAATTTTATTTCATTAAAGTTTTTTTTTTCCTTTTTGAAGAAAAATTGTCTACTTTTTAAAAATATTAATTAGATTTATTGTTTTAGTGAATATTGTGTTATTTTGTTTAATAGCTGGGAATTTAACTATTTCTGAGTTTGTATAATACATCATCCGGTTCTTTCTTTAAAGTTTTTTCCGTATAAAGTTTCTATGCATTAGAAATGGCAGATATAATTGTACGTTCGACTTATACTGGATCATTTGACCTTTTTTCGGTAATTAATGTGCACTACCACTACAACACCTCGAGTTCTTAGCAGAGTGAATTGAGAAAAATTGTGTTGTAAAAAAATACAGTTAAGGTATGCAATTTGTTCATACATGTTCAAAAATCGCTTTCTATAATGTGAATGTATTTATTTCTACATTGTCAACCGTTTATAAAAGCAATTAGGAGCATACTTTTCACACCCCTCCCCTCCTTCCAAAATACAATAACGAAAACAAAAAAAAACAGACTAAGACATTAATGTGTCTCGACCATGTTGACGTGCAGAAAATACTAATTGTTCTTTCAAAGGCCATACCCAGTATGAATGAATGCTATCCTAAACATCAAAATAAAACTTATTTCCATCCTTGGAAACAATTTAATATAAATTCGTTGAAAAAGTATTTTGTATTTTTGCGCATTTGCAAAAAATTGTGCATTTTAGAAGTTTATTAGTTCATAATACAAATTTCTCTTTAAATAATATCGTAAAAAAATATCCCAATGGAAAGCTAGTTTAATTAAAAATATAGTGTAACAAATTTTATGAAGGAATCTTTCGTGGAAAACCATTTAGAAAGGAGAAATGTGAAACATAAAAAAAAAAAAAACGAAATATACCAAAATTACCACAATGCCAGTTATGACACGCCACTTTCTCTTGGTGCAGTTTATGCTCTTCGAAAGTCGTTGGGATAAAGAAATGGAAATGCTACTGTAATTATCGGAAGTGACACATTCTTCTGATAATATAGTTTTTTGATTGAAAAAAGGCACTCTTTATTGTTGTTATATTCGTCATGGTAACAGAAACGTGCGACAATAACAAAGCCTTTACTCAAACTTTGTTTGAATTTATCGAAGTATGTTCAGACATCTTTTTCCATATATTCCTCGAAGTAAATAGAACTTTTTATGTTGCATTCATTTAGCTTAACACATGTTGCATAAATGGTAAAAATAAATTTCAATTTATATCCTGCTAAATTATTTTCATTCAAGCTCTACCAAATTTCTTGCATTGAGCTTTATGCCTCCACATCAGTCTGTGAACATTATATGTTTTTACATCTTTAAGCTATGAATATGGGTTTATTATTTTTTTATTGTTATTACAGATGTATTTAAGACTTTGGTATGTATTTCAGCATCTTAGGGTTTCACTTGTTACCAGCGATTACTTTAGAAACTTTGGAAACAGAACAACTTTATGGTATTTATTTGGAGTGTTTTAGTAGATTCGTTTGTAAAGATGCAGATTTCTGTAGCTTTAGAAAAAACTAGTTTTGTACATTCACTCCTTTTTTGTACAGTGTACAGATAAAATTTTAGTAAGCATACAGATTTATGAAACTTTCCATCTATAGAATTACAGTTTTTTTTCTTTCTTTATTTCTTTATTTATTTTTTCTATGGTGTACTACTGATTGATGGAAATTCACTTTCCGACTAACAATGTTGTTTATCTTACAATTAGAATTTGTATACCATAATGAATTCCATCTTTTTTTTTTTTTTTTTTTTTTTTTTTTTTTTAAATAGAAATATTTTTCCTTGGAAAGCGGAAAAACGTTTCCTCCGACCCACATTATGTTTACATGCGCTATTTGGAACAGGAAAAAATTTAAAAATATCAGTCAGAAATAATAATTTCATAAAAAATTAATCTGCCACCATTTTTTTTAATATTTGCATAATTTAATTTAATTATAGAAATCGTCTTAAGAATGTGTAGACATTCTCCGTATTTAAAAATGATAAACTTTATTACATATATGCCTCTTTTAAACACTATATATAAAACTTTATTCTTTTTTCCAAAGCTAATAATAAATTTATAAGAGGAAACTTTATTTAAAGAAAAAAAAATATCACTACGCAATTTAGAATTATAAGGATATCTCACAAGAAGAAAAATATGCAAAAAAGAAAGAAAATCTTTTTAATTTTTTTTATTTTAAAGTAAATAAATTTTTCTTAGAATTTTCCAACAGTTAATTTTTTTGTGAAGAAATCGTGCTTTTTTATGCGTTCACGGATTTCCGCTCACCAGAATTGTCTATACAATTTTTTTTAACTATCAGGGAATATTGAACTTATGAGTTTCAACAAAATCCATTTTAATTCATTGAAATATATTTCTAATAAAAATATGCATGAGAATGCAAAAGTGTTTTTTTTTTATATAAAATTTCTAATAAATATTCTATTTTTTCCCACATTGCTTTCTTACGATATAATATTATAAATAAAATTAGCGTAAGAAAAGCTAAACCTGGTATTATTTCTTGACACTTCTTGACGCTAATAAATAAATAGACTTATTTATATATGTTTTTTTTTCTATACAACGTCATTGTCCATAGATTAAACAACAAATTTTGGATATTTGATTTTTTTTTTTTTTTTTTTTTTTTTTTAACAGTAAGGGCAATTCTATCTTAACTGACGTAACATTTTGTAATCGAATTTTGTTTTCAAATATATGTAGAAAATTTACTAATAAAGCTAGAACAAACATTTACAATTTAAAATATTTCTTACAAAGTTCTTAAGGCCCAAATACCTGCAGATTATTTCAATCTCTCTTTGAGTTCCAAAAATTGCAATTCAAAATTCTGTAACTGACGTAACATAAAAATACAAATATTTTTTCTGCCTTCATTGAAGTGCAAAAATTATGAAAACTATTCAGTTAAAAAAAGTGATTTGGTTTTGTTTTTGGTTTGTGTTTATGACGGCCAATTATCAACACGAGGGATGTGGGCCCTGAGGGGGAGTGCCCTTCGTGGGGGTCTTTCTAAGGGAACCTAATCCGTATCTGCGCTTGGAAATCCAAGATACGAAGAAAACCAAGAAAACTCCGAACTATTAGGCCGACGGGCGCGATTGGGTTCGAACCCAGCACCTCAAGACTACCAGCTTCGAGACAATAAAAGTGATCTAATGTTCTCAACAACACTAAATAATGCCAAATTATAACAGTAACTTGTTTAATTAATTTCTGAATAATAAAAAAAGGAAAAAAATGGCATTTACACGTGCAACTGACGTAACATTATGACTTTACAAAGACAATAATGGTACTTAACTTAGTTTTTAAACAGTAATTTTCATGTCTTTTTATTAGGATTTTTCTATAGAATATAAAAATATCAAATTTTCCAATCATACCCTTAAATTAAACATATTATAAATTTGATTCCGCACCAAAAAAAAACGATGATCTTCTGTGTAATTTACCGTAACAGATAGTGCTGTATTCATCACATATTAAGGTTTGTCTTATTGTTATAGCAACTAAAGTTTTTTATATTTTCCATCGGAAGAAGACCGGATTTGATAGTCAGTTTATAATGAAAGTTTAAAATACCCGATTTTATTTCATAAAATTCGTAAATATAAACATTCTAAGCATTCATTTTATGAAAAAAACAACAATTTCTAACACAATACTTAATCTAAAATCTCATATTTAAAGTAATGTTTAAGGTATTTTTAAAATTAATAATATAATTTAACCTATTTTTATAGAATTATATAGGGAAAAAAGCGCTAATTATAAGTAATTATATAATAATATTATAAGTAATATTTCCGCTGTCATCATTTGCATTTGAAACAAAAAAATGTAGCTTACTAATGGAAACTCTGTACTATAATACATCAGTCTTGTTAAATAATTCAAAAAATATAATGCAAATATTTTAAGAATAGATTAAAATAAATCCTGAAAAAGAAGAAAGCTGTTTATGAAAAGATCTGCGATTTCGACACATACAATGACAAATAGAAGATTATTTAACTGCATTTTATGTAAGCAGTTTCGCATTATAACCGTTTAACACGTTTTATGAATGTATTGTACGATAATGCAATAAATGGATCTGTATTTATTACGAAAAATAGCGAATGCTTTTGAATAAAAGTAAGACAGAATAAGTATAATGAAATATCTTGGGTGATCTAATGATTCCTATATTTTAAAATATATAAAAAAGTAATATCATTCAAAGACATATTATATGATATTTGATTTTTGTTATTATATTTAAAAAAAATATTTTTAACATAAATATGTATGGATGTATAATAATTAAGCATTTTAAAACAAATTCATAAATATCCTTAAATAATAATAATAAAATACTCTAATAACATAATCACAATACAGTCTAAGTAATTGTATCCTCAAATTCCATATCAAAGTATAAAAATGAATCTATTTATTGCAGAAAAATGAATACTGGTAATAAATGGTTAGTTGAACCCTGTGGCTTGAAAAACACGAAGCTCAATAATATTATTTAAGTTTTAAAGTCTGTTAAATTTTACTCTTTAATTCTGAATAATCAAGGACGTTAATCCTGAAAATGAACTTTTCATTGAAAGTGTGTAAATTTAAAGTTAGTTAGTTTTAAAATGCTCTCGTACTTAAATACGTGAAAAGTACTAGAAATAATGTAAGAATATGTCGTGTTTTAACAGTAATTTCCTACATTCATACTCATATTATTTACATAAAAACCCATATATTTGTAAAATATTTCGTATAAAAATGACTTTTATAATAGTTTCTAATATAAATTGCGTTTTTAGTTTCTTTCTGATTTTTTAAACGCGATATTTGAATTATTATCAAAGTAATTTAAATGTATTAGATAAAAAGTTATTTAAAGTAGTGATTTCAATTACATATATATATATATATATATGTTACGGTCAATTTGATAAATTCGGTAATTATTAATAATCACTAATTATTAATAATAAACGCGTCTTTCGATAAATATGATAAATATTGCACATTAATCATATTTACTTGTTATTATTAATAATTACCAATAAAGTCAGTCAGTATGATTGATGTAGCTTAGAAACGAATTTATCTTTTACTGAATCATGTGCTATTATAACTGTGAAGCTAATAGCAAAATTAATTGTTAAGAAATAATAATGCTCATTCAAAAATTGTGTACTATTTATTGGATGCCAAATCCTAAGGGGCTAAAGGTAGTTGTTTTTATAATTACTGGATAAATTAGGTAAAGATCTTAAACACTAAAATAATGAAAGAATAAATAATTCAGTTTTAAAGTGCATACTTTTAGCAATGGATATTAAGGGAAATGTAGCATAAGTAGAAAGTTACTGTCCGAATGAAACAATTCTTATACTAATAAATTAGAAGAAGAAAAGGAGAAAAAAGATCTCGAACAGTCGAGGAAAATATAACTTGTGAATACGAAAGACGGAGTAGGTTTCCCTAAAACAATATTATTATTTTTATAACAAATAGTAAATTGCAATTTAAATTAGAAATTCAATATCAGTACAATTATAACAAATTATTTTTGGGGGCAAGAAGGGATATTGTGGCGTTTGGAATCACAAAAGGTTTTTGATTTTTCATTATATTTTTAACACATTATTGATTATGGCAGAAAAAGCTATCAGGGCACTTGAAGTTACAAAGGGTTTATGATTTTTAAAAATTTGCAGGAACTTGAGTTACAATTGCCTTTACAATTGTAATAATGAAATCCTTTACAAACTAGATTGGAATTTTTTACGAGTATAGGTTTATTTTCATTCACTGGAACTTCATTAACTAAATTAAAGCTTTATTAGACAATAATATCTTTCATTTTGTACAGTTGTTTTAAAATGTCACGTTTTGTACTGTGTCTATATAAGTTTTCCTTTTCCTTAGAATCAACAGCTATAATATTTTGGCTATCAGCCTTACCCATATATACCTCTGATATTCTTATTCGAATGGTTTCTCCTGTATTTGCACTTGGAAATTTAACTTTGAAAGCAGTAACTTTTTTTTTTTTTTTTTTTTTTTTTTTTTTGCTTGCTTATTTAATGACTGTACAGCAGAAATTCGAGATTTTTGAATAATTTTCAAGACTTCATCAAGGGAGAAAAAGCAGTCTTTCTTTTTTTCATGAAAATCTTCCATTTCTACATAATTGATTTTTCTATCTTTGCTTCGTCAAAATTTTGTTTACCCCCTTCACTTTGGCGAAAATTCTTATTACCATTTTTGACTGAACCTAGAACAGTTACAACAAACTTTCGTTCGAATTATCGGGTTAGACGCCCATTTTATCACCAAACATTGCGTCATCTATATTCTCATCCTCAGTTGTGACTGCTGTCTGAAGTTGGATATTGTTACTAGACTGCTTACTTATACAGCAAAATCTTCGTTACTAATTATTCTTGTCAAAGTACAGACGGGTAAACAATTATTAAACATGCATTCTCCCTATAGCCAAATAAAGTTGCATATGGACTGCGATCTAATCCCGAATAATGCTCTCTATTTTTCATAAATTGAATTAATTTTATTCCTTTTCTTCACTTTGTTGTCTGTTTCAAGCCAAGTGTATAACGTCTTTTCAATGTCTTGGTTTGCTCTTTCAACTGAGCCTTGCAACTGACTGTTTCTTGGTCTTCCAAGAAAAATTTTGAGTAAATTCCACATTTAACAAACTTCTTCAGTAATTTTAATGGAAAATTCTCGCTCATAGTCACTTTTGAAGATGCCTGGTGCACCAAAAATTGTGAATACATCTATTAGCTGATAAGCAACTTCCTCGTCACGTCTTGCTTTTAACGCTCTTCGCTGAATAAATTACGAACTGACAGCAAGAATAACACTAAATTGACACTATTTAGCATATAAAACATTCGAAACTGACAAAGAAAATATTAGTGAGCGTCCCGAAAAATTCCGCCACCTGCAACTAAAAGTGCTAATACACGAAGGGTCAAAGTCGCTTCAAATTCCAAGCGTCTTCATGTTATCCTATGGCTCCAGCGGGGTCGTTTCGAAAGTATTCAACTTTATTCTGTCGGCGTGCCTTTGACGCCTGAAACGAAGCGAGTCGCCAGTACCAGCCAATCAAATGCTCGTAAATCTGGCGATGGAAAGCCTTTTCCTGAATAGCCAATGAAATTTTTGGAAAACGAAAAAAGTGGCTTTCAAAAGCGGGAAATCAGACGAGTCGCAGGCGATTTTTGTCTCTTGGAATTTTTAAGTGTAATAATACTTTAAATTAAACTATAAAATTATATCGTCAAGTTGCCAGTAGATAAAAACAAACTTGCGAGCTCCCAAAAGCTATTATACGATTGCACAATAGTGAGGCGCTGACAATGAGTAAATAAACTCATACGTAACGAAAATCTCATGCTCAAAAGCGAAATTTACTATATTGACCACTCTCGAATGGTAATTATTAATAATAGCCGGTTAATTTTATAAATTCTCATAAATTAATCATATTAATAAACTTGTTTGGATATTTTTGGGTAATTATTAATAACCCGATCCCAATGTTTTCGATTGTGGGCTTAAAATTTAAGTTAAAGTCTAAACTTTAGAATCATTTTAACCCCATACAAAAAATAACGGTAAAAAGTTGTTGTTCGTTACCCTAAAGTCTAAAGCGCCCTCTATCGACTATTTTTGAACGTAACCCTTAAAAAAATTAAGAAAATCGTCATATGAAGAATGATTTTAGCGAAAACTGTAAACGAATCGACCCTTTTTTTTTCCTTTTTTTACCATCGTTTGAAGTTTTGGACCTTAAATTTTAATGGCCGTTAGCTCCTACAGAAGATGTTTGCACCCCATGGTTTCCTATTTAATAATGTTTGTCTTCATGTCGACTATTACCCCCCAAAGTTTGTCGGTCTGGTAGTGAAACACCGTGTATAGATAATAAAGATGAAATCACAAATATAGGAACAAATTGGCAAAACTCTAAAGATTAACAAGACATGAACACCAGAAACAAGTATGTAAAATAAGAAACAATGAATAACCCACAGAATCATCAGAGGGGCTTGCAGGTTTAAATCATAGTGAAGATGCGTTATTTTATCCAATTTTGTCGGCATATATATATTAGTTACAAATGGAAAGCAATTTGTCTGCTATAATATTTTAAATTTGGGATGTAATTCTGATATTTTCATAGGCGATAATTTTCAGTTAAAATTGCTGTATTTTAAATACTATTTTAAATTGTAGTTTACATATTTATCTATAGTAAAATTTTATTATAATGTCATAATTTTTTTATTGCTAAAAACGTTATCAATATTCACTAGATAACTTCTTTTTGTTTCTTTTGTCAAATTTTTGATTTTAAAAGCGCCATTTTATTGAGGACCACACACTTGGACTCAGTACTTAACTACTAGAAATAGGCTTTAATTCAGGGAATATTGTTATTGTGTTTAGCAATAATAATAAAGTCCCTCTATATTTAATTAACTTAAAATATATGTTCTTTTGACACAGAATATGCAATTTAATGTAGATTAAGTGGATTTTGTATATTTGTTTGATTAAATATTATTTAATGTTGATTAAATTCTGCTATTTTATTGAAAATATATAAAGTCATTGGAGATCATATATAATGTATTTTTTACTCAAAATAAATAAAGGTGATTATTTTTACATAGTTATATTTGTAAATCTTTCTTTCTCGTAAATAATACATAATAAAAATAAAATATTAAAAGATTTCCTTGGGAAAACTTTTGAATTATTTTTTTCCACAGTTCTATTAATACTAATACAGATGTACTTTTTTTCTTAGATATTAATTTTAAACTACATTATGGGAATCCAATAGCTGTTTATTTTTATGTTTACTACAAAAATATTGAATTATGCTGTTAAAATTAATATTTTACTTCCAAATAAAGTTTAATCCTAGTTATGAATATTGAGCCTCTCGAGGAACTAGCTGCATAAACAAATTTGCATTCAATGCGAAATTGAAAGCACAGGTCAGTGAATACTACAGTTTATGATACGATGAAACTTACAGGCCAGCATATTCTCATGGTTACATTGAAACTCCCCCAAGCCAAATTATATTGATCGCAAGCCATTTCAGTCCTGCAATTTGTTGATACAATGACAAAAAATAGATTCTTTAAACTAAGGAAGTATCTGTATTCTGTTGATAATTCTGCCACTCATTTTAGATTTAATAAGAGAAAAATGATTAAGCTTACCTCGACCTATACATATTTCTTTGGACTAGAAAATAATTCTCTTTTTTCGGCAGTGTGATTTCCCACAATATGTACCTTCAAAATCAAATCTTCTAGGTATAAAATATTTGCTCTGCAGGTTAGAGAGAGATTGGCGTTAAATTTCTGTATATACCTAAGTTAGCAATGGTAGTAGTTCCTCAGATGATATGCCAGATTTTCGTTTAGTTGGGGGTATTCTTAAATTATTGTGTTAAAGTGTGCCCCAATATTTTAACCCATATAATTTACACAATTTTTTTTTTACTAGTTTGAAATGTGCAAAACACCTTTTGAAAAAAAAAAAAAAAGAACTATTGCCTGAAATAGAATCGCTACTGCTACACAAAAAAATGAGAGCTGATAAAGAACAGAAAAAAAGAGTTGGATGAGGAACTTAGAGATTTAGAAATTTCCGTTTTAAAATGCAAATGTAACAAATTAGTTACTTTTCTTCCAGCATATGTTGAAAATGAAGCAACTTGTTCATTTATGAGATGGTCGAAAGAGGATAAGGAAACAGTAAAAGTAGCCAGCCAATTGCAGCAAAGAAATACAAAATATCTGTGGGTGGTACAGATCTTTCATCAGTACCTAGCATATTATAACTGTGCAGAAAAAAATAGTGGCCAACACATGTATTTAATCACTTTTGTATATCTAGTGATTTCTAATTGATGGATACGTTACGTAAGAGATAATAAAGCGGTGAAGTTAAAATACATGTCATTAATACACTGCTCAAAACAATTAAAGGATATTTGAAGTTTTATATAAAATAAAGATATAAACGAAATTTTTTTTGCCGAAAATAGAAGAAGAGAATCACAAATGCAAATTTTTCTGGTTTTCAAACTGTGGAGTATGCAAATTTTGAGTTCGACGTCAAAAACGTCGCTTCAGCGGCAGCGAATGAAATTTGACTTTCAACTGGATAAAAGAGAATGAAGACAAGGATGATCGGCATTCAGTGATTGCTTTATTTCGATGAGTACGATGTCTCAGCGAAGTCATTTGACAGATTCAGAAGCTTTGAGAATTGTTGGTAGGTTAGAAGGGGGGCCAAACTCAAGCCGAATTAGCGCAAGCCATTGGAGTGTCACAAAGTGTCATTTCCAGGATCTGGAACCGTTTTTTGGAGAGTGGATGTGCAGGCCGAACACCAGGGAAAGGTCGTAGACGGCCAACAACGCCCAATGAAGATCGGTATTTAGCGTTATCAGCTCGGAGACACCGAACCATGAACGCTACTCTTCTCCAACAACACATTTGCTCGGCTACAGGCACCACGATTTCAACTCAGACTGTCCGAAACCGGCTCCATGCTGTAGGTCTGTATGCTCGACGACCGATGGTATGTGTTAGATTAACATCAAGGCATCGTCGCGACTGCAGGGAGTGGGCAACCGAGCATGTCAACTGGAGGAGAAATGAATGGAGCAATATTCTGTTTTCTGACGAGTCCCGTTTTTCTGTGCATCCGGATAATAGGCGTATTTTCATCTGGAGGGACCGTGGCAGTAGGAATAACCCTGCGTTCGTGCACGAAAGTGTCAGATTTGGCGGTGGAAGAGTGTTGGTGTATGGTGGCATCTCCATTGATGGGCGCACTGACCTCTACATCATTCGAGATGGAGCTCTGACTGGTCGCCGATATAGGGATGAGATCCTCAGACGTATTGTAGTCCCTTACGCTGCAGCAATCGGAGATAACTTCATTTTAATGGACGATAACTGCAGGCCACATCGTGCAAACCTGGTGGAGGATTTCCTTTTCGAGGAAGGAATCGTTCGAATGGAATGGCCAGCGTGTTCTTCGGACATGAATCCAATCGAGAACGTTTGGGACGCTCTAGGAAGACGAGTTTCTGGCCACCAACAACCCCCACAAACTCTCCAAGAACTGGAAAGAGCTCTTCTGGAAGAGTGGGGCAGAATACCCCAACTCGTCATTAATAGCCTTATTGAGTCCATGCCTAAAAGGTGTTCAACGTTGCTGGCCGCCCGTGGAAACCATACCCCCTACTGAAAATGATTTTCTTTGAAGAAAACACCTTTTCTTATTCTTTTTTTCTCATATGCACAAATTGTGTTTTTTTTCCTTTAGTACACAAATGCGCAATAAAATGCATTTGTTTCTGCCAAACATGTGTAATTTATTCTCATATAACCTACTATGTCTGTCGACCATGTATCAATCAGCTAAACAGTTTACCAGATACAAAATCCACCTAAAACTGCAATATCCTTTAATTGTTTTGAGCAGTGTAGATCGTAGTATGCGTATTGCTACACCTCTGATCCAGTATAGAGGAAAAAAATGATATAACTCCACGTAGACGTTGGCCACGAATAAATTCAAGTTCTGAAAGAAGAAATGACAAAGAAGCAAAGAAAATGTAACGTAAAAATATAAATAATATATTACAATTCATCAGACATACATGTAAAAATTACATACATACATTTAATACAATTAAAAAGCAAACGTTTCGAGCTACATTTTTGCCCCTCATCAGTGCAATAAATAACATTCAAACGACTAGAAAACTGATGAGGGGCCAAAATTTAGCTCGAAACGTTTGCTTTTAAATGTATTTATGTAATTTTTACTTGTATGTCTGATGAATTGTAATATATTTTTTATTTTTAAATCGTATATCAGACGTTAAACAATGATTGTTTATTTTAAAAGTTTTCGTACTTTATAAGTAAATCCGTCTTCACAATGTAGGATTTTTTCCAAAGATTTATAGACAGCAAAAACGCGTTCAAGTGCTGTTTGAAAGAATGTAAATCAAAAAGAAGAGTTACGTGTATAAAGTGTAAAGTTTATTTATGCATTTCGAAAAATAATTGTTTTGAGAATTTGTTTTGAAAGTAAAAAGTAATGTAATAAAATTTAAATTTTCGAGTCATTCCTTAACAAATAGTTCACAGCAAAAACTATTTAAGTTTTTTTTTGGATTACGATTTAATTAAATTAATACATTTAAAGTAATAAATATAATATTTAATTATGTTATATATATATAAAAAAATCATTTATTTTCACAATTTTACAAAGAAACAATGATTTTCAATGATTTCTAAAATTTTGAAATTTTTACGCAATTGTGTCCCAAGGTCCACATATTACGACCTCCATTTACCAGTACCCTGGTGCGTGAATTTTTAATTATTATCATTTTTGAAATTAAAATAGGTAAGAAAACCTATTCCAACATTTTTTCAAAAAACATTTTTTTGTTCAATAGCGAAGAGGATACAACATATTTTTTTTTTTTTTTTTTTTTTTACATGAAGAAACTAAACCTCAGTAATAATAAAAGATTTAGCATAGGTTTAATAAAACTGCTTTTAAAGTACTTTGCGAAAAAATGTGTATGATTACCTAATCCGAACTCGAAATTTTTGCTTGAATTCAAACCTTACGATTTAATTAATTGAATACATTTAAAGCAATAAGTATAATATTTAATCATGTTATATATAAAAAAAAAAACATTTATTTTCACAATTTTAAAAAGAAAGAATGATTTACAATGATTTTCCAAAATTTTGAACTTTTTACGCAATTGTGTCCCAAGGACCTCCATTTACTAGTACCCTGGTGCGTGAATTTTAAAAATTATTTTATTATTATCATTTTTGAAGTTAAAATAGGTTAGAAAACCTATTCCAACATTTGTTGTTCAGTAGCGAACAGGACACATTTTTTTTTTTTTTTTTTTTTTTTTTACATGAAGAATATAAACCTCAGTAATATCAAAAGATTTAGCATAAGTTTAATAAAACTGTTTTTAATGTACTTTGCGAAAAAATCTGTAAGATTATACCTAATCCGAACTCAAAATTTCGGCTTGAATTCAAACCTTAACTGACCCGAACCCGAGATATCGATACCCGTAATGAAGTGAAAGAAATTTAAAACATATTTTAATACAATTATGGAATATTAGCCTACAATTATCTAATATATGTTTTTGTACTGTACAAATATTGAAATATATAATATTTTCAATTGAAAATTATTTAGGATTTACTACTAAAATTTCGCGTCAAATCCGACTCGAACATGTAAAATACCCAATCTGAAACCAACCCGAAGACGAAACATTTAAATTCAAATCAACACTCAACGGAAAATAATAACGTACACCCTAACCGCAAATCGGGAATTGTTCTGATAAAATCGGTTTATCTCACCCATTGCAGGACTCTACAAAAATACGACTGTACAGTTTAACTTTTATTTTAAAGCGAAAACAAATGCAAATTGATCAGAATACTTTTCCATGTTTTAGAAATGTATTTTAACAAGGTTTTAAAAACTTTAATTGATTTTTCACTATTTTACACGCTAATAATATATTAATATGCCTGTGACTATAAAAAAAAGAAGTTGTTTTATTTTTAATTGGTACTCGGTAGTCTAAATTTATCACACACATTTGCATCTGAAGCTTTTATTCTAAAGATAGAAGACAGAAATTTGATTCTTTATAAAAAGCAAAATCTTCAAGTTATTACGACAATAAATCAAATTTAATAACTAATGATACTAAGTATTTTTTTGTTTTATCTTTTTTTTCAATACAATTATGTCTTTAATAATTTCACATGATGCTTTTACATTAAAAAAGTCTGTATGAATACGATATCGATAAAAATATTTCAAACCTAAAAGGATAATATAATTAGCAAATTTTTCACGAACATTTGAAATATGTTTTTTCCCTTTCGTATTTTAAATGATTTTGGCAACTAATTAGGCAGTTATTTTTCAATAGTTTAATAATGATTTATATTTTTACATTTATTCACTTAATTTACGAAACTGAAGTTCGAAAATTTTAATTGAGAATATCCTATATCTATGTTATGTCCTATACCTATTTGATTGAGACCTGCTAATACTGAACAAATTCCTAGTAATGAAAAATGCTATGGGAATTTATTATCATTGGCAATTTATTTTCATGGAACAAATACTTGTTTGTTTAAAAATCTAAAAGCCATTTTCTAAATCATAAAATTTAGTTTTATTGAAATTCATAGCTTTGTCATTTATTTAAATATAGCGAACATAGATTTTTTAATACTATTAATACGTCAATAGGCTAAGAACGAATTTCTAAAGACATTTCGGAAATATCGGAAAAATCACATGAAACAGAAAAATGATTTCTGAGATTTTTCGATCTCAAACGCGATCATTTTCAAAGGATACTTCCACTAGAATGTGGCATTTACTGAGCTATTTATACTCCACCCCCCCCCCCCCCCCTTAGGCCCATAGTGTCGAAATGCTCAGCCCCCAGTTATGGAATTGAAAAAGCATTAGTGCCATTTCTGAAAACAATTATTCCGCCCTCGAATTATGTATTTGACTCTACAACAGCATTAATAAAGAAAATTAAAGTTGGTTGGGTTTATAACGGCCAATTATCATCACGAGGGATATAGGCCCTCCGTGTGGGTCTTTCTAAGGGAACCTAACCCGTATTTACGCTTGGAAAACCAAGGTTCGAAGTAAACCACGAAAACTCCGCACGATTAGGTCGACGAGCGCGATTGGGACCGAACCCAGCACCTCCCGTCTACCATCTTCGAAAGCAGAACCTCTCAGCCACTGGTTGGGCAAGAAAATTAAAGATATTACAGTAAACCATAATAGTACACTTGCTAGTCTACATGTATTTTCTGTCTATCCATGAATAAGCATCAAAGAGGTTGTGAAAATTATCGAAGAATCAATTGATAATATCCAAGCTTTTAGTAAGGACACACAGATTACACTAAAATCAGCAATCAATTTAGTCACGCAAAATAATGTATTTATTTTTAACGATAAATTTTACAGGCAAACTGAGGGAGCTCCAATGGGATCGCCCATTTCAGGTTTAATGTCGAAGCTGAAGCTTAGACCTATAGAAAATCAAATAATGAAAAATTTTGAATTAAAACGAACGCTATGGATCCGGTACGTAGACTATGTGTTTATCGTTTGGGATCATGGCATACAAACCTTAAATGAGTTTTTAGTGAAAGTTAATGAAATAGACACGAACATTAAATTCACCTTGAAAGTAGGAAATGAGGTGTTTTCACCATACCTGGATACAGAACTAATAAGAAATATGGATGAGGGAAAAATAGAAAGAAGTGTATACAGTAAGCATCTCCGTTCAAATAACACCATCTCTTATGACAGTAACTCCCTTTCAAATATAAAATTGCTGCGTACAGATTTTACGTAAAACGAGCCTTTGATATTTGCAGTGAAAAGTATCTACAAAATGAATTAAATACAATTAAACACATTGCAATAGAAAACGGATTTTCTCCTCAGCACATAAATAAATTAATTTATGAAGTAAAGCAGAAAAATCAGAAAGAAAGAACAAACATGAGAGAACTTAGAATGTGTAGCTTCGATTACGTGCCAAGATTATATGAAAGATTAAAATACGCCTTAAAGAAATTTGATATCAATTTAATAGCCAAACCTCATACAAAACTAAAAGCTCTAATTCAAAGAAAAATTGATCCCGTACCTAATAAAGAAATTGTTGGTGTTTATTCTACCCCATTTTAAACGGAAAAACAGAAGGAGTTAAGCTACATAGGTATGGCCAATCGAAAATTTAAAGAATGATTGGGGAGCACATGAGAGATATCAAGTTTAACCGACCATCTGCAGCACTTTCCAGATTAAATCAACGCCAAATTTAAAAATAGATTTCGAGAACGGAAAGGTTATTATACCTACATCAGATTATTATGCTTTCAGAATTAGAGAATCATTGGAGATTTTAAGTAAAGAAAATAGTGTATGTAAAGATGTTTTATCCTATGACATACCTCATATTTGGTTTAATATTTAAAAAATATCTAACACTTCAGCATCGGAACGAAGCAACTTCATAGACACCCCCAACAAATAATAGACTGATCCTTTTTTTTCCTTCCCCAGACTGGTGTATAAATAGCTCACTGAATTCGACATTCCAGTGAAAGTATCCTTTGAAAATGATCGCGTTTGCGATCGAAAGATCTCAGGAATCATATTTTTCTGTTTCATATGATTTTTAACATCAATGGTGTTTAAGTTTTTAAAGACCAGTTCATTTTGGAACGGAATATTTTTAAAAAAAATTATGCACCTTTTTAGTAAACAGTTTTTAATTTTGGTTATGCAGTGTTCATACGTGCATTATTGATCACTCTTAATTTACTGTATCCAGTGATGTTTCTTTGGTTTTAATGAATGCAAAATGTTCATACTTGCATAAATTAGAATTTGAATTCTTCAATATTTACACTGATATAAGTAGGTACTTTTAAAGATTAAAATGACATGATTTTGTCTCAAAGTTGGTGAAAAATCAGAATTTCAATCGTTAAATGATTACTCTGATTTAGAAAGTTTGTTTAAAAGATTTCACATTTTTCAATAAATTTATGTTGAAATTATTTTCTTTACTTTATTTTGATAGTCACATAAAAATGAGCTCTCCTGTGTTTTATTATACGTCATTATTTATAAATATTGTATTTACAATGATTCCAAAATAATGACATATTAGAAAACGCAATCAAGAAAGTGAACCAATCGCATCAGTTTTCAGGTTGAGTTATTTTAGCTTGTGTTGGAGTGCATGGGGATGTTGATGTTTGCCAAAAAAAATCACAATATTGGGTATTTCACTTGTTCTAGGATTCTGCGGAAGGTCTTTATAATTCAACTATTATATCATTTATTTCTGAGATGTAAATAATGGATTTTGCAGTTACAAATCACCTGTATTTCATTCCATATTGTTGAAACATCTGCTATTTCCCGAAACACTAAGTTTTACACATTTTGATCTTTAACCCTTTCGAGACGCATCCCTTACAAAAATTTTATTTGGTTGACACTGCTTTTTTTAAACAGTCCCTTTACTGGTGAAATTCCAAACAATGCTCTAATTAAAAAAGACAAATATTACATTTATTTATTAATGGTGTTAAAGACAAATTCCATATGCCCCTTTTGACGATGCATATATGCATCACCTGTCCCGAATAGGTTAACACTTTATTTCGGAATTTTGTAATAAAGGCATTGTTGTAGTAAAAGATATCATTATAATGCAATTATCTGTATGACAGACAGCTTCTTTAATGTAAACAATGAAATTTACACTTAAAAAGAGCCTGGGTTCCTAAACATTTAGATTGACGTACCACTGAATAGAAGTTAGTACTTCCGCGTACCACCAAGTTACAAACTCATAATATGTACATTAATAATGTATACATTATCAAAATATAGTGTTTTGATTTTTAAAAAGCTACAATACTTAAAGGCATATTGTCGTAGATTGATGCATATGCACTAGGGTGACTCTATTAATTCTGTTGTATTGCTAATGATAAGGGTGATGCTTGTTTTACCAAACACATCTTCCTCATATCTGATTTCATCTTAGTTTTAGACATAAATCAAATTGGATGTTTATGTTTATTCCTCTATTTCTTTTACATATAAAGAAGTGATGTGAAAGCATTTAAAAAATATATATGTTGTACTAAAAACAAGCAATAATTTTAGAATTTTTACCGATTTCAGAGGATATTTTTCTTTTCTCACCAATCAAAATTCTGTCACCTTAATCTTTTTGAATGAGGATTCCAGCAATCCATTATTATTGTTGTATTTTTTACTTCATTTCACATACCAGTACTGGTACGCATACCATAGTTTAAGAACCCCTTCTCTAGAGGGCTAAATTTCAAATATTATTTCATCTTTATCTCCATAATTCTGATTTTTTTAATGAAAAAATTGCTAGCATTAAATTAAAAAAAAATGAAATAAGTAATACAGTAGACTCCCTCAAATCCGCAACCCTAAACTCTGCACACCATCGCAGATGTAAACAATGAAATATTCAGTTCATATGTAAGGGCAAACTTACAGAATTTTTTAATTTTATATCATTCCGTTTGTATTTCAATGTGTAATTAATTCTCTATAATATGACTAAACTTATGGTTTTTCAGGAAGGAAGTACAATTTATTTTTGAAAAAAAAAATCAAGATTTTGGTTATCGCAATCTTTTTGACAAATCATTTTATGTATTTTAATCTAGATTATTTGGTTATTAAGACTGGCTAAACCTGAAATAAAACTTCTTTACTTTATGATTTTGATGTGAATTAATAGGGTACCATTAGGAGGCAAGTTCCATTCAATAATTCACGGAAAATGTGTCTTATCTTTATTATGCAGATTTAATTATACATTATTAATTATTTACTTGATCTTTGCTTTTAATAATTTAATCATTTTTTAAATTATCTTACTTTTTATCATTTTAGTTTATTACTGTACTTAATTATTTTGATATTTTACTATATTGCAAGGTTTTTAAATAAATTTGTTTGTATAATTACATTCAAATGACTGTTTAAAAACTGTAAACAAAGCAATGACCAGAATTCTGCAAAATTCAAAAATCTGCACAACCTCTGGTCCCAAGTTGTGCGGATTTAAGGGAGTCTACTGTATAATGATTTTGTCCAGAGGTACTGTTTGTTTTCGTAAAGCGAAACCTTCCGTGCTTTTGCGCATGCGTCAGGTCTGTTTTGATTTTATGAAAATAGAGATTATCGGAGGCTGTTTAGCTGAGTGCTGATCTTACAAGGAGAGGGCCAACCTTGTTAATCACAGATTTTGATTATTTTAATATATGTTGTAGGGTAGAGACCCCTTAGTCGCAGGTTCAACGGATTTCATCCAACGCTCCTTAGTTCTTGAAAAACCGGAGGGTCTAATTGTATTACACAACTTAAATACTTACTTTGTAATAAAAAGATAGGTTGGTCGTAGCTGAGTTGGTATGGCGTTTGTCGGATGATCCGTTGTCCTGGGTTCGATACCGGGGCGTGCTACATTTGTTATTCTCATTTTTTGTTTGATAAATCTATTTGTAAGTATAACTTAATAATCTCATTGTCAATTATCATTTATAATATTTTATATCAATTATAATTTTAACCTATCTAATTTTTTACTTTTAACTAAATAGTTGTATAAAACATCATAAAACTGTTAATGTTTTTAAAATCACTTTTAAAATGTATTTCATATATTCTTTATCGATCCAATGATATTGAGCAATTGTGTCAATTCGTGATTTTAAAGAAACATCATTTACGCATTGCTTTAACAATGGAAGTCAATGCGATAAAACTATTATTCTGTTTTTTAAGTAACAAGCCTAATTATATTAAAAATTATCATCAAAATTAAATTACGACCGATTTTTTGCATATTAAAGATTTTTAAATTTGTAATACGTATGCTTGTACTTTCAGTTATTTTGCTTTCCCCTTTACCTTCTTTCTGCTTTATTATTATTTAATTTGAATATTCTTTTATTTTATCATAGCTAGATGGGGCCACAACAGGTTTTGTCACGATTTTGGAATTTTCATCATTCAATAATAGATCGATTTTATTTTTAAACCTCTTTAAAGGATGAGAAATAATAGTTTAAAAATAAAAAATGATAAATTTAAGTTTGTTAACATTATAATTAATGTATGATATTAAAATTTTTAATTTAAATTACTCATAATTACAAATATATTTATAAAACAAAAAATGAGAAAAACAAATGTAGCGCGTTCGATTACCGAATCCGGGAGCACAGATCTGCCAGCAAACGCCGTACCAACTGAGCTACAACCAACATATTCTTTTTGTTACAAAGTAAGTATTTAAGTTGTGTACTACTATTAGACCCCCCGGTTTCTCAAGAACTAAGGAGCGTTGGATAAAATCCGTTGAATCTGGGACTAAGGGGTCTCTACCTTACAACATATATTAAAACTCGTTGTTAGTGACAATATATAACTGGAACTTCGGCAAATACCCATCGCAGCGTTAACACGCTGCCAAATACGGTTTGTGGGATGTCATATCTTTATCACCAATTACATGAATTAAACCTCTGTGGTAAGACGAGAATCTTCGTTTTTTCTTTGAAGATATATTTTTGTTTACTTCCCAAAGGCGTATAATTTTCCCCAAGTTCATTAAATCCTGCCAAAAGGGGAACAGCTAAATAACAGGAAAAAAATTCCGTTTTAGAAAGCTTTCCGTCAATGCAGGAATAATTGTAGAAGTGAAAATTATATGATTATATGAAGAAGATATTCAGTTATCATTTTGAATAGAAATTATGATTAGGTTTATAAAATGGAAAAAAGAGCCTAGACATGTTACGTTAATACATTTCTAATAAGTTTTATCGTTCTGAAAAGTAAAAGTCTAGGTGCTATCTTAAACCGTAGTAACCTGTGTGGTTTGGCTGTATTTAGATGATCAATTGCACATGAGTAAAGCAATGGCCCTTTTGTTTAAAAATGGTTCTAAACGTAGGAATCTCCAAGACCGAATTTTCACTCGACTCGAAACACTCCTAATTATCAAGTATTGGCTTAATCACTACAGAAAGGAAAATCTCTGAAATGATGTAAAAAACTTCAATCCAATAATAACAAAATATATTTTATTCAAATATAAAACAAGTTTTAAGCAATTTTCAATTTTCAATTGATTAATTTTCATTTAGCTTTCATAATAGGCGTAAAAGCAGCAGAGTCGAGAAGTGTCCAAGCCTGGGATCGAACCAGGATCATTGACATTATGCACCACTGCTCTGCAACTGAGCTAGATGATACCACGCCTAGCACTTCTCACTTTTATCTGTTAGCAAGGCAGAAAACTCATTACACATTGGAATAAAAACTCAGCACACGACGGAATATTTTTCATAAGCCCAAAACCGTGGATCAGTCATGAAATAAAAGACAATCCAGCATCGATGAATTTGAATAAAGATATATATATATATATATATATATATATATATATATATATAAATATATATATATGTATATTTGGAATTTCATGTAGAAAATTTTACACGGAAATGTTCTATAAAAACTTCCAAAATTATTTCTTCCAATAATCAGCAGATTTAACAACCATGTTAAGGCCAGGAAGTATTAATTGATGGTAATAAAAAAAAATGAAAATAGGCTACATTTACTCAAACATTTTCAATGATTCTTCTGATAGAGGAAATGCTCCAGAAACGGGCTACGGTCTAAATAAGGCTATTTTCTGAAAGTGGGGAATGACGTTCTGCATGGTCGTGAGAATGGCACCTAATGAAACAGCAATGTGTAGGTTAAGAGTGGTGAGCAGTTGACCTTGTTCCATTGCCCATGGATTTGGTTTCATGAAGAAACCTATTTTTTAGGAATCTGAAATTTTTTAAGGTATGCTAAATTTAAATTCCCCCCTCCAAAGTCCTTTAGTAAAGAAAGTGGCTTCCACCGCATCTCAAAGTAGAAGTCATTATCTTGCAGGGATTCTTTCAATCTACGTTTTTGTTTTGTAAAATCTGACGAGCCCATCAATTTGTAGTACTGAAAGGTCTAAAACTAACTTAAGGATGACAAGGACAATGAGTATTTCGCGATCCCAAAGTGGATAAACCCAGTGACGATAACGCAGCGTGTATTTTCCACGATAGATCATTTTCATTTGAAGTTAGAGTGACATTTTTGGTTAATTGTTACAAGTGTCGAAGTTGGGCTCCTTCCCGATATGCTGGGATAAAAAAAGAGGTACGACTGGAAAAAAATAATTTTGTGGTCCGATTGGCACGCAGCTCGGAAAATTTTGACAGTGTCGAGTGAGAAATTCCAGAAATTGACCAGCAAATTTTAAGCAAAGTTCAACAGTACCTACTGGACATTAGTTGTGCTATAAAAATAAGCAGATGTACTGAAGATTTATCTGTTCGCGAGCCGGCAAACTCTCTTACTCAAGGTGGTTAACAACGGCGAACAGATTTTTCCTCTTGTATTTAAATATTGAAAATCCAACAGACGAACACATGATCTTAGTTTCTTTTTCCTAAAGTCATGTGAACTTGTATGATTTAGCACTAAAAAAGTGAATACTTCACAAATGGACCGGTACATGTATTGGAAAATATAAAACCGTCCACATTCATCCCTGAAAACTTGCTGAAGGTCATTGACACAGCGATTGAGAGAAACTAATTTTTTGCAAATCCAGAAAACTTGCTTTTGAGTATGATTGTAGATAAAAGGGATCATATACTAGAGTTAAATTTCAGAAGAATTATAAAGGCTAGAAACTTATATTCTTGAAGAAATTCAATCAGGTGCTTTAAACACCCAAAATCAATTTTCTAGCTACAAACCACATCGAAATGAGTCACTGGAACTCTAATACGCTTTCACCACAACCTTTGCTGCGAAGAGTCACCAATGAAGAGATTTGGTCTAAGGTCCAATTAGGTAAAAGAGCGGCCCAGTGGAACTTTGACCAGCTCCATGCCACATCCAAGCAGCAGAACGGTGCGTGAAACTGGTAACCGTGCCGTCATAAAAAGTCTGCTGGTCCAATTCCAGAAATGGTATTATAAGAACGACACTTTTCTCGATATCTTCAATGCCTAGTTTTTCAAGAAAATCTTATTTCAAACTGCCAAAAGACAGTAAAAACAAGTAAAGTACTATATTTTATTATAAAGTGAAATTACACTCAGGAATAGTACAATCAGAAATGCATGTTTTTGTTTCAATGAAAATTTCTCATTTAAAAAAAATACTTTTTTTAAACATAATCCGCTGCCAATGTATAGTGAAATGTACATACAATAAACTCCCAACTATCAGGAATAATGTGGCTGGGTAGCCGGATAACAAAAGAGTCGGATAGGCCGGAGTTCTACAAATATTTACTAACTTCGTGCCCTCCCCCCCGCCATGATAGTAAAAACACATGTTACACATATTAAGATAAATTTTATATATACAGTACATAAAATTTCAAAATAAGCAAAACATTAACATACAACGTAATCCTAATTCCTAAAAAATGAGTAAACCTTAACTTAATGTTTATTGATTTCACAAATATGAAAAGTTATTCTTCAGAAAAGAGTCAAAACTTACAGTTTTCAGTTTTTGAAAAAGTCTTTAATCGAGGACTGCTTCTCCCTGTTAGCCTTCTTCCGAGACGTAATGTCCCCTCCATTTATGAGAGTAGATGACATCCAGTGGCGTCCATTCCTGCTGACATATGTACTGGAGTGCTGCCTCAATCGTCACCTTTAAGGATGTAGGGTGAGATTTTTGCTGCAATCATTTTACTCTTCTTCTGATATTTCTCCCTCTATCAACAGTTCTAAAATATCGTTTTAAATTAATTTATTAACTTCGTCGTTTGCCATCCATTCTGCAATGTCTTCTGCATTGACATCGTCATAGCCCGGTATATTTTTCAACAACGATAGAAGCCTATCGTTTTTGTTTCCCATTGCAGTTCCCCTACACGGGTTTATGTCCACATTTTAAGTCCAAAAGAATGTTCCAAAACTTTGCAATTACTGTGTTTGGAATTTCTTCCTGTGCTTTTGGAAACCAACTGGACGGGAACCTGCCTGCTTTGGCCGCTTGCAACATTCCTCATGTTTTTACTGGGCCGGATAGTTAGGAGAGCCGGGTACTCGGGAGTTTACTGCATTTTTTTCATTTACTTATCATTCTTATACCCTGTTCTACTAAAATATGTCTATATCTACTTGTTATAGAAGTTATTTCATTTATTTCCATTTATTAGAAAAATTGTCAAAATCATGTTTTTTCTCAAATTTTAGGTCCAATGCGCTACCGCCAAACCTAAAACTTTATTAATTTTGTTTTTGCATTTTACTAAGATACCCTAGAGCAGTGGTTCCCAGCGTGTGGCGTATGCCCCACAGGGGGGAATTAGTGTAAAAATAGAAATAATAGATGAAAATATTAAAAATAACTGAATAAAAATTAATTTTCGAAACCTCTTCATTTTAAAGTTCAAAATACACTTATGCCAGACTAATCATCTGAATTTCTCTTACATATTTGGACATCTTTTATATATTAAAAAATCATGTTAATTTTTATGTTTTTAATATTATTTTAGTAAAACACATCTTTTTTTTTTGTACTATATATATACATAAAATAAAACTTCTATTCATAGTACAATATGACTCATTAAGGAGCTTTTACATATGAAATTTTATAGGGTATATTTAAAATTGATTATTTTGACATGGTTAATCTAAAAAATGTTTTGAATTATTTAAATGAGGTACTAATTTTATGAAATTAATAAATTCGCGAGCGCATCGCGGAAGGAAATAGGTAGAAAGTAAACTTCTTTTGGCTCTTCTGCAGACTACACTACACACGCAGTATATAAACATACTTCATGACATATGCATTTTAAAATTTGAAATTGAACAAAACATGATGGCCAAATATTAATAATGAGAAAAAGAAAGTGCGCTATCAAAGAAGCATGTCATGACGGAAAAAAAAATAATTGCTTAAAATGGATAAAAGCGTGAATCCGGAAATGTTACTTATGAATTATATTATCCATACAGTCTCGATGATAAGCAAAAACCATTTGTTCTTAATGAAGTACATACAAAAATCCATTATAAAATGTATCAATTCTATCAGTTGTAATACAAAATGTGAGAGAGATTTCAATAAATTTGCGAAGATGAAAATGTAGGCTATTTATCAGTTTTAAATCGGAGGGTTTGTTGCCCAGAAACAATAAAACTTCTGTAGATGTAAATGCGAAG
Organism: Maratus speciosus; assembly: GCA_963932465.1. Taxonomy (NCBI): domain Eukaryota; kingdom Metazoa; phylum Arthropoda; class Arachnida; order Araneae; family Salticidae; genus Maratus; species Maratus speciosus. The sequence continues at coordinate 136,847,292 of OZ010791.1, forward strand.
ATCCATGGCCTCACTGCGTTCATAGAGTTATGCTAAAAACGTACGTGTAATAAAAAGTATGATTTTGATAAATTAAAGAATGTGAAATGACTTTAAAAAAGTTAAAAAATTATATGATAAAGAACGAAGGGGGGGGGGGACATAATTATTTTAGAGAGGCTTAGGTGGGGCACGGGCAAAAAAAGGTTGGAAACCACTGCCCTAGAGACAAGCTTCTCGCGGTATAGCGAATCAAAACGATAAATAAAAGAATTTTTCTTTCGGCCCACCGTAGTTACACGTATTTACGTATGCTACGCGTATGAGACAATAATTTTATAGGATTTTGAATAAAATTTCTTGTATACTTTAGTATGAATCCCTTTTCATGACAACCCTTGAAAAATAGTCGCTTTCACTTTTTTGAAACAAAAGACTTCAGGAACACTTGACTGCTTCTAACAGTATCAAAGCGTCATATCACATTCAGGGCTGTTTTTACATAAGGAACACGAATATTATCCATTTTGACTAAAGACGAAATTCCACAAATATCAAATTGAAAATGGTAGACCGTTTATGATTTATTTCAATTAGTTATTATATTCTCTATTAGTCAATAAATAAGGCTAAACTAGACCACTTAAAACCAATTTTATATACAGGGTGGTCATAAAAAAACTTTTCCGATATATGGAACTCTAGTGGCCGTTCCGTTAAACCGATCGAGATGAGATGTGAGATATAGTTATTCAGAGGTATGAGCTCTGGATTCTGTGAACGGCAACAAATTGGCGCTCACGGTTACGGTTATAGGTACAGAAACTCAAAATTTTCGAATGGCAACGCCCATTTTTTTCATCGTAAAATGCTCAGCGCATGCGACAACCCTAAATAGCTCTGGAACGGTACGTTAATCGCTATAAACGGAAGCGTTATGCACGCACAAAAAACAGCTCAGCGAACGGCCAAAAACAACACTATCGGGGCTCACGGAGGAAATTTGCATATGACAGAGGCAAGAATCCGTTTTCTACGCTTATTATCTGTCGAACTGTATTTTATGATTGTTGTCTTGCCTCTGTCATATGCAAATTTCCTCCGCGCGCACCGATCGTGTTGCTTTTGGCCGTTTGCTGAGCTGTTTTTTGTGCCTGCATAACGCGTCCATTTATTGCGATACACGTACCTTTCCAGCGCTATTTAGGGTTTTCGCATGCGCTGAGTATTTTGGGAAGAAAAAGAAATGGGCGTTGCCATTCGAAAATTTCGAGTTTCTGTACCTATAACCGTAGCCGTGAGCGCTAATTTGTTGCCGTTCAAGAGAATCCCGAGCGCATACCTCTGAATAACTATATCTGAAATATCATCTCGATCGGTTAAACGGAACGGCCGCTAGAGTTCCATATATCGGCAAAGTTTTTTTATGATCACCCTGTACATATTTAAATTTTTAAACTATATAGTACTTTAAGAAACAGTACACTTGAAATATTTTCATGAAATAGATTTACATAAACATAATCATAAATAAACTTTATTTCCTGCGGAAAATTAATTTTATATTCTAAATGTACTTTAATAAACTCTAAAACACTTACAATATTTCTTTATTTTTAACTGAAAAAATGGACATATTTAATTACCATTAATATGAATATATATATATATATGTACAGGGTATCTATAATTAAACGCCAATACTTTAAAGTTGTCTACAGACAAAACTATTGTTCATAAAGTTGTGAAATTTTGTGAAAGACATAACAAAGGGATTGCAATTTGTTTAAGCTAAAAAAATGTAATTAAAACAGTTCAAAATCTCGCCACCAGAGGGCGTTTATTAATAAATTACTCAATCAGCATTACGATAGTTTAGAAATTTTATTTATTAACTTAACCTGACTCTAAAGACAGCGTTTCACGACATTTTCCTAGGTTTTTTTTCCTGAATGTACTGCTGTCAACTGTCGAACTGTCATGCTATTTTACGATTCCAGATGGTATCTGAAAATGATGAAAGTCATGCAGAACATGTTTGGTTATAACAAAATTTGTTTAACTTTCGTAAATGTACGCTAAATGTGTAATTCGTTAAAAATCGGCCTCCTATATTTTTTTCCTCAAACATATTCCCATGACGTCCTTATGCTCCAATCACATTGCTTATTTTATAAAATAATACCAAATTGGTGGATGGTACAGTATTTTCAACATCTTTCATAAATTCGAAAAAATTTCTGATGCTGCTGTAATATATATTGCGATACAATTGTATCTACAGTTATACATATGGTATACTTGTATTACATATTGAGACACATAAGTGTCTGGAATTCTAAATGTCTTAATTTCAGACACATGATCACCATTAAGACATTTTTCTTAGTTCATTTATACCATGATCACAGTAAGACACTTAAGTGTCTTAAATTCAGACACCTATGATGTCTGAAATTTCATATTCAGACACTTAAGTGTCTGAATTACTTTTTCAGTCACATATGTGTCTGAATTTAAGACTCCTCTATTTGCAGTGCAAACATATTCCCATACTAGATTAATTTTCACACAATTATTCTAATTGGTAAACAAATCATATTAGATGTAAATTTCCAACTGGGCGAAAAATGTCCGGACCAGGATTCGAACCCGGGACCTCCCTGGCTGAAGCCGCCAGTGCTCTGCCATCTGAGCTATCCCGGACGATTCTGGTCGAACTTTTTCACCCAGCTAACCTTGAAGATTACAGCATCTGGTCTGAAACCTGGTTCAGCTCAACAGAATAAATCTCAGGTAATGGAACTCCAGAAATCGCTGGATACGAACTTACACTAGATTAATTTTCACACAATTATTCTAATTGGTAAACAAATCATATTAGATGTAAATTTCCAACTGGGCGAAAAATGTCCGGACCAGGATTCGAAACCGGGACCTCCCTGGCTGAAGCCGCTAGTGCTCTGCCATCTGAGCTATCCCGAGAATAATTGTGTGAAAATTAATCTAGTGTAAGTTCGTATCCAGCGATTTCTGGAGTTCCATTACCTGAGATTTATTCTGTTGAGCTGAACCAGGTTTCAGACCAGATGCTGTAATCTTCAAGGTTAGCTGGGTGAAAAAGTTCGACCAGAATCGTCCGGGATAGCTCAGATGGCAGAGCACTGGCGGCTTCAGCCAGGGAGGTCCCGGGTTCGAATCCTGGTCCGGACATTTTTCGCCCAGTTGGAAATTTACATCTAATATTCCCATACCATTATTATGTCCTCCAAAAAATTTCACAAGATTCTAAACCATAGTTTCCTCTGTAGACATCTTTAAAATAGGGTCAATTAATTATGAACATCCTGTAAATAAAATTTGTAAACTATCTTAATGCTAAATGTGCAATTTATTAAAAATCGCTTCTAGTGGCGAAATTTTAAACTATTTTTATTTATATATATATTTTTTAGCTTAAACAAATTCCAATCCCTTTAATATGCATTTTCCAAAATTTCACAACTTTATGAATAATAGTTTTGTATGTAGACAACTTTAAAGTAAGGTAATTATGGACACCATATATATATATATTTACCTAGAATAAAGCAGCCTATTTTATTATTATTATTATATATTATTGTTTCAAAAAGTGCACATAGTTTAAAAGAATTATGTCCAAAACAAATGACAGCAGCATTGAAAGATTTTTATTTTCGAAATTTTACTCATGGTTAATGTATGGTGGTTATAATTAATTATCTTTTATAGATAAGCAATAATTTTGTGGAAACAGTTGTTAAAGAAATGAGTCTTTTGTGAACTCGGGATTACTATTATACTATATTTGGTCTTCCTGCATGTCATTTTGGCAAAATTAGCTTGCAATCATATAAGGTCACACAAATCTGCGCACAAAAGCTGTTAAAATCTGCTTTTAAACGAGAAAAAAATAAATAAACCATGAGCTCCGAATATTAAATATTTGAGTATGATTAATGAACATGAAATTAAATAAAACGATTCAAAAATATTTAATGCTTTCAAATGTCATTAGTGAAACGGTTCAATCTATAAAGTTAACCGAAATGTTTCCTAAAGCGTTTTCCGAAATTATGTGATAATTATTTTTTATGCGACGTCATTAAAATAGCAATTTTGCCATAAAAAAAAACGAAATAATATTCATTTATCGATATCGGTGTAGGTTTGAGACTCCTCTGTCTATTAAAAAGTAATTTCAAGACTGATATCTAGGGGAACATTTCCGTTAGTTTCTATATTGACATTTCTATCTGACGAATTAATGTGACAGATATTTTATAACATCCATAAAATTGGACGTTATGTGCAAAGACATAATTACACTTGAATAAGCAGTGATAAAAGTGTAGCATATTAATCAAAATGAAAGTTTATTCCCATAAATGTACATGCAGCTATATTTATGCGATGTATGAAACTGCCAACATCGATTAAATATTTGGCTTAAATAACAAGTATTAACATGGTTCAAATATGGAAGGAGAGCATTTTTGGTCACCTTATAACTTAATTATAAATTGATATTGTTCAATAAATAATGGCTACAGCTTTTAAAATTTCAGCACATTACGATACTTTATCCTACAAATATATCGTAGATCGGGATCAGTTTACTTAATTTGAATACCAGTTTTCACCCACATATCATTCTAATCTACCTTCCACTTTGGAGCATTCCACTTGACTCTGGCTTGAAAGATCTCAGATCTCTGTTTTGTGCTTTCTTCGGAACCCTAATGACGAGTACATGTGTACTTGAAAGTACTTTGTGTTTAGATGTACAGTCGTGGAAAAAAAGTAAACACCCCCTACTAACTCCTCAACAGTTTATCGTAGAAGAAAGTTACTGGTACCGAACGATAAAGTCTATTTTTAAATGATGTATATAAAATTTGCTTAGGGGGGCATCTACATGTTAAAAAGAGCCATAACTCTGTTTTTTTTTCAATAGCAGCATTCAATTCTGACAGCATAAATGAACTCTTTCAATTAGCCTAAAAACATTTTTTTATGCAATTCGTACGATAAGTTTCCGAGAAAATATTTATTTTCAAACCAGCGTATTTTAAGGGCTGTATCCAAATTGAAGTTCGGTACTCGACCGAGAGAGCCCCCTTCTTAATCAAACAGTCAATGAAGCCTGCTAGATTACAGGGCAGCAGAAGAAATTTCAAAATATTTAGTCACTTCTATCATAGACGGCGTCTTAAACCATCATTTTGCCGTTTTTAAAGCATAATTTGAAAACTACTTGGAAGAAAAATGTGAAATTTTGTATTTCCATAAAGCAGGACTTAATAAATCTAAATCCACAAAAAAAAAAAAAAAAAAAAAAAAAAAAAAAAAAAAAACTGTAGGTTGCAATTCATAATTTTTGCGAATATTAATTTCATAATTCATAATTCATATGATAAAATAATAAAAATCGAAAATTCAACGTATTTATGTTTGTATATATTAGTATTATTGCTACACAAAAAATTAGCATATTTGAAGCATAATTTCAGGAGATATAGTTAAAATATGAAAATGTAATTTAACATTAGGAGCATTAAATTTTGAATGTTTATAATTCAAAAACTTATCATTCAAATGACTTGAAATTGGGTGTCTAAGCATAGTTGGAAACGAAGATTTGAAACCTCTTGTTAAAATTTGGTATTGCCATTGAAAAAAATGAAGTTTGGATTCGTTTTAATATGTAGATGGCCCCTTAAGCAAATTTTATATACATCATTTAAAAGTAGACATTATTTCCAATCGTTCGGTACCAGTAACTTTCGTCTACAATAATTTATTGAAGAGTTAGTAGGGGTGTTTACATTTTTTTCCCCGACTGTACAATTTTTGTATTTATATAATTAGCAACAATTGAAACACATTTTAGTAAATGTTGAGCGAATTAATTTTGTATTTAATACTTGCATAATCTTATATTTAATGTGAATTTACGTATTCGAAATCTGATATATTTTTTATTTCTATCATAAATTAGTTTACTTATATTTTCTTGTTCATTTAACCACTAGTGCACGAAATCTTGATATGTTTTCATCTAAAATTATGAGCTCAATAACAGTAACAACTAGATATTTTTATAAGAGCGTTCGAATAAAGTTACATATTTCTACACTTATATATTATCTTTATTATCTTTATTACAGAAACATTATATATACAGTGAAACCTCTCTAAGGAGACCACCCATTAGACCATAAAAATTGATCTTTCAGAGAGGTGGTCTCTGAATAGAGGTGATGGGTAAAGCAAAGTTTCATGAAGTACATACTACAAAAAAAAAAAAAAATTGAATTAGTTTATTATATTTCATGTCTATACAGCTTTAAAGAAGAAATTAACACTTTGCACTCGAAGTTTTTTTATTCATTCGTATGACCAGCAACTCGAATGATTTTAGTTATATCTTATTAATTTTTTAATTCTTTATGAATGCAAATGTTATAATATATTAAAAATATATATATAAAATTATTGCATTTTGTAATCTTCCAAAAAGTGATACCTCTCGAAGCAATTGACAATATGTAATCTTGGCTTTTCTAATCTTCCAAAAAGTGATACCTCTCGAAGCAATTGACAATATGTAATCTTGGCTTTTCTAGACAGGTATCGCAAAATTATTTGCATTGTCACCGTAGCGGAGCCCTCGAGTTTGAAGACAAATTTTAAATGGCTCCAATCCGGAGCCCTCGAGTGCAAAGGGTTAATTGTAGTTTGCTTTGATTTTAATAATTTCTTATTAAAAATTTCTGTTTCTAAACATTCTTTGATCTCTTTAAACAAATTATTTATTTTAGTATCATCTTTAACGGGTATCGAATTTTCTATAAATCTACTGATTTCAACAAGATTTTTCTTGACATTAAATAGAGGATCTAACAGAAATATAAAATATTAAAAACTTACCTTTGTTGTCATTTTATATTATACGATTCTCCCAGTCTTCAGATAAATCATTGTAATCTTCATGAGCTTCCTCATATTCCATAATTTTATTTGGGGCCATAACCAACTTTAACTACGTTTGACAGCTGAATCACTTCATCTTCTTAGGGTCTGATATCATCAATGGATTTTTCTATGGATACATTGATTAGTCCACAAGTACTGAAACTATGTACAATTGTTTATGTTTTTACGTTATCCCATGCGCATTTTATCCATCGAATAGCACCAAGTACATTTGATGGATTTCGCAACGTTTGATGCATTTGTGGTCTCATTTATTAGCGGAATGAGATTTCGTAAAACAAAACGTCTTTATTTCAGCTTGAAACAATGAATAATTCCCCGATCTAACGGCTTAGTTTTGGATGTCGAGTTTGGAAGGAGAGATTGAAGTTTCACACTTTTCAGCTGTGCATCATAAAAGAGGTATGGAGCATTATCCAAAACAAGGACACTGTTTCTACCCTGTTTGGTCATCTTTTTGCCGAAGTCTTGTAACAAATTTTCAAAAATTGTGGGTGTCATCCACGCCTTTCTGTTGGATTCCCAAATCACTCCTATTTCTGTCACATCAATATTTTTAAAGCAATGAGCATTTTGATCCTTTCATATCATGATTTGTTTCCTTCCTTTTTAGTGGCATTCCAACAAAGAGCCACAGTAAGTTGCTGTTTGGCCAGTTTCCCTCCTTTTACTTCATATATTTTCTCCATAAAACTTTTAGTGGGCAAGGCATAGAAGAATAATCCAGCCTCATCCAGATTATAAATCTCACGATCTGAATATGCTGTGAGAATCAATGGAAGACGAGATTTACATTCCATTAATACCTCTTCACCTACATCGGCTGATTGTCCACAAATAGGCTTGAAGACAATGTTATTTCTGTGACAAAACTTCTCCAGCCTCTCATTGCTTTCAAACATTATTTTTTTTTCTACAGTTTCTGCAATTTGAATGGCCTTCTCTTTCAACAAAGTGCCACTCATTGAGATATTTTTGGTTTTGCATTCTTTAGCCACTGCAACGCAGCTTCGTTAAGCTCGCTAAATTTTTCCATCCTTTTTCTTTTAATTCACAATATTTGAATTCCTCATGCTATTTTAACGCTATTTTAACAGAAAAGCTTTGTTTTTCAAAATAGTGTTTATGTGATTTTTTTCTGGAATTAAACTGTGTTGCCAATTTTTTCTCTGATGTTCCATTCTCGTGTGAGGCCCTCCAGAGGCCCTGCGCACGACAATTTTTGTATCCCCTTAGATGCATAGTATATGATGATGTTTCATGATCAATCTTCCGCAGGATGTCCTGGGGAAGCATATGTGCTGTATGGAATACTTCATCTATTATGCAAGTTCGGTGCTCCTAATTTTAATGTAATTTTCAACCGTCGCCAAACAGTTTGCAAGGCTGGTAATTTTGAAACACGATTCAAAATAAGATAATATTTTATTTCGCATATTTGATGCTTCCAGAAATAGATTTCTGCTAAAATGTTTAAGTTATAAATCTGTTTTTTCTGAAAATAATATTTAAATGATATATGTAAGTAGACAATTTTTTAGAATAAACAAAATAATAATTTATAACATTTGTAACGGAAAGGAATTTCTAGAATGCGAATTTAAATTTTAAGAATGCGAATTTAAATTTAGAGATCTTTTCGTTTGTGGGTTTTAATGTTGCCAAAAAAAAAACTCTCATGGTGTTAGGAAAAAGAACATTAATTGATCTACAACATTTTTAACAGAAAGAAATCAGTAAAATGTATAAGAATACGAATTTAAATTTAGAGATATTTGCGTTTCTTGGGTTTTAAGTAGGAGAAAAAACATCTCCACGGTGCAATCTGTTTTACAGCTATTATAACTGAATCTAATATTCGTACTTTAGAATTTTAAATACATAAAATTTTTAAGCTTCGTGACCAAATAATCTGCTGTTTGATATCCCGGTATGAAAGTTACCGTAGACAACACATATGATATCAATATTGGTATTTAGCATTAATTTTTTTCAACTTTGGTATAATTTCTGTACGCCGATGACCCCCTTCGCAAAGCTTAAGTATAGTATTAGTTAGAACATGTTATTCGAATTATTTGGTACAAGTCATATTTTTATGCGATGAATTGAGACTTTTATTATATGGCTGTACAAGAATGGAAATATTTCACGTTACTAATTAAAACGTTTCATCAAAAGAGGTTAATTAAAACTTTAAATTTAGCATTTTTTTTTCCAGAAAAGTTTAAATAATAATAATGCATGATGATAATATTGACGTTCTGAAATTTTAAAATGTACCAAAGCTGTTGATTTGTGCTGTTTAGCAAAACATTTTTTAAAATGAAAAATGTTTAAATTTAAAAATATAAGAAATTAAAAAATGGTAAGTACAAATATTTAAATTATGTTTTCTAACATCTTGAACATTGCTGTGAATACAAATATTGTTCACCAAAATAACATTCTTCTTTGTTGTCTACATTTCACAAACTTAACCTGATAAAGAAAAATAAGAACGTTAAGTTGAAGACTTCTTGAATAATTAATAAAAAATATGCAAAGTAGTTTGATAATATTTTTCAAGTTACAAAATATTACTTATATTTTACAATAGAAAATTATTTTCACAATTTTTAAAATGTAAAAATGTGTTATATCGAAATATATATGAAATTTAAATAATATGAAATAAAATGTTTAAACCAACCTATTCATTTCCGTTACACATTAAAAAAAATATATTTCAGCTAATTACACAATTTAACTTGAAAATTTAATATTCATATAACGTCCAATTTATTAATTGCAAATTCGGCTTAGAAATAAAATATATTTTTAATTAAAATTTTTGGCTAAAGATTTTCTTTAAAAAATCTCTTTTTTTATCGTCAAGCGAAAAAGTAAAGTTTAAAAATTAAATAAAGTTAAGTTAAAGATTAAAAGTAATAGTTTCACTTGAAAAAAGAATTTATTACGTGGAAAATATATTTTTCGGCATCATGTATCTAAATTTACATATTCGTTTGCTAAATAACGTCACTGAGACAAGAGAAGTGAAATTAGATGACTGTTTGTAGGATCTTATAGATTAGTTTGAGGTTTTGGAGTAGGTGGAGAAGTTTACTGTAATTTTGGGAAAAAATAGATTACATTGTTTAAGTTAGTAATTTAAATAAAACAGTTTATAGGTAATTTTCTTAAAGCAATGTTGGTAATATTATCATAATACCGAAAGTCTTTATGTTTCTTGTTAATGTTATGAATAACAATATATTGGATTTTTAGAAGATATCGGGAAGGAGGATAATCTAAGGAAGCTTTAATACTATAATTCAAACAGGAGATTTGGTCAGGACTAGCAAGTGAGGAACTAGCAGAGCAGCATACGCTTTAGCGTTAATAACTGTTTTATCATTTTCATAATAGGCAGCAATAATCAAAGAAGTACAGGAGGAATGGGAGTATAATTATTAATATTATTTCCATATTTGCCATAGATAATTATCCCGAAGGAAAATTTTAGAAATAAAATAATTTTCTCCGCCTAAATTTTTTGAAATAATTTGTGAATTTTTATTTCTTTTTGAAATAATATTTTTTAATATATTATTAATAATAAATTTAAGGGAATGGTTTGATTTTGTCTGGAATAGTCGACTTTTGGTAACTCATATTTTGTTTTCATTGTTCTATATTATTTCGTTACATCAAATTATTGATGGAGTGCATTTTTATTTAATTTAATTTAGAAGTAATTTGTCTTTACCGAAATGTTTCATTTCAATTCGGTGTTCCGCATATTTTTCTTTTTAATGAAATATATTTAATTTTTGAAAACTAAATAATATTATATAAAATAATTTTACTTGACATAGATTTTTCATCTAATACGAGCACATTTTCACTTATTTGTTCATTTTCATTCATCCTTTTTTGAGAAAATTGAAACATTTTATAAACTAGATATCTGATCGTATCACCGTTGCAGTTATGTGATTGCTGAAGCGTACAAAAGAATATGAACTAAGAAAAATTATGACCTTTTTACGAAAACAAATAATGAAATCAATTCACTCGAAATTTGAACGCCATTGAAGAATGGTTTTTAACATTGGAACTATAGATGATAGTGGGAATTTATTAGTGTAAATAATCTATATTCGTATTAACAGTAATGGAATTATATCATTACTTACAAGGAATGTCTATCTATGTAAGTAAAAGTAATTTCTTTTCGATTTTGTATAAATCTGGAATGAACAAAAATAATTCTCACACTTTTTAAAAACTTTCATGTTAAAAAATAAATTAAGTAAAAACAAATAATGATAATAATGAAAACGCAGAATAAAATAACAAATAGATAAATTAAGTAAACATATTAAAGAAAAGATATGTATTAAAAAAAAATTACACTATACAAAAATAATTTCGAAAAACACACTTTCTCTTATATAATGCATACCAGTTACAAATCCTTAAAAATATAAATAAATGTTTGCTTTTAAAACGTATATCAGGTTTTTACTGTTTGTAATTGCTGTGAATAAATAAAAAATGTCCCTTTTAAACATGGGAATAGAAACTTACAAGATTGTAATTTCTCGAGATTCCGGCAGAAAAAAATACATGCGGAAAAATGACGTACTCTTTAACTCTTTCCAACAAAGTTGAAAAATGTTTATGCATTTCGTTAGTCTGTCCGCCTGTACACGCCGCAACTCCCGTGAATATGCACGGATTTTCATGCAATTGATAAACTTTATTTAAGGGGACCAGGTAAGCGAAATTTGAAAAAAAAAATTCGTTTTTTAATTTATTATATCGTTAAATAGTTTAAACTTTTATCTTTCCAACGATGTGTCACATATGTATATATATAAAAAAGAAATGTTGGAATTATTCATTCTTTCTAAAAGCTCTTTACAGCTTAATGGCCATTTAAATCTTTTATTGGTTTTTTCTCAAAACTTGGATTTTTCCTATTTGTGTTCCTTTTTTTCAATATCTATTAAATTTAATAACTCAATTTTTTATACTTATATTATACTAATATTGTATACTTTAACACATGCATTTAATGATTTGTTGAGACTTAGTTATTTTAGACAGTGAAATCTTACCAAAAATGCTAATTTAAAAATGACTTTCAATAAATAATTAATAATTAATTTTAAGTTTCACTTATAAAGAAAATGGTCTGTTAAAATATGTAAAGCATGTTATTCTAAATACTCAAAAAAATCTAGACCTCTGTCTTTCACCAATTCTGATAAAAAGGTACATAGGTACAGTTGGTGAATTTAACATGGCGGAGATAGGGCTTTCCCGGTCGCCTTAACGTCACCAAAGCATGTTTTTTATTGTATATGAAATAAGTGGGATTAATAGTTCATTTACAGGGGCACTCAAAAGAATACAATCACATTGGGATATATGGGAAAAAATCGTTTGCAGTGTATTTTAATGAGATTAAGCTATTTCAAATATCACTGAATTTTATTACATGGTGATTACGATAGAGCAGGGTAAAAAGACAGATATCAAAAGTTTTAAGAACAACATAAAGACTCTAAAAAAGTAAATTTATCATAACTTATGTAGATAAATAACCAAACAATTATGTTATTATTTGTAAAGAATACTATAAATTACACTCACTCTTTTGGTTAAACGCTTAATTAGCAATACAAAAGTGCTTGCGATTAAAATATATTCTACATTGCTTTGTTTAATTTGCATCTCATGTTTGTTGCAGGTTGGTGCCTCATGAAGATATTCCATGATACTTGTGTTGTGGTTCCAGTCTTGCCAACTTACGAGTATAAGAGTAAGGGGTGCCGGGATTTGCATCTTCGGAGTGTTTCAGTTGGGAGAAAGTTAGTGCTCTATACCAATGACCCGAGAACGAGTTCCGGATTGGACACTTTCCATTCTGTTGGCTAAACTTTTTGTTGTCAACGCAAAAATTTATACAGTTAAAATATATTCAATATTTCGGGTGTTACTAAAATTATATGTGAATATCTATTTCTATATTTTAATATGTACAACATAAAATATAATATATTTTATTATGTTGCCATAGCAGTTTTTAGTCTAGAATATAAATGCTTGCATGTTGCTTTTCCCATATAGTATATATATCTGTATTAGTGTGGCGTGAAAAAAACGAAAATCGGAAAATGAAAAATCAATAGCCCGTAAATGTTATGTATGGTCCTCAGTAATAAACCTGTGGAGTTTTTTTAGAAATTAAATTTTATCTTCCGGTTGGCCGGCACTCCCCCTATTTTTGCGAAATTCGTCAAAAAAAATTTTGTAGGTCTTATAAATCCGAATAACCATGAAGTTGGAAAATAAAAATGTCATACCGTTGAAAAGTTGCGTAAAGTACGTGAGTAATATACCTACACAGTTTTTTCGAAATCGCATAATATCTTCCAGGGACCCAGTCATTCGAAATTTCGAAACGTTTGCCGTAAATTCCTTTTTATCTGTTCTACATGTATAATAGAATGCATCACACAAGAAGCAAGAGTACAATACAAACATTTTATCTCTGAAAAATACACAAACAATTAAAGTTCAAGACTGAAAACAAACATTTAAATCTTTTAAAAGTGTTTAAATAAGTTAAAGTTCTGTTTAATCAATTCGTGCTAGACAAATGAATGTGACCATACAGTTATAATGGTCCGATTCGAAAAATGTTGGACAAATGTGAATCCCTTCCCATCATTAGCTTTACAGACTTTTCGAGATACTTATAACCTTGAAATAGCTATTAAAGTTCTTAGTACCGATCAAAAATACCTGTAGAAAGTGATTCTATCTATTAAGAAAGGAAGTTGTTCGAAGGATCTAACAAACAGATTTCCCGATAGACTTTCACATAGCAGATGGGTTATCTTCGGCAATAGAAGTTTGAGACTCTATTTGGGAAGTCCAGATCTAACGTTCAATCTGCAGATATTGACGGAGCTTGTAGTCAAGGTGTACGGACTTGTATGGTTTGCTATTAAGTGCACACTATATTTGGGAAATTTAATATTTTTCCTTGGAAATACCCCGGGCAGTTAAAGTTATAATTCACCCAGTAATCCAGCGTAATACCTTTTTTGCCCATCCGGAGAATCTGCTGAGTATCATGGCATGATAACTGCTGATTGGAAACACTTCCGCGAACTAGAATTTCATAGAATCCTTAAAACCCGAAGTGTGAACACAAGTGGAGAAATTAGGTGGTTCCAAGTTCCTGCAATCGATTTTACCGCGGCAGATTATATTGATATGATTCAGTGGGATAAGGCAGAAGTTACAGAACCACCTATTTTTACTAATCTTTTTTGCGATAATTTAAAGCTGTACATTGACAAACATGATCGTTGTGAAGATACCATTTCGTTTGCTGAGTTTTCATTCAATAATCAAAGTTTAGAAAGGTGTGTCAGAGTGGTCACTGAAGCTGCCGTGACAGTTTAGAGTGCAAGCAACGTGGGTGGATTCATACGATCCGTTATGTCATATTTTGAGACTATGCTCGATTTTAAGGTTGGAAAATTCCAACCGGAACAACAATAAACTCCATACCGAAACATTTAGATATTTGTTTTGAAGAGCACGAACCGATTTAATTGAACGATTTTTTGAACACTTTTAACAGATTTAAATGTTTGTTTTCCATTCATTAACTCTAATTGATTGTGTACTTTTTCATATATAAAATGTTTTTATTGCACTTTTGCTTCTTGTGTGATGCATTCTATTATAAATGTACAACAGATAAAATGAATTTATGCCAATTTTTTTTCAAAATTTCGAATGACCGGGTCCCTGGAAGATATTTTACTTTTTCGAAAAACTCTGTAGACATATTACTATGTACCATGTGCAAGTTTTCCGCTGTATGACATTTTTATTTTCCCACTTTATGGTTATTTCGATTTATAAGATGTACAAGACATTTTTTGTCAAATTTCGCAAAAATATGGGTGACCCGGGCCACCGGAAGATAGAATTTGATTTCGAAAAATCTGTGCAGGCATATTACTACGTACCACGTACAACTTTTCCGTGGTATGACATTTTTGTTTTCCAGCTTTGTTTTTATTTATAGCTTCTACAAGCTGTTTTGGACGAGTTTGTTGGAAATTGGTGGACCTGGGGGCACCGGAAGGTAAAATTTGATTTAAAAAAAACTGAGGGCTTATTTTATTACTGAGGACCATACACCACTTTTGCGCGCTATTACTTTTTGATTTTCCGATCTTCGTTTTTTTTTCACTCCACTCAAATCTGTATATATATATATATATATATATACATATAAATATGAACTTGTTTATATATTCTACAATAATAAATGCAACTAAAGGAAATAGCTGAATTTTTATTTTCTTATTACGATTCATTTTTACAAAAATTATCATTTATCATTTTATCATATTATTATTTTTATCATATTATTATTATTATTATCTATTATATATATAAAATCCAAACGGAAATTTCGTTCCGAACGCCGAGATTTCGAGTTCTACCGCATGGATTTTTACGGAACTTATACCGTTAGATAGGTATCGTTCCAGGGAAGGTTTTAAGCTATAACACATCATTCTACCTAGATTGGTTATAGAATTGGTACGTAAAATTCTATTATTTTGGACTTTGTTACTTCATATTTCCTTAAATATCTGGGTTCCTATTGGTCGTAGAGCTTAGATCTCGCGGCAAAAGTAGCTCCAAAGCACCCAAGCAAACTTTTCCCTGCGATTATTTTGCCGTCTTCCGATTTCCTCTAACTCTATTAGGGGCCCGCGTAGGGCACCTTTAAAATATTTTTCGTAGTAATCTCAGCAATTATCTTAAATTATTGGTTAAGACCGCCACCCTCCCGATTCATGTATCTACGGAAAGGTTGCATGAAGGAGTTTTGTTCAGATACGCTTTTGTTAAGAACAGAGTGCGCTACCTGGTGGTGGAATGTGGAACTAACATAACGCGATATTGTTAAAATTAGGAAATCTAACAATGCGATCTGTTTTAAACTTTGAGATAGTTCATAACACATAATCTATTATCTATTCTATTATATATATATAAAATCTATTATCTATTCTATTATCTATTATATATATAAAATCCAAACGGAAATTTCGTTCCGAACGCCTAGATTTCGAGTTCTACTGCATGGATTTCTATGGAACTTATACCGTTAGATAGGTATTGTTTCATGGAAGGTTTTAAGCTATAACACATTATTCTACCTATATTAGTTTTAGAATTATGACGGAAAATTTTGTTATTTTGGGCGATAAGGTTACCATTTTTTTTCTTGGCGAAATTCATCGTTGATAAAAAAAAAAAAAATTGAAACGGCTATTAAACCTCGAAAAATAAAAGAAAAACTGTTACTAATTTTATTTAAATGAAAAAAAAAAAGAAGAAAAGAAGAAGAAAATCCGTTTTAATGAGTGAACATTTAATGACGAAAACATTTAGTCAAAACCTGAAAGAAATATTTGTAATGCTTAAAAATTAATTTAATAAGGCATGTTACACTTGATACGCAATATTTGGCTCTTTATCGCTAGCATTAGATTTGGAAACGAATCTGAAAATTTGATTAGATGAAATTTTAAAGACATATTCTTTCTGTTCTGTTCTTTTTTTTTTTTTTTTTTTTTTTTTTTATCTAATTGTCCCATCATGTGACTTATAGAAGAAACAAGCAGATGTAATTGTGAGTCACATGTGTAATTACTATTTGTTTCTTTACAATTTTTATTTTTATTTTGTCGCCAAACAATGTGATTTTAAGCCAAAAATGCATAAGCGTGACATTAGCTTGAGGATGTTCTCACAAATGGTGTTTTTTTAGGTGAAAGAGATCATTTTTTGAGTACATTTTCATATTCAATTGTAACTTATATAGATATCAGTTAATATTTTTAAAATGGAATCGAGTACTTAAATTTCAGTGTGAATTTCTGCCACACATACATATTGTAAAATAATTTCATACTTTTTAAAATGTGTTTCGCCGTAATTCCGAAAGCGTGTGATATTTATAAACTCGAACTCAGATCAACGAATATTACCCGTTTTATTTAAGCAAATATTATCTATTTTTTATTTCATTTTTTCTCAAGTCATATCGCCAATTTCATTTATAGGAAAATTCACAGATTCGAAATCTAGGAAATAAAGATAATTTTTAAGGAAATTTATGTTTTAATACGTTATTACTATCGAAAAATTCAACATTTTGAAAAAAAAAATTACAAGTCTTTTGTAATTCGTCATTTCTTCTTCGTCTTTCTTCGTACTTTCTCCTCTGTTATGTAATATTACAAATGATATTGGACTAATTTTCGATCATCGATTCACCGCAAAATCGCATATCTAATATAGTATATAAAATAAAGTCTGGATTAGGGGACTAATTAACGCACAGCGCAAACTACTGAACCTAAAATCTTGAAAATCGTGGTAAAAATACTTCTTATGACATAGACTTCTGCTAAGAAAGGATTTTCTAAAGTGTCACCCCTAATGGTTTTTGCACGGGGAGGGGGAAAAAATCGAATATCAAAATTATGCGTCAAATGATAGCATATTTAAATGTAGTTTTGTATGCTGAATCGAATGGTAGCAAATAAATTTTTATAAGTCCAACAGTTCATGACACATTTCATATTTCTCTCATTTGGCGGTGCCTTTGGCATCTAAAACTCTCAAAATATCTATCATTACATCCGTTACTCTAGCAACGGAAAAAATTCAAATCAACCCTTTTGGCTAAAAAATAAAAACGGCTCTATGAGTTTGAAATAAAAATGCAAGCATCTTAATTTAAAAAAAAAATAGTGATTTTATGTAAAATAAAAGGAAAAAAATTACTGAGAATTTAGCGTTATAAAACAAAAATGGAAAAGGTACTACTTAGATATTCCGTCGACCAAAAATCTATCGTCAAACTATAAGGTTAAATGCCAATAATGGTTGATCGTAAATATCAAATTCACTTGAATTTAAACAAGCTACACGTGTTTACGTCATCAAGTGATTTTAATTTCGACGTTTTATTTGTATTTTTATTAATGTTATGCTAATTTATTTGTTATTTCGCTATTTAAAATAAAGATTATGTCAATTTATATAATTTGGCGAATGGTTTGGCGATTTATATAATTTGGCGAAATGGGTCGACGGGATAACAAGTAGTACCAATGAAAATATTTAAGTATGAAAGCAATGTTTGTAACGACTTAAAAATTATTTTCATATATATAAACTCGGTTTATGGCGTCAGATGCCGTCATCCGAAGAATCTACAAGAGTTTTTTTTCCCTTTTTTCCGGTCATAGGTTCCTCAATGAAAGAAATTGGAATTGGAATAATATTGTGCGATTTATAAATTGCTCCTCGATAAGAAAAAAAAAATGGGTACATTTATAACAACCGTGCGCACATCTCGCTGATAGCATTTTAAAAATTTCCAGTAGCAGTAGTTACATTTTGCGTATGTAAATTAAAAATATTTTTTTGTATTTAACTATGGCATTATTTCCTGTTATTGTTTATCTTTTTAGTTTTTTAAATGAAATTAGTATAAGGCATGCATTTTAAATGAAATGAGTGAAAGGCTTGGGTTTTAAATGAAAATAATAAAATAAGAATATGCTATGAAAACAATCTTTGTTGATTTATTACCTGCACCCGGCTGACATAAAAGTATCACAAAAGCCACATATTCACTTTTCTTTGAGTAGTTGCTCATGAGAATTCAAGTTAACCTTCCGTAATCGGATACTTCACATATTGGTGTATTATCTTTAATGTTGAAAGCATCGTTTATGTTTGAAGCGAAAACTTTACTATGAATTCTATTACACAAAATCGCATCATCATCATCTACTATATATTTACAACGGAAATTTGTATTTCATTCCGATTGTTTATAATACTTTCGTAGGATATACCACAATTAGTTAGGTAATAATTTTGGAAAGGTTTTAGTGTATACATATTGTTCAAGGGTACTTAGTTATAGAGCAATAGTAAAAGTTCAAAAATTAAGTGAACCTGATTATGAAAGTTTAGCCTTTTAAAAAAAAATCTACAGAACATATTTTGTTACAAGTGGCCCTGTTGCATGACTTTTAGGAATGGTGTTAGTATATACGATTTCATTATATGTTGATTAGTTACAGAGGTATTAATTCCTGTTGTCATAATGGTCTCATTACCCGACCATAAGTGCGCTGTTTATAATCAACTAAAACATTTACTTCTTAATTGCTAAATTTTGTCCAACGCTTAAGATAACATTATATCGCAATGGCGTTCGCATCGTTTTCAGTAATGTGCAAGGTCAAGCTGAAGATCCATATTGTTTAAAATACAAGTTCAAATTCACCATTTAGTTTAATCCAAGTTTCATTTGGAAATATTGACCAGCGCAGCGGGCATAGCCTACTAGTTTATCATAAAATCATTTTTACAAAAGAACCTAATGATTGATAAATGAAACATTTTGCTATTTATTATTAATCATTTTATTTAGTAGTTGTAGATTTCGATTATTAGTATTTTGATTATTGCTACTTCAAGTTAAATATAAACACATATGATTAATAAAACCAAACGCACCCTAATAAGAACATTATTATTCAAATTGTCAAATAGTGAATATTTTTTTTTTCCTCCTAACTGGTGAAAAAAAGTATTGTACCTTCCGTTTAGTTTGCTATTAATTTATCTGTCGGTGCACATTTATAACGTTACGATTTTTTTAAATTTCTAAATCATTATTTTTTTAAACTAACGATAGTTAAAAGCATGAGATATTTCGTATTACAATACTTGTTATTTATATATATATATATATATATATATATATATAACAAGTCAACCAAATTCTTAATGATGATGGCATAAAAAATATCTAACAACAAAATAATAAAATTTTATGTATTATACATTGAGAAAGAGAGAGGGGTAGAGAAGGAGGGAGGCAGAGAATGAGAGGGAGAGCGAGATATGTTTAGAATAAAAAAAAATTAATACAGAAACTTTCGAAAATTAAAAATCTTTCAAAATAATTAAAATATAAATTTTTGCAGATCATTTTTAATTTTTTTAAACTTTACATATAAAACTACCTTATTATATATTCTATTTTATCAAGACATATATAAAGCATTTAAAATTATTTCCTTTCTAAAAAAAATATATATATATATATATATATATATATATATATATATTAACTTTTTCCTAATTGTTTCTAATTTATTTCCTTTACCTTGCGAACTAAAAATTATAAATTCAAATTCTAAATGCATTCCTTAATATAAAAAAATAACTGATTGAGATCCTAATTGGCCCCAGAAATAAAAAAAATTATCACTTCAGTTTATTTCTTGGGATTTCATACTTGAAATTAAAGGATATAATGAAGATTTCGGAAAAAGTGACCGCCTCAAAAAATAACACACACAAATTATATTTAATAACTAATGAATCCTAATATATTTAAAAAAAATTTTTATTAATTATTTTGTGCGATCATATGTTAAAAAATATATATGAATAAGATATCAATTAAAAAGTTTAATATATAAATTTTATGCTAATGATGGAATTTTTCACCGAAGTTAAAAATGCAGCATATTTTCTTTCTTATTATATCTGAGAATTTTAAAAATACTTTTTTCATCTTACTTAATTTATCCAGCACAAGCAAAAATCAGAAAATGTATTTGATGCACTAGAATTATGTATGTGATCCACATTATAAAAATTTACTACGGAAGTTGTTTTTGCGACATTTCTTATCGTTTGATAAAATGAAGAGGATGAAAAATATCGAATATATAAAAATAATGAAATATTTATTTAATCATTTAAACTTATATGTATAATATAGGTTTCATGAGCTTTATCTGCAATATATTGTTAAAAGAAAGTCCTTTAGAAGCATAAAAAAAATATTTGAAGTGCTTTGAGCATAATTTAGATAATTTCAATAGCATTTCAATATGGTGTAAATAAATAAATAGAATCCAAACACTGTCTTGAAGATCATAATACAGATGGGTGACAAAATAATACGAACACCCATGAAAACGGCATTTCAAAGAAACAGAATGTACATGTCACTTTGCACACAATTCTGCCACCTAGTGGTTATGAAAAGGAAAGTTATCAGTCGCTCAACATCAGTCATAGGTGTTGCATGCGCTTACCATACGCACTGGAAAACTCAATAATGACTGACTTGTCAGAGATCGAAAAATGAATGATTGTTGGAATGCGGTGCGCTGGTTTCTCCGTGACGGAAACATCCAATTATTTGGAAGGTGCAAGGAGTACTGCGTCAGCCGTTATGACAGCGTACATGAAATGCGGTAAATTGTCGTCTGCTAAGTACAACAGTGGGCGGAAAAGAAAGCTTTGTGAGAGGGATAAAAGAGAGTCAACCCGTATAGCGGTCCGAAAGCGCAGTCAATCTTTATCACAGATAACGTCAAAGATAAATAGTTATTTCCAGAATCCCATTTCAGAACGAACTTTTCAAAGGGAACTTCATGCTTCGAACTTTTATGGAAGAGTTGAAATTCGTAAACCATTGGTGTCATAGGTGTTCGTATTATTTTGTAATCCATCTGTAGTTGCTAAAAATATTCTAAACAGAGGTTCAGATCAAAAATTTAATTGTCAATTTATGTAATCTAATCTGTATTGACAATGTTTTATGGATATGTGTTCCAACAAAAATAACACACTGCATAAAAATGTTGTTATAAATATTTCTTTAATAATTATGATAGATTTTACACAGAGACGTTTTGATGAATATGGTAATTTAAGATGCATTTGTACATCAAAAATATTTTTATCGGTAAATATAGTAAAAACATTAGTTGTGTATTTAACACTATTTTCAATATTTTTCATTTGATTCTGTAACTGTAGTGGTTATAAATGTTTAAAAAATTCTTTTTCAAATATCTCTTTGCGAATACCAGTTCAAAGGATTGAAGATAAAATGTTAAAAAATGTGCTGCAGCTCTTTCCCTATTACTTTATCATCTATCAGCTATTTTTACATTACTTTTCGTATTCCTTTAAAAGTTTTCAAACATAATTTTTCATACTATTTCACACATCAGACTATACATAACATGGAGCTAATTTAAATATTCGAAAGCAGAAATCTTGTATATATTGCTACCCCAATACTATGCAGGAAATCTGGCAAAAGTTGCTAAAATAATATCCGCATGGTATTTAAACATTTGTATAATAAGTGGAAAGTATTTTGAGATATCTTCGGTGTCTATAATATTTTATTTAAACTAGAATATGACTATATTATTCGTAAGCAATAATTATATTTACTACTTTCTTAACATGATTTATTATGGTAAAAGTATCCATGTGCATCCTTACAGACATTTAGGATATCGGTAACAGCTAATTAAAGAATCTGAATATTTGGTGTAGACGATTATATAAGTTGTTGAGAGTTTATTTATTGTATTAAGCGATTTAATCTAAGAATAAAAAATTCGTATTTATAGTATTAGGAACTTTTCATGAAATGTATTCTTGAATATTAATCTTGAAGTTTGAAGATGAAATACCTGTAAAACATATATTTCCCAAAATGAAGGAGTTTGTAATTTATCGAATAAGTTGATTGAGACTAAAATATATTTCATGAAAACAGATCATATGCAATGCTATTCATATTTAATAAAAGACTGACGAACATTTT
The DNA here is from genome assembly GCA_963932465.1 of Maratus speciosus. Taxonomy (NCBI): domain Eukaryota; kingdom Metazoa; phylum Arthropoda; class Arachnida; order Araneae; family Salticidae; genus Maratus; species Maratus speciosus. The sequence goes on from OZ010791.1 coordinate 136,870,066, forward strand.
TTTAGCATTCTATGTTAAAATATGACCAAATAAAGTATTCTCAATCTGCACATAAAGGAATAAAAAAAAATATTTTTAATGTTGTAAAAACATCTAAACAATTTAAAATATATATACCGTAGGATACAGCATTGTAGAAAAACAATATATTTTTTAAGGATTTAGTTAAACCTTTACAAGAAAATTAAACGAACATGTCTAAAAGAGTGCTGCTTAAAGTTACTAGTGTTCAAACTCTAAAAGGATAAAAAAGGAAAATAAAGCAACGAGTAGCTTGAAGCTCGACTATATGCAATAAAGGCCCTACTTTTCCAAAGTTTTTATGACATTTACTATACTTCTTCTCATTTTTTCCGTTGTTCCTGGTAGTTCACAATAATCAAACTCCCTCAAAACGGACGGATTAATAATTCATGATGATGTGTCTGTTTTTTTACAATGGCTATTGTTATTTCAAAATCGGAAAGCTAAAATATAAATAATTATCAAACTAATTAAACATTATATATATATATATATATATATATATATAAATTATTTTACAATAAGATTTTTGTTTATTCTACAAAAACAATTCATAACTATGCTAAAGATAAGCGTAAAAAATCTTAAAAAAATGTTCGATAAATATTTAAAAGAACAAGAAGATTAATGTTCTTCCACCAACAGAAAAAAATATACATTATTCCATAAAAGAGGAGTGCAATGATAAGGATGATAAGGAAATCAATGCATAAATTCTTGAATCTGTTAAATGCGTTTTATGTTGCATATTTGTCGACAAAGTGATCAGTAAAACTAAAGTAATTTTTAAGCATTAAGTCGCAGTAATAGAATCTTTACACTATTTTTTTATGTTGTAGTAAGAGTTGCATATATCAAATCAGAGATAAATATATATAAAAGAAAAGTGTAATGTTTGCGATCTAATTGGATAGTTCATAAATATTATGTTATTTAGGAAAGGGTAAAGATTTTTTATGCATGCGAGTTAGATTGAGTATTCATTTTTATATTTATCATAGTTAATGAAAAATTAAATTAAAATTTTTTAGCCCTATTATGGCAGTAATTACTAATGCATGATTTTTGTTTTCATATCACAATTACGAGGGTGGTTCATGTCCTTAGTGTATATAGAATAGTTGTATTGAAATGATTGTTGTGTAATTTCGAAGCCTAAAATCTCAGATGCCTATATGCTTAATTTCAGAACAGTAGCTGCTGTATTCACATACTTTTGTAGGGAGGAGTGAAAGAGTCGGACGAAAGGCTGATTTTTAGCTTAGGGGTAGATTTGTGATAGTGGATGCGAAGTAACTACTATCACTTGGACTCGGGATCATAGTGATTTAACTACATCTCAACCACTGTCACAAATGTAGCCTCATAAGCTACAAACCATCACTTCACCCTCACCCCTCCTCCTTAAAAACTCCATCAAATTGCGTCTTTAAAACTTCACCCCTTCCTCCAAAACTAGGTTAATGTAGCAGCTACAGTTTTGAAACTGGGCATATAGGCATTTAAGAGATCACGCTTCGATATTCCACATCAAGCATCACAGTACAAATATTTTATATACATTAGGGGCAATAACTATTGAACCACCCACTTAAATCTCCCTTTTTCGCGCATTAAAATAACCAAAATATTTTCTAAAATAATGTTAAGATAAGTGTAAAAACGTTAAAAAATGGTCGATAAATATTCAAAAGAAAAAGAAAATTGGTGTTCTTTCATCAAAAGAAAAAATTTGTCTTTCCATAACAGAGGAGTGCAATGATAAGGAAATTAATGCATAAGTGTACGAATCAGTTAAATGCGTTTTCTGTTCCATATTTATCGTCATAATGTTCAGTAAAACGAAGGCATTTTATAACCCTTATGTCATATTAATGGTATCTTTAACACTACTTATTTGTTTTTTTTATTTTTTATTTTGCAGCAAGAAATGCATTTCTCAAAGCAAAGATAAATAAATATAAAAAAGTGTAGAATGTTTGTAATCAAATTGTATATTTTATAAATCTTATGTTATTTAGGAATCTGCAAAGATTTTTCATGTGTAAGGTTATAATGACCATTTTAATTTTATATTTTTCAGAGTTAATTAATCCTTTAATTTTTAATTTTTGAAGCCTTTTTGGAGTATTATATACTTATCAATAGTTATTTTATTGATTTATTTTACATTTAATTTATTCCTTAAAAATTTAAAGAAAGGGATTTTCTTCATAAAATGACGACACTAAAAATCATTATTTTATAATAAGATCACCTTTCTACGAAAATAATTCATAATTTTAAATATAAAAATCTTTTAGAAATTAAATATCCGTAGAACAAAATACTAAACTAATAAACTAGTGTGCTAGTGAAGTAAATACTAGTGTCTCATGTTTTCATTTCACAATTTAAGTGCTCTTTTATGCACATTATAATAATCAAAATACTTGCTGGAAGAATGATAAAGATACGCCTAAAAACGTTAAAAAATGTTTGATAAATATTTAATAGACCAAGTATATTAATGTTCTTCTACAAATAGGAAAAAATATATTTCCAAAAAAGAGGAGTGTAATGATAGAGAAATCTATGTATAAATGGCCAAATCAGTTAAATGCGTTTTTTTTTTTTTTTTTTTTTTTTTTTTTTTTTGCATATTTATCGACAAAGGGATCACTAAATCATTTTTTTATTTTTTTATTTTTTTATAAGTCATATTAATCATATCTTTAAATCTAAAAAATAATATAATTTCTTTTATCTTGCATTAAGATTTGCATTTATAAAATCAATGATAAATTAATAAATAAATAAAAGTATACAATATTTGTTATCAAAATGAATAGTTTATAAAGCTTACGTTATTTGAAAACGGTAAAGATACTTTATGTGTAAGAGTTAGAATACATTTTTTATTTTCATATTTATAATAGTTTTTTTTTTTAAATAAGCTTTAATTTTTGTAACACTGTTCGGGAACTAAACATACTATTATTTCTTATATTGATTTATTTTAGATTTCATTTGTTCTTTAAAAATATAAAATCAATGATTTTCTTTATATAATGATTGCATTAAAAATAGTTATTTTATAATACGATTTCCGTTTGTTCTAAGAAAATAAATTATAAATATAAAATGTTTCGCATAGTTTAAAAATTATATATATGCCGATTAGAGTGGAGTGAAAAAAAACGAAAGTTGGAATTTTGATTTCGGATAGCAGCCAAAAGTTGCCTTTTTGTACCTCTAATAAACGTGCAAATTTTCAGGAATTTTGAAAAATTCCTTCAGGGCTCTACTAGGACCTTTATATTTTCATTGTTTCATACAATAGGTTCTTACCATAAATTGTACATTTACAGTGTTTTTTTGGTAATCTCGTTTATCATTCATAAATTTAAATTGCTTAGTGTAACATCCTTTATAATTTTTAAACTTTAAGTCTTCATTTTAAAATATTTGAAACGTTTTATTGAGTTTTACAAATTATTTATTCTCATTTTTAGAGTCAAAATGAGGGCGAGTGGAGACACATCGAAGTTTACCATTACTAGAAGTGCAGTGGAATGTCCCCCATTTGGTGCGCCTTAAAAACTAAATGAAGTTGTTTTGAAAACAATAGCAGTTATTATAAAATATTACTTACATACAAGACAATTAATTAAAGCACAGCAGGAATGGTGAAGATCTATCAAAGCCACAGGCAATTAAAATCCTCAGAGAAAATATCGGAGAAATTTGGAAAGAAGCATCAGCTATTGAAATTTTAAAAAGTCGTATTGATCAAATACTAGACAACAATTTTTCTGAATACCAGAAACTTATCCAATTCCCCTAATCCAAAAGAAATGATAATTACATGAAGAAGGTTAAGCTTTACAAGGCTGAAGCTGTAAGTAAATTTCTAGACATTTCAGCATGCAAATGTAAACCAATTCCTACGTGTACCTGCGAAAAATAAAAGATGGTGCTTCTAAAAGAACAAGAATTTCTTCTTGAACAAAGGCAACAAGAAAGATGGTTATTGGCACGCTCTATAAAGCCAAGTAAATTGAAACAAAGAGACGACATAAAAACAAAGACTCGATGGGGACTAGAAAGGAAAGTTTAAAGTCTGCAGTTAATCAGGACAGTATAGTTTTTATGCATTGTGACAGAGATGATGAAAAAAGAAGTATTAACTCTTCGTCAGGGTGTGAGAATTAATATCCATATAACATCTAATCCTAAGGAAGAGTCACAAAGACAAATGAGAACACATCTACTTACGGTTTAAAGGGTCTCAGATCAGTATGGGGTTTCTGGTAGATTCGTGGCAGCAATAACTTCTGCAATTCCGCAAGATGTTGGCATTGTAACAGACAGCAATTCATCACATATTATTGACAGACTCAATGTACGCAGAGAACAAAAGAAAGTTAAAGAATGTGCTAAAAAGGGTGATCTGAAACCTTTAGAAGCAGGAATCGAAAGTATATATTTTAATGTATGAAAAGATAAAACACTTATTCAAGAGAATTGGAGATATATTACATCGAAGAACTATAAGTGAAGAACATGTATATCTGATTGAAGAGCCAGATTCATTGTATCTGGGATACATTACACCATCTTCTGGATCAGAAAAGCATATTGCAGAAAGCTCTTTAAAATACTGCGCTGAAAACAACTTAACCCTTGATACACTTATGACCATATGTTGTAACTTAACAACTGTAAACACTGGGAAAAACAATGGTGCTATTAGATTTTTTTTAATTAAGATTATTCGTCCCTTGTAGTGGCTAATATGCGAGCTTCGATGTAATCTATCTCCAATTCTCCTGATGTAGTGTTTTATTTTTTCTTTCATCTAAATATACTCTTTCAATTCCTGCTTCTAAAGCTTTCAGATCACCTTAGATAAAGATTTCATTTTAGCCCATTCTCTAGTTTTCTTTCGTCTTCTGCGTACTTTGCGTCTGTCAATTATATGTGATGAATCATTTTCTGGTACAATACAAACATTTTCCAGAATTGCAGAAGTTATTTCTGCCACGCATGTATCAGAAACCCCATACAGATCTCAGACCCTTTAAACCATAGGTAGATGTGTTCTCACTTGTCTTAGTGACTCTTCCTTAGACGAAGATGCTTGTGATACGGATATTAATTCTTCACATCCTGATGAAGTGCTACTTCTTTTTTCTCCATCACCCCTGTCAGAATACATAACAACTGTACTGTACTGATTAGCGGCAGACCTTGAACTTTCCTTTCTAGCCCCCTTCGAGTCCTTTGTTTGTATGTCGTCCATTTGTTTATATTTACTTGGCTTTATCGAGCGTGCTAATTACCATCTTTCTTGTTGACATTTCGTCAAGGAGAAATTTTTGTTATTTTAGATGCACCTTCTTTGATTTTTTGCAGGTACACTTTGGAATTAGTTTGCATTTGCACGCTGAAATATCTAGAAGTTTACTTACAGCTTCAGCTTTGTAAATCTGAATCTTCTTCACGTAATTATAATTTCTTTTGGATTAGGGGAATCGAATAAGTTTCCGGTATTCAGAAAAATTGTTGCTTTGTATTTTATCATTACGCCTCTGGGAAACAACAATTTCATGCTTTATTTCCAAATTTCTTCGGTCTTTTCTCTGAGGATTTTAATTACCTCTGACTTTAGTGGATCTTATTTTTTCTCTTGTGCTTTAATTATTGACTTGAATGTAAGTAATATTTTATAACATCTGTTATTGTTTTCAATGCAACTTCGTTTAGTTTTGGTAAACATCGATTTGCGTCCACTCGTACTCATTTTGACTCTAAAACTGAGAAAAAACAATGTGTAAAACTCAATAGAACATTTCAAATATTTTAAAATAAAGACTTAAAGTTTAAAAATTATATATGAAGTTACACTAAGCCTTTTAAATTCAAAAATGTTAAACGAGATTACCAAAAAACACTGTAAATGTACAATTTATGACAAGAACCTATTGTACTAAATAATGAAAAAATACAGGTCCTGGTAGAGCCCTGAAGGAGTTTTTCAAAATTCATGAAATTTTGCACGTTTATTAGACGTTCTAAAAGGCAACGTTTGGCTGCTATCCGAAATCAAATTTCCAACTTTCGTTTTTTTCACTCCACTCTAATGCATATAGTCATTACTAGTGCCTGATCTTTGTTTTCGTATCGCAATTAAAGTTATCTTTTTTACGCATTATAATAACAAAAACATTTTGTGGAAGAATGTGAAATATACGCATAAAACATTAAAAAAAATGCTCGAGAAATATTCAAAAGATCAAGAAGATTAATGTTCTTTTCATAAAGAGGAGTGCAATGATAAGGAAATCAATGCATAAATGGCGTTAATCAGCTAGACGCGTTTTCTGTTGCATATTTATCGACAAAGTGATCAGTAAAACAAAAGTATTTTTTTAACCATTAAGTCACATTAATGGTATCTCTAACGCTAAAGAATAATTTATTTTTATCTTGCAGTAAGACTTGCATTTCTCAAATCAAAGATAAATAAAAACACACAGTTATTGAAAAATTCATTTTTTAATTTTTCGGGGCCTTTTTGGGCATTTTATATATACAATTATTTATTCTATTGATTTATTTGAGATTTAATTTATTCTTTAAACATGTGAAAAAGGGGAATTTCTTCATGTAATCACGACGTCTAAATTCATTATTTCAACTCGAGAGGTGACTCTCACTAATCGCTAGTGTTGTCGGGTGTTCCTTGTAAATAGAGGCTCCAAATGCTCTGGACACCAGTATTTTAAAGTAATTTTCTTCGCCTTACCTAATGGCAGAATTATCGGCGATTAAAGGTAGGGAAATAAATAATAAGAAATTACTTGTGTCCAGAGCATTCGGAGAACTGTTTTCCGCGTAATTGAGAGTCACCTCTCCAGTGCAAAGGGTTAAATCATTCTTGCCAACTTTCGCATAAACTTCCGTAAAATATGAGTTAAACTGACCCAGGTTAAACACGTTTCGAACCAGAAATTTAGTAAAGAAATTAATTCAAATTGATTTCAAAGAGAAACATGATTTGAAATATATAATGTTACATCAAATAGATTTTCTGGCTAGTAACGCGTATAACCTGGGTCAACGTAACTCACATTTTACGGAAGTTTAGTTGAATGTTGGCAAGTATGGTTAAATATACGCAGATAATAATTACTTGTTCCTGATTTTTGTTTTCATATAAAATTAAAGTTATCTTTTATGCCCATTATATAACCAAAATATTTTCTGTAATGAATGCTAAAGATAACAATAAAATTATAAAACATTGTCCGATAATTACTCAAAAGACCAAAAAGATTAATTTCCTTCCCCCAACAGAAAAAAATATATATATATCTATACTATAAAGGACAAACATACCTGTGCGTAACGCATACGCCATTTTGCAAATGGCAACACTTTGAAATTTGAAATGAAATTTTTAAAGTTCTAAACATCGCTCATTTTCAATTTTTACACCATCATACAGGGAAAAAATATGTGTTTTTTAAATGCAATTTGTCTGAAAGCTCTATTACAATTTATTTTTGAGATATTAATTTTTTTGTAGTTTTTAATACAAATTTTGTAATCATGACAACTGAAGTACTCCATTTTTGTTGAAAGTAAAAGGAAAATAGTAGACTATTGTATCTTTTTGTTGCCATTTTCTCATAAAAACTGAAAAAAAATTGAAATTAAAATACGTGCTATATCAAAAATATTGTCTGTTAATTAATCAGGTGAATTTTGTTTTTATTTCGTTTTTATTTATCAATTTAATAAATTGTAGTTTATCGCTAATTTACTTTACAAACGATACAATGCTGAATGAATGCAATTTTATTATTCCGTGTATAATAACATTTTCTGAATTTTGAAAATATATACATGATTGAAATGTGACAAAACGTGGAGCCATTATTGCTTTTTTCTAGGTTTGTATATTATTCCCTGATAACGACGTCATATGCATATTTTTCTAGAAGTTGTTTAAGAGTGGAATGCTTTAGGTGCTTTAGCGGATGCAAATGACGTAATTTGATATATATCAAAAAAGCGTGTATGCAATTCTTAAAACAGAAATACATATTTTATAGAAGTGCGTCATTTTCACATTAGCTGCTTTGAAATTCTTCAAGGTGAAAAGGCTTTACTTTTGAGAATAATGTAATCGAAATCACACACTAATAAAATGTAACGTTTTAGAAAAATATAGAGTGTCTTTATCGAAGAGCAGTGACATAGAGTGTGAATACTCATACCGTAAGTCTTTGTCCAAAAAAAGCAATTTATATTACAAAACTTGATGATTCTCGCCTGGATGAATTTGCTTCGCCGAATTAGATAGGAAAATAAAGAAGATCTTGGGAATAATTCAAGGTTTAAAATAAAATCAGGCTCCCAAAGTTTTTGTCCAAAATTCATTCTACTAATAAAATTTTATTGCTATTCTTTAAGATATTCTACTATAGTTTTATAAAAATAACACAATTTGTCTAATTTAATTTTTCATTATTTGTTTTAATCTACATATATATTTAAAACCCAAGGCTGTTATTTAGTCATCTGGCCTGAGCTGTCTGCTGAAGAAATTTTATTAATATATAAATATATATATTTTTTAACTTAAAGCTGATTATTTGTAGATGTACCTGCACTAGCTGTTTTTTTTTATTATCCTCATTTTTATATTTTAATTTTAATAGTATTTTATGAAAAATTTTGAAAATGGTTATAATTAGATAGCTTTCATTATTGCAGAGAAGAGAGAAATAATGAGGGTTATTCAACTTTATTTATACCATTTTCTGATAAAAATTCAAAATTGTTGATAAAAATTGTTCTTTAGGGTTTAGTGGTGCAAAACGGAAAATGACGTACTGTTTTTGAAAATACGCATTTTTTCTCATAAAGATTCCATATATTTTTTCCTTCTGCATGTGCACTGATACCAAGTTTCAGACAGTAGGCGAAATTCTTAAGTAAGTGAAAATGACGTTATATTTAAAAGAAAACGATCACTTTCTTAGAAAACGCTACACTTTTTAACACAAATGCGCCTAAAAAACATACATCAGACAATTTTTACTCTACGGTACTGAGATTAAAATCTCAAGTTAAGAGTGCTATATATAACTGTTTACAGGCAAAGATGTTGCTTACAATCGTGACTTCAAGTTTTGAGTTAAAAGGATTGTAAAAGGATCAAATTAAAATAACATTTTCAAAAAATGGGTGTAAACGGACACTAGAAGTGCGTATGTAAATTTTGAGAAAGTGAAAATGATATCGGGTTTAGATTTCATGCGGAAAAAAATCCAATGATCGTGTCAAACAGGAATAAATTTTGCTTTTTTTCATTCCGGAATACCAAGAATAAGAGCCTCAATTCATAACTGAATCATAATAACTAATATTTGTTATATTTTACCGATTACATATCTATCTATCTATATTATAAAGGATAAACGTATGTATGCGTAATGCTGACGTCATTTTGGAAATGGCAACACTTCACGATGGAATTTCAATTTAGAAATTTCGCTACTGCAATTTTTTAATCTTCTGACCATCGTACATTTTTAATTTTTAGAACGTCATTTAGGGAAAAAAAATATACTTCCAAATGCAGTTTGTTTAAAAACTGTATCTTAATTGACTTATTTATTAGGTTTTTAAAATAATTTTCAAGCATTATTTTTTTGTAATTTTTCTTATTACGAGCCAGCTTCAATACATAATAATGATAAATATAAAGCAATAAAGTTGTTCAGCATTTATTTCTGACTAATTTTCCACAACGAAATTAATACTTCCTCTATAAATAAATAAAAGAATAATATTTAAAAAAAAAACACATTTTTATTCAAACAATTTTAATTTTTAGACAGCCAAACAGGAATAAAAACTTCCAAATGGAATTTGTTTGCAAAGTGCATATCAGTTTACAGATTGTCTATGGTTTTAAAATCAATTTTTAAACATGAAATGCTTTTAAATTTATCTCTGTTAAGAGGAGCTCGATTACGAAAGATTAATCCGTTTGCGTTTAAAACAACATGAAGATTTCATCATTTTCTTACGGCAAATATTCCATTAAACGTGCTTAAAGCTCTGAAATTATCAGAATTCGAAAGGATGCCATAAGTAGCAAAATCTTAGCTAATATGTAAATATCGCTTTTAATAAATTTTAAAACTTTATTAGATTTTATAATTCATATTTTTCTTATGAAAAATGCTTTTTTATTGTTTTTGGGCAATCTAAAAAGTATATTGCGTGTAAATATATATATATATATATATATTAGTTTTCAATTTAAAAAGATGATTTAACCTATATTATGCAACCCGGAAAGCCCGTGTACGATCTCCTAGTTTCCATAAAAGAGGAGTGCATTGGGTGAGATGGGTTTTATGTTGCAAATTTATCGACAAATTGATCAGTAAAACATAAATATATTTTTCAAACAATTAAGTCATATTAGTGGCATCTTTAACACTAAGAAATAATATATATGTATATATATATTTTTTTTTATCTTGCATTAAGACTTGCATTTATAAAATCAAAGATTAAAAAAAAAAAAAAAAATAGAATATTTGTGCTCGCATTCGATAGTTTATAAATCTTACGTTATTCTAAAACGGTAAAGATTTTTTTATGTGTAAGAGTTAGAAGTAACATTTTACTTTCATATTTATCGTAGCTTTTGAAAAAAAATTAATTTCTAATTTTTGGAGCACTTTTGGGGAATTTTAAACAGACTATTATTTCTTACATTGATTTATTTTAAATTTAATTTATTCTTTAAATATGCAAAAATAGTAATTTTCTTCATATATTGATGACATTAAAAATCGTTATTTTATAATAAGATTTCTGTTTATTCTACGAAACTAAATTATAAATATAAAATGTTTCGCATCGTTTAAAAATTATGTATATGCAGATAGTAATTATTAGTGCATGATTTTTGTTTTCGTATCTCAATTAGAGTTTTTTTTTGCGCATTATAATAACAAAAACATTTTTCTGAAAGAGTTCAAGATACACGTAAAAACGTTAAAAATTGCTCTAGACAATTCAAAAGACCAAGAAAATTAATGTTCTTTTCATAAAGAAGAGTGCAATGATAACGGAATCAAAGCATAAATGGCCGAATCTGTTAGATGCATTTTCTGTTGCGTACTAATCGAAAAAGTAATTAGTAAAATAAAAATATTTTTTAAAACCATTAAGTCATATCAATGGTACCTTTAACGCTAAAGAATATTTTTTTTATCTCCCCGTAAGACTTACATTTCTTAATCAAAAATAAATAAAAACACATAATTAATGAAAATTTTATTTTTTTAATTTTTGGAGGCCTTTTTGGGCATATTATATATACAATTATTTATTCTATTGATTTATATGGGATTTAATTCTTTCTTTAAACATGTGTAAAAGGGAATTTTCTTCATATAATCACGAGATCTAAATTCACTATTTTATAATATGATTTCCGTTTATTAATATTTACATTTTTAGAAATTAAATATCCGCAGACAGTAATTACTTGTTCCAGATTTTTGTTTTCATATAACGCTAAAGTTCTCTTTTATGCCGATTATAATAACCAAAATAATTTCTGAAAGAATGCTAAAGATAAGCGTAAAAGCGACAAAAATTGCTTGATAAATATTCAGAAGGCCAAAAAGTTTAATTTTCTCCCATCAACAGAAAAAAATATTTATTTCCGTAAAAGAGAAGTGTAATGATAAGGAAATAAATCCATAAATGTCCGAATCAGTTAAATGTGTTTTCTGTTGCATATTTATCGACAAAGAGATCGTTAAAACAAAAGCCTTTTTTAACCATTAAGTCATATTAATGAAATCTTTATTGCTAAAAAATAATGCATTTTTTTTATCTTACAGACATACATTTCTCGAATTGACATACATTTCTCGAAAAATGTGTAGAATAATTGCCATAAAATTGGATAGTAGATTGGGTCGAAAAAACCGAAATATTTATAATCGAAACGTAATAGCGCGGAAAAGTTGCCTTTTGTAAAAAGGATAAAATACGTAAAATGTTACACCGATTGGTTAATATCTTTTACCGCCGCAAGGGGCCCAAATTTCGAAAAAATCGCAAAAAACATACTTTTTGCATTTTTTTTTTTAAATTGTTCAAACATACCTATTCAATTTCAAATAGAACGTAATAGCCACGCCAAGGTATTAGTAATATAACATTAACATTTAATTTTTGTGACATCGTTGCTTTTACCGCCGCAACAGGGCCAAAATTTCTAAAATATGTTAAAAATTAAAGTTTTTCATTTTTTTCAATTTTCATAACATTTGTAATGTTTTCCTATTTTTTACATTTCTTATAGGTTGGGAAAGGCATTTTATGTTGTTAATTTCATGCACATTGTTAACCATGATCACAGTAATTCTGTTAAAAAAAATTGCTCAATGATAGAAACAGCTGCCTGCACGTAAAATTAATTTCTCGCTGCTAAAGGGCCACGTTACACTTTGTTCGTTTTTTTTTTTTTTTTTTTTTTTTTTTTTTTTTTTTTTTTGTAATGTACTTATTTTACTCTATACTTTGATGGCCCTAAAGATAGAAATATCTACCAGGTTAAAGAGCTGACAAAGTTCCATCTTTGCGAAGTCAAGGAGGAACATCTCTTTGATACTAGAACCAGGTCTCAATTATTTTGGTCATTTGACCCCATCGTCTGACGAATTATTGCCAATTGCAAAATTTAAGCCAGTTTAATCTGATCACCTAGCTGTTGATAAAGATGATTTGTCTACTGACCAGAAGTATATATCTGAAATATTGCAAGCTCTTTCAACACGCATGTATACAATTGACCTTTTTTGCTGAGTCCCTGGACAAATATTTCACGCAAGGTGGATCATTACTGCTATTCGAATTTTGAGACTCTACGTTGGAACAAAGAAACCCTCATCTTAACTTGTCATATTCGTTGAGTACATCCTGAAAGTGTACTGCATCAGTTGGTTCACAATTAAAATGAATCTCTCATGTTTTCCAGAATCTGTGCGCTATAGTTAGTAACTTACGTTACTTGACAGATAATCTACGAAAGATTATAGTTCCTGTATTTTCACGAAATGACTATTTCGCAAATCATACAAATAGCCTCTTTGGGATGATACAATATGAAGAGGGCCCAGCCATGAAGAAAATTGCAAAAGCACGAAGTTCTCTGGGTTAGAATAGTGCCATCCGTCACTTTATCATAGCAGACTTCAACATTGAATCTTAAAATTGTATGGCTTTAGTCTACTGGCAAAACTGAAAACTAACGGAACAACCTGTTATGTTTTCTCTATCGACTAACAACGCTGGTGAGTTTAAAATGTTCGATTAAAGATACCAGCTATTATAACTTTCCTTGTCCCACTCAGTCACTAGAAAGATGCGCGAAATTAGTCATTGAAGTGCTGATAAAGTTTGTTTACTAGAGTAGAGGGAGGATCACATCTGATCAATTTTAGCCTCTCGAGGAATAATGGCTTCATCTCAAAGCAACTTATATTATAAAATTCATTTGCATTAAATACTTCTTCATTTTAAGTTTATTTAACCTTTTTCGGTTAAACATCTCTATATTTTAATTAATAAAATACTAAAACATTTTGTTCATTTTATATAATTTTTGTGGCATGAATTGGCTGTTATGAAGTAAAACATCAGTAGATGAAGCGATTGTCAAGAAAAATGAAAGATTAACTTTATTTTCAAGTCTATTACAAATAGTTATAAAAAATTATGATATATTAATAGATATAAAGTAAAATTATTTATTTCTAGACTTATTACAGAATGTAGAAAAATTTTGAAAAAAAAATGAAAAATAGAAAATTTTGAAATTTTTACAAAAAAATATGGTCTTTTTGCGGCAAATAAAGATATGATTTCATCATAATGAACATTTACCGGGACATTTCTCATATCTTCATGTAGCTATTGCGTTCTGTTAGAAATTATATTGGAATGTTTGGATAATTTAAAAAAAAATGAAAAAGAAAAACATGTTTTTTGCGATTTTTTGAAACTTTGGCCCCCTTGCAGTGGTAAAAGATATTAACCGATCGATGTAATATTTTAGGAATTTATTCTGTATTACAAAAGGCAACTTTTCCGCGCTATTACATTTCGATTATAAAAATTTCGGTTTTTTCGACCCACCCTATTGGATAGCTTAAAAATCTTACGCTATTTAGGAATCGGTAAATATTTATCATGTGTATGTGTCATAATGAAGATTTTATTTTTAGATTTATCATAGTTAATTAATCATTGAATTTTGAGTTTCTGGAGGCTTTTTGGAGCATTTTATACTTACAATTAAATATTTTGTTGATTTCTTTTGCAGTTGTTTTATTCTCTAAGTATATAAAAATTATATTTTCTTCATATAATGACGACATTAAAAATCATTATTTTGTAATAACATTTCCGTCTATTCTACTAAAATAATTCATAACTATAAGCTATTTGCATCTTTTAAAAATTAAACATAGGCAGATAGTAATTACTAGTTCCCTAATTCTATTTTCATATCAAAGTTGAATTCTCTTTTATGCGCGTTATAATAACCAAAATATTTTCTGAATGAATTTTAATGATAAGCGTGAAAACATGAAAAATTACTTGATAAATATTTAAAAGACAAAGAAGATTAATGTACTTCCATCAGCCGAAAAATAAATATATTTCCGCCGAATCAGTTAAATGCGTTTTCTGTTGCATATTAATCGACAAAGTTATCAGTAAAACAAAAGTTTTATTAATGGTAACTTTAACGCTATAAAAACTTTTTTTTAATCTTTTTGTAAGACATGCACTTATAAAAATAAATATAGATAAACACGAAAAAAGTATATAATATTTGTGATCAAATTGGATAGCTTTTAAATTATCTGTTATTTAGGAAACGGTAAAGAGTTTTTTTGTCTAAGAGTTAGATTGCAGATTTTAATTTTTATATTTATTATAGTTAATAAAAATTGAATCTTTAATTTTTGGGGCTTTCTCGAGTAATTTTATATATACAATTTGTTCTTCCATTGATTTTTTTTTTTATATTTAATGTTTTCTTTAAAAACGCAAAGAAAAATAAATGCATAATGACGAAGTCAAAAATCACTCTTTCATAATAAGATTTCCGTTTATTCTACTATAATAATCCATAACTATAAAATATCTTCATGTTTTAGAAATTAAATATACGCAGTAAGAAAGCGTTAATTATTAGTGCTTGATTTTTGATTTCATATCGAAATTATAGTTTTCTTTTATGCGCATTATAATAACTAAAATATTTTCTGAAAGAATTTTAAAGAGAAGCGTGAAAATGTTAAAAATTGCCGGATAAATGTTCAAAAGAACAAGAAGATTAATGTTCTTCCATCAACAGAAAAAATATATATTTCCATAAAATAGGATTGCAATGATAAGGAAATCAATGCATGAATGACCGAATCAGTTAAATGGGCTTTCTGATGTTTATTTATTGACAAAGTGATCAGTAAAACAAAAGCATTTTTTTACCATTAAATCATGTTAATGGTAGCTTTAATGCTAATTTTTTTTTCTCTCGCAGTAAGAATCTTTATTTTTTATCTTTCTCAAATCAAACATAAAAAAAATATGAAACAAGTATAGAATGTTTGTGATCGAATTGTATATTTTAAAATTTTCATGATATTTGGGACTTTGGAAAGATTTTTTATGTGTAAGAGTTATAATGAACTTCTTATTTTTATATTTTTCAGAGTTGATTAATCCTTTAATTTTTAAATTTTAAAGACTTTTTGGAGTACTTATATTTGCTATTAATTCTTTTATTGATTTATTTTACATTTAATTTATTCTTTATAAAGCTAAAAAATGGGATTTTATTCATACAGTGGTGGTCAGAATTATAAGAACAATTAAAAATTGCACAGAAAAATTTATTTCTCAGCTAAATAAAGATAATTTTATACATAAAATGCTTTTTTACGCTATAAAACATTGTAGAAGACAAAACATTGGAAAATGCAAAATATGAACGTTTTGCCATAAGTAACAAAATATGTCATTGTAAAAATTGGACAAAATTATAAAGACAAATAATGTTTTTGTTTGAAGCACACTAATAATTAATAATCTCCCCCTTCTTCTCAGTCATTTTTATCAGTCTTGACGTCATGGAGTTTGACAGTTCCTTAAGAACTTTCTTGGAAATTTTTGTCCAAGCTTTTTCGATGGAGGACATGAGCTCTTGCTTGTTTTCATATTGCATACCATTTTTGTATACTTCGTGCGCCAGAATACTTTAAAGATTTTCGATTGGATTCAGATTAGGGCTTCCGGCAGGCCAATCAAGTAGTTTCGCGAAATTAGCATCAAAGCACTATTTTGAGGTTTGGGAAACACGTACTGAGGCATTGTCCTGCTGGAAACAATACCCTCCACTTGTTATTTACGGTGCTTACAGTAAAAGAGTATCGCCCAATTCATCAACATAACTCTCAAAATCCATTCTACCCTGCACAAAAACTTTGGAGTAGTTCCACCAGTTGCGAAACCTCCCTAGACCATTACTGAGCCACGTCCAAATGCACGCTTTGAGAAAATATCTTTTTCTCAACTAAGATCATACCAGATGTAGCGAAAACTATCTCGTCCATCCAAATGAAACATTTTCTCATCGGAAAAGACAACATCATCCCACTTTTTTCCCATAGTTATGCATTTTTTGGCAAACTTCATCCTCAGTCTCTTATGAACTTTTGTAAGAGGCGGTCGTGACATATGTTTATCATAGCGAACCTTTTTTTTAACAATTCATGTTTTATCTCACTTGGCATTTGTTTTTTTAGTCAAGCTAACTTTGCTATCATCCTTTATTCCAGTACTGACACAGAAGATGGCCTACCTGTGTGTCTTTGCCGTCCGTATTTACTGGGATTCTTAAGGTAATTGTAAATAACCGTTCTTTATCTATTAAGCTTTATTGCAATTTGGCGTACAGAACGTCCTGAACTTTTAAATGCAACCACTTCCCCTTTCTCAAACTCAGAAAGCTTTGTACCTAGCGGCAAGACTGAAAACCAGAATGTGGCGATCACAAACGCTTACTACGTATTTATATCGTCCGGGAGTTCCGTGTGCAGAGCAAAAAACATGCAAATTTTACTTTTTGGAACACACACGTACAGTTGTTCTTATAATTTTGTCCATATCAGATGGCTGTATAAATCCATAATACATTTTATGAATATGAATTTTCCACATATTTCCATAAAAACTTATAAAGATATTCTTCATTTTCCATTGGTTTCCAACCATTAAATTTGCATAAGTTTCCAGAAAAATGTAGCCAATATTTTGCGGTTTTTGCCTTGTTCTTATAATTTTTACCACGACTGTATAATGGACGAGATTAAAAATCATTATTTTATAATAAGATTACCATCTACGAAATTAATTCATAACTATAAAATATAAACATCTTTTAGAAAATGAATATACGTAGACAGTAAATACTAGTGTCTGATGTTTTCATTTCACAATTAAATTTCTGTTTTATGCGCATTATAATAACCAAAATATTTTCGGAAAGAATTGTAAAGAGAAGCATAAAAACGTTAAAAATTACCGGATAAATATTCAAAAGACCAAAAATATTAATGTTCTTCCATCAACAGAAAAAATATATATTTCCATAAGAGAGGAGTGCAATGATAAGGAAAACCTTGCATGAGCGACCGAATCAGTTAAATGAGCTTTCTGATGCATATTTATCGACAAAGTGATCAGTGAAACAAAAGCATTTTTTCACCATTAAATCATATTAATGGTATCTTTAATGGTATTTTTTTTTCTTGCAAGAAGAATCTTTTTCAAATCAAAGAAACATGAGACAAGTATAGAATGTTTGTGATCAAATTGTGTATTAAAAAAAAAAAAAAAAAAAAAAAAAAAAAAAAAAAAAAAAAAAAAAAAATGTTATTTAGGACTCTGTAAAGTTTTTTCATGTGCAAGAGTTATAATAAACATTTTATTTTTATATTTTTCAGAGATAATTAATCCTTTAATTTTTAATTTTTGAAGCAATTTTAGGAGTATTTTATACTCACCATTACATCTTTTATTAATTTATTTTACAATTCATTTATTCTTTATAAATGAAAAATTGGGATTTTCTTTGCATTATGACGAGATTAAAAATCATTACTTTATAATACGATTATATTTTATTCTACAAAAATAATTCATAACTATAAAATATAACCATCTTTTAGAAATTAAATGTACGTCGACAGTAAATACTAGTGTGTGATGTTATCACTTCACAATTAACTTTTTCCTTTATGCACATTATAATAGCCAAAATATTTTCCGAAATAATGCTAACGATAAGCTTTAAAAAGTTTAAAATTGTTCGGTGAACATTCAAAAGAGTAAGAAGATTAATGTTCTTCATCAACATAAAAAAATATATCTATATATTTCCTTAAAAATGAGTGCAATGATAAGGAAATCAATGAATAAATGGCCGAATCAGATAAATGCGTTTTCTGTTGCATATTTATCGACAAAGGGATCAGGAAAACAAAAGTATTTTTTAAACCATTAAGTCATATTAATGTTATCTTTAACGCTAAAAAGGGGATATTTTTTCAGTAAGAATTGCATTTCTCAAATCAAAATGTAAATAAACACAAAAAAGTACTGAATATTTGTATTCAAAGTGGATAATTTATAAATTATATCTTATTTAGAAAATTTTTATGTAAGATTTAGAAGGAAGATATTTTCAGATTATAAATTAAATAAATAACACCTATCATTAATGATCGCCGTAGAACGGATTATGAATCAATGCATTTTTGGATGAATTATTTGTAAATTTAAGTTGCAACCATAAATATTTCAGTTTGCTTTTGAAAATAACGTAATTTTTCGGCTAAAAGCTTTTTCTTCTTTTTAAAAACTGTTCTCTAATCTCAGAACTGACGGAAAGAAAAATATCAGAAGATGCATCATTTTAATGCATTTACAAGACAATTTTGCAGTTTTAAATTTCTAAATATGTTTTCTCTGTTAAGTGATGCCAATTTCTTTTAGCCTCGTTGATATCTTGATTGTCTGAAACACCAAATATTTAAACTGGAGATACATTTTCTTTTTAATTATGATGAGAAAGTAGCATTACTAAATAAATATTAATTTCCTTTCTGTCCTTTTCTCGGTAACATAACCCGACTTCATTTAAAAATGTCCATATTATAAATAATAAATATACATAAATATGGAAATATTAATAAAAACAGAAAGTACTGGTTTAAACGATAATGTACGCTGTGTAACTTTAACTAAATTTAAATTCATTTAAATAGTAAATTCTTACAGTTACTTAATCTCAGGCTGTGGTATAATGTACCAGGCCATTGTTGTTATATGTTGACCTCTCTAACCGGGTACCAACCACAGGTATCTATCTACTTTAATGTAAATAAAGGAAGTATAAGTACGCTGAATTTAGGTTTATGAAATGCCAAATGAGGTTTAAATGATCTACTTTTTGTGTAAACACTCTAAAACATTCTATCATACACTGAGAATGGTTTATCGTTGATCTTTCAAACAAAGTGTTGAAGACAAAACACCAAATTTGGTGTATGCCTTGAATTGCGATCCAGAGCTATAGTAATTTTTCGCGCTGTCAACAGTCTTTTTCTGCCTGTCAGCAGACGCCAGCAGCCATTTTAGATAAGGAATCTTATCGTTTCGAATGAGAATTTCAGTTGGAAAAATTAAGGTAAGCAAAGCAATTATTCTTCATAGATTTATAACACAGGACTAAAGACTGTATATGAAGTATTTGTATTTGAACCATACATCCTCAGTCGTAAGAGTCGGTTAACGATGAGTAGTCGAATGGAGTGTTTGACATAATATCGTCTTAAAGAAATCTAGCGATTTATTTAGATAATGTCGTGGGAAAACGTCGGCAGGAAATTATATTACTATTGCAAGAGAATTAATCGGAAAATATTCTTATGCATGTAATCGGCCGGCAATCGGAAAGTAATGAATAATGAATCTTTTTACTGAGGTGTTATTGTTTGTTTCCGCTTTATTGTGACCGTCTGCACTGATGATAGATGGGGGGGGGGGGGGGTCACGTGATTGAAACTGTCCAATGTCCTGCAATATCTTATCTCCCACCCGTTCAAAACACTTTTTCACGTTTCAAGGACATAATTTGTAAATGGACAGACGAAGGAATATCAGGGGAAAAAAAATACTTTCCAAGAAATCTTCTCTGGTGAGAATACATTATTATTTGCAAATCAGTAAACTTAAATCTCTTAAAAACTTACAGATAGCAAGTCAATTACTGTAAAAGTAAACTAAAAATTTAAAAGCGTTTGTTTGTTCTTTATTTCTTTTTTCAATAATTACGTATAGACATTGATACTTAAAATTATACTTAATAAAATGGTTAGAGATATTTTCTGTTTTGTTGATTTAGATAAATAAATTGTAAATTATATGATCTGGAATTTAGATTATATCAGGATGATATCTGAAATTTAGACTATTACAACAACAAACTATTTGCTCTAAATGTATTTTCTTAGTTATGAATTCGAAATTTTTGATTTAAAAATTAATTTATTTAGAAATACTTCAGGTAATTTTATTGTATAAATTATAATAAAGTTCATCATCTTTTTCTTTTCCTAAAAAGTAATAAATTTAATTTTATACTTTTTAAAAGTTAAAAAAATGTCTGAACATTTTTTTATTAAAATTATTATTAGATAAATAATAATATTATAAGATCAAAAATTTAGAATATATCAGAAATTTAGACTATTACAACAGCAATTTCTTCTCAATGTACTTTCTTAAATATGAATTAGAAATTTCTGATTTAAAAATTAATTTATTTAGAAATAGTTCAGATAATGTATTGTATAAATTATAAATAAGTTTATTATCTTTTTTTTTTCCAAATAGTGATAAATTTAATTTTATATACCTTTTTAAAAGTAACAAAAATGGCTGAACAATTTTTTTAATTAAAATATTTATTGGATATATAAATTGAAAATTATGAGATCTGAAATTTAGATTATATCAGGATAATATCTGAAATTTAGACTATTACTCAACAAAATATTTGCTCTAAATGTATTTTCTTAGTTACGAATTAGAAATTTCTGTTAAAAAATTTAATTTATTTAAAAAAAATCAGATAATCTTATTGTATAAAATATAAAGAAGTTGATCCTCTTTTTTTTTCTCCAGATAGTGATAAATTTCATTTTATAGCTTTTAAAATAAAAATAAAAAAGTCTGAAATTTTTTTTTAGTTAAAATAATTATTTAGGTATTGAAAAAAAGAAAATAAGAATTTATTTTCATTACATAACCAAAATTTAATGAGACGCTTTAAATGATATAATTCACAGCTAGGAAGCAGTGTTAAATGAGAATATTTTACATTGTAAGATGCAAAAATTATCAAATTAAAATGTATCAAATTTCGTTTTAATTCAAACAGTAAATATTGTTAGACGGAAATATTTTCCGCTATAAAATACAAAAATGTTTTGATATGGAGGGCGTAATTAATTAAATGGTAAGACATTTTGTTTAATTTAAATTCTAAATATTGCTGATCTTGGGATGAGAATTACAGTTAATTATTCTTTGTAAGATGCAATAATATTTGTATATCAATAATGTGAGTTACTTATAAGCAAGAATATAATTTTTAAATTAAATGTAATTTGATTTGTATCTTACAATAGAACATTAATTGTAATTTTAATTGTAATTTTCATTGTAAAATTATTTAAGAGCAATATTTTGACTTTAAACAAAACCCGATTTATTACATTTCAGTTAGTTACATCCTCGATATCGAAATATTTTTCCATATTATAGTGGAAAATATTCCCAAATACAGTATTTATTTTTTGAATTAAAACGAATTTTTTTTTACGTTTTAAATACTATTTTTGCATCGTACAAATTCTTCCATTCGATATGATTAGCTAATCGGCAAAAGATCATATGATATTGCAATGTACTCGGTAAAAGATTACCAAGTGACCAAATTATCGAAAACTAATACACAAATGCTTCAAAACCGATTCAATTGCAGTCGGGAGGCGATATGCTCAAAAGGTGATCTGCCTTGCGGTCAATAAGTCATATCTGCCGAACCGGAAAATGAGATCGCCAGGACGGAATATAGTTAAGTTAGGACTTTCGGCGGAATTTCGGCAAAGGATTATTTGCTGTTTGGGATATATGTTTTCGTATGTAAGATATCAGGAACAATTTTTTATGTTTCGCTTTCTTCCCGTAAATCAGGATTTCCAAGTAACAGTGTCTCAGCATTACTGCCCATTTTAATACTTTTTAATAATATATAATGAAAAATCTCTATCCACATACCAATAAGGTAACTCTAAGAATTATTTTGTGATTATATTTTTCAATATATTCCAATATTTCCCCTTTGAAATGTTAATTTTACTAGGCTATATCGGTTTGTTTACACATTCTGCCATTTTAATTTTAGGCTCTCAGCATACTTTTAACAAAATTTAACTATGGAATGTCTCTGATTTTCACATAGATTATTAATGTGAGTGATCTCTTGAGTATTAATATGTTTTATGCAGTAATTTAGTGTACTTTTGAATTTTCCAAGTTATAGTAATAATTCTTTTCATAAAGCATAGTTTTATCTCACAAAAAGTTATGTCCGTTACAGAAAGTTGTATCCTGACATTCAGTACTTTCGAATTCACAATCCTGTCAATGATAAATATGTTTTTCGGCTCGTCTGTCTCTAGCTTTACTATTTTTGTAGGTCCGTTCAAAAGATTCAAGTTTTAGAATCTAAGTAAGTGTTCTTCAAAGAAAATTTTCTATTTGAATGGAAAATCTATTTTAATTTTTCCTGAACAAGAACACTTTTGCTCGAACATATTGCAATGGAAAGGTTTTAAAAATTGAAGTACACGGATGATAGATGAAAAATCAATTTGTAACATATAACGCTGTACATTGAGGATAATTTTTCCTCAAATTCCATTTATTTTGAACATTCAAAGTGAAATATAAAGCCTTGTTAAAGTGGAGCTGTGGGAGAGTGGGGCTAATTAAAACCCCTCCAAAAGGTAAAAAAATACAATAATTTTGGGTTATTTGAATAGCTAAGTAATCATACTAGAATTTTTATGAATCACAGCTATATGTCAGTATCAGTAAATATAATTTCAATGTGCATAATAATGAGATAAATATAGGAAATAATGGTTATGTTATGGAAAGTTTTTTTTTTCATTATTTTATTTGCTTTGGTATTAAAAGTTTCTTTTTTTCTTTAAGAGTGACATTCGAAAATTGATACTTCATTTAAAATGAGAGACGTTTTCCTTAAGATATTTTTTATTCAAAAGCTTGAGAAATTTATAAAGTACATCAAATCAGTGGTAGTGTAACGTTACACCAGAAATGGTGACTACTAAGTTGCCACCAAAAGTAGTGTTTTTTATGTTTTTTTTTAAACAGTTAATTAAATGTGATTCAATACACCAATTTATTGGTTATATTTCTTTACACCAATTTTGGTGACAATTTAATTAGCATTTTTTGGAGTAAAATTACAGCGATAATTTTTTACAGTGTAGATTGTTCACTAGCCAATTTTCAAGAAAATTTTAGCAATTTTTTTTTTTTTTTTTGGAAGTACATTTCTGTTACCTGTTTCTGGTATGTTTTTAAATACAAAAGTGATAACTCTTTTGATTTACGTTTTGTACCCATGGTAATATTTCATATCCAGCGCAAAGGTTTTTGCTTTTTTAGCTAACAGGCTATCAAAGCCTGAGAGCTTATGTACCCGCCGGTTCTGTATGTACATCGTATGTACGTACGTATGTACGTACGTAACGCGATAACTCGTGATAGAAACAACATTTGATTCAATTTTTTTTCTAGTTTCGTTCTGATAAGGCGCTTCCCTGGTTAGCTTTGGGGGTTCATTGGTTACGGATAAAGGGGGAAATTTGGGGCTAGCCCACTCCCCCCTTAATTCAGATAAATGGGTTTTTCATGCAGAATTATTCGATTTGCTCCGAATTTGGTATACCGATTTTACCGATGTTAAGGAACGTCCCTGATTAGTTTTGGGGGCTCATTAGTTAAGGATAAAGTGGGAAAAGGGGGTTAGTTCCCCCCCTCCATAATTCAGATAAAGGGTTTTTCATGCAGAATTATTCGATTTGCTCCGAATTCGGTATACCGGTTTATTATGTTAAGGAACTTCCCTGATTAGTTTTGTGGGTTCCTTGGTTAAGGATAAAGGGAGAAAAGGGGGCTACCCCCCCCCCCCTTAATTTTGATAAATGTGTTTTTCATGCAGGATTATTCGATTTGCTCCAAATTTGGTATACCGGTTTATTATGTTAAGGAGCTTCCTGATTAGTTTTGGGGGTTCATTGGTTAACGATAAAAAGAGAAAAGGGGGGCTAGTCAACCCCCCTTAATTTAGATAAATGAGTTTTTCACACATAATTATTCGATTTGCTCCAATTTGGTATACCAGTTTATCATGTTAAGGAGCTTCCCTGATTAGATTTGGAGGTTCATTGTTTAAGTATAAAGGGTGAAACGGAGACTAATCCCCCTTCACATTTTTAGGGGCATTATTCTTTAAAATAAGAGTATAATGTACAATTAGTGCGAATAGCCTGTGAACTCAGTTTAGCTGGGCATTATTTTCTCTTTATTACTTTCTTCTATCTTCAATAGAAGAAAGTATTGTAATCGAAATTTTTTTCGACTTCCGGTTTTCGACGGATTTACATGTTTTAGGGGTCAGAGATCCCAAAAAACATGTTTATAGAAAATGTCTGTCTGTCCGTGTGTCTGTCGCCATTGTACCATCAAAAAGTGTATGAAGTTATGCATAGAATTGAACCAAATTTTTATGTTAAGTTTTTGGCTATGGCAAGCAGATCCTCCTTGAATTTGGAAAAAATTCGCCGGTAGGGGGCGCTGTAATAGCGATTTTTGTGCCATTTTGAATATTGTACCACCCAAAAGTATATGAAGTTATGCATAGAACTGAACCAAATTTTTATTTTAAGTTTTTGGATATGGCAGGTAGGTCCTCCCTGAATTTGGAAAAAATTCGCTGGTAGAGGGCGCTGTAACAGCGATTTTTGTGCGATTTTGAATATTGTACCATCCAAAAGTATATGAAGTTATGCATAGAATTAAACCAAATTTTTATTTTAAGTTTTTGGTTATGGTAGGTAGTTTCTCCCCGAATTTGGAAAAAAAATCGCCGGTAGGGGGCGCTGTAACAGCGATTTTTGTGCGATTTTGAATATTGTACCATCCAAAAGCATATGAAGTTATGCATAGAACTGAACCAAATTTTTATTTTAAGTTTTTGGATATGGCAGGTAGGTCCTCCCTGAATTTTGAAAAAATTCGCTGGTAGAGGGCGCTGTAACAGCGATTTTTGTGCGATTTTGAATATTGTACTATCCAAAAGTGTATGAAGTTATGCATAGAATTGAACCAAATTTTTATTTTAAGTTTTTGGCTTTGGCATGCAGATCCTCCCTCAATTTGGAAAACATTCGCCGGTAGGGGGCGCTGTAACAGCGATTTTGAATATTGTACTATCCAAAAGTGTATGAAGTTATGCATGGAATTGAACCAAATTTTTATTTTAAGTTTATGGCTATGACAAGCAGCACCTCCCTGAATTTGGGAAAAAAATGCCACTAGGGGGCACTGTAATTGCGATTTTGCATATTGTACCATCGAAAAGTGTATGAAGTTATGCATAGAATTGAACCAAATTTTTATTTTAAGTTCTTGGCTATGGCAAGCAGGTCCTTCCTTAATTTGGAAAAAAATTGCGGGTAGGGGGCGCTGTAATAGCGATTTTTGTGCCATTTTGAATATTATACCATCGAAAAGTGTATGAAATTATGCAGAGAATTGAGCCAAATTTTTTGCGTTTCTTTTTGTTCATGGCATGAAGGTCCTTCCTGAATTTGGAAAAATTCCGTTGGAAGGGTGCGCTATAATTACGATGTCTGTACCATTTTCTTTATTGTACAATCAAAAATTGTATAAAATTATGCATACAAATTGAACCAAATTTTTTGTGCATGTTTTTGGCTTTGGCCAACAGGTCCTCCTTGAATTTGGAAATATCACGCGGTAATGGGGCTCTGTGATGGCGATTTTTGTATACTTTTCTAGATTTTTCGTAGTTCTATTGTCCATCGACGGCTCGTGCAAAGGAGGGAACTCACTTCCTGCTAAGCCGGCTATTCGCAAACATCTGATAACAACAGAATATGGAAATACTATTAATTTTAACAAATATCATGATATAGATTAACTCGTTTTTAGTTTATTTAATTGACAGAAGCAGAAATTTAAGATGAAAATCAAAGTTGGTATAGTAATGAACTAATAATATTGAAGTATTAACATGTGTAACTAGTTTTTGAAATATTAAGATGCATAAGATAGAAGAAAGTTTTGGGATTGGCACATCCAACTAGTTTTTTAAATCAAATCTAAAGCGTGAATTTATATGAATTTATATGCACTACATATATATTAAAGAAAAGCAAGAATAATATGTACTGTAATATATTTTCAAAATATTTATATATGTATTGCATAAAAAGCATTATTATAATACAGCAAAATTGCCAAATGCATATAGATATGAAATTGTATGTAAGCCAAACGTTAATTTTTTCGAGTGATAAGTGTTTTTTTTTTTTTTTTTTTTTTTTTTGTTTTTTTTAATGCGTGCTTCTGGATATTTGAGAATGAAATCAAATGTAAAACGAATGATAATATATTTTCACAACTAAAATTGTCTAGTAATATTCATTCTAAATAATACATTTTACAACTTATAATGGAAATATTATTTGAATTTAAATATTTAGAGTGAATTTGAATTTTAATTTGTTTAACTTGGAAATAAATATATATATATATTCGAATAAAGAGATATATCATAATATTACTTTATTATATATAGCTAGTATTTAGGTATTTAAGCACTATATAATTATCAATCACATCATAATGCAGAACTTATATTTTCCATTGATCAATGACTACAAGTCAATAAAAGGAGCACCAACATTCGGTTATTCATATTAACATTTTTGCATATATAAAAACAATTATGCATAAACTATCCATTTATATATATATATAGGGGAGACCGGGGAAAGATGACGAATGTCTTAATTTTTCTGTTTCCCACTAGGTGGCAGAATCAACCAGGCACTACGGGTTCTCCTATCGGTCGTTCGTTAAACAATATTATAGAGACGCTGAAATCGCCATTTTTCTGTTAGTTGTGAAGTTTTGATTGTTTTGAGTTGATGCTGCCGCGTTATAACTTTTATGCATGTGTAAATAAGCTCTGCTACAGATACAAGTAAGATATATCGTTTCTCTTTTATATTTGTGAGTAACTTTAGTACTACCTATTTAGGAATACTACCTATTACCTTGAATAAATTTCAATTAATCGCCTTCCTCCATGGCAATGAAAACGAATATTTTTAATCAGGCAGTCCGGGGAAAGATGACGAGTTCCATCATCCCAGACCCTGGTAGTAGAAAATAGAAGTATAAACCCTCCAGAACAACAAGAACTTATGGAAAATGCTCATTCCGATGCACCAAAGAATCCTGTTAGTGTTTTTGATTTCAAACCATTGCCAAAACAATGTGAGAAAAAAAGAAAAGTAAAACTCTGAGCTCAAGCATTCTTACAAGCACAACCATCAAAGAAATGTTAGAACAAAGGGAAAAGGAGTAGGAAGAACACAAACTTTTTAAAAATACAGACAAAAGAAGCTCGTGATGATAAAAAGGGAGTAAAAAAAACTCAAACCAAGTTCCTGTAGGCCTAAGTCTATTAAAACCAGGCCAAACAGTCCAGTTGCGTCAACTTCAAAGAATGGTGTTTTCAGATGTCCTGCTTGTGACCAGGAATATTGTGACCCACCAACAGAAGAATGGATCCAGTGTTGTAAATGCCGAATGGTGGTAGAGTGGTGGCATGAGCAATGTTCCAATTATGAAAATGGCATTTTTATTTGTGACTATTGTTATCTGTACAACTAAACACTTCAACATTACGTTACAATGCATTATGCTTAGTTTGATACGTTATAAGATGTAAAAGCATAGTTATCATTTGTTAAACCATGTAACATATTCAAAAGATAAAATATGTTCAACCATTTTCAGTGTTGTTATCTTGCCCCAAGGCCAAAGTCATCTTGCCAGTATTGAGGCAAGATAACGGTTTGTTGATGTTACGAAAAACTAAAATTATCCTTTATTTTTTTATTTGAAAAATTAAATGGTAATATATTTAATTCTACAACGGAATACTCAAACAGTTCATGTAAAATTAATTTTACTATACTTAAAAATAAATTAATAAACAAAATTTTTTTTTAACATAGTCATCTTGCCCCGGTCTCCCCTATATATATATATATATATATATAATTTTTATTTAATTCATAACTTGAAACTGTTTTCAACATGCAACTTTATTGATACAGCATAAGCGTTCAAAGACAGTTTTTTCCTACATTACTGCTTAAAACGTTTCCTGTAAATAAACTTTCTGCCAAATAATAATTAAATTACACTCATTTGTATATACTAATCTGTAAAAATTGATTTATTTATTTGTAGCTTTGAGCACGTAAGCAAACTAATAGATGTTATTTCCATGTATCGTAAATTTACATTTGTTTTCGAAATAATCCGAAAATTTTACTTTCCCATTTCAAATGCATTAAGCACGCGATATGATAACAATATGTTCGACTTATCTTTACATGTTGTACATGTAACCTTAAATGTGTTTCATAAAATACGCATGAAAAGATTAAAACTGCATGCCAGTAAAATGTGTCAATAACAGAATTTGAAAATGAAAATAACATAAGTAATATTGCAACAATAGTGGATATAATTTATTCTGCAAATGTATTTTCTGCATAAATAGAATTAAAATATGTTTTATTCAGTAAATTATGGACATGTACATGTTTTTTTTTCAATTCGATTTTCAGTTGTCGTTTTCAAATTTAAATGTCTTCAGTAAAATATATTAACCAATGTAAAAATACATAGACATCGACAAAAATTTCGAAACGTATCAGTTCATTTTCGGATTGGATATGTTTTAAAATAGTATCTTATTCGATGCATCTTTTAATTGTTGTTAAATGTATAACTTGGAACACTTTCCTAAAATATACATTAAAACTAGAACAGCACAGTAGTAAAATGTTCAATGATACAATTCCAAATATGAAATCGGATTAATATTGAAGATTAATATTTTAGAAAGTTATTATTCATAGATATAGATCGGATTAATATTTTAGAAAGTTACTTTTTCAAGAATAATCAGGATTTAAAATTATAATAATGATTCACTCAAATAACAGATACAGTCATGTTCAGATGTTTTAAACAGGGTAAAATTATGTTCTTTTATTTATTTAAGATTTACTCAAACACAGCAGATTTACTTCTAAATACATGCAGGCTTTTTCGTTTATTTTCATTCGATAATTTTTGGTACATTTTGTTTCTTAATGGAATAATCTTGATGTGAGTATTTTGTTAACTTTTATTATAATATATGTAATCACATATCCTACGTAGTTTTGTTAAAACAACACAACAGTTCAATGAATTTTCTTTTCTAATTTTGTCAATACTCTATTAAGATTAATGGAAATTGATTTTCTAAATAAATGGAGTTTAAAAGATATTATACAGCACATTAAATGTACATAAAAAATATTGTCACCTGAAGTTAGCTTACATAAAGTTAACACTTGTTTTCTTTTCAATAAATTTCGAAAACTTTTGATACTGTTTAAGTTAAATCCCATATGATATTAATATGTTCGAGATAACAAAGAATTTTCTACATGCTAAATTTGAAGAGTTTCATAAAATGTGGACGAAAATTCTAAAACTACATAACTGTCAAATGTTCCAACTATATAATTTCAAAATAGAAAAGGTTTAAACTATTTGTACCTTACCGATTGTATTTACTTAGTCTTTAAATAATTACTGTTTCGTAAAGAGTAAAGAAATAAAAATATATTATAAAGTTAAATTCAGCTGAATAATACAATATATTTTATCCAACTAATATTTTATAATGCATTTTTATTAATTTATTAAACATAACAGAATATTTTCTAAATTTACTCAGGTTTTGTCGTTTTTGTTTGTCAAAGTTATTACTTTTTATAAACACCTTGTTTCTGTATCCCATAAACTTGTTGATAATAAATTGTTAATTGTTCGTTACATTTTAATGCATAATTTGTAAGTGTGTTAGCTATAACAGCATAAAATATCAATAAAAAAGTTCTTACAATGTCCGGGCAAGGAAGAAAAATGAAAGTCTTTTAAAAAATACAATATTACGTAATTTATCATGGTTTAGAATAATTTAACACATCGTCCCACACTCACGATTCACATAAACGTTCTTATATCTTGTAAAACCTGATAAGCTACAAATTTTTCTAGAACAAATCTTTTTAATCGGAAAGTTTTATTTGCTGTTGTACATTTCATTAACGTATAATAATAGTTTTTAAGGTTCGAATAGTTATTCAGTTTTCCCAACATTCGGTTGGTTTTTTGGATGCATCAAATTCTCAAGAAAACTTTCATATTCAGCAAACAACATGTTTAGCAAACAAACATGCTAATTTAATAAATTGCTTTTATGAAAAAAAAAAAAAAAAAAAACGAAACAACGAATTGAAAGAAGGGATAAATAAATTTATAATAAAACACACAAACTACAATATATATTAAAACACACATACACACTTATATAACGCATAAATTCAACAGTTAATGGTATATATAAATATTATACAGACATACAAACAATAAATACAATAAACCCAACTGGGGTGAAAAATTAGGCAGAGCCAGGAATCGAACCCGGGACCACAGTATACAAGACTGCTGCTCTAGATTAGCTCAATGGTTAGAGCAGCAGTCTTGTATACTGTGGTCCCGGGATCGATTCCTGGCTCTGGCTAATTTTCCACTCCAGTTGGGTTTATTGTATTTATTTTTTGTATGTCTGTATAATATTTATATATACCCATAAATAAATCGTTTAAAATTTTGAAGTTACATGCGTGACGTATATAATAAAAAAAAAGGTTTACTAAAATACGTATATCACCCACAAAAGGTAAAACTTTCATATCATTAAATAAAGTTTTAAAAGTCTAAAATCGACACGATTCAACCACACTGTGTTCATCATCAGCCCTCATGATGGCTACAGAGTGCTTGAAACTTGTCGGTGCTAGGGTTTTAAAAATTTATTTAGTGTTTTGAAAGTTTTACATTTTGTGTGTAATATATGTCTTTTAGTAAATCTTTTTTATTATATATGTGGTGTTAATTTCAAGACGCAACATTCCTTAATTTATTTGGTTACATACGTGGGCAACATCTTAAGTTATTAAACAATTATTAAAAGTACGGCTTTTCTTAAACTAGTGGAAATCATACAAAAATGAAAAAAAAACAATATATATACATATATATATATTTTATGTGTAGAATTTAAATTATCACATTCGTTCACTTTTTCGGATACTGTGCAAATGCATTGATTTTATACAGCTTTCACAGGTATTGTTATAAATATATAACGTATGATGCATAATAATTTTTCCTTGTTATCGATCTTTCTTTATTATTGATATTAATGTTTTTATTATTGTTTATTATTGTGCATAAATAAATTACACAATATACGTTACTTTTACAACATTGTTTTGCGGCAATTTGCTTCTTCACACTTTGTTTCAAGTTAAGAACAATCAGCCGCAAGATTGCCGTATCCAGATAATGACATGCTTTTTTTTTCACCATCGACATAATTTAAATGACATTAAAGTACATGACAGCGCCACAATATGATCATTTGAGATACGTTTCCACATGCAGTCTCAAATGCAGGAGTCTCATTCTATAGGGAAACTTTTATTGTTCCCACCACTATTTCAAAAATAAAATCTTCATCGAAACTTTCTGTAGAACATGTTATATAAAATTAACATGAAGGTAACTCATTAAAATCTGAAATGTTAAATAGTCAATGTACTAAAGCCGATAAAATATACCTTTAGTTCACAGGATATAATACTTTATATTCGACAATTTTCGATAGTGATGTTCGCCACATTTGTTTAAATATTAATATGGATATATTAATATTTTTAAATATTAATATGCTACATATGAATCTGCCTTATATTTGTCACATGTGGTGCATTTTATGATATATGCATTACATTGTCAAATATGACTGTATTTAATGTAAATTAATATTGTTTAATATTTATTGGTACAAATGATTTACTTTTGGCATTTTTTAAATGTAAATTACCCTTATTGCTATATTTTTGTCAAATGCACTTATGAACGTTTAATTATTTGTTTTGTTTATCTAATTTAATTAAAAATTCGAGATTTAAAGTTTTAGTGCATAAATTAGTGATTTAATAACTTTCTATTGCATGTGCTATTTATTATTCACTATAAGTACATAAAACTAAATTTATCACTTGTTATAGAAGATAAAAACGACACGACTTTATTGTGCATAATTAAAAAGAAATTAACTCGAATTTTCTTATATTTTTTTTTTCTTTACAACCTATCATAATTGTTCATAACTCAATTGAGGAACTTCTTAATCTGAAGAGAAATTTTGCGTTACACATTTTGCATTTAATATAATCGATTTCTGAATTTAACAATAATGATATAAGACAAATCTTACTTCAGCGTAACAATATGTGGAAAGCAGATTTAAATTAGTTTACATTACAGTAAGTTATCTCATAGTACAAGGTGTCTAAATAAAATTTAGTGCAGCTTGGATTGAGGACAGTAACATTTTCAACTGAGTGAAAATGTTTCCTAGACGGGACTCAAATCCTATAGCTTTGATTGCAATGTTTTTCCATTTGAGCTATCTGGACCAGTGGCGTGGCGTCCGGTCATCGCTGGATGCGGCGATGACCAAGCAATATTTTAAAACTCTTAATAAGCTTTTAAAACGCTACGATCCAGTTTTAGCAGAACATTTGGAGTTCATGTATAAGTGAAGGTATGATTTAAAGTTTTTTTTTTGAACATTAAACCATTGAATTTTAGAGTTAATAATTTTTCACCACAAACTTAAATAATTGCGATGACCACCGAAAATTTTCACGCCACGCCACTGATCTGGACGTAATCCAATACAATAAAATTCACCCAGAAAATCCCTTTGACAATGATGTCTGGTGTGTCTTTACTAAATGGGTGTCTGAATGATTTGTGTTTGTTGGGATTTTGTATAAATAGGACAATCGCAGAAGTCAAAGTTACTGTGTTCGAGAAACCGTTATGACACATTTTAACTCAGGTGAGAGAAATACAACTCCCATAATTCATTTATAAATCAGGTTGAATGCGTTAAAATAATGAAAATATATATTTTACAATTTCCTTTGATGTATTTCAGACATTTGTGTTGTTGAAGTTGGATAATCAATGTGGATTTTCAATTTAAAATAAAGCGACACATTTTTCATCACTTTTTTTTATTGAAATCCCCTTCCCATTCCTTAACGTCGAAAACTCCTCTACATATTTCTTATTATTCTTCGTTTTATTGTACGCAGTCAAAATCGCCTGGCTGTGATAAGCCTTTCCTAAAAAGAGCAACCGACGTACAACTCATCTCCTTCCACTCTAAGTCCTTTTGTAAGCTTAATATAAATAAATAAAAAATCCGTTTCAACACAAATTCAACGCTTGCTCATTTGTGTTAGAAAACAGAGAAATAAATCAACGATACATAATTTGCAAATTAATTCATAAATTCGACACTTATATATATTTTTAATAATAGTTAATTTTATAATTTATATTTCACATACAAAAATTCTCAAATTACACAACTGTGCTTGAAAAACTATTTGCTATCACAACAGAAAATATAAAAATTTAAAAAGATTGTTACGAGAATTATTATAGAAAACGTTAAAATATTTTTTAAGCACCAGGAAGATAAGTACACTTAATGTAAATAAATAAAAAATGGGTTTCAACATAAATTCAACTTTTGATGTATTTTTAAAGAAAAACATGATAAATAAACTATGCATAATAAAATTAATAATTTTGACCTTATATTTATATTAAATAATAATTTTAAGGTTTACATTTCGTATATTAAAACCATCAAATTGTATTTAAATAACGTAACTGTGTTTGAGGTACTCTGTGCTGTCACAATAGAAAATATCATTAAAAAAATTACGAGAGATATGATAGAAAATACTAAAAATTATTTAAACAATTTGCTGATAAAACTTTATATCATTCTAATTGCTAAATTTTCGAAATTGTACTCCGATTGTAATCAAATTTGGTGTTTAAAGTTAAAATTAATAGTTACTCCAGATTTTCTGTTAAAGTTTTAAACTTAGATGCTATTTGACCTTGGGGATGGCCATTGAAGGAAAAGTTTTGTTCTCTGAACATAAATAAAATAAAATTTGTACTCGAATGGCTATTTTCCGTTTCTCTGTTTAAAATGTACGACAAGATTTATTTTTTTTTTCCGTTTGGGAAACTAAACATGTGCTTCAACGATTTAAATTTAAATATTATTTTTATATGTAATATAAATAATAATTTTGGTAGTTGAATGATTGTTTTAACTATATGTTATTAGCAATTGCTCTTGATCTTTGAATTATTTGTAATTTCGTTTATTAAAGGCACCATTTCGATAAGTGATATTTTTCAATAAACACGATGTTTCTTTATAACCCTATAGTTTTAAGAATATTTTTCTCTGTATAATAAACAGATCTAAAATTCAATATTTCAATTAAAATACTTTACACAATGTTATATTATTTAATCAGAAGGTAAAATATTAACACATTTTATGTTATGGTGAAGAATAATTTAAATTCATATTATTTGTAAACAAATACAGATTGTGTCAAAAAATAATTCCTTAAAAAAGAAAAAAAATAGAAATGTGCAAGGCCTTTCAAAAGGTTATGGTCAGGGGCACTTCTACTTTAATACCAGAAGAAATACCGAGGAGGGAAAAGTTAAAGGAACAGCCATTAGAAATATATAAGACATCACGGAATAACATAAGATCATAAGCCTATCAGAAGAACACGGAACATAAGTAAAATTATGAAGCAAAAAGAATAAATACAGAGTCAAAGAATAACTTTGACTCTGTTTTGTTGGCTGATGCATTCTACTTTTTTTTTTCAACCTTTCTCTTAGCCCTTACCATTTTCTCCTCAATGTTGCTCCTACTTTCAAAATAGAAGCACATGTTTTTTTTTTTCTGCCAGTAGACCAGTAGAAGAAAGACCAAGTTTATTTGAAAGGCCTTGCTCGTTACAAAATTTTATGGTGTTTTAAGCAATTCTCTTCCACCTTATCGTATCACACCAGCTTTTTACATAATTAATTGAAATACATATTAATTTAAAATCAGCGAAGTCCTCGGAAGTAAAATAAATATCTAGTAGATATATATTCTATACTATATGTCTATAAATATTGAATAAAATGCAAGATAAAAGTTTTTAGAATAGATTCAAACTGGTTTAAGTGAAAGAAAAAAATCCTTTTTATAAAATATATTTGAGATGATAAGGAAAATAATACGCAAATGGTTTGGAGATTATTCAAATATGCTTGCTGCTGCATATTTATCAACACAGTAAACGACAAAACAAAGCATTTACTTTTTGTCGTCCATTTAACGGAATTTATTTATGTTTATTTTTTTACCCACACAATTAAAAAATATACGATATGCTTTTGTCATTAAAAAATAATGAATTCTGCAGAAATAAAGGAAGCATGATAAATATCAGGTCTTTTTTAGGTTTGTTTAACATTTCTTTAAAATAAAATGCCTTGTTCGCATTTGTAACAAAATTATACTGCTGTTCTGTATACAAAAAAAGAAGAACAATGTATGATTTTAATTAAAATTTCTTTATTATTTATAGATATTTTTATTCATAATACAAGTGTAAATTGAAAAGCATTCTTGATCAAATATATTACTTTTCAAATAATTATAGCTACCTTATGTAAAGAAATAATATTTTTTTTATAATTCTGCATTATTTAAATATGGTTTAACGCCTATAATATTAAATACAGCTATGTAAACAAGAAAAAATTACGTTGGATATCTATAATAATATAAAAAACAGTAGGTGACATTAAAATGTAAATTAAAACATATATTATTTATAATTACAATTTTAATCTTAGGTGACTGAATATTTTATTTTTAAAATATTAACGTTTTTTAATTGTATATTATTCAAACAATGAAATCGTTGGTTTTCAAATATCTTTGTTTGATTAATTATTATATTTAGAATTTACGACATATTGACATTGTAAAAAAAAAAAAAGTGCGGCAAAAGCATAAATCAAAATCGTTTATTAAATTGATTTATTCTGCATTTCATTCCTTGTTTTTATAAAGATAAATTTGTATAAGTGTAAGGAAACAATAACAGATATTGAAATTTCAATTTATTTAACTCTGTATAATTGAAAAGCAAAATACCATTCATTTATAAATCTTTAATTAAATAAATTATTCAATTTAAGATAAATAGAATGGTTTCAAAGATAAAAAGATGTGAATCTAATTTGTCATTTTAAATTTATCTTCATTATCTTGTTTCTAAAAGATTAATTGGTCCTCATATTATTTCAAATATATGTGAAGTAAACATAGTCAATCTAAGATTAAGTATTTCTTAAAATGAGGGGGTATAATGGGCATTCTCACAATCTTTTGACTTTTGGGGGGGGGGGGGGGAAATCTGACAAAATTAAACTTGTTAAAATAACATTTTAATCTGATAGACGAATGCTTTAATGATTCAAAATAAAGAAGAAATGGTCAGCAGCAAAATTTTTTTTTATTTAACTGAGGTTTAAGTTAAACTTACGAGTTTAATTTTCCTTACCATTTTACCCCTATAACTTTTTATTTTCTTCTAAATTTTTACTTATAATGAATTTGCATAGTACCTACAGGACATTCAAATAAGAAATAATAACAATGTAGTATTTTTAATACAGAATTTTTGTATAACATTGTCTTAAAGGGGGTGTTAAAGAAGGAACGGTAAGGTAAAAAAAGGGATGGTATTGGAAAAAAGGGACAAAATGGTAAAAATAAATGACGGTAAGGAAAATGTGCTATTTTTGACAATGTTTTCCAAATTTCAAGTGCGATAAAGGGACCTAAAGACATTAATCGATTTTAAATAGTTGTTATGTTATTCTTCTAATTTCAAAATGTGATTTTTACGCACTATTAGAAGTACGTTTGAATATGTTTTTAAATTTTCATCATGTTACTTTCAAAAATTGACAATTTTGGTCATTTTTTCCAAACTACAAGTGCAATGCGCGACCTAAATTTATTAACTGATTTTAAATATTTTTTTGCTGTTATTCTTCTAATATCAAAAGGTGACATTTACGCATTATTAGAAGTAGCTCTGAATATATATATTTTTTTTCATTTTCATCATTAATTGCAAAAATCGTCATTTTTCATCATATTTTCTAAAGTTTAAGTGCATTGCATGATCTAAAGATATTAACCGATTTCAAAAATAGTTTTGCCTTATTCTTCAAATTATAAAATGCGGCTTTTCTGCGCTATTAGAGATTGATGTGAAAAAGTTCGCTGTTTTCGACCAACGCTATTGTGTATTTGAACAGATAAATAAGAGACGATATTTTAAAAATAAATATGAAAAAAACTCAGCAATTAACAACAAGTCGGAACATAGAAATTTAGATGGATCATGCCAAAGATATGTAAAAAAGATAATTGCAAGTAAGATATTTTCGAATAATATAAAATATTTAAAAACTAAGAAAAAGAGGAACGAAAACTTTTTTTAAGCGGGAGCCCCCACCCCCCACCCCCCAGAAGAATTCCATAGATGTTAAAATCCTCAATCCCCCCATTCAAGTTAATTAAAAAAAAACCCATAGAAGTTATGTTTTACGTCTTGCTAAACTGCAATATACAGTAAAACCTCCATAACGGACACCCCTGAACAGCAGACACCTCTATTTTTCTATTCCGAACATCTATATAATACAACATTTTTTACTCTGAATAGCGAAAATCTCCAAATAGTAGAAAAATTCTTCGGTCCAGAAAATTCATCCCGAGGCTTCCGTTATTCAGATATTTTACAGTACAGACATTTTTGTTCAAAAAAATGCACAATTTTGGAAACGTCGACCATGCACTTATTTTATGCAAAAATGTGCACATTATTTAAAAGCTTAGAATGTGCACTTATTTGTATGCATAAAAACTGCAGCTAATTTTCACAAAAAGTGTATGCATATGAAATATTCAAATGTATTCACTTTGTGTGCACAAAATATGTACAATCCACAATTTTTTGCAAAAAGGTGTAATTTTTTTGTAGCTGTGAATATTCGACCCATAACTAAACGATTAATTTTTACAATAATCGTCAAAACATTTTACTGTATGGTGCAGAGACATGGGCCTTAAATCTCTGTCTGAGAAAGAAACTACTCTTTAGACAAGTAGGCTTATCAAGAAGATCAGCAATGAACGTCAATGCTGGATAAAGATTAAAAAATTAAAAATACCTGTAATTATTCAAGTCAAAAAGGTTGTTTTACAGACTATCGAACATAATAAGTTTAAATGGTATGGATACGTTCGCATAATGAATGAAGACCGTTTACCAAAAAACTTTTTATAATGGGTTAGGAAAGGAGACGAAGGATGTGTAGACCAAGAATGACTTGCAAATTTCTATTGAACAGTCAGTGAAGACTTATATGTTAAGGGATGTTATTGCCCTGGGCAGAGAGAAAGGGAAAAAAATCTGCAAAATAGTTTAGTAATTCAAGGACCTCACCCCTAACTGCTTATTGGAAATTCCCAAGGCATTCGTTGATAACTGAACAGTAAAATGCTAAATTTTTACATTCCTTAATTAAAAAAAATTATTCAATTAAAAATAAATAAAATTGTTTAAGAAAAATATGGGGATAGAACTAAACAAGTTGTTTTATTGAATTGTTTACGTCATTATTTCATTTTTTGCTTTTATAAAGAGTAATTGTCTTTCGTATTATTTCAATTCTATCTGAGATAAGGATAGACACAAACTGATTATGTATTTATTGAAATGCGTTGGTAATACTTTGTGCTGATATTTTGAGAAGCGGAAAGTTAACGTAATAAGAGGACGGGTGGAAACAAAATGTATATAATAACAGGCAGAAAGATGTTTGGTTCATGTAAAGCATCGTCCTGTGTGTAATGTAGTAAATTGCATAAAACTATTCATAAAAAAGCACAGAGATTGTGGAGAATTATGTTTTAACGGAAATTGAGCGAAAGCGGTGGTTTTATTGTTTACGAGGGATTGCTCGCCATCTGGTCCCTCTGTCTGTATGAGTAGGTATGTGTTGATAGAATGTTTTTTACTGTAAACAGATGTAGTATAGTGTATTATAGCTGTAAATATGTCTTCCAATAAAAAGGAAGAGAAAACATGATATCCCATCGAATTAACGGAGTAAGTGCTGAGTGACTTCAATTAAGGTAGCGTTAGTTAATAAAAAATCCACTGAACCCAGAACCGGTCACAACAGAGATTTGAAAGACGCGCGAACTCATCCTTGACTGTTCGTTGCATTTTTCACATCATCTATGGTTTTCTGCACTTATCATTTGGAATTTTAGCTGATAATCCACTTTGTTTAATTTCTGCTCTTATCTCGCTGTTTTTCTGTTTCATAATTATGTATTTATGTTTATGTTTATTTTGTAATGCATATTTTTGCGTAAGAGTATTTCAGATATCTATTACTTCTCTAACAGTTGTCAATTATTACAAATGCTGTGTTGAAGAAATGCTAAAAAAAAAAAAAAAGTTTATTACTTGGAAGTACATGTAACGCCGAAGCACCGTACAGACCCTCTTAGAGAATAATTCATGAAATGTTTTATTCCTTATTTACCTGCACATGGGTAGTAATTTATATTCTATCAGTTAGTAAATATGATATGAAGAGTGATCGATTAGATCTATTTTTTTCTTTTAATTCAAAACATAGATACTCCAAGTACAAAATTTACAAAGTGCGTCCGAAACTTTCATTAGAAAATGCTAATTTTAAATATACCGTCTATTTTTAAATTCTGAGTGGTGAAATATCATTAAAAAAGAACGCTTAAAGTTGTAAAAACGTAATAAGTAGATCATTAAAGTATCCACAAATGACAACTCTTTGATTTTCAAAATAAACACCAGTTTTACCTCAACAAAGGAATACGTTTTACAAATCTCATTTTCAAATTATTTTAATAATGCATTTTTTTTTAATTAAGTTTTTGACTCTGGAAAATATTTGCCGCTACCTATTCATCCCACATAAAACAAATTACAATTTAAAGCAAAATTGTATATGTAAGTCATTGTTTATTTGAAGTAGGTTAGTAGATATCTCTTAAATTCCTAAGAGCTGTATTTTTTATTATGTTATTTATAATTAGCTGATTTTGATAGTAAACTTAATTTTTAGTAAAATTTCATAAAACAGGATACCTTCACAGAAAAAAATGGGTACTCAAAATTGAGTAAAAAGTACTCAATTTTAAATACGTCACATACTCAAAATAGCTCCGATCCAAATGTACTCAAAATTGAGAAACACATGTGCTCATTTTTGATTCCATGGTTGTTTTCAACTATGAATCGTTATGTACTGCCTCTCCTAAACCTAAAAATTAAATAAAAAATGTACTGACATTTATTTCCCGTTCAAAGTTATTAACAAGAAATGCTTAATTGATTATTTATTTAAAAAATTCAAAATTAGTAACAAGATACCCGAATCGAATATTTTTGTAACAAGAGCATTATTTTCCAAGCATTTTTAAATTATTTTAAAATACTTTTCATAATTTAATATTTACATTAATAAAATCATTTAATCAAACGCCATAAATGAAATAAAACATTACAGGGTGCAAAATTATCGTTTTGTTTGCGTTTGATAACATGCAATATTTCAAAATTGAAAAAGCATAGGTTCATTTTTGATCCAAAAATACTCAATTCAATATGAATACATTGATTTACTCATTTTTGAGTACTTCATTTTTTTCAGTGTTTAGAAATCAGATATCTATTGATTAAAATATTATTTTTATCTCATCTGCGGCAAAATATTTTAAATAAAAAATAAGCCATGACATAACGAAATGTGAAGGTATGAACAAATCGAAAATATATTGAAAATATTATTTCCATGTTTCAATATTGTAACTACTTTCTAACTTGTTTTATTTAGATTTTAATATACTTTAATGCTAATGAATCAATTATAACAAATATGTAGGTGAGTTAAAAAAAATACGTTTTTAATTATAATTGTTACAGGATTCACAGTTTAAGGTCTTATTTTATATCGTAAGAATTTATTTTTATGCTTTAAAATAAAAATTTAAACATATAAAATAGGAAGTTCTCGAGTTCTTTCAGGAATAATTTAATTCTAATAATTAGCAAAATATGTTTCATTTGATCTTTTACTAAAACATAACTTTTATATTTCTAAAATAAACTGCCTTCCTCGTTAGAGAAGATAAGGATAGAATTTGTAAATAAAATTTAAAAAACATAATATTATTTTTGTTTTACATTTTGAGAACACTTTACATCTAATTAGATATTTTTTCCTAAACAATTAATTTGTATTTTGAAATTTTCACGCATCGGGTTATTTACGTAACATTTCTTATTTCTGTTACAATAGTTAATAAAAAATATATGATGACAGGGTGTCGGAATAGTTAAAGCCCCCAACGATATTTATAATTTTAGTGATAATTGAAATAGTTGTCATTTTTCATGTGTTATGGAAATTGCTTAATATATTACAGACTGGATATTGAATATCATTAATTTAACTGGAGCATGATTAGTTTAATCGCGTTATTTGGCATATTGAGAAATAAAATCAATGCCATCAAATAGAAATTCTCAAAGAATCATGGAAAAGTTCTTAAAAATACAAAGCATAAAATTCCTCTATAGTGTATAAAATAAAAACCTATTTCTTAAAATGTGAGGCAGGTAGGAATTGTAAACATGATGAAAATTCCATTCACCATTATTGTCCCTGAAGTTCTCAAGCAACGATGATATAAAAAAATCCCTGCCTACTCGGC
Source organism: Maratus speciosus (assembly GCA_963932465.1). Lineage (NCBI taxonomy): Eukaryota > Metazoa > Arthropoda > Arachnida > Araneae > Salticidae > Maratus > Maratus speciosus. Next base: position 136,912,628 of record OZ010791.1, read on the forward strand.
CTACAAACTGAGGTCAATTTTTAAGTTAAGAACTAGTTTAACCAAAACTAAATCAAGATTGGGAATGAATCCAGATTAACAATTTTATCTGGTCGCTTTTAAAAAGTTTTCAATTTCATTTCTTTGTAAGAGCTGGTTTTGTCAGAATCGTGTTAATACAATATTTATATACTTTTATTTTTAATTTAGTTTTGATGTAAGAGATGGTACTATCAAAAACTATTTATTCAATATAAATGTTGTTGATGGAATGAAGAAGATTTATAATAAGTTCAATTAAATTTAATATCTTGATAATTGACGAAGTTTTACTTTTTGTTCTCCCTAAAACCCAATTTTTTCCCTCCTTGAGTCCATTTTCAATTTTATGAAAAATCTGTGATACATAAATTTTTGCCCCTTTTCCTAGAAGTAATAATAACTTTAAACTGATTTCATATGTATTATAATTAAGAAGTTATAGTTTTTTTTTTCACAAAATCCCTCCCGATTTCCACCCCCTTGGTGCGATTTTGCCAATTAACGACCTTGACCGATATTTTATGCCCCTTGACTTTATGTATCAGTTCGGAAGAGATTTATACGGAATTATGGAAGTTATCGTGCCCATAAAAAAGTGATATATATATTACAAAATTTATTTTTTTAGCCAAGGTAAAAATTATTATATGTAAATTTTCCTTTTAATAATATTACATACTTTATACCAGCTTACTAAGTTAAAACCCTATTCTTAAACTAGTCTATTAATCTCCGTATGTAAAAGTATAAGATTCTAATCCATCTAAAAATATTTATTCTTAATTGCGTAAATCTAAAAATGGCGATAACTACTTATATTTCTTTAATAAATCCTTTCTTATTATTTAAATCCTTATTAAAATTTGCTATTAAATCAAACCCCTCTAAATTCTTTATTTAATTGCTAAAGTATTATAATTCATAATTTATCCCGTCTAAAAAAACTTTTTATTTAAAATCATTCTTTTATTAAAAAATATCAAGGCGTCTACTAGAATATTTCAATGCTTTTAAAACGTATTCCGTGGTAATAAATTCATTTTTTCTCTTCAATTTATCATATCGCGGGGAAAAATGATATTTTTAGCTGCAATCTCGACAGCAAGGGCTAAACTGTATTTACGTTTTGTGCATCTGGTTTCAGATTGTAGGATGTTCTGAAACAATGTTTCTATCCAGGAACCTTTTTTATTTCGATATTAACCGAATGGTAATATTAATTAATCTTCTAAAAAGCGATTATGATTGGGAGAGAAGAAAGAGCTGATCCTATTGTAACTTTAGGACGATATGGTTATAATACGGATGCGGCAACCAGATAGTGTGCAGAACTAAGAGAAAAACAGCAGTGTGCAGAGATTTTTGCAGAAATATGTGTAAAAAAGAGCGGAATAATGTAGAAAGGTAAAATGAAGTGGTGTACGAAACAGATTGAGTAGAGTGGTAGTAAGAGGAGTATGGGATTATCGTGTGGAAAGCAGCAGATACATGGAACGTGGTTTAAGCGAGTTCGTTGATGATAGTGAATTCTATATTTTCATCGACAAAATTAAGTATTCCCCCTAGAACTATTCCTGATTGTGAATAGAGCTGGATAATGCCTCATTCTAATGAATCGTTTCTGTTCTTTATCTATTTTTCTTCTTCAACAAACAAATCGGCCAAAAACGCCTGTGCATTTAATATGGTAATCCAAATAAAACCGATAAACGTCAACTGCTCTGTAGTCATTCAGTTAACACCGGCCACTTTTCTGATTTCGTTACTGCGTCTTACTTGAAGTCATCTACTCGGTCATTTTACATCTCTGGGATATCACTGTGGGGTGTTTGTGACCCGTCTATTGTTGTGTCTTCTTATAATGTGCACAGCCCATTTCCATTTATCCGTTTAATTATCTTAATGATATCAGAAATTTTCATCTGACTTCTTAACCACGTTATTCTAGTTCCGTCGCTTCTGGTTATGCCTAGGATACATCTTTCCACATTTCGCTGTGTTGTTTGTATTCTTTGTACCACACGTTTTGTCAGTGTCCATGTTTTTAATCCATAAGTTAAACCAAATTTTGTTGCATTCCGTTCACCCGTTTGCGTTATAGGATGTCGTTTATAGGGGAAGTTTAATTATAACCAACCTGTATATTTTCATGGAATTTTGAATTATCATTATGTAATTATTGTACATGTCGGTTCATTTTATCCTCTATTCTTGACTTTCTACTAAACCAATTAAAAGATAATATTTATATATCTAATACATTTCTTTCTAAATAATATTTTTTTCCATCGACTGAAAGTTGTTCATTCGTAAATAAACCACCACTTTTTTTTCATATTTATATGTTTTTTATATTTCAAAAATAAAAAGTGATAAATGAAATTTGTTAAAAATGCTGGCAGAAAAATTATTTTGCAGAGAAATCAAGACTGCGCAAATTATTATTTCTTTATTAATTCTATTTGCTCATTAGAACTAAAAGAAAATGTATTTACATTTAAATAGATGATGTTTGAGACAATCAAGTGGTCAAGGGCCTTAAAAGTAAAATGCCATCATTTAACAAAGAAAACAAATTTAGAAATCTAAAACAGTAAAATTGTCTCTAAATGCATGGAAAGGACATAGGACATATTTTCTTATATTTTTCGTTCCACCAGGTACTAAATTAGAGGAAATTTTTTAAGTAGATGAAAATGCTTCTAGCCGCATTATAATCTAGAACAATTCGGTGTTTTACTACGTCGATCTGTAAATGAATTAATTCATTTTGTCATTTCATTTATTTTCTTTTTCCAACATTAGATCCAAGAGTGTCTAAAGCATCCAACCTTATATTATAATGGATCCTAACAGTGAAAATGGCCCTATTATGCAACATGTTTCTATCTGTGAAAATTTAGTCTTCTTTAATAGAAAACACATATTCTTTTACAAATTTTAACATTTTACTACATTTGAATAGAAATTATTTTAAACAGTTCCCCGTTTTTCTTGCTTGACGTTGTATAGTTCTTCCTCTGTATGTATCTAAGGTATCAAAATCTTTTCTGGACAGATATATTCAAGATTCAAGCTTCTCTTTTCTCTTGTATCGAAACATAACATCACAAGAAAGCTATTAAATGTCTTGGCAAAGGTTAAGTTTTTTTTATTTATTATTATTTTTTTTAATTTGAAGAACTTTGAGACTCTCACCTCGAAATGTTGATTCAAATTTCTTATTATATTAAATATTTAATTTCTTATATATTTAATTATATATTTAATTTCTTATTTATATTCCGAACATCCTTGTTGAAACATTAAAAGAAGCATTTGGTTTTGCCTCGGTTATACGTGCAATTGTTTTAGTACAGGCCTCTAGTTCTTTATAAATAAAAGGTTGCAAATAAGAATACACCTGACAAATATATAATAGCTAAAGAGAATTTTCAGTTAAAATAATGTATAAATACGAAGAACACAATAAGGCCATTTTGAGTTTTTTATGGGTCTTTTTTAGGTAAATTTCGAAAGAAATACAACCTATTATATTCATTCCTATGTTTGAATTTCTGAAATTGTTTTACAGATCTACGATGAACATGACCCCTAGAACCCAAAACCACCTCCATATCAAAACTTTATCTATATATCTTTCTATCTCTCTACATATAATTAAAAATTTAAATTATGTTTATACATGGTTTATATATGTTTATCATGAAAAATTATGATATGTAATTTTATGATCTTTTCTACCATTCTCTGAGAATTTCGAATGCTGTGAATTCTATGAATGAAAGAACAATAAGAAATGGATGGAGTGCTTTTGAAAAAAACAATATTATTCTGAAGACTAACATGTTTCTTTTTTTCAAAAGAAAGCTGTTTAACTGATACAAGTTGCATTTCATGTTTGCTTATTTTACATGCTTTTTTATGTTATTTTATACTTATCATGTAAGATGAGATCGCTACATAGGCTTCAAAAAATAGATTTTTAGCGTTAAGTTCCTATTTCTTTCACTACAAACTTGTTGAAGTGTGATTTTTCCTTTTATAGTCACTTCCAAATATCACATAAATTCAATTTTTGCATCATGAAATAGGAAAAGTCTATTTTAACTACACTGTAAAAGAAAAAAAAAAAAAAGCCAGTTTTCCGGTAGGAATCGGAAAAATTGTTGCCCTTATCGTACCGGAATAATTTCCAACCAAGCTCGGAATAAAATCCGTAAAATCGGAATAAAATCCGTAAATTCGGAATAAAATCCGTAAAGTACCGTTTTACTGACTATTTCCTTATTTTTACGGATTTCATTCCAAGCTGGGTCGGAAATTATTCCGGTACGAAAAGGTCAACTATTTTTTTCGTTTCCCACCGGAAAACTGGCAGTATTTTTTTTACAGTGTAAGAAACGTGTGTAATCGGAAAAATGGTTGTCCTTATCGTACCGGAATAATTTCCAACCAAGCTCGGAATAAAATCCGTAAAGTACCGTTTTACTGACTATTTCCTTATTTTTACGGATTTTATTCCAAGCTGGGACGGAAATTATTTCGGTACGATAAGGTCAACTATTTTTCAGTTTCCTATCGGAAAACTAGCAGAATTTTTTTTTTTTTTTTTTTTTTTTTTTTTTTTTTTTTTAACAGTGTAAGAAACGTGTTGATCAATTTAGTAATAATAATAAAAAAATTAATAACATATTGTTTTGTTTTTTAACTCTTCTGAACACCAGTAATTTCTTTGTTAGAATAATGAAATAAATAATGGCACAGCTACCACAATTGGCAAGTAAATGCTAAGAAGAAATTTAAAAGAAATCAAAATGACTTTATTTAGAATCTTATACCGTTATCTTTAATTACATTTTCTTAAAGTTTTATTTGCTAATTAATAGTATACTAACAAAATATAATATCAAAAATAGTTATAAATAGGAATACAACGTAATAAAGAGTTAATTATCTATACACGCTGCAAAAAAAAAAAAAAAAAAAAAAAAAAAAAAAAAAAAAAAAAAAAAAACGAAGACACTAAAATTCAAAATTTTAACAATGTACAATTAGTACAAGCATTTTATCAGTAAAATTATACATTTTAGGATTATATTTAAATATTTTTTTATTTATTTAAGAATATATATTATCTATTTCTGTATCTATGATTTGTTTCAATACTGTGTTGATTTTTCAGTAAAAACTAATGTCTCTCTTCAGTATACAAAAAGAGTCCAATATGAATAAAAGCAACTGATGAAGACCCAGCGTCTAATAGAATGGATATTTTAAAAAAAGTCGTTTATTCTCTAAAATATAAATTAGATTTTTTAAACTGCGATGTCATTTCATTCATACAACACTTAACACTAGATGTATGTAGCATTAATATCAAAATACAAATAATATAAAAAAAATAGCGTTAAAACTGTCTGCTTACCTAAAACAGACTTTCTCTTGTTGCCTGTCACTTTCAAATGATTAAAATACATATTTAGTTGCAATTTTTTTATTATTTCGTCGTACAGATAGCAGCACTAGACTACCTAGTATAATGGACAGCAAGTATTTACAAGTTCCAACTCAAATTAAGTATTTTACATAAAAAATAAAAATGTCCAACAAAATGGACGCTGGGTCTCAGGAGGATATGATTATACACGAGATGCGCTCACAGAATTTCGAAAAAAGAAATTTAGTTCAAAATGTCCACCAGAGAGCGCCTTTTCCGGAAAAAAAACATAAAATTTAACACAATAAACGGCCAAAACGGAATACAGAAACAATATTAACAGAACAAGAATTATGAGTAATACAATGTAAAACCGGCTGTTTTAGCCGTTTTTTTGTGTTAAATTTAATGCTTTTCCGGAAAAGGCGCTCTCTGGTGGACATTTGAAACTAATTTGTTTTTCGAAATTCCATGAGCGCATCTCGTGTGTAGCCTATATACCAAATTCCATTGCATTCCGTTCACCCGTTTGCGCTGTACGATGCTGTTTATAGGAAAAGTTTAATTATAACCACCCTGAACATATCCTAAAAGCCTCGAAGTAGCTGGGAGTCGTTCAGTAACTTCATTGCCCCGATTCCAACCCTTTCCGCTTTTCGGTGTCTTTAATTTGAGTAATTTCCCTTTTAAATTTGTCCGGTTTCAATTTTCAATATTTTTTTCAACCTGGCTTTCGCTAGAGTGACTTTTACTCTGGACGTGGCTGGGGACCTACGTATCTTGCTTCGGACTAGAAAGTCGGACTAGAGTAGAAGAATAAAGGGCTGCAGACGAAGAGGGGCCGCTCGCCACGGCTCTTGACATTTTTTCTAGATTATTCGATCACACCCTACCGTTTCGAAAATTGCTCGATCAACAGCTGTCAAGGGCATTATCGCGTCGATTATTTTGTGCTGTACAATATTTTTGCTATACATTCCTAGTGCTTGTTTTTAGTATAGATTGTTTCAATATAAAAATGATAGTCCCTTTTCATTTATTTTGGTACATATGCTATAATTAATACAGAGTCATATATGGCCCACATTTACTCGCTCACCTTAGTCGACCGCGACCTTCCAAAAATTGCCGGATGTGCTTATGTTGAATTGAAGTGGCCATTGTGAAAAAGTATCAACTCCTATGCTATTACATAGGTGTTGACCCCTTTTGAAAATCTCCGGTTCAATCTAGATTTCGTTTCAAAATTATTACATTCTTTTATCTGCCCTATGTAGATATTACATAATACAGCCTGTCGATGACATTATCTAAAATTTTAATGAAATAAGACTACCAATGTAACTTTAAAAATATACCGAAAATGTACGTACTTTTTTAGTTATATAATAGCTTCATTTTTTCCCTTTGCACTTTCTTCTTTCATCAATGATTATCTTTTATAAGTTTGGACATAATTTACAATATAAAGTGTATAATCTACAGGGCATAGAGGTACATATTATTTTTTGCAGTTATATGATTACATAAGTTTTTTAACCATTGCAGTTTCTGCTATCATAAATGATTATCTTTATAATTTCGTACACATTTTTAACTGTGTTTGTTATTTCACATTTGGATTATATATTCATAGCTGTATATACTTAGGCAATATAAAAAACTAAGTAAATTAGCTCTTTGTTTTTCCTCTAGGTTATTTAAATCAGTACTAAAGTATGAATGTATATGTATCTCATGTATAATAATGAAAAGCAAGAGAAATAAACACTATAATACTTTTACAAAACATTTAACAATTTCCATACACACAAATTAGATACGTTCTCAAATGCGTATAGATATGCAATTGCATATAATCCAGATACTAATTATTATAAATGAAAACTTATTTCGAATGCGTGTTTCTACAAATACGCGAATGGCATAAATGTCAAATGAAACGTAATATATAATGATAATTATAATTATCTTCCTAACTAATTCATTTTATAATTTCTAACAAAAATGCTATTTGAATGTTGTTAAATAAAATAAATTTTAAATATAGTATGTTTAACTTAAAATGAACATTTTACATTCGATTAAATGAATAGCCGGGTGTCCCATAAATTTGTTAACATTTCAAAAATTTATAAAGTGTGAATGAATTTGGTAAAGAAAAAAAATAAATTCGAGAAAAGTTTTTCAATAGAGAGCAGTTCATCATTCAAAATCACAAAATGTCGTGCAAAATTACATTTATTTCCATGCAAATTTTAACAAGATTATACAGTTAATGTTCTATATGTCGGACACAAAAAGATATTACACAATATCAGTGACCGAAGACGCTAATTCAAAATGCCATACGAAAAAAATGATGCATAACTTATATGAGTGCAAATTCTTAAGCACAGTCATTTTAATGCATCATCATCATTCCTCTATATACGAAATCTCCAATGATTCAGTTGTTGAGAAGCATATTTAGAGAACAGCTAATCAGTCGCTGGGCACTCTTACTCATCGCATACGATAAAGGTTACGTAAAGTTTTCTGTATACGGTATTTCTTAGCTGAGTTAAAGGACGCCACACTCCACAAAATCTCTTGAGTCTATCCGAATATGCTGCATGCTTCTCATAAGTGTGTTCTCACTCTCTTATGATGGCAAATTCCTAGCGGTGATGGACAGGTGGGACGTTTAATGTTGTGTGTTCGGAAATATTTGCACGTAATTAAACGTAATTTCTCTCAAATTTTGTGATTTGAAAAATGTTGATGAATTTTCAAGCGCCCTCTATTGGTGAAGAGTTTTGCTACTTGTTTTCCTTTATTAAAGAAATATATATATACTCTCTGCATGAGAGTAATTTTGCCGTATTCCGCAGTACAATAAACCGATTCCTTCACTATTTGTGAAGTTTTAAAATATTAACAAATGTATGGGACGCACGGTATATCAGAACATTAGTTTATTAGATTTAATTAGCAATCAGGAATATAAACACGATATTATTTTTGCAACATAATGCTGAATTTATATTTTTCTTTTTAATGCATATAATTCGGAATCAACATTCTTAAATGCGTACTGACATTATTATACACACACACACACACACACATATATATATAGACAACTATAAATAATATATTCATTTATATTTTGTATTTAATCTATATCTTGAAACAGATTTATCATGCAGTTTCACAAATTCAGAATTAGCATTAAATGAAAAATTGTTTTTTCAACATTTCTGGTTAAAATGTTACAAGCAAATAATCTTTGTGCTAGATAATAATTAAAATTTAATATAATGATTATTAGCGGTGATTATTAGCGCTCTTTTCAAATCAATGTCTATTTGAAGTATTGAACAAGAATACTGTTTAATAGAACTTATTTTCGTGTAACGTAAATTTACCATTGTTTTCGAAATAATACGAAAAATTAAGTGTTCCATTTCAGATATATTAAACATGCGATATGATAACAATATATTAGTCTTATCTTTGAATGTTGTACATGTAACCTTAAAAGTGTTTCATAAAATACATACGGAAAAAATTAGAACAACATGTTAGTAAAATGTGCCAATAACACAATTTGAAAATGGAAGTACCATAAATAATGTTAGAATAATACTTGATATAATTTATTATGTAAATATATTTTCTGCATAAATAGAATTGAAATATGCTTTACTCGGTAAATTAGTTATATGCTCTTTTCAAATCCATTCTCAGCTGCCGTTTTCAATTTTAATTAAAGGTCTTTGATGAAACATAATATTATCAAATGTTACGTACTATACTTCGACAAAAATTTCGAAAAGTATCAGTTCAGTTTCAGATTGCTCATCCTATAAAGTGTTAACACATTCTGTGAATATTTAAACGTTTTTAAATTTAAAACTTGGAAGCGATTTCTAAAATACACATAAAAAAGTAGAACAGCATAACAATAAAATGTTTAATAATACAATAATACCATTTTAAAGTGGAAGTTGTATAAATAATGAATAATACATTTTTAACAAATATATTTGTATTGCCCTGTGTAAACGAAACTTTTTCATAAAACATAAGAAAGGAAAGTAATATTTTTATTTTACTTAAATAACAGATTTAATAATTTTCAGAAGTTTTAAATCGGGAAAAAATTACGTACTTTTTTATATTTTTATAAACTATAAATAAAGACGGCTGAAGTTTTTTAAATGTATAATGCTTTTCTTTATTTGGTACTTTTGAACTTTTGGTACTTTTCGTTTCTAAATGCCATAATTTTATTTAAAATATTTTGTTAATGATTATTATATCATGTGGTCAAATAGTGTATCTTACATTTTGTCAATACTACATAAGCGTTCAATAAAAATTTGTTTTTATATCAATACTGGAGTAAGTGTAAAATGTAAATTGATTATTTTAAATGTAAATTGACATTACACAGAATATTTGACGAACATATAGAAAATATTTTTACCTGAAATTAGTTTTAATTTTATATTTTGAAAAAAATTCGAAATCTGTTGATTCCGTTTAAGTTAAATTCCATATGACATAAATATGTTCAGAAATCAATGAATTTCATACATTCTAAATTTTAACAATTAAGTTGTCTCGTTATTTCAGGAAACATTTTAAAGAAGATTGTCAATCCCGTTATTCAATGAAACGCATACATCTGCCATTGAGAAAAAAAAAATATATTTAGGGATGATATCTGATGAAAGAAACCATCTTCGAGAATTTGGATTCCGAAGAAAATTGAAGGCAAGGGAAATGGAGTGTTCAACAATAAGACAGTTTCATATTCCAATATTGAACGTCAGTGCTATAGACTATATTAACATTACTGGCTGGAAATAATGTGAAATCACTTCACCCCCCATTCTTAATAGAGTATCAAGAAGAAGGTCTCGTAAAAAGCTAGGAAGTCCCATCTTTTCAATTCCCGAAGTTTCCATGTCATATTCAAGCAATTGAAAGATGCGTGAAATGAGTTACTGAAGCATCATTTAGCCCCTGTTGGAGTAGAAGCAAGGGACGGATATATGCGTGCAAAAATCAAATCACGAAAGATAATGCCTAGTTTTGATAACAAAGGTCAATATAAATTAGACTGATATGAAAGATCATTTTACAGTACATCGTGTATATTCTTTTTATTATATTACTATATTTTCAGAAAAATGTATTTCCTATATATTTAGAGAACTGTCTTTTATGTGTCGAATTATTGCGATATTTCTTTATCTTCTTTGCGACAATGCAATTCATATTTTAAGGTTACCTTTCTTACCATTTAAGGTGTTAAACCCAACGACACTTTGGTTGTTCACTAGTAATACTTTAGTCAGTCATTTTTTTATGGGTCATTTTACTAAAATCAGAAAAAAATTGTTTTTAATAATTTATACTACATTGTGAAATCTTGCGTTTTCATGTATAAAAGGCATAATGTTTAAGATCTGGTAGAGTCCTAAAGATGAATTCCAAATGAAATAAAAATTTAACCTTATGTTCAGTGCGCCAAAAGGCAACTTTTTAGACATATCCGAAGAAAAATTTAAAAAAAAAAATCGGTCATTTTCACTCCACCCTAATGTATATGCTCTTCTCAAATCTATTTCAAGATAAAGTTTTAAAATATTAAACATTTCAATAGAATGTAATATCATCTGTGTAAAATTTACATTTATTCCGCATACGTTAAAAAGAGGATCCGTTCCGTTTCAGAATTCACTCGACATAAAATTGCAATATGCTCGACATATCTTTCATTGTTACGCAGTAGTTCATAAAAAATGAACAGCTCTTAATAGCTTTCCCTGTAATCATCGCCTCCAATAAGATTGTGACTGGTAACATTATTAATAACCTGCATTAATTAATTTTAAATTTATTCTCTGTATATTGGATCACCTACTATATGGAAATTGCAACATAGTTTAAAATATCCAATTTTAAAACAAATTTTGACATCACATTTGAGTTTTCCAGTTTATTAAAATTATTAAAAATATATAACATTGCGCCAAACTTTAAACATTTTCGATAATAGCACCTAATTGTGACATCTTTTTTGATTTTTTCGGTAAATGTTACCTTTGAATATTTAACGAGAAGCCATTCGGTCAAAATTGATTAGGAATTCTGAAGATTCAAATTTTCGAATGCCCCATGTTGAATTCATTTTTTACATTATTTTATTTAACTAAACCTGATTTTTTATGTAAAGTGAAAATTGCAATTGATATTTCAACATTTCCTGATATGCTATCATTACAAAAATTATGTACAAAAGTGCTTTTCCTATGGAAGTACAACATTTAAACATTATTACAAACAAATTATTAATTAGTACATTAATATTAAGGCATTTTCCAATCACCCCGACAAACAGGATAAATCGTCAAATATAATTTGTAATACGTATAATTGCATGGGAGTTGAAAAAACAATGGATTTTATTATAACCCCATAGATGCTCCTCAAAATATGCCAAAGCGCTGTGAAACTGCAACAAAGAAACATTTTTAAGAATTTAAAGTAAAAAATAAATTATAAACAAAAGGTAGGAGTGTAATATTAAAGAAGTACTTTTTTATCAATTAACAGTTAAACATTACTTTACGATTAAGAAATAAATTTCTGTTTTTTAAGAAACTGTTTTTTAAGAAAAAGATTTCATTTATATACTTATTAGCCAGTGCAAATCCGATTACAGAGAGCATTGATTTTTTACCATAATTCATAAACGAATTAGCGGAGCAAGGTATTTTTCTATATTTATAAATTTCAAGGTTTTATTTATTTATTTTTTTTTAATGAATGGTAAAATTTCAACTCTTTTCCGCGTCATTAGTATCGCCACATCAACAGTACAATCATTTCAGGTACACTACCACATGCTAGCTTGAAATGTTAAATAGGCGATAAAATACACTTTTAGTTCACATAGTGGAATGGTACTCTATTTTCAACAATTTACAATAGTGGTGATCGTAAAATTCGTTAAAAAATTAATGATATGCATTTTACTACTATGCATTTATGAAATATGCATTACATTGACAAATATGGATGCATTTCATGCAAGGTAGACGAAACTTTACACTATAAACTACTGCAATTTGAAAATTAATTTTATATTTACAGGTACAAATGATTTAATTTTAATATTTCTGATTCTTTTCGTGAAGAATACATTTTTTGGCATGTCATTGTCAATGCAGCTATGAACAGTAAATTAATTGTTTTCTATAACCTAAATTAATTACGAAATCGAGAATCTGTTTTAAAGTATAAAGGGGTATATTACAAACTTTACTTACGTGTAGTGTCTTTGAGTGGTTTATCTTGTTTTTGCTTTTGCTATTTGTTATTAACTATAGTAATAAAAAACAAGATTTATCACTTGTTATAGCAGATAAAGGCATGGCTAGATTCTATTGCGCATAAAAAAATAAATAAACATGGACTTTTAGTTTTCTTATATATTTATTCGTTACAGTCTATCACAAATACCCATTAATAATTTAAAGAATTTTTTTAAACATTCAAAGTAAAGTGAAGTACATTGAGCATTTTGCTTATAAATCTCTCGATTTGTGAGTTTAATAATAAATATTCGGCAATCCTTACTTTTGCGCAATAATATTTGGAAAACAGATTTAAATTGCTCTAGTTTACAGTAATTTATCTGAACGTACAAGGTGTCTAAATAACAATTAGACTAGTTTGGATAGAAACGTTGATTTTTCCAACTCACTGAAACCCTTTATCTTTGATTGACAATGATCTGCCAATTGAGCAATCTGGAGGCCATCCCAGAAAAAAAAAAACACTCAGACAACCATTTGGTCATGATATCCTGTCTATCATTACCAGATAGTTTCCTGGATGATTGGTGCTTGTTGGGATATCATCTAGCTAGCACAATTTCAAAATATCTTACAAGCAAAGGCACCCAGTAACCGTCTATTATAGTTCAAGTAAACGTCATTGACATTTTAATTCAGTTGGAAAATTTACTCATGGCATCATTTATTTACCAATCAGATTGATTGTGCTAAATTAAGAAAAAAATGTATTTTGTAATTAGGTTTGGTGTCTTTTTGAAATCTGTCATGTTAAAGCTTGATGATGAATGTGTAATTTCCATTCAAAATAAAGCGTCACATGCTTCACCAATTTTGGTTGAAATCTTAACCCTCCTTTCCTTAGCATCTATAACACAGCCGTATTCTATATTATTCTGTTGTACTGTTGCACGCAGACAAAATCGACTAGTTACAAAACTCATTTCCCAAAAGGAGTAAACGATGTACAACTCAACCCTTTCCACTTTCACCCGTCGTCCGCTTAATGTGAATAACAGAACAATGGGTGAACACATAAATACAGCGTTTGCTGCATTTTTAGTAGAAAATAGAAAAAAAATTCAGCGATTCATATATTAAATAATATTTTTAATTTATTCATTGTATTCGTTTTGTAAACAAATACTGATTAATGCAAAATCAATGAATGTAGCTGGGAAAAATTACACACACATATATATATATATATATATATATATATATATATGTATATATATATGTATATATATGTATATATATATATAAATATATATATATATATACATACGAGTACATATATTTGTATATATATATGTATGTATCTAAGTTAAATAAAATGCAAGATAAATGTCTTTGGAATACATTCAATTTGGTTTCAACAAGAACAACAAAAACCATTTACAAAAGAGATTTGCGATTATAAGCAAATTAATGCGTGTAATTATGGAGATTATTCAAATATGCTTGCTGCTGCATATTTATCAACAGAGTAAACGTCAAAACAAAGCACTTACTTTTTGTTGTCCATTTAACGGAATTTATTTATGCTTGTTTAGCCCATAGTATTAAAAAAATATCCGATATGCTTTTATCATAAAGAAATAATAAATTCTACAGGAAAAATAAATGTAGCTTGATAAATATCTGGACTCTTTTATATTTGTTTAATATATATATATATATATATATATATATATATATATTAATAAAATGCGTTGATTACATTCAAGGCAATGTAATATTGCTTTTCTGAATTTAGAAAAGACGAATAATGTCTGATTTTGCATAAAATTTCTGTATTACTTACAGGTATTTTTATTCATACAAAAGTGTAAACTGAAAATAATTCTTGATAAAATATATTGCTTTTCAAACAAATATAGATACCTGGTTTACAGGAACAATCAATGTATTTATATATTAAGCTAAGGTCACGATTCCGGGTCGCGCTCATCGCGGTCATGTTAGCCTTAATCATTCCGATGCCGTAAGAAATGCAATTGTTCGACTTATAATAATCAATGTTGTATCACATCTATTATTCTTTATTTTCTCTAAAATCTTCTGCATATTATAATGTTTAAGTTCTAAATTAAAAATATCTAGCTACTAACAAGATATTACCGATTTAAATAAACACCGTTGATATTCAGAAACAGAAATTCCAAATCTAAAAACAAATGAAAGACTATTTGATCGTTTCTTAAAAAATACCGATTCACATCCGATTCTGCTCTTAAACTATTTGTAAAATTATATTAACGCCTTTAAACATCTTGAAATGCATTTTCCACATTTACATACCGACTCATGTTTTTGCGAAAAACGGTATTAATTATTTTATATAAACAAGACAGTTTTTGCATGAACTACGCTTTATTTCAACATTGTTTTTGCGCTATGTATTGGCAATTAATATAAATGATGGAACTTTTAACTGAAATTATAGTTTAAAAAAAATAAAAACATAATGAGGACATAATGATGTAATTCCAGATCCTTTTTTAAACGTTTCCGTTATGTAATTTTAAAATTTCGTTCAATATAATTAAAAAGAGTAATTCGATTATTATGATACCTTTGTTAGAACTTAAATTTAGTTTTATTATTTTTTTAAGATATTAACATTTATCCGCTTTTTAAAAAATGTGTTTACTTTATAATGAAAATCAGTTTTTTCCACGTGTAATTGGAATATTAGATGTTATCATAATTGCATTAATATGACTGAAAATTATTTTTTCACATGCTCTTAATAAATTACAATTTTGTTTTCACTCCAAACATATGTTCAAATTTTATTAAAAGACGAAATTATATTAGGATTGATGTAATTAATATGTGTAATGTTAATGTATAATCCTTATATTTTAATTACATTTGATAAGAAATTTAAATTTAATTTTCTATACAAGGAAATTTCAAGTGAATATAAGTGAATATAATAATAAATTTGGTTTTTATTTATACGGAATGCATTTTAAAATTACATTGCTGAAGTTTCTAAAAAATGATCTTGAATTAAATCAATGCGCCCAGCATGTTTTCTATAAAATACCGCAAATTTAACAAACATTCCCTTCGTTTATATTAACTGCCGATAGATATAGATGGCGCCAAATCCATATTTAGAAAAGAAACAGAAAGCTTCATCAATCGATGAGTAAAACAGCTACCTTCATCAGTTCCTATTAGAAATCAGTTAAATAAATATATAAATAAAAATTGAACGCAGGGAATATTTAATTTCTATTTTTTATGAAATGTTCAGAAATTGTGTTTAACACTGCTAATTATTATTATTGTTCATTATAATTATTAACAGCGCTATTTAGCACTGTTTGTTTTTTCCAATTGTTATATATATATGTTGCATTCTAGCCACATTGGTTTGGCTTTATCTTTGAAAATGCCGTACTGGCTGTCACGATAGTAGTTGTGGATCACATCCAGCGATAATGGCGTAAAAGAAGTGGTCAGAACAGATAATTCGAATATGTTATATCAGTGGAACAAATTGTTGAAATGCAGTTGTCGGGTGAAAACAATTGAATACATCGTTCCAACAAGTTTCCCCAGAAGAGATTGAAACAACTCATAATATCAGATAAGCACTTTATTAGAACATCTTGCAAAAGGTGCAGTTTCCACCAAGATAATTAGCCATCTCTCCGTAGTAGTAATTAGGTTTAAACAAAGTTCCAGATAATCGAATAAAAGGACGGTGAGCAGGGGATGGATGTAAACTGGAAAATCGACTCAAATCTTTTAAAATCTGCTGAAACACAGCGAGTACCAAATTTTTGTTCCTCACGTGTAAGAATACAAATATGACGTAAATCGCACTCTCAACCAATGAATAATTAAGAATGCCATGTGATATAAAAAGTGCGGACAGAGCACGCGGATGAATTTGAAGGGAAAAAGGATAACCTCAGAAGTGCGCGGGAAAGTAAAAATGGAAGCTAAAAGAATAATCTAGAAAGAAAAAAAGGCGCGGAAAAGGAACATTTAATTTAAAAATACTAAAAGCGCAATATTAAAGCAATTAAGACAAGTGAGACATTAAATTAAAGGGAATTTAACAAAGTTAATGATAGAGATTATTTAATAATAAAGATTTAGTGAATATAAAGTAGTAATTTAGAATAAGATAAGGAAATAGCGGAATTAGATCTAATAATGTAACATATATATAAAGAGAGGACATATATATATATATATATATATATATATATATATATATATACATATATGTCGTGATCATTTGTATTTGTAGAAATCATTTGTCATTATTAAAATGTACTTTTCTACGACACAAACCCTTTGATAATAAAACCTTTACTCTGTGTGTTTATGAAGACTTATGAAAATGAAACGCAGATCAACATTCCATCATTTTTGACGAGGGTTATAAACTAGTTTTTTATAATCCTACAAAAATTGAAGATACTTTAACGCCTATATCAATAAATTCGTCTATTTAAAAAGTTTACAAAAAATACATTAAAAAACTGTAGCAAAATATATAAAATAATAGGTGACATTAAAATGTAAAAGCAAAACATATATCATTTATAATTATAAATTTGATCATAAATTAATAAATAGTTGCAGTAGAACTCGATGCAGCAGATCCATGCAGTAGAACTCGAAATAGACGTTCGGAACGAAATTTCCTTTTTATTTTATATATATAAGTAGATAGTCATGTAATCAGTAGAAATAAAATTATAAATAATCATATAATTTTCTGTCACAACTTAATGCAAAATTTATGTTTTCCATCGTTTAATGAACAAACACTGAAAAATCAAACAAACCAATAATAAAAATAATAACTGAGCATAAACATTCTTAAACACATACTAACATTTTACATATTTATATATAAACTGTGCATAAAATATTCATTTTTTATACATATCATTATTTAATTCCTATCATGAAACAGATTTAACACACTATTTCACTGATACAAGAAACGCGTTGAATTTTTTTTTTTTTTTTTTTTTTTTTTTTTTTTTTAACATTACTGCTTATAAAGTATCCGGTAAGTAAACTTTATGCAAAATAGTACTTAACATATATTATAATGTATATTAGTGACATGTATATGCACTTTTTAAATCAATTTCCATCTGTCCTTTTGAACAAGTAAAGCATTTTAATAGAACTTATTTTCATGTAATGTAAACTTACATATGTTTTCGAAATAATCCGAAAAAGGAACTGCCTTATTTTAGGTTCATTAAACATGAGATATGATAACAACATGTTCGAGTTATCTTTGAATGTCGTACATGTAACCTTAAAAATGCTCCATAAAATGCAGAAGAAAAGTTTAGAACTGCACGTCAGTAAAATATGCCAATAACACAATTTGAAAATGATAGTAGCATATATAATGTTACAACAGTACTGCATATAATTTATTATGTAAATATATTTTCTGCATAAATAGAATTAAAATATGTTTTATTCAGAAAAGTATGTACATATACACGCTCTTTTCAAATCCATTTTCATTTGTCGTTTTCAATTTTATAGGCACTCAGTAAGATACAAGGTGTGTCTGTTAAATTCCAGGACTGTACGTGTAGTTAATGAATCAGAATGTGTAGGAACATGTTATCATGCGGATGTGATAGCGTTACTAATGAGGTGCGAAGGTGGAACAAATGCGCAGTGATTGTGTCAACATTTCCGGTTTGGAGATGGTAGACGCAGGTGGTTCATTAGAGCACGTGTAACGGTCGGTGATGGATCAAGTTTTGTTTCAAAATTGGAAAAAGCACTTTTTGACCAAACATGACATCGTAGAGGATAATCATCCACCGTAATGTCCTGATTTGTCACCTCCTTACTTCAACTTCTTCCCAAAACGTAACCTTTTGTTGCATACGTCAAAACTAGCAAATGCCTAACATTAAACTTGTTATTTCCTATTTGCTAAGTTACCTGGCTTGTATCGCTATCTCAATTTTTCTACTGAAAGCATAAATGTCACAGAGAAGCATAAGCTTTGAATAGCAACTGTAAATGAAATATTAATACATGGAAATTATTCCAGAGGGAAACATTCGCCTTGCATACAATATTTCAAATGAAAATCAAATTTCAAAGTACAAAGTAAATTGCTTAAAAGGCGCAAAGGCCAACATAGTGAAAAAGATTCCAAGCTCACGTGGCTCACGTTGAATATTCCATCTTGTGCTGCGTTTGTAGCCTTGCAAACATATAATAGTGAGAAATTTTCTGTGCTGGTTATCGTTCCAAGTGGTTTAGTCGGTAGAACGTCAGTGCGCTATACTGATGGCCCGGGTTCGAGTCCCGGCTTGGAATCTTTTTCACTATGTTGGCCTTTGCGCCTTTTAAGCAATTTACTTTCTACTTTGAAATTTGATTTTCATTTGAAATATTGTATGCAAGCCGAATGTTTCCCTCTGGAATAATTTCCATGTATTAATATAGTTTCTATCGATGCTGGATTTAATTATGTTCCGTGTTTGCCCCAGTTCGGTGGCTCACGTTGAATATTCCATCTTGTGCTGCGTTTGTAGCTTTGCCAACATATAATAGTGAGAAATTTTCCGTGCTGGGTATCGTTCCAAGTGGTTTAGTCGGTAGAACGTCACTGCGCTATACTGATGGCCCGGGTTCGAGTCCCGGCTTGGAATCTTTTTCACTATGTTGGCCTTTATGCCTTTTAAGCAATTTACTTTGTACTTTGAAATTTGATTTTCATTTGAAATATTGTATGCAGGGTGAATGTTTCCCTCTGGAATAATTTCCATGTATTAATATAGTTTCTATCGATGCTGGATTTAATTATGTTCCGTGTTTGCCCCAATTCGGTGGCTCACGTTGAATATTCCATCTTGTGCTGCGTTTGTAGCCTTGCCAACATATAATAGTGAAAATTTTCCGTGCTGGGTATCATTCCAAGTGGTTTAGTCGGTAGAACGTCAGTGCGGTATACTGATGGTACTACTAAAAATACTACTAGCGTAATCAGTTTGAAGACGTTAAAATAATGAAAAAATAATGTATTTTACATTTTATTTTTCTTTGGTGTTTTTCAGATTTTCTTTGGTGTTTTTTTGTGTTGTTGAAGTTCATTTTGAATGTGGATCACAATTCACAATAAAGCGACACATATTTCACAACTGTGTTTAGTGAAATCCCCTTCCTCTCTCTTACCATATAAAACACCACATTCCTTATCATTCTTTGTTCTGTTCTACGCAGTCAAAATCACTTGGCTGCGAGACGTCTTTCCTAAAAAGAGCAACCGACGTACTACTCAACTCCTTTAACCCTCCACCCCTTTGTTTGCTTAATAAAAATTTATAAAAAATGCGTTCCGACGCAAATTGAATATTTGCTTCATTTGTAATAAACAACAGAAAAAATTCAACAATACATAATTTCAAAATTAAATCATAAATTCGACTCTTATAATAATAAATAATAATAATTTTATAATTTATATTTGACATATAAAAATTCTCAAATTGCATAAAAAATTACATAACCATGTTTGAGAAACAATGTGCTATCAAAAGAAAAATATAAAATTTTAAAACAATATTACGGGAAATATGATAGAAAACATATTTTTTTAAAAGACTAGGAAGATAAATACGCTTAATATGAATAAATAAAAAATCGGTTTAAACACAAGTTCAACGTTTGCTGCATTTCTAATGGAAAACAGACAAAATAAAACATACATAATTTCAAAATTAATTAATAATTCCGACAGTTACATATTTTTTAATTAATTTTATGATTTATATTTCATTTATAAAAATCATCAAATTGTACTTAAGTAACGTAACATTGTTTGAAATAATATGTGCTTTCCCAACAAAAAATATCAAATTTAAAATCTTTATTAACACGTTCACTGCCGCAAAAAGTAAGAATTTTCAAATTTCTTCTTGAAAGTCGTTTGCCACCGCAAATTCTGAGAGGTAAATTTCGCTTTAATAATACTACGAAATTTCTGCCAATAAATAAGGCAATTTTTTTATTTTAAAATAATGGTGAGAAAGTAATAAATTAAAGCCACGAATATTAAAGCAACGAGTATACTGGTAGCGCGGCCGTCTACGTGTTAAGAGAAATATGATAGAAAACATTCAAAATTATTCAAACAATGGGTAGATAAAGCTTTATATCCTTCTAATTACTAAATTTTCGAAATTTTAGCACCGAGTGGATTCAAATTTCGCATTTAAAATTAATATGACTCCTAACTCCATATTTACTGTTAATAATGAAAGTTTCAAACTTTAATGCTATTTGTCCTTGGAGGTGGCCCTTTAAGGCTATGTTTAATTATTAAACCTTTGCATGAAGAAAATAAAATATAATTTCTAGTCAAATGACTATTTTCCGTTTGCTCTTTGGCAATGTGCGAAATGTCTTTTTTTCCGTTTGGAAAACTAAACATGTGCTTAAAATGTTTAACTTTAAATTTTATTTTTTATGTAATATAAATAACATTTTTGGAAAAAAGGCTGTATTATTTATCAATATTTCGTCAAATATTAGTAATTTTTAACTGTAATAATAACAATATCCAAGCTCTGATTCTAAGAATATATCCCGATACGGATATCTAATATCTTACTCTAACCGATACATCCAAAGAAACTTTTTTTTTCAACACCGCGACTTCAAACACCCCCAAAAAGCGCCGAACATTCAGTACCAATATCGCAATATCTTCTTCTACAATCATTTCTTTTCCGCGATCCATGCCATGCTTTTTTCAAAGGACAATATCCTCCTCCAGTGATAATCTGTCTTTCATTAATATTCCAAAATATCCCTATATATTCTGTACGTTCTTTTGTTTTACCCGCAAATCTCATTGACAGTTCGTTATTGAATAATTAATACTGTTATCGCATGTGTTTCAATTCTGCCGCTGATATTGGTATAGTTATATTGCAATATGTCAGTGCCTAGATATATTTCAATAACATGAACTAAAATATGCGCTGATTATTGCGGAGTCCATAATATTACTTATGATACCACCCTAGCAGCTGTAAAGCTCGGCTGTAGCGCAACCAATGGTAAAGTTTTTATTTCTTCTTTTTTCATTACATTGGCGAAGCCTCTCCGTTAGTCTATTGGTTTCTTTTAAGCTGATCTTCCTAGCTATTAACGTCAACGGTACGCACAGAGAACATTCGTATTAATTTTATCTTCTCTGTATTATCATCGGTGGAAAAAAGGTTTCCAGAGTGTAAATTTGTTATATCCTGCATTGATATTTAGTCTTAAAAGGAATATGTATTTAAAAAAATAAATAAATTTCAATTAGTATAAAACTATTATCAAATGTGATTTAAAAACTCATTTTTAAAATAGGCTTCAATGTTCTATTCATGTAGTAAACAGATAGGAAGGTATAAATATAGTGAATAGAATAAATATTATTTATTTATTTATACATTTATATTAAGAATGAATTGATACCTTAGAAAAAGATTTAGTTACAAGATTTCTGCTTCATCTGCCATCCAATTAAAGATATTTAATTATAAGTATGTTGGCATGACATGGAATGTTAAATCAATTTCAGTTAATCAATTACTTTTCACTTATTTTTGTAATATTATAACACGCAAAGTCCTTAAGAATATTTTATTTTAATTTATGTTTCATAATTTTCTCAGTTATATATGAAGGAATTAAATAATTAAAATATTATTATTGAATAAAATGTAAAATAAGACGGATGGGGAAGGCAGTATTTTAAAAGAAAAACATTATGCAAGCAGTGGTATAAGTGTTAATTGCTGTCGAATATTAGTTCCTTTTCCTAAGATATTGCTAGTTTGTATAAATGTGCGTATATTTAAAGGATGCTGTGTAATCAAATAGGTATAAAACATTGATTCATTGCTTTATACATCTGATTGTACATAAATTACTGCTACCTGCCATTTATTTTTCGAAATTTAAGATTTTCCTGTTGCCACAAACTTTAAGTTACTTACGCGATAGATCACCAATATCAATATAAACTCATTGATATATTACGATATTAAATTTCTGATATCGTCTAGCTGTATTTGACATTTGAACGATCTTTTTAAACTAATGTTGTTGACAATTGCTATTGATCAGTCCGATAATTGTAATTTTATTTATTAAAGACATCATTTCCATCAGTCATCTTTTTAATAAGCGGAATTTTTCTTTATAGCGCTATAATTTTAAGAATACGTATTGCTTTTTAATGTATCTATCTAAAATTGGATATTTCAATTAAAATACTTTGCACATTGTTATTTAATTACCACGTAAGGTATTAGCACAATTTATAATGTGTTGATGGTGAAGAATAATTTAAATATTTAAATGCATATGATTTGGTCGACAAATACAGGTTAATTATAATCAATTAAGCTATCGGAGTAAAATTAATATTTATTAAATATATTGCATATATATATATATATATATATATATATATATACTGAATAAAATGCAAGATAAATGTTTTTGGAATTTATTCAAACTGGTTTAAGAGAAAGAAAAAAAACCCTTTTATAAAAGAGATTTGGGATGATAGGGAAAATAATGCGTAAATGGTTTGGTGATTATTCAAATATGCTCGCCCTTACATATTTATCAACACAGTAAACGATAAAACAAAGCCTTTGCTTTTTTTCTTCATTTAACGGAATTTATTTTCGTTTTTTGTCCATAGAATTCAAAAATATCCGATATGCTTTTAACACAAAGAAATAATGAATTCTGCAGAAATAAGGGAAGCATGATAAATATCAGGACTTTCTTTATGTTCGCTTAACATTTTAGGTAGCTTTCTTTACAAAAAAGCTACCTATTGCAGCCGTTCGGAGGAAAGCGATTTCAAAAAAATTTGGTATATTTTCATCGATCATGACCCCCAGACCCCGAAACCACCCTCTGTTCAAAATTGATATATATATATATATATATATATATATATATATATATATATATATATATATATATATCTGACCTATGTCACACTGTAACTCCCGTAATTATGAACCGATTTCGATGTAATTCGGTGTGTACATAGTACATACCAATGTCTCGACCGAGTTCGTTGGCCAGCTTCATCCGCCGTTTTGTTTCAAAATGGCGGCCATTTAAAATTTTTAAAAAAATTTAAAACTTGAAATGTGGTACCAAAAAATTAAAAATGGAAAAATATTTTTTTGTTATGTATTTGACCTTTATACAAAGATTCCGGAGCAGTTTTTGTTTCGTCTATATCTTAAAAAATGGCTGAGTTATAGCATTTTGAATTTCTAGCGTGGCTGACATTTTGAAACGTCCTGAAATTTGTCACGCGATAAAAGGCGTATTTATGAACCGATTTGGATGTAATTCGGTGTGTACATAGTACATACCAATCTCTTGACCGAGTTCGTTGGCCAGCTTCATCCGCCATTTTGTTTCAAAATGGCGGCCATTTAAATTTTTTTTTAAATTTTAAACTTTGAAATGTGGTACCAAAAAATTGAAAATGGAAAAATATTTTTTTCTTATGTACTTGACCTTTATACAAAGATTTCGGAGCAGTTTTTGTTTCGTCTATATCTTAAAAAATGGCTGAGTTCTAGCATTTTGAATTTCTAGCGTGGCTGACATTTTGAAACGTCCTGAATTTTGTCACGCGATAAAAGGCGTATTTATGAACCGATTTGGATGTAACTTCGTTTATACATAGTACATACCAATGTCTCGACCGGGTTCGTTGGCCAGCTTCACCCGCCATCTTGTTTAAAAATGGCGGCCATTTAAATTTTTAAGAAAAATTTACATTTGAAATGTGGTACCAAAAATTGAAAATTGAAAAAATATTTTCTTCTTATGTGTTTGACCTTGATAAAAAGATTCGGGAGCAGTTTTTGTTTCGTCTATATCTTAAGAAATAGCTGAGTTATAGCATTTTGAATTTCTAGCGTGGCTGACATTTTGAAACGTCCTGATTTTTCTCACGTAATAACAGGCGTATTTATGAACCGACTTGGATGTACCTTGGTGTGTACATAGTACATACAAATATCTCGACCGAGTTCGTTGGCCAGCTTCATCCGCCATCTTGTTTCAAAATGGCGGCCATTTAAAAAAAATTAAAAAAAAAAAATTTAAATGAGATACCAAAAAATTGGAAAATGAAAAAGATTTTTTTTTGTATGTGTTTGACCTTAATACAAAGATTCCGGAACAGTTTTTCTTTCGTCTATATCTAAAAAAAAAATGGCTGAGTAATAGCATTTTGAATTTCTCTTGTGGCTGACATTTTAAAACCACCTGATTTTTGTCACGCGATAACAGGCGTATTTATGAACTATTTGGATGTAACTTGGTCTGTACATAGTACATACCAATGTCTCAACCGAGTTCGTTGGCCAGCTTCATTCGCCATCTTGTTTCAAAAGGGTTGCCATTTAAAAAAAATTAAATTTAAAATTCAAAATGAGGTATTAAAAAATTGCGAAATGAAAAAGATTTTTCTTATGTGTTTGGCCTTGATACAAAGATTTCGGAGCAGTTTTTGTTTCTGAAAAAATGTTCTTTTGTTGATATCTTAAAAAATGGTTGATTTAAGCATTTTGAATTTCTAGCATGGCTAACATTTTGAAACGATCTTGTATTTGTCACGCGATAACACACGTATTCGCCTATTTCGATGTAAGAAGGCATGTGGATAGTATACATCAACACCTCGACCAAGTTTGCTGGCCAGATTCATCAGCCATCTTGTTTCAAAATGGCGGCCATTAAATTAAAAAATATATATGTATTTAAAGTGAGGTGCAAAAAAATTAGAAATTGAAAAAGGTTTCTTACTTAAGTATTTGATCTTGATATAAGGATTCAGGAGCATTTCTTGTTTGTCTTTACCTTAAAAAATGGGTCAGATATAGCAGTTTCAATTTCTATTGTGGGTGACATTTTGAAAAATCTGATTTTTTGCATGCGACAGCACTCCTATATATTAACCGATTCCGATGTGAGTGAGCATGTGCACAGCAATTACTAAGGTCTCGACCAAGTTCACTGCTTAGCCTCATCCACCATGTTGTCTTAAAATGACAGGCACTTTAAGAAATTGCCGAATTTGGCAACCAAATATAAGTTACTTTAAAGAAAAGCAGCTTGGATAAAGCTGACTAATTTCGCGAAATTCTCATTGATTACATTGATAAAAATTAGTATTGAATCTCCTATATTCGGTTTCCACTAAATTGAGCTTCGTGTGTTTGCATGATATAAGTTGGCTTTTTTAAAATAAGGATTATGAAAGCTACCTCTTCCTCCCGGCACTGGCCGGAAGGACTTTCATTAAAATGAAATACTTTGCTTGCATTCGCAACAATATAATACTGTTTTTCTTTGTACAGAAAAGAAGAACAATGTCTGCATTTAATTAAAAATTGTTTATTATTTAAAGGTATTTTTATTCATAATACATCTGTACATTGAAAAGCATTCTTGATAAAATATATAACTTTTCAAATAATTGCAGATACTCGATTTAAAGAAAAAATAAATTCTTCAGAATTCTGCAATATTTAGCGATAATTTAACGCCTATAACAATAAATGCAGCTATTTAAACAGCAAAAAATTTCATTGGAAATATATAAAATCATTTAGTAACATTAAAAAGAAAAACAATATATAATATTTTTCATATTTACTGATTTGATTATAAAATAGTAAATAATTTATTTAAAGCATTCAGTTTATTTAACCGTATCTCATTTAAACGACGAAATGCTTGGCTTTCAAATATCGTTCTTTGATTAAATATTAAATGTAGCATTTAGAGAAAAATGTCTTTGTAAAAGAAATGTGACCAAAGCATAAATAAAATTCTCTTATTAAACTGATTCATTCAATATTTAATTTCTTGTTTTTATAAAGATAAATTAGTATAATATTAAGCAAACAATAACATATTTTGAAAATTCAATTTATTTAACTCGATATACTTGAACAGGTAAAATACCAATATTTCATAAATCTTTAATTAATTATTCAATTTGAATAAATGAAATAATTTCGAAAAGATATATTGGGGTGTAAATTTGTTTATTGTTTTACTTCATTATATTGTTTTTATAAAGCGTAATTAGTTTTCATATTACTTCAAATTTCTATGAAATAAGCAAAGACGCACAGTGATTATATTTTTATTAAAATGAGATAATAAAAATTTGTACTGATATATTAAAATTCAAATAATGACTTTTAAAGCTAACATGGCAAAAGTATAAATCAAATTCTTTCATTAAACTGTGCCATTCAATAATTCATTACTTGTTTTTATGAAGATAAATTAATAAATTACTAAGTAATTAATAACTTATTTTGATGTTTCAATTTTCTTACTTCTATATACTTGAACCGCTAAATATAAGAAATAATTTTAAATTTAAATCTGAGTAAATCGGAAAATTTAACAACAAGTCAAAAAAATTAATATTTATTTGTAATATATTAATATAAAAACTGTCGAGGAATTCCTACACCTTGTTTCTGTCTTTCATCTAGATGAATCATGTAAAATATACGTGAAAAAGAGAATTGTTGAATGCATTAAAGCAATTGCACTGTTCAATTCTGTTCTATGGAAGAAAATATTCTCCTCAAAACTAAACGATTACTTTATAGTGCAATCGTCCAAAGCATTTTAATGTGTGATCCAGAAACATGGACGTTAAATCTCTATCTGAAAAAAGAAATTACGCTACCGAAATAGACTTTTGTCGAAGATCATCAAGGTCTTCAATGTTGAAAAAATTTAACAAATCAAATATGCGGAAAATCATGCATGTCAAACAGAATGTTTTACAGATTACCGACCATAATAAATTTAGGTTGTATGGGTATGTTCGAATAACGAAAGAAGAAAGTTTTCCAAAAATTCTTTTAGAATGGATTCGTAAGGGGCAAGAAGGAACAAAAGACCAGGAATGACTTGCAAAAATTCTAGTGAAGGGTCATTGAAGGCTATTAAGTTATGTGGTGTTATTGCTCTGAAAGAAATATATAATAACTCTCAAAAATACTTTAACACTCTGACCGCCAAGCAAAAGGGCAAAATAATAATGTTTTGTTATGTGTGCTTAAAAAAAAAAAAAAAAAAAAAAAAAAAAAAAAAAAAAAAAACTAAGAAAAGAAGAGTTTTTTCAACATGATGAAAAATTTTTAATTACGTATAGGAATATAAACTTTGAGATTATTAATCACAACAAAATGTTTTTAAACTGCATTATATTTGTAGAATTGCAATGATTTAAATAATGCTTCTGTTACAGTAAAACCTACAGCTTAGTGACCGGATATATTAGTTCGCGGTGCTGAGTAGGTTAATGGGCCGAGCCTCCCCCCCCCCCCCAAAAAAAAAAAAAAAAATCGTAAGTATGGTGATGATAACTAAATAGTAATATGCCAAAATTTTGCCGAATTTTCGCAAATATTTAATTTAATAAATTGTATAATTTAAGATATATAAAATGGTCTAAAAATATGGGGATATCATAAAACATGTATTTTATTCAATTGCTTATTTATTCTTTGAGTTTTTGTTTTTATAAAGAGTAATTGCTCGTCATATTATTGTAAATCTATCTCAGTTAACCATAGACACAAATCGATTATTAATTTATTTAAATGAGAGGATATGCCAATATTTTGAGAAACGAAAAATTAACATGCTAAGAGCAAAGCTGAAACAAATTTTGTTGTTAAAACGTAGAGAGCTGTTTTGGAGCCTCTATAGCTTCATAATCAGTGCAACGGAAAAATTGCATATAACAATTTATAAAATCATAGAGAGGGTAAAAGGCGCGCGATTTTACCCCCGATAGCAAGTTGCATTTTTCACACCCTTTATGGTTTTCTGCGCTTTTGTTTCGTAATTTTAGCCATTGCACTGATGATCCTCATTGTTTCAATTTGTTCTTATCATGCTGTCTTTCTGTTTCATAATTGTGTATTTATGTTTATATATGAGCTTTCTACGGCTTTCTGAACTTTAATTCGTAATTTTAGCCGTTGCACTGATGATCCACGTTGTTTAATTTTGCTCTTATCACGTTGTCCTTCTGTTTCAGCATTGTGCATTAATGTTTATATTTATTTTACCATGCATATTTGTACGTACGAATATTTCAAATATCTTCTATTTTAACCCATTTTTGCGTGGCGTCCTAATTTTGGGACGCTTTCTTAAAAAAAAATTCTCATTCCAAAAGGTGAAATAAATGTTTGTTGTAGCACAAAGTTGGATTTTCTTGAAATAAAATGGCACGTAAGGAAAGGTAAGGTATTTCTTTTATTTTTTATCGATCATTTTATAAGTGGTATTATTTATAAGACGAAACATTATTTTAGAACACGTATTTTTGCATTTTTTCATATTTCTGTTTTTTTGTTCGAATTTAAACCTTTATATATGGTCCCAATTTTGAGTCGCTATGCACGAATGGGTAGGGGATTTCTCCGCTACTGTATATCCATTAAATGTATATTTTATGCCATTTATTTTCTTACAAAATGGTTACATACCATTCGCATTATTATTTGGCTATTCTTTGTTATTACTATAGGGGGTAGGGGGTGGGCTCGGTTCAAGAACAAAACAACTACCCCTCATCTCCCTAAATAGTAAAAAAAAAAGATATATATATATATATCATACCGTTATGTTTTGTACTAGTTTAGTATTTGATATCCTGAGGTTGCTAAATTATATACAGTAGAACCTCGATTATCCGACGTAACTGGGACCGAATCGATAGCGGATAATCGAGAATTTATCAATAATCATCTAGTTTAATATGTAACATCGTCATAGAACTGCTATTAGGACTATTTCAAATGCTTAATAAATATATAAATTTAAATTATACATGAA
Source organism: Maratus speciosus (assembly GCA_963932465.1). NCBI lineage: Eukaryota > Metazoa > Arthropoda > Arachnida > Araneae > Salticidae > Maratus > Maratus speciosus. The sequence goes on from OZ010791.1 coordinate 136,942,400, forward strand.
AATAACTTTATTTGTTTAGAACAGGGGCGTGTGAACAGGGGGGGGGGTGCAAAAGTACAAATATACCGGGATCGGATCTTGCGAGAGCTCAAGCTAATTTCAATGTAATTCGAAGAAAGGGGCACCAAAATGCTTATCTCTACACGTTGTTTTTTGAAAGAACGCTTGCATATACAAGGAATGTGAAAGTAAAAAAAAAAAAAAAAAAAAAAAAATTGGAAAAAAATCAGGATATCGATATCGGTTTACGGAGAATTCCAGTTGAACGAGGATCAGATAATCGAAGTTCTACTGTACCATATATACTCGTGTGTAAAACGAAGAATTTTTGACAATTTTATGCAAGTAAATTAGGGGGTAGACTTATACGCGAGTCAATTACAAAAGCCAAAATTTAAAAAAAAGAAAAAAAAAACATTTGAATGCTGCAAAAGTCTGATTTTTTATGTGTATAAATAATAAAATAATATATAAAATATACAAATAATAATAATTTATTATTACAAAAAAATCAATGATTTGTTTTTGTTTACTTACTAATTTTTCGCATTAGTAAGTGAAATCTCAAATCAAAAGTTAAATTCAAAAATCAATTCAAAAGTTAGTCGGCGTATATGCTAGTATATACGGTATATATACTCTATTAGTAATTATTGATTATTATAAATTTTTACTATGCCAATAGCTAATGGTGAAGAGAAAGGGGGTCTGAGCCCAGCCCTTCCCCACCCCTTATATTAATAATAAAGAAATTTTTATAGTCAAATAATCACCCGAATGATATATAGCCTTTTTGAAACAAATTAAATGGCATAAAACATAGATATAATTCTTAGACAGTAACGGAGAAAACCCCTATCTTTTCGTGCCTAGGGTCCCAAAATTGAGAAGTTTAGATTTTTATATGTTAAATAAATATTTTTTCAAAGATATTTTTTTTTTTTTTTTTTACGTTCATTTTACACCATTTACTATAATTAAGCACAATATTCAGTTTAGAAAAATATTAAGGCACTAATGGGTTAAAAAAAATGTTTACTTCTCTAACAGTTGTAAATTATTATAAATGATGCGTTAAATGAAAGCCTATCAAAGATGGACAGTGATTAATCCTTGTAAATAGAGGTAATTAGAAAGTGCCCTACAAACCCTCTACGATAACATTTCATGAAATAATTTATTTGGAAATTTATATTCTATTAGTTATTGAATATTCTATGAAAAGTGCCGCTTGCGTTTAGATCTATTTTTTTTTTATTTTTTATTCACAACGTGCAAGGGCATTTAGTTACAAAATTTACATAGTGCTTCAAAAGTTTTCGTTAGAAAATGATAATTTTATAGATGCCGTTTGTTTTTAAATTTTGAGTGGTGAAATATCTTAAAATAAGAACACTGAAACTTGTACAAAATATAAAAAGTAGATAATTCAAGCATCTTTAAACGACAAGAGTTTCATTTTCAAAATAATCATTAGATTTACCTGAACAAAAGACCATGTTTTATAAATTTCTTTTCATATTATTTCATATATTCCTTTTATTTTTCTTAGACTAAGTTTATAACTCGCAGATATATTTTCTTTTACCCATTCCCCCATATAAAATCCAGTATAATTTAAAGCAAAATTTCATCTTTTAATCATTGATTCTTTGAAGTAGTTTAGTAGATAGCTTTTTAAATAACCAAGATCTCTGATTTTTATAAAGTTGTTCATAATTAATTTAATTTGTTACTAAACTTAATTTAAGAAATATTTCATAAAACACGTTATAAAATAATTCAGATATCTATTCAATAAGTATTAATTATATCTCACCTTCCACAAAATATTTTAAATGTAACATAAGCCATTATGTAACGAAATATGAATGTAACAACAAATCAAACGTATTAAAAATCTTTTCACGCTTAAAAAAAAAAAAAGAAAAAAAATATTTTTACAAAGTTTCTAGCTTGTTTATTTAGAATTTAATATCCTTGAATTCTAATGAATCAATTATTACAAATTTGGAGATGACTTTGAAAAAAACATAATACGTTTAAAAATCTAATTGCTCCAGCCCTTTATAAGGCCCTTTAAGGCCTTATATCATATCATAAGACTTAATTCTTATGATTTAAATTGGAAGTTTAAGATTTTGAAAAAGTATTTTCTTGAGTTCTCTCTAGAATAAATTAATTCTAATAATTAGAAAAATCTTTTTTATTTGATATTTTACTAAAATATAAATTTTCCATTTCTAAAATAGAATGCTTTCCTCGTTAATGAAGATGCGAATAGAATTTTTAAGTACATAATTTTATTTTTATTTTACATTTTGAGAGCACTTTACAACTAATTAGACATTTTTTCTCTAAACAGCTAATTTGTAGTTCAAAATTTTCACGCATCGTGTTAATTACATAGCACGTTTTATTACTGCTATGATATTTAATTAAAAATGTTTGGTAAGAAAGGCTCAGAATGGTACATACTGTGGCCTCAACAACATTTATAATTGTAGTGATAAATGAAAAGGATGTCATTTTACATTGCGGAATGCATATTGTTTATTATGGGGAGAGTGTGTTAGTTTGGACAAAGGGACGGAGTAGACAGCCAAATAACAATTTAAGTAATGTAGAAAAAATTACTAAAATATTTTCATAAATTAGTAACAATATTGAGGAAACATGTTGTTCCAAAATGTTATTATTATTATTATTATTATTATTATTATTATTTTGTAGCTAGAAGTTTAATGTCATGCATGAAAAGTAAAAATAAGGTTTATTTTTCGTTCTAGAAGCACTAAAAGTTTACATTTTAAATCGAAATAAACAAGCTGCCATAAGGTAACTGTGATTTATCTCCATTACATCTATAACACCCTTTTAGGTAGCTTTCTTTACAAAAAAGCTACCTATTGCAGCCGTTCGGAGGAAAGCGATTTCAAAAAATTTTGGTATATTTTCATCGATCATGACCCCCAGACCCCGAAACCACCCTCCGTTCAAAATTGATATATATATATATATATATATATCTGACCTATGTCACACTGTAACTCCCGTAATTATGAACCGATTTCGATGTAATTCGGTGTGTACATAGTACATACCAATGTCTCGACCGAGTTCGTTGGCCAGCTTCATCCGCCGTTTTGTTTCAAAATGGCGGCCATTTAAAATTTTTAAAAAAATTTAAAACTTGAAATGTGGTACCAAAAAATTAAAAATGGAAAAATATTTTTTTCTTATGTATTTTACCTTTATACAAAGATTCCGGAGCAGTTTTTGTTTCGTCTATATCTTAAAAAATGGCTGAGTTATAGCATTTTGAATTTCTAGCGTGGCTGACATTTTGAAACGTCCTGAATTTTGTCACGCGATAAAAGGCGTATTTATGAACCGATTTGGATGTAATTCGGTGTGTACATAGTACATACCAATCTCTCGACCGAGTTCGTTGGCCAGCTTCATCCGCCATTTTGTTTCAAAATGGCGGCCATTTAAATTTTTTTTAAAAATTTAAAATTTGAAATGTGGTACCAAAAAATTGAAAATGGAAAAATATTTTTTTCTTATGTATTTGACCTTTATACAAAGATTTCGGAGCAGTTTTTGTTTCGTCTATATCTTAAAAAATGGCTGAGTTATAGCATTTTGAATTTCTAGCGTGACTGACATTTTGAAACGTCCTGAATTTTATCACGTAATAACAGGCGTATTTATGAACCGACTTGGATGTACCTTGATGTGTACATAGTACATAGAAATATCTCGACCGAGTTCGTTGGCCAGCTTAATCCGCCATCTTGTTTCAAAATGGCGGCCATTTAAAAAAATTAAAAAATAAAAAAAATTAAATGAGATGCCAAAAAATTGGAAAATGGAAAAGATTTTTTTTTTTATGTGTTTGACCTTAATACAAAGATTCCGGAACAGTTTTTCTTTCGTCTGTATCTAAAAAAAAAATGGCTGAGTAATAGCATTTTGAATTTCTCTTGTGGTTGACATTTTAAAACGACCTGATTTTTGTCACGCGACAACAGGCGTATTTATGAACCAATTTGGATGTAACTTGGTCTGTACATAGTACATACCAATGTCTCGACCGAGTTCGTTGGCCAGCTTCATTCGCCATCTTGTTTCAAAGGGTTGCCATTAAAAAAAATTAAATTTAAAATTCAAAATGAGGTATTAAAAAATTGGAAAATGAAAAAGATTTTTTTTTTATGTGTTTGGCCTTGATACAAAGATTCCGGAGCAGTTTTTGTTTCTAAAAATTTGTTCTTTTGTTGATATCTTAAAAAATGGTTGATTTATAGCACTTTGAATTTCTAGCATGGCTAACATTTTGAAACGATCTTGTATTTGTCACGCGATAACACACGTATTTGCCTATTTCGATGTAAGAAGGCATGTGGATAGTATACATCAACACCTCGACCAAGTTTGCTGGCCAGATTCATTAGCCATCTTGTTTCAAAATGGCGGCCATTAAATTAAAATATATATATATATTTAAAGTGAGGTGCAAAAAAATTAGAAATTGAAAAAGGTTTCTTTCTTAAGTATTTGATCTTGATATAAGGATTCAGGAGCATTTTTTGTTTGTCTTTACCTTAAAAAATGGCTCAGATATAGCAGTTTCAATTTCAATTGTGGGTGACATTTTGAAAAATCTGATTTTTTGCATGCGACAGCACTCCTATATATTAACCGATTCCGATGTGAGTGAGCATGTGCACAGCAATTACTAAGGTCTCGGCCAAGTTCACTGCTTAGCCTCATCCACCATGTTGTCTTAAAATGACAGGCACTTTAAGAAATTGCCGAATTTGGCAGCCAAATATAAGTTACTTTAAAGAAAAGCAGCTTGGATAAAGCTGACTAATTTCGCGAAATTCTCATTCATTATGTTGATAAAAATTAGTATTGAATCTCCTATATTCGGTTTCCACTAAATTGAGCATCGTGTGTTTGCATGATATAAGTTGGCTTTTTTTTAATAAGGATTATGAAAGCTACCTCTTCCTCCCGGCACTGGCCGGAAGGACTTTTAATATATTAAAATTGCTTGAATTAGTAAAACTGAAGCTTAGATTCCGAATTTTAGCATGGGACTAGTGTAGACAGACTACTGGGGCTTAAAATAGGCAGTTCCTTGTTTTTAATAATTTGAATTTTTATTGGTAAATTTATTATAGTGTGACGGTGTGCAAAATGCATGTGACATTGCAAATATAATTATTATATTGAACACCATTTAAGACTGTATTCCATGTAAATAAGGATCTGTCCATGATATTTTCAATTGGCATTTTAAGCAGAAATTTAAAACTTATGGTGTTGCAATTTTTTTTATTAAATTCATAATTTTTTCTTTTTTAAATAATTAATTTAGGCTTACTTTTAAATTAAATCAATAAAATAGAACGAACGAATATATATATATATATTCTTCTATATTGGTTACCATGAGAAACATCTACTGTTACATTACTATAAAATAATCCCATTTCCAACAGGTTTTAGAGGTTGCGATCTTGCTTGTAATGACTGGGTGATGGCAAAACCTGGGAAAAATGTTTCTATATCTGACATAGCTTATTTATTTGGGAAAAAGATATATTTCATAATTTACACCTAAAAACATAACAAAGGCATAGAAACAGCCAAGTATATACCGTCGAATTTTGGGCCACTTTTTCCAGGTTCCACTCACATTTCCATTATTAAAAAAATATTATATTTGATTTTTCAACGTCGAAATGGAGTAGTAAACAATTAACATGAAACAATGAAGTGTATGGTTTTAAAAAGGATTTTTAAAAAAATATATTTTTAAAGTTTTGGAACAAAGGGCTTCTTTGGTCCATTCACTTAGTATCATATAAAATGAATACATTTTATATGTAAATGAATACATTTTTATGAAAAACCCTTTCAATAGCATTTGCCAATAAATTAACACTGAAAACCCGATACACAAATAGTTTTTTTTTTTTTTTTTATTTAAACGCAATTTCCAATTGTTAATATTAAAGAAACGAGAAACACTTTTCATCATGTTATCCTGAGCAACAGGAACAAAAACAATTAATATAACAAGAAAAAAAGAATTTCATAAAACAGCATCAAAAACTTTTAATTGCGCTAAGCCTTTCGAAAGATCTGACTCTCAAATGCTTTCATAGTAGAAGAACGTCTTTTTTGCGCCTGACGAAGAAAGACTCAGATCTTTCGAAAGGTCTAGCTCAATTAAAAGCTTTTGATGGTGTTTTAAGAGATTCTTTTGTTCTTATTCATTCACACCAGTTTTAACTTAATTTCTTTCAATTAATGTCACATTTTGCAACAGTAACTTAAAAAAAATACTTAAAACATGTTTTAAGAGATTTCATTGTATAAAAGGCATTTCTAAGTAATCGGGGCTATTTTCGGACCAAAACAGGCCTGGCACAAAGTGGCTCCGAAATACCAGTTTTCATGCTAGCTTTATGAAAACATAAACACTTTCTGCCAAAATAAAAAGTTAAAGGAAAAATTAGGATCACATATGTGTTACAGGTTACTAAATGTAATATTTTGACACTTACTTTATTTGTAGGTCTTGAATAGAAAGTTTGGAGAGTCTACACACGAAAACAGTTGTTTAGAAACACATTCAGTGTTGCCATTAAAAAAAATTAAATTACCCCCAAACTATTCAAATACCTTATAGTAGGGTATAAACTATTTTTCAAGGGCAAAAACTCCAAATTATCTTGTATTGTTTGTTCAATACAAATAATAAAATCTTTTTTTATGGGCTGAACCAAAGTAAACCTGCAAGGACCAAAATAGCCCCGATCGACGGTAGTCATATACTTATTGAAGCAACTAAGATTTAATGAAGACGAATTTGTGTCAAGCTATGTTACTGATCATTCTGAACCCTCATCTATTTCTGATTCACAATCACTAGTAACAAAGGAAAGAATCAGCACTATTGGCAGGAATGTAGCTAAATATTATTGCACTGAACACAGAAGCATTTTAAGAAGTGCTTTAGACACACCTTCGACTTAAACTGCTTTTCACCAGAAAATATTTTCGATAAGAAAGACGTAAATAAAATTATTAGATGCATAGTAATTACTCCTGTGTCTGTGAATACTTTCGATTTAAACTAATTTTTTAAGAAGAAAATATTCCTGATATTAAAGAAGTAAATACAATTAGTAGATACATAGTGATTATTCCTGAACCTGTAAGACCATTTACACGAGCAACAAATCGCAAAAAAAAATTACAAATAGAGGAACAGTTAAATACAGAAACTAAATTTGGCACTTCTGCGAAAAAACGCATAAAAAATTTGGCACTAGCGAAACAACAATTGCAAGCAATGAAAAAAGAATTCAATTTCAGAAGAATAAAGTAAGTCCCCCTCCCCCCACCCCCACCCCCAAAAAACGGTCATAATGGAAATAAATGTATATAAATAAACAGGTCAAATGATATTTTAAATACATTTCAGGGGAGAATGAGATAAAAAATGGTCAGTAACATTGCGTTAGAAAAATTCTGCAAGAGTAATATTATTTTATATTTTGTACGCAGAGTTGAAAATGTGAATGGTTTAATAACTTTGATGGTAAATTTCTTCGGAAAAAAAAATCAAGCACACCATTTTATTTTTCCTGATATCAAAAATATTTTTCAAATTGAAAGTCGGGAAATAATGTCTAACCTCCCACAACTTGCAATTATTGCCTGCTCCATAAACCTCTTATAGACAGGGAAGCTGCAGCACAGACAATCACCTCATCGAGTTCACGGCTGAAATTACAGAATTAATAAACACTCGATTCGCATATTAAAATGCAATCGGTGTGCCAAGTCATATCATGGTGGAAAACACTTGAAAATTCCATTTTGTCGGTTGCTTCGTAGGTTTATCATTGTGGTTTCTTGCACTCAAAAGTATGAAAACATGGAGGACTGGGTGCAAGAAAACACAATGGTAAACCTACAAGTCAACTGGTAAAATCGAATTTTCCGGGTGTTTTCCACAAAGATATGACTTGGCAGATAGATTGCGTTTTAATATGCGAATCAAGTTTTAAATAATTCTGGAATTTCAGTTGTGAACTCTATAAGGTGATTGTTTGTATTGCCTCCTCCTGGTCTATTAGACGTTAACATCGACTTAACACAATACGATGTTATATATTAACAGTTATTTTTAATGAACTTTTGTAAAAAAAAAAAAAAAAAAATACTCGTTCATAAATGTACCCAACATGTACTGGTTTTGTCCACAGTAACCTCTTGTAAAGGTTAGTGTGAACACATGGATGAATGTTAAATACTGTCAATTTTCTTGTTGTTTAACTGCATTTATCATAATATTTTTTTTATATTAATAAACCAGAAATGACATTCTACAATTTAATAGGGTTGTAATTTTTTTTAAATACTCAAAAAAGCTATAACATAGGGAAAAAAATATCCACACTATCTCGCCTCTGCCTTATTACAAAATAAGTATTGAATCTTATCATAACTAAAGTCTAATGAGTTTGAGATGAAGAATTTGTAGCATACGTGCATGAGACTTTTGATACAATCCTGTAATATATTCCTTCTTGGGTTGGGTTTCACCCGACACAAAGCCCGCAATTTTTAATCAAATGCAACAGGGACTCGACCAGAACCTAAAAAACAATTATTCCTTTGAAGTAGGATAGTACGTATCTCTTTAAATATTCCTTTATTTTTTGGTAATTTATTCTTAATTAACTAACATAAAAAATACGCCAGCCCGAGCTCGAGATATTCAAATATAAACATAATCCGAACCCTAAGTGAAAGAAATAAAATCCATAGTTTAATAGAATTATGGAAAGCTGTCTAAAATTATATTTCTAAATTTGATTTCATCCTTATTGAACAAACGTAACAAATATACACTGATTAGTATTTAAATATCTAGTAATATTCTTTTGAAAAGTATTCAGGACTTTGTAATAATAGCGTAATTCCGAACCTAATTTAGGCCCCACCAGTGGCTGAGAGGTTCTGCTCTCGAAGCTGGTAGACGGGAGGTGCTGGGTTCGATCACAATCGCGCCCGTCGGCCTAATCGTTTGGAGTTTTCGTGGTTTTCTTCGAGCCATGGATTTCCATGCGTAAATACGGGTTAGGTTCTCTTAGAAAGACCCCCACGAAGGGCACTTCCCCCTTGGGCCCATATCCTTAGTGTAGATAATCGGCCGTCAAAAAACCAACCAACCAACCAACCAACCAACCAACCGAACCTAATTTAAAGCATAACTCGAACCCTAAACACAAAATGTCAACAGTAATTGCAAAGGAAGTTTCGCCTTTCGGGTAGATAAAACCGGATTAACCGAACCGATGCACATCTCCACTCTGCATTAGAAGGATAGAATAATAAGAATAGTAAAATAAAGAAAGAAATAATAAATAGAAAAATAAGGGAATTCTTCATTGACAATTTTAGATAGCATTAACTACAAAAAGTAAAAAGCCACCTATTGCAGCCGTCCGGAGGAATGCACTTCCGGAAAATGTTGGTATCTTTTCACAGATCATAACCCCCAGACGCCAAAGCCACCCTCCATTCAAATGTGACTTATATGTATATATATATATATATATATATCATTATCATCATCAACCGTTTTCCAATGTTTCCTGTCTAGTGCTTTCGTCATCCAATTTACATCGGCTACTTTTCTGATTTCATCACTCCATCTTACTTGAGGTCGTCTTTTTGGCAGTTTTACATCTCTGGAATACCACTAAAGGGTGTCTGTGCTACATCTATTGTCTTGTCTTCTTGCAATGTGCTCATCCCATTTCCATTTTAGCCGTTTAATTCTTTCAATGATGTCAAAAACTTTCGTCTGACTTCTTATCAGGTTATTCTTTTTCTGTCTCTTCTAATTATACCTAGCATACATCTTTCCATACTTCTCTGTGTTGTTTGTAATCTTTGCACCATCCGTTTTGTTAGGGTCCATGTTTCTGCTCCATAAGTTAGCACAGGCAAAACACATTGGTAAAATACCTTTCTTTTCAAACAAACAGGCATGTTACTCTTCAGAATAATATTGTTCTTCCTTAAAGCACTACATCCATTTCTTATTCTTCTATTCACTTCATTCATGATACTATTATCCGATGATATTTCCTGTCCAAGATACACATAACTTTGCACTTCTTTAATTTCAGTGTTATTGCAAACAATGCAAACGATTTTCTTTTTTGATGGAAATGAATTAAACATCACCTTAGTCTTTTCCAAGTTTATTTTTAATCCCACATTAATGTTTGCTTCTGCCAAATCTTTTAGTGCATTTTCGAATTCTTCAGGACTGTTATTGAAGATTAGAACGTCGTCAGCGAATAGGTAATGACTTAAATATTCCCCAAATAATCCCCTTTGTTTTCCCAGTCCAGCTTCTTGAAAATATTTTCTAAAACAGCAGTAAAAACCTTCGGCGAAATGGTGTATCCTTGTCTTACCCCTTTTCCAAGCTTGATCTTCGCTTTCCCTTTGTCCAAACGGATGGTTACTGTTGCTTTCTTGTAAATCTTCTTTATGATATTGATGTAAGGTTTGTCTATACCAATGTCCTACAGATATTCTACTGCTGCTGATGTGTAGACCGAATCAAATGCTTTTTCATAATCAATAAAGGCAACGCAGAAAGGTAAATTATATTTCTTATGTTTTTATATGAGTTCACTTACCGTTTGGATATGTTCCTTTGCGCCGAATCCACTTCGGAATCCTGCTTGTTCTCTAGATTGAGCTGAGTCCAAAACTGATTTGTTGTCTAACTGTCTTGTTGTTAAACCCTTGGTAAAAATTTTATAAATCACTGACAGTAAGCTGATCGGAGGGTTTTTTTAATGTTTTCCTTCTCTGCTTTCTTGTAAAGTAGCACCATCACAGCATTAATCCAATCTTATGGTACATCTGAATTCTCGACACATTTCGAAAACAATAAGGATAGCATATTTGCAAATTCTTCTCCTGCTTCTTTGATAAGTTCGATTGTAATTCCATCTTCACCAGGGCATTTACCCTTTTTTACAAATCTAATGATTTGTAAAACTTTGTCTGTCATCACTGGGATTATCTCTTTGGTTTCTGTTAAATTTTCTCGTGGATCACGTAGGTTGATTTCCGTTTGATCTTCACATTTATATAGATCGTTATAGAATTTTTCGATAATGCGTACTATTTCTTTATCGATTTTGGTGATTGTTCCAACTGCCCTCTTTAGTGCAAAAATAGCTTTTCTTCCAACACATAGTTTGCGCCTAGCAAATTTTAAACTTTTGTTATCTTCTAGAACTTTCTTGACAAGATCACAGTTAAATTTTCTGATATGTTCGATTACACATTTTCTTACCGTTTTACATAATTCAGCGCATTCACCTCTTGATTTAGGATCCTTTTCTTCATTTTAAATTCTCTGCTTTTCTTCAGCAATCCCCTTGTTTCTTCTGTTATTTTCTTTGTCTGCTTTACTTGTGCTTCGCCGACTATCTTCTTTGCAACATCTTGTAGAGTATTGATTAGTTTCTTGTTCACTACTGTAACATCTTGTTCTTCATCTAAAGTTGTTTGAAGTACTTGGACACGGTTTTTAAGTTCCAAATGGAATTCTTCTTTATGTTTCTGGAGATTTATTATATCGATATATTTCTTTGAGTGTTACAAAAGATTCATTCTTTCCATTTTAGTATTTAACAACAGTTCTTGAAAAAATAATTCATTATATACAACTGTTTGCATTCTGCAAACTCAATCAATCTGTTTCCTCTTTCATTACGCAACCCATATCCACGATTTTCTACCGATAACCCACCTTTCTCTTTTTCCCCAACTCCAACATCCCAGTCTACCTTAATTAATTTTATGTAGCATTTTCCCTTTTGATGGATTGAAACTACTTCTTCATAGAAATCCTCAACTTCTACATCAGTATAGCTTACTGTTGGTGCATAATCTTGGGTAATTTGCAGCTTGTACATATATATATATATATATATATATATATATATATATATATATATATATATATATATATATATATATATATATATATATATATAAATATTTATATATATATATATGTGTATCTGATTTTTGCCATGTGATAACTCTTGTATTTATAAACCGATTTAGATGAAATTAATTGTATACATAGTACATACGAATGTCTCAAACTAGTTCGTTGGTCAGTTTCATCCGCCATGTTGTTTTAAAATTGCGGCCATTTAAAAAATTTAAGTTTAAAAAGCGCTGGAAATAAATTAAAAACAGAAAAAATAAATTTTCTTAAGAGTTTGACCTTGAAAAATGATTCCAAAGCATTTTTCGTTAAGTTTTTATCTTAAAAAAGGGGTTGTTATAGCACTTTGAATTTCTAGTGGTGCTGATATTTTGAAACGATCTCATATTTGTCGCGCGATAACATGCGTATTTAGGCACCGATTTGGATGTAACTTGGTGTGCACACAGTACATACCACTGTCTCGACCGAGTTCGTTAGCTAGCTTCATCCGCCATTTCATTTTGAAATGGCGGCCATTAAAAAAATTAAATTTTAAAATAAAGTACAAAAAAATTAGAAATAGAAAAAGATTTTTTTCCTCATGTGATACAAAGTTTTCCTTGATACAAAGATTCCGGAGAATTTTTCGTTTTGTCTATATCTTAAAAAATGGCTGAGTTATAGCACTTTGAATTTCTAGGCTGACTGATATTTATAAACCATCTTATTTTTTTACACGCGATAACATGCGTATTTATGAACCGATTTGGATGTAGCTTGGTGTGTATATAGTGCACACTATCGTCTTGACCGAGTTTTTTGGCCAACTTCTTCCGCCATCTTGTTTAAAAATGACAGCGATTTTAGACTTTAAAAAAACTTTAATTTAAAATGAGGTATTAAAAATTAGAAATTGAAAAATAGTTTTTGTCATGTGTTTGATGTTGGTATAAAGATTTCTGAGCATTTTTTCCTCGTCTATATCTTAAAAAGTCTTTCCGACCAGTGCCGGGAGGAAGAGGTACCTTTCATATTCCTTATTTTTTAAAAGCCAACTTTTATTATTCAAACACACGAAGCTCAAATTAGTAGAACCCGATTATAGAAGATCCAATTGTAATTTTTGTCAGTACTGAATATGAATGAGAATTTCGCGAAATTAGTCTACTTTATCCCGGCTCTGGTTTTATTTAAAGTCATTTGTATTTGGTTTCCAAATTCGGCAATATCTTGAACTGCTCGCCATTTTAAAACAACACGGTGGGTGAAGCTAACAAAAGAACTTGGACGAGACCTTAGTAATTACTGTGAACATGCTCACTGACATCGAAATCGGTTGATATATACGAAAGCTGATGAAAGCAAAAAATCAGATTTTTCAAAATGTCACCCACATTATAAATTAAAAAGCTGTATAATCTCGAAATTAGTCAGCTTTATCCAAGCTCTTGTTTTATTTAAAGTGATTCATAATTGGTCGTCAAATTCGGCGATATCTTGAAGTGCCCGCCATTTTAAAACAACATGATGGGTGAAGCTAACCAATTAACTTTATCGAGACCTTAGAAATTCCTGTGCACATGCTCACTCACAACGGAATCTGTCGATATATACGAGTGCTGTCGCAGGCAAAAAATCAGATTTTTCAAAATGTCACCCACATTAGAAATTCAAACTGCTCCATCTTAGCCATTCTTTAAAACTAAACCAAAAATGCTCCAGAATCCTTGTATTAAGTTCAAACACTAAAGAAAGAAACTTTTTTCAATTTCTAAATTATTAGTACCTGCAGGTACTAAAAATTAAAAATTTAAATTTAAAATCCATTAAAATTTTAATTAAAAAAAGAATTTAATGGCCGCCATTTTGAAACAAGATGGCGGATGAAGCTAGCCAACGAACTTGGTCGAGACATTGCTACATACTATGCACATGCCATATCACATCCAAATCGATTAATAAATACGCGTGTTATCGCGTGACAAAAATCAGATTCGAAATGTGAGCCACACTAGATATTCAAAGTGCTCTAACACAGTCAATCTTTAAGATATCGACGACACAAAAAAGGCTCCGTAATCTTCGTATCAAGGTCAAACGGATAGGAAAAAATCTTTTTCAAAATCTCATTTTTTTGTACTTCTTTGTAAAATTATCTTTTTAATTCAATGGCCGTCATTTTGAAATAAGGTCGCGGATAAAGTTGGCCAACGAACTTGGTCGAGCCATTGGTATGTGCTATGAACACACCAAGATACATCCAAATCGGTTCATAAATACGCGTGTTATCGCGTGACAAAAATCAGATCGTTTCAAAATATCAGCCACACTAGAAATTCAAAGTGCTATAACTCAGCCATTTTTTATGATATGGACGGAATGAAAAATGCTACAGAATCTTTGTATCAAGCTCAAGCACATATGAAAAAAATCTTTTACACTTTCTAATTTTTTGTACCTCATTTTGAATTAAAATTATTTTTAAACTTTTCTAAATGGCCGCCATTTTGAAACAAGATAGCGGATGAAGTTGGCCAACGAACTTGGTCGGGACATTGCTATATATTATAAAAATAACATGTCACATCCAAATCGGTTAATAAATACGCGTGTTATCGCTTGACAAATATCGGATCGTTTCTAAATATCTGCTATGCTAGAAATTCAAAGGTCTATAACTCAGTCATTTTTTAAGATATAGACAAAACAAAAGACACTCCGAAATCTTTGTTTCGAGCTGAAATACATAAGAAAGAAATATTTTTCAATTTCTAATTTTTCTGCACCTCATTTTAAATTTAATTTTTTTTTAAATGGCCGCTTTTTCGAAACCAAATGGCGGATGAAGTTTGCCTACGAACTGGGTCGAGCCATTTGTATGTACTATACACATGCCTTTTCACATCCAAATCCGTTAATAAATAGGCGTGATATTGCGTGACAAATATCAGATCGTTTCAAAATGTCAGTCACACTAGAAATTCAAAGTGATATAACTCAGTCATTGTTTATGACATAGACGAAATTAAAAATGCTCGGAATCTTTGTATGAAGGTCAAACACATAAGAAAAAAATATTTTTCTATTTCTAATTTTTTTTGTAACTCATTATATATATATATATATATTTCAATTTCAATGGCCGCCATTTTGAAATAAGATGGCATATGAATTTGGCCAAGAAACTCGGTTGAGACAGTGGTATGTACCATGTACTCACTAAGTTACATAGTACATACCAAACATTACTAAACTACAAGTATATTACTAGATCGGTTCAAAAATTTGCGTATTATCGCGTGACAAAAATCAGATCGTTTCAAAATGTTAGCCATACTAGAAATTCAAAGTGCTATAACTCAGTCATTGTTTAAGATATAGACGAAACCAAAAATGCTCCGGAATCTTTGTATCAAGGTCAAACACATAAGAAAAAAATCCATTTTACTTTCTGATTTTTTTGTACCTCATTTGAATTTTTTTTAAATTTTTTAAATGGCCTCCATTTTTAAACAAGATGGCGGATGAAGCTGGCCAACACACTCAGTCGAGACAGTGGTATGTACTATGTACACACCAAGTTACATCCAAATCGGTTCATAAATACGAGAGTTACAATGTGACAAAGATCATATGTATATATATATATATATATATATATATATATAAACATTTGAACGGAAGGTCGTTTCGGTGTCTAGGGTCATGATCGATGAAAATATACCAAAATTTTCAGAACCGCTTTGCTTCGAACGTCTGCAATAGGTGGCCTTTTGTAATGAAAGCTACGTAAAAGTGACTGAGTTACATCACTTTGAATTTCTAGCGTGGCTGACAATTTGGTGCGATCTGATTTTTGTCACGCGATATTTTCGTATTTATTAACTGATTTAGATTTCACATGGCAGGCATGGGCCTAATATATAGCAATGTCTGGACCAAGTTTCTTGGCCAGCTTCATCGGCCATCTTCTTTCAAAATGGCGGACATTTAGAATTAAAAAAACATCAAATTTAAATTGAGGTACAAAATTTAGAAATTGAATAAGGTTTCTTTATTAAGTGTTTAATCGTGATGCAAGGATTCTGAGATTTTTTTTTGTCTTTATCTTAAAAAAATGACTGAGATGTGGCAGTTTGAATTTCTAATGTGTGTGTGACATTTTGAAAAATCTGATTTTTTGCTTTCAACAGTACTCGTATATATCAACCGATTTCGATGTGAGTCAGCATGTTCTCGGGAATTACTGAGGTCTCGTACAAGCTCGTTGGTTAGCTTCACCCACCATGTTGTTTTAAAATGGCTGGCACTTCATGATATTGCCAAATTTGACTACCAAATATAAATCAATTTAAATAAAACCAGTGCTTGGTTAAATCAGACTACATCGCGAAATTCTCATTCATAATCAGTATTGACAAAAACTAGTATTTAATCTTCTATGAACGTGTTCCTCTAATTTGAGCTTCGTGTGTTTGAATAATATAACCTAGCATTTTAAAAATAAGGAATATGAAAACCACCTCTTCCTCGTTGCACTGGCCGGAAGGACTTTTTTAAAACTGTCACCTGGCCTGGTTGATATTACTGTTCACCTGCATTTCAGGTAAATTTTTTGTATTGACTAGCATAACGGAACAGAATTGGTAGTGCAAATTCTGTAGTCATTCTACAACTCAAATTTTATTATTTTTGAATTATGAAAAAAAATGTGGTTAAATCATATATCAAGTATTAGTTTCTACTAGAGGCCACACATTTGATCCTAATTGAATTGCACTTTGAGTAAATACTCTGCACTTAAAAATTTTGAAATATCTTTATAAGTGTATGGTATGTTTACCACATTTTTAATAAAAAAAAAAACCTTTACTAGAGAGAGTTGAATTACCCAGCCAGTGGGGTTTTATTAGAATTAGTTAGCAATTAGAAGTTTAATAGAAAAATGAATTATACAATTCCGTAGTTTTTGATGAACCATCTTCTTGACCAGAAATCTTAAGAATATAATAAATCCATTGTAAAAATTGTGACATTTTAATCTTCATTAAAATTAATGAAGAAATAGATAAATGTTGCGGAAATAAAAAACTATAAAAGAATTTTTTAGATAAGAAAAAAACTCTTCCATTTTTTTCGTTTCCGTGTTACTGAAGGAATATAATTTATTTGAGACTGATTAGTTTCAAATGTAGTGTGATTAACACTAGATTTACCAAGGTGACTCATCTATGACACTAGAAGTGATTTTTCGCTGGTATCACTGTTGTTTTTCGAAATAAAACATTGAATTTTATTACATTTCCTAAGTACTCAGTATAATGTCATAACTAGAATTTATCTGAAATACAGCGAATACTGTTTTATGTGAAGTTCATTATACTTAGAATTACCGTGCTTGGTTATCGCTGACCCGACAATATAATGGTTTTTCTTTTACTTCAACAGGTCTTTCAACTCTACATTTTGCAATAGCAGAAGAATAATGTAAGAAGACTTGCTTTCCACAGAAGGGGGATATAGGGTTAGGGGCATATCCACACATATCCACACATTTGCCTTGCACGTGCATTGCAAATGTGTGAGTTTTTATTTGATTTCAACTCTTAAATATATCTTTTCGAAGGTTGCAGAATGTTGTTATCTCAATTATTCTTTAGAAATTGAGTACATTGAATATGTTACCTGTTATAAACCGCACTGTGTAAAATTAAGAATATATTAATATAATTGAAGTTCCTCGCATTAGTGATGTCAAAGCGCCGGATAGGTCTTTCGAATGATTAAATTTTAAAGTTGCTAAGTGAACGCTCAGAACATGATTCTTGCGATGAAATTACATCTGATGATTATGAAAATTTTGACATCTCAATTATTCTTTAGAAACTAAGTACATTGAATATTTTGCCTGTTATAAACCGCACTGGGTAAAATTAAGAATCTATTAATGTAATTGAAGTTTCTGGCAGTACTGATGTCAAAGCGCCGGGTAGGTCTTTCGAATGATTAAATTTTACAGTTGCTAAGTGAACGTAAAGAACATGATTCTTGCGATGCAATTACATCTGATGATTATGAAAATTTTGACATAAATGACAAAACAAATTTTCCCGAAAAAGTCCTTAAATATCTTCACCCGAATACAGTTCAAGTGACAGTTAGCTGAATGAAAATATCTCATGTAAATGCAGTGGAGGAAGTAATGAAAACACTAATAAATATGTCTTTTTGAGAAAATACAAAATAAAGAAGAAATCTGACAAAAAGGGGAGAAAGATGCAAAATGATTGAAAGTATTTCAAGGAAACGTAAGATCAAACTATATGGAAGATAGAGGTACAGTGTTAAATATATTCTGGTCGATGACATATCCAAAATCTAGCGGTTCAAAGTGGTAGTTTTTAAAGAGGCAACAGTTTGTTACATAAACAGAAAAGTCGGTATTTTTCCGTTATACATTGCCGACACCATTGTCGCCAAGCGTAATAGTTGGCGCAAAATGAAAATGACGTGAATTGAAACATTTGAAAAAATAAAAGAAAGAACATTATCGGTAGTAAAGTGAGCATTAAAAAAAATAAAATTTCAAAATTACAGACTTTTACTCACTATTTTATTAAATCACAAATATATACTTAAAATAAGTGAACAAATAACTGTTATACAATAAAGTAATAAAATAAAACTCATATTAAACAGCTGGCATAAAATTATAAATATCTTTTTTTGCAGTGCAGTAAACAGTGTCACGATCAGCGTTGAAATAATTTGTGCATTAGCATACATTTTAAAATGGTGCCCGTATAACGGAAAAATATCAAAAAGTCTATACTGTAAAATTAGCAGGGGTCCTAACAGAGTAAAAAATTGCACGAGAATCTGAAGTTATCAATCCACGGACCGCTTCAGAAGTTTCCCGCAAAAGAAAACGTTGAGAGATAAAGAAATTCTACGACAATAAAACAAATACCGTGAGTTAAAAATGTTTAAAATGTGTATCAAGGATTATGTAGAGAAAAAAAAAACAAAAAAAAAGAGGTTAAAAATAAGAAGGAAAAAAAAAAGAAAGAAAAAAGGATCAGAGACCATAGCATTTTGTATGAATTGCTTGGATGGAACGCTGTATAATGTAAGAAAGCAAATCAGGGAAATCTGTCTTTATATCTGCAACATTTTATTTATCTGCATGAACATTATTACGAAAATGAAAGTTATAATATATACATTTTATTATAAATAGATGTCAAAATCCCAAATTTTCTATTCTACTATTAGAAAAAAAAATCTTTGGTGGTATCTATACACCTAATTGCATATAATGTAACATTCTAGAAGCTAAATAATATTTACCATCAATTAAAATTCACTGCATTAATCAGAAAAAACATATTGTGTATGTATCTCCCATGCAAAAACAAAGAATAACATCACCGAAGGCCATGTGTAACGTATCACCCAACCCAGTAATTGTAGGTATAGAAGAAACACTGTAATGCTAGTGTTAATAAGTGTTTACAACACTTATTTTAGACAAAAAATTTTATTGTTTATATGTATCCGTAATCCGTGTAAAATATTAAATCAAAACATAACAATATAAATTTTTACCTACATATTTTCAAAAATTTTACTATTACATAAAAACTTTACAGCTAACATTTTTTTCCTTTGCACGCTAAATTCTATAACATTTATGGTACATATGTATAACATCATACACTCTAACGTTAATAAATTTCAAGTTACTTGCATGGGTTGTCGCTAGCCAAATCATATTTTAATAAACTTTAATTTAAAATTAAATACTTTTAGTTAAAAAAGACAATTATTAAACAGGAAAAATAAGGATTTGAACTTTTGGGACGTTTTAAATTTAATTTTATGCAAATTATAATGCTAAAATCGTTAAGGACAAAAAGTAAAAATAATGTGATTTATACAAATAATATAAAAAATTCAAATGCTTAAAAAATGAAAGCTTTGAAATCTTTGGAATAGAGTAAAAAGAAAGAAAAATAGATCAATAAAAGCAATGATAAGGAAATGATAAAAACAACATTGTGAATATGGCTTCATCAGATAAATGTTTTCTTTGTTAAATATTTATCGACAAAATGATCAACGAAGAAAACAATTTTGTTTTCATGCATTTAGCCAAGCAAACTAATTTAACGTAAAATATAAATTATTTACTTTGTGTCTCTATGAACTGTAAAAAAACGCAAATGTTTATCAATCTAAACAAATATAATATGACCAATCACAAACAAAAACGTATAATAACATATTTTAAATTAACACCATTCCAAAAAGTGTTTTTTTTTTTTTAATTTTTCGAAACCTCAGATACAAATATATGTTTGAGATTTAAATAAGATTTTTTTCATAAAAACAGTATTCGTAAACAGTATTTCGTTTGCTCCCACTGATTTTCGAGCACGTTTCCCAATAGCTTTGTTGGTGTTCTAATCCGTTTTCTCATCTTGGAATAGGACAGTTTCATATGACGTCACAAATCGACCATTGAAGGTCAAACAACGAAGGGCAGTTGTGATTGTTAGCTGATAGGATTATGGGAGCGGCTGGAAGTCAACCGGGTAGTTGCGATTGGCGGATGAAAAGGTCCTGTACATATATAGTTTTTATTTATTATTTTTTTTTGTATGCTATTTATTTTCAAGTAAACATTTTCGTGTTCAACAGATATTTTTTACAGACAAATATGATAAATTATCAGCCTCAACACTAACATATTAGTTAATACTTTTTAGTTATTCTTACAGGTATAAATTCAGATAGCAGCTAAAAATGTTTAAATGAGAATTTATCCTTAAAACCGATATTTTTGTGTGATAAAACGGATTAAAACATTATAAAAGTACTTGGAAACTTTTTCGCTAATTAATGACAAAAAAGACCTTGTTTTTATAAATGATTCTTTGAATCTTGAAAATACATTCGTTATTGAGGATTCTAAATATAGAAAAATCGAAATCTTGCGTCAGACGGAATAGGTTATTGTGCAATTCATTATGTGATTATTATATATTTTAGTC
The DNA here is from genome assembly GCA_963932465.1 of Maratus speciosus. NCBI lineage: Eukaryota > Metazoa > Arthropoda > Arachnida > Araneae > Salticidae > Maratus > Maratus speciosus. The sequence goes on from OZ010791.1 coordinate 136,963,526, forward strand.
GATAAAAAAAAATATATATATATATATATATTTGTCTTTTGATTTACAATGTGTGATATATTTTTGTTAAATCGAAATGTAGGAAGTGTAACATACAAGTGATACATTTTCAACTTTTTTTTTTTTTTTGTAGTTTTATGTGTTTTAAAATTTTCAAGGTTATTTTTCTAGGTATATAAAGATCTAAATGCTTTTTAAGTAGCATAAAATGTCTGTACGGGTGATACGTATGCCTCACAGACTTTAAAATGTACTAGCTGTTTATCCCCATTCTACGCATGGAGATCATGAATACAATTCTAAAATCAAAATTAAAAATAACTATTCGATTTAGAAAAATACCTTTCTACTACTGTGCATTTTTTTATGAAATATGTATTTTCATATTGCTATGGCAGCTGACGATAAAAAGATATCTTTGGGATAAAGGAATAAATAGAATAAAAAGTTTTGTTGATGTTTGAGATAAAACGTTTTTCCTCATTAGAAAAAAAAGGTAATAATTAAGCGCAATTGAATAATCTCTAATTATTTGCATGTGAGGCAAAATAATTGCCATAATACCAGCTACAGCTTCTTAGTATTGCACCTTTGTGTACGTAATATGTATATATTTAATTATTTTCATGTGATGTAAAAAATATAGTAATACGTGCTACAGCTTCTTAGTATTGCAGCATCGCGTACGTAATATGTATAGATCACATTGCAGTAAACATTTAGAACTGGTTTGAACGCGTGCGATAAAAAAGGCAAAAATTCGTCAAAACATACATATATATATACATATATATATATATATATGTATGTATGTATATATATATAATTTTCGAATTTTTTGACCCAATCGTTCATGGCCTTCTACCAGCAACCCGTGTGCCAAATTTCGTAGCCCTGCGATCTGTATTTTCCGAGTTTTTGAGGTTACATAGGTACGCGCAAGGATTTTAATAGGGTAGATACCGATAACTTTCTGACCACCAAAATCAGTATTATTTTTAGAAACTACTCAATATATGTTCCATAAACATCTGAAGGTTAATAGTATTTTTTTTTTCTTTTTTTCATCATTTGTTATCGCATACAATTTTAATTCAGACGATAAAATATGCTACTACCAATTTGAATATGAATCTGAATTGACTTATTAACACGGTTTTCGACAAAAAATATGTCCAATATATAAAAATATTATAATAATAAATGCAAAAATACTAAATATATTATTTACACATTTAATATTTTAATTTTAAATGTGTAAATATATTTAAATGTATAAATATATACTTTAACATACATAAATATTTCAAATATAAAAAAGCAGTTTTTTGAAATAAACAATTTTATGCGATGATAATATTTACACTTTATCACAATCCCCCCCACCCCCCCCCCCACGAAAAAATAATTCTTCTTGTTCAAACAGTTGGCATCGTCTAAAGAATATATTTTCATTGAATTCTGGTCATATTTTTAATTTAAATAAATTGGATATGTACATCAATTTTGTTCATTTTATAAACACTGATCTTAGAATACTAATTTTAAAGTACTTAAGATTTTTAAGGGTTTTTTAAAACAATGAGGAAGCGAAATAACTCTCTTAATCTCTTTCTGAAAAGAAAAACGAATCCTTCATTGATTTTCATGAGTTTGTTTTATGGAAGCCATGAGACACCTTGCATATATATATATATAAGCTAAAAATCAGGAACGTTCATTAATATATCTTTTCTTATCATATTCTTTCTTATTCATTTGCTGACATATTTTAACAATGTAATTTGGTTATATCTTGTTAAAAGACTATTCATGTTTGTTATACATGACAATATGTCTCATCAAAAGTGCATATTCATTAGTGAATTTTGTATTAAATTTTTAGCAAGGCAATTTTTTCAGCATTAATAACAAATATGTTACAAATAACAAGAAGATTATTTTTTTTGTAATCCAATGACGTTTTATGATTTATTTATATCTGTTAATTAAAATATTATTTTTTATAGTGCCGATGTTTTAGATTTAAATATGTTCAAAAAGTAATTTATTTGTTTTGTTTTTTTGCATCTTAAACAGTGTAGACACAGAGACACATACATAATTATACATATGTGTTTGAAACAGCATCTCATTTGTGCAATATAATGTGTACACGATATTTAGTATAGCATATCTACATATATACACATTCAAGCTGGAGATTGTGCGTATTCAAGATTTTCGCTTTATGTAGATCTTTTCAAACATGATTAAATCATTAGTTTTAAAATCACTAAATATATCTTAAATATATTAATATACGGTATAAGATCATTATATCGTGCACCTTTTGACTAAAAATACATCGAACTTTTTTTTATAACACAGATCATTTTACACGTTGTAATTTTTAATTTTTAATTACCTTACAAAAATGTACGGAACAATCTATTATATTAACACTGCGGAACTAATTATAAAAACAAAATTATATAATTTAAAAGCATCTATACTACACAGCCTTTTGTGTAGTAATATGGATACAGATCAGCAAGTGTGTGCATATACTTGTTTCTATCATTTATACATAAACTGCATTTGAGAATTCTGATTCCTAAGTAGACCACATAATTTGTATGACATCATTCTTTCTTTGCAGTTTCAGGATTCCATCTAACCTTTTAAGTTTCTCTTTTATCCTCTATAACTTGAGGATTTCTTAATACTGATTTTAATTAGTTTCACTGTTATTTTACATTTTTTATTTTTACTTTATCTGTTTTTTGTAGAAGTGCTGTACGGGGAAAGCGAATACTGTTTTCTGTAACTTCGTATAATGAGACTTGATACCTGCATTTTGAAAAAAATGATGTAATATGTTTAATTCATGTAGTGATTTAACAAAAATTAGATGTTTTAGAAAACGATATCCATAGCTTATCTTGCAATAGTAATGGCATAATACATATGAGTATTTGGGAGTCGGTCAATTTCAATGACACCACAAACAACATCACTTCTTGTCACTAATGATAAAACTGTCACATTCAGGCTGAGATGGCCAAAACCGTTCTTCGCTGTCAAGTTCATTTGGTGCCCTGACAATGAAATTAATCTAAAATACAGTCATTCCTTTCCCTAAATTATACGTGAGATATTTCGTATAATATTTGGCGTAATATTTTATTTTCAAAACTGCATGAATGTCGCTATTTAACACTAATTTCTTTGGCTACTTTAATAGGATAAATTAAATGCAATGTTATAATTAAATTGGTGGAAATATACATTTTCTGATATGTTGTTTGATACATGGTTTTCCAGCAAAAGTAGGGCTGGCTGCTATTTAGGAGGTTTTGTGTGATTCATGCAAAGTACCAAACATATAAAAATTGTTAGCGGTTAACTTAAGTCCGACAACATTTGAAATTGGGCCCGGCAAACTTTCGAGCTTGAGGACCACGTCAATTAGCTCTCCTGAAAAGTTTCGCGTATCGCTCATAAGTCATAGGATAGAGTACTAGCTTAGGTTACAAATGTTTTCTGTAAGATACTTGTACCCAATATGGACAGTGCTCTCAATATGGACACCCCTAATATATTTAAAAGTAACAATTTTGATCGAGAGATGGCGCTACATGTCCGCGAAGAAGAGCAGATGAAAAGATAATTAAGCCTGGAAAGTGTTAAAAGCGCGCTGTTCGCCATTTGGAAGGGAACTTGTTGTTTCGTGGTGTGCTGATTGCAATTACATGTAAGTTTACATTCATATTAAATATGGTAAAATTACTTTAAATATTGAAAAGTGGATTGTTCTAGAAAGCTGATAAAACATATTTTCGATTGCTATTGCATATATTGCTTAAAAATGTTTTCTTTGTTTATTTATTTCAAGATTTATTAAAACTATTCCCGATTTCCAATATGAACACCTTATGTCTACATTGGAAATACAGCAAGTGAATCTTCAGATTCACAAATTTGTAAAATATCTGTTTAATGTCATTTGAACAATCCTCCAAGAAAAAAATCCTCCAAAAAGCCCTTGCAGAAAAATCAAAAGAAGCCTCCCCTCAGTAGTGTATCAGTTGGGGGAATCGCAGGTACCAGCGGTATGACTTCCTCAAGAAAGAAGAGCTGGTACTGCTTCTTATGCAGTATTGATGCTGTTGCAGACATGCGGCAGATATGTCCATGAGGACTGTGTGGGATTTACCGCCCATGATGAAAAAGCTTTTATTTGTCCATCCTGTGAATACTGAGTAATAACAGATGTAAATTCTGCAGACAGATGCAATAAAGCTAAGCAAAACCAACTATATTATTTCATAACATTTTGTAGTAACTGATGTGCTTTGCATGGGTCTTCGAAGAGCCACAACCGAAAATGACCTCCCCCCCCTTCTACAGTGCATGTTCTGAAGGTATTTACTGTGCCCCCTCCTCCCCCGCAATACTTTAAGTTATATTTATTTTAATCCCCTCTCCTCTAAAGTCCCTTGGAAGAGTGGCTCTTCCATACACCCTGTGTAGTAGGTCAATAAGGAGCCACCTGTCCCTAATATGGACATGCATGTCCATAATAGGGACAGGTGGTTCCTTATATGGACACTTGCAAAAACGTTTTGTTTGTATCATTAAAATTTAACCAGAATAATTACAAGGTCGCTAATTTTAATAATGATAGTAAATAGTACAAGGATAGTGGTCATATATTTTGGAGTCCTTTGACGAGTACACGGGGGTGAAAAAAATCAATTTTCCTTAGGGTGTCCATATTGGGTACAGGTACCTTATAAGCACAGCGGAAAATCATAATTTTAATTTTATTCTTAACTTCAAAAAAAGCTTTATGTATTTATATTTGATTTAATATATAATTTTGTAATATGAAATTCTATATATTTTTTCATTAAAATATATTATGCATTCCAATATTTCGTCTTTTGTTGATTTTTTCTATGAAATTATGAGATTTTCCCTAAAAAGAGACTTCTAATATATTTTCTTATACAAAAAAATCTTTCGTTTTATATCTTTTAAACTCACACATTAAGCAGCTAAAATAATCTCATTTGAACACAAGTGACTGGCGGGACACCAACTGAAGATCCTTATTCTAAAAGACCTGTGATGTGCTCCATCTAATATTTTGGATTTGATCGTATTTCTGCCACAAAAATATATAATATATTGCCATAAAATGTCCAGCTACGGATACATTAATGACAATATTCGCATTTGTGACAATGTTTGTTCTGATTTTTTTTTACCTTCAAAACAAATATGGCTTTTAGACAAAACACTTTCCGTGATTATTATGTACCGTACAAAAACGATTTCATCTATATTTTATGCATAATGGGAAAGAAATAATATTTATTTAGCAAAATATACATTTTTTTTAGGAATAATTTTACTTGTGGTATTTACTTGTGTTATTTGTCGATCTGAGAGCTTAATTTTTTTGTTTATATCCAAATGCTCCGAACTTTAAGTCTTTGAAAACGATTCATGGCAAGGCATAAAACCTTACACGTAGTATCTTGATAGGTTGTCGCATAACACTTGTTCAAATTTCTTTTAAATGCTGCATCAGTCTAACGTTGCAACAACACAATATAGTTGCACAACTAGATCTTTTTAAGTGCGACTAATGAAGACGCAAGAATTTTTAACGAATGAGAAAATGCCCTTTTCCCCTCCATCTCGAATATTCTTTCTCGCATCATCTGCGCAGAATTTACTTCTTGACCTTCAGCGACAGTCGAAATGCAATTGAATTTTGCAGTCAGTAAATTGCTATGAAATATTTTCAGTTTTATCACCTACTTACTCTCAGAAATACCTACATTATGTTCCAGAGGAAACTCAACTTTTTCAATTGGATTATTATTACTCGTTTTCTAATTCTCAATACGCATGTGTTCCCTATTTTCAAATGTTGCAAGATACGTGCAGATCGCGCAGAAGAACCATTTTTGATTGTAACTTATTGTATAATTGAGGAAATTATTCATGTTCATACAAAACATTTAACATTGCAACATAACTTTTTCTTCATTATTGTGTCATGCAGGGTCTGTTCCATAAGTAAGATGAATGACCTCTCGCCTCCGAAGCAAACCGCTACTAATGCGCGTGCAATAACGAAAGAGTGTCGGGGGTTTAGGGCAGCCAACGATATCTGCTTCATACAGCCTGCAAGCTGTTCCACAGGACTGCTAATTCGAACCCTTGTTTTAGTGGCTCGACAAAATTTCAAGATGCCGCGTTTCGTTCCGTCGGAATTTTGTGCTGCAATCAAGAAAATGGGCACCAAGATCTTTCCCAGGCTGACCTTATGGTGATAATAGCATGTCCCAAAATATAGTTTACCAAAATATGACACAGGATGTTCCGGGATGGCAGACAGGACCCCGAGGACAAAAACCGCTCTGGACGACCGTCAACGTCAACTTCTGACCAAAATGTGAAGGACATGAGGGACATCTTGAACTCTGTTCGACGCCTGAGTGATAGAATGCTGGCAGATGAGTGTGATATCCCTAAAAGAACTGCACATAGCATTGTTATCGAAGATTTTGGCATGCGGAAGACCTACGCGAAGTTGGTCTACAACGGGCTTTCCGATGAACAGAAGAATGGGGGTGGAAACGCGGTGTGGCAACACTGACCTAGCTGCCGTACAGCCCCGACTTGGCACCACCGGACTTCTTCTTTTTTTCTTTTTACCGAGGATCAAAACGGAACTCACTGGCCGCCATTGTGGGACTTTGGAAGCCGTCAACGAAGCGACGACGAGGTGCTTGAAGGAGTCTCGGTCGACGCCCTCGAGGTTGCGTTCAGCACCTGGCAAAAACGTTGGCGCCGGTGTTCCGTCGCGGAAGGAAGCTGCTTTGAAGAATTTTAGTTGCTTACACCTTTATCTGCAGTATTATTTTTTCCTGGAGTTATTCCACTTATTTTTGGGACACACACTGTATATCTATTTTAGATTAATTCCTAAAACAGTTTAAAAGTATCTTGAAGCCATGTATATGGACGCAGCAGTACTAAATCCGAGACAGACAGTCATTCTCAGTAGTGTTCCACGCTGCGCATTATTAGTAGCTCCGCTGCAGAATTCTCGTATGTATTTTTTCACAGTAAGACCTGTATGTGCAAAACATTAAAACAGAAAAATTGTGAAAGCGATCTATTGGCGCGTTAGAATGCAAACAGTTTTCCTGTGCAAACAGTGCTCCCAATCCGGCAAGTTGACTGCACTTCGTAATGCTCGTTTTCCTTTCACGATTTTGAAGTATTGGTTTCTTTGATATACCAACAGTGATATGCCATGCAGTTAAATTCGTGCAGGTACAAATAATTTCTATCCAAATTCAGTGAAATTAAGTTGTTTTAAAGAACCATCTTCCTTTTAATCTTCAAAATATACCCCATTGCACTATTCTGTTGTGTTGATTCGGCCATATGTCCAAAACGACGATGTCTACGATATATAGAATTAATACACTACATGCAAAAAAATAGGTAAAAGAGACAGTACATTAATGAACAATAAATGCTATGAATGCCCTATTCTATAGTAATCGTCTTGTAGTGAAATTCAGTGATTTTTATCATTTTCAACACATTGTGAATAGCATAGTGCCACTAATGTACACCGTAAACGAGTTTTTCCATTGACCATAAAATAAAGGAATTCTTTTGAACTATTAATGCTACACACTTCATGTTCAATACCAAACATGCCATGGTAAACATCATTAACCTATATCAATGGCATGAAAATCCGAGTATATTTACGTGAGTTAGAGCGTAGAGAAACATACCAAATTCATAAACACATTTCAACTATGTTGGAAAGTGTTAACAAATCGAAAAACAACAATCTCCTGCAACCAGAAACTTGAAATTTGATATTAAGGTAATGTTTAAGATACAAAAATTGACAAATAAATAGAAAAAACCGGAAAAATCGAAAAAAAAACAAACAGAAAGGAAAACCGAAAATCGAAAAATTTCAGTTTTTTTATTTTTTCTTTCTTTTTATTCTAAAAATCACTTTTATATCTAAAATCAAGTATCTTACGCTACGAGTAATACATCTGATAGATAGCACTTTTCCTGGAAACAACTCATGGTAATTTTGATCTCTAACTTATATTTGTGCTGTAGTTGCCTAGAAACCTGAAACCTATTTTTATCTCGAGGTTTTTGCAAATAGAACTAAAACTCAACATTTTTGGACCCTTGAAACAACAAAAACAAATTGGCTTGGTGAAAATAAATGGATGATGTCGAAAAGAAACCTAAGCGAAGAAAAGAAGGAACTTTTTCAAAAAGAAGTGATATCTAATGAAAAACATCTTATGTAAAAGATATACCTATGTCTCGTAAAACTTTAAACGCAAAAAGTTCAGAGGTCAAATACAGCCACGTTTAGCTCTCCTATGAACTCTAATTTTTCCCTCCGCTGTCCACTATTCATAGTTTCTACTTTTTTAATGAGTAATTTTTGACTTGGGAATTACGCAGCCCAGGAAAGTTATGACACCTTACTGTGCAATGGGAAGTGGTGGCATTATTTGATTGAGGGAAATTACAAACAGCTGTCACATTCTCTTTTTGCGTAATTGCGAAGTCACAAAATAATCAATAACTAAATCTATAGAGATTAGCAGTGAAATAGGAATGATTACGTCATAGTTAATAAGCGCGCTAAAATTGGCTGTATATGATAGTGTGGATTTAAAAAGGAGATAGTGAACAAACTGACTTCTAAAATCATAAGACGAAACGCAAATTTTTACATTGATTCAAACATAAAATATATAATGTGCACTTTAAAAAGTTTACTGTCTTAATTAAAAGGCGACTACAATAATAAAAAATGTTACAATTTAAAAATATACATTTTATTTAAAACTTCTTTGTACTTTCAAGTTTTCCAAGCTCATAATCAGAGATTATTTTAATAACTAAATGTTGTTTTCTTATACAAATAGTCACTTTGTTTTAAAACTGAGAGAGCCACAGAAAAAAATGATGTATTTGTATAAATAAATAACATTCAGTTATTAAAATATTGTCTGATTCAAAAATTCAAAAATTAAAATTTAATAATAATTAATTTAATAATAATTTTAATAATTATTATTATTAAAATATTATAGGACCCATTTAAACTGTTGTTGTCATGATGTTCAATAGAGCTAGGAAGACTGGGCTCGAACGGGATATTTTACAGACAAGGGAAGGGCATGTTGCGTCTTCCTTCATCTCTTCAGATCAAAACATGTCTAGAATCAGTGTTCATACTATATCTGAACTCGCCCGTAAACAATACTTGATATCAGTCTTCTGACCTCCATTGAACTTGATGAGGGGAACAGTTTAAACGGACCCCTTGCGAATCTGGAGTGAGTGGGACACAATCTTGTGGTTTTCTCGCATACAGTCCATTTTGCTAAGCCTTTGTTCAGCAGTAGAACGGTTAATTCGAGTTCTTGTTGCAGCCTGGAGGTCTGAAACCAAATCTCTTGTAGTCGCTTCGTGTTTTCTTCTAGTCACAATGACAAAAACGGTCTTCGGATGCAGTTGTTGCTTTTAGTTTCCCTTGACCAGATGTCTATCAACGGATCCAGAGCTTAAAAAGCGGCTCGAATCTCTTGATATGACACTTTGAAGGATATTCAAATCTTGGGCAACCTCCATTTTTTTTTTACCTTTCTCGATTCCACCAAATATGCTCCACATTTGACCTTAACTTAAATGATGCTTTTGAGCCATAATTAATGAATACTGATCACACTCAGACACCACATTCACTTTAAACAACACTGCAGAACAGAATTCCAACAAACGTCCATTGCGCACCACACTGTCAGTCATCTAATTTGCATATTTCTGACGCCATATGCGCGGAAGTGCAATTTTTAGTTCAATAGTATTTAATTAACATAAATAATTGCAGCATTGGACATTGGTTGCAACATTTACTTAGTGAGCATATTTTTTCTCACTATCCTTTAATTTTTATGAACAGTGTACATTAGTTTATTTTTTAACGCAGTTATTCAACTGGTAAATAAATCATAACAGTTGTAAGTTTCCAAGTGGATGAAAATATTATACTTATAGCGTTGAACTTATAAACTATTGTATAAACTTATAGTGTTGAAAATATTTCAGTATAAAATTTATTATGTGAATAACTTTTCTACAATGATAGAAAATAAAAGTAATCATCTACTACTGTAGAAATAAGTTTATATTCATTTAAACTAAAATTCCGAAAGTCCGTTTCAATGAATACAGACAAGACGGATATTTTACATTAATTTACATTACATATGGAAGACATATTGGTAATTTTCTTGAAGTATTGCATAAATGATAAAGTTATAATATGTGCTATACATCTATACATTTTTGAATGATAAATGTACGGAATTTGTCGGGGTTCCTTAAATAATCATGAATTTGTCGTATTACATAAGATATGTCGTGATATTCAAATAAACTTTTAAGCCTTTAATGCGCAGCTTGGCATATATGCAAACAACAGTGTTTTGAATTTAATAATTTTTTTTAAATTCGTATATACTTAATTCGCTCCAGAAAATTAAAATAGCAATATTTGCCTTAATTAATAACAGACATTCCGTATTTAAATAAAGCGAAATTAACCGTTAAAACTTTCTGGTGTAAAGATTCTCTGAACAACGTAATTTCTAGGAGGTATTCTATAATAGGAATTAAAGAGTTAAATGTTATGTTTTATAAAATAAAAAAAATACATAATATAAGATATTTGGGGACATACTTAGTGAAATATTTACTAATTTGCAATATTTTAGTGTAAAACAGACACACGATAGTAGTTTTTACTTGTATTGCAGATGTACAATAGCAGAAAAGTTTGACGTATTATATGAAAAAGTCCTTTAGGCCAGTGCCGGGAGGAAGCGGCAGCTTTCATATTCCTTATTTTTTAAAAGTAAGCTTATATTATTAAAACCCACAAAGGTCAATTTAGAGGAAACCGATTATAGGAGATTCAATACTAATGTTTATCAATACTAAATCATTATGAATAAGAATTTCGCGAAATTAGTCAGCTTTATCCAAGCTGCTTTTATTTAAAGTAACATATATTTGTTTGCCAAATTTGGCGATACCTTGAAGTTCCTGCCATTTTAAGACAACATGATAGATGAGGCTAACGAGTGCACTTGGTCGAGACCTTAGTAATTCCTGTGTACATGGTCATTCACATCGGAATCGGTTGATATATACAAGTGCTGTCGCAGGCAAAAAATCAGATTTTTCAAAATGTCACCCACATTAGAAATTAAAACTTCTATATCTGAGCTATTTTTTAAGATAAAGACAAAACAAAAAATACTCTGGAATCCTTATATCATGGTCAAATACTTATGAAAGAAGTTACCTTTTTCAATTTCTATTATTATTATTATTTTTTTTTTGCACCTCACTTTAAATATATTTTTTTTTATTTAATTTAATGGCCTCCATTTTGAAACAAGATTGCTGATGAAGCTGGCCAGCGAACTTGGTCGATACATTACGATATACTCTCCACATGCCTTATTACATCGAAATAGGTTAATAAATACGCGTGTTATCACGTGACAAATATCAGATCGTTTCAAAATGTCAGCCATGCTAGAAATTCAAAGTGCTATAATTCAACCATTTTTAAAGATATATACGAAATAAAAACTGCTCCGGAATATTTGTATCAAAGTCAAACACATAAAAATATCTTTTTTTTTTTCAATTTTTGATAACTCATTTTAAATTTAAATTTATTTATTTTTTTTAAATGGCAGCCCTTTTGAAAGAAGATGGCGAATGAAGCTGGCCAATGAAATTGTTAAAAAGGAATTTTATTGACAATGATAAAAGATTTGTCATTCAGAAAATTTTGATGAATTTCGTAATTTTACTGTAATTTTATACTGACCTGCTCGGTTTATGCCAGAATGCAAATCTTTTTAAGCGCTCTGTCCGGCTGTTTGAATGAAGCAGATTTGCATAATGTTTAAAACTATGGAATCTGTTTATGAAGAAATATGTGTATTAAATTATTATCGCATTTATAATACACATATTTTAATTTATATGCAGCACAACATTTATTTCCTACATGGATAATTTTATTTAGTATGATATTTTACTTTTTACTTTAGGTAACTATTATTTAGGTAACACTTTCTTAAAACAGTATTGCAGATAACATCTTTAAATTTTGATAAGGGTTGCAAACATATAATAGAAGAGTGAAATAAATGGCTTTTAAATTTTCACAAAATTAAAAGAAAAGGAAAAATAATTGCTAAGAAATTTGTAAAATCACAGATAATTAATTTACTTTTCCCTGTCTATATCTCTAGAATTATTAATGTTTTTCATAATTTCAGAAAGTTCTAAAAAAATCTAGTTACTTATAAAAGTATGTGAAATTTCAACTGTCTAGCTTTGATAATGTTTATACAAATAACACCTAAATATGTAAAACATACATTCTGAGAATTTCTGATAAATAAATTTGCATATACCAGCTTAGTGCAGTTTTTTTTCACGAGTATAAAGTCTCTGTTTGGAGGCTTATATACTGTGAAGCTATGTGAAATATTTAATTTCTAAATAAGACGAGTCTGTTATTATATATTGCGAACATTTGAGTAGTATTAAGGGGTCTCAAGACTGTTAAAAGTGGAAAAATCGAAAAAAAAGAGACCATTTTCAACATATAATGTCTTAAAATGTGTTTTATAAGACAAAATTTTAAATTGGAATGAAAGATATAAGTATGTTCTTTCATTTCATGGCTTAAAAAAAATAGAAGATGCAGAATTAGCATTTACAGTGGGCTCCAAAATGTCAGACATTTGACAAGCGGAAATTCGGTATAACAGATTACGCGCGCGATTACAAAATAAATTTTGCAACTAGAAGGAAAATTTTGGGTCCTACGTATGCTTCAGATTATATTAATTACTTTGAACATAAAAAAAATTTTTATTTAAAGCATTTTTATATTTTTAATACTATGTTTAGTTAATGTAAAATTTAGGAAATTTCAACAGTTTAATCACTTATAAAGAATATTTTTTTGAACAATAAAAAGGAAATTTTTATTTCAGTTTATACAGACTAACATGAAACATAAGTTTTGAAAATTTCATGAAAAAAAAATTCAGAAGTTTTTGAGATATCGTGCGCGTTTTGCCCAAAAACGTCATTTGGAAAAATTAACTTCAAAATTTCTGAAACGCCGCTTCAGCTATTGAGCGTGTATAATTCTAAAAGTCATAACTTCTGTTCTAATAGGAATTTCAAGGAAACATTTATATCAAAATGTTCAGAAAAGATAGTAGTTTAATATCTAAAAAAATTAAAATTTCGAAAATTTTAAAGCTTTAAGAGTCTTTACACCCCTTAAGCATATATGATTAAAACTTATGTCAATATATGAGAACGTGAGTTTTAAAAGTAGTCCTATACAATTTTTTTTTTTTAAAAAGAGTTCTTTCTATCAATTTATTGTATTGGTGAACATGTATCGAAAAAACACTCAAATCTGCTAAAATCTAATTGTATCCTGCATTACTGGTATAGAAAAATCTTCGTTTACAAAAAAAAAACCAATGGACGGAGCCAGAGATTTTTCGTGATTTTTCAAAATTTGATTTTCTGGATAAGTCTAGTTTTGAAACTCACGTCCATATATACAGTGATGGCCAAAATTGTGGGCATTTTTTTGGAAATTTTCATGTTTTATAACTTTATTGATATATTTTCGTATAAAAAATCTGCAATTTGTTATGTTTTTAAAGCTTTCATTTTGCCAAACGAAGACTTTTATTGATCGATCTTGACAAATTAGATTTAAGCTATTTTGAAAAAGGGGAGTTAATTTAAATCATATATTTCAAATTATCGCTTTTCAATAAAAGTTTCAGACGAACCTCTAGGCTTTATGTTTTATGCACTTGATCATTTATTTTGTAGTAATATTATTTGTTCATGAAATCTTTAAACTGCATCATTCTTCCGATATCATTTATAGATACTTTAACCTCAATTAATTTTTGTTGGGATATTAAAGAAGTTTTTATTTATAAAAATGTTTTTTAGAATAAAGCACTTTGATAAGCATAGTATTTTTTCTATAAGTGTGACACACATCTTGAGTTTTAAACTGAATGATGACACTAAAATACTTTTAAGTACTTCACAGGTTGTTAAACTTTTTAAATATAATATTTCGGCAATATTTAAAAAAAATACTTTTGGGAATATGCAAACTAAGATATATAGTTAACGTAAAACGCAAATAAATGTCTTTTCTAGAAGCATACAGCCTCTATGTCATCAATTGAAAACATTAAATATAAAAAATAAAATAATCAACAAAAAGAACAGACGAAGAGCGTTGTTTGTCATTGAATTTTTATTAGAAAATATGTATTATATTTCAAATTTTTATTAATCATTTGGGAAAATGGTTATTGTTCTCGTCAAGATGGGAAATCAAAAGCATATCTGAAGGTTTTTATTGGTTTAATCCGCATTTTATGCGTTTTTTGATTGGTCTATACAGTAATCTGTATTCCCCTTTACTTTCAACAGAGATGGATACTTTCTTCTGCCGCTATGACAAAATGTAATAAAAACTAGAAAAAAAAATTAATAACTCAGAAACAAGTTGAGATGCAGCTTTCAAACTAATTGCATTTAAAAGTACATTTTTTTCTCTATACGACGGTATAAAAAGTAAGTAATATTGTGGGATGTTTAGAAGTTTAAGAATGAAATTTCATTTAAAATGGGTTCCAGATTTCCAAGAAATCTGACGATGGAAAAGCCTTTTCCCGAACAGCCAATGAAATGCTTGGATAATACATAAGTTTCAGGTGGATAATACGTATGAGTCGCAGGCGATTTTTGTCGCTTAGAATTTTTGCGTGTATAACACTATTAATGTTTAATTCATGGCGTACGTAATGTATGATCAATTTCGTGCGATTTTTTATGTCTTAAATTTTAGTCTTCGAAAAAATCATTTACCAAATGGTCGTTGTAATTTGATAAATTGCTTTTTTATTATTGTAGTTGTAAAAGTTTAAAAAGTGCCTGGTTATTTGGAAACATGATTATCTACATGTTTCGAATAAATTAGTGATTTCAAATAGGGGAAATAGGGGAGTTTTGATACATAGGGAGGTTTGATACATTGACAGTTTTTCTCAGCAAATTGCATTAACAGCCATTGTAACAGATGTAAATGCTTCTTTTTTAGCAGAGGCCATCATTAGCTGGACTTAGCAGTGAAGAACTGACAACGTTTTTTTTCCTTTTAATTTTGAAGAATTTTTGAATGTCAATGTAATTTTTTTTTTTTTTTAAATACAGATTTTCTTTCATAACTCTTATTACAGTGAATATAATATCTTGTAATTATTTTATTTTTGTAAAGCACATTGTTAGGGTGAGTTTTACTAGAAAGCAGATTGGCATTTTGCAACTGCATTTATACGAAGTGATTGAAAATTCAATAAGGCATGACAGGGAGAAATGATACATTAGCGCTGGGGAGAAATGATACACTTGCATATTTGAAATTTAATAATTTTTTTTAAACTAATATAGGACTATAATATTCATTATTGTTTTACAGCAAGAGCTACTAAAATTGGTAAGGAAGAACAGAGAGAATATTCATAGACATTATGTACGTTACGTAGAAAGCAGTGCGATGATAGATGGTTAGTTCGTTTTGCTCGTCATGTAGAAGAAAAAAAGATTAAATGGCCTGAAAGGGAAAATGTTTCTATAATTAACGAAGGGCAAATTGAAAAAAAAAAAATCTACCCGATTTTACTTATCAAAATGATAGAGTTATTAGTTTTTCTTTTAACCATTCCAGGGGTGGTGGTATGTTTATGAAGCCACTTAATTTTAATTCCCAAATACATTGGTGTCACGTCGGCACCAGCATTTTGGTAAAATATTTTGCACTTACTATGAAAGTTAAATAGATCCCTTTTCTTATTTCGAATTAAATGTGTTGGTAAATTCTTGTGCCATTCATTTATTCAACACTTTAGCATTGAAAATGCTTTGCCCACTGAAAGGGTTAAAGGAATCTAAAATGTGCTAAATCTATGTTAAATTGTTTTCAAATCAGCAATGTTCACTTCATTTTTCCTTGCAGCTATATCTCTAGGGGTTTTTTTTTTTTCATTATTTATTTTCTAAAAAGTGTGTTAATAGAATCCTTAAATAATAGCAATAGTTTAAATATTTTTGTAAAAAAACATTTCTGAAAGAAAAATATGTCAATGTCATTCGTTTTAAATTTTACTTAAATATTTCAAGATTTATCATAAAAAATTGTATGACGCATATATTGAATTGTCTACAATTTTTTTTTTTCAATTTACATAACAATGTATCAAATCTCCCTTGCTAGTGTATCAATTCTACCCAGTAATGGGGAGATTTGATACAGTAGTAACCATTCAAAATAATTGGGATATATTTTTTGAATGACTATTTTTTAAATTCGCAATATTTTTAATAACTGAATAAAAGGCCACTTTATAAGAAAACAGAAAAATGTGTTTCAAAATAGCTTTCAAAGGGTTTTAAAAAATTAGTAAAAAAAAAGTGTATCATACCTCCCATACCTCCCCTAATATATAGCGCATAAAAATGGAGATATAACGATTTATTATACAGACAGAAATAAAAATAAAGCCTTTTAATTCTTTCCATTATTTTGAATACTCTCGTTACCGTTAAAATTTACATATTTACACATATTGTATTTCTATACCAACTCTATATAGACAAATAATCCATATTACATTTCTTGCTGCTCTGTTTAATATAATATAGATTTAATATGAAACCTGAGTAGCAAAATTTTTATATTTAGTAAAATTCATTAATTTTATAATTGCTGAAAAGGAAAATTTAAATAAAGATAAAAAAAAATCGATTATGGCAAATGCATTGTGATAATTTTATATTCAGTCAGATAAACCTGAAAAGTCTAAACTATTTATCTTGACCTTCATAGTTGCGAAAATTTAAAATTAAAATAATATAAACTTAAATTTATATGACACTAAACCCTCATAGCATGCATGGTCACGGTGACGTCGTTGTGTCGTCACTGTAAGTCACTGTGGTCACGTCACATCTGTGACCAAAATACCACCACTCAGTGATGTCACATTGTGACTGAGATGTGAACTTCTTAGAAAACTTTAAAAAATTACGAAAATTCTTCAAAACATGTTATTTACTGTAAAATTATGTTTTTCTGGCAATTAAAAAAAATTGTGAGGTCACTGTTATGTAACGTACGTCACGTCACATATGTGACAAAAAAACCACCATATTGTAAGTCACAGTGTGACAAAAATATGAACTTCAAAAATCTTTGAAAATGAAGAGAAATATTTTAAACAGTCACGAGTTACATGGCATAAGGAAAAAAATATATTAGTGGATAGCAAATGGTAAATTCTGTCACTAAAGGGGAGGGGGGGGGGGCATAATAAATAAAGTGCACGATACAAGCATTAATAAACTAAATTTTCAGGCTATATTTTATCAATTTGATATCTAAGATAGTGAATGTGTACTTTCTCATGATTTCAATTTTATCTAGCATTTGGATAATATATTTAGAATTAGGAATATTAAATTTATACACTTTACATATTTAGTTTGGTGGGAGGAAATTTATTTATTTATTTCTTATTTTACCGACCAGGATTATTCGAAACACTTCTGTGGTTTCAAAATAAAAAAAAATCTATTACAGTTAAATCTGCACCTTTTAATGAGCACGTAGAAAGAGTCTTCAGAGTTTAGTCATCTATGCATTTCTTGCTTTAGAATATTTTTATAATTTGTATTCAAGTCATAAATTCTATTTCTTTCAGACTTTTTAAATAAAATTAGCATTTTCCGAAAATAAAAGAAATATACAAAATTTGTGCAAAACAAACTTTACTTTACAAAAAAAAAAAAGAAGGGGGGGCTCGTTATTACCATTAAATTTATTTTTACACCTTTTGAAAATTTAAACAATGGTATATCTAATAAACTCTAATTATGAATATTATTATTATAATTATTTAGGAAAAAGGAACTTTAAAATACATTTTAACTTGAATTATTTGGTACGGATAAAAAGAAAAGCTTAAATACATTGGACATTTCTTCAAATACAAAATTTTAATTAACCATCCTTTCAGAAAATTACTGCGCATTCAAGTTTCATATCTCTTGCATGCAAAAACATATAATCTGTACCAGACCATCTGCTTGAAAATCGTCTGCCCACAAAAAAATAAACATGAGAAGACGCGGGAAATAAATAGTTCACTGTTTTTAGAACATTAACCTTCACCACATCTACAACATTTTAAGATAAGGAAATGACCATTTTAGGATACACGGATATTAATAGAACGTATATGTAAGTTTTATTTAATTTAAATATTTTATTCCTGATTTATACATATGAGTTAAATAGTTTTATGTTATATTTGTAAGAGACTGATCTTTAACTGTCACTAGCGATATTTTCAAATTCGATAACTATAAAGAAAAATATCGTAATCTGCCATCGCTTGAAAAAAAAAAAAAAAAAAAAAAAAAAAAAAAAAAAAAAACTGAGCAGAGACTGTGCATGCCTACATTCATACTGGAATTAATATAAACATTAATTTACTCTTACTTGAGATTGAAAATGTATGGAACGACAATGATTTGGAATTATTTTATCGGATTCTTACTATTTTTTGATTACTAACACTTATAGTTATTATTATTTTGGGGTTAAATATGATTTTCGATTATCATGAGATTACGAAACTGTTTCAGATTAGAAATTAACATTATACTGGGAAACTGTATTTTTACAGATTACAGTAGTGAAACATTTGAAAGAATTTTCTTTTAGTGCTAATAATATTTTAAATTATCTTTCAAAATCCTAAATCTTCAAACCAGTGTTTTCAGATTTAACATTTGCCGAAATTATGAAATAATAGGAATTCCTTATACCATATGGAAATATTTTTGAGATATTGTTAAATCTAATAATGCATTTAATTTATCTATTGAGTTTGCTGTTGTTTAATATTACAATTATAAATACTAATTATTATTTTTAGTGTTTTTCAAATTGGTATATTTATTTTTTTTAATTGTATGTAAGCATTTTTTCTGTTTGTGATTTTAATCAAACATTTAATTATAGACATTCTGAATCGGTTATTAAATTTTCTTGTATTGTAAATTCATTTTCTACGTTTATGATACGCGTAATTATTGGCACTAAAAAGTAAAATATGATATTTAAGCTTTGAAACAAAGTGTTTTTCATGCCTGATGGGAAGTTATAGATTAAACTGCTTAGTATATATTTTTTAAAAGTTCATATAATACAGGATACATAATATAGGACACAAGTTGAAAAGTGCTTATGACTTCGGTTTGTCTCTCCGTCTGTCCGTCTAGCAGTCTGTCCGCACTCTAACTCTCGAAAATATACTCGGATTGCCCTGAAATTTTTGGATGTTATTGACGTTTACCATAGCACGGTACCTATTTGTAATGAAGTTTGTAGCATGCTTTGTTCATTTACAGGGACAGCCAAAATTTTTCCGTTACATTACAGCCTATGGGAAAAAATCGTTTCAAATGATTTTTTTATGATTTCACGCACGCTTTCAAACAGAATAAAATTTATATGCATTTATGAAGTGCACTAAAATATGTATTCTGTTGACTATGCGATGCAAAAAATAGTTATTGTTCATTTACAGGGCTAAAAAAGGAATTCAAATACATAATGATATAGGGGTGGAGGGAATTGTTTGCGGCATACTTTAATTATGTTAATCTATTTCATATATAATGAAATTGATATATGTCGCTGAGGTTTACATACTATAAATTATTTCATGTATAATAAGAATAATACGTATATAGCATTTACAGGGACACACAAAATATTTCAGATACTATATTGTATCCGAAGTACTGTTCATTAGCGATGATTGCTGGAAATGTATTTTTAATTATGATATGCGCTTTTATGATTCACTATATTTATGCATAGTATCTCTCTATTCTAAAAAAAAGTAACTACCGCTGTCACCGCCGCCGCCGCCGCCGGTTTTGATTTTTTTGTGACCGGAGGCCTTTTTTCGTTAATATTAACAAAAATAATGCATACAAAAATATGAAAATCGGTGGTTTTATACAGAAATGTTTGATAAACAGGCTGATGCAGACAGTTTTCAAATCGAAGAATTATTTTAAGAGTTATTTAATGCTAAAGTTGGACAAAATCGTTCCACTAAAAAAGTTTTATAGCAGCAAAAACTATACATGGCAGTGTAATCATTTTTAGATCATTTTATGCGCTAGAATTTGCCGGAGTGCAGATTGCATTAATTTTTTTATTTTGACTCATTTTTTCAGGTTTTATTTCTATTTTAAATTCAAATTTTCAGCATTTCTAGAGATATTTTTTACAGATTTCAGAAAATTGTACTAATTTAAACTGTTGCCAACTGTATAAAAAGCGCAAGCAATAATGTTTGCTTCAAATTAAAAATTTATTTACACGTGACTATTGTAAACAGGAAAAAAACTTTCAAATTAGAATTAAATAATTACGTATAAAAAGCAGGAAATTATTAAAAATTACGTCATAAAAAGTATACACATGAATTTTAAAAGAGAAAGGATATTGTAAAATAATAAATTCATTAACATGCGTTAGAAGTCTTAGGAGAAATTACGTCATATTTACGTCACATTATAGTTATTACATAAAATGAACACAAAATAATAGTGCAAAAAAGTTTAAATTTAGAAATTGCGCTAGACATTTATTTGATATTTTGAGAATTAATTTAAAATGTCTCGTTTAAAAGAACTTTCTTTTCGCTTTGTTAAAAAATACCAGGAGACAAAGACTCTCTTTACTTAATTCCTTTTATATTAGCTTATTTTGAAATATTGTTACACGTGTATACGTCATCAAGTTATTTTTATTTTGACGTTTTATTTGTGTTTTTATTAATGTTGTACGAATTTATTTGTTCTTTCGTTATTTAAAATAAAAATTATATCAATTTGTATAATTTGGCGAGTAGTTTGGCGATTTATATAATTTGGCGAAATTGGTCGACAGGATAATCAAGTAGTACCGCAGCGGATTTGGCGTTAAAATTCCCTAATCAAAGAGCAATGAATAGAAATTTGTTTATATGGAGATCGCCACTGTTTTTTAAATTATAATTCAATCTTTCGAAATCTTTTTAAAGCCGATCAAATTAGCGTGCATTTAGAGTCTGCGGTGTCTGGACGGGGGTTGGCGAGCGTAGCTCGTAGGGGGCCGAGCCCCCTAATATGGTGTATATAAATGCTATAATTCCTATACAAGGCTACACAAAAGTATTCGTAAGGATTACTGGGTATGGGCGCAAATTGCTTAAAGGTTGTTTTTAAATGAGATATGCTTTTTTTTGCTGAACTGCATTTAATTTACCAAGAAATGTTTGTAGAATATAGATAAAATGATATACAGGGTCACGTAAAGAATTGGATACATGGCTGTCTATAAATTATAATTTCTGGAAATGTGATTTCAGCAGTTTTAAGAGTGTCTTAGTTTGAATTAAATTTTAACTAAATAGTGGCGTGTAATAAAGATTCTAGGTAAACTACAGGGTTGTACAAAAGTATTCAAGTATGTTTCCATACATTAGTATAAATTGCTGAAAAAGAATTTCAACCTGTTAGGCGTTTTCTTGCTAAACTAGATGTTCCCATTATATAGTATATATACACTTAAAAAAATGGGAAGTCAAAATTGAGTAAAAAGTACTCAATTTTAAATGCGTCACATACTCAAAATAGCTCCGATCCAAATGTACTCAAAGTTGAGAAACACATGTACTCATTTTTTATTCATTGGTTGTGATCAAATATGTATCGTTATGTACTGCCCCCCCCCCCCAAAAAAAAAAAAACAACCTAAAATTTAAAGTAAAAATGTACTGACATTTATTTCCCGTTCAAAGTTCTTAACAAGAAATGTTTAATTGATTATTTATTAAGAAAAATAGAAAAATTCTTAACAAGATACTCAAATTGAATATTTTTATGACAAGAGCATTATTTCCAAGCACTTTTAAATTATTTTTAAAATGCTGTACATAATTTAATATTTACATTAATAAACATCATTTATGCCACCATAAATGAAATGAACCATTACAGGGTACAAAACTATTCGTTTGTTTGGGTTTGATAACATGTGATGCTTCAAAATAGAGAAAGCATGGGTTCATTTTTTATCAAAAATATTCAATTCGATATGAGTACGTCGGTTTACTTAATTTTGAGTACTTCATTTTTCTCAGTGTATCAACCTACAGATCAAATACAGGGCTGTTCAAAAGAATTGGAAAACATATTTGGCTATGGACGGTAACTGCTGAAATCAATTTTTCAAATGTTTTATGAATTTTCTAAAATGTTTACTTAGTTATCTTATTTACGTCATTTTCCTAAATTACGATGTCTTGTTAAAGCATTCAGAAAGTGTTGGAAAGTATTTTATAATCTATGGTTAACGCATGATTTTTCTTACTCGTTTTTTTTCTATTTCCCAGATCAGTCTTTTCCTATAAAACATACCAAATCTATTTAGCTCATATTCATAAAATACAATATACACTGGAATAAAAAATTTAAATAAATATCGCTTATCATGCCGCTCTATAAATAATAGTTGTATTAATATCCGTTAGTCTCCATGTTCGTATTTAATAAAGCAATGACAAATCACAACAAATTAAAAAATTTACACATTCTAAATATCAAGCTTGAACTCAATATCAAGCATAGAACTTAATATCAATCATAGAACTGAATAAAAAAATATGTCAGTTGATAAGCATTGTTTTTTAAGTGGAAAAATTTTAAATGTTTTAGAAGAATAAGACTCCAAAATAGCGATATTTTGCTAAAAAGTACGGTAAAAAGATAAGATTTTATATTTACAGCAAAAGGTTATTTCAAAATTCATCGCTGTATTAATACTTAGAAATTTTTCCAGAGAGAATCCTTCGCCTTATATACAATATTTCAAATGAAAATCAAATATCAAATTAATTGCTTAAAAGGCGCAAAGGCCAACATAGTGAAAAAGATTCCATGCAGGGACTCGAACCCGGGACATCAGTATAGCACACTGACATTCTACCGACTAAACCACATGGAACGACGCCCAGTCTGTAAAATTTCTCACTATTACAGGTTGGCAAGGCTACAAACGCAGCACAAGATGAAATATTTATCGTGAGCCACCGACATGGGGTAAACACGAAACTTAATGAAATCCAGCATCGATTGAAACTATATTAATAATTGGAAATTTTTCCAGGGAGAAACATCCGCCTTGCATACAACATTTCTAATTAAAATTGCCTTTTAAGCAATTAATTTGAAATTTGATTTTCATTTGAAATATTGTATGCAAGGCGAATGGTTCTCTCTGGAAAATTTTCCAAGTATTAATATAATTTCAGTCGATGCTGGATTTAATTAAGTTTCGTGTTTGCATCATGTTGGTGGCTCACGCTAAATATTCCATCTTGTGCTGAGTTTGTAGCCTCGCCATCATGTAATAGTGAGAAATTTTCCAGCCTGGGTATCGTTCCATGTGATTTAGTCGGTAGAATGTCAGTGCGCTGTACTAATTGCCCGGGTTCGAGTCCCAGCATGGAATCTTTTTCACTATTTGCGTCTTTTAAGCAATTAATTTGAAATTTGATTTTCATTTGAAATCACAGTGTTTATGACAGGTTCGTCACAAACGACACATATTTCACAAATTGGTCACAGTGTGACTTCGCAGAGTGGTCACAATGTGACGTCACAAACGACCTCTAAAACGGCCATAACGACCTCGCATTCTAGTCACTGTGACGTCACATTGACGTCACGTGACGTCACATCGACGGTCACAAAATCACAGTGTGACTTCACAACGACGTCGCCGTGACGTCACCATGCCTTACGGGAACTATCATATTTCACTTAATTCAAAGCTAGCAGCTGTGTTGATTGTTACATTTACTATTACCGCTAGCTTTAATGTGACCAAGAATTTTAAATAAACCCAAAGAAAAGTTTAAAACAACAATTATTTAAAATATATTATCTCAGCTTGTATAGTTTCCAGAAAAGCAAGCTTGTGTCAATTGTAATTCCCGTGATGATTGCGATTTTACTCGTACATGAGATAAAATCCTACAGAAAAATAAGTTCACAAAACGAACGATGCATTTATATTTTTTTATAAGTTTAAAACTTTACACTAAAACAGCTTAACAATCTAAATAATGTTTCTAAGTATACAATAGTCTCATTTACCATAAAAAATACAATTTATCATAAATTGCTGCTTATTATAATTTTTCTGGAAGGGATCAATATACACAAAGAGAGTTCCATAAAAACTGCGAATAAGATCATAAAAAATCAAGAAATTTATTTACAACAAAAATACATAATTCTTTTCAAAATACCTTCCCTCAGAGGGCATGTAACGGTCCCATCTATAACACAATTTTCTAAACAAGTAGAGAAGACTTTTTCTGGAAGATGTTTCAAAGAACACTGCACTGCTGAAATAACTTCAGAATCCGTATTAAATTTTCTGCCACGAAGCTTCTCCTTCAATTTCGGAAACAGCCAGAAATCTCATGTTGCGAGGTCTTGTCTGTAAGGGGATGTGGCATGGTTTTAATATTGTATTTATTAAAATATTACTCAACAGAAGTAGCGACATGCGGCAAGCATTATCATGATGTAATGTCCGATTCTCTACCACTTCATGACGCTTTCTCGATATATGTTTTCACAAAATTTACAAAACTGAAACATAACATTCACCATTCACGGTAGTATTTAGAGGTACAACATGCAGATTGATTACACGTTGATGGTGAAAGAAAATCATTCCCATGACATTTCCAGCAGATTTGATTATTCGGATGTGGAGAATAGGTGTATTTCATACACTTCTTGCGAAATTCATAAGGGGATCAAAATGTTACACCTAAGTTTCATCAGGTTCAACAGTCTTTGAGGAATTTGGATCATTTTGAAGCATCTCTTTCCACTCACGATATTAGTAATCCCTTGTTTGCATTTGTTCCTTAGGAAGGTGATGAGGGACCTAACAAACGTTGAAAAAACACGGCGAAGTTGTAAATTATAGCGTAGAATGCGAAATATCGACTTTTTAAAATGTTAGTTGATGCCGCTATCTCCACACATGCCATTCGCCAATTTTTCGCAAGATTGCTCAAATAGTATTAACATTTCGATCATTCACAGCACTTTCTGGTCGGCCATGCTTAGGAGCCAGTTCTGCAGACAAACGTCCTTTTTTGAAATCATCATGCAATCTAAAAATCGTAGACTCAGTAAAACATTTGTCTTTCGTTTTTTAAATATGAATCACTCACCTCCATTTCTGCAGGGAAAATAAAAAGAGTTCTTTACGAGCACGAAACAATGAAAATAAAATCCTCTACTTCGTTTAGATTATTTATAAACGTACAGTTAACAGTTTCAAAAAATTGCTAATAGTTTTTTTTTTTTACTTTCTTCTATCTTCAATAGAAGAAAGTATTGTAATCGAAATTGTTTTCGACTTCCGGCTTTCGACGGATTTACACGTTTTATGGTCAGAGATCACAAAAAACATATTTATAAAAAATGTCTGTCTGTCTGTCCGTATGTCCGTGTGTCGCCATTGTACCATCAAAAATTGTATGAAGTTATGCATAGAATTGAGCCAAATTTTTATTTTAAATTTTTGGCTATGGCAAGTAGGTCTTCCATTAATTTGAAACAAAATCCGCCTTTAGGGGGCGCTGTAATAGCGAATTTTGTGCATTTTGAGTATTGTACTATCGAAAAGTGTATGAAGTTATACATGGAATTGAACCAAATTTCTGTGTATGTTTTTCGCAATTGCAAGAAGGTCCTCCCTGAATTTAGAAAAATCCGCCGGTAGAGAGCGCTTTAATAACGATTTTTGTGCATTTTGAATATTGTACCATCGAAAAATGGATGAAGTTATGTATAGAATTTAAACAAATGTTTTGTGTATGTTTTTGGCAATGGCAAGAAGGTTCTCCTTGAATTTGGAAAAATTACGCCGGAAGGAGGCGCTGTAATAGCAATTTTTTTGCAATTTGCATTATTGTACCATCGAAAGTGTATGAAGTTATGCTTAATAAAAATTCTAATTAGTTATTCTAATAAAAATACTAATTAAACTAATTAAAATGAAATATTGACATGAGATAGAAGAAAGTTTTGGGATTGGCACATCCAACTAGTTTAGTTTCGCATTGATGCCACTATGTAAAAAAAAATCTCTATTTTTTGGGGAATTCCCTTTGCATATTCACTCAATTTCTCTAAACACTCTATCTACCGTGAATACTAATGTGCATAAAATGTATTTTTTTAACTATTTCACTTATTTCCTAAAAAACCCTGCCACCCAAATTAAAATAATTAAAATTTTTCTTAAAGCTTTAACTAACATTTGTTGAAAATTATTCAAAACGTGAAAATAAACAAAGATGAATCAAGGACTGCACTGATTGAGAGAAATTTAGAAAAAATAATGTTAGAATACCTATTAACTAGATCATGTAAAATATGACTGATAACAATAAAAATAATTCTTAACTCTCTTTGCTAACTATAAAGAATAATGATTTTTTTTTTTAATTTCAGATCCACTTAATTAGAGTAGATTTCCATGAATACATTAACGTAAAACGAACGGAAGAATATTTCTGCATTTAACACTTTGAAAAAAAGAAATATAATCAAAATAAAAATTGAGCTTAAAGTGCAATTAAAAGCAATGAAAGAAATACACTATTGTTAGTATCCGAAAGAAACACTCTCTAATTAGCTGCAACTTTTCCGAAAACTCCAAAGAAAAAATGTATCTTCTTCGAAAAGAAAGGAAAATTTTCTCTAATTAAACGTAAATTTTGATTTATTTTTTTAACAGCTGGTGAGAAAGTAAATTGGTAAAAAGCAAATACACATTTATTCTAGGAAAAGAATCAAATGAAATTCAGATGAATAACAAGATAGCAATATCCCAATTATTAGATTTGTGTTTTTCTGAAAAATAATATGTGTAATTTATTTTTTCCAGATTTACATGTACTTTATATTTTATAAAAGAATTTTATTTAAATGTAAATTCTTTGCATTTCTATTTTCGGTTAGAAAATGAAATACGCTAATTATATTTTAGAATATTTTATGTTTATCTAAATAGTTATCGATTTTTGATGTTACTGATAATTTAATTTGAAATTAAACTGCATTATAAAGGTTGGAAATATATGTAGCTCATTTTTTATTCTATATTCCGAAAATTAATTTATTTTTAAAATTTATGTTATGTATTATGAATGACGCAAAAATATACACAGATAAATTTAAAGTGAGAGTGCAGCATATTTGAAATGAAAAGTCAGTTCCTAGTAATTGTTTTAATAATATATATATATATTTTTTTTCGAAATACATTCTATCTATCAGAATCAAAGTAATGATTGTAATTTAGAAAATTAAGTTTAACTTGTAATAACACATGGTTAAAAAATATAAGAATTCAAAAGGACCTTAATCTGGTAATAAACTTAACATGTATGCTCTATTTTTAAAATATGACACCGTTCTGAACAATGCCACCATAAAAAAATCACGTTACTGCCTTTTAAAAGAAGCTTTTAACTGAAATAAAGCAATTGGTGAAATAATAAATAATATGACAGGTTGAAATTGAGACAGTTGAATAATTTTTAGAATTTTTGAAAGGGTAATATTTTTTACGCTCGGTTGTGCAAGTTTCGTGTTTTTACGACCCTTAGATTTGCAGATGGGGGACCCTTTTAAAACCACTGCTATCCTTTATTTCTTAACTTCCGCATCTGAAAGGCCTGCCTTTTTAATTCTGACAACTCGTGGGCATGTTAAAATGACAGTTTGAAATGAATGATGATATTCATTAAATAATAATTAATATCCCCGCACCTAATTTAGACACAATCACGAAATCAACATACAGTAAAGCGCCGATTATCCGAACTACAATTAACCAAACTTTCCATTATCCGAACAGCCTATTTTTTCCAAAACATTTTTTAACCGAACTCCCAGTTTTCCGAACAATATATTTCTGCGATATTGTTTTTTAAACCCAACTTCCAATTATCCATTGGCTGGGAATAAAATTTTAAATAAATAAAGAAAAAATGATAGTGGATCATAAAATGAGGAATGTGAAGCAATAAAGGAGATGGGAAGAATCCTAAGCTATGCAGAAAATGAAATTAAAGAGTGGTTAAATAGTGAAATACGTGGTCCTGGATATCAGATTTTAAATAATGATGAGTTTGTGGATGAAATTCGTGATGAAAAAAAAGTGAAGAAAATGAAAACGAATGCTTGAAAATAACTAAGTCCATCACATAACAAAGCCTTTGAATGCCTGGAGACAGCAATGAAATGTCTCAAACCGCAGAAGAACGTTGATCCTATTCAACTAACGTATTTAAGAAGAATTCGAGATATGGCAGCATTGAAAAGAATGTCTTCGTTGAAGCAAAGCAAGCAACAAGCAAAGCTTTTTGCTTAAATTATATCGCTGGAGTTCAGGAAATGATAAATAGCGAAAAAAAATTGATGGTAAAAATTTAAACAAAAATCAAAACAAAAAAAAAACATGCCAACACTAACTGGTTAGTATAGTAAGAAACAACCATTAAATTGTCTGTCTATCTATCCGAACTTTTGCTTATCTGAACTAGGGTCGGTCCCGATTTGTTAGGATAATCGGTGCACTATTGTAGTTGAAATCAGCACAAACTTCTACGCTTGGATGCATAAATATTTAATTTATAGAATTTAATGTGTTCAAAGTTTAACATTCGTTTTAAAATCTTAGTTGGTTGGGAGCTCTTTGTTTCGGCATTCATACAGTTATTTATCAACATTTGCAAATACTGTGCAACGAAAGCATATCGCTGGTGTAGATTTCGTTTACAGAAAGTGTAGCATGCGTTCTAATAAACATACAGACCCAAAATTAAGCTGAATTTGGCAGCTAAAAGGTTCGTTTTATCCGTCCTTTTAAAATTATTACATAATGAAAAATCGATATTTTGATCGAAAATGACGTTACAACAGTGTAAAAAAAAATCTGTAAAGTTACTAAACTGCTTCTAGGAAGCTGGGATTGCTAGAACTTTTTATGAAACGGTAACAACAAAAATTCATGTAACAGATAAACTTTCGCACAGATAATCAAAAACTCTGTAAGGTTATTAAGAATTTTTTAGGAAGCTGGGATGCCTAGAACTTTTCATGTAAATACAACCAGGGTTACAGATAAAATTTTAGGTAGATTACTGCAATTTTAGCAGATTCGTTTATAAAGCTATAGATTTTCTGTAGCTTTACAAAAACTAATTTTGTAGATTTATAGCATTTTTGTTCAGTTACAGATGAATGTTTAGTATGTAACTTTCCATCTGTAGAACTACAGATCTTTTTTTTACAGTAAAGGGTGTGCGGTAAGCTGAAATTATCTTTACATTGGTTTATAATTTTATGGTGTACTACATAAAGAAAAAGTGATGTTATGAACCGTGAAATTTCTAAAACACGGTTTCAAAAATATTTCTACAATTTTGGCCACAGCAGTACGTATATACACTATATGGCCATTAATCACAGGACACTTTCAATTTTTGACATTTTGTCGAATATTTAAAGATATATTTGTCGTAGTTTTTGGAACTTCGGTATTATGAAGAATATGTTCGAATTGATATTTATCAATGGCGATATGATAAGAAGGACAATTAGGGGGAGGGGGGGTACAACAAAAATCAAAGAAAAATAATAATGTTTGGGATCATCCTTAAAAATAAAATGTATGAAATGATTTATTGCTATAGCTTATGAATATATGGATGATGCACGATAAATTTATTCAGTTGTGGAAGAGTAGAACGTAAATAAATTCATGGATATATATTACTTTGAAAAAACTCTTGCAGGTTTTTTGTTTATATCATGCAAGGTTTTTTACCAAATTTAACGTCATATTTAGAAAATTTGACAAAAGGTTGTAGAAATAATATGGTTTTGTTATAATGTAAATATATTAAATATTTGTTGAAATATTAGCCTCGATTGCTGATATTTTTTATCTGAGCATGCGCGCACGATTATTATTATTTTTTGCATGATTTGATAGTCAACTTTATGGAACAACTCCTTAAAATCCAGTCAAATATCGTGAAAATTCCGAAAGATATCGGCAACAGACTAAGCTAATTTTTAGTGGTTCTATAAAAACAACTAAATGATAAGGGGGTACCATAAATTGTCATTTTAAATTTTTACTTTTTAAATTTTCATTCTTTATTGATGCTTTGCTTCTTATTGCATAACAACCCAAACGAGCCCATTTCAAGAAAAAAAGAAGAAGAAAAATTTAAGCATTTTTTTTCAAATATACTCGTAGACATTTATTAAGTACGAACTACTTTGCTGAAAGCCAGATAATAAAAAATGACATTATGTGGAAAATCCCATATCATTCAGTAGCTTTTAGAGAGCAACTAAAAAATCGCCCACTATATTGCCGATATCCTTCTGAATTTTTCCGATATTTGACTGGCCTTTCTTTATGAGTTGCTCCAAAAAGTTGACTATCAAATCATGAATATTTTTTTTTTATCGTGCGCGCATGCTCACATAAAAAAAATTCGTTCAATTGCTCATATTCCATCTAATGTTTCATATAATTACATTACAATTACACTATACTATTTCTACTACATTTTGTCAAGTTTTCTGAAACTGGCGTTAAATTTGGTAAAAAATCCTGCATATTATATACAAAAAGCATGCAAGAATTTTTTGAACTTAAAAAAATCGATATATCTCCATGAATACACGTTCTAATCTTCCACAAATGAATACATACGTTGTACAATATCCATAATTTGTAAGCTATAGCGATAGAGCATTTCGCTCACTTTATTTTGCAGAGTGATCCTAGACATTATTATTTGTCTTTGATTTTTTGTTGCCCCCTATTTGTTCTTCTGATCAAATCGCCATATTATATAAATATGAAGTCGAACATATTCTTCATAATCCTGAAGTTGCATAAAAATCCGACAAACATATCTTTAAATATTCGACAAAATGTCTAAAATTTAAAGTGTCCATATAGTGTACATATGTGTATGTATATATATATATGTGTGTAGGGTAATTCCGGGATTTATGCCGCACATTTTTTTGAAGTTGTGTATAAAGTCCAATGGTGGACATAAAAAAAAATCATGCTGTGCTATTTAATGTACAACGCGTGTACTGCGATAAAAAATTTCAAAACAAATTATTAATATTTTTTTAACAATTTTTTCTAAAACATTACAATGCGGCGCGTCACCCGTACATTCAGTCTGAAACGCCGCACTTGTGTGGTAGTTTTGCCGCTCTTGTAATAAGAACAGAATTAAATTATAAATAAAAATATTTAAAAAAATATTCATATCTGGATTATAATTAACGATGAAAAAACAAAATTAAACTAAATGAGTAGAATGAAATGGATTAGTAGATTCAAATTAATAATTGTTGTCTTCCTTCACTATTAAAATTATAGACTTATTTTTTTACATTAAATTTTAATTGTTATTTCAGCAATAACGTAACATCACTGTATTAGAAAATGAAAAAAAATGTAAAGTTGTGTTTACATAATTTATTTGTTATCCCCATCGAAACAGGTGGCTTTTACACAAATTTTATTCCGTTGCTACCACTTTTTAAAAAGAAGCTACCGTTACTTAAATAATTATAAAAATGCTCTAATTAAACAAAGCAAATATTACTTTTCTTTTTTACTGGTGCAAGAAACAAATTTTGTAAGCTCTTTATGAAGGTGCTTATATGCACCTATGGTCCCGAATGGGATAAGAAACCTGTTTTTTTGACTACAATCTACAGAAAAATTGTCTAAAAAGTACAGTTTTTACGTAACTACTTTTAAACACATGATGCAACGAAGCCAATTACACATCCTCTTTTTTGGAGTAGTTTTCTAAACATTCCTTGCAAAGAGCGTCTGCGTTAAGCGTAATCCAATTTTTCATTATTATCATCCTGACTTGCATCTTTCTTGCACTTCTTACTTTTTATTTCCCCCTTTTCTCCTTTGGTTTTAGTAAACTTGATAACATGCCTAAAATGGTTAGTCTGTGCAAAAAGAAAAGGAAAAGATAATAACACTTAATCATCCCGTACAAAAGAAACTGCGGCATGTATACCGGAATAGAAATGCAGCATGTATCCCATTTTGCATGGTGCTGAAGTCGTCCATTACAGTTACCTGCCATCGCTAAGGGGAATGGCGTAACCATGCACACAGTACTTTATGCAAACTCTACGCGTAGTTTGGACTTCGAAATCATGCATGCATTCAGTAATTAGTGTATAAAAACTATTTAAACATAGCATGCTTAAAAGTTTGGACAGCGAAATCATGCACTTACGTCAAATTAAGGATTGTACTTCTACAAGTAAACATCGAAATGGGATTCACACTATACACTGGTTAAAATAATCTCATTGCGCACCTATACTGTGCGTTTGACGACCATCTATCGATAATTACAAGAAATACAAGGGGTGCGGATTCTATCCCGTATGCGGCGACTCTCCCGGACCTATAGAGAGGGTGACAGAATAATTTTTTTTTAGTTTCACAACATTTTATTTTATACTAAATATGTTAAAAATACTTATGTTTTGGAATAAGGTTAGTGATAATAATATTTCTTACCTTCTAGGAAATGTTTGGAATTTAGGGTAGCTCGAAAGTGGTTATATTGTATTTTGTAAACCTGGCGAAAGAGAAGAGCTAGACTTAAAAAAAATATTATTTATTCGTACAAAAAAGTCGTTCAACTGACAGCAGTTGTGGCAGGACCGAAGTGAACCGTGTTAAAATTAGGTGCGTCGGCGCGGCGCTTTAAAGGTGATGGACTGTCAATTTCACCATTATTCATCCAAATGACTCCTATTTTTGTAGAAGAAATTGTGTCAAAAATAACGTAATAAAACTGAGGGTTTATAAAATTTTTAAGAAAATGATTTTTTTTTCATTTTTTCGTATGTTTCGCATGTTTGGTGTTTGCACGCTATTGATGTCCTCATGGCAGTTAACTGCATCGTATTAAAGTTATATATTATAAATATAATAAATATAATATATTGTAAGTACATGAAACATGCTTTCAAATGCTAGAGTAGCGGTGACAATGCCTATTATATGCGAGTTCAAAGGCGATGTCGTGCTCCGGAAGAGATGCGTACGTTGCATCTTTAATTGTACGAGTTATGCACGACTGTGCATCCAATTGACTGACTTTTGTACATGATATTGTGTCAAAATAAGATAATAATGTTTTGTCTTGTATATAAGCGATTTTAAAAAGGCCTTTCTTCGTTTAATTGCAAGAGTATTTACTGTTGAATTCGCCGCCCACGTAGTAGTTGACAGCATTGTATATTGTATATTCTGAATACAATAAAATCTCGTTACAATGAATCTTGGGGAGCACTGATTAAATTCTCTATACAAAAATATTCGATAAAATAAATATTGTAATAATGAAATTGGATAATATAATTTTTGTAACAATCCAAATTATGTTCGTTAAATTGAAAAATTCGTTAAACTGACATTTGTTGTCACGAGATTGTACTGTATAACATACTCAAAATTTTAGCTTGTATAGTTTAATTAGTGTTTGTTCTGGCAAATAATGAACATCTACACACACATAATTTTTCTATTTTAATTTATATTTCCTATTTTTTTTAATTATTAGCTGAATATTTGAGGTATAACGTGCGCCTCCTGTTTCGATGAAAGACCTTCATCCGGTCCATAGCGAGGAATGAAATGAAGATTTTTGTACATTATATTTCAATTCTTCTTCGTGTAGGGGAACCCGGGGCAGAACGGTGTACAAAGTTGAACCAAGTTGAAAATATGTTTTTTTAATATGAAAGGATTTATTAATTGAGTTGCAAAATTTTCTATGATCCCATTATAATGTAATAATTAATAAAATTTAATACTATTTATTGTAAGAAAACAAAAGAACAATATATATTTTTCAGAAACAGAACATTTTGTTATTTGCCCTGTTTAGCTCGGGTATGTATGGGACAGAACATGGTGGTAAGTGCAAGTACTGAGCAAAGGGGAAATTGCTGGCCAGAAGCAAGATAGGTCCTGGCAATGATGGAGAAGTGCTGGTTGATGGTCTACCTCTGCATGACCACTGCTGGGCAGCTTCAGTCAACTTTGCTGTTGGAAATCAACAGATAAAATTCTGGTGGTCATCCATTTTATCTCATGTGTTGGCCCACCACTGCATGGAAATGCACGAACTTTTGCAGTATTATTGCTGGGAACCTTTACGCTAGGTGGCGCTGCGAATATCGAAGACATTGAGAATTTGAACACAAATCTGAAATGAATATCTTAACACAATTTAAGCTGTGAAGCAGTGTTGCCAGATTGGGGACTTTTTTAATTCAGATTATTTGACTGTCACCACTTTTTAAAATAGTATAATTCTCCTTATTTTTCAGAATTTTTAATCTATTTTTAAATATGCCGAATATTTCTATTTCAAAAAAGCAGTGACAATCAAGGGTCAGCTAGGTGGGGAGGCCTACCAAATGGCTTAAGCACTCACAAGCCCCACCCAGCGGTTTCCATCTACTACCGCCGTCACCACACACACACACACACAAAATAATAATAATAATAATAAAAAATAATAATAATAAATAAAAGGCCCGAAGGGACCTACAGGAAAGCCAATTGAGAATATTAAGATTAAATACAATATAAGTACAATATATACACGATGGAAAGCCCAATTTTTACTGGACGTTTACGAGAGAAATTTAGATATTTGTAATTAATAAGATCATGAGGTAATAGATAATAGGATTTTTAAACTTGTTGGAGCGGCAAAAGCTCAATTACTCTGCAAAGCTGGGCGTTCTGCAAAAATACAATAAAAGCTACGTATATGTATACTAAATTAGAAAAAGATTCATAATTTTAAAAATAATGTAGAATATAAAAAATAGGTAAAATAGTGAATAATTATGATGAATATTATATAATTATATACACACACAAAAGTTCAAAAGTCTATTGTTCTTGCAACAGTTCAATTATAGTTCAATCGTGTTGTTTGTGGCTAAGAGTTTATTTTGAATTGGTGGTATCTGTCTATTTGTTAAGATACGTTCTCATCATCATCTATAAATAGCAAAACATTTTGAAACAAATAATGGTTGTTTTCTAAAACTTTCATACATTCAATTATCTTTTGACAAAATGATGGATTTGACAAAACCACTGAGAACCACTGAGACAAAGAAATTTTTGGAGATTTTCTTATATGGTAATATGATGTAAGGGTACAGTTAAAGATATAATGCAATGATGTAGCTCGCTGACCACATACACATAATGGAGAAGGAACCCTGTCAAATTTATAAAGATATGATGAAAATGGGCCGTGGTTAGTGGCAAACAGAAAAAGATTTCTATGCAGCAGGATTCTCTTTTCCGAGACTTTTGGGGCTAAAGCGTATGTGTACCGTCCTGTGGTACCATAGTCCCAGCGAGTCTGCCATTGTTCGTGTAGAGATGATTTTAGAAGCTTCTTCAAGTAAGAAGGAGGGTTGGGAAAGAATTTGTATTTGGCATGTGATGTGGCTTTGGTTGCTTCTTTTGCCAAAGAATCTGCATGCTCATTCCCCACATTACCCACATGTCCACGGACCCATTTAAAGAAGATCTTTTTTCTTGTTTCTTGGAGTAGTTTGATAATTTGTACTGCGATGAGATTTTTTGAAAAAACATCTTCTATTGCTAAAAGACTTGAGAGACTGTCCGAGTGTATTAATACTTCTTTATGAGGGGAGTTCCTAATCCACAGCACAGCCTCTTCTATGGCCTGGAGTTCTGCCTGAAAAACAGTATTTTCTTTACTTAACTTAGTTTGATCCTCGTGGATTAACTCTCCTCTCTGATACACACAGAAGGCATATGCCGTTTCATCTTCCATCTTGGAACCATCCGTATAAATGTTTATTTCTACATGTGGAGTATTTTCTGGATCTATTTGAAAGAAATATTCTTTAAATGGTTCAACTTGATCTGACTTCATTTTTGGTTGGTAAAATATTGGTTCTTGATTTCCTGTCGGGATTCCAAGACGTAAAACTCTTCCTGTTGTTGCTATATATTCAAGTTGAAGTGCCAAGGGCGGAATACCTGATAAAACACAAAGGGCATCCGCCGAAGTTTTTCTGTAGGCACGTGAAACTAATAACAGGCATTGGTATTGTATTGATGAGATCAGACGAAGCCCATGGGCTTTGCTTATCCGGTGAAACCAAGTTGCTGCAGCATACGTGATTTTCTTCTCCAAGATACTGTTGTACCAAATCTTCAGAATTAATTTGTTTACCCCTCCGTAAGTTGAGGCAAACTTCAATAGGTCTTGCGAAAGTTGTGTAATTTCCTGCCTTTTCTTTCGTAAATGGGGGAGAAACGACAACGTACTATCCAGAACGATACCTAAGTATTCTAATGTTGGCTCACTTTTTAATGAATGGTTGCCAATTTTGGGTGTTGGAGCTCTTTTCAAAAATTTTGTCTTCTAAGGTGGAGAACTTTACATTTATTGTAAGATATTTTCATGTTGTGATTTGACATCCACCTACTAATATAATCTAAGATGTCCTTTCCTAATTTTTCTAATTCTCGCCTTGTTTTACCATTTAATATAATTAAAATGTCATCTGCATAAGCTATTATTATGTAACCTAACGATTTTAAATGGCGTAAGAGAGCGTTTAGGAAGATTCTCCATAGGAAGGGCCCAAAGCATGAACCTTGTGGGCACCCCTTCCTAAACCAATGAATTTCTTGTGCTAGCCAATTTGGTTTCGCTCCTCTGTGAGATAAAAAGGATTTCAGGATATTAACATATGGCTCCTCCAACCCCAAAAATTCCAGTTCTTGGATTGTTGCGTCCCAAGGTAAGTTGTCAAAAGCATTTTGGATGTCTAATGATATTAATGAAATGTAGTTGTTTTCTTGTTGAAGTAAGTCAATTGTTGAGAGAACTTCTTGTATCGCTGATTCAGCCGATTTACCCTCTAAGAATCCGTGTTGAGAACTCTGTAGAACTGTCGAATTTCGAAAATGATAATTTATTCGTTTTAATAATAATTTTTCAAAAATTTTCCCCAGAATTGGGAGTAGAGTTATTGGTCTGTATGACTGAGCAGATTGTGGGTCCTTACCTGCCTTTAGAAAAAAGACTAGTTCTCCAATTTTCCAACTTTTTGGGAAGTAATTTAAGTTTAATAGAGTATTGTAAAGATTCAGTAATAGAGATGAATGTGAGTGGTAAATATTTCGTACAATCAGATGGTCAACATTATCAGGACCTGGTGCTTTATTCCGTTTGAACGAGAAGATGGCAGCTTTTAGTTCTTGGAGTATAAATGGATTAACTGGCTGGGTTGAGCGCGGATGAATTTGATGCGGTTGCAAGTCCGAAGGACCAAATATTGAATTGGCAATTTCTGCATAAAAAGATTGTCTTGAGTGGGTTGCTGTAGTGGAATCAGAAAGAGCGTAGACTTCCTGTCTGTAAAAATCTCTAAATGCCGTCTTTTTTAGTTTCCCAAAGGGGTCTTTGGTATTTGAGAAAAAAGAACTCCACGCTGTTTTCTTTGCTTCCAGAATTTTCTTTTTATAGAGTGCTCTATACTTTTTTAATTTGATCATGTCTTCCTCTGATGCAGACAAAAGTTTTGTTTTTCTATAAAGTGCTTTAACAAAGCTTCTCATTTTCCTAAGTTCCGCTGTCCACCAAGAAACTGTTGGTTTAAATGTGGAGTTTTTTTTCTTTAAAGTATGGTCACAGGTTTGTGTTATTATATTTATAAAGTTGTCGTACTCTTTTTCGAATGCCCCGTCGTTTTTATATCCTGGAAAGTTATATTATTTTCTTGCAATGATTTAGATAATTTTCTATTGAATTTTTTCAATGAGACATTCTTTGTCCGATATCTACGCTTTGGAAGCTTCGGGGTTTGGATATCCATATACAAGGTTATCAGCCTGTGGTCACCGTAGTGCATATCATCCTCAACAGTCCATAAGGAAACTTTTGGGAACAGTGGGAAGGATGCTAGTGATACATCTGGCCAACCTTTCAAATGCGTGGTTTCAAATGTTGGTTTTGAGAAAGGATCATTTAGGACTAATAAGTGCATCATATTGAGATGATTGATGAGGTGTTGTCCTTTTTCGTTATCATTCTTATACCCCCACAGGACACTATGAGCATTCAAATCACCCAGCAACAGAAGTTTTGAACTCATACCCGACGTGTTCGCCCAATCTTGTAGATCTTCTTTTAAATTAGTCGATGGTGCGGAATACTGACTGCCTATAGTTATTTGTCCTTCTGTTGAGGAGATATTCACGAAGACTGAGTTATCATTTTGTTGAACTGTTATATGTTGTAACGATGTATTTATGATTATTATTTGGCAATTCTTTTTTTTTTTAAGAGTAGCAAGGAAGTCCTGGGGGAAGGCCATGTGGTCTTCCTTTGACTATATTGGAGTCCTGTATGCATGCTATTTTGTAGTCTTCTTGAATTAAGAATTGAAGGAGTGAAGCTGTTGCACTTTTATTCTTTTGAAGATTAATCTGTGCTATTTTAAAGGATGATGATATTTGATTAGTTGTTGAAGGTACTTGCATGTTTTGATGTTGTCCTTGCGGAGAAGATTTTGAGTCCGAGAGATGAGAAATTTGAGAAGAATTTGGAATTGAAGGTGAGTTTGAGTTTTTGTTTGTATTTGATGAAACGATTTTTGTATTGTTTAGTTGGTTGAATGTAGAGCAGATACATTTATGAAGGTTTTCCTCGATTGAAATCGAAGTTTAAATAATGGACATTCATTTGAATCCGCTCTGTGTAGGAAATCATGTTTTGTGTTCAGACAATTGATGCAGCATATTTTCTTAGGATCTTCTTTATTTGGGCAAGTTGTTGTTGTGTGATTATACGCACAAATAGCACAGGCAGCATCAAATCTACAGTTGTTACCTGTATGGCCATATCGTTTGCATTGCGAGCAGCGGATTATTGGGTGATAATCCGCAACTTTACAGGAATTAAATCCAATCAGGATACGGCCTTGCTTCGTCAGATGACGGGCGTAATTGATATCTAAATCCAGGACCAAATGGTAAATTTGTGATTTTTCTCGGTGAATTTTTTTATGTATCACTATTGGGATTTCTCGATCATAATCTTTCAAGATTTTCTCTGTGACTTCTTCTGGTTGAGTAAATAAAGGGATTCCAAGAACAATTATCTTCTTAAAATTTATAGTTTTGTACGTTAATTCAGTGATATCTTTAAGTCTTTCAATTCCTTCTATTATTCGGAGGGTTTTTTCAGTATTTTCTTCACTGTTGGATCTTATAATTAAGGTGTTTCGATCACGAGCTGTTTCACAGTAGATTTTAGGGAGGTCCGGAATGTTCTTTGTCTCCGTATTAAGAAGATTTCTAATTGTGTGGAGTGAAGTTTTTGTTGCCTGTGTCTTCTTTAAAAGTACGACGGATTCAGAGGTGGTTTTTGGATTTTTATAAACCGCACTGATTTTCTCTGAATACAGAGGTTTTGATGATAGTGAATGTTGTTGACTGACCGTTGGGATTTTTTCTAATGGGCTTTGAAACGAATTTTTTAAGAATTCTGTATTTGCTTCAATTGAATGTAATTTTTGGTTGATATCTTGAAGTATAGATTCATCTATCACCATTTCTCTTATTGAAGGGAGTCCTCCTTGTGATCTTTTTTGGGACTGGGTATATAATTTTTCTTTTAACTCTTTAATTAGTTGATTCTTTTCTTCTATCGTTAGGTGGAGATTAGAAATTTCTTTCTCTTTTAAGTTCAAAATTCCTGCTTCATCCTTGTTGGACAATTCATTGTATGATTTCAGAGAATCTATCTCCCGAGTTAGTTCTTGAATTCTATTGTCTTTTTGTTGTATATAAACTTAAAATTGTTGCTTTCTGTCTTTTATTTCTTGTTCCAGGTCGATTGCCTTGTTGTACCACTCTTCCTTTTCGGTTGTTATTTGATTTAGGTCTTGGGATTGTTGAGATGCCTTTCGTAGCTTATTTTCAATGATTTGGATGTTTTTTTTTAATTAATTTCCAATATTTGTCGGCTTCTTTACTGGATCCTGTTTCGTGTGATTTTAGAAGACCATTGTGAATTTCAAACAGCTCTGTTATTGAAAGTGTCTTCGCTACTTCTAGGTTAAACTTCATTACATTTTTATTTGTTGGGGTTGACTTTACGCTTGTGAAGATTGACTGGAGTTTTGTCGTGTACGCTTTAGAGTGGATTTATTTGACCACTTTGTCTCCTGATTTAATAGTGGAAGTTTGTCCGGTGTCGAATTCGATCTCGGTTTTGAGGATTTTTTTAGTGAACATTTAATTTCATACAAAGTTTCTGTTTTGGAAGAGTTATTCAAATACTTATCACTTTCTTCCATGTCCAGGCCGGTTACTAGAGCATACTTGTGACTATATATTATTTTGAGTTCGTTAAGTCACCACAATAGAACAATTCAAAATATGTAAACTTTTATCATAACATAGAGTCATTCATTTTATATTATGTTAAAACATATAGCCCAAGTAATAAAGATAGTTG
The DNA here is from genome assembly GCA_963932465.1 of Maratus speciosus. NCBI lineage: Eukaryota > Metazoa > Arthropoda > Arachnida > Araneae > Salticidae > Maratus > Maratus speciosus. The sequence continues at coordinate 137,004,598 of OZ010791.1, forward strand.
ATATTATTTTAACGGATCATTCTGTATAATAGATTATTGTAAAAGTAAACGATAGATTGAGGTATCACTAGGTCTCCACCGTATATCGTAGAAAGAAAGGAATATAGATAGGAAAAAGTAAAAACCAATAGCCTTGACTATCGTAAATGACTTAGTGAAAAGAAGGGGATACTTTTGCTGAAAGACAATTTTGAATATTAAAATAAATAAAATAATATAAGTAATTGATAGTGATAGTCTGTTATTTGCCAAATGAAGAAGGGGGGAAAAAGAGGATAGTTTCCTGTGCTTATTGAAGCTCATGTACATGTAGAATGAAGATATAAATATATATAAATATTAAACTAGTAGATTATAATATCTACACATGTATACCAGATAATTAAAAATTAGTTTGGAGCACATACACAAAACTTTTATTCACTAATTACAAAATGATACACTTAGAGTACCGATCCATCTCCCAAAGGCAGAAAATGAATGGCTGGTAGAAAAAAAAATGCGCGCCATACAGAATGGTTCCCAAAACCCCCCAACCCAAATAAAATAATAGTTGTTATGTAATTATATAATTAATGAGCAGCGACCAGAACTGAAGTTAGAGCTTTAGTTGGTGAACAAGAACTTGAAACTTTATAGCATGTTATAACAAATATGAGAAGCAATGACAATCAACAATCTGCTGACAAAAAAGTCCCCAATCTGGCAACAGTGCTGTGAAGCTAATTTTTTTTTTTAACTGTAAAAAATATAGCACCACTGCCACCAACAAAATAAATAAGAAAATGAGTAAATAAATAAATTCTTTTTTTCAACGCACTTTCTCTCCTTAAATCTGGTTTTACTAGGTCACAAAGGATTTCGGCTTTCATAATTTACGCAGTTCAAAATCAATAATAATAAAAAAAAGTGTATAAAATACATGGGATTTCTATACAATAGAATAATTTCTATATCAGTTTAATGATTGGGAACGTAAATCTCAAAAGAAACAAACTTGAAATAGTGTAATGAGAGCTTGAAAACTACGAACAGTCGTAGCGTACGCTGAAAGCACTTGTTCATGTCCAATCACGAAAACCAAACAGCATCGAGCGCGGTCAGTACTTGGGAGGGTGACCACATGCAATTCAAATATTTCTATAGACATATCTATTATAGACACTTCTACAGGTATTTCTATAGCTCTTGGTGAAACTAGCTTATAGAAAAAAAGAGCCATAATTATATAATGCATTTTTTATATAGAATTCTATATGAAATTTTTGTAAGGGAAAGTGCTGGGCCATCAAAGGAATAGCAGTGGGATAGGTGCTAGCACTGCAGGAAAAGTGCCGGATTGAAGTAATGTGATGGCATGCCAATGCTGGCCTGCTGTTGGCCATCACTGATGGGCTCGGAGATGATTCGGCTCGGAGACATTTCGACAGGTTTGAGTAATAGCACCCATGCACATTAGCGCTGATGGCACTGCTGGCTGCCATCTTTTTTCCAGCTGATGGCCCACTGTTTCTTTCTTTGCTGGGTAATTATAAAAAACATATCAAACTTGTGTAAAAAAAAAAAAAAAATGTTCCATATTTATTTAGTTTTAAGTGACTATAGTCAACTACAGTTTTCATTTTACTAGTATTGTAATCATTCTACAGTTCATTTATTGTGACTTAAAACTATTGACAAAATTCACGCGCTAGGAGTGACTCACCAACTTCATTATCTATTTCCACACAGGAATTATGTACAATTTTTTGCATATGGAACAACAGCGACCCAACCTTCAACCTTTGTTGCAAAATCATCAGAAATTACAATACAGGAGCAAAAAGTCAAACAATAAGAAATTCACGCACCAACGCTCAAGAAAACTAGACTACCATGGCTTCCAAATTTGAACGGGTACAGGTTTGTTTGCTTCTGATTTTTGTCACTCTCTGGCAGAACCTCCTTGGCACCGAAAAGTCAAATTTCGTGCAGCCGCTGTGCCCAGGGTTCCCCCGATCAGAATTATTCTATTTAATCGAAGATTACATTATGAAAACAAATGAAAACTGAAAATGCGTAACAACCTATGAAAGTGTGACATTTTGGTATGCTAATTTGATATAAAGAAATAAATGATAAAATTTCATAAATGCTAAATTTAATAAATGATAAAAATCGATAATTATTTACTTTGAGTTTTGAAAGTTTGCTAAAGTGCATATTTTGTGTATTTTATTGTCTATAAAATCCGTGATATATTAGTTAATATTGAAACATTATATACTATTATTGAAACATTATATACATTATAATTATCAAAATTATTGCCTTTAAAAATAACTAAATAGTTTATATATAAGAGAATGTGAAACTATTTATAATTTAAGGTTTTTTTTTTTTTTTAATTATTTATTTTTATTAAACATTTTTTATTTATGTTGCGCATTCAGTTTCTGAAATGGACTAAAAGAAAATTATACCTTAATGAATGTTTTGGTTAAAATATCTTATTTTTTACAAATTGGAAGAAAACGCACTGGAAGTCATACAAAGACTTTGTTAATGTGTAAAGCGCATAGAATTTACATAATCTCTTATAAGAGAAAAATATCTGCATGATTAATTATTTTAGATAATTTCTTCCTGTAAGCAAAAATACGGTATTTAAAATTATATTAAAAAAATAAACCTGTAAAATTTACATTTTCTGGAAGAAAATTCGTGAAGAATTAAAAAATGTCTCTGAAAAAATAAAAATAAAATATAAGAAAAACACACGCTTTATCTTCGCTGTCGCCATGCAAAAACTAAGTAAGATTGATGATTTTAAAATTAAAATAGATGACTTTAATCTCACAAATAAAAAAAATCGAAAGACGATGATTTCTTAATGTACGACTTAATGTAGAATTTTTAACCAAATATTATCTTAAAGCTTCGTTGCTGTTCAATCCGCTATCATTACTGTGGAAACGAAGTCATTAAATCAGTAATTTTGCGCCAATTTTCGTCGTAAAGACGGAAGAAAAAATATGATTCCATTAATCACTATCGATTTCGAAATGTTTCCTATCTACTAATTACAGAGTCGTAATCAGTATTTGGACGACGGATTTCCTGTCATTTACATCTTAGTGATTAGTTATTTGGAAAACAATTTATATTTAACTCCTAATGTTTATGGATATATTATATGATATTTGTAGAAATTCGTAATCATTTTTAAATTAAACTTAGTTTAGTTTCCAGATGGGTACGTAATTGCCGATTTTTTTTTTTCATCTGAAAGGAAAAATGTTTTCAAAGAAATATTTTTGGCTTTTTTTTTTAAATACTTTTTAAAAGCTTCTTTTCCTGTTAAATGAAGTGTTTTTTGAATTACTACAATAACCTGTTAATCTTCTTTTATTTTTTTTCTTTGAAGCAATTTGTTTCTTATTTGTTTAAATATATATATAGCCCTCACTAATTTTGATATTTTTTGCTCTTTTAATAAATATTTAAATAAAAAATTATTTTATCATTAACTTTTTTTTTCCAAAATATTCTAATAAAAATTCGTACGAGAGATGGAGCAAGAGTGTCATAATTGATAAATTTGAACAAAGTTAATTTTGCTTAAACACTATCGTGATATTTCGGTTTTCCAATAGATGGAGTACAAACAAACTCATTTATGTACGTACACATTTTATAGAAGAAATATTAAAAATAATTGCATTTGAAAAATCTTTTTTTAAATATAAAATTAATATAGCTTATTTTACCAAAAACACGAAGGCAAAACTTGTGGATGTCGATTAGATGATTCAATAAAAATTCCTTATTTCTTGGTTTTAAAATTTATCAAATTTTACTCAAATTGTAAAAAGCTAAAATTCGATGGATCCGATAACAGAATATTCGTCAATGCTGAATTTGAATGAGAATTGCGCCAAATTAGTAAGCTATAACCAAGTTTGCATAATTTATGATTGCTTAGTCTTGGACACCAAATTTGGCGATATTTCGTCAAGTGTCGCCAAGCTTGGCGAGAATTTTAAGCTAACGTTGACTGACACTCATAAACTAATATCTGATTTTCGTTAATTGTTATCTTGTTTCAAAATGTCAACCACCCTAGAATTGCAAACTGCTATATCTCAACCATTTGTTAAGTTAGAGATGAATCAAAAAATACTCCTGAATCTCTGTATCAAGGCCTAACAGGTAAACATAAAATAAATTTGGATTTTTAAATTCTTTGTGTATTTTTTTTGTTTTAAATATTTAAATGTCCGCCATTTTGAAATAAGACGGCAGATGAAGTTGGCTAACGAACTGGGTCGAGACATTGTTTGTACTATACACGCAATTAATCTCATCCAAATCGATTTATAAATACGAGAGTTATTGCGTGAAAAAATTCATATATATATATATATATATATATATATATATATATATATAATTATTGCACAACTGGCGCAAATAGCAGCTCATATCAAATGCAACAAAAATATATTTCATTACTTTAAAATGCAAAAAAACCTAACTCAGAAAAGATGGTGTATATCTGCAATATTTAACTATAAAAAACTTTTAAAAAACAAGTTAAAGACAAGTAAAAAACAAAAACACAGGCAAAAAATAGTCTGTTCTTCTTCAGTGGGAGGACAGACTTAACCTAACTCCACCCTCACTGTTAAAAATCTGCAGGTTTCTGAACACACGTCCAACCTGCACCCAATACAGAAACACTATTGTCAATTCAGTAACTAAATCTAAAACAGCTAGAATAAACCAAAATTAAACAATAAATAAATAAATGAATAAATAAATGAATAAATAAAAAAAATAAAAATAAGTAATGCAGGCAAAGCATAATTTAAAATCATTAATAAAATAATCTTTTTGAAAAGTACTTAAAAATTAACAAATTAAATATAAACAAATTAGCATGTATGAATGCAGATGAACGTGCACCCTCCCATACCTGCAAGATAAAAAACTTTTCAAAAACATGAAAAACAGCAATACCTGTATAATGTTCCTCACCTGTTAACAAGGAACCATTAATTTTTCTTCCGTTTCCAACTTATGGCTGTTTTAGTTCTCAATGGCTCAATAGGCAACTCAATGGCTGTTTTAGTAAGTATTTACACAATAACTACTGGTTATGAATATTTTGAAGCACATAATACCAAAAGGAATAAAGTACAATATATTTACAATTCAATATCGGAATCTAATCAATTATGCAGAAATTCTTTAAAAAAATACATAAATGGTAATTATTATAATAGTACGTGCTTGAAAAAAAAATATATATGATTATATATATATATATATATATATATATATATATATGATATGTGATGTGTATCATATATATATATATATATATATATATATATATATATATGACACACGCACACACAGTGTGTGTCACTTTTGAACGGAGGGTATTTTAGACTTTGGGGATCATGATCGGTGAAAATATATCAAAATGTTTCTAAAGGGCTTTCCTCCGGACGGCTGCAACAGGTACCTTTTAGGTAGCTTTCATTATAAAAAGCTACTTATTGCAGCCGATTGGAGGAAAACGATTCCGAAAAATTTTGGTATACTTTCCCCGATCATGACCCCCAAACCCCGAAATCAATCGGTTTCGGTTAACTGATCTTGTTTCAAATACCTATTACCGATCAATAACCGACCTTGTTTCAATAGTTAACCGATCTTTTTCAAAAATGGCACCCATTTAAAAATTTAAAATGAGGTAAAAAAAAATTACAAATTGATTTTTTTTTCTTTCTTGTTTGATCTTGATACAAAGATTTCGGAGCATTTTTTGATTCGTGTATATCTTAAAAAATGGCTGAGTTATAGCACTTTGAATTTATAGCATGACTTACATTTTGAAACGATCTGATTTTTGTCACGCGGTAATTCGCGAATTTATGAACCGATTTCGATGTGTCAAGGTATGTGCATAGTACATCTTGTTTAAAAATGGCGGCCATTTAAAATTTAAAAAAATATATATATATACTTAAATTTAAAATGAGGTACAAAATAAATCAGAAAATGAAAAAGATTTTTTTCTTACTTGTTTGACCTTGATACAAAGATTTCGGTGTATTTTTCGTTGCGTCAATATCTTAAACAAGTTGGAAATTGCTCGTCAAACGTGGCAAATGAGGTGCGTTCGTACTATAACTAGTTTTAAAATTATTTTTTGCACCCCATATTGTACTGAATGTATAATTTTTTGCACTTCATAACGTGCATAGTCTGATACATCATTAAAATGCACTTCCAATAATTTTTTCGGAACACTTTTGACTGTCCCTGTAATTAAACTATACATCCGATTTTCCTAAAATTTGAAATAGCTCAACAAAATTTTGCAGCAATTATATCCTTAAAATTTCAGACCATTCGGAAGGCTGTAATATCATTAAAATGCACTTGCAATAATTTTTCCCATTGGCCGTAATGTAAAGAAAAACTTTTGGCTGACCCTGTAATTAAACTATACATCCGATTTTCCTAAAATTTGAAATGGCTCGACAAAATTTTGCAACAATCATATATTTGAAATTTCAGATCATTCGGAAGTCTCTAATATCATTAAAATCCACTTGCAATAATTTTTCCCATTGGCCCTAATGTAAAGAAAAACGTTTGACTGTCCCTGTAATTAAACTATACATCCGATTTTCATAAAATTTGAAATGGCTCGACAAAATTTTGCAACAATTATATCTTTAAAATTTCAGATCATTCGGAAGGCTCTAATACCATTAAAATCCACTTGCAATAATTTTTCCCATTGGCCGTAATGTAAAGAAAAACTTTTGACTGTCCCTGTAATTAAACTATACGTCCGATTTTCCTAAAATTTCAAAGGGCTCGACAAAATTTTGCAACAATTATATCTTTAAAATTTCAGATCATTCGGAAGGCTCTAATATCATTAAAATCCACTTGCAATAATTTTTCCCATTGGCCCTAATGTAAAGAAAAACGTTTGACTGTCCCTGTAATTAAACT